>JAWZYU010000011.1:12472500-14872500 GCA_038380435.1 Ryuthela nishihirai
ACTTAGTGTCCTCTATGAGCTCTCATAGCTAGTCTTTACTTATTTATTGGGTGGCAAATATGCATTTTCCTACCGGGGTTGTCTAAATCCGCATTAAGGAAATTTGCTTCTTGGACTGTTAAATTAAAGATTAGAAACGAAATTAGAAGTAGTTCTTCTTTCTACGACTGTGTCAAGGAACGATGTGTGCCGCGTGCAAGAGCGGGGGGGGGGGAAGAGAGAGAATGGAGAGAAAGAAATGTGGGTTAAAAAAAGGAGAAGTCAGCACTCAAACTCTGAAGGTTAATTAACTTAGTACTTTTCTCCTGGCGATGTTTTTAAGAGAATGAATATATTTCCTTTATTTCCTTTTTTTTTTGCTTTTCTCTTGCTCTGGTATGCAGTTACTTATACCTAGTTTAACTTTCGATTAGTAATAATAGCGTTAATAAGAGTAACGAAAATGTATAAACCAACAATTGCGATGTATAGTAGTTGATATTTGATCTCGTTGGTTACAATTTTATTAAGGCAATCCTCATCAACAAAGGCATTGGTTGCTGTGGATGAGGAACTTCGGGAGCAGATGATCTTGGGATATGTCAAATTGATTGATTTGGATTGATTTTTATTATGTAACGAGCACAACTTCACCCTGAGCCGTACTGGGACTAACTTTTAATCTGTATGTTCTTATTCCCCCCCCCACCTCCGGCTCTTTAGCACAGAGTCAACAAGAAGAATTACTCGTTGTTTGTTCACGACAGGGCCCACTCTCATAGCCTGTGGCTTCGTTTCTTTGCAGGCTCTTTCGACAGAATTTGGTATCATGTGGTTCCCGAGATACTCGATAGCATAATCCCAAATTTCATACTCGGGTTCCACCTGCTGGGTTAAATAGTCAGATTCCTAACTTCAATAAGATGCTTTAAATATAACAATACCATTGGAGATGCTGGGGAATCTGGTATTGGCGGTAGATTTGAATGTTGTTAGGACTCTTACATTCACAATTAGGGAGCAGCAAATGCCAAGAATGGATTTGACTGCAATTACCGTTTCCCGTAGGAATAGCATTGGTAAATATCTTTGTTTCGAGCTAACCTCACCTTTGGAAATATCGATTTGGAATTTCGCATTGCAACTCCAACGACAACCATAAATGCCGTGAGATTTTAAGCGTCTATCACGATTTCCCGATGAATTTTGGCTGCCACAAACATATACATAGACACCTATAAGATCAAGAAGTATTTCGGATAATGATACTCATTTCCATATCTAATTAATTTTGCACGCCTCTTAGTGTCAGCCCATTGCTGTTTCGTTCGGAGATTAAGGAAGAATATTTTGAATAATGATTGGACTCATTTTAATCGGTTGGGTTGGGTTGTTTTACCTCTGAGCGGCACGTTTTTGCACACCATAGGCTAAACGGCCAGGTCACATGGACCCCGAAGGCTCAGAGAAGGTTGGGGGAGGGGACCCACTGGAACAGCTGTAGGGAGACAGATGGTAGCCTCCCGTCAAGGCCATCCAGCGTGTTTTTTAACGTGCACAGGGTATGGGCTCTCCCGCACAAGGGGCCACGGCTTAACGTCCCATCCGACGGACGGCGGCCTTTCCAAGCCCATCGATGTCCCCTACTGACCGTGGGCAGGGCGGGGAATTTTTGCGGAGATAAATCTCAACGCTGACCCAGCTGGGACTCGAACCTGGGAACTACAGATTACGAACCTGGCGCGCTACCGACTGAGTCACCCCCGCCCCATTTTAATCGGTAATCTAACCTTAATATTTCATTAACTTATTAATTCGCAGGGAATCGGACATGGGTACAAGAGATAATCGAATCGGTTCGAATCCCTGCTCAGATGAAGACGTCTGAAGAATGGCCTCGATTTCAATTGGTCTTTGCTTTCTTCTTCCGCTCTCTTGTAAATCAGCTCGAACTGCGTCATAAAGTGGGCGCCCTCTGGGAATCACTATTTCATGACGTCAGGGAACCCGGTGACAGGAGGAGCCAGAGAATTATGGGAGATTTGTGAGGATGGCCAGGTATCTCCCAGCTGCAGCTCTGGCAATGGCTTCTGCTACTCCCCGACCTATCCCCCCCCCCCTCTGCACACACCACCGATCGTTGCAGGCAAAAGAGAAAAATAGAAAGTTGGCGAGTTTTATTGGTTTTGGTAATCTCGGCCGTTTCACGCGAACTTTTCCTCTCGGCTGCGTATCGATGAAGGGCAGTGATGCTGGCGCTCAAGTGAACATGCTGGCTGATGGCAATTCGCTTTGCGCTTGTCTTAGGTCACAGTGGCTTTCTTCTTTGGCCTCGATCGTTTCAGCTCCCTTTTGTCGTGGGGAAAGAGAAAGATAAAGAGGGAGATGGAGGCTAAAGGATACAGAAGATAGCGAAAGATTGAAACACGTGGAGATTACAATTAGGAAAAGGGGAGCATGAGAGAAGACATCTTTTGAAGGTGAATCCAAAAGCATTTTGACAGGAAACGAAAACTGAAAGATTTCGTAGGGGAGGAGAAAAACTAATGTACGATTTTCAAGTTAAGTTTTTTTTATTGATTCATGTAATGTAATTTTTTTCTTCACTTTTTTTCGGATTTCTGGGAGCAGAGAAAATGCTTTTTCATTCCCACTGGAGTCGTTCTTGTCAGAAAGTTGTTCTTTATTTTCTGACGATGAAAATATAGGGAAACAAAAATAACATCAGGGTTGGGTTGTTTTACCTCTAAACGGCACTTTTTTGAACACCATGGGCTAAATGGCCAGGTCACATGGACCCCAAAGGCTCAGAGAAGGTTGGGGGAGGGGACCCACTGGAACAGCTGTTGGGAGACAGATGGTAGCCTCCCGTCAAGGCCATCCAGCGTGTTCGTTAACGTGCACAGAGTATGGCTCTCCCGCACACGGGGCCACGGCTTAACGTCCCATCCGACGGACGGCGGCCTTTCCAAGCCCATCGGTGTCCCCTTACTGACCGTGGGCAGGGCGGAGAATTTTGCGGAGAAAAATCTCAACGCTGACCCAGCTGGGACTCGAACCTGGGAACTACAGATTACGAGCCTGGCGCGCTACCGACTGAGCCACCCCCGCCCCAAATATCGTTGCGAGTTGATGGTGTTACCACGGCCGAGAAACTCAGTCAACATCAGATCCTGATAATCAAACTAAACCGTCGAATACCGCAAATTGCTTAACTTTGGGTGTATTTCATACAAACTCCCCATGAAAGCATCCAAAGTCTACTATGTTCAAGCCGATCCTTGTCACTAGGGCCGGATCTAAGTGGGGGGGGAGGGGTCACTTTCAGAATGCTTATAATTATAATACAGGAAAAAATTATGAAACATATTTATATTTAATACCTTTTTCAAGAAAATTTTTAAAGACCCCTAAAACGGAAGAGGAAATGTTATACAGCATTGGAAATTCAGTCTCTTAGCTCCCCCCCCATTTTACTGGCTGGATTGTATTCCTTCCCCCCCCCCTCGATGTTTTTCTGGATCTGGGTCTGCTTGCCACTAAATCTGGTGCTGTTGAGTTCCCTGTGCGACATACCAGTTCCCCTGTGTAAACTACCAGTTTTAATGTGCGACCTACTAGTTTCCATGTGTGATCTATCAGCCCCCTGTGCGACCTATCAGTTTCCATGTGTGATCTATTAGCCCCCTGGGCGACCTACCAGTTTCCATCTGTGACCTATCAGCCCCGTGCAACCTACTAGTTTTCAGCTGTGACCAATCAGCCCCCTGTGCGACCTATCAGTTTTCATGTGTGATCTATCAGTCCCCTGTGCGACCTACCAGTTTCCATCTGTGACTTATCAGCCCCCTGTGCGACCTATCAGTTTCCATCTGTCACCAATCAGCCCCCTGTGCGACCTATCAGTTTCCATCTGTCACCAATCAGCCCCCTGTGCGACCTATTAGTTTTCATCTGTGACCTATCAGCCCCCTGTGTGACCTATCAGTAGCCATATGTGACCTATCAGCCCCCCTGTGCTACCTATCAGTTTCCATGTGTGACCAATCAGCTCCCTGTGCGACCTATCAGTTTTCATGTGTGATCTATCAGTCCCCTATGCGACCTACCAGTTTCCATCTGTGACCTATCAGCCCCCTGTGCGACCTATCAGTTTCCATCTGTCACCAATCAGCCCCCTGTGCGACCTATCAGTTTCCATCTGTCACCAATCAGCCCCCTGTGGGACCTATTAGTTTTCATCTGTGACCTATCAGCCCCCTGTGTGACCTATCAGTAGCCATATGTGACCTATCAGCCCCCCTGTGCTGCCTATCAGTTTCCATGTGTGACCAATCAGCTCCCTGTGCGACCTATCAGTTTCCATCTGTGACCTATCAGCCCCCTGTGCGACCTATCAGTTTCCATGTGTGACTAATCAGCCCCCTGTGCGACCTATCAGTTTCCATCTGTGATCTATCAGCCTCCTGTGCGACCGACTAGTTTTCAGCTGTGACCAATCAACCCCCTGTGCGACCTACCAGTTTCCAGCTGTGATCTATCAACCCCCTGTGCGACCTCCAGTTCCATCTGTGACCAATCAACCCCCTGTGCGACCTACCAGTTTCCAGCTGTGATCTATCAACCTCCTGTGCGACCTACCAGTTCCATCTGTGACCTATCAACCCCCTGTGTGACCTATCAGTTTCCAGCTGTGACCCATCAGTCCGCCTGTGCGACTTACCAGTTCCCCTGCGTGAGGATACATAAGATTACTCAGTCCATTTCCCAGATATAAGGGTTATTCACTTCATTTGAACGCCTCTCTAATATTTCCAATAATTTATTATTAAAAATATTTTCTAACATTTATCAACCCCCTGTGCGACCTACCAGTTCCATCTGTGACCTATCAACCCCCTGTGCGACCTACCAGTTTCCAGCTGTGACCTATCAACCCCCTGTGCGACCTACCAGTTCCATCTGTGACCCATCAACCCCCTGTGCGACCTACCAGTTCCATCTGTGACCCATCAACCCCCTGTGCGACCTACCAGTTCCATCTGTGACCTATAAACCCCCTGTGCGACCTACCAGTTCCATCTGTGACCTATAAACCCCCTGTGCGACCTACCAGTTCCATCTGTGACCTATCAACCCCCTGTGTGACGTATCAGTTTCCAGCTGTGACCCATCAGTCCGCCTGTGCGACTTACCAGTTCCCCTGCGTGAGGATACATAAGATTACTCAGTCCATTTCCCAGATATAAGGGTTATTCACTTCATTTGAACGCCTCTCTAATATTTCCAATAATTTATTATTAAAAATATTTTCTAACATTTATCAACCCCCTGTGCGACCTACCAGTTCCATCTGTGACCTATCAACCCCCTGTGCGACCTACCAGTTTCCAGCTGTGACCTATCAACCCCCTGTGCGACCTACCAGTTCCATCTGTGACCCATCAACCCCCTGTGCGACCTACCAGTTCCATCTGTGACCCATCAACCCCCTGTGCGACCTACCAGTTCCATCTGTGACCTATAAACCCCCTGTGCGACCTACCAGTTCCATCTGTGACCTATAAACCCCCTGTGCGACCTACCAGTTCCATCTGTGACCTATCAACCCCCTGTGTGACGTATCAGTTTCCAGCTGTGACCCATCAGTCCGCCTGTGCGACTTACCAGTTCCCCTGCGTGAGGATACATAAGATTACTCAGTCCATTTCCCAGATATAAGGGTTATTCACTTCATTTGAACGCCTCTCTAATATTTCCAATAATTTATTATTAAAAATATTTTCTAACATTTATCAACCCCCTGTGCGACCTACCAGTTCCATCTGTGACCTATCAACCCCCTGTGCGACCTACCAGTTTCCAGCTGTGACCTATCAACCCCCTGTGCGACCTACCAGTTCCATCTGTGACCCATCAACCCCCTGTGCGACCTACCAGTTCCATCTGTGACCTATCAACCCCCTGTGCGACCTACCAGTTCCATCTGTGACCCATCAACCCCCTGTGCGACCTACCAGTTCCATCTGTGACCTATAAACCCCCTGTGCGACCTACCAGTTCCATCTGTGACCTATCAACCCCCTGTGTGACGTATCAGTTTCCAGCTGTGACCCATCAGTCCGCCTGTGCGACTTACCAGTTCCCCTGCGTGAGGATACATAAGATTACTCAGTCCATTTCCCAGATATAAGGGTTATTCACTTCATTTGAACGCCTCTCTAATATTTCCAATAATTTATTATTAAAAATATTTTCTAACATTTATCAACCCCCTGTGCGACCTACCAGTTCCATCTGTGACCTATCAACCCCCTGTGCGACCTACCAGTTTCCAGCTGTGACCTATCAACCCCCTGTGCGACCTACCAGTTCCATCTGTGACCCATCAACCCCCTGTGCGACCTACCAGTTCCATCTGTGACCCATCAACCCCCTGTGCGACCTACCAGTTCCATCTGTGACCTATAAACCCCCTGTGCGACCTACCAGTTCCATCTGTGACCTATCAACCCCCTGTGTGACGTATCAGTTTCCAGCTGTGACCCATCAGTCCGCCTGTGCGACTTACCAGTTCCCCTGCGTGAGGATACATAAGATTACTCAGTCCATTTCCCAGATATAAGGGTTATTCACTTCATTTGAACGCCTCTCTAATATTTCCAATAATTTATTATTAAAAATATTTTCTAACATTTATCAACCCCCTGTGCGACCTACCAGTTCCATCTGTGACCTATCAACCCCCTGTGCGACCTACCAGTTTCCAGCTGTGACCTATCAACCCCCTGTGCGACCTACCAGTTCCATCTGTGACCCATCAACCCCCTGTGCGACCTACCAGTTCCATCTGTGACCCATCAACCCCCTGTGCGACCTACCAGTTCCATCTGTGACCTATAAACCCCCTGTGCGACCTACCAGTTCCATCTGTGACCTATCAACCCCCTGTGTGACGTATCAGTTTCCAGCTGTGACCCATCAGTCCGCCTGTGCGACTTACCAGTTCCCCTGCGTGAGGATACATAAGATTACTCAGTCCATTTCCCAGATATAAGGGTTATTCACTTCATTTGAACGCCTCTCTAATATTTCCAATAATTTATTATTAAAAATATTTTCTAACATTTATCAACCCCCTGTGCGACCTACCAGTTCCATCTGTGACCTATCAACCCCCTGTGCGACCTACCAGTTTCCAGCTGTGACCTATCAACCCCCTGTGCGACCTACCAGTTCCATCTGTGACCCATCAACCCCCTGTGCGACCTACCAGTTCCATCTGTGACCCATCAACCCCCTGTGCGACCTACCAGTTCCATCTGTGACCTATAAACCCCCTGTGCGACCTACCAGTTCCATCTGTGACCTATCAACCCCCTGTGTGACGTATCAGTTTCCAGCTGTGACCCATCAGTCCGCCTGTGCGACTTACCAGTTCCCCTGCGTGAGGATACATAAGATTACTCAGTCCATTTCCCAGATATAAGGGTTATTCACTTCATTTGAACGCCTCTCTAATATTTCCAATAATTTATTATTAAAAATATTTTCTAACATTTATCAACCCCCTGTGCGACCTACCAGTTCCATCTGTGACCTATCAACCCCCTGTGCGACCTACCAGTTTCCAGCTGTGACCTATCAACCCCCTGTGCGACCTACCAGTTCCATCTGTGACCCATCAACCCCCTGTGCGACCTACCAGTTCCATCTGTGACCCATCAACCCCCTGTGCGACCTACCAGTTCCATCTGTGACCTATAAACCCCCTGTGCGACCTACCAGTTCCATCTGTGACCTATCAACCCCCTGTGTGACGTATCAGTTTCCAGCTGTGACCCATCAGTCCGCCTGTGCGACTTACCAGTTCCCCTGCGTGAGGATACATAAGATTACTCAGTCCATTTCCCAGATATAAGGGTTATTCACTTCATTTGAACGCCTCTCTAATATTTCCAATAATTTATTATTAAAAATATTTTCTAACATTTATCAACCCCCTGTGCGACCTACCAGTTCCATCTGTGACCTATCAACCCCATGTGCGACCTACCAGTTTCCAGCTGTGACCTATCAACCCCCTGTGCGACCTACCAGTTCCATCTGTGACCCATCAACCCCCTGTGCGACCTACCAGTTCCATCTGTGACCCATCAACCCCCTGTGCGACCTACCAGTTCCATCTGTGACCCATCAACCCCCTGTGCGACCTACCAGTTCCATCTGTGACCTATAAACCCCCTGTGCGACCTACCAGTTCCATCTGTGACCTATCAACCCCCTGTGTGACGTATCAGTTTCCAGCTGTGACCCATCAGTCCGCCTGTGCGACTTACCAGTTCCCCTGCGTGAGGATACATAAGATTACTCAGTCCATTTCCCAGATATAAGGGTTATTCACTTCATTTGAACGCCTCTCTAATATTTCCAATAATTTATTATTAAAAATATTTTCTAACATTTATCAACCCCCTGTGCGACCTACCAGTTCCATCTGTGACCTATCAACCCCCTGTGCGACCTACCAGTTTCCAGCTGTGACCTATCAACCCCCTGTGCGACCTACCAGTTCCATCTGTGACCCATCAACCCCCTGTGCGACCTACCAGTTCCATCTGTGACCCATCAACCCCCTGTGCGACCTACCAGTTCCATCTGTGACCTATAAACCCCCTGTGCGACCTACCAGTTCCATCTGTGACCTATCAACCCCCTGTGTGACCTATCAGTTTCCAGCTGTGACCCATCAGTCCGCCTGTGCGACTTACCAGTTCCCCTGCGTGAGGATACATAAGATTACTCAGTCCATTTCCCAGATATAAGGGTTATTCACTTCATTTGAACGCCTCTCTAATATTTCCAATAATTTATTATTAAAAATATTTTCTAACATTTATCAACCCCCTGTGCGACCTACCAGTTCCATCTGTGACCTATCAACCCCCTGTGCGACCTACCAGTTTCCAGCTGTGACCTATCAACCCCCTGTGCGACCTACCAGTTCCATCTGTGACCCATCAACCCCCTGTGCGACCTACCAGTTCCATCTGTGACCCATCAACCCCCTGTGCGACCTACCAGTTCCATCTGTGACCTATAAACCCCCTGTGCGACCTACCAGTTCCATCTGTGACCTATCAACCCCCTGTGTGACCTATCAGTTTCCAGCTGTGACCCATCAGTCCGCCTGTGCGACTTACCAGTTCCCCTGCGTGAGGATACATAAGATTACTCAGTCCATTTCCCAGATATAAGGGTTATTCACTTCATTTGAACGCCTCTCTAATATTTCCAATAATTTATTATTAAAAATATTTTCTAACATTTATCAACCCCCTGTGCGACCTACCAGTTCCATCTGTGACCTATCAACCCCCTGTGCGACCTACCAGTTTCCAGCTGTGACCTATCAACCCCCTGTGCGACCTACCAGTTCCATCTGTGACCCATCAACCCCCTGTGCGACCTACCAGTTCCATCTGTGACCCATCAACCCCCTGTGCGACCTACCAGTTCCATCTGTGACCTATAAACCCCCTGTGCGACCTACCAGTTCCATCTGTGACCTATCAACCCCCTGTGTGACGTATCAGTTTCCAGCTGTGACCCATCAGTCCGCCTGTGCGACTTACCAGTTCCCCTGCGTGAGGATACATAAGATTACTCAGTCCATTTCCCAGATATAAGGGTTATTCACTTCATTTGAACGCCTCTCTAATATTTCCAATAATTTATTATTAAAAATATTTTCTAACATTTATCAACCCCCTGTGCGACCTACCAGTTTCCAGCTGTGACCTATCAACCCCCTGTGCGACCTACCAGTTCCATCTGTGACCCATCAACCCCCTGTGCGACCTACCAGTTCCATCTGTGACCCATCAACCCCCTGTGCGACCTACCAGTTCCATCTGTGACCCATCAACCCCCTGTGCGACCTACCAGTTCCATCTGTGACCTATAAACCCCCTGTGCGACCTACCAGTTCCATCTGTGACCTATCAACCCCCTGTGTGACCTATCAGTTTCCAGCTGTGACCCATCAGTCCGCCTGTGCGACTTACCAGTTCCCCTGCGTGAGGATACATAAGATTACTCAGTCCATTTCCCAGATATAAGGGTTATTCACTTCATTTGAACGCCTCTCTAATATTTCCAATAATTTATTATTAAAAATATTTTCTAACATTTATGAATTAATATTAGTGTAATCTATTTCACAATTAGGGAAATCTTTCAAGCACGATTCATTTAAGGATTCCTTTCGAAGTTTCTCTGATGATCAAAATTGTGAACTCCGCTTCATGCAGTCTAATTTACATTAATTACGAATCAAACAAAGTCACGAATTATAATGGTTGATGTTGTAAAGAAACGACAACGGTAAAAAAGCCACAACAACAGAATGAACACAGAAGACTTTGGTAATTTATCCAAAACATCAATGACTAACGATAGATAAACAAGTCAAAAATAAAAATAAAGAAAAAAACTATCCGCAGCGGAATCATTACTACAGAATATTACCTTTTCGACATTTGTTGTTTGGCGAATAACTCGAACCGAATTCAATTATCATTTCATTTTTTATTTCCCAGAACAAGAATATTTCTTCCCCTCCCTCTTCCCCTCCCCCGCCGCTGCTCTTCAAATCGTCGGTAAATGACTTTAACTATTTGCGCATGCGTGTCCGCGCTATGACCACGTGATCGATGCGAGCTCTTCAGAACTGTCAGAAGCTTTTCGGGTCGCACGCGAACCGATGTCACTGCTCTCCTATGACTCATGACGAAAAGTGCGCTCGTTTAGTATGCAAATAATATGCAAATGCAATTCCGATGCTGTAGGGACGTTTTTCTTTTAAATGTAGGGGATTTTTCCTACTTTTTTCCCCTCTTTTTCTTTCCCGTCTCCCGCTTTTATTTCTTAGGCGAAGCCTCATTTAATGGGCTTTTTGCTTTTCGATGTGGCAGAATAGGAGAAAAAAAATCCCAAAACTGTCAGGTTGTATTTTCATAATTTTATGTTTTCGGCAGTTTCTGTCCTTCCAGAGGCATTTGAGGGAACCTTGAAAGATTAGAGTAGCAAAGGTTTTAGCATTTGCTTCTCGCATCAAGCTCACATTGGTGTATAGTCTTGTTCTAGCTTTCGTTGAATGCAGAAGAATACATATATATATAAAAATAATGCGTTAGCTTCAGTGGGCCCATTATTTATGTCCGTAACATTTTCTGGCCTCTTCCTTCAATTTCCATGCCCCATTACAAGATAAACATTTCTCGTTGGAAATTCTTTTCGGGAACCGGTTCTCATGTGATGAGGTCACGTGGCTTTTGCCAAGGGGTCGCAAAGCAAGAAATATACAATGGAGGGAAACACATTAGAGAAACATCAAAACAGAACGCAGGGTCGAAACGGATTTTTTAAACTTGGCTGCTTTTAAAATTTTCTCTTTTTATAACCAAATTAAGTTCCTTTCTCTTACTCCTAGGCCACGCGGTTGTTTCAAATGTGAGCCAGATATATTTTTTTCCATGTCGATATTGGCCAGGTTGCAAGAATCTGAAGTCTCGGGAGAGGGAGGGGGGCGGGAGTGGCTCAGTCGGTAGCGCGCCAGGCTCGTAATCTGTAGTTCCCAGGTTCGAGTCCCAGCTGGGTCAGCGTTGAGATTTATCTCCGCAAAATTCTCCGCCCTGCCCACGGTCAGTAGGAGACACCGATGGGCTTGGAAAGGCCACCGTCCGTCGGATGAGACAATAAGCCGTGGCTCCGTGTGCGGGAGAGCCATACCATATGCACGTTAAAGAACACGCTGGATGGCCTTGACGGGAGGCTCCCCTCTGTCTCCCAACAGCTGTTCCAGTGGGTTTCCTCCCCCAACCTTCTCTGAGCCTTCGGGGTCCATGTGACCTGGCCATTTAGCGCATGGTGTGCAAAAAAGTCCCGCTCAGAGGTAAAACAACCCAACCCAACTTACTCCTAGGCCACGCGGGTGTTTCAAATGTGAGCCAGATATATTTTTTCCATGTCGATATTGGCCAGGTTGCAAGAATCTGAAGTCTCGAGAGAGGAAGAGTAAAGGTCAGTCGGCAGCACGCCAGGCTCGTAATCTGATGTTCCGAAGTTCCATTCTAGGTCGGATCTGGAAGAGGAAGAGTGTGGCAGGTCTTTCTTCTTTATTCTTTTAGAAATTAGTGATCTGGCAACCTTCGTGTCACGTGATCACAGAATTCAGGAAAAATATCTGAAGCGTGTACAGCAAATGTACACGCTCCAGTTACCGTTCACAGCAAACTGGAGCGTGTGCAGTAACTGCACACGCTCGTTTGCTGTGAACGGTAACTACACACGCTCAATATTTCCGTGAGTAAGCCCTAGGGTCACTCACGGCTCAATTGTTGTCTTCCATAATGCCAATAAGCATAATGGAAGACAACAATTTTTAACCTTGTGCATATTTCATGCATTTTTCAAGTTTTTTTTAAACCTCTTTAACGAACGAAAATGTAACAAGACAGAAAAAAATCACCCGAAGACCACAAAGTATTTTCACTTGGATGGATTCATTTTTACAATAATTGTTCCACGGAGTTTTACTATACTATAATATTGAGTGTGTTTTTATATAACTCACGCTGGACTCTTTAAGTGGGGCGGGGGTGGCTCAGTCGGTAGCGCGCCAGGCTCGTAATCTGTAATTCCCAGGTTCGAGTCCCAGTTGGGTCAGCGTTCAGATTTATCTCCGCAAAATTCCCCGCCCTGCCCACGGTCAGTAGGGGACACCGATGGGCTTGGAAAGGCCGCCGTCCGTCGGATGGGACGTTAAGCCGCGGCTCCGTGTGCGGGAGAGCCATACCCTGTGCACGTTAAAGAACACGCTGGATGGCCTTGACGGGAGGCTACCATCTGTCTCCCAACAGCTGTTCCAGTGGGTCCCCTCCCCCAACCTTCTCTGAGCCTTCGGGGTCCTTGTGACCTGGCCATTTAGCCCATGGTGTGCAAAAAAGTGCCGCTCAGAGGTAAAACAACCCAACCCTTTAAGTACATGGTGCTGTGCTTTTTTTTAACCTAATGCAAACAGTTGCAATATGCTGCATAATCCTTAACGTGCCACTTATAAATTTCTGCCTGGTCCATATACCAGAATGTCCCATAATAAAGAGTGAAAAGAATTGAAAACTTCAAAGTGTTCTATGATTCAGAAAGTGACAAAGACTTTTCAGCTCTCAACAAAAAAGAAATTCAGATTTATTTATTGACATCAAACCCTGTTGTTGGGGTAAGACATTGGACAAAACATTTTTATCTGACGATCGCTCTAGACACAATAGTCATACACTCTGAAAAGCCAGCAAACACTTTCACAACATTTTACAAGCATTAAAGGAAGTACAGTCGCCAAAAAAAATCCGAACACTATGATTGAATACAGAATTGAGAAAAAATATCTGGCAACGATTTTTTTTAGAAATTAGTGATCTGGCAACCTTCGTGTCAGACACGAAGGTTGCCAGATCTGTGATCTGGTCAACTTGTCAACAAAATGTCAAACTCAAACCGACTCCTCGTTCGACTGCTGACACCAGTAGACTTCTAACTTGTCTGACGGGTACTAGAAGATTCCTCTGTCTCTTGACCTGGGTTTTCTTCACCACAAAGGGGTATCGTCTTACCCTTCCATTGGTGGACTCAGCCGATCAGGAGCTGCCTAAATATCGATGGGGCTTGAGAGTTTCTTTCATCTCGCCTCCTCCTGGATATGATTCCTTTCCCAAGAACACTGTGACCCTGATTGCCTCTCTGAGGATCCATCAGCTGTAGGAGCATCTCTGAACATGGAACACAGGATATGTCACTCACTTCTCCAGTCTCTGGGTTGGGTTGTTTTACCTCTGAGCGGCACTTTTTTGCACACCATGGCCTAAATGGCCAGGTCACATGGACCCCGAAGGCTCAGAGAAGGTTGGGGTAGGGGACTCACTGGCACAAGCTGTTGGGAGACAGATGGTAGCCTCCTGTCAAGGCCATCCAGCGTGTTCTTTAACGTGCACAGGGTATGGCTCTCCCGCACACGGGGCCACGGCTTAACGTCCCATCCGACGGACAGTGGCCTTTCCAAGCCCAGCGGTGTCCCCTACTGACCGTGGGCAGGGCGGGGAATTCTGCGGAGATAAATCTCAACGCTGATTAAGCTGGGACTCGAACCTGGGAACTACAGATTACGAGCCTGGCGCGCTACCGACTGAGCCACCCCCGCCCCCCAGTCTCTGGGGGTGGGGGTGGGGTCATCTCTGCTTGATACAAGTACTTTGTAGCAGCAACAGGCGGAGCTCTTGCTCAAGCCATGTTTTGCGCCGGCATGAATGTAGAATGGCGACAAAGGCACCTGCCACCACGGAAATGGCTGCCAAGTCTAGATCCATTGTCTCACAATGCTGACAAGAGCAATGAAGCTCTTTTAATGTCGTTCTATGTAAATGAAAAAATCTACGCAGAACATAATTCATTATATCACTCTTTATATTTTTCTATAATTTAATTCGTTTCATTGTGATGTTATCTATTGTAATGGATAGGAAATTATTGCTTCAAAATGTCAAGATGGGCTGAAACTGCCGATTGAATTTACATTTAAAAATTTTATAAACGTTTGTTACACATAATCCCCTTTAATTTATACTCTTCGCAAATATTGGTTACATATAACACCACTCATCTTACTTTGTTCGCAAATATTGGTAGCACATAAATAAAAATAAATACCCCCTCAAGCAGCTGCTTGCCACAGAGGTCTGACAGAAGCCTGTCAGTTTACATGCCACAGTAGGAGATCTGAGAGGATGGCAGGACCTCAGCAGAAAAACAACACGAACATCCATGCCTTACCCGGGACTCAAACCCGGGTCCCTTAGATCAGTAGCCAAGCGCGCTAACCACTCGGCCATTGGACGGCGGTAGCACATAACCCGTTTCAATTTGTTCGCAAATGTTAGTAACATATAACTCCTTCAACTTACTTCCTTTGCAAGTGTTGGTTACAAATAACCCTTTCATTTACTCAATTCTCAAAATAATTAGTTGCAGTTATGTATATATAAGAAACGAATGGCGAAAGTGCTTATAACTCGAGTGAGAAACCTTTTCAATGTTCAGAATTAAATTTATAACAGATTACTACAATAGTGATATTTAAGTTAAATATATGGGCGTAAACCAGAAATGCATTTCGTTCAATTACATCTCACTTTAAATCTCATGGGTATTAGATATTTCTTGATGTAATTCAGGGGCGGGAGTGGCTCAGTCGGTAGCGCGCCAGGCTCGTAATCTGTAGTTCCCAGGTTCGAGTCCCACCTGGGTCAGCGTTGAGATTTATCTCCACAAAATTCCCCGGCCTGCCCACGGTCAGTAGGGGACACCGCTGGGCTTGGAAAGGCCGCCGTCCGTCGAATGGGACGTTAAGCTGTGGCCCCGTGTGCGGGAGAGCCATACCCTGTGCACGTTAAAGAACACGCTGGATGGCCTTGACGGAAGGCTACCATCTGTCTCCCAACAGCTGTTCCAGTGGGTCCCCTCCCCCAACCTTCTCTGAGCCTTCGGGGTCCATGTGACCTGGCCATTTAGCCCATGGTGTGCAAAAACGTGCCGCTCAGAGGTAAAACAACCCAACCTTGATATAATTCATTGACAGTCTAACTGTATTATTCTGCTTACCATTTTATTCTGTGTGCTGTACTAAGTTATCTGTATTTTAACCACATTTTCATTTAACTGTTTCTGAATCATCTACTCTTGTACCTAGTGAAATGAAATAATTATTACTCATTTATTTCTTTCATTTGAGGCTTCGCCTTCTGGGAATCCTTAACTGGATAGAAGAAGAGGGTCGACGCTTTCGAACGTCACAGAGTGGCCCTTTAAACAACAACCAATCAGAGTCTCGTCTGATTGGTTACAGAACAGTTAGTTGTTCTTGATTTCTAATAAAAAATCTTTTTGACAACCCTCGAAGGCATTTAAATGCAATAAATGGATGAGACCTGAAGCATAATTGGACGAGATAAGAGCTTTTCCATCTAACTGTCAAGGAGAGTAAGTTTCAAGTAATGTAAGTAGAAATGAATATTTCTCCAGATGTGGTATATTACTGGTTATCTTTTTGCACACCAACAACTCCGCCTCTCCCATCAATAGCACGGTCCTTTCTCGATGTTACGTGACGGGTTTCCTCCCATCAGTAGCACTCGCTCCCATGGCCAGGTGTCACGTGATCAGTCCAAACACGCAAAGTACAGAAAGCTCTCTGTCTCGTAATGCTCTTTTCATTACTTGCGGTGCGGAATAGAGCGGCGTTATTTGTTAGTTGAACATAGTTTTTTCTTCCTTTGGTTGGGTTGGGTTGTTTTACCTCTGAGCAGCACTTTTTTGCACACCATGGGATAAATGGCCAAGTCACAAGGACCCCGAAGGCTCAGAGAAAGTTGGGGAAGGGGACCCACTGGAACAGCTGTTGGGAGACAGATGGTAGCTTCCCGTCAAGGCCATCCAGCGTGTTCTTTAACGTGCACAGGTTATGGCTCTCCCGCACACGGGGCCACGGCTTAACGTCCCATCCGACGGACGGCGGTCTTTCCAAGCCCATCGGTGTCCCCTACTGACCGTGGGCAGGGCGGGGGAATTTTTGCGGAGATAAATCTCAAAGCTGACCCAGCTGGGACTCGAACCTGGGAACTACAGATTACGAGCCTGGCGCGTTACCGATTGAGCCCTCCCCCCGCCCTTTTTCTTCCTTAAATTATATGATTTCGCATTATGTTCAAAATGAAAGCGTTATTAGTGTTATAAGTTCAAGCGTTTATATTATGTTTTAGTGTGATTTCGTTGCATACATTCAAACAGATATATACATGAAAAAAAGTTTATTATAACCATAAGTTACAACAAGCAGGGCCATGTCAAGGGAAGGCGAGTAGAGCAGATACCCAACTCTCCTCGGCCTGGGGCGGGGGTGGCTCAGTCGGTAGCGCGCCAGGCTCGTAATCTGTAGTTCCCAGGTTCGAATCCCAGCTTTGTCAGCGTTGAGATTTATCTCCGCAAAATTCCCCGCCCTGCCCACGGTCAGTAGGGGACACCGATGGGCTTGGAAAGGCCGCCGTCCGTCGGATGGGACGTTAAGCCGTGGCCCTGTGTGCGGGAGAGCCATACCCTGTGCACGTTAAAGAACACGCTGGATGGCCTTGACGGGAGGCTACCATCTGTCTCCCAACAGCTGTTCCAGTGGGCCTCCTCCCCCAACCTTCTCTGAGCCTTCGGGGTCCATGTGACCTGGCCATTTAGCCCATGGTGTGCAAAAAAGTGCCGCTCAGAGGAAAAACAATCCAATCCAGTGGGTCCCCTCCCCCAACCTTCTCTGAGCCTTCGGGGTCCTTGTGGCCTGGCCATTTAGCCCATGGTGTGCAAAAAAGTGCCGCTCAGAGGTAAAACAATCCAATCCAGTGGGTCCCCTCCCCCAACCTTCTCTGATCCTTCGGGGTCCATGTGACCTGGCCATTCAGCCCATGGTGTGCAAAAAAGTGCCGCTCAGAGGCAACCCAACTCTCCTCGGCCTTCCGTAAATCAAACGTAGGGAGCAATTTAAAATTATTACAATTCCAACTTTTTATAACCGTGAACCCCTCCCCCCCCAAAAAAAACCTATTTATTTGGTAGGTTGTAAATCTCCTCCCCCCAAAATGAACTGTAGCCCGTAGAGCAACTATCTCCTCTTGTTTGCCCTAAGTGCAACTATCTCCTCTTGTTTGCCCTAAGTGCAACTATCTCCTCTTCCTTGCCCCCTAGGTGGAACTATCTCTTTTTGCTTACCATTGACCAAACTATCTTCTTTTGCTTACTATGGGCATAACTATCTGCTTTTGCTTACCATGGGCAAAATTATCTTATTTTGCTTACCATGAACTGTAGGTCATAGTAGTTCAACTATATGAACATAATTGGTCAAAAGTAATTGCATTAAAAATATTAAGAGAAGAACAAGGTGGCTTACCTTCATCTGTTTTAAAAATTTCTTAAATGCATTGAACCTCCTACGTCATTGAAGTTTTAAAATTAAATTCTCATTAATGGTTTTAATGCCTTGGGCCCAAGTGTAAGAGAGACGTCCTCTATACACATTGAAGGACATTCTAGATAGTCTTGTGGAATTCATCTCTTACCTAGTTCTGAGAGAGAGTTTGGTTCAGCTCGTACAGCGCCAGACTCGTAATCGGTAATTTCCAGGTTCGCATACCACCTGTGCTAGCTTTGAGATTTATCTCTTGAACTCTACTAGCTAAATTTCAAATTTCTGTGATAAATAGATCACGTGTAATATTCATTAAAAGTTTCGCATTTTTCAGATTTTATGGCCTCTATTCGTTGGGTTGCGTTGGGTTGTTTTATCTCTGACCGGCACTTTTTTGCACACAATGGGCTAAATGGCCAGGTCACATGGACCCCGAAGGCTCAGAGAAGGTTGGGGAGGGGACCCACTGGAAAAGCTGTTGGGAGACAGATGGTAGCCTCCCGTCAACGGGCCTTGCAGCGTGTTCTTTAACGTGCACAGGGTATGGCTCTCCCGCATACGGGGCCACGGCTTAACGTCCCATCCGACGGACGGCGGCCTTTTCAAGCCCATCGGTGTCCCCTACTGACCGTGGGCAGGGTTGGGTTGGGTTGTTTTACCTCTGAGCGGCACTTGTTTGCACACCATGGGCTAAATGGCCAGGCCACAAGGACCCCGATGGCTCAGAGAAGTTTGGGGGAGGGACCCACTGGAACAGCTGTTAGGATACAGATGGTAGCCTCCCGTCAAGGCCATCCAGCGTGTTCTTTAACGTGCACAGGGTACGGCTTTCCCGCACACGGGGCCACGGCTTAACGTCCCATCCGACGGACGGCGGCCTTTCCAAGCCCATCGGTGTTCCCTACTGACCGTGGGCAGGGCGGGGAATTTTGCGGAGATAAATCTCAACGCTGACCCAGCTGGGACTCGAACCTGGGAAGTACAGATTACGAGCCTGGCGCGCTACCGACTGAGCCACCCCCACCCCTCTATTCGTTGGTGAAGAGCACGTGCGCCCATTGGTATGTAGTCCAGTTACGATGTGGTCTATACCATGTTAGTCGGACTCTACTGTGGGAGGTAATGAGATGAATGCAAATCGTCAGTCTTCTGCCATAGAGCCCTCTCTGGTGAAGGCTTCCGTAAACAGTTTCCCTCGAAACTATCTTCCCATTGGCTGCAGAAAGCTCTTGGCTGACACTGACCTATGACGTCGAGCTGTTGATTCAAGATGGCGATCATCTTGCACTTTTGTCAATCTTAGACGACCTTGCACTCGTTTACAGCTAACGTATCCTGTATCTTGGAACTGTTTCCAAAGTCTTGATAGAACTGATTGGAGGACATTTACAGTTCTAGTTACCTTGATCTGGGATCGCCAAATCTAGCAAACCGATTACTCTATTAAGTGTAATATCATTCATGTCTCTGTGCTACACGTTATTACGAAACGTTCTAGCAACATGAACAGAATACTGAGCAGAATCAGTATTTACAGCACTCCGGCTTCCTTTTCCACCCACATACGCAAATTTTGCCCAGTCAGGCGTTTTTTGGGCGGTGTACGACCTTACGAATATTCTATTTCACTAACACGCAAAATGTAATGTTAATAACTTCAAGTTGTTCGAGAGATATTTAAGAGTTTTGAGAATTATGCATAACTTTTGGACACCAGTTTTTAACTTTTAGACACTAGTTTAGTTTCAATTTAGTTCCTATATAAGCATAAATATAATTAAAATATATTTTTCATTGAAATAATAGGGACGAGGAAGGCTCAGTCGTGACAGACTCGTAATCTGCAGTTCCTAGGTTAGAATTCCGCCTTGGCCAGCGTTGAGATTTATCTTCGCAAAACTCCACGCCCTACCGTCGGTCAGTGTGGGACACCGATGGGTTTGGAAAGGCCGCCGTCCGTCGCATGGGACGTAAAGCCGAGGCCCCGTGTGCGGGAGAGCCATACCCTGTACACTCTAAAGAACACACTGGATAGTCTTGACGGGAGGCTATCATCTGTCTCCTAAAAGCTGTCCTGTGGTCCCCTCTTCCAACCTTCTCTGAGCCTCGGCTTCCTTGTAACCTAACCATTTAGTCCACTGTATGCCTAGCTCAGTCGGTAGCGCGCCAGGCTCGTAATCTGTAGTTCCTAGGTTCGAGTCCCAGCTGGGTCAGCGTTGAGATTTATCTCCGCAAAATTCCCCGCCCTGCCCACGGTCAGTAAGGGACACCGATGGGCTTGGAAAGGCCGCCGTCCGTCGGATGGGACGTTAAGCCGTGGGACCGTGTGCGGGAGAGCCATACCCTGTGCACGTTAAAGAACACGCTGGATGGCCTTGACGGGAGGCTACCATCTGTCTCCCAACAGCTGTTCTAGTAGGTCCCCTGCCCCCAACCTTCTCTGAGCCTTCGGGGTCCTTGTGACCTGGCCATTTAGCCCATGGTGTGCAAAAAATTGCCGCTCAGAGGTAAAACAACCCAACCCACTGTATGCCAAAGATTGCCGCCCAGAGGTAAAACAACCCAACCCATAGAAATATATTGCTGGCAATCTTTTTCGAAATTGATATGAATTGAGTAAATGATTCAATCATTGGGGATTTCCTTTCATTTTTATTTTTTTCTCCTTTAGCACACACATAAAGAGATATGCATTTCTCTTTTTTATTTATTTTGCTTAAAAATAACATGAAACATATTACTAAGCAGCATAATTCACTACTATAGTAATGGTAGAGAAAAATGTGTATTTAAAAAGAAAGTAGATTCTTGTACCAATAGTGTTTGTGATTCGCCAATTCCCTCTCCTCTCCAACTCCACAAGCAGAAAAGTTTGAAACCGGAAGAGATGACTTCTAAAGCCTCTCAATCCCAAATTAATTTGGTTCAACTAACAATATTTGAAAACGATGTTATTGTAATTTAGGATCAAAGAAATATCCTTTTGCCAAAAAAATAAAAATATTGGAAATTTAAAAATATATTATACAAAGTAAAATTAAAATATAAAGTAAAAAAGTTATTAATTGAAATTATATTACATGTTCACATATGGGGAAACAATTTTCAAAAAATTTATTATACTTAATAGTTAAAAAATAGAAGAATAACAATTAAAAATAAAAAAATGGAAAAAAGTTAAAACATGAAATATCTCAAAGAACTAGTATCAATTTTAAAACGTTGGAATCTAAGATTAAATATTTAAATTAGATGAAATTGATGATTCAAATATTAATGATATATATCAAACTTTTATACATTTAGTTAATAATGCAATATTAAACAGCACACAAATACATGATATTGATGATAGAAACATAAAAATTAATGGTAATCCTTGGATAACTAATGAAATAATTATTTTGATTCAAAAAAGAGAAAAAGCATTTTTAAGACACAAAAAATATCCATTTATATTGCAATATAATAATGATTATAAAACAATTAGAAATAACATACTTTCAAAAATAAGATATTTTAAAAAAATATGAAACTGAACTTAAAAAATGTAAAAAAGATACAAGAAAACAATGGAAATGTGTAAAGAAAATTTTGAATGAAAAAACTCCTGATTCAACATTACCAGTGTATACTGGTGTAGTAAAATTAACTAATGACATTAATTATCATTTCATTCATCTTAATAATTATAATAATCACACAACTAATAATTTTCATAATTATCCCTCTATCTTAAATAACAAAAATTCCATGTTTTTAAAAAAGACAGATGAAGCTAAATTGAATAATATTATAAACAATTTAGATGAAAATAAAGCTTATGGATTTGATAATATAAGTCCAAAAATAATAAAAATAATTAATAAATACCATGCAACATTTTTAACACAAATCATAAATATATCGTTTAATTTTGGCATTTTTATAAACCAATTGAAAACTGCTATTGTAAAGCTTATAATATAAAAAAGGAGATAAAAATATTTTAAATAATTATAGATCAATCTCTATATTACCTATTTTTTCAAAAGTTATCGAAACAATAACGAATAATAGATTTATAAATTTTTTGAATTATTCATCATTTTTTTATAAATCGCAATTTGGGTTTAGAGAACATAAGAGTACAGATCATGCAGTGCTGGAAATGAGCACTAGTGTTTTACATGGTATAAATAATTCTCAAAAAACTATGGTAATTTTTTTAGACATTACAAAAGCATTTGATACTGTAAATCATGATATCTTATTGCAGAAACTTAATTTACATTGGTGTTAGAGGAAATACGCTAAAATGGTTTAAGTCATTTATTACAGATAGAAAACAAATTGTAGACATAAAAAATACAAAAAGTTCACTCTTATTGCTTATTAAAGGTAGACCTCAGGGCTCAGTTTTAGGACCTATTTTATTTCTGATTTACTTCAATGATTTCTTTTTTAATAACTTAAAAGGATATCCTATATCCTATGATGATGATACTGCTATAGTATATGTAGAAGTAATAATTTTAAAGAATTGAAATCGACTATATCATATGATTTAAAAAAAATTCAGTTATGGTTTCATCAAAATCATCTTACATTAAATATCGAAAAATCGTATTCAATGTATTTCAGTCTCACTAACAGGAGTTATTTCAAAGATAAAATCATATATCATAGATTTACTTGTAATAATAATATTGTATGTACATGCGCAGAAATTAAACAAATTAAAACATACAAATATTTGGGGATTACTATTGATAATAATTTGAAGTGGAATAGTCATACAAATATAATTGCAAAACGTTTAAGATATTTCCTAATTAAAATATATCATCTAAAGAAAATTGTAGATACTTCCTTTCTGATAACACTTTATTATTCATGGATTCAATCTACTTTACAACTCCCCGCCCTGCCCACGGTCAGTAGGGGACACCGATGGGCTTGGAAAGGCCGCCGTCCGTCGGATGGGATGTTAAGCCGTGGCCACGTGTGTGGGAAAGCCATACCCTGTGCGGGTTAAAGAACACGCTGGATGGCCTTGACGGGAGGCTACCATCTGTCTCCCAACAGCTGTTCCAGTGGGTTCCCTCCCCCAACCTTCTCTGAGCCTTCGGGGTCCATGTGACCTGGCCATTTAGCCCATGGTGTGCAAAAAAGTGCCGCTCAGAGGTAAAACAACCCACAAACAACCCTCTATTTTACAATACTGTTTAATTAGTTGGGGAGGAACATATCTTAATTCTTTAAATAAATTAATAACATTACAAAACAAAATTCTGAAGGTTATTATGAATAACAATATTACGAATTTAAAAAACATGATTATTGAAAATGAAATTTTCAATTTAAGACAATTATATATTTATAAAATCCTTATGTTTGTGTTAAAAACCCAGATTTCTTAAAATTACAACATATAAAAATAAATATTAGAAATAGAGAACTTTATTATGTACCTTTTTGAAGAAAAGAAATTATCCATAAACATTTCATGATTCTAGCTCCACAAAATTTTAATAAATTACCGAAAAATATAAGGGAAGAAAGAAATGAAAATATATTTAAAATAAAAATTACGCAAAGATTATTGCATATACACAATATTGAGTCTTTATTTCATTGTTAAGTTATTTACCTCATTTCATGTCATTAATGAATAAATCTAAAATTATTAATTTTTCCAATCTTAAACCTTTAATTCTGTATTATAAATGCATATCGTTAATAACTAATAATTTAATTTGACAACCTGTAAGAGCATAAAGCTCATTGGTTGTTCTTATATGACTTCTATTTTATTGCATTTCATTTCACAATAAATATTCTACGTTACATGGATATATTTATATCAGTTCAATTGTTCATACCGAATTGTGGATTTTATTTTAACTCATTATGTTGTATAAACATTGTTTATTTATAATTAAGTGTATTATATGTTTATGTAGTTTATTATTATTATTATTATTATTAAAAATTGGTTGCGCAAGGATGGCACGCAAAATCGTGAAGCGTTCCACATTTTTTAGCCGTCCCGTGGCCGAGTGGTTAGCGCGCTTGGCTACTGATCTAAGGGACCTGGGTTCGAGTCCCGGAGTAAGGCATGGATGTTTGTGTTGTTTTTCTGCTGAGATCCTGCCATCCTCTCAGACCTTCTACTATGGCATGTAAACTGACAGGCTCCTGTCAGACCTCTGTGGCAAGCAGCTGCTTGAGGGGGTATTTATTAATTTTATTTTTACAGTTAAGTGTTCCTGTATGGGAACATAGGGATCTAAAGGGTTAATATTGTGTAGTACTGAACAAGATAGCATAAAATATAAATTAAAAATATAGAAAACACCAATCTTCCCATATACTTCCTAAAAAGTAGAAAATGAAACAAAAATCCATCGATGAGGCAATCATTTACTCAATTCCTATTCACTTGAAAGGTAGATAAGGCACTGCCAATCTTATTGAGTCGGTAAAACGATCTTCCTTTGAAGCGAATACGAATTCAGTGACTGATTGCTCCATCGATATGATTTATTTTCTATTTTTAGGGTGCATATAAGAGATAGGCTTTTTTAAACTTTTAAATTTATTTATATTTTTTTTTTCATTCACTGTAAACACTTATCTTTAGAAACGCTCATTTATATATGACTCATAAACATCGGCCACATTTTTCGTCTCTCATGTTTTTGGAGTGTATTTGGGGTTGCTCATGACATTGGAGACGTCACAGGCTTTAATTTGAGATATTCGTTAAGGTCGTCCTCTACATTTCCGTCCCTTTTTCGGGAAGTGAGAATGGTGGAAGCATAATTCGAAGTAGTCTACGATGGTCCTCGTATGAACTGTCATTTGACACCTAACTCGTAATGTAGGTCCTCTCATTCGGAAGATAGAGTAAAAAAGACTTCCAAACTTTTTCTTTTTTTAGAGTTTGTGGGTTGTTTTACCTCTGAGCGGCACTTTTTTGCACACCATGGGCTAAATGGCCAGGTCAAATGGACCTCGAAGGCTCAGAGAAGGTTGGGGGAGGGGACCCACTGGAACAGCTGTTGGGAGACAGATGGTAGCCTCCCGTCAAGGCCATCCAGCGTGTTCTTTAACGTGCACAGGGTATGGCTCTCCCACACACGGGGCCACGGCTTAACGTCCCATCCGACGGACGGCGGCCTTTCCAAGCCCATCGGTGTCCCCTACTGACCGTTGGCAGGGCGGGGAATTTTGCGGAGATAAATCTCAACGCTGACCCAGCTGGGACTCGAACCTGGGAACTACGATTACGAGCCTGGCGCGCTACCGACTGAACCACCCTCGCCCCTTTTTTTAGAGAGGAAGAAATCAAGAAGAATATATTGTTATTGCCACAACATTTTTCACGCCACAAGTTTTCATTTGACATACAACTTGGTATGTTCGGCCCTCGCGTTACAAAGATGTAGCAGAATAATCATTTTCATATTTCCACTTTTTAGGTTGGTAAAGAAGGAAGGGGGAAATTTTTATAACCTGTGACTCTCCCCATGTCACAAGCTCTCATTTGACGCATAGCCCGTTATTTTCCGAACTCGCTTTCTGGAGATACAGCGGAACAACAATTTTCGTATTTCCCCCTTCTTTTAGAGCCGAAGAAAGCATGGGAGTCAATTTTTTTATAGCCTATGACACTCCCCCGTCATAAGCTTTCATTTGACACATAAATAATAAAGTTTGTCTGTCGCGTTCGAAAGATATGGTGGAACAACAGTTTTGAAAAATCCAGAAGCCGACAAATCAAAAAACTGACAAAGGACTAGTGAAAAGCATTAAAAAGATTAGTTATAATTATGACCATTATTTTTTTTTATTATTTTTTATTTGCGACATATAGGACAGAGAAGAATCCTAGAAGATACTCCTAGCTTTTACAGGCCTTTTCATACAAGGACATGCCCTACTACGACCGAAGTCACTGCTGACCACTGCCTTAGTTAGAGCTAACACAACACACAAAGTTTGCCCTGTTGGAACAGTCGATAGCTGCCTAACCACTATGCCAGTTAAGGCATAATGTTTATGCAATAGATCCTTAACTACGAAGCTCTATAACTTTTATTAAGCGATTTGTAGGAAAATGTTATTGAAGGTAAATTAAAGATCTTAATTGCATCTGAATGTATCAAAATTAACGGGATGGAGTGGACATAAATGATCATTACGTTTTAACATATTACACGTTTCTTTCAAGATGTTTCAAACATCATTAAAACTGAGTGAAACATTTTATACCAGAACCCTGGCTCGCTCTTGACCCCTCCCCCCATTTCAATCGGAAAACTTACCTCTTTGCCCCACCCTCTCTTATTTTTTTTTTATATTTGTTTTGTTCAGAAGTTTAAATGCTGAAACGTTGCAAATAGCTTTGACGGCAGACTCAAATATACTCCCAAAAACAGTTGATGGATCTCTTTACCGAAATCATTCTGCAAGATTCCAACCTCGACCATTTAGAGAAATTGCAGCAACAAAAATGAGCCTCAAGTAAGAAACTGCCAAAGTTAACTAACGCTTCGACCGTATTTTTGATTTCCTACTAACGCCAGCATTAACAACAAACCAATAAATTTTTCCTCATTAATTTCTAATACTTTTGTTCGAAATTATTTCTCCGAATCTCATCAGCAACCAACAAGATCGTGGGAGAATAATATCACGCTTAAATTATAACTCCAACGAAGTCCATAAATCAGGCGAGTTCCCTCCCCTCCTTTGCAAACCTTCCACCGGATCTGTCCTGGTTTTATTTTTCTTATTATTTTTGATTCCAAGAGCCATTGATTATGAGAGCATTGGTCATTATGGTAAAGCAATATGACAGCTCTTCTCCTCATCTTCTTCCTTCTCCTCTGCCAGTCCTCCTCGTTATCACCATCATTTCGCAAACCACACATTGCACACATTTGTCTTCGCAAAGTGATGGATGATATTCCCCGATTAACAGACAATCCCATCTACTCAGCAAAGCTACTGCTCCGCTTCTGCGTGCATCTCCTCTTCTTCTTCTTTTTCCACGTTTGTCAAACTTCTCCTCCAAGTTCTCCCACTCCCCCATTGTCTTCCTTTTCATCCTCGTTTTCTCTTACGTTGAGATATATGCAACCTCTGCAGAGCGACGCAGAAGGAAGCAGAGAAGAATTCTCTCTTTTGTGGACTTGTCTTCTTTCTGAGGCAGGAGAAGAGGAGCAAGAGGGTTTCGCCTGCGATGAACGAGTGAAGTATGAAGACAAAAATCCTCCGATTCGATTTGCATTACCTGATGAAGCAGAGGAAGAAAGAGGAGAGAGATGGGTGTGAAGGTGATTGGATCGAGATGAATATTTCCAATAAAGCGTTCGTTAATCACCATAAGAAAAATGGGCATGGAATCTAATTTAGTGCATCCTCATCAGAGGTTTGCCTTTACGCTCGCCCACCATCCCAGCTAAACCAAAATTTACGATCTTCAACTTCTTTGCTTTCTCTTACTCAACTGAAAAAGATTGTCCATTTCCTGCGAGAGTTTTATCCAAGTGTATTTTATTTATTGTGATATACATTCCTCGTTATAGTTTTTATAATATCTGTGATATTTTTAATAAATTATATGTAGAACTATCATTTATTTCGACTCTTTAATATATTATTCAAATATGTTTAGTTATTGCTTATTTGAATCATATTTACTTAAATTGTACTCTAAATAGAGACAGCCTAAATACACGGGGCTGGGGTGGCTCAGTCGGTAGCGCGCCAGGCTCGTAATCTGTAGTTCCCAGGTTCGAGTCCCAGCTGGGTCAGCGTTGAGATTTATCTCCGCAAAATTAACAGCCCTGCCCACGGTCAGTAGGGGACACCGATGGGCTTGGAAAGGCCGCCGTCCGTCGGATGGGACGTTAAGCCGTGGCCCCGTGTGCAGGAGAGCCATACCCTGTGCACGTTAAAGAACACGCTGGATGGCCTTGACGGGAGGCTACCATCTGTCTCCCAACAGCTGTTCCAGTGGGCCTCCTCCCCCAACCTTCTCTGAGCCTTCGGGGTCCATGTGACCTGGCCATTTAACCCATGGTGTGCAAAAAATGCCGCTCAGAGGTAAAACAACCCAACCCAAGCCTAAATACATAACTTTCCATAACTTTGAAATAAATTAATTTTCTGATGAGTAAATCAATTATGGTTCAATTAGTTTTCTGATTTGGGTTGTTTTACACCCTGAGTAGCATTTTTTGCACACAATGGGCAAAAAGGACAGGTCACAAGAGCCCCGAGGGCTCATAGAAGGTTGGGGTGGAGGGGGGAGGGAACCCGCTGAATAACTGTTGGGAGACAGATGGTAGCCTCTCATCAGTGCCATCCAGCTTGTTCTTTAACGTGTACTGGATATGACTCTCCGGCACACGGGGTAACAACGCCACATCCGACGGACGATGACCTTTCCAAGCCCATCGGTGTCCCCTACTGACCGTGGGCTGGTCGGGGGAGTTTTTCGGAGATAAATCTCACCGCTGGCCCAGCTTGGACTCGAACCTGGGACCTTGCAGATTACGAGCCTGGCGCGCTACCGACTGAGCTACCTCTCCCCCATCCCTGAGTTGTGAATGTAGTGAATATTATTATATTATATTCTGAACAATCTTCAGAATCTATTCAGAACAATCTTAGGGACAAGAAAAATATTTTAGGTGCCGGACAGTGAGCTTTTAATAACTTTTAATCACTGCAATCATCATATGTAGAAAATATTTTGGACGCCAGAAACGTTTTCATATGTGGCCATCTGTGACGTATGCAAAAAATGAATTAAATAGGTCAAAGTTATATCTTTTACAAGTAAAAAAAAATAAAAAATAAATAAATAGCCCCTCAAGCAGCTGCTTGCCACAGAGGTCTGACAGGATGTCAGTTTATATGCCATAGTAGAATGTCTGAGAGGATGGCAGGACCTCAGTAGAAAAACAACACGCACAACCATGCCTTATCCGGGGCTCGAACCCAGGTCCCTTAGATCAGTAGCCAAGCTTGCTAACCACTTCCCCATGGGACGGCCAAAAATAGATAACCCCTCAAGTAGCTGCTTGCCACAGAGGTCTGACAGGAGCCTGTCAGTTTATATGCCATAGTAGAAGGTCTGAGAGGATGGCAGGACCTCAGCAGAAAAACGACACAATCAGGCATGCCTTATCCGGGGCTCGAACCCAGGTCCCTTAGATCAGTAGCCAAGCTTGCTAACCACTTCCCCATGGGACGGCCAAAAATAAATACCCCCTCAAGTAGCTGCTTGCCACAGAGGTCTGACAGGAGCCTGTCAGTTTATATGCCATAGTAGAAGGTCTGAGAGGATGGCAGGACCTCAGCAGAAAAACGACACAATCAGGCATGCCTTATCCGGGGCTCGAACCCAGGTCCCTTAGATCAGTAGCCAAGCTTGCTAACCACTTCCCCATGGGACGGCCAAAAATAAATACCCCCTCAAGTAGCTGCTTGCCACAGAGGTCTGACAGGAGCCTGTCAGTTTATATGCCATAGTAGAAGGTCTGAGAGGATGGCAGGACCTCAGCAGAAAAACAACACATACATCCATGCCTTACCCGTGGCTCGAACCCAGGTCCCTTAGATCAGTAGCCAAGCGTGCTAACCACTCGGCCATGGGACGGCCAAAAATAAATACCCTCTCAAGCAGCTGCTTGCCACAGTGGTCTGACAGGAGCCTGTCAGTTTATATGCCATAGTAGAAGGTCTGTGAGGCTGGCAGGATCTCGGAGAAATATATTGCCCTGTCGCTAGCACTCGCAACTGTGTCTGTCATATTCTGATAAGAGACACGTGACGTTCATCATTTCAGGTAATAGCAACTAAATTTAATCAAATAAAACAAATTTCTTGGTAATAGTCAATATAATAATGGGTTAAAGTAATAATTTAATTTAAAATGCGGTGAACCTCGATTCATCCCTACTAATTGCAGATATCAATGAATATCAATCTGTTGGATAATTTAATAAAAATCCCCCAGTTGAAAAAGTAACCATTTTATCTTATGCAGTTTGGCCCTCACTTATCATTCAACACCCTCTGTAATGTTTACCCACACCAAAACCTTATTTTGCTTTGCTCTCTTTTGCTAGCAATGAGCCTCATCTTAGAAGATTATTCGGCCGCTTTCTGTATAGCTCCATGGAGACAATAAAGTGTTTTAATTCCACTGACTAGTACAGTCGCTGAAAAAAGTATCCTAACGCTATGGTTGATTACAGAATTCAGAAAAAATATCTGGCAACGATTTTTTTGGAAATTAGTGATCTGGCAACCTTCGTGTCACGTGACACGAAGCTTGCCAGATCACTAATTTCTAAAAAAAATCGTTGCCAGATATTTTTTCTGAATTCTGTAATCAACCATGGTGTTCGGATATTTTTTAATGTATATAATGCGTATGAATATATAATGCAATGAATATGGAGCGTGTGCAGTTACCGTTCACAGCAAACTGGAGCGGTTGCGGTTAATGTTTACAGTACATTGGATCGTGTGAGCTCACAAAAATCTAGATCATGTGGGCCCACTCACAGAAATATTGAGTTGCTGTACACGCTCCAGATATTTTTCCTGAATTCTGTAATCACGTGACACGAAGGTTCCCAGATCACTGATTTCTAAAAAAATCGTTGCCAGATATTTTTTCTGAATTCTGTAATCAACCATGGTGTTCGGATATTTTTTAATGTATATAATGCGTATGAATATATAATGCAATGAATATGGAGCGTGTGCAGTTACCGTTCACAGCAAACTGGAGCGGTTGCGGTTAATGTTTACAGTACATTGGATCGTGTGAGCTCACAAAAATCTAGATCATGTGGGCCCACTCACAGAAATATTGAGCGTGTGCAGTTACCGTTCACAGCAAACTGGAGCGTGTGCAGTAACTGCACACCCTCCAGTTTGCTGTGAATGGTAACTGGAGCGTGTACAGTTGCTGTACACGCTCCAGATATTTTTCCTGAATTCTGTAATCACGTGACACGAAGGTTCCCAGATCACTAATTTCTAAAAAAATCGTTGCCAGATATATTTTCTGAATTCTGTAATGAACCATAGCGTTCGGATACTTTTTTGAGCGACTGTACCTCTGGTCGAAATTCACTTCACTCTCCCACGAACTTATTGCTTCAATATCATAATCCATAAGACAGATAAATCTTCCGTTTTGTAGAGGTGGGGGGGGAGGTCCTTCCTCTTCCCATCTTTCTCACTCCTAGAAATAACTCTTATTTCTAGCAAGAGTTAAACTTTTTCTGAACAGCTTGTAGTTTTGATTTCCAACTATCTAGGACTATCATTTTCTCAGTATCATGTTGTCAGTGGGGCGGGGGTGGTTCAGTCGGTAGCGCGCCAGGCTCGTAATCTGTAGTTCCCAGGTTCGAGTCCCAGCTGGGTCAGCGTTGAGATTTATCTCCGCAAAATTTCCTGCCCTGCCCACGGTAAGTAGGGGACACCGATGGGCTTGGAAAGGCCGCCGTCCGTCGGATGGGACGTTAAGCCGTGTCCCCGTGTGCGGGAGAGCCATACCCTGTGCACGTTAAAGAACAAGCTGGATGGCCTTGACGGGAGGCTACCATCTGTCTCCCAATAGCTGTTCCAGAGGGTCCCCTCCCCCAACCTTCTATGAACCTTCGGGGTCCATGTGACCTGGCCATTTAGCCCATGGTGTGCAAAAAAGTGCCGCTCAGAGGTAAAACAACCCAACCCATGTTGTCAGCATTGCGTTCGCCACATTACCCTATCACCTACGCCTTGTCACACTCTGGTCATCAGGTGGTCTTTCTTCACGCTCTCTTGATTGTTCTTCCAACGAAACAATCGATTACTCATCTTTTATCTACCTTAAATATCTTTAATAACAAAGCTCAAGAAAATGTCAAATGTTCAACGAGAGGCAAAACTATATTTATATATATTCACATACAAGAAAACCACTGTATATACAGAGTTTCCCTGAATTCACAGCCCAAACGTGAGGGGATGGTAGTACACACCGAACCCACCAATATTCGTCATAGAATATGCGGCTGCAAACGCAGTGAGGAGTCGGAAATGAAGGACAGACACAGAGGTTTCCAGAGTGACATCTATTGGAGATCATTACAACAAATGCTCAAACGTCCGCCCACCAATGTTGATACAGGCGGCACAACGGCGGAGTAGTGATCGGCGTACCTGCTCGTAAACACCGGCTTGTAGCGCACATCGGCGGCTGAGAATGCTGGGGTTTGGCCGATCCAGCGCTTTTAAGCCGTGCCGCCTCGTGTGCGCCCCCTACCGGCACCAGGCTGCGTTTGCGGCCGCATATTCTATGACGAATATTGGTGGGCTCGGTGTGTACTACTATCACCTCACGTTTTGGCCATGAATTCAGGGACACCCTGTATATTTATATAACTGATCAAATCCATATTAAGGACGGGATCTAGCAAAAAAATGAAGGGTAGGAGCAAGAACTTAAATCGAGACGGAAAGAAAAGAAGTGAAAGGGAGTGAATTTCCATTAAAGTGCAACATTTTCCCCTCCGTTTTAAAGCTCTTTAAAACTGAATTAAAAATTCATGGATCATTTTTTGCTTCTATTACACTTACCAGCATTCTCAAGGGAGGGGGGGATGGTCCCCTTGGCAACTCCCCCCCTTGATCCAGTCTGTGCACGTTTACAAAATGATTAATATTTGGAAAAGAAAATGGATTCAGCGCGGAATGTGTCACATATTCCTAAGCGTTTTTGTGGGCGGGGGTGGCTCAGTCGGTAGCGCGCCAGGCTCGTAATCTGTAGTTCCCAGGTTCGAGTCCCAGCTAAGTCAGCGTTGAGATTTATCTCCGCAAAATTCCCCGCCCTGCCCACGGTCAGTAGGGAACACCGATGGGCTTGGAAAGGCCGCCGTCCGTCGGATGGGACGTTAAGCCGTGGCTCCGTGTGCGGTAGAGACATACCCTGTGCACGTTAAAGAACACGCTGGATGGCCTTGACGGGAGACTACCATCTGTCTCCCAACAGCTGTTCCAGTGGGTCCCCTCCCCCAACCTTCTCTGAGCCTTCGGGGTCCATGTGACCTGGCCATTTAGCCCAGGGTGTGCAAAAAAGTGCCGCTCAGAGGTAAAACAACCCAACCTAAGCGTTTTTCCAAGTACATCTAAAGCGACTGATCAGTTGAAGGCTTGCAAACTGGAATTAGCAGATTCGAATCTCCCCGCTCCCCATATGGAAAGTTCAGATTTTTATCCTTCTTTTTCATTCTATAACAATATTTTCCTGTTGATGATGGGTTGCTTCTGAGCGGTGCATTTTTTGCACACAATGGGCTAAATAGCCAGGTCACAAGGACCCCGAAGGCTCAGAGAAGGTTGGGGGAAGGGGACCCACTGAACAGTGTTAGGATACAGATGGTAGCCTCCCGTCAAGGCCATCCAGCGTGTTCTTTAACGTGCATAGGGTATGACTCTCCCACACACGGGGCCATGGCTTAACGTCCCATCCGATGGACGGCGGCCTTTCCAAGCCCATCGGTGCCCCCTACTGACCGTGGGCAGGGCGGGGAATTTTGCGGAGATAAATCTCAACGTTGACCCAGCTGGGACTCCAACCTGGGAACTACAGATTACGAGCCTGGCGCGCTACCGACTGAGCCACCCCCGCTCCCAGGTCACAAGGACCCCGAAGGCTCAGAGAAGGTTGGGGGAAGGGGACCCACTGGACAGTGTTAGGATACAGATGGTAGCCTCCCGTTTAGGCCATCCAGCGTGTTCTTTAACATGCATAGGGTATGCTCTCAAGCACACTGGGCCATGGCTGAACGTCTCATTCGATGGACGGCGTTCTTTCAAAGCCCATCGGTGTCCACTACCGAATGAGATCAGGACGAGCAGTTTTGCGCAGGTTCCTGTTGAAGAACAGAGACATCATTAGGCTTGGAATAGCCGCTTACATTGTATGAGACAATTAAGCTTTGTTTCAGCGTATGAAATAGAGCCATAATCTTTGGACATTGGAAAACTTTATCTCCTAGTGATAAAGTTTTACCCTAGTGAGATCATTCACCACTTAGAAATTGAATTTGAATTCATTAAAAATCCTCGCAACAAGGATACAGCAGAAAGGTCAATATCTTAAACATTTCTAACATTTTTTTTCTGCATTTTCTCTTTGGTTTGCTGTTTTTCATTATCCTTCATCTGCAACCAAACTTTGAGTCTTTAATAATTGCTACTTTCCTTTCTTCTTAGATAACTTAACGCTGTTGGAACCGATTATGCTCATCAGGCATAAAAATTTAATCGTCCCAAACTATTCATTGCACTGATATTAACAGAACCCTTCCCATTGTTACTCTTTCTATGGTAGTCATCTCATTTCGGTCAAAAGCGTCTCTAAAGGCCAAAGCCTTTTGTGGTCACGGGAAACGGCTGATCACCAGCATGAAAGAAGGGAGGGGAGGGTGAAGCACGAGTCTCTTGCCAAATGCTCTATTGTGGCAAGCGACTCGGATTCATTTGCTTGTTGCTAAATGGCGCGTGCGATGAAGAACAGCAGTGATAAAACTTTTCTTCGAAGCCACACTGCATCACGATGGAATTTCATCGCTCAACTCATCTGAGAAACGGAGCGATAGAAACCCTGAAAATGGGAGACCCAGAGAAAAAGACACATCCTTTCTGGAAAAGAGGAGAGAGAGAGAGAAATAAGAAAAAAATTTGGCTTTTGACAAATCGAGACCATCTGTTATCCAGCTTTTTCCAAACAGTTGAAAAATGACATTAAAGTTGTAACTAGTAAATCAAATAAGACTTATTGAGCAGGGGGCTTTGATCTTTGGTTTCTTTTTGGTTACCTTCTTTCGAATCACCGAATCTTTAACTTTCACAACTCGGAGGTGGGATGAAAAATGGGGTTCAGCTCCATGCAGCCGGATGTCTTGAAAGAGAAACCGTTTCCATGACAAGAAAGGATTACACACCTCAAACAGAAGACTTATCGCCCCGTTATTAGCAGTTGATCAATTTACTGTTAGCTTCTTTTCTCTGGTTCTCGCTTCACCAAAGTTGACAGGGGAATTGTTATTTTCTTATTTTCACTTCAGTCATCATTCTACGGTGCAGCGAAGAATTTCTTTTTTGATGATCTTAACAGAAAACAATTTTTACAAACCCTTACAATATCGTTTTGCAATACAAAAAACAGTTTATGGTGGAATACTGTTCACTACATTTATCTCATTTCTTAGGCAGTTAGTATATATATATATTTAAATATTTAAAAAAAATTGTCCGTATGTATTTTCAGCGAGTCGAAATAAAAAAATTTTAAGATGTCACTTTTATGTACTAGAGGGTTATGTTGCGTTGTTTTACCTCTTAACTGCACTTTTGTGCACACAATGTTACGCCAGGCTCGTAATCTAGTTCCTAGGTTCGAGTCCCAGTTGGATCAGGGTTGAGATTTATCTCTGCAAAATTCCCCGCCCTGCCCACGGTCAGTAGGGGACACAGATGGGCTTGGAAAGGCCGCCGTCCGTCGGATGGGACGTTAAGCCGTGGCCCCGTGTGCGAGAGAACCATACCCTGTGCACGTTAAAGAACACGCTGGATGGCCTTGACGGGAGGCTACCATCTGTCTCCCAACAGCTGTTCCAGTGGGTCCCCTCCCCCAACCTTCTCTGAGCCTTCGGGGTCCATGTGACCTGGCCATTTAGCCCATGGTGTGCAAAAATGTGCCGCTCAGAGGTAAAACAACCCAATCCTGCCCTGCCCACGGTCAGTAGGGGACACCGATGGCTTGGAAAGGCCGCCGTCCGTCGGATGGGACGTTAAGTCGTGGCCCCGTGTGCGAGAGAACCATACCCTGTGCACGTTAAAGAACACGCTGGATGGCCTTGACGGGAGGCTACCATCTGTCTCCCAACAGCTGTTCCAGTGGGTCCCCTTCCCCAACCTTCTCTGAGCCTTCGGGGTCCATTTGACCTGGCCATTTAGCCCATGGTGTGCAAAAATGTGCCGCTCAGAGGTAAAACAACCCAACCCCGCCCTGCCCACGGTCAGTAGGGGACACCGATGGGCTTGGAAAGGCCGCCGTCCGTCGGATGGGACGTTAAGTCGTGGCGCCGTGTGCGGGAGAGCCATACCCTGTGCACGTTAAAGAACACGCTGGATGGCCTTGACGGGAGGCTACCATCTGTCTCCCAACAGCTGTTCCAGTGGGTCCCCTCCTCCAACCTTCTCTGAGCCTTCGGGGTCCATGTGATCTGGCCATTTAGCCCATATTGTGCAAAAAAGTGCCGCTCAGAGGTAAAACAACCCAACAACACAACACAATGTTATATATGACCAAGTCACAAGGACTCCAAGTGCTCAGAGTTGGTTAGAAGAAAGGGGACCTCTGGACAGCTGTTAAGAGACAGATGAAATCTAGGTCATCCAGCGTGCTCTTTAACGTGCACAGGGTTGTAAGCTCTCATATGCAAGGGGAAACGGTTTATATCCTCAGTAAATAATTTCTGAGTGCAGTTTGTGAGAATCATCGCCTACATCTCTTTCCTCAACAATGAATCCAACCATCATAGTACTTTGTAACGGTGTTGTGTTGTTTTACCTCTGAGCGGCCCTTTTTTGCACACCATGGGCTAAATGGCCAGGTCACATGGACCCCGAAGGCTCAGAGAATGTTGGGGGAGGGGACCCACTGGAACAGCTGTTGGGAGACAGATGGTAGCCTCCCGTCAAGGCCATCCAGCGTGTTCTTTAACGTGAAAAGGGTATGTCTCTCCCGCACACGGGGCCACGGCTTAACGTCCCATCCGACGGACGGCAACCTTTCCAAGCCCATCGGTGTCCCCTACTGACCGTGGGCAGGGCGGGGAATTTTTGCGGAGATAAATCTCAACGCTGACCGAGCTGGGAACTACAGATTACGTGGGAACTACAGATTACGAGCCTGGCGCGCTACCGACTGAGCCATCCCCGCCCCCTCTAAATAGTGATAAGCACTTTGAGCGAGAGCTATGATTCAGCCCCAGGTCTAAAAGCTTAAAAAAGCAAGAGTTGTCTAAGAATAAGGTGCTCAGACGATATCATGAGTTTCTTAGAAATCAGTTGACTGGCAGGAGAAAACAATTGTTTAGTGTACAGTCTGGTTAGAATTATTATGTAGCGTACAGTCTTGTTATAATATTATTTAGTGTATAGTCTGGTTAGATTTATTATTTAGTGTACAGTCGTGCTATAATTATTATTTAGGATACAGTCTGGTTATAATTATTATGTAGTGTACAATCTTGCTATAATTATTATTTAGTGTGCAGTCTGGTTGGAATTATTATTTAGTATACAGTCGGGTTAGAATTATTATTCGGTGTTCAGTCTGGCTAGAATCCGTAGCGTTTGACAAGCTGTGGATTATGCATAAATAAATAAAAAATAAATACCCCCTCAAGCAGCTGCTTGCCACAGAGGTCTGGTGTGCATGCAAAAGACCATTATCATCCTACATTTCACCATTTTTTCCCTTCAAGTTTTTACTTTATAAACATAACAGATACAAAACCACCACTACTTGGTTTTACTTCCCCATCACAATCGCGACGGGCTAATCACGCATTTAATCATTTAATTGTCGATGTCGACGGGCTAATCACGCATTTAATTTATGATGCGATTTTAACAATGTCACATTTTTCTGGGGCGGGGGTGGCTCAGTCAGTAGCGCGCCAGGCTCGTAATCTGTAATTCGCAGGTTCGAGCCCCAGCTGTATCAGCGTTGAGATTTATCTCCGCAAAATTTCCCTGCCCTGCCCACGGTCAGTAGGGGACACCGATGGGCTTGGAAAGGCCGCCGTCCGTCGGATGGGACGTTAAGCCGTGGCCCCGTGTGCGGGAGAGCCATACCCTGTGCACGTTAAAGAACACGCTGGATGGCCTTGACAGGAGGCTACCATCTGTCTCCCAACAGCTGTTCCAGTGGGTCCCCTCCCCCAACCTTCTCTGAGCCTTCGGGGTCCATGTGACCTGGCCATTTAGCCCATGGTGTGCAAAAAAGTGCCGCTAAGAGGTAAAACAACCCAAACAACCCACATTTTTCTTCCTTTATTTTTTCGTTTCGTCGCTAACTCAAGCAGCGTGATTCGTTGTTTATGAAATAAATTCCCATCAACCTTAAAGAAAAAAAGAAATCTAAAGCTTCAAAATCTCCCCCATCAATATCCTGTCCGTCCATATTTCCGATGTATTTACTCCGTACCGATGACTGAGGATCCTATTCAGCAGTTTTTGATCTTTGCTTCCTTTTCTGCTACCGTCCCTGCTTGTTTAATCAACCGTGGCCCCCATAACCGAGTCGTCCGTATCTCTTCCCATTACTTGAACTTAGCAGAGCTAGGCAACTTGCATAACGACCTGCAAAGGGAGGAGAGATATGCAGGGAGGGTAAAAATCTCCGTAGCTTAGAAGACTCGAAGCGACCATCGAGATCTGCGTGCCGAGCAGAAGAGCGCTAAAAGAATGAGGCTTGCACTTCTTATCTGCGAAATTTGAAAGCTTTGTTTTTCTTTGGGGGGATGGGGGTGAAGATAACCGAATGTGTATAGTCGAAGTAGGAACGATATCGTAAAATATCTCTTTCAGGTTTGTTAGTGTCGGGAAAAGCGTTGTAGGTTTAAGAGGCAGCCGTAAAAAAGAAAGGGAGGCATTTTGCACAGAAGAATAGCATGTGATGGAAGTCTTGCAAGATCTATTCGTCGGTATTTTAATTAATATAACCATAAAGGAAATGAGTTGTGACCTCATTACTTCCAGTTGATAATTTGCACTTTGTTGAAAAAAGTGTTTTGGAGATAAGGATGTATTTTTAAAGCGTTTTCACATAACGTTTTCAACGTATGTGATCTTTATAACAATTGAAATTTAGGGTTTTAAGACTGCTAGAAACTGATAGTGTAGTTTAAAATGATGCAAAAAATTTCGTGATCTTTAAGATTGTGGTATTCAGTAGGTTCATGCAAGTTAGTGTTGTTAATTGCCAATCCTCTTGGAGTGTAATGGGGCGGGGGTGGCTCAGTCGGTAGCGCGCCAGGCTCGTAATCTGTAGTTCCCAGGTTCGAGTCCCAGCTGGGTCAGCGTTGAGATTTATCTCCGCAAAATTCCCTGCCCTGCCCACGGTCAGTAAGGGACACCGATGGGCTTGGAATAGGCCGCCGTCCGCCGTCCGGCGTCATATATTGTACAGTCACTCAAAAAAGTATCCGAACACTATAGTTGTTTACAGAATTCAGAAAAAATATCTGGCAACCTTTATTTTTAGAAATTATTGATCTGGCAACCTTCGTGTCACGTGACACGAAGGTTGCCAGATCAATAATTTCTAAAAAAAAAAAAGGTTGCCAGATATTTTTTCTGAATTCTGTAAACAACCATAGTGTTCGGATACTTTTTTGAGTGACTGTACAATATATGCCAGAACAAACGACCAAACCATACTCGGGACTCGAACCCTGCCCCGGGAGTCGCAGTGTCACCGCTACTGAGCCTCCGCGGCGGCAAAATTCATAATTTAAATTCTTTCTTTGCTTTTATCTCCATTTATTACATTTCTTACTTTCTTGACCATATTCCAGAATAGTCAGTGGAAGTATTGAAATTAATTATATTAGCTCTTGCTCGAAATTAGAAATAGTATGCTTTCCAAAGTCATCGAGGCAAAGATCACAGATGACTAATTAGGGAAATTTATTTCAGTGAGAGTTGTGGCTGTTGGACAGATCTCAGCTGAAATTTACATTTTAAGTGTCTGCGAAGTTCATGAATAATTGAAATATCACTCCACAAATTAATGTTTTCACTCGGACTTTCAATTTTCAGAGGTGTCGTATATCTCGATGTACTGGAAATGTTGGCGGTCGTAATTCGTTAACTAGATAATTACAAAAGTGTCTTTTATCTGGTAATAACGAAAGTTTTTGGGGCATTTAAGTTTATCACGCATTTAATTTATGATGCGATTTTAACAATGTCACATTTTTCTGGGGCGGGGGTGGCTCAGTCAGTAGCGCGCCAGGCTCGTAATCTGTAGTTCCCAGGTTCGAGTCCCAGCTGGGTCAGAGTTGAGATTTATCTCCGCAAAAATTCCCCACCCTGCCCACGGTCAGTAGGGGACACCGATGGGCTTGGAAAGACCGCCGTCCGTCGGATGGGACGTTAAGCCGTGGCCTCGTGTGCGGGAGAGCCATACCCTGTGCACGTTAAAGAACACGCTGGATGGCCTTGACGGGAGGCTACCATCTGTCTCCCAACAGCTGTTCCAGTGGGTCCCCTCCCCCAACCTTCTCTGATCCTTCGGGGTCTATGTGACCTGGCCATTTAGCCCATGGTGTGCAAAAAAGTGCCGTTCAGAGGTAAAACAACCCAATGAAAGTTTTCTGTGTTTTAGAGAATATAGCTTTGTGCTCTTCAACCTCTATGTGATAATTTTGCCGTATACAATGGGCTAAACTAAAATGGTCCACTAGATAACTATTAAGAGACAGATTAAAAGCCTCTCATAACAAAAAAACAAAAAACGAACCTATTCTTTTAAAGGTCATAGTGTATGGATCTCCTGCTCATGGGCTTGATTGTTTTATCTCTGAACTGTGCTTCATTTACAGACAATCGGCTAAATGACCAGGTCACAAGGATCCCAAAGGTTCAGAGAAAGTTGTGAGCATGAGACCCATTGAATCAGGAGACAGAGTGAAACCTCCTGTCAAGGTCATCCATCGTGTTCTTTAATGTGCACAGGGTATGACTCTCCCGCACACAGAACCATGGTTCAACATACCATCCGGCAGACTTGGAAAGACCTTCTATGTCCCTTTACCCACTGATGGCAGGGTGAGGATTAGTGGAGATTAGTCTCAAACCCAGAAGATTTAGGACTCGAATGAGAAATTCTAGATTACGAGCTTAGCAACCTACTGATTGAACCAACGGCTTCCCCTGCAGTGGAACCAAGTGTTAACACCCCTTCCGACAGAGGGCAGCCTTTAAACGCTCATCCTTATCCCCTTTCTCACCAGGATCGGAGCTGGAATTCGCGGGGAAAATCTCAACGCAGGCGCAGTGGGGACTTGAACCTGGTAACATCAGAGTATGAGCCTGGTGCGCCTATGCCAACCCACGCCCTCAAGTTCTTAGGTGTTCAGGGATGAAGTGCATATAAAACACAGTTTAGTAAATGAAAAAATAATTTGAATATCTCGAAGAACCATTTTATGATTCAAAAGGAAAAAAACGAACTTCATAGTTTAACACTAAAAAAGAGATAAGGAGCAGTTTCTTAAAAACGTATCGGATCTCAAATGGGAGTTATTGGTTTTATTTTAAAGGAAACCAGGAGCATGAGAAAAAAAAAACACAGAAGAAACGTGCATTTTTCTGATGACATTTGGTGATGTGTTCTGCTCTTCAATCAAACATCCTCCTCACACCTTTCCCGATGATCCAGCGCAATGCGCAGAATCATCAGTCCATAGACGCCACGGGACATCACTTGAAAATCCACTTAGTGATTACAGGCGACATTATAATCTACAATGCCTTTCGACGATGCTCCTTCTTATCTTTCGCTCCATAGACACCCGGATGTTTCTGTTGCCCTAGCAACCGAAGATTAGATTCGATTGGTCTCCTCTGCCTGTCAGTTTAACGATAGCAGATAAAGCAGACACAGGGGATGTCTACGTGCGACTCGCTTGCTCTCTTATCCAACCTTTTTCGAGATTTAAGAGTGTCGCCGTTCTTCCTCCAAGGTGGCTTTTTTCTTTTTGTTCTTTTTTTTCTAGTGCATGTGTGCGTTCGCAACGAATGGACCACACACACACATACGAAGATATAAAGATTGAACATTAAACGGATTATGTTTTCCTACTTTCTTCTTATCGAAGAGTTTCTTCCCCCTCTCCTCCCCTTCGTTTTCGAAGTGGATTTTTCTTTCCCGTTATGGTATATACTAAAGCTTTTATTTTTTGGTTCGATAAATTATGTGACATCCGAGTCTTGAGAAAGATTTAAAAAAAAATTTGTCCCTCTCTCTCTCGTTTTCTTTAAGAGGAAATAACTCCTTACTCTGAATAAGTAAATTTAGCTTTCGATTAGCTCTGCTGTCGTCTTCGTAAAGTGAGAATTCGCTAAATGAAGCTGGCACTATTTAACAAAAGTGTTGTCACATTTCAGTGTTCGGTCAGTGCGAAGAGATATTCGAAACTTCCTAACTTATGAAATAATAAAATATCGCGAAATTCTTATGAGGGAAAAAAATGACGCTTGAAATGACTTTGAGAGGGGCATCGAAATCCTTGAATTTTTTTACGACAATATTCCTTGAGTATTCGAAGAATTAATACAGTTCGAATGTTCATAACCCCATTTCCCCAAACTCTAAAGACATTTTTTTTGGGGGGGGGGCCGGGGGGGCTCAGTCGGTAGCGCGCCAGGCTCGTAATCTGTAGTTCCCAGGTTCGAGTCCCAGCTGGGTGAACGTTGAGACTTATCTCCGCAAAAATTCCCCGCCCTGCCCACGGTCAGTAGGGGACACCGATGGGCTTGGAAAGGCCGCCGTCCGTCGGATGGGACGTTAAGCGTGGCCCCGTGTGCGGGAGAGCCATACCCTGTGCACGTTAAAGAACACGCTGGATGGCCTTGACGGGAAGTAACCATCTGTCTCCCAACAGCTGTTCCAGTGGGTCCCCTCCCCCAACCTTCTCTGAGCCTTCGGGGTCCATGTGACTTGGCCATTTAGCCCATGGTGTGCAAAAAAGTGCCGCTCAGAGGTAAAACAACCCAACCCAACCTAAAGACATTTTTCTTCAAAATCTGTAGGGAGAAATGAACGAATCGCTGCATGAATTTTCTACAAATGCCCTGTGTTTTAACTTCTAGAGAATGAAGAAGCGGTTTGTTTATGCTTTAATTAATTCTGGAGATAATTCTTATGATTCTTGAGCTGATGCTAAATATTCCAACTTTCATGAATCTTTCAATATTGAGTTATCTGATCGGCTGTTTGGACAAAACTCAATCGATTATAGGGGATTGTCATAAATGAACCAAAGGGAAATCATGTAGGTCATTTACAAGTCATCTATATTCCAAATAGTGCAGTGTGAGTTCTAGTTTCTTCTGATATGTTTTACAAAAACCCAAAAACTGTTTTTTTTTTGTGAAACTCTCATATTAATATCAACAATTTCAATATTAGAAATCAGATATGGGTTTTACCGTTAATTCCGGTACTAGTGTTGTCTTTCCGTTTTCATATAACACATTGTCAGGGTTTTTTTTATACTTTTAAGTTTAAAGTTTTAAATGTTTTTTATATATCCATTAAAACACGGAAAAAACCCGAAACTTTCCTATGCCATTAAATCCTGAAAAAAAATACAAGAAACTTTTAAAATTCTTCGTGGGGGTTAAGTTTAAAAAATTCGTAAGCACATGCAAAAGAAAGCAAGTCAGTAACGCGTGAGTTTCACTTTTCCTTCCTCCATTTAGTTTCAACTCTTGGCTGCTCTTTTAACTGAAGTGCTTCCTGGAAATAGGCAAATATTGCCGAACTGAGCCAACATGCGCTGTTAAATATCCCACTTCCTCCGTTCCCAACCGAAGCAGACGGATGTTTCAGTTTCCCCTTCACGCCGTTCTCTCTCACTTCCATAGCAGTCGGAAAAGCCACCAGTGTTCAACGGGCTGTAAAACCCAAAGTTTGGAAGTCGGCCAAAGCGCGGCTTCCACTTTCCACCGGAATACAAAGCAGACTTCGGGCATGATAAATGGGTTTTCGAGCGATCCTTTGCCAACTCTCACGTGGCCAAAAGTCTCTATGCCCAGGGAAGAAACAATGTCAACGTCCTCTTCACTTTCTCGCCACTGATGTTTAATTAACTTCAACGGAGAGGAAAACTTGGGAGAATTCCTGAACGGAACGGACCATCAGTCCGTTTTCGATGGAAAAAGGAGAAAACCATTCGTGATGCAGACAGAGAGAACGGATGAAATACCCGCTATCGTATTGACTCATCGACTGATAACGGTAAATTACAACCCGTCCGCTATCTTTTAGCAGTAACAGTCTGGCTAGTGTTTAGGAAATCGTTTTGATGCTGCTTCAGATTGAAGGCGATGCCTTTCACAACATTTTACTGATCGATGCTTCAGTCAGACAAGAAGTATAGCGAAGTCCTTTAACATGTTGATAATGTCTTCAAAGTTAGTTCGACTTCTAATTTCTCTACCTCCTTGAAATCTTGATCTTCCTTTTCAGTGTCGTTAATTCTTAAAGTGTCGAGAGTAAATTTAAGTATTTTCAAACATATGCATCTGTTGTCTTTTATTTTTTAAATTTCTATTCTTTTGTTCAGAATTCAAGCTCTTTCATTTGATAAATAACACGAATTTCAAACTTATGCATCTTTTTTCTTTTATTTTTTAAATTTCTATTCTTTTGTTCAGAATTCAAGCTCTTTCATTTGATAAATAACACGAATTTCAAACTTATGCATCTGTTGTCTTTTATTTTTTAAATTTCTATTGTTTTGTTCAGAATTCATGCTCTTTCATTTGATAAATAACACGAATTATTACTTTTTGTTAGTTAGTTCACACTAAGATATTAAAGTTCAGTTACTTTTCTACTGAAGCAAGCAAACAAAATAGGCAAGAAATGTTTGGATTGTAAGAAACGTGGCAATTTAAGGGTTAACTGCATTATATGTATACATAGGTGGTACGTAAATTCACTAGAATAAATTAACTCTATCAAGGAGAGGAAATTTAATTAACAACAGTTGTAAATTAGTTCTCGTTCTTTTTGTTGAGGTTTAATTTAAATTCGTGTGGTACTTTTAATGTTTCAAAAGAAAGTAAGATCTTTCAGGCATCCCCTATCTAACTTTGCTAATAATTTGGAGAAAGACTTAGAACGATGACCGAAGATATTAGAGATGTTTTTGCTTGGATTTTTTAAGAAACTATGAAACAAATTCAAACCAATGCTTTCAATCTACAGAAATAATATCATTTACGTGTTTCCCTCTCCATAAGGGCTGGGGTGGCTCAGTCGGTAGCGCGCCAGGCTCGTAATCTGTAGTTCCCAGGTTCGAGTCCCAGCTGGGTCAGCGTTGATATTTCTCTCCGCAAAATTCCTCGCCCTGCCCACGGTCAGTAGGGGACACCGATGGGCTTGGAAATGCCGCCGTCCGTCGGATGGGACGTTAAGCCGTGGCCCCGTGTGCGGGAGAGACATACCCTGTGCACGTTAAAGAACACGCTGGATGGCCTTGAAGGGAGGCTATCATCTGTCTCCCAACAGCTGTTCCAGTGGGTCCCCTCCCCCAACCTTCTCTGAGCCTTCGGGGTCCTTGTGGCCTGGCCATTTAGCCCATGGTGTGCAAAAAAGTGCCGCTCAGAGGTAAAACAACCCAACCCTTTCCATAAAGTTAATTCTTGGATGCTCCACTGTTATATTACCTCATTAATCAAAAACCGTAGGATTTATTTAACTTCTTGATTCTTTAACTGTTTCCAATTAATACCGTTTAATTTGGAAGTTAAAAGTGTCTGCATGCAATACTTAGAAGCAAATATTTCAGTAATAAAAATATTTTATTACTGAAAACTTACAGAAATCAAAGGTTGCCACCTTCAAAGTATACCCATTAGGCCCAACGCATTTCTTAATTTCCGTCATCCATGTTGTGTAACATTTTCGGAAGTCGTCTTTTGAAAACCTTTTAAGATTTTCTATCAGATCTTAAGATTACCTTTTAAGATGCTCTATTCATAAGCCTCTTTATGTATTCCACATCGTTAAACTGAACCATTTTCATAAAAGGGGGAATAGGGTGGGTGTTCCATTATTGGGATTTGATTTTGGGCCAAAAATTGCCTCACTGATAACGATGAATGAAAAGGAGCGTTGTCGTGATGAACATATTCGTTTAAGAACACACTGCGTTCGATCATACATTTCCCGCAAACGCGATAATATACGACTTACACAAACAGGCGTAAACACAGACACTATTCAATCGATTCGAATCCCTACCCTGCCCACGGTCAGTATGGTACACCGATGGGTTTGGAAAAACCGCCGTCCGTCGGATGGGACGTTAAACCGTGTCACAATATGCGGGAGAGTCATACCCTGTGCACATTAAAGAACACGCTGGATGACTTTGACTCCAACTGGCTACTATCTGTATCCCAACAGGGTTCCAGTGGTTCCCCTCCCCAACCTTCTCTGAGCCTTTGGGGTTCTTGTGACCTGGCCATTTTGCCCATCGTGTGCAAAAAATGTGATGCTCAGAGGTAAAACAACCCAACCGATTTGAACGTGCGAGAGGGTGTTACAACCATGAAAAGAAAACAGCCTTTACAGGGGTTGAACCCGTTTGGTTGCTGAGGGCATATTACATAAGCTGTACGTGCAGTCTTTTTTTCCCCCCAAGCCTCGTATACATAATGATTTTGATATTGTTTACACGTATAAGTCATTTCTTTCCTTTTTTATCTCTGAAGGTAGTGTTAAACCACACAAAATACTTCCTAAAAGGAATGACTTTTGATAGCACAAGAATTGGGAATGAGAAACTCTTCACTGATGTGTAGATCCAAAAGTGGTTCTAGATGAGTTGGGTTGGGTTGTTTTACCTCTGAGCGGCACATTTTTTCACATCATGGGCTAAATGGCCAGGTCACATGGATCCCGAAGGCTCAGAGAAGGTTGGGGAAGGGGACCCACTGGAACAGCTGTTGGGAGACAGATGGTAGCCTCCCGTCAAGGCCATCCAACGTGTTCTTTAACGTGCACAGAGTAGGGCTCTCCCACACACGGGGCCACGGCTTAACGTCCCATCCGACGGACGGCGGCCTTTCCAAGCCCATTGGTGTCCCCTACTGACCGTGGGCAGGGCGGGGAATTTTGCGGAGAGAAATCTCAACACTGACCCAGCTGGGACTCGAACCTGGGAACTACAGATTACGAGCCTGGCGCGCTACCGACTGAGCCACCCCCGCCCCCAGGTTCTAGATGAGAGTTAAATCAAAGCGATCACTTTCGTTCGTATACTGAAAACAGCCTTTCAATTGTAGCAAGAGTTGAAAAAACCCACAAACCCTGCGTGGCGTGCCTATCAAAATAACCATTGGGCATCAGCACCTTAGAAGAAAGAAAAAAGACCTCACTTGAATAAGACACTTTGTCTCCTCTGAAACACTTATTCCCCCCCAAAAAAGGAGGAAAAACCTCGTGATCAAAGACAGCTGTGAATCGGATGTTTATCTTGAAAGAGCAGCTTCAGTTGTTTTTTATCCGCTCTAGAGAAGCTACTTAAATGCCAGTTGCTGAATCGCTGAAAATCTCCTCTGTCTAGTCAGCGAATAGAAAACATCAGTTTGCAGGAATCGCCGCAGGGCAGCGAAGATATAGATTCTAACTCAATAGAAAGATGAATATTAACGGAAGCGTAACACAGCGGGCGAAGGAATTATTTAGGTTAAAGAAGAAAGAAAGTTCTCTCTCTCTCTCTGCATGCATTAAGAGACAAAAGCAGAAAAACAGAAAGAGCGTCACAGAGAAAGAGACAAGAGAGCTAACAACGGAACTTGTAATTACAACAATTTTTGTGGTTTCTCGAGGTTGCTGAGCTCAGAACGCAAGAGATGTGGACCACTGTCAAGATAAACCGTTCATTAACGTAATGAACAGATATGAAGATGAAAAACTTTGCTCCACATCCTCCTTTGGTAATGCGTGCAGCAGAGCACGACGACGTGAAATACATCATTAAGCAGAAGGATGCGAAAGAGCCAAACGGAGACTGCAGACGCTAACGAACATTTACTTTCGTCGCTTACTAATACAAGAAAATCAAACTAAGAGAAAAGATGGGAGATTTTCTCTTTTCTTTTGCAGAACTTCGCGTTTCCTGTGCTTGTTTGCTAAGAAGGCTCTTTCAAAATATGGGTATCGGTTCCTCAAAATTCTGACAGTGGTCAGCTTTCTATAGAGGCAGAACGATTGTTAATTAATTCTGTCATTTTGTGCATATTTATGAAAACCTGTAATAGTTTTAACAGATAGTTCTTTATTATTTCGATTATTTTATAATTTGTTCCGATTGAGAAATTGGTACTAACACATTAATAAAATTTCTGTTAGATTGAAGCGTGTTGTATGTATTTATACTATCTTCCAGCATGTAATGAGACTTTGCTACTTTGCCATATTATTAGAATGTAAAGCTACATTCAAAGAATATAGTCCCTAAGTTTGAAAGCAATTTTTTTACGGAAAAAAGTCACTGGATATAAATAGAAGATCTCATACGCAGAATATAAATAGATCTCACACGCAGGATATAAATAAATATGTGTCCGAGATGAGAAGAACCAAGTAGCATATCGTTATTAAATTCAAATCGCAAGTACTACTTATATAATATGCTAAGCGTAGTATAGTTTCTCAAACATCACTTTATAGTTACAAAAATTTTCATAATATTTTATCTTTGATTTTTTTTTATGTTTGCGACTACTTAGGACAGAGAAGAATTCTAGAAGCGACTCCTAACGTTTACACGCCTCCACATACAAGGACATGCAAAACTAAGATCGAAGTCTCTACTAACCACTGCCTCGGTTACAGCTATACAATACACAAAGTTTGCCCTGTTGGAACAGTAGCCAGCTCCCTAACCACTATGGAAGTTAAGAAATTACACTGAATACATAATTCATAAACTGAATTTGATTATATAAACTTGATCTAAACATATTAGTGAATGTGATGGATAATTTCGATTAAAAGAGATTTATAAATTCAGCAAATTGAACATTTATGCATATACTTAAAATAAAAAATAAATATCCCCTCGAGCAGCTGCTTGCCACAGAGGTCTGACAGGAACCTAACGGTTTATATGCCATAGTAGAAGGTCTGTGAGGACGGTGGGACCTCAGCAGAAAGACATCATCGAAACTTGTTTCCTTGATCAGTAACAAAGCACGCTAACTACTCGGCCACAACATAAATTTAAATTTAATATGATGATTTAAGATGAAATGTACTTACCGGAGAGCTATATTTATTTTCCATTATCTAGTAAAATTAAGTTAACTTTAAAAATAGTGCGTATTTTTAAACTGCCTTTGCAACTATTCAGTGGGTCTCCTTGAAATTAACAAACATCCAAGGCTGTGGCATCATCACATGTTAGTACCAAATATTGTCACTAAGTGGCAGCAGCAGTCATCACCCATCTTTGAGGCACAGAGTTGGAGCGATCATGGTGAAGGTACTACACGTGTATACGAAGCTCCAGATCCGAGCAGTAACGCAGTTTCTGTAGGCAAGGAAGACCCAAACCGGTGGAAAACCATTAGCAGTTTGTGGCTGCTTACGGCTCCGATATACTGTCACTATAGCCATGTGACTGTAATGAATGATGATCTCCACATTGTTCTATGGTGCTAGGTCTAGACTAGATTATGAAGATAGATATAAAAAGAAATTATCTCTCTTATCTTATCGATTCTGGAAATTCGAGTGGCACTTCTTTGTATACAGTGGCTAAATGGTCAGGTTATAAGGACTCCAATTCTTTGCATACAATGGGCTAAATGGTCAGGTTATAAGGACTCCAATTCTTTGCATACAATAGGCTAAATGGTCAGGTTATAAGTACTCCAATTCTTTGCAAACAGTGGGCTAAATGTTCAGTTTATAAGGATTCCAATTCTTTGCACACAGTGGGCTAAATGGTCAGGTTATAAGGACTCCAATTCTTTGCATACAATGGGCTAAATGGTCAGGTTATAAGTACTCCAATTCTTTGCATACAGTGGGCTAAATGGTCAACTTATAAGGACTCCAATTCTTTGCATACAGTGGACTAAATGGTCAGGTTATAAGGACTCCAATTCTTTGCATACAATGGGCTAAATGGTCAGGTTATAAGGACTCCCATAGGATTTTTACTTGTGTGGGAAGCTGAAAAAGCATCTCAGATGACAACGCTTTCCAATTTAATTCGATGACTCAATCAAAGAGGAAGTCACAAATATGGTCCATTACAAGTCTCTGAATCAGTCTATTGACTACGAGGAAAAATAATACACTTATGGGGACATTTTTATATGCTTTTGGTGTAATTCCCTGCCCACTGCAGAAATAAGTTACCATACTATCTTAACCTCGTAAATTTAGTTTTAACATAAGCAACTTTAACATAAGAATTATAATGGCGCTTAGGAATTTTTTAAGCAGCATTTTATTAAAAACTAAAATTTTACCTGAAGACTGTTTTATAAACACTTATATTAAAAACTAAAATTTTACCTGAAGGCCTAAAGCAGTTCCACTGTTTTAAACTTTCAGTTAAAATGTTTTCAAATTGATAAAAAGAGAAAACACATTGAGCATTGGCTTGATTATGTCTGCCACAGTGAGTGGTTCCATTGATCAAAGGTGCTGCTGTGGCACTATAGATGGGTGGGCACATTTTTTATGAGCTTAAAATGTTTATGGCTCTCTGCTAGATCGATACCCTTTGTTATTTTATTAAAGTGTTGCGAGACAGATGACATTACAATTCAAGAATACAACTTTAGCAAAAGAATACAAATATGATCTGTTAAGCTGACAACTTTGTTTTTCTAGAAAAGCTTAGTCTCATAACATCTCCTTACACTCCCACTCTTATCATTACAGAAACCTCTAACCTTATAACTCCCAAAGCCTCTCAGGGGCGGGGGTGGCTCAGTCGGTAGCGCGCCAGGCTCGTAATCTGTAGTTCCCAGGTTCGAGTCCCAACTGGGTCAGCGTTGAGATTTATCTCCGCAAAATTCCCCGCCCTGCCCATGGTCAGTAGGGGACACCGATGGGCTTGGAAAGGTCGCCGTCCGTCGGATGGGACGTTAAGCCGTGGCTCCGTGTGCGGGAGAGCCATACCCTTGGCACGTTAAAGAACACGCTGGATGGCCTTGACGGGAGGCTACCATCTGTCTCCCAACAGCTCTTCCAGTGAGTCCTCTTCCCCAACCTTCTCTGAGCCTTCGGGGTCCATGTGACCTGGCCATTTAGCCCATGGTGTGCAAAAAAGTGCCGCTCAGAGGTAAAACAACCCAACCTTTGCAGTGTAACATTATCCTATTCTTTTTGAAATTTTAAAAATAGTTTAAAGGTAACCCAACGCCTCTTTGTTATAGATTTGAGCAGAATCTTCAATTTTTTTCTTGAATAGCTTATCTTTAAAGGTAGCTTTGAATGAGACTTTTCATTCATATAATATGGAAGTGCATATTGCTGTTGTGTATGTGTCCGTTGAAAACTCATCAGTAACAAAGCAAATGCAAAATTGTACTTTCATTACACTTAATACAAATGTTTCGATTCATTGAGGAAGAATTTGAGGGGGCATAAAAACTTCAGGAGGGGTCAGAGTTCATTGGTATATTCCCACTGGAAATACTAGTGAACTCTGAATTTTTTTTGGATTTTCGGTTGGTTGGCTGTTTGCGATTTTATGGCGCAAAGGCAACTAAGGCCAAGATGCCCTTAGATTTCGGACAGAAACCTTATCTTTCTTAAAAGTATCTTAAAATACTAATAAATACTGATTCGAAGCTTTTATGAGATTGAGTCAATAAATACAGTGGCGAAAACTTATAAATTTTATTTAAATGCTTTAAAAACGCAAATCAGTTAAAAAAGCCTTTTGGCATCCCATTTGACGCGGAGGTTTAACAGCACAATTCGTTGTAAAGAAGTTAGGTGCTATTTCCACAATAAGTATCTAGAGTAGAAAAATCTATGTGGAAATATAAATATATCTATAGGAGATGAGAATAAATCGGAAGAAATAGCATTATTAGCGTACTCTTTTTAAGTGGCTGAAATGCTTTTGGCCATACCAAACTAGCAACCTAAATAAACGGATTAAGTGGGCTAGCAATCTGTCTCGCATTACATATTGGCTGTTTTGACTTTCACAGCTCTCGCTTCGTAGAATTGTAAACATCGCAAAGTTAGTTTCTCCATTTAATTAAATCTGTAATAAATATTAATCTCAACTCATAACGGCTTTAGCGCTCTTACATTTCATAACAATGTTATATATTTATTAGTCTGACGTACAGCCTCCTTGATGTGAAAATTTTAATACTGGAGGAGTTAAAAGAGCATTTTCACATGTAGAATAAAATTATAACTGACAGAACTCAGGATGACAGATTCAGGATGATAAATACGTATTAAGATATGAAGTTTAATGGAATTAAAGTCATTTAATAATATGTTTATTATTTTGCAGTTGTCCCAAATCAGACATATGTAGATTATTACCAGGAATCGTAATGGCTTTAATTACACTTCAAGTTTGTATAAACAATATTGTCTAAAACTTGCAATATTTCATATATAATTCTAATAAATCATGCGATAATAATTAATGGATAGAAATACTGATTTATTGAATTTTATGACCAGTTAGAAACGGTTAGCGTAATCAAACTGAATTGTAATTATTAGTTAGTATTACTTTGATTATGCATAGAAAGCAAGAATTCACTTTTGGAAAATATGATTGTGAAGAAGATAGACATAAAAAGAAGTTATCTCTCTTATCTTATCGATTCTGGAAATTTGAGTGGCACTTCTTTGTAAACAGTGGGCTAAATGGTCAGGTTATAAGGACTCCAATTCTTTGCATACAATGGGCTAAATGGTCAGGTTATAAGGACTCCAATTCTTTGCAAACGGTGGGCTAAATGATCAGTTTATAAGGATTCCAATTCTTTGCATACAGTGGGCTAAATGGTCAGGTTATAAGGACACCAATTCTTTGCATACAATGGGCTAAATGATCAGGTTTTAAGGACTCCAATTCTTTGCATACAGTGGGCTAAATGGTCAGCATATAAGGACTCCAATTCTTTGCATACAGTGGGCTAAATGGTCAGGTTATAAGGACTCCAATTCTTTGCATACAGTGGGCTAAATGGTCAGCTTATAAGGACTCCAATTCTTTGCATACAATGGGCTAAATGGTCAGGTTATAAAAACTCAAATTCTTTGCAAACAGTGCGCTAAATGGTCATGTTATAAGGAATCCAATTCTTTGCATACAGTGGGCTAAATGGTCAGTTTATAAGGACTCCAATTCTTTGCATCATACAGTGGGCTGAATTGTCAGGTTATAAGGACTCCAATTCTTTGCATCATAAAGTGGGGTGAATTGTCAGGTTATAAGGAATCCAATTCTTTGCATAAAGTGGGCTAAATGGTCAGATTATAAGGAATCCAATTCTTTGCATCATACAGTGGGGTGAATTGTCAGGTTATAAGGAATCCAATTCTTTGCATAAAGTGGGCTAAATGGTCAGATTATAAGGAATCCAATTCTTTGCATCATACAGTGGGGTGAATTGTCAGGTTATAAGGAATCCAATTCTTTGCATAAAGTGGGCTAAATGGTCAGTTTATAAGGACTCCAATTCTTTGCATGCAAGTGGACAAAATGCTCAGGCTATAAGGACTCCAGGATCTCAGAGATGGACGGGAAAAAAATCCAGTTCTATATATTATCATGACAGCTCAAATCCCTTCGACAAAACCACCTTGTTTAATGTAAACAAAGTGCGGCTTAATATTCCATTTGAAAAACGGAAGTCGTATCTAGCCCATCGGGATCCCTCCTCTCATAGAGGGTACAGAGGAGCTTAGCGGAGAAATATCAACTTAGGCAGAGTGGTAACTCGAACTTGGGAACATCAGACCCACCTCTCTGGTGATGGGAAAGCGTGTTTGAAAGAGTATGTGGGGGTGGATAAGAGTATGAGGCAAGGAGAATAATACAGTGGGGTGAATTGTCAGGTTATAAGGAATCCAATTCTTTGCATAAAGTGGGCTAAATGGTCAGATTATAAGGAATCCAATTCTTAGGCAGAGTGGTAACTCGAACTTGGGAACATCAGACCCACCTCTCTGGTGATGGGAAAGCGTGTTTGAAAGAGTATGTGGGGGTGGATAAGAGTATGAGGCAAGGAGAATAATTAGATTAATTCCTAGATTTTAAATAAACTTTTAACTAACTAGCAAATGCATTAATTCTTTTATATATATATATACATGTGAAAGAACCCAGTGCTGCAAATGTACGTATTTTTGTTAGTTGCATGCAACTATTCTAGACTCTTATTTTCTCTATTATTTTAGCAGTGAAATCGTAATATTCTCTCTTCGCTTTGTGCAATTGCAAGAAACGTTATTCGCACGGAACCTGGAGAGAGCTATTCATGAAACCTTACATCCTTGGCGCTCTCGTGTAAATTATTTTATTCAATTACTCTAAAGAAGTTTTGAAGTTGTAATTAGATGAATAAGGAGTAATCAGTTTTAGTGGATTAGAGAAAACGGAACTACTTTTGAAATAAAACTATTAATGTTTTTTCTTCTGGGAAACATGCAAATGCTTTGAGACTAAATTCCTTTGCCGTTGGAAAAATGCCTATTTAGCATTTTTTTTTGATAACGCTGCTGAAGGCGTTGGATTTTACTGATTCAAACGTCAGCGAGAGAAGGAAGAAATTTGTATTTATATAGTATCATTGTATATTTAGAAATACTTTCTCCTACCGAAAATCAAGTCTGTGTGGCCAGATCAGGTGAAGTTAGATGAGAATTAATATTTTCTCGTAGTTGGAAACTTGGCATTTAATTTAAAGAAGTTCTTTTCTTAATTCTTAGTGAAACGTAAAATAGTTCTGAATTCAGTCCGCTCGCTGTAGATATAAGCGTCTTTGCGTAAGGTTCACGATATTTATATAAAAACTAAGTTCCGCTGGGAGATTTGAAACTTTTGATGCTATGTAATCCTTATAATAAATCAACGTACTGAATAGAGTGTTGCCTACATTATTATTCAAAAATGGTGCAAAAGGTCAACCTCCCTGCCTTAGAATATTTGAGCAACTAGTGATTTAATGGATTGTTAAACGATCATGGTCTGTAAATGGTAGCTAGGTAGTTACACCTACAAGGACTTCAGCAATGCACGAGATTCATTCTCTGTGCACGCTAAATAAGATACGGAATGGCCTTGAAGTAAGGTTTCCATTTATATCCTGTCCGATGAATTCTTTTCTCCTTCCCAGATCTGAGCCCTTGGGGTTCTTGTGACCTGGCCATTTAGTCTACTGTGTACACAAAAGGGGCTCTCAGATATAAGGAAACTCAATCCATCATATCTTCTACAATTGAACAGTAGATTTCTTGATTTTAATTCATCCTCCCCTCGCAACCTAACGCTTTCAATTGCTTAAATTATGAAAAGCTTTCGTTTTGCTTTTCCAGACAACTCTAAGTAGCAGAAAAGTAACGTTTCGTTTCCTGAATGTGAAACAAGAGTCCTTTCAAGCATTTCCCTCAGTTACATGTGAAAGAATGTGATGAGAAGGAAACGGCCTTCCCCTTTTCTCCTCCATTCCAGTTATTTCCTCTTGAGGACCCCATCACTTTCCGCGGATGCGGGAACATCTAATGTTCATCCCACGCTTCTCGACGCACCCTCCTCGAGACGTTCCGTAAATTTCCCGCACATAAACCTCAGCTGACGGTAATTGGACTGACAAATTAGTGCGGCCAAGCAACGGCAGCAGCATTTCTCGAAGACCGTTAAAAACGAACGCTGTTGTGTCTAATTATTCTTTGACAGCAATCCTTTTCTCTCCTTGGCTGTTCTTTCCACTCTTGCCTTTGTCAAATTACGTCGAATATTCTAATTGCTTTCTCCAAAGATATGCATGATGGACGACAGAGACAGAGAGACTCTGTGTGTCTCTGCTCTTCGATTCATCCCAAGTCACGGGTTGTAGATCTTCGCATCTGTTCGTCGCAGCGCGAATAATGGTTTACAGATGATGTCGTCTTTTTTTGCTGTTGTGTGCTTCTCGGTAATGGCCGCGCATTTCTCAAGCTAACTACTTGAATCTGACGCTCCCTTTCGTCTCGGTTGCCTACGGAGGAAGTCTGGTTTAATCCTTGTTAGGCTCTGGTTTAATTAAGTTTCGGATAAATATCGACGAGAGTGACAAGTATGTGGAATAATGGCGTCACGATCTGTTGATGCTCATTGGCGGGAGATCGAAGAAGTGGCACTTGTTTGCGATGACATCTCGCATACACTATGGCGCTAAAAGTCTCTGTTCGGTAAGGAAAAATACAGACTGGGCAAAATATTAATTTTTTTTGGAAGTAATTTTGTTTTGTTGATGGACAGATTTTTGTTTCGGAGTGGGTTGAGTTGTTTTACCTCTGAGCGGCACTTTTTTGCACACCATGGGCTAAATGGCCAGGTCACATGGACCCCGAAGGCTCAGAGAAGGTTGGGAGAGGGGACCCACTGGAACAGCTGTTGGGAGACAGATGGTAGCCTCCCGTCAAGGCCATCCAGCGTGTTCTTTAACGCTCGCAGGGTATGGCTCTCCCGCACATGGTGGGTTTGGAACACCGATGGGTTTGGAAAGACTCCCATCCGACGGACGGCGGTCTTTCCAAACCCATCGGTGTCCCCTACTGACCGTGGGTAGGGCGGGGAATTTTGCGGAGATAAATCTCAACGCTGACCCAGCTGGGACTCGAACCTGGGAACTACAGATTACGAGCCTGGCACGCTACCCACTGAGCCACCCCCGCCCCATTAGAAGGAAAGAACTTGAATCTGAGAACATCAGGTTATGATTCTGGAGCGCTATCGACTGAGCCACTCTTCTTCGCAAAGCTCATAGCAAGCGTATTGAAATTTCAACTTTAAGCGAAATGCACAGAATCAGGATTTATTTATTTATTTACAAAGTGCATACATACATTATTATTATAGCATGTTTTAGGGGTGTTAGAAATGTGCAAACACAGTCATTTTTACATTTCTGAATACACTATCATTTTAACACAAAAATTATAAGCACTAATCAAAAATAAATTTTAAAAAAGGAACTGAAATTTAGATTCATTTCAAATCAAAACGAAAATTATGTTCATTGTAAATCTGATAAATAAAATAAATAAATACCCCCTCAAGCAGCTGCTTGCCACAGAGGTCTGACAGGAGCCTGTCAGTTTAATACGCCATAGAAGAAGGTCTGTGAGGATGGCGGGACCTCAGCAGAAAAACAGCACACACATCCATGCCTTACCCGGGGCTTGAACCCAGGTCCCGTAGATCAGAAACGAAGCGCGCTAACTACTCGGCCACGGGACGGCTATAAATCTGATAACCAAGAATCAGATATCTCTGTCCAGGTTTCAAGTATTTTGCCTTCGAAAACGTTTTCAGCAATAGCGTGTTGTGTGCATTTCATAAATAGCTATCAACACTCCACGGTGACAAGATAAACAATCTTATTTGGGGGAACAACGCCTATTTAATCAATACAACACATAAATGTGGGAACGTTCCCCCTTTGGTGGGGCGGGGGTGGCTCAGTGGGTAGCGCGCCAGGCTCGTAATCTGTAGTTCCCAGGTTCGAGTCCCAGCTGAATCAGCGTTGAGATTTATCTCCGCAAAATTCCCCGCCCTGCCCACGGTCAGTAGGGGACACCGATGGGCTTGGAAAGGCCGCCGTCCGTCGGATGGGACGTTAAGCCGTGGCCCCGTGTGCTGGAGAGCCCATACCCTGTGCACGTTAAAGAACACGCTGGATGGCCTTGACGGGAGGTTACCATCTGTCTCCCAACAGCTGTTCCAGTGGGTCCCCTTCCCCCAACCTTCTCTGAGCCTTCGGGGTCCATGTGACCTGGCCATTTAGCCCATGGTGTGTAAAAAAAGTGCCGCTCAGAGGTAAAACAACCCAAATCCCCCTTTGGTGTTTTTCCTCCTTTGACAAAATCCAGCAAATTTCACTTTTCAGAACATATTTTTCTAATGAATCGATACAGCCATATTAAAGCGAGAAATACGAATATCAAATGCATGTACTAAAAATAACTTATTTATAAGAAGATTAATGAATTCGAAATATTTATTCGGCACTTAAACGTTCTCCGAATCGCTGAAGTTGAGAAATATTCCAGTTTATCGCAAAGTTTATTCACAAAAGAAGAAACGCCTACACGGTGCTGCTGCTCAGACACCAACAATTAATAGCGTAGTTGTTGTTGTTGAATGCCGGTACCTTAAAGCAAACTTAATTAAGAAACATTTTAGCTTCTTTAACAACGATCTTTCTTAATTACATTAACAACAACTACTTGTGAGTTACTTCAGCATACAGCAGAGCTGTCTAGAAATGAACTCACGGCTTAGTTCCTTCGTAATCTCTCGTAAAGCTGGTACCAAAATATTTCTTCTTGTTAACTTCTAAATGAAATTCTCAAGGTTGTATTATATCTTTATTAGCATTCCAGGTTTAGCTACCAAAATTCTTCTTATCTTTTAAAAATGATAATACAACTAGCAGCAGAGAATTAGCTCCACTAGACGCTCGATATTGTTCGCCATTTGAATGCTCATTAAGGCCCTATTTTTATAACTTGACTCTGCAAATGCCACGAAATTGTTTTTATGTCGAATATTAATGAGAAATTTCAACACGACGAGGGAAAAGATTAGGTAACTTCGAGCTGTTTGTGATTTCGGTCACGTTGAAAAGAAGTCATTTTTGGGCATAAATATTAATGGAAAATAAATAATTGCTGAAATAACAGTGATGGGCTCGGTTGTTTTACCTCTGAGGTGCACTCTGTTTTGCACATAATGGGCTAAATGGCAACAAGGTGCAGAGAAGGTTAGGAAAGGGAAACCTCGCGACGCGAGGTTTCCATCTGTTTGGAGATAGATGGAAACCTCGCGTCAAGGCCATCCAGCTTGTTCTTTAACGTGCACAGGGTGTGGCTCTCCAGCACAAGGAGTCGCGGCTTAATGTCGAATCCGAAGGACGCCATCCTTTGCAAGCCCATCAGTATCCCCTTTCTCACAGACAGAAGAATGGAAGTTACAGGAATAAATCTCAATATTGAGACTCGAACCTAGTTGGACTCGAACCACATTTGGGGTTCTAACCTAGGAAATAGCAGATTGCGAATTTAGGAGTCGCGGCATTGCATTGGCATGTGTCATTGTGTCATGGCATGTGTCCTCTTAGTCGCGGCATTGCATTGGCAATTTCTCATTAATATTCGACATAAAAACAATTTCGTGGCATTTGCATTGGCATGTGCATCGATTGCACATAAGCGCGTTACCAGTTAATCAGTCAATCCCCGCCCCTGAAAGAACAAGACTGGGTTGTTTAAACCTCTTAGCGGCACTTTATTTGTCGCAATGGATTCAATGGCCAGTTCACAAGGACCTCGAAGGTTCACAGAAGGTTGGGGAAGGGGACCCGCTGGACAGCTGTTAGGAAACAGATGGTAGCCTCCCGTCAAGGACATTCAACGTGCACAGGTATGACTTTGTCCCCACTTCTCCATAGTTTAACGTCCCATCCTAAGAATGGCGATCCTTCCATGCCGTCGACGTCCCATCCTAAGAATGTCGACCCTTCTATGCCGTCGTCGTCCCATCCTAAGAATGGCGACCCTTCCATGCCGTCGGCGTCCCATCCTAGGAATGGCGACCCCTCCATGCCGTCGGTGTCTCCTAATAACCGAGGACAGGGAAAGAAATTTCTCTGAAATAAATGTTAATCCTGGTCTAGGTGGGACTCGAACCTGGGAACTGCATTTTACGAGATGGTCGCGCTACCGACTGAGTCAACCCCGGCCCCTGAAAGTATTGAAATTGTAGTCTAAATATATATATTGAGCCTTTTTTCTCAAATGACGCCCTGCCCACGGTCAGTAAGGGACACCGATGAGCTTGGAAAGGCCGCCGTCCGTCGGATGGGACATTAAGCCGTGGCCCCGTGTGCAGGAGAGCCATACCCTGTGCACGTTAAAGAACACGCTGGATGGCCTCGACGGGAGGCTACCATCTGTCTCACAACAGCTGTTCCAGTGCTCCAGCCTTCTCTGAGCTTTCGGGGGCCATGTGACCTGGCCATTTAGCCCATGGTGTGCAAAAAAGTGCCGCTCAGAGGTAAAACAACTCAACTCAAATGACGCATTACACACAGCCTTCTATAAAATATAGCGTTGACAATGTTAGGCTATAAATAAATAAATACGCCCTCAAGCAGCTGCTTGCCACAGAAGTCTGACAGGAGCCTGTCAGTTTAATACGCCATAGTAGGAGATCTGTGAGGATGGCGGGACCTCAGCAGAAAAACGACACATACATCCATGCCTTACCCGGGGCTCGAACCCAGGTTCCTTATATCAGTAGCCAAGCGCGCTAACCACTCGGCCATTGGACGGCTATATAGACTGATTTTTTAAAATTATTTCTATGGAATATCAGAGAATTGGAATATTAAACGTGTGCTTCTCAATGATTTTAAAAGCAGATTGAGATTTAATTGCATAAATGAAATAATGCAAATTTTCAAATAAATTGAAAATATTTTCATTTTACTTGTGCACTAATCATGAAAAAAATTATTACCTTATAAGAATTATGAGAATAATAACAGTTAAAGACGATTGCACAGTTATCGCAGCTAAAAAATTTGAAAAATGAATTTTTTTTTTCATTTTTAACTTAGGCCAGATGGTAAAGAATTTTGAGTGATATGGCTGTCACTGCTCTGTTGAGAACAGTTATTACAAGGATGCTCATATTTTATATGAGTATTGGAAAAAAAAATGAGTGAAATTTTAACTGCAATTTAAATTGAAATTCTCTGATAATCTATTATAGTATATAACATATAGATCTCTAGACGTTTGTCAATCGAATCGATAGTACAGTCGCTCAAAAAAGTATCCGAACACTATGATTATTTACATAATTCAGAAATCAACCATAATGTTCGGATACTTTTTTGAGCGACTGTACATGTGCAACAAATAGTTAAGGGATTATTTTAATTTTTTTTCGATATCATGACATTGCTATTCATGGCCTTTTAAGCAACACAAAGAAATCTATGTTCTTCCTAAATTGACTGCGACTTTATGGAAAGATAAAAATACTCTTATAGCGAAATTTATTAAGCTCACCACTGTTTAGCCGAAATACAAATGGTCAATATAATGCATTAAAAATATCACTGCCTTATCAAAATATTAGAAAATTTTCATGCTATTTCAATAGGATCCAACTTCGAGGTCCTGTATAACTTCTAAAATACACATTTAATACAAAAAATGTGACTGAAAATAAATTAAAGATCATAATGTCTTTATTGAATCAATAATAAAATTTGGAATTGTTGTGATTTTTGTCTTTTCGTTTGTGTTGATATCGATTTAAAAAAATCGATATTTAAATTCGGATAAATCAGCATTTGAAGTGTCATGAAAGCTGAAATATTTAATGATATTTATTTAATGATTATATATTTTTATATATAAGCTGAATTATTATAATCATTATTTTAATTAAAATAATGATTATTATTTAATGATTAATGATAATTATTTATATTGAAATATTTAATGATAATCAGCATTTGAAATGTCATGGAAGCTGAAATATTTAATGATAAAAAAAACATTTATATTATGGGTTGTGTTGTTTTGCCTCTGAGCGGCACTTTTTTGCACACAATGGGCTAAATGGCCAGGTCACATGGACCCCGAAGGCTCAGAGAAGATTGGGGAAGGGAGCCCACTGGAACAGCTGTTGGGAGACAGATGGTAGCCTCCCGTCAAGGCCATCCAGCATGTTCTTTAAAGTTCACGGGGTATGGCTCTCCCGCACACGGGGCCACGGCTTAACATCCCATTGGAAGGACGGCGGTCTTTCCAAGCCCATCGGTGTCCCCTACTGACCGTGGGCAGGGCGAGGAAATTTGCGAAGATAAATCTCAACGCTGACCCAACTGGGACGAGCCTGGCGCGCTACCGACTGAGCCACCCCAGCCCCATTTACATTATGAAATAATCATTAAGAAAATTTCTGAAATGTATATTTATGTCTTCTGAAATGTATATTATTTTAAAAAATACTTATTGTTTCACTTTTAATTAATTTCTGAGGTATAGTCATGACGCATTACTGTTGCGAAATATTCTAGCTTTCACATCCCTTTAAATGCTGAACAAACATTGTAGAAAATGGAGATATAAATAGAGTTGATCTTTAATTTATCTTCAGTCACATATTTCCATTAAATGCATATTTTGCATTATTTACCCCTTAGACATAACATGGAAATTCTCTAATATCTTGGGGGGCGGGGGTGGCTCAGTCGGTAGCGCGACAGGCTCGTAATCTGTAGTTCCCAGGTTCGAGTCTCAGCTGGGTCAGAGTTGAGATTTATCTCCGCAAAATTCCCCGCCCTGCCCACGGTCAGTAGGGGACACCGATGGGCTTGGAAAGGCCGCCGTCCGTCGGATGGGACGTTAAACCGTGACCCCGTGTGTGGGAGAGCCATACCCTGCGCACGTTAAAGAACACGCTGGATGGCCTTGACGGGAGGCTACCATCTGTCTCCCAACAGCTGTTCCAGTGGGTCCCCTCCCCCAACCTTCTCTGAGCCTTCGGGGTCCATGTGTCCTGGCCATTTAGCCCATGGTGTGCAAAAAAGTGCAGCTCAGAGGTAAAACAACCCAAACAACGTATGCATACAAAATGTAGTGGAAGAGATTTTTCATCACTTTGTTCATTCAAATTCTTGTGCCTGTTCTCATTAGTAGATGAATGTTTTTGTGTTTGCGTAGAGATAGCATTGGGTTTGTATACTCAGTTCTATTCTATCAAGTGAAAATATCTCATCCAAAGTATCATAAAACTTGAAACAAACAATTGAATAACATATTCTACTGTTGAAAACACACAAGCCACATTACTGCCTACAGTATAAGTGGTTATTTTCTTCAAGAGGTAAACTTCTCCACTACAATGCAGATATATAATCCTTTTCGATGAGGAGGTCCGAGTTCAACATTCACTCTTCCTACGACTGGCGTAACTATTTTCTAGTCGCCAAACGCAAATGATACGCACAGAGCCCTGAATATAAAAGCAACCTTAGAAACAACAACAGCACTTCGTTAAGTGAAGAAGAGCACTAGCTAGTCTTTTGGTTCAGTCTTAAAAAGAGCAATCCAAAGTGAAAAAAAAAAACGTGTCACGAGCTCCTTTTTGCCTGCAAAGATCAGTTTCGTAGCCACTAAACTGAGAAAGGAATAAAGATGTTTGTTCAGATATTTCAACAAACTGCAAAGCATAAACTGGGACAGAGTTGGGAGTCTAGAAAGGGGAGGCTTGGTCTTATGCGTGCAGTTTCCATGACAACTGCATGGAAAATCTTTGCTAGCAACCTCTACGATTTCGCATTGTTTGCCTTTTCAGCTTCCCTGCGAAGAATCTGATGAAACTAATTGAGTTTTAACAACGTTTCTAAAGAACAACTGATATTGTGTTAGAGAAGCAAAGTTCTGTTTGAAGAGAGCTTTTTGTGTTCGTTCGGATAAATCTTGAGAAAGTAAAGCCTCCACGTACAAGCTGCCTAACCGTTATGAACCTAAGCACAAACGTTTCATAAAATTTCAGCTTTATAAAAAAATTTTCAATCCTCTGTCCTTTCTGATGAAACACTTACTAATTTAACAAAATTACAATTTTACTAATGGTGGAAAAATGTTTAAAATATTTGTTTTATAAAACTTTTTTTTTGCTTTGCGAGCGTTGTTTTCAAATAACCTTATTTTCTATGAGGCATTTTGATAAATTGAAACGTGCCTTTTTAAGTTATACGAGTGGTAAAATGAATTTTTGATTCAATAATTAATTTATTAATAATTCTATTAGGCAGAAAGATATAACTAATAGAAAACATTAGTTCAATATGCTCAAAAGTGGAGATTGGATTGTTTTACCTCTGAGCGGCAATTTTTTGCACACCATGGGCTAAATGGACAGGCCACATGGACCCCGAAGGCTCAGAGAAGGTTGGGGGAGGGGACCCACTGCAACAGCTGTTGGGAGACAGATGGTAGCCTCCCGTCAAGGCCATCCAGCGTGTTCTTTAACGTGCACAGGGTATGGCTCTCCCGCACACGGGGCCACGGCTTAAACGTCCCATCCGGCGGACTTTCCAAGCCCATCGGTGTCCCTACTGACCATGGGCAGGGCGGGGAATTTTGCGGAGATAAATCTCAACGCTGACCCAGCTGGGACTCGAATCTGGGAACTCCAGATTACGAGCCTAGCGCGCTACCGACTGAGCCACCCCCGCCTCACCAAAACTGGAGCATTTGACTATTATCAGTCTTGAGGTTTTTTCCCACATATTTAATATAAGTAATAACTGCTTTTAAATTTTTTTTTGTAAACTGACCTTTTCGTTTTCAACGAAATTATCTGAATGAGCCAGATTGCCAGCCTGAAGTATTTTGGTTTAGAGTTACAACCACGTGCGTTTTTTATCACTTTTTTCTTTTTAGTTTAGCGATCGATTATATGACAATGAAAGAAAGCTTTGCTAAAGGTTGGGGGATGATTCCTTTGGTGGTATACAGATCCCGAAATATCTGATTTGAATTATGCGAATCAATTGGCCTTTTGTGGAAGGATATTGACGAAGTGAACTCTTAGAGCTGTTACTGGTAGATTAGCAATGAATAGACATTTTGTGATGAATTTCGGGATGAATAGAGACACAAGTGATGAAAAGATGTCAGATAAATGGTATTTCTGTTCTTTTGAGTAGTTGTGTTCTTTAACAAGGTTTTGAGTTTGTCTCAAGACTTACAGTATTGATACTGCCACAATGCGCTTCATGAGGTCGGTAGAGAAGAGACATTTGTTGCTGTAAATTTAAGAATCTGTGGGAAGCGTGGAAAAATAGGCATTAAAGAGTAAAATTAAGTTATCCAATAGTTTGGTTCTTTCTACATCTTAGTACTGAGGGACGGGGGTGGCTCAGTCGGTAGCGCGCCAGGCTCGTAATCTGTAGTTCCCAGGTTCGAGTCCCAGCTGGGTCAGCGTTGAGATTTATCTCCGCAAAATTCCCCGCCCTGCCCACGGTCAGTAGGGGACACCGATGGGCTTGGAAAGGCCGCCGTCCGTCGGATGGGACGTTAAGCCGTGGCCCCGTGTGCGGGAGAGCCATACCCTGTGCACGTTGAAGAACACGCTGGATGGCCTTGACGGGAGGCTACCATCTGTCTCCCAACAGCTGTTCCAGTGGGTCCCCTCCCCCAACCTTCTCTGAGCCTTCGGGGTCCATGTGACCTGGCCATTTAGCCCACGGTGTGCAAAAAAGTGCCGCTCAGAGGTAAAACAACCCAACTCTCAGTACTGAGACTTGAACACTTTGTGAGTAAGGTAATAGGAGACTTCATGCTGCTGATTCCAGATGCTTAGGTAGCATTTTAGGCATTTGATGGTTTAAATATGTAAATGTGAAATACGAGGTTTGGACAAAAGAATCATCAGCCCACTTTAACCCAGGAAGAGACTGAGTTGGTTTCATCACGATCCTGGCTCACAGAATTACAGACTACTGAATAAAGTTAAAATGCTTAATGGTTTGAACAAAGATGGGTAAAGCTACAATGAGGTGGGTGAAGAATTTAACACAAATACTTTTTTTCAATTTGCTTGCAATGGTAAAATGCAATAGCTGTAACTAAAGATTGATGCATTTGAAGGTAAATGTAAATATTAATGTTATTATATATTTGGAGATAAATTTATAAATGTTAGCAATATTATGCATTTGAAGATACATTTATAATAATTATCATATCTGGTTGAAACTCCGTATCTTATGGCTGCTTGAAGAGTGTGTGCATTTGTATACTTAATTTTCTCCCAAACTTTAGACATGGCAACACAGATGCCCTCATTTTCATAATGGTGCAAACAGTATATTCTAACCATTAGCAGCACAGTTTACAAAATCACTAGCCTATAAACAGATCTGGGAAAAATATTCCTATGATGTTATGTTCCCTACTTTTAAAATACATTTTAAAAAATTTTCAAAAGACCACTAAAATGCAGCGTTAAGAAAAGTTGATTGAACTCTTTCAAAAAGTAATTTTTAAAAATATTTATTATCATATATATATAGCGTTCTGCTCAGTTCCGGTTCACTGTCAGTCCGCTTAATTTTTATCAGACTCCCATCTGAACAACTTTAAATGAAGTAAATACATATTTAAAAAATCTGAAAAACTTGAATTGCTAAACATATGATATGTAGTATCTCCTACATCCATAAATATACACAGTCGTATCAGAATAATATGACCACCTACCGTACATATACTGTGGTAGGTAGTCATATTATTCTGATAGGACTGTGTATTTGGAGTGGGGTGGCTCAGTCGTTAGCGCTCCAGATTCGTAATTTGCAGTTCGCAGATTCCAGTCTCACCTGGACCAGCATTGAAATTTATCTCAGCAAAACTCTCTGCCCTCGGCCAGTAGAGGCCACAGACGGGCAGGGCGGGGCGGGAGGGGGTGGCTCAGTCGGTAGCGCGCCAGGCTCGTAATCTGTAGTTCTCAGGTTCGAGTCCCAGCTGGGTCAGCGTTGAGATTTATCTCCGCAAAAATTCCCCGCCCTGCCCACGGTCAGTAGGGGACACCGATGGGCTTGGAAAGGCCGCCGTCCGTCGGATGGGACGTTAAGCCGTGGCCCCGTGTGCGGGAGAGCCATACCCTGTGCACGATAAAGAACACGCTAGATGGCCTTGACGGTAGGCTATCATCTGTCTCCCAACAGCTGTTCCAGTGGGTCCCCTCCCCCAACCTTCTCTGAGCCTTCGGGGTTCATGTGACCTGGCCATTTAGCCCATTATGTGCAAAAAAGTGCCGCTCAGAGGTAAAACAACCCAAAACAACACAAAGCCACAGACGGGCTTGTAAAGGTCGCCGTCCGTAGGATGAGATGTTAAATCGTGTTTCCTTGTGCCGGAGATTCATACCCTGTGCACGTTAAATACCCGTTGATGTCCTGAACAGGAAGCATCCTTCTGTCTCCTAACTGGTTTAGTGGATCCCATGCCCAGCTCTGAGTCTTTTGGATCATTCTTCTCTGAAGATTGTTAAATTTATGCATGATCGATACCGTAATAATTAACACTTATCATACGCTTACTCAACAAGGAAAGTTTGTGACCAATCATGTTGAAACTAATCAACTAAGTTAGTGACTCTATGCTGAACTATCTATAGTATGAAGAATTGTTTGCATACATTTATGTGACCAGAAGGAATCAAAAATGCCCACTTTGGCTTTGGGTTGTTTTACCTCTAAGCGGCACTTTTTTTGCACACCATGGGCTAAATGGCCAGGTCACATGGACCCCGAAGGCTCAGAGAAGGTTGGGGGAAGGAACCCACTGGAACAGCTGTTAGGAAACAGATGGTAGCCACCCGTCAAGGCCATCCAGCGTGTTCTTTAACGTGCGCAGGGTATGGCTCTCCCGCACACGGGGCCACGGCTTAACGTCCCATCCGATGGACGGCGGTCTTTCCAAGCCCATCGGTGTCCCCTACTGACCGTGGGCAGGGCGGAGAATTTTGCGGAGATAAATCTCAACGCTGACCCAGCTGGGACTCGAACCTGGGAACTACAGATTACGAGCCTGGCGCGACTACCGACTGAGCCACCCCCGCCACTCCCACTTTGGCATTTATCCTATTGTTATCAAATCCTTTTAGGAAAATATTGAATATTAAAATACGAAAATATTTGGATTCGTAATCTGACAGCTCGTCGTACTATTAGAATACCATTAAAATAGAAAAACTGGAATTAAAGCGAAATGTGTTTTAAAATAGCACCGATGATCTAGGATTGAATAAGAAATCTTGGCTGTATCTCTGAAAAGATAACCATTATTTTTGCAAGTGAAAAATATTCGGTTGAGCTGTATAACACACAGGGCAAATGTTTATCATCACTGCTAGTCTAATATGTCCAAGTTTAGCAACGAAGTATGTCGATACTTAATTTAAAGCTGAAAAACCGATAAAACGTCTTTTCTAACAGCCCACCTTCTCATTCCCGTTCGTCTCCAAAACAGATATACTTTTAAAGATCTGTTTTACCTAGGAATACACACACACTTCTTTAGAAACTACATTTGGCAAGTGATAATCCTCTTACAAATAGCAAACACTAAGAAAAGGAAAAGTTACCCCAAAGAGCAGTTTCTAAGAAACTTATTAAAGCCGCCTATTCCAAAGCAATGAATGCAATGTTTTCCCTCGTTACTCACAACTAAGATAATAAGTAAGAAAGACTACTCGTAAAGAGAGTATGTAAACATATTTTCCTCCTCCAACTCGCTTTCCTCCTCTGTGGTCTTCATTCATCCTCTCTATCAGCTCCTCATCCAAAGCAGAGAAACCAAAAGCATCTCCACTCTCCTCCATCATCTGATGCTATGCACACACTTCTCCATCTTTTCCGTCCCAATAAGACTTCCCTGATAATAAACAGCGTTCCTGTGGCGTCGGCTGCGAGCTTGATAATTGCTCATTCCCGTCCTCAGTTATTCACTTGCTGAGATGCACCTCTGCATCTTGTCAAAAGGAACAAGGAGAGCAGAAGAGCAGGAAGAGGCTCATCTCCTGTCTCTTCTGCCACCGTACTTCTTCATTAGACTCCTTTAGTGGAAAGAAAGTTAGTCGATTTGTTAAAGGTTCTGACCGTCAGATCGTTATTTGAGAAGGAAAGAGGAAACCAGCAACGCACACGTGCATCCATACGGAGGATTTGTTACGCTAACTTTTATAAGATACTTGGTAAAGGATCGGATGTCAATTTAATTTGTTGCCGGTAAAGATTATATTTTTCAGTGAGGTAATATTTATTTGTCTCGTAGGTGTAAGCTAGTACTGTTTAGAGCGATTTAATAATTTAGATCGCATTTGATAGCTAGCCGGTGGACAACTGAAAATTTTATCAGTTCTTATAAAACAGAAAAAGAAGTTTTATTATCTCTCAAAACAAAAAGTTTCATCCCCTCATCACCAAGCCAGAGGTAAGAGAAGAAATCACTGCTACCAATATAAACTTTTTGACCACTACACTGCACCATCAAAATTTGGAAAAATAAAAAAATACCCCCTCAAGCAGCTGCTTGCCACAGAGGTCTGACAGGAACCTGTCAGTTTATATGCCACAGTAGGAGATCTGAGAGGATGGCAGGACCTCAGCAGAAAAACGACACAGACACATCCATGACCTAATACCGGGGCTCGAACGCAGGTCCCTTAGATCAGTAGCCAAGCGTGCTAACCACTTGGCCACGGGAAACTCTATCATAAATAGATCATTTGAAATATTCATTTAAAATTTTGACTTTTTACAACTTGTTGCACAGTTAGAGGGCTCTAGTTGATTTTTTAATTTTTTCCCTTTATTGCTGACTAACAGTGGAAATTGTAGGCTAGTGGATGGTTGGGGAATTGTAAATAGTATTATTTTATCAGCTCTTATAAAACATAAGAAGAATATTTGATCTCTTAAGAAGGAAAAGTTGCGTCTCCACCTGCGCAGTTAGAGTGAAGATCATTGCTGTTAGTCCCTGCTGTCCCTGTTCATCCTGACATCCCACAACAAAAATTTTAACTTTCTTCCTCAAACGGATCGTTTGCAATATTCGTTAAAAATCTGACCAATTTCCGATTTTTTTTTCTGCGCTACAGGTCACTTATTGAAACTATTCGGAGATTTGGAAAATGTGATTTGGAAAATTACAAAGTATTTACACCCTATTATGATGCGTTTAGGTCACAGATGACTATGATATAAAGGAACAATTATCGTTAGCCGGGTGGGATCCGAACCCACGACTCTGATTAACTAATCAAACAGAGTGCGCTGTTGTGCCTTGAAGAAACGTCGTTCTTTGGGTTCACAGAATGAAGTATATAAAATATACGCTTCATACAAATGATGATTCGTCTCTGATGTAGTTCTAGAAAATCGTAGTTAGAGCAGACACATAACCAGGATTTAGTTTCCGAGGAGGAGGGGGGGAGTCGAAGGGGGGGGGGAAGGGTCTGAGATTTTAGCCTGGGGGGAGTCGGAGAATAAGATTTGAGTTGGGTTTCTCAATTACTAAATTATTCCACTGGACAGGAAAGATTAAAATGATATTCTCTGTGGAATAAAATTTTATAGCTTGTTTTTATATCTATTTATTATATTTTTATATCCTAGTTAAAAAAATTAAAACTTTGGACAGCGGATGCTTATCTAAACTCTATTAAGGAAAGAAATAGATTACTCAAGTTGAAAAAAAGTAATAGTTCTGATACAAATTTGGTACAATATTATAAAAAATATAGAAACGTGCTAACTAGTATTATTGAAGAATCTAAGTCAAGATATTACACTGATGCAATTATTAAAAACCAAAAAAATTTTAAAAGGCATTGGGAAATTATAAATAAAATGTGTGGTAAACATATAGACCGATCCAAATATAATTTCAGATACCAACCATAACTACAGTGTTAGGGATAATCCAGTAGATTTGGCAAACATGTTTAATGATTATTTTATTAGTATTATAAAGAATATAACAAAATTAATTCCTGAGAATGATTGAAGTGGTTTGCATAATCTGAAGATATTATCGAATACGTTTTTTGTTGAGGAAATACATGAAAATGAAGTTGAAGATGTAATTAAGAGTTTAAACTCTGCAAAATCCTCTAGCACAGACCACGTTTCTGTATTTATGTTTAAAAAGATAGGGACAAGTATTAAAGACATCTTAAGTACTTTAATTAATAAATCTTTAATTTCAGGATGTTTCCCTAATTGTTAAAAAAATGCCACATTTTTTACCAGTGTATAACAGGTGGCTGTGATAAGAAAATTGAAAATTATAGACCAATATCCATCTTGTCTGTCTTCTCCAAAATAATAGAAAAAAATAGTCAAATCTAAAATGTTAAATTTTTTAAATAAATATAATTTCTGTTCTAAAAATCAGTATGTTTTCGAAAAAAACACGGGAACAGAGATTGCAATTCTAAAAATGACATCAACCATATATAAAAGCATTAATCAAAATTTTAAAGTCGTTGTTTTATTCCTTGATGTTGAAAAGGCATTTGACTCTGTCCCACATTTAATTCTATTACAAAATTGGAAGCAGCTGGAATGAGAGGTGAAATGCTATCTTGGCTCTCTAGCTATCTGACAGGTAGAAGCCAAAGGGTTAAAATAAAAAATTGTTTCAGTTACAATGCTAACATAAATTTCGGTGTTCCTCAAGGATCTGTTTTGGGTCCTTCATTCTTTTTGATTTATTTTAATAATCTTTATGACTTAAAATTGTGCGGCAGCAATATAATTTTGCAGATGATATATCTTTAACTTATGCAAACAAAACTGAGGAATTAATAGTGCAAATAAATGATGATTTAAAAAAAATTCAAAATTGGTTTATTCAAAATAAATTAGTCTTGAATTTGCCAAATCGAAGTACATAAATTTTAGATTACAAGAAAAATCAAACAGATGACTTTTTCAATAAACTCTTCTATCATGATCTAATTGCAATGAGATATATTGTAAATGTTCAGCTATTCAGGGTGTTGATTGTTTCAGATATTTGGGTGTCTACCTTGACAAAAAACTTTCTTGGAAAACGCATATAAATAATATAATTAAGAACTTAAATATTACGGTTTCAATATTTTATAGCATAAGAAATTTTATAAATCTGTTAATGTTAAAAATTATTTATAATTCGTGGATAAAATCCTATTTGGAATATGACATTATATCTTGGGGATGTCTATATGAGACAAATCTGAAACCATTACAAGGTCCTCAAAATTGCGTAATAAGATGTATGCTAAAGAAAAAGAAATTTAATAGTATAAAAAAATATAAAAAATTAAATATCTTCCCAGTTCGAAAATTATATTTTTATCACCTATTAGTATAATAAATAATAATAAATACCCCCTCAAGCAGCTGCTTGCCACAGAGGTCTGACAGGAGCCTGTCAGTTTATATGCCATAGTAGAAGGTCTGAGAGGATGCCAGGACCTCAGCAGAAAAACGACACAAACAGCCATGCCTTACCCCGGGGCTCGAACCCAGGTCCCTTACAATATTCAAAATTGGGATGATTCTAATGTTAAGATATATCCCAAATATACACGTTTATCATCTTCTTATGCATTTATCCATACCGTTTCCGTCCCGTGGCCGAGTGGTTAGCACGCTTGGCTATTGATCTAAGGGACCTGGGTTCGAGCCCCGGATTAGGCATGGATGTGTGTGTCGTTTTTCTGCTGAGGTCCTGCCATCCTCTCAAATCTCCTACTGTGGCATATAAACTGACAGGCTCCTGTCAGACCTCTGTGGCAAGCAGCTGCTTGAGGGGGATTACTAAAAAAGCTTATCATCCAAAAACACTACGTTTATCTGGCACCAAAACTTTTTAATGCTCTGCCGACTAACATTAAAAATGAAAGAAACATTTATGTTTTTAAAATATTAATATGGGATTGGTTAGTGGATTGTGATGACGTAGAGAAATATCTATAAAACTGTAGCTTAAATGTTTAATTTTTATAACACTGTTGTAACTAATTCTGTAAACATTATATTGGTGAACTTTTCCAAACACGGGCTTGGACTCAAATGGAGTACTCCTAAGTATTTACTTCTTTCATATTGTTCAGTTTATTTGTTTAAAAAACTTCCTATAAAATAGATTGTAATTTATACTTTACAATATAATTTATGTTAATCAGTTCATGTCTATGAACTTTTGAACTGGAAAAATTTATGTAAAAGTACGTTTTTTGTTGCGGATTTTTGTATTGAACTGTACTGGTGTTGAGAGTAGTGAATAAAAAAAATCTCTATCTATCTATCTATCTATTTGTAGTGTCGGATATACACTCAGTACTCACTGAATTATGACCACCTCTCTCTATGCTATATAAGAGGAAGCTAACTTGGAAGCTCTATAACTTCTAAACTAAGCGTTTTATGAAAAAATGGAATGGAAGATAAATTAAAGATCTCAATTAAATCTTTCTAAATCTCGATTTTCGATAATGTCCGCTTTGTACTTAAAGGGTTGTTTACCTCTGAGCAGCACATTTTTGCACACAATGGGCTAAATGGCCAGGTCACATGGACCCGAAGGCTCAGAGAAGGTTGGGGGAGGGGACCCACTGGAACAGCTGTTGGGAGACAGACGGTAGCCCCCCGTCAAGGACATCCAGCGTGTTCTTTAACGTGCACAGGGTATGACTCTCCCGCACACGGGGCTTAACGTCCCATCCGACGGACGGCGGCCTTTCCAAGCCCATCGGTGTCCCCTACTGACCGTGGGCAGGGGGGAATTTTGCGGAGATAAATCTCAACGCTGACCAAGCTGGGACTCGAACCTGGGAACTACAGATTACGAGCCTCGCGCGCTACCGACTGAGCCACCCCCGCCCCATTGTACTTAAAGAGTTATGGACTTAGACTTGGAATAATTAACAGCAACAATGGAAGTCTTAAGAAAATTATTTACTTTAACTTTTCAAATATACATTTGTTGTTTTAAATGGTGTGAGACAATACTTCTTACTCAAAATGTAATTAACTTCTGAGTTAAATTCTAACGTTAGTCATTGCTGCTGTTTAATATTCAAATTTCCATAACTCTTTAAATACTAAGGGAATATTGTCGAAAATCGAGACTTGGATTCGATTGAGATATTTACCTTCAGTCCTATTCTTTCACAATACATTTTTTAGAAGTTATAGAGCTAGTTAGGTTCCACTGACATAAATGGAGGTAGGTGGACGCAATTCAGTGAGCACTGAGTTCATACTATGAGGGCAAAAATCTGTTTTGGATTTCAAAGCAGGTAGACAAATTTGAGATTTTGCACAAGACGACCGGGTTTTCGGGGAGGGAGTGTCTAGACCCTTTGATCCCCCCCCCCCCGGGTACGCCCCTGGTTAGGGCTATTTTATATTGATCTTTTTCTATTCCCTCCAGTGTGGTCCCAATAGCGCAACTATTCCAAGAGACAGCTTCAAGCAGTAAAAATTTTAAGGATGACATTCTAGTTTCTAGTGATTGGATGAGCTCGCTCGATATTCCCCTCAAAAATGTCATGAATGTAAAGTCCCGAAGTATTTGCATAACTTTTCGATCACAGTGATTTTGAAATCCCGTTACTGATGTTTTAGCTGGCATTTTATTTCGAATGTGGAGGCAGAGAATTATTCGGAGAGCCACAGACATGGGTTGGGTTGTTTTACCTCTGAGCGGCACTTTTTTGCATACCATGGGCTAAATGGCCAGGTCACATGGACCCCGAAGGTTCAGAGAAGGTTGGGAGAGGGGACCCACTGGAACAGCTGTTGGGAGACAGATGGTAGCCTCCCGTCAAGGCCATCCAGCGTGTTCTTTAACGTGCACAGGGTATGGCTCTCCCGCACACTGGCCACGGCTTAACGTCCCATCCGACGAACGGCGGCCTTTCCAAGCCCATCGGTGTCCCCTACTGACCGTGGGCAGGACGGGGGAATTTGCGGAGATAAATCTCAACGCTGACCCAGCTGGGACTCGAACCTGGGAACTACAGATTACGAGCCTGGCGCGCTACCGACTGAGCCACCCCCGCCCCGCCCCGCCACAGACATGGTAAAATCATTTGATATGAGAGAAAAATTATTAAAATTCATATCATTGCTGTCAGTGTAAAATAATCTCTTAAGACAGAAAAAAATTAAATCAGTTTTAACGGTAAAAAAAGTAATTCATCGGAATTGATGAAGGAAGTATATTTACTTAGGGGGTAAAACAAATGTTTTTTGGAGTGTGGCAGGAATAAAATTACATGGAGCTTCAAAATATAAACTTACTTTAAGGCATGCATAGTAAATACACAGATTATCTTTAAAAATCGACTTCAACAATCAATAAAAACATCTGAAAAAATTATCGCTGTCGCGGCGGGAATCGAACCTGTAACACTCTAGATTACATTGTCAAAGCGTTATAACGTTAAACCACGCATCAGACGCTAAGATATTCCAGAATGAGACCTATTTTTTAATAATTGTTGAAGTCTATTTCAACAGGTAATTATTTAGTCTGGATGGTTTTTTAATAATAAACGATTAAGTGTGATTGACCTCCTCATTAACATCTAAATCATTAGCAACGATTGGAAAAGTTGTCTCTCCTGAAGTATAACATGGCGCAAGGTCCACCACATCTCAGTGAAAGATTTATTTCTTATTCTGAAACATTTTAGTTCGAGTCCCAGCTGGGTCAGCGTTGAGATTTATCTCCGCAAAATTCCCCGCCCTGCCCACGGTCAGTAGGGGACACCGATGGGCTTGGAAAGGCCGTCGTCCGTCGGATGGGACGTTAAGCCGTGGCCCCGTATGCGGGAGAGCCATACCCTGTGCACGTTAAAGAACACGCTGGATGGCCTTGACGGGAGGCTACCATCTGTCTCTCAACAGCTGTTCCAGTGGGTCCCCTCCCCCAACCTTCTCTGACCTTCGGGGTCCATGTGACCTGGCAATTTAGCCCATGATGTGCAAAAAAAGTGCCGCTCAGAGGTAAAACAACCCAACCCTGAAACATTTTAGCGTCTGATGCTTGGTTTAAGGGTAGAGCCGTGACCAGGTGAAACGCCAGAGCGTTCTACCTGTTAAAATTGAGAGTTGCGGGTTCGATTCCCGCCGCGTCGGCGATAATTTTTTTCAGATGTTTATAATAATTACTGAAGTCATTTTCTGCAGGTCTGTGTATTTATTTATGAATGCATTTTTAATAATAAACGCTTAAATGTGATTGATCTCCTCATTAACATCTAAATCATATTACAACGATTGGAAAAGTTGTCTCTCCTGAAGTATAGATGGCGCAAGGTCCGCCACATCTCAGTAAAAGAGTTATGTCTTATTCTGGAAGATTTTAGCGTCTGATGCGTGGTTTAAGGGTAGAGCCGTGACCACCCTCCGGCATGCATCTAGAGAGTTGCGGGTTCGATTCCTGCTGCGTCGGCGATAATTATTTTCAAATGTTTTTAATAATTACTTGAAGGCGGTAAAAAGTAAGTTTGTTTGGGGTGTCAAACTTTTATGGGAAGGCAGTGCTTGTCAGTTCCTCAGGATTGGTAGTTCAGTTCAATAGAAGGACAGAAAAAATATTTTTACTGCATAATTTACGTTGAAATTAATTTTAAATAATAAGTTGTTTATTCTTTAGTATTTTTACATGTCACCACATATTTTAGAGTTTTTTGGTAGAATTGGAAAATAAACCACATATTTTTTAACTAGTTAAAAAAAATATGATGAGCTAGGAATTTCGTTCTGTCGATTTACCTATATAACAATTAATATTTTGTTTTTACAGATAAATTAAAAGAATTCTTCTTGGTCTGGGTAGGTAATGGTTACGATTTGAAATTTTCCCCATATCCCAATAGTTTTGATAGTGCAATCTAAACGGTGGGAAATTTTAAGAGTGTAAAACTTTAAACCAATTTTACAAACGATCTATTTATGTTAGAAATTTGAATGGTAGAGTGGGATGGCCAAGAAGTTTAAATCAGTACCAGTTTAAATCGGTGATTTGCCTTTTAATTCTCAGGAGTGATGGCCAAACTCAACCTTTTCGCTCTGAGAGATAATGAAAAATTATATTTGTGTTGTGTAGGCAACTAATAAAACGTTACTATTTTCATTTTTCTAATAATCCATTAGTTCTAATTTCCATCGTTAGAGGGTGTTAAAGATTTAAAATTCATCCCTCTTCGAAAATCAGCATACCATATTTGCCATAGGCGATGTGTTATTATTCTAGTTAACTGATAATAATAATAATCTAATGGTGAATAGTAAATACATAAATAATATCTCCTCAAGCAGCTGCTTGCCACAGAGGTCTGACAGGAACCTGTCAGTTTATACGCTATAGTAGAGGTCTGACAGGAACCTCTTAGTTTATACGCTATAGTAGAGGTCTGACAGGAACCTCTCAGTTTATACGCTATAATAGAGGTCTGACAGGAACCTATACGCTATAGTAGAGATCTGACAGGAACCTCTCAGTTTATACGCTATAGTAGAGGTCTGACAGGAACCTCTCAGTTTATACGCTAAAGTAGGTTCTAATTGCTATAGTAGGTTCTAATGGTTATTTATACGCTATAGTAGGTAATGTGGCAAGCAGCTGCTTGAGGAGATATTATTTATGTATTTACTATACAGGACAGGAAACTCTCAGTTTATATGCTACAGTAGAGGTCTGATAGGAACATCTCAGTTTATACGCTACAGTAGAGGTCTGACAGGAAACTCAGTTTATACGCTATAGCAGAGGTCTGACAGGAACCTATACTCTATAGTAGAGATCTGACAGGAACCTCTCAGTTTAAACGCTATAGTAGAGGTCTGACAGGAAACTCTCAGTTTATATGCTATAGTAGAGGTCTGACAGGAAATTCTCAGTTTATACGCTGTAGTAGAGGTCTGACAGGAACCTCCCAGTTTATACACTATAGTAAAGGTCTGATAGGAAACTCTCAGTTTATACGCTATAGCAGAGGTCTGACAGGAACCTATACGCTATAGCAGAGGTCTGACAGGAACCTATACTCTATAGTAGAGATCTGACAGGAACCTCTCAGTTTATACGCTATAGTAGAGGTCTGACAGGAAACTCTCGGTTTATATGCTATAGTAGAGGTCTGAAAGGAACCTATCAGTTTATACGCTATAGTAGAGATCTGATAGGAACCTATCAGTTTATACGCTATAGTAGAGGTCTGACAGGAACCTATCAGTTTATACGCTATAGTAGAGGTCTGACAGGAAACTCTCAGTTTATACGCTATAGTAGAGGTCTGACAGCAAACTCTCAGTTTATACGCTACAGTAGAGGTCTGATAGGAACCTATCAGTTTATACGCTATAGTAGAGGTCTGACAGGAAACTCTCAGTTTATACGCTATAGCAGAGGTCTGACAGGAACCTATACTCTATAGTAGAGATCTGACAGGAACCTCTCAGTTTATACGCTATAGTAGAGGTCTGACGGGAACCTCTCAGTTTATACGCTATAGTAGAGGTCTGATAGGAAACTCTGAGTTTATATGCTATAGCAGAGGTCTGACAGGAACCTATACGCTATAGTAGAGATCTGACAGGAACCTCTCAGTTTATACGCTATAGTAGAGATCTGACAGGAACCTCTCAGTTTATACGCTATAGTAGAGATCTGACAGGAACCTCTCAGTTTATACGCTATAGTAGAGGTCTGACAGCAAACTCTCAGTTTATACGCTACAGTAGAGGTCTGATAGGAACCTATCAGCTTATACGCTATAGTAGAGGTCTGACAGGAAACTCTCAGTTTATATACTATAGTAGAGGTCTGACAGGAAACTCTCAGTGTATACGCTATAGTAGAGGTCTGACAGGAACCTCTCATTTATACGCTATAGTAGAGATCTGACAGGAACCTCTCAGTTTATACGCTATAGTAGAGGTCTGACAGGAACCTATACGCTATAGTAGAGGTCTGACAGGAAGCTCTCAGTTTATACGCTATAGCAGAGGTCTCTGAGGATGGAAAGCCTCAGCAGAAAAGCAACACAAACATTCATGCCTAATCCGTGGCTCGCACCCAGGTCCCTTTGATCAGTAGTAATCAAGCAGGCTAACCACTCGTCCACGGGACGGCTTAACCTAAGAGTAAGGGATATAAATATTAAGTTAAAGGTCAACCCTCAAAAATACACAGAAATACACTTTGAAGTAACTAGGATTTTTGAAAGGGGGAATTTAATATTTTTGTTAATGTAAATTCATGAACTAATCATTGCTTAAAATTATGAACTAATCATTGCTTAAATTCATGAACCAATCATTGCTTAAATTCATGAACTAATCATTGCTTAAATTCATGAACTAATCATTGCTTAAATTCATGAACTAATCAATGCTTAAAACTTTCCTCAAGAAGGACCGTACGATCCTTGGCTCCTGCTACAGCACACAACTGATACAATCCAATGAATTTTACACTCACTGGCCACTTTATTAGAGAGGATGGGGTTGGCTCAATCGGTAATGGGTCAGGCTCGAAATTTGCAGATTCTAAGTTCGAGTCCCATCTGTGCCAGTGTTGAGTTTTATCCTCACTAAACTCCCACCTTCCCCTCTTTCAGAAAGGGGACACCGATGGACTTGGAAAGGCCACCGCCCATCGAATGTGATGTTAAGCCGTGTCCCCGTGTAAGAACACGCTGGATGGCCTCGATGGGGGGCTACCATCTGTCTTCCAATAGCTGTCCAGTGGGTCCCCTCCCTCCAACCTTCTCTGAGCCCTTGGGATCCTTGTGACCTGGCTATTTAGCCCGTTGTTTGCAAAAAAGTGCCGCTTAGAAGTAAAACAATGGAACACAAATATATCGAAATTATTGTAAAAAAAACATGCATATATCCGGCAGAGAAGCATAAGAAACTTCGTGGGAATTATATTTAATATGAATGAACATTTATAAATAAGAACAAATTCCTCATTCGAAATCACATATTTTGTTGTGCATATCTTTTTTTAAAAGATAAATTGACAAAGAGACAAATAGCAGAACGAAAAACAATAGGAAGACGGATAGTTAATGTATAATACATGGATAAAATCGCATTTAAGTAAAGTAATTAGACTTCGTTAGAAGACAAACTTCTATAAATATAGACTTGTCTTAAGCTAAACTTATTTATCCCAAATTTTGTCTTACAGTCATATATTCTCAGAATCGTATATTTTCAGAATTTTTGGCAAAAAAAATGTAGGTTTGAAAGATTCTACTAACCTTGTTACAACCACACTTGTTTCCATAAATTAAGCAAAACAGAAAAATTATGATAAACAAAAAACTACATGAATGATTTTCATGAAATTTGATGAAAACATGAATTACAATGCTACGTTTCAGAATGACATAAAATATTTTACACTAGAAACATTTTTCGTCAAAAAAAAAACACTTACAGAAACTTGTCCAATAATAAGGTGTCATAATGCAATGGGCAAAGTTCTTTATAAGGAGTGTGATCACCCCTTACAGCAATGCAGGCACGACAGCGATGTTTGATATACAGAGATGCTGTTTATGATGTTGTGAATCAGCTCAGTAGGGGAGTAACGACCATTGTTCCTTTAAAGCAGTAATAAGCTCCCCCTTTGCTGCAGGTGGCGGGTTGAGGACAGCAACACATGACAACATTGCTGCAGGTGGCGGGTTGAGGACAGCAACACGTCTCCCTAGAGCATCCCACACATGCTCATTAGGATTAGATCGGGAGATCGAGCTAGCCACGCCATGCGCATAATGTTCTCCTCTTGAAGGTATTGTTCCACTAGTCGAGCTCTGTGTGGATGAGGGTTATCATCTTCTAAGATGAATGTTTCACCTATTGCACCAGCGTAAGGACGTACATAAGGGTCTAGGATGTCATCTCTATACCTTTGAGCATTGAAGTTCCCACTCGTCAACACATAGAGAGGTCTGTGCGTCTACCTATGAAAATGCCACCCAAAACACATACGCTACCTCCGCCGTAACTGTCTCTTTGACGGATGTTACTGGGATGATAGAGGGTACCTCGTTCTCTCCATATCGAACAATGTCCGGAATCACTGTGCAAGCAACATCTGGACTCATCTGTAAATAGTACGGACCTCCATTGCTCTTCTGTCCAGTTAACATGCTTTTGCATACCCAATTCAACCGCTCTCCTGTGACGTAAGGGGTATACAAATTACTGGCCTTCTAGCGTACAGACCTCCTTCATGAAGCCTTCTACCACAGTAGAACAGTGATACAATCCTCTCGCTGGCTGCTGCAAGAGAGGATCGTAGCTGAGAGGGAGTAGACGTCCTCCTCCTTCGTGCTGTTAATCGCAGATATCGATTTTGTACAGCGGTCGTAGCTCTAGCTCTTCCTCGGCTAAACCTTCGAGACGCAGAATCCGTGCTACGAAATTTGTTCCACAGTCTATGGACCACAGAAGGACTCACATTCAGCCATCGTGCCACGTCTGACTGACTTTGGCGTACTTCAAACCGGCCAATAGCTCTCCACCGCAGTTCATTTGGCAAATGATGTCTCGAAGTCATTCCTACAAAATGGCTATTTCGAATTTCTTTACTGACCTTTACAACACAAAATAACGATCCACTCTAAAACAGCCGTTTTTAAGCCGCTATCCGATTTCGCAAATTGACGCAACCTAGACTAATTTGCATACGATTGCTCACTCATCATTACTGGTTACATGAACAAGATTAGTGAGGATCGCATAATGGTTTGGTGAATTATCTCGATTTTTCTCATTTTTCATTAATTTATGGAAACCAGTGTATTTTGAATGAGAAATTTATTCATAAGTTGTTTAAAAGATGCAATTTTTTTTAAAGCTTTTTGTGAATTAATAATCAGATTAGCTTCTCGCAAGCTCAGATGTACTATCCATCGGTTAAGCGTGGATGAATAAAATGCTCATATTTTATCATATATTTGGATAAATTCAAAGTCACAGAAAGATACAAAGATGATGGTGAAATAAGTCGTGAAAATGTGGTCTAAAATTATTCGCACTTATTCTGAAAAAATTAACGCGAAAGACGGCGGACTTGAGAGATACAGAATGTGCAGCAGCGAATGTGGTTCCCTACAGTACTAATTTAACACTGACAACACTAGTCATGTCCTAAATAAAGTCCATTGAGCAGTAACAGCAATCCTGAGAACCTGAAGGGTTTGAGGAGGAGGTTGAAGAGCAGAAATACCTCTCTCCGGGGAATCCCATGATGCTCTATAAGGTTGAGATCTGGAGGGAATGAGGGGCGGGGGTGGCTCAGTCGGTCGCGCGCCAGGCTAATCTGTAGTTCCCAGGTTCGAGTCCTAGCTGGGTCAGCGTTGAGATTTATCTCCGCAAAATTCCCCGCCCTGCCCACGGTCAGTAGGGGACACCGATGGGCTTGGAAAGGCCGCCGTCCGTCGGATGGGACGTTAAGCCGTGGCACCGTGTGCGGGAGAGCCATACCCTGTGCACGTTAAAGAACACGCTGGATGGCCTTGACGGGAGGCTACCATCTGTCTCCCACCAGCTGTTCCAGTCGGTCCCCTCTCCAACCTTCTCTGAGCCTTCGGGGTCCTTGCGACCTGGCCATTTAGCCCATGGTGTGCAAAAAAGTGCCGCTCAGAGGTAAAACAACCCAACCCAACTCTGGAGAGAATGCAGATTTCTCCATCCTTTGAATACCTTTATTACTCAAGTTATTGTTTGGTGAGTCTCGCTCTATTAGGATGGGCGGATATCATCACCTACTGCACCATAGTAAGCTTTGACGAAATAATAATGGATCTCATCCTGTTCAGAGAACCTTCACTAAATTCATGGAAATCGATACGCTACCCATCGACAACCGGCCCACACAATCAGATCTTCATAATCAAATGTACTTCTATTAACGATGCTATGATGTTGACTGTTGATTTTCACCTCTTTCAAGATCGGTATACATCTGTTGTTCGATTGTAGAGGAAACCTTAGACTCCTCCGTGAACAGGACGTGTCTCTATTGTTTTCCAGTCCAGGCTACATGATCGTGACACCATTTCAAAGTGGGTATCTCTGTGTCTGGAGATTAAAGGGATGCATGCAACTGGCGGCCTTGTGAAGCCTTCTGGTCACAGTTGAGATAGATTCCTGCCTACCCGTGGCTGCAAGAGATCTGCAGATAGGGATGATGATGATGCTCCTGTTCCGTTCTTCTCTAGGATGTCCTTGAACAAGTCTTCTGATAATCGTTTGGGTTATTTGTAATCACTATCGTAGACCTGATATAACAAGGGGTGGCTCAGTCGGTAGCGCGCCAGGCTCGCAATCTGTAGTTCCCAGGTTCGAGTCCCAGCTTTGTCAGCGTTGAGATTTATCTCCGCAAAATTCCCCGCCCTGCCCACGGTCAGTAGGGGACACCAATGGGCTTGGAAAGGCCGCCGTCCGTCGGATGGGACGTTAAGCCGTGGCCCCGTGTGCGGGAGAGCCATACCTTGTGCACGTTAAAGAACACGCTAGATGGCCTAGACGGGAGGCTACCATCTGTCTCCCAACAGCTGTTCCAGTGGGTCCCCTCTCCCAACCTTCTCTGAGCCTTCGGGGTCCATGTGACCTGGCCATTTAGCCCATGGTGTGCAAAAAAGTGCCGCTTAGAGGTAAAACAACCCAATCCAAACTACACATGTTTCCAAATGTTTATATTTCCAAACTACATGGGGCGGGGGTGGCTCAGTCGGTAGCGCGCCAGGCTCGTAATCTGTAGTTCCCAGGTTCGAGTCCCAGCTGGGTCAGCGTTGAGATTTATCTCTGCAAAATTCCCCGCCCTGCCCACGGTCAGTAAGGGACACCGATGGGCTTGGAAAGGTCGCCGTCCGTCGGAGGGACGTTAAGCCGTGGCCCCGTGTGCGGGAGAGCCATACCCTGTGCACGTTAAAGAACACGCTGGATGGCCTTGACGGGAGGCTACCATCTGTCTCCCAACAGCTGTTCCAGTGGGTCCCTTGCCCCAACCTTCTCTGAGCCTTCGGGGTCCATGTGACCTGGCCATTTAGCCCATGGTGTGCAAAAAAGTGCCGCTCAGAGGTAAAACAACCCAACCCAATTTCCAAACTACACAAAAAATTTTACATTTCCAAATTACACATTAAATTACTTTTTATTAAACGATTTTTTTAATTCACATTTTGGTGATCGGTGCTTAACCTTTGACGAACAATGTTTTCCTCCATAGGAAGTTAATCGTAATTGCTGATTCCCCTTCGAAATTGTCGGGCGATTCTGAAGCTTTGGTAGTGTTACGATTTCTCCGTATATACTTATAAAATGTGCATGGGAACGTTATTGCTAATCTGCAAATTATTGTAATGTGCTATTATGGCTCAGAATAGAAATTAAGTTAATACTATTACTAGCAGCGATTTCGGGAAATAACAGCGCGAGAATAACTTTTCTAAAGTGCATTTCGTAATTAAAGTTCACTTCCATTTAAACTAGTCTAGGATTTGGCGCAGCGTAGCGAACTTCTTCCTACCCATTTAATTAAATGAAACGAAACCGATATCAGCCCACCCACATTTCCATTGGCCGAGACTTGTTGAATGCTTCTGTTCATAGGAACACTAAAAGGGGGTAAACACCTAGCGAGATATTGCTTCTGGAATACGAGACAAGAAATGGGATTTAGAGCAAACAAGATTAATTCCGGACTAATTTAAAGGTCCGGCGATAAGGCCGACACACGAAAATAAATACGAACGAATGGAGAAGGAACATGCCGAGAATTCAGATGACGGCAAAGGCTAACAATTCCAACTCTAAAAGGAAATTGTTCCAGTTGACAAAGTACTGAAGTTGGATACTGAGCTATCCGCTAATCGCAAAGAGTCGCAGCTAATTATTCTAGAGCAAGAGCACGGGGAGATGCAGAAATGGCAGCATTTGGCAACTTCCACTTGAAGGGGATTGAGTGAGAGAGGGGATGAGAATGGAGGTGGGGGGGCGTCGCAATTCTCTCGATCCCTAATGATCATTAATCATTGCCCTGGATCGCAGAGTCGACGAGTTTTGAATAAGTATTACCTGCTTGGCTACAGTGTTAAATTAGTTTCAACTATTGTGAATACTAATGCGACGTCTTCTACCTAGAAAGCAATCCTCATCCGGCTAATGATGTTCCGAATGAAAAGTAAAGTTTTATTTTTCCAGGAGTTACAATTAGGTGCTATTTGTTTCCAGTTTTAGGCACTGGGTTGGCACCGACGAATTCAGTTTCAGTCATTAGTATTTGAATGGATATTTGTCTCCTCTTAGGATCAGCACGGAGGTTTGTTATGTGCTTGGAGTTTGTTCAAGCTAGGATTACCCTGAATAGTTGAATCCTGTTAGGATAGCATATATATTTCTGTGTTGTTAGGTGTTGGCAATTGTCACTTTCTAGGATAAGTAAGCGTCGATGTTTGCTTCTGTTAGGGTTGGGTTGTTTTACCTCTGAGCGGCACTTTTTTGCACACCATGGGCTAAATGGCCAGGTCACATGGACCCCGAAGGCTCAGAGAAGGTTGGGGGAGGGGACCCACTGGAACAGCTGTTGGGAGACAGATGGTAGCCTCCCGTCAAGGCCATCCAGCGTGTTCTTTAACGTGCACAGGGTATGGCTCTCCCGCACACGGGACCACGGCTTAACGTCCCATCCGACGGACGGCGGCCTTTCCAATCCTATCGGTGTCCCCTACTGACCGTGGGCAGGGCGGGGAATGCTTCTGTTAGGACAAGTGTTATAATATTCGTTTCGTATACAATAAACGTTTAATATTTGCAACTTTCTAGGATTAGATTAATATGTGGCTCATGTTAACGCTTGCTAAAAAAAGTTTTGCTCAATAATTCTATCCATTTAGAGCTTTTAAGCGAGATTTTATTCCATTTATAAACATGTGTCAAACAGTGTTTTAAACTCAATTATATTTAACTGTCTAAAATATATGATGAATGATAATTCCCATGACCCAACGTCCACTTGACATAAAATTCGTTACAATCGATTTCTGTGAAATTTCTCTCCTCCCCTTTTTTTTTGTGAGAGAAATTTTCGAACATGACTTCAAAACAAAAAAAATGCATACACGTGAAATGTGTTTCGAATCTCAGCTGTGACGTCTCGTAAATCCTTTTACTTTCATGTAAAGTTCTCTCTGAAGAGAAAAAAAAAAGTCAAACAACAAACAACTTTCTCGTGTGACGTAAGAGCTTCATCATCCGAGCACGAGCCACATTTCGGTGAAGAATGTGGCACGAGAAATATTTTCTTTCGAAGTGTCCTCTCCTCCTTTTGTGTTTTTGCTTTCCCCGACGCCTCCTCCTCCTCCTTCTTCTTTCCACGCTATCAGGAATCTTGTAATCAATAAGTTTCCGGCTCGGTCACGGCGAGAAAAGGATGCGGAAATTATGTGGTGTGGCCGCATCGGGAGCGGAGGGATCGAGAGAGGAGAGAGAGAGATCCCAGAGGCACTGGGGCTGAATGAGCTGGCCACCAGAATGACGATGTTTCTTCCTGTCATTTGCCAGTGACAGTGGCAGAGAGGGAACTTCCGGTTACATTTGTCATTTCTTCGTACATCCGGTTTAGAGTTGGGAAGCCTCAGAGAAAGCCTTCTCGGAGGCCCGATGATGGACATAGATCTCCCAGTGTGAGGTGGTGGTTCGACACTCCTTGGAAGGAGTTCATGAATTAAGTGAAAAGCATCTCAGAGATTGGACGGAATTATGTCACATGTCGAGACTTCGTCTTGATGTACGAAGCATGTAAAAGGGAAAATCATTCGCTGATGGATTTCACAAGTGTAGATGTCCTCTATAGCATGACTAAAGCTACATTGATAAGCACCCTAGATATTCTCAAAAGGTAGAGGAAAACCAGATATGATTTCGAAAGGAAAAAAAGGAAAAATCGGGGAATAAAATAAAAATGCAAAACAGAAAATGAAAGAAATAACTGGGAATAACGATACATGAAGACTCGGAACCCAAGCACTTCCAAAACATGAAGAGCATGAAGAAATAACGCAACTTTCAAAAAAGGAAAAAACAAACAAACACGTGAAAAATCATAAAGAACTCTAAAGTAAATGGGCAGTCCCTTTCTTTTCTTCTTATCTATCTTCGTATTGCTTTTCACTCGACATTTGTCGGTTGGTCAGTTTCGGTTTGTGTGCTTGTCAAAACAGTTGTTTCACAACATCTTTCCAACGCGATGGAGAAACTTAATAATTTATGTGTGAAATGAAAGCTTGTGACGCGGGGAATGTCACAGGCTATACAAACTGACCTTCATGCTTTCTTTTTCGCTAAAAAAAGCGGAAATAGGAAAACGATTGTTTCGCTATAGGCCCAGTAAGCGATTGCCGAAAGTAACAATCTATACGTTTAATGCAGTTGGTTCTGAAACTTTTATGCTTCACGTACACCCTGGAAATGTGTATGCAATTGGCGTACCCTTTGTATAGATAGATAAAACTATAGTTAGAGTATAACAATGGGAATAAAATAAAACATATATATCAGTGGTTCTCAACCTTTTATGCTTCACGTACCCCCTGGAAATGTGTATGCAATTGGCGTTCCCTTGGTATAGATAAATAAACTATAGTTAGAGTATAACAATGGGAATAAAATAAAACATATATATCAGTGGTTCTCAACCTTTTATGCTTCACGTACCCCCTGGAAATGTGCATGCAATTGGCGTACCCTTTGTATAGATAAATAAAACTATAGTTAGAGTATAACAATGGGAATAAAATAAAACATATATATCAGTGGTTCTCAACCTTTTATGCTTCACGTACCCCCTGGAAATGTGCATGCAATTGGCGTACCCTTTGTATAGATAAATAAAACTATAGTTAGAGTATAACAATGGGAATAAAATAAAACATATATATCAGTGGTTCTCAACCTTTTATGCTTCACGTACCCCCTGGAAATGTGTATGCAATTGGCGTTCCCTTGGTATAGATAAATAAACTATAGTTAGAGTATAACAATAGGAATAAAATAAAACATTAAACATTAAACACACATTAAATTTTGTATTCACAAATTACATACTTCGATAAACACAAAAAAGGACATAAACAATTTAAAAATCTTATAAAATTATAAACATTTTACTGGGTAATCAGTGAAATGGACTTGCTACTAGATCTAAGGTTTTTTGAGCTCTCATGGCGTACCCAAAAAATTTACCGCTTACTCCACGTTGAAGACCCCTAGTTTAATGAAAGCTCGTGAAGCAGGGAGAGTCATAGGCTAAAAAACTGACCCCACATGAATTCTTCCCCCTCTAAAAAGGGGAAATGTGAAAACGATTGTTCCCCTAGATCTCCAGAACGCAGGTGCCGAAAGTAACAGGCTATGCTTCAAACGGAAGTCTATGATGCGGGGAATGTTATACGATATAAAAAAAAATTGACGTCCCATTCTTTCTTCCCTCCCTCTAAAAATGGAGAAATTTGAAAACGATTGTTCCTATATATTTTCGGAAATCAAAGTCCGAAAATATGAAATGGAAAGTGTCAGAGGTTATAAAAATATCCACTCCTCCTTCTTCCACCCCTACAAACGAGGAAATTTTGAAAACGATTGTTTCGCTATATCTTCATAACATGAGATATACATATGTGGACTCTATCAAGATTCTTTAATTGATTTTCACATATTTCTGAAAACAGAGAAAGAAAAAACTAAATAAATTATAAATTTAAAAATTACCTATCTTCCAATATGAGCCCTAAAAAGTAGAAAATAAGCTAAAACAAATGATGGTGCAATCAGTCACTGAGTTCGTATTCACATCAAAGGAAGATAGGGCGTCGATTTCCCCATACAGCAAGATTGCAGGCGCCCTATCTTCTTTTGAAGTGAATACGAATTCACCGATTGATTGCACCATCGACATGTGGGGCGGGGGTGGCTCAGTCGATAGCGCGCCAGGCTCGTAATCTGTATGTAGTTCCCAGGTTCGAGTCCCAGCTGGGTCAGCGTTGAGATTTATCTCCGCAAAATTCCCCGCCCTGCCCACGGTCAGTAGGGGACACCGATGGGCTTGGAAAGGCCGCCGTCAGTTGGATGGGACGTTAAGCCGTGGCCCCGTGTGCGGGAGAGCCATGCCCTGTTCACGTTAAAGAACACGCTGGATGGCCTTGACGGGAGGCTACCATCTGTCTCTCAACAGCCGTTCCAGTGGGTCCCCTCCCCCAATCTTCTATGAGGCTTCGGGGACCATTGTGTGCAAAAAAGTGCCGCTCAGGGGTAAAACAACCCATCGATACGTTTTAGTCTTATCTTCTATTTTTTAGGGCGCATGTGTGAAGATAGGTAGTTTTTAATTTTTATTTACTTTCCCTTAAACTGTTATAAACTTTTCTGAAAATATTACTTCTCATTTCTTTATTTTTCAGTCCGAGATAGAAGGAATAACAACCTAAAACTTTGGTCCTAAAATTTGTTTACAACAAAAACAAAATGCTTTCTTTTTTTTGCAAAATATTTGAAAACGAAAAAGACCCTCGCGACTGACGAACATGGGAATGCTCATTTTTTGACTTTAGCTTCTTCCGGATGGGGAAATTCGAACTCTCCGAAAACGTGAATAGTAGTATTTTATTAGTGTACACACGTCAATTAAAAAGAGAATCACCTACTTTTCTTCTGAAATAAAAGGAATCGCCGATTTTTCTTCTGAAATTAAAAGAGTCGTCGATTTTTCTTCTGAAATAGAAAGTGTCGTCGATTTTTCTTCTGAAGTAAAAAGTGTCGTCGATTTTTCTTCTGAGGTAAAAGGTGTCGCCGATTTTTCTTCTGAAATTAAAAGAACCGTCGATTTTTCTTCTGAAGTAAAAAGTGTCGTCGATTTTTCTTCTGAGGTAAAAGGTGTCGCCGATTTTTCTTCTGAAATTAAAAGAGTCGTCGATTTTTCTTCTGAAGTAAAAAGTGTCGTCGATTTTTCTTCTGAGGTAAAAGGTGTCGCCGATTTTTCTTCTGAAATTAAAAGAACCGTCGATTTTTCTTCTGAAATTAAAATCCTCGCCGATTTTTCTTCTGAAATAAAAAAGAATTCCGATTTTTCTTCTGAAATAAAAAAGAATTGCGATTTTTCTTCTGAAATAAAAAGAATCACAGATTTTTCTTCTGAAATAAAAAAGAGTCGCCGATTTTTCTTCTGAAATGAAAAGAATCACAGATATTTCTTCTGAAATTAAAAGAATCGTCGATTTTTCTTCTGAAATAAAAAAAAATCGCCGATTTTTCTTCTGAAACAAAAAGAGTCGTCGATATTTCTTCTGAATTGAAATGTCCTTTCCCCCCCCCACTGCACCGAATTTCTGCTACCGATATAAATCCTTTAGCCACCATATCGTAACCGAAGTTTCAAATTTTGAACATGAACAGAATGCAATATTGTTTTTTATTGGAATATATAGGGCACGGAAGATTAGTTTAGTCTTTTCTGATTTTGTCAACCCCTAGCTGTGTAAATTGGGACTATTTGAAAATTCTGAATATTCAAAACATCATGCTTTACGATTTCTTATCCAGCCCGAAAGGTACTTTCCATTTACACTCAGCGTCCACTTTATTAGATACAGTTCCATGTAATGTCAATAGTAACTCAGATACAGAATTCAGCAACTTCTTAAATAAGCTCTCTGTGAAAAGATATGATTGAAGATAACTTAAAGATGTCAATCAAATATATTTCAATCTCTGTTTTCAACAATATCCTTTAGGTAATTAGAAAGTAATGGAAATTGGAATATTTAACAGCAAAAATCTCAATTTTAATAATTTCTCTGAAAGGTTAATGTAAACTTTAAGACAACCGTTATGCTAAACTTTTACTAACACGTGTATTTCCAGCAATTATTTATGTAGATTAATTTTCGCCAATTTTGAATGTTTTTTTAGAACGAGCCAACTTGTTAAATATTTCAGCATTCATATTTCAATTCCTGCAACTCTCTAAACACCGAATGCATATTGTTGCAAATCGAGATTTAAAAAAGATTTCATTGAGATCTTTAAATCCTCTTCAGTCACATTTTTTTCATAAAAAGCTTACTTAAGAAGCGTTCTGTATCCCAGTTACTATTGGCATATCGTGGAATTGTACTTAATAAAGTGGCTGCTGAATATACTCTTTAAACAAAAAAAGTTGAATCTCTCTATAAACGGGCAGACGCCAAAGAGAAAATAATTGGTTTTTTGAAAATGAAGCACTTTTCAATGTTACTCACAAAAAAGAAAAACATCCCCTTTGGGTTAAAAGAAAAACTCTCTCATTAAATTTTTATGTATTTCTTAGATTTTATCGAAATGGGAACAATATTCATTGCTTTGTTAAGCAACTTATTAAAAGGAAAATAGTAAAATACGTGTTTGTATTATTCTGTTCGTTTGAAAACCTTTAAGGACAATTAGAAAGAGAAAAACAGTCGAGACGTCTATTAACAAGTTCAAAACAAAAGCGGAAACAAAGCACAAAATGAATAAGGAGAGACACATGTAACGAGTAGAAATGATTCAGACTGTTTTTACAGAGCTTCATAAACACAAGACGATAAAAATAAAAGGCTCTGTAATTGGTCAATGCAACTCTTGTGTTTCGTTTGGGAAATGGGAATGATTGTAAATTATGGATCTAGAGAGTTTTTGGATCCATTTTCAAACATTATGGACTATGTCACTTGCGTTGATCATTACGTCGCTAAACTTGATTTACTAGTTACATAAATATTACAAACTTTTAATCTCTTTGGACCGCTACTGTCGCTTAACTGGTATTAAAAAAGATTGATGACTTAAAATATGTCAGTTGCATCAGAACAATAACACAAAAATATAGTCAAGTGCTTCTATTTGGAGCAGAAACTCTCGATAAGTCCTGTATTTCACGAGCTGTTGATAAATCCCATATTTTATTGAACCCTTCATAATTTCCACGTTCTTTCGAGTACGTCCCATATTTTGTCGAGCTGTTGATGAGTCCCATATTTTGTCGAGCTGTTGATGAGTCCCACATTTTGTCGAGCTGTTGATGAGTTCCATATTTTTTCGAGCTGTTAATAAGTCCCATTTTATAGAACTGTTGAGGAGGCCCATATTTTGTCGAACTGTTGATGAGGCCCATATTTTGTCGAGCTGTTGATGAGGCCCATATTTTGTCGAACTGTTGATGAGGCCCATGTTTCGTCGAGCTGTTGATGAGGCCCATATTTTGTCGAGCTGTTGATAAGTCCCATATTTTATAGAACTGTTGATGAGGCCCATATTTTGTCGAGCTGTTGATGAGGCCCATATTTTGTCGAACTGTTGATGAGGCCTATATTTTTTCGAGCTGTTGATGAGTCCCATATTTTGTCGAGCTGTTTATAAATCCCATATTTTACAGAACTGATGATGAGGCCCATATTTTGTCGAGCTGTTGATGAGGCCCATATTTTGTCGAGCTGTTGATGAGGCCCATATTTTGTCGAGCTGTTGATGAGGCCCATATTTTGTCGAATTGTTGATGAGGCCCATATTTTGTCGAATTGTTGATGAGGCCCATATTTTGTCGAGTTGTTGATGAGGCCCATATTTTGTCGAACTGTTGATGAGGCCCATATTTTGTCGAGCTGTTGATGAGGCCCATATTTTGTCGAGCTGTTGATGAGGCCCATATTTTGTCGAGCTGTTGATGAGTCCCACATTTTGTCGAGCTGTTGATGAGTTCCATAGTTTTTCGAGCTGTTGATAAGTCCCATTTTATAGAACTGTTGACGAGGCCCATATTTTGGCGAATTGTTGATGAATCCCATATATTGTCGAGCTGTTAATAACTCTGGTATTTGAAGAATTATCCTGATACTGTAAAGTGAAAGGAATAATTACAAGAATCAGACAAAATTTTCAAGAAAATTAAAATTCTTAAATATCTGAGTGCTACCTGAACACAAAGGGAGTAAATAGAAAAATCGAACCACTTCTCCCCTTATGTCTACAGAGATTGGGATTCAGTAGTCAGTAGCGTCTAAAATAATAATTTTATGGAAAAATGTGACTGAAGGTAAATTAAAAATCTAACTGTTCGTAACTCTTTAAATACTGAACAAATAATGTTGAAGATTTGGATTTGATCTTCAGTCACATTATTTCCATAGAGAGCATAGGAATTATTGAGCTCTAAATGCGACGCCCTTTTGATGTAATAAATGTGTATTCTTAATTTTCAGTACAATACCCATACAAATATTTTTGTGCGTTGCAACTTCAATATTTATTCTGGGGTATTTAATTCATATTTTTAAGGTTTAAAACAATATTTTATAAAAAGCAAAAGTAAAGTCGGCTTTTCCTGCTCTGCACTCTCCGCTAAGTTTATCGTATGTGTTTGTGAATCTCACACGTAATCATCCATAACATACCTGACTTCAATTGGGATAACATCCAGATTCTCACCACTTGCTCTATCCTCGATGCCAAAGGGGACACCAATGTGCTCGGAAAGAGCGAATTGTGTTGGATGGGAGGACCAGCTGTGGAGCTGTTATTAGAAAAGCCATACTGTGCCCATTGGAAAATAATAACTGGTTACTGTCCTTACAGAAAGCTTCATCTGCTAATAATAGCTTTTCTCTAGATTCCTCCTCCATCCCATTTCTAAGGTTTAGTTGGGGTCATTGTGACCTGCATAAAATAATTCTTCACCGAATGGTTGAATCTGTATTAACTCTTAAAATTTACTCATTGCCTAAAGTGTGAAGGAAGTATTTTTCAGAAGTATCGAAACCACAATCCACAGATTAGAAATTTGTCACGCCATCGCAGAAGCAGAGGTTGGCTGGGTCAGTAGCATGTCAGACGCGTAATGTGCTGTTCCTAGGTTCGAGTCCTAACAGTGCCAGCGTTTGAATTTAGCTCGCCTAGTCCCCAACAAGACTTTGATAAGAAACAGAGCAATGATGAGTTTGGAAAGGCTACTGTCCATCAGATGAAACTTAAAACCTTGCACTGTGGCCATGAGAGCCACATCCTGTGCATGTTAAAGAACACACTGAATAGCCTTGATGGGAAGCTTCCATCTGTCTTCTAACAGTTTTCCAGTGGGTTCTTCTTTCCAAAATCCGCAAAATTCCCCGCCCTGCCCACGGTCAGTAGGGGACACCGATGGGCTTGGAAAGGCCGCCGTCTGTCGGATGGGACGTTAAGCCGTGGCCCCATGTGCGGGAGAGCCATACCCTGTGCACGTTAAATAACACGCTGGATGGCCTTGACGGGAGGCTACCATCTGTCTCTCAACAGCTGTTCCAGTGGGTCCCCTCCCCCAACCTTCTCTGAGCCTTCGGGGTCCATGTGACATGGCCATTTAGCCCATGGTGTGCAAAAAAGTGCCGCTCAGAGGTAAAACAATCCAATCCAATCTTCTTTCCAAATTTCTTTGAGCCGTTTGGGTCCTTTTGATCTGCCTCTTGGTACGAGCTCCTGTACGTGGTACTTCAACCCTGTGAAGGTTCCACTGATCGGATACCTTCACAGGGTCGTAAACCTTCACGTGCATGTTTGTTGTGCACAGTGACCCATGTTCCTGGAAAGGAGGATCCTGGTAGTTTCTTGGGGTCCTCATCTGTTCCACCTCAGCTCATGATTAGTGAAGGGTCCCCTTTGTACTCTCATGCCATTGGGAAGCCTGTTCATTGCAGGGGTAGGCAGTGCATTCGAGGGCTGCTTCTAGACACTGCTTTGGACTCTGCTTCAGGTAAGTGGGAGGTCCTGGGGTGATAGCCCCGTGGTCCTGGGATGGACACCTTTTTCAGCTTCTTCAGTGCCCGACGCTTGAGACGGAAAAATGACATTGGTTTCACTATAGATATATGCGATGAAGTCATCAGGACGAACGTAACTTTTACTGCCACAATCGGATGCACGAGGGGATGAAGTTCCGTTGGGTTGGGTTGTTTTACCTCTGAGCGGCACTTTTTTGCACACCATGGGCTAAATGGCCAGATCACATGGACCCCGAAGGCTCAAAGAAGGTTGGGGGAGGGACCCACTGGAACAGCTGTTGGGAGACAGATGGTAGCCTCCCGTCAAGGCCATCCAGCGTGTTCTTTAACGTGTACAGGGTATGGCTCTCCCGCACACGGGACCACGGCTTAACGTCCCATCCGACGGGCGGCGGCCTTTCCAAACCCATCGGTGTCCCCTACTGACCGTGGGCAGGGCGGGGAATTTTTGCGGAGATAAATCTCAACGCTGACCCAGCTGGGACTCGAACCTGGGAATTACAGATTACGAGCCTGGCTGAAGTTCCGTTTATGAATTCGTTGGTGAAAGAAAAGTATTAACGATACAAGTTATTCTTCAAGCATCTTGTTCGCCAAGGTGATATGAGGTGAAACTATCAGTATGTCATAGAGAAGGTCTGTGAGAAAGGTAAAAATAGAAAGACAACGCACGAGATAAAAACCTTCATGTCTTATCTTGGTGTCTTTACAGAGAAACCAAGTACGCTATTCACTTGGTCACCAGAATGGCAAAATTATACAGACTGATTTCAGATTTCAACATTTCATGATCCAATGAAAGTGTAAAGCTTAAAGTTTTAAGAAATTTAATAAACAGATTTCAAACTTAGATGGTTTATTTGGCACTATTTGTTCCACAAATATTTCCCTGACTTGACGTAAATATAAGGCTCTGAACCATGCTAGCAATTTTGCATTCATCATTTGACCGATTTTTTAAAAATATTCTGAGGCTTTATTCAATAGATCGTACTACCTGTGATGATCATTAACCTATCAGAATTTGGGCTTCTGATCTTTCCTGATTTTAAGAACAGGGATAAGAAGGAAGAGAACGGAAAGAGACTGCTGAAGCATACGCTTACAAACGTAATTCCTTATTAAATCTCAAATTAATATAAGAGTTGGGTTGGGTTGTTTTACCTCTGAGCGGCACTTTTTTGCACACCATGGGCTAAATGGCCTGGTCACAAGGACTCCGAAGGCTCAGAGAAGGTTGGGGGAGGGGACCCACTGGAACAGCTGTTGGGAGACAGATGGTAGCCTCCCGTCAAGGCCATCCAGCGTGTTCTTTAACGCGCACAGGGTATGGCTCTCCCGCACACGGGGCCACGGCTTAACGTCCCATCCGATGGACGGCGGCCTTTTCAAGCCCATCGGCGTCTCCTACTGACCGTGGGCAGGGCGGGAAATTTTGCGGAGATAAATCTCAACGTTGACCCAGCTGGGACTCGAACCTGGGAACTACAGATTACGAGGCTGGCGCCAAACCCATTAATATAAGATGTTTAGCCATTTTTCCCTCTATTCTTTGCCGAGTTTGTGTTATTTTACGAGAGATGGCATGAGTCCTTTGAATGGAAAATTAAGCCATCTTCTTGCGGATAAGAAAATCTTTAAAGCGAAATGTTTTAAATCGATTTGCCCGGACCTTTCTTCTCTACCAATAAAAAATTACGAGACAGTGAAATCAGGTCTATGATGACCTAGTCACACAAGAATCCTGCAGAGTGCGACTCAGTTCAACAGTCGCCTTCCCAGGTAGGTTCCACGAAATACCCATAGTCTACATTGTTCCAAAAACAACAGACAAGACGAAAAAGTACTTAATTTCCTTCTGAGGAATGCAAACAAAGATGTTCCTCACACGTGATTGGCAGAGGAGTATTGCCAAGGCAAAGCAGGGGAAATTTCCCGGGATTTCTTCTCGAGGAAACATCTGTAAGCACCTGAAGCCAAGGAGACGACATACCGCGTCCACTTGTGTAGCGCTCAACCCGAACTTGATTTGATTTATCTGATGAGTAGCTGGCGGCTCTATGCGATGTACACAGAATGGCAAGCACCAGTTGGAACAGCAGAGGGCTTCCAGGTAGAAAGAGCGGGAAGGAAACAAACTGGATTTCAGGAGCCGATGCTGGATTACTTCTATTGCCGAAGCTCTGACCTTATTTTTGTGCCTCAAACAAAGTTTGCAAACAGCGAGTTCCGTAAATGATGTACTGGCTGTTTATATGCGAGATGATACTGAGATAGAAAGATGATGGAGGAGTGAGAAAAAATCGGAGCAAAATATAATGCGTTATGAGAGCAGATCTTGCTGATGCTTCAAGCATAAAGAGGCTGTGTAGCTTTTAACCCTTTCACCACTAAGGGAAACATTTTTCCCCATTTTAAAATTGGTGATTGTCGTATTTAATTATAATTTTATTAACCTTATCTGCATTTTTTATACAGAATGTCAAAATAGAACGTATACCGAACGCAATTACGTAAACGGGAACGTTTAGAAAACAAAAACAGAACTGTCAGGACGCATAATATATGTACTATGTGCAATGTCCATCTTTGCCTCACTACCAAAAGAAATTGCTTCGCAGAATATCATAATTAGCACATCATTTTGTATAGTCATTTTATTTCATAATTTTGTATTATTTTAGTTAACATTTTGTTCTAATAAACCAATAAATAAAAGACATCGCATAATAAGCCTAACTATAATTTGTGTTACCTTTATAGTCCATTGGGAAAAATATTTCCCATAAAATTCCAAAAAAACTACACATTGTTATGTATTTTTCTTATGATTTTTATTTATTTTACGTCTAAACTAAAATAAACATAATTAATAAAATTACATACTAATATTTACTCTTAGAAACCTTATGGTCCTGAAAGGGTTAACACAAATGAACAAAACCAGGGTAAGTTACCAGTAAAATTTGTACAGAGGTGAATATTAGTTACTGCAGTATTTACTCGCAAATAAGATGCACTTTTTTCATCTAAGTTACAACATATCAAATAACGATGATATTTTGTTTTACTCGTACAAAAATGATATCGGAAGAGTGTATATATAAAATTTTTAAAAGTAACAGGAAAGCTTTAAAACGATTGGTTGTGTTCCTAAGATCATCAGCTAACAGTTACTGGTAAAATTAACAGTCTATCATGCTTTATGATTGCAAAGTAGATTAGCACAACATGGGATAGTATTCAACAAGAATTTGTTTCCAAAAATTGTCGCATTTGATTATACGCTCTCATATCAGAACTGATGGAATACTTTCAAATTATATCGTTAAAAGTCAAATTCTAAACCTTTATCTGATATGAAAACAATTATCCTTATAGCAGCTGCGTGCCACCGAGATCTAATAGGAATCTAGCAGTATAATATGATATAGAGAAGATCTTTGAGGGTTGGGTTGTTTTACCTCTGAGCATGCCTTTTTTGCACACCCTGGGCTAAATGGCCAGGTCACATGGACCCCGAAGGCTCAGAGAAGGTTGGCGGAGGGGACCCACTGGAACAGCTGTTGGGAGACAGATGGTAGCCCCCCGTCAAGGCCATCCAGCGTGTTCTTTAACGTGCACAGGGTATGTCTCTCCCACAGACGGGGCCACGGCTTAACGTCCCATCCGACGGACGGCGGCCTTTCCAAGCCCATCGGTGTCCCCTACTGACCGTGGGCAGGGCGGGGAATTTTGCGGAGATAAATCTCAACGCTGACCCAGCTGGGACTCGAACCTGGGAACTACAGATTACGAACCTGGCGCGCTACCGACTGAGCCATCCCCGCCCCCAGATCTTTGAGGAAAGCGAGACCTCAGCAGAAAGAGTACAAAAACGAGGGAACAAACATCCACAACGCACCCGGGCTCGATCTATAAGCACGCTAACTATAGTGGTTAGGAAATTTTGGTTGTATAACCTAGTGAAAGTATCCACGTTATAAGCGTTTTTGAAATATATGAGAAACCAAGATAAACTAGATGGAACTGCTAACGAACAAACTTAGCTTTCAAAGAGCAAATTTAATTGAGCCTTAAACGAACAAGCTGAGATACAACTTCTGGCGAACATGCTAGATGGAGCCTCTAACGAACAAGCTCTACAGAGCTTCTAAAGATAAACCAGGACAAGCTAGAGACAACTTTTATTAAGAAATCAGAGAAAAAAACTAAATCTATATTCTATTAATAAATTAGAACAAACAGAATTTTTAGGAAACCAGCAAAAACTTGGTAGAGTTTCCAGGTGATTTCCGTTCTTTGCATTTGGAATCTCTCTTTCCCTTCCTAAAATGAAAATGTTTAGAAAAGAAAATATCAATGAATAGTAATTAAAGATCTAGATGCAATAATGAATCGAACATCTTTTCCTTCAACGTTTTTCAGGAGTGGCTACCATCTGGATCTTCTCCCCTAACCCTTCCCTTGATAAGAATCCTTGTGACTTGGATATTTTATCCCTCTTGTAGCAAAAAATAAACAACTTTAAGGGATGAAATGACTCAACCTACTTAATCCAACAAGAAGAGAGTGACGTTGGTAGAAATAACAAGATTGACAAAATCCCATTTTCGAAGCAAGCTAGACATGTATTATTAGTTGAATATATGGAATATATTTTGAAAGCGATCATTACCAATGCACCCCAGAAATAAATAACTAAACCATGAGAAGAAGACCAAGAGAACATTTAGAACTTCCGACGGACGCTTGCAATGTACATACACACGAGCAGATGTTGCATCTCTCCATCCTCTCCAAACTACAAGAGTAAAAGAAAATTCAAAATTCTTCTGGATAAAGTCTGAAAGTGTGGCATCCGTATGTTCTGAAAAGCTTTTAGGAGAATTCTCAAAACACATAAAGGAATCCACATGGCAAAGACTAAGCCCCAAAGCCATGTTGTGTTAGGACTTCTCTATAAATCAAGCTGTCACATATCTCTGCACTAAGTGGATATGTCAGATGGGTCCTTTTCCGAAACAGCTCAAGAAACATAACGTTGCTGCAGCGGACTATATGTCCATAAAACCAATTTAGATGTCTCTGCGCTTCGCTCTGTCCTTCCTTTGCTCCCCGCCCATCTTCCTGTCGGTCCCTCCTTCCCCCACCCCATCGCTTTCCCCCCCCTTCTGTTTCTTCTTTTGTCTTCAATTTTTGATGGATTGGTTTAGCTTTGAGTTGTGCGTATCGTTGTTGCTCCAGCTTCTGTTCCTGTTTTCGTGTTGTCCGTCGTGAAAATATTTCTTATCTTTTTGCTGGTCTCGGAGAGAAGAATTAGAAACTGCAATTTCAAGTTGCGAAGTTTTGCCATCAGCAAATGAATGTGCTCCTTTGTTATTAGACCCAACGCTGAAATCCATTTTGGTCTAGTCTCGCACTCGGATGGCCGTGAATTGTCGTTAGTGTCATAAGACAAAGCAAAAAAACAAAAGATTCATCTTAAAACCAGTTAACTATACCTATGACAGATCAGAAAAACAAATAAGAAGGAGAGGGGTGACAAAAAGAAGTCTCACTTCTTCCTTTCGGCGTGTAAACCAAAAACCGACAAGTTTCAAATTCTGAATGTTGTTATGAGTGTGATTGTGTTAAAGTGAAATTTAAAAATAATCCGTCAACAGAGAAAGTTTGGAGAAAAATTCTTTTTTGCTACTTTCGCTAACTCAGTGGTTTTTTTTATTGTTTCTGCTGAACTTTCTCAACTTTTTCAATATGGGCGTTTTAGTGTTTTTAATGGGCGTTAAATAACTCACCAAATTATATTCCAATGTTACGCTGATACGAAAGTGAGTTGTGAACTTATTTCAAATGGCAAAATAAGCTCACCGGACAAAATATTAGTCATCTCCCGCCATAAAAGGGTTACATCCGTTCGACAGCAACAGACGGCGCACCAGTAATAAACCTGTCCTACAAATAGCTGTGCCGTGCGCTACGGGGTTCATACAATGACAAGAAGTGGTTGTGTGTCATGCGTGTGTTAGTCGCTCCGTGAAACATGGGTCCAAAGAAGTGAATGAGTGGCAAAAAGGTGTTATTGCGCTTTGGCCGAGCCAAAGGGCCAAGTGTACAAGAAGTTGCTGCCTTTGCAGGTGTGTCGAAACATACTGTCCAAAGGGTCTTCCAGCAGTGGCATACATCGCAGTCCACTGCTAATCGTCGCCAGAACTGCGGCAGAAAGACTGTGCTCACCAATAGGGACCACCACAGTTTGTCACGCACTATTAAGGCAAACCACACTGCAACGAGGCAGGAATTGCTCCAGTCATTCAATGCAGGCCTACAACAAGCTGTTTCTGAACGAACACTCCGAAGTGAACTGCATGCCATGGGTATCTGGAGCAGAGTACTGCAGAAGAGACCCATGTTAACAGCTCTGCACAAGTCTGCATGGCTACAGTGGGTGCGGCGCAACAAAGACTGTACTGTCGACTCTTTGAGAGCAAAATTAATTTAGAGAGTTATATAATTAAAGATGAGAAGGTTGAATATAAGATAGATTTAAACGAGGATTTATGTAATAGAGATGAAACTAAATTTAGTAAAGAAAATATTTCTCTGAATGATAAGGGTTGGGTTGTTTTACCTCTGAGCGGCACTTTTTTGCACACCATGGGCTAAATGGCCAGGTCGCATGGACCCCGAAGGCTCAGAGAAGGTTGGGGGAGGGGACCCACTGGAACAGCTGTTGGGAGACAGATGGTAGCCTCCCGTCAAGGCCATCCAGCGTGTTCTTTAACGTGCACTGGGTATGGCTCTCCCGCACACGGGTCACAGCTTAACGTCCCATCCGACGGACGGCGGCCTTTCCAAGCCCATCGGTGTCCCCTATTGATCGTGGGCAGGGCGGGGAATTTTGCGGAGTAAATCTCAACGCTGACCCAGCTGGGACTCGAACCTGGGAACTACAGATTACGAGCCTGGCGCGCTACCGACTGAGCCACCCCCGCCCCGAAAGATAAGGGTGAAATATTTTATAAGATATCTGATAAGGAGAAAGGTGATGGTAAGAGTATCTTATCAGAGAAAGAGAGGCACAGCCTAACGATTTAATTCAGAGCAAAGCGAGTAGTAATGTAGAAAGTGGCAAAATTAAATGTGAGAAGTCTGAGGAGGTAAATTTAGGCAAGGATTTATGTAATAGGGCAGTGGCAAAATTTAATGAAGAAAGTATTTCTCTGAAGGATAAATGTAAAATATTGAGTAAGATACCTGATGCGGAGAAGGATGGTAGAAATGATAGTAATCTCAGAGAAAGAAATATAGAGCCTGGTGGCTTGATTGAGAGCAAAGTAAGTAATGATATAGAGAGCGAGAAAATTAAATGTCAGAAGGATGAGATTAAAATGCATTTAGTCAAGGATTTATCTGGTAGAACGGTTGAGTATGGTACTGTAATAGACAAGGATAATAAAAGTAATTGTAAAGAGAATACGATTAACTTTTGTATCGAAAAGACGGAATAAATTTGCCACGTAGGGCCGGATAAGGGTTGGGTTGTTTTACCTCCGAGCCGCACTTTTTTGCACACCATGGGCTAAATGGCCAGGTCACCGACTCTGTCATGGCCAGGCTTAGACGACTCTTAAGCCGTGGCCCCGTGTGCGGGAGAGCCATACCTTGTGCACGTTAAAGAACACGCTAGATGGCCTTGACGGGAGGCTACCATCTGTCTCCCAACAGCTGTTCCAGTGGTTCCCCTCCCCCAACCTTCTCTGAGCCTTCGAGGTCCATGTGACCTGGCCATTTAGCCCATGGTGTGCAAAAAAGTGCCGCTCAGAGGTAAAACAATCTAACCCATTAAGACGCAGAAGCACGATAAAAAGTAATTGCACTTGTGGACTCATAATGAAAAGAAAGAATTGTAAGATGAGAACTGAAATGCGATGATAGCCTGTCATCATACAGGAAGCAAGACGTTTCCAGATGCCCGAAGACGAAGGGGAAGTATTTTGGATATACCATCAATACGGAGCACCGAGCGAAGGTCAGGTGCCGTGAACCCTCTAAGTGACCGGAAGTAGGGCCTAAACGACAGCAGTTTGCCTTTAGGGAAATACCGGAGGGGGGGGGGGTTATAATTAGTCTCGCGATTGCAATGAGAAGGGGTCTGGCAACTTGAAAGTGTAAAAATGGAAGTGAAAAATGGAAGTGTAAAAATGGTAGGTCACCCGTTCTGCGAACGCTCAAGTTAATTACTTCTGAGTTACGGAGACGTTTAAACACTGTAGTTAATTAACTGGACAGTCTTCCAGTGGGCAGTTGCTCGTGACTAGCCGCGAGTCAACGGAAAATTCGAGTGACAAAGAGGCTATGAGTTTTATAAGTCTCAAAAGAACTGATAAAACTCTTTGAAGAAGGGGCGTGTCATGTCCCTCGAATTTTATATTTATTTATTTATTGTATTTTATTGTTGTATGTATTTTTATGTGTTCTTGGAAATGTGTGTGCTACAATGACTCACAGTTGTTGTTTTCGGGTATGAAGCTTGCTGCCTGTCGAAGGAATCAATGCCAGAAGTTGTTTATGGCCGTAAATGACTAGCCTGAAGCGTTAGTGCAGCAAGGAAGCTAGAGAAGGGAGATTGAAGGATCAGTTTTGGCGTGAGCTTTCGAACGAGAGTGAGTCGTTTCCATACGCGTCAGAAGGACGCCGCCATACTCAAAGAAAACCCTTGGTGTGAGTGAGGGTGCGATTCCAAGAGGGAATCCAGATTCTTGGAGAATCTGTCTTTTTATTCTTGTGGTTCAGAAGGAACCACGGTGTAGGCAAAGGAAAATCCTTTCGCCGAGTTTCTGAGGTCTGTAAAGTGAGAATCGCAGAGTGTGCGATTCTCCACCTCAGTATTATTGTTTGCAGCAGCGAAGCAGCAATGGCCCACGAAGTGTAACTCATTCCCAGCACGTAGCTGTGCATATTATAAATAAAGTGTGTCGTCGCTATTTACTCTCGTGCAGTTAATTGATAGACAGTTCCTATTCTTCATTCAACACAATAAAGTTGAGGCATACAGTGGCACGGGCGTAAAAAACCGCGAATCTGTGAGTGAATTAAGTAGCAACATCATCGTCCCTCTCTCCTGTTCGACCTGGTCATCACAGTGATTAATGTACGAGTGAGTAGGGGAGCTTCCCAAAATCTCTTCTCTAATAAATCCTCTTATTGTAGGGACAAATCCAGACTCAGAAAGAGCGTTAATATACTTTTGAACTCCATTCTTTCTATGACTAAAAATATCAATATTGAAATCTCCAATGAGTATTATATTTTTTAATTTATGGGTCTCCCCCATCCATCTAGTCAGAGAAGAAAGATATTCATCAATATCGGTTCCCGGAGATCGATAAACAGACACCAAGTTATATATTATTTTATGTTTGATAATCCTTAAGTGCATAGATTCTGCTGGTGAGATGCGTATGCTAACATTTTCAATTACCAAGGTTTCTCTATAGAAAACTATAATACCTCTTGTTTTCTTACCGGTACTATTTAAAGAAATTTGGCTAAAAATACTTATATTGTATAAAGATTTTTCATATTCATTAACATTCGTTTCTGTTAATAAAAAAACTTATATAAGTTAAAAATACTTATATTGTATAAAGATTTTTCATATTCATTAACATTCGTTTCTGTTAATACTATTACATCTAGAAAATCTAAGATATTAATTAAATAGCAATATAAGAGATCCCAGTTTTTTTTTAAACTTCTGACATTAACATGTATAACTGATAATTGTTATATTGTATCATACATTACGTTTTCATCTTCTTGGAACCAGGTTTTAACTTCAGCAAAACTGTCCAGTTCATAATGATTCTGGTTATTCCAGTCCGCATCAAGATCGTTTGCATCGTCAAAGAAGGCAATTGTGGAGAGTTGGGTTGTTTTACCTCTGAGCGGCACTTTTTTGCACACCATGGGCTAAATGGCCAGGTCACATGGACCCCGAAGGCTCAGAGAAGGTTGGGGGAGGGGACCCACTGGAACAGCTGTTGGGAGACAGATGGTAGCCTCCCGTCAAGGCCCTCCAGCGTGTTCTTTAACGTGCACAGGGTATGGCTCTCCCGCACAAGGGGCCACGGTTTAACGTCCCATCCGATGGACGGCGGCCTTTCCAAGCCCATCGGTGTCCCCTACTGACCGTGGGCTGGGCGGGGAATTTTGCGGAGATAAATCTCAACGCTGACCCAGCTGGGACTCGAACCTGGGAACTACAGATTACGAGCCTGGCGCGCTACCGACTGAGCCACCCCCGCCCCAATTGTGGAGATTACAATTCGTTAGCGATAGCCGATATGAAGCAGCAATTTCAGATAGAAAATTCAAAGCCTGTTTAAGTTGCTATGAATATCGAGTCTTATGATATTGTCACCATCAGATTTTCTTAAGAAACTTTTTCCTTGCTTATACAAAACATATTTGTACTACTTTTCACGAGCGACTGCTTTTGCCCTCCACAAAAGATCTTTATTCGCAGAAGCAAGATTTTCATTCAGGTAAACTGGAGTATCGCAAGCATTAGAGGCATTGTATAGTTTAACACACAAATGAACACGTGCAGGCTGTTTCTGCTCATGTAAATCACTTTTATTTACTCAGTTTAAAATTTTAAATCGTTTACTCATCTCTGGTTTGGGATGGTTTACCTCTGAGCGGCACTTTTTTGCACACAGTGGGCTGAATGGCCAGGTCACAAAGACCTCGGAGAAAGTTGGGGTGAAAGGACCCACTAAACAGCTGTTAGAAGATAGATGGTAGCCTCCCGTCAAGACCATCCATCGTGTTCTTTAAGTATATGGCTCTTCCGCATATGGGGCCACGGCTTAACGTCCAATACGATGGACGGCGGCCTTTCGAAACTTGTCGGTGTCGCATACTAGGCGATGGCAGGGCCGGGAGTTTTGCGGGAGTAAATCTAAACGCCAGCCCGTGCAGACTCGAGCCTGGGAACTGCAGATTACGAGCCTGGGGCGCTACCAACTGAGCTAACCCCCGCCCCTTCAGGGAGAAAGGGGTTGGATACTTTTCTCCCTTTCCCTCTTGACTCAATAAACTAAATATTCCAATATTTTTAATTATTTTGTTTAAAACAAATGCAGCAGATAAAACTTTCCAACTTGATTGATCACTTACGCAAAATGCTGATTCTTTCCCTTTCCTCTATTCTGACTGTGAATTCTGAGTTCTTTTTATTCTTACTTACTAATTCCATGACTGCAAGGCATTTGAAATATTAATGATTTCAAATATTGAATTATTAATTTACCTATTCGTTGCTAGGGGAGTTGAAATTATAAGCAGCTAGTTAGCTAAGTAGCAGTTAAAATTATAAGCTACCAGCGTCTACTTCGCTATAAGACAATCCCAGTGAGCACAGACCTGTTGTTTATTATCAAAATGTTTCCAAACATGGCAGTATAAATGGTTTCAGGTCCGCTAAAGTCCCTTGGGTAGTTCTCCTTCAACCATCTAAGCTAAATCCGATAACTTAATCCAAGCAGATGGGTAGTACTCGCGTTTCACTCGGTTAGAGCCATGCTCGCCGAATTGTTCACCCCTGGGTCTCAAGAAACGCCTGCGTTGCTCTTTGAATAAAGCTTATTTCTTGAATATAACTCTGTTGGGTTAAACCCATTCAGGACCACAAATGCAAGAGCTTGTTCGTTCTTAATTAGTAATATTCTGGTTTATTCTCTGAGAAGATCCTTCTGTACTGCTCGTTTCCCACACAAGATGACCAAAAGTCACTCTCCTCCTCTTCCTTAGTGAAGATCTTGCCACGGTAAATCGGTAATTAAAACTCTTCCAACACATCGCGGAAGAGAGAGATCCACCTTGCCCAGTGAAGGCTGATCTCCACTTCCCTACTCCTCTTGCCCCACCTTTATCCATTCCAGAGAAGCATCTCACTATGCTCCCATCAGCATTCCTGTCCGTTCACTGCCCCCTCCCCCAGAACTCACCCTCCTCATCCTCACTCCCCACCATTTGCAGAGCTAATGCCAGGAAGAGGAGGAGAAGGAAGGGGAGATGGAGAAGGCTGGAGAGGAACTCGGATGCGAGTAACGCCCAGAGCTTGTCATCTCTTCATTAAGTCCACGAGGCTTTCCATATCTCGAGGCTTCATCCCTCCCTTGTGTCGCTGATGGGCAGAGAGCAAAGGGAGCATCAGTTGCCACCACGGTCTCCAGCGGCACTTCATTATCAAGTCTCTAATTGTTCACCTTAATTAACGGCGATCATAAGGAGAATCTTCAGCGTAGCAACGCTGCCACACAGTGACATCAAAGGTTCCGCCCTTAAGCCTATTTCGCACTGACATGGCCAGAACTCAGAGGTGATTATAGTTTACGTGAGTTAACAGCGACAGTTGCTCCAGGAAGAGGATAACAGGCAGCTGAAGGATTGCAAGAGGTTGACCAGTTTGTGGAGAATGTCCGCGATGCAGAAATGGGAAGTTTCTAGTGAGGGGAGGGAGGGAAAACAAAATAAGGAGTTAAAAAAATTACGGAGGAAAATTGAGATTTTGTTTTGCATTTTGAAACATTTAATTTGAAACTGACAATTCATAACTGTATAAGCCATTCCCCATTATATTTATGACGAAATTTATTCATTTATACGTTTATTTATGCTAGTTTTTTTGTAAGAAATATTTTTTATCGAAACGCAGAATGCAGTTGTCGTAGTCATTTTGGATCTAGTAGAATTCTCGTTGCTGAGATAGTGCTTTGGTGTACACGTAAGAGTGAATGGCAAATGTGGGGACAATGAGACTGCGCAGTTGATGCTGCAACAGCTCTCATAAATCATAAGTCAATGACTTTTCAAATCATCTCTCAGAACTGCGCAGTTGGGGCTCATTGTCTTCCCAATTGCCCCTCCCGCTGAGTCGTTAATGTCAGATTGTACAGTCGCTAAAAAATATCCGAACACTATGGTTGATTACAGAATTCAGAAAAAATATCTGGCAACGATTTTTTTTAGAAATTAGGGATCTGGCAACCTTCGTGTCACGTGATTACAGAATTCAGGAAAAATATCTGGAGCGTGTACAGCAACTGTACATGCTCCAGTTACCGTTCACAGCAAACTGGAGCGTGTGCAGTTACTGCACACGCTCCAGGTTGCTGTGAACGGTAATTGCACACGCTCAGTATTTCCGTGAGTGAGCCCACACGATCTAGTATAAAGTGATCGTGTGGGCTCACTCACGGCAATAGTGATCTGGCAACCTTCGTGTCACGTTCGTGTCACGTGACACGAAGGTTGCCAGATCACTAATTTAAAAAAAAAATCGTTGCCAGATATTTTTCTGAATTCTGTAATCAACTATAGTGTTCGGATATTTTTTTGAGCGACTGTATTTCATCTATTCCTCTATTGTCTCTGAGATGATTTTTTTTTCCAAGTCAAAGTCAATTTTTACATCAAGAATTCAGTTTTTTCTCAGTTTAAACCTATCTGCGAAATCACAAGAGACCGTCCAGTACATTCACCAATCTTTGACTTCGAAATAAATATATTCTCTCAGGTTCCTTCCCAGTATCTTCAAAGCAGAATCAGGAATATTTCAAAAGAGTTTTAAAACATTCGTAATTAGAAACAACCCTTTACAGCACCTAGTGTCTAGCGCGCTTGGCTGCAAAATGTCAGCTTGGGTTCGAATCCCATAGAAAATACGAATGTTTGCATTCTCTTTCTGCTGAGGTCTTGCCTTTCTCATGACTGTTCTCTATAGAGAATTAGATTGGATTGGGTTGGGTTGTTTTACCTCTGAGCGGCACTTTTTTGCACACCATGGGCTAAATGGCCAGGTCACATGGCTCCCGAAGGCTCAGAGAAGGTTGGGGGAGGGGACCCACTGGAACAGCTGTTGGGAGACAGATGGTAGCCTCCCGTCAAGACCATCCAGCGTGTTCTTTAACGTTGGATTGTTCTACCTCTGAGCGGCACTTTTTTGCACACTATGGGCTAAATGGCCAAGTCACAAGGACCCCGAAGGCTCAGAGAAGGTTGGGGGAGGGGACCCACTGGAACAGCTGTTGGGAGACAGATGGTAGCCTCCCGTCAAGGCCATCCAGCGTGTTCTTTAACGTGCACAGGATATGGCTCTCCCGCACACGGGGCCACGGCTTAACGTCCCATCCGACGGACGACGGCCTTTCCAAGCCCATCGGTGTCCCCTACTGACCGTGGGCAGGGCGGGGAATTTTGCGGAGATAAATCTCAACGCTGACCCAGCTGGGACTCGAACCTGGGAACTACAGATTACGAGCCTGGCGCGCTACCGACTGAGCCACCCTCGCCCCAATTAGATTGGAAGTTTCGTGTTAAATCTGAGTGAAAAGCAAGCTGTTTGAAGAAAATAATATTTCTTTTTTGGGGAGTTTTCATCAGAAATGGTAGATGAAATATAAAAAAAACATTTAATACATAAATGGCGACTTTACACTAAAAATTGGGGTTTAGAAAATTAGAGAATTATTACATAAACTATTGCAGTACTGGGAGAATGGCATACCCAGTTTGATGACAACTGCTGAATGTTGTCATTCTGATTGAGATTTACGAGCCAAGGGAAGAAGTTGCTCTGGGCAGATCCTCACAGATACCAACAACTTCTGTCTTGCCTCTCCATCAGCATCTTCTCTGCTCCTCTTCTTTTTCCATTTCATCCCTCGCACTGGGATCACAACGACAGAGAAGTGTTCTTTAAAAGTTTTTTCTCTGGTATTTCTTAGTAGCTATGTCTTTTTTTTTTTCTCCTTCATCCATTGTTTTATGGTCCAGGATTCAAGAGTTGCTCTTTTCTGACAACTGAATAAGTTGTTTTTTCGCGTTTTCAAACTTTTGTTTCTTTGGAATTCAAGACTTAAAACAATTTAATAAAAAAAAAATTTCTAGTGGGAAAGATTGCTTCTTGTTAGATGACTTTCAAACTTCTCTCAACACTTTGATTATTATAATGTTATAATATATATTTATATGTAAATTATCATGTTTATTATTCTAATATAAATATTACTGTTATTATGCAAGCACTTCTGCAGTTCAGTCACTAATAATGGGGGGCGGGGGTGGCTCAGTCGGTAGCGCGCCATCCTCGTAATCTGTAGTTCCCAGGTTCGAGTTCCAGCTGGGTCAGCGTTGAGATTTATCTCCGCAAAATTCCCCGCCCTGCCCACGGTCAGTAGGGGACACCGAGGGCTTGGAAAGGCCGCCGTCCGTCTGATGGGATCTTAAGCCGTGGACCCGTGTGCGGGAGAGCCGTATCCTGTGCACGTTAAAGAATACGCTGGATGGCCTTGACGGGAGGCTACCATCTGTCTCCCAACAGCTGTTCCAGTGGGTCCCTTCCCCCAACCTTCTCTGAGCCTTCGGGGTCCATGTGACCTGGCCATTTAGCCCATGGTGTGCAAAAACGTGCCGCTCAGAGGTAAAACAACCCAACCCAACACTAATAATGGTTATGTTGTTTGAAAATGCAAAATCATCAACATCATCAATCGCCAAGTTTTACAGGTCCACCATTATTAAATACAATTGTTAAAACAAGAATACCATATTTATTTACTTACAGTTAGCAGTTGTACCAATAATGAAAATACAAATCAGCCAGATAAACGTTACTTACAGGAATATTGCTTTTACAATTCATAATAATATATAAGATAACAGATATCTGGAAAGTTTCTCCAGTGGAATTTTGATAGTAGTCTACGTTGGAATACTCATATAAAACACTTATGAGATAAGCTAGATTAAGTAAGAAACAAAATCCCCTTCAAGAAACTGTTTGCCATAGAGGTCTAAGAGTCGCTGGGGCGGGGGTGGCTCAGTCGGTTGCGCGTCAGGCTCGTAATCTGTAGTTCCCAGGTTCGAGTCCCAGCTGGGTCAGCGTTGAGATTTATCTCCGCAAAATTCCCCGCCTTGCCCACGGTCAGTAGGGGACACCGATGGGTTTGGAAAGACCGCCGTCCGTCGGATGGGACGTTAAGTCGTGGCCCCGTGTGCGGGAGAGCCATACCCTGTGCACGTTAAGAACACGCTGGATGGCCTTGACGGGAGGCTACCATCTGTCTCCCAACAGCTGTTCCAGTGGGTTCCCTCCCCCAACCTTCTCTGAGCCTTCGGGGTCCATGTGAACTGGCCATTTAGCCCATGGTGTGCAAAAAAGTGTCGCTCAGAGGTAAAACAACCCAACCCTAAGAGTCGCTTGTCAGTTAAAAAGCCATAGACAAGGTCTTTGAAGAAGCTTTGAGCTCAGCAGGAAAACAACTCAAGAAAGAACACAATCCAACCTTCGGCTCGTTCGGTCATAGATGCCATGAATTTAAATAAATGACGGGATGCAGTGAATATGGAAACAGTTCTCAGAGCAATATAGAAATTACTATTCATTGAAAAATTAATATAACAAATTTAAAAAATGCAAAAAATTATATCAGCAATAGCAAAATAATTTTGCTCAAAAATATTTAAGTACTAGAAATCAGTCGATGCCTTCGGCAACCGTAGAATTCTAGACCGTCACTTCGACCCCTACTTAACCTTGAACGATACACCGGATCTCAAAATTCTTAATAACGCTGAGTTCTTCGGCCCGAAATAACCCTATTCGCCAAGATGCATCTCTTTAGTATGTTTTAGAGAAATTTACCTTTTACATTGAAAGACGCATTGCATTTAAAATTTCACAAAATTTCTGTCTGGAATGTATGATCGGAAACATCCTATGTATCAGTTTTTAGCTCTCAAGTACCAGCAGATCTAAACTTGGCTTTTGATCTCGATGAACACATCATCATCATCGTCAAGCAGTCAAGGGCTACGGAGGTCCAACCAGACCGTGCAATTTAGTTCTCCAAGCAAGTCTGTCCTGAGCTACATCTGCTGCATCTGGCCACTGCACACCAATTCTAATAAGGTCCTGTTTGACATTGTCTTCCCACCGCATCTTAGGTCTCCCCCTCTTTCTGAGGCCTTTAGGCACACTGTTCATAACCCTATTCGCCAATGTATAATTATCCATAGGGGCAACATGGCCAAACCAACGGAGTCTCTCTCTGCACAATATGCTGCTTAAAGGAGGTTGCCGACTCCTTTGCCTAACCTCACCATTAGTTGCAAAGCTGAACCACCTAATGCTCAAGATACTGCGTAAACATCTACAGGGTGATTCAAAACTTATCGTTCAAATTTCTTGGGGAGGTAGGGAATACGTCAGGAAACCGATTTCACATAGGAAAGTATGTCCGCAAACGTCATCTACATGAACAAAATGGACAAGTAAAGTGAACACAAGGAAACAGTACAGTTAAGTGGTAACGAATGTGACTTTTATTCCAACAAGGTAAAGTACAGGTTCACAATAGGTGCTCAAAATTGCGACCATTTACACGGACACAGGATTCACAGCGCCGTTGCATTGACCGCCGAACATTTTCAAAAACGCCTGGCATATCACGGACAATGTCTGCGGCGGCCACTATTCGTGCAACAAGGTCCATTTCACTGTCGACGGGGGTCTCGTACACATGGTATTTCATGGGCCCCCACAAAAAGAAATCCATGGGCGATAAATCAGCGGATAATGACAGCGGGAGTGGTCGGGCGAGCTGTACACTGGTTGGGTACACACAGCGCCCTCTACATACGCATGCGTACATTTGCGGACATACTTTCCTATGTGAAATCGGTTTCCTGACGTATTCCCTACCTCCCCACGAAATTTGAACGATAAGTTTTGAATCACCCTGTAGAATCAAAAGCATCTATACCTGAGATCTACGACACAAAATACGCTCATGCAAGAACATTTAGCACTGTACCACAGGTACATCGACGACATGTTTGACCTTTGACCTCGAAGGACCCATCGTATCAAAAATTTGACATAATATTTCTGATCTACGTTTCAAAGTACCTCTAGGCACTAATGTTCAGGACTCTAGCATCAGTAGATCTATATTTAATCTCTGACCTCAAAAGACCCATCGCATTCAAATTTTCACAATATTTATGAGATATACGACCTAGAACACCCCCGGACACTAATTTTTAGCTCTCTAGCACTGCTAGATTTAAATTTGACCTTTGATCTGAAAGGATCTCCTGGATCCGAAATTTTGCAACGTTTCCGGCATCTGCAATTCGAAACATCCGCAGACACCAATTGTCACGTTTCTGGCACTCGTAGATCATGACTTGACCTCTAAGTGACCTCCATTTTACCTTAAAGGACACGCTGGAGGTAAAATTTCGGATTTTTTTCCGAGATCTACTATTCGGATTACCTCTAGGTGCAGATTTTCGGATCTCTACAATTTCTGTTTCATAATTAGAATTAACGTGATCCCTTGTTACTCAGCCAGTCAGTCAATTAATCAATCAATCATTCACAATCATCTATATATATCATTTAGGTATAAAATGAAAAGAAGAGCAACTTCAAGTTTGAGGTAGCTTGTCTTATTAAAATTGGTAATAATAAGTACTTGTTATAATGCATAGAAAATAAAATTATGCCACGAGATTTGGGGCGGGGTGTCTCAGTCGGTAGCGAGCCAGGCTCGTAATCTGTAGTTCCCAGGTTCGAGTCCCAGCTGGGTCAGCGTTGAAATTTATCTCCGCAAAATTCCCCGCCCCGCCCACGGTCAGTAGGGGACACCGATGGGCTTGGAAAGGCCACCGTCCGTCGGATGGGACGTTAAGCCGTGGCCCCGTGTGCGGGAGAGCCATACCCTGTGCACGTTAAAGAACACGCTGGATGGCCTTGACGGGAGGCTACCATCTGTCTCCCAACAGCTGTTCCAGTGGGTCCCCTCCCCCAACCTTCTCTGAGCCTTCGGGGTCCATGTGACCTGGCCATTTAGCCCATGGTGTGCAAAAAAGTGCCGCTCAGAGGTAAAACAACCCAACCCAAAAGCCACGAGATTTATCAGATACTGCAATGCAAAAAGGAATATAATAACTTATAAAAAAATATATAAATTATCTCTCAAGCAACGCTTGCCACAGAAGATTGTCAGTATCATATTATACGTCTGTGATGAAAAGCGAGATCTCAGCAGAAAGACAAAATATGAAAATAATGCCTTACCATTGTCCGGGGAATCGAAATGGGTCATTTCAATCTCCCGCCAAGCACACTGACAACTCGGCCATCAGGATGATGTGATGAATTACCGAAAACAAAATTTTTCATATTAAACGTTCAAGTAACTATAAAATTGTTCATGTTTGCAATTCAATACCGAGAAATATGTGAATAGAAATGATAAATATGAGTAATTATACGAATTTCAAAAAGAAACTGAGAGTTCTTCTAACCCTTTTAGTTCCTAATTAATTTTATTAATCTAATGATGTATTGAGAAGGATATTTCTTCTGTTTGATTCTTTCTCATAAAATTTAAAATAGTGAAAAAATCAAAATGTATGCAAAATAAAAATACCTTTTTTAATTGTAAATATATTGCATATTCTCATGTGGTATATAATCTTCGAAAACGCCTTTTACTTTAATAAATTTACTTTAATATTTATTTAAATCTGTTCTATATTTAATATTACTAGATGGGTATAAGGACTGAAGAAAAGTGATGACATATTTCAGTAAAAAGAAAGATGATATTAATTAAAATTCATAAGAAAGTTTGTAATAATAATTTAACAACTTAATTTTTAACAATAAATGGGAATTTTCATTTATTCTATTCTATTTTTTAAATTATGTTATACAGGGTGTCTCAAAAATATAGGTACAAACTTTTAGGGGAGGTAGATAACATCTAAAGGAATGAGAATTGCATAGGAACCCATAACCGGAAACGTCACCATAAGTCAATAGGCGGCGCTGTTCATCAGTGTGCTAGAGAGGAAATTTCGGATTTCCTCATTCGAGCGGTAGTCGGCTGACGAAGAGCATGCAAAGGTATTCGAACAGGGAGCTGGCAGACATGCACTTAGTGTATGGAATAGCTGAGGGCAACGGACGAGCCGCTCAATGAATGCATGAAGAACGCTTCCCACACAGACATGTACCGGGCCACCGTTTGTTTGCGCGTGCGCATCAAAATTTGTGCGATTATGGATCATTAAGAGGTAGCAGAAGTGAGGGCAGGCCACGATCGCCGCGTACTCCCGCCATGGAAGAAAGTGTGTTGGATGCCGCGGAGACTAATCCTAGTACCAGCACACGTGCCGTTGCCTCTGCCTTAGGAATGTCTCGTTGCAGTGTACAGCGTGTTTTGCACGGCGAGTCCTTACACCTCTTTCATCTCCAAAGGGTTCAGTTACTTCTCACCGCAGATCATCCTGCACGTGTGCGTTTTGCGTAATAGTATCTCCAAGAAAGTGCCCAAGATGTGAATTTCCCACTTATGTTTTGTTTACTGATGAGGCCAGTTTCACTCGGGATGGCGTATTCAATCAGCACAATACACATTTGTGGGCTCCCGAGAACCCGCACGGTCTTACACCTCTTTCATCTCCAAAGGGTTCAGTTACTTCCCCCCTCAGATCATCCTGCACGTGTGCGTTTTGCGTAGTAGTATCTCCAAGAAAGTGCCCAAGATGTGAATTTCCCAGCTTATGTTTTGTTTACTGATGAGGCCAGTTTCACTCGGGATGGCGTATTCAATCAGCACAATATACATTTGTGGGCTCCCGAGAACCCCCACGATGTGCACACCCATGCGGCACAACATTGTTTCGCAGTAAATGTGTGGGCAGGTTTGGTCGGCGACTGCTTATTCGGGCCATAACTTTTACCATCCCGCATGACCTCCGCGAAGTATCTGATCTTTCTGGAACAGGTTCTACCAGGCTTACTTGCCCATGTTCCAGCAAATGTGAGACGCAACATGTGGTTTCAACATGATGGGGCGCCTCCCTATTATAGAAGGTGTGTTCGTGCGCATTTGAACATGTCTTTTGAGCAACGATTAATTGAGTGTGCTGGACCAGTTGCCTGGCCCCCATGCTCACCTGATTTAACGAGCGTTGATTTCTTTCTGTGAGGGACCCTCAAAGTTACCGTGTATGAATCGCCTGTGGAGTCTGATATGGATCTCGTGGCAAGGCTCGTCTGCGTTGCTGCTACCATCAAAGAAACTCCAGATGTGTCCGACCGTGTCCGGCAATCAATGCTCCGTCGGTGTCACGCATGCATCGCGTCTCATGGTGGAAACTTCGAGCATCTGTTGTAACATTATGAAATGTATCATCTAGTACGCCATTTGTAATAATTATGTCCAATAAACGTTTTCCGATTAATCACTGTCTTGTGTCCTTTCAGATCTTGTACCTCTGCTACCACTTTCCCATGACGTTTTCGGTTATGGGTTCCTATGCAATTCTCATTCCTTTAGATGTTATCTACCTCCCCTAAAAGTTTGCACCTATATTTTTGAGACATCCTGTATAAGTATTGCTAAATGACTTTGAAGCGATTTAAAAAATGTAAAGTGCAAATTTTCTCATAAATCTTTGATACTCTCTAAGTAAGGCATTTCTGAGGAAATCTTTTTATGATTTATTTTACAAGTTTCAAAAGACTAAATAAATCTTACACGAAAATAAACAGAAATATTGTACAAACAGTTTAAGTCTTATAAACTTAAAATATACATTAATATTTAACGTATATCTAGTCTCCTGAAGATAAACTAGTAAAATAATATACGTGAATTAATACAGATGTATTGCTTTTTTTTTCCTTTGGGGAAACAAAATGCAACTTTTTACAACATCCTTCACTGCAGTGCTTTTTATTATTGTAAAATCCAGATCACAACTAATTAAATTATGGCAGATTGTCCGCTGAGTCACGGATCGATATAAGGTTAGTCGACCTAAGCACCCACCTGGGTCTTGGCTTCTAGAGGTAAACAAGACTCGAGCTGTTTTGTGCCTGGCCATCGTTGAAAACTCGTTAAGGCATATATCGGAGAATGTACATTTATCAACTGCACAATTAGAACACAGTCATTCCAAGTAGTCATAAATTTTACTTATTCAATCTCATTAGCCTGTTTATTCATTTATATTCACTGATATTTCAGGAATAAAACTCCCGTTAATCCATTTGAAGATTGCCTTAGATTGACATCAGAAGATCATCCTCTCTAACATTATTATACATCAAAATATTTAATAAAAAAATTGGTTGTACATTTTCTTCATCAAAATATAACCTTGTTTTCAGAAGTTTCAACTCGAAATAAGTTAAACTCCACTCGTCTAGAAACCTAACACCCTCTAAACCAGGGGCGGGGGTGGCTCAGTCGGTAGCACTCCAGTCTCGTAATCTGTAGTTCCCAGGTTCGAGTCCCAGCTGCGTGAGCGTTGAGATTTATCTCCGCAAAATTCCCCGCCCCGCCCACGGTCAGTAGGGGACACCGATGGGCTTGGAAAGGGCGTCGTCCGTCGGATGGGACGTTAAGCCGTGGTCCCGTGTGCGGGAGAGCCATACCCTGTGCACGTTAAAGAACACGCTGGATGGCCTTGACGGGAGGCTACCATCTGTCTCCCAACAGCTGTTCCAGTGGGTCCCCTCCCCCAACCTTCTCTGAACCTTCGGGGTCCATGTGACCTGGCTATTTAGCCCATGGTGTGCAAAAAAGTGCCGCTCAGAGGTAAAACAACCCAACCCAGATGCGTTTTTTTCCCCCAAGAATGGATATAAGTTATGTGCAAAGTTTATCTTGTACTACCTTGATGGTTTAGAGATATCATGTTGTCCCCCACGGAGACACGGTAATTACTGGGGTCATGATTCAAGTTTCCTTCACGTCATTTTATTTTTCTCTCACAGACTTGGGGACTAATAACTACGAGGGCTTGATCACAAATGTTAAAAAAAGGTCTGTTTTTTAAATTGGGACGTCGTCAGATTGGATGTTTCTTATACAGGATCGCGGAACAAAAAAATTGGGAACGACATTGCTTTAGTGGCAATCCCCTGCGAACAGTTTCAAGATTTCACGATAAGGGGAAGGAAAGCTTCCAACTCTTGCGCCTTTGCATCGCTTCCGAAACTAGCCACTCTCTCTGTTCCCATTTTGGATCTTCTATGTCGATGAATGTATCTTGTTGGCTCTTCTCCTTTTCATATCTCAGCTCCTGTGAAGCATTTAGGAATAACATGTTCAATGCGGCGGAAGCGAACCCCGCAGATCGACAGCTTGGCGCGAAGCATTTATCGACTCCAATCCGTGAGCCAGAAAGTCACATGCGAGAAGAGGAAGGTGGAGAGAGCTTCAAAGCGCGTGGATGATGGAGGAGGAGGAGGTTCTTGGCGCACGGCAAATGACGTTGACGCCCCAGTATTAATGGGTGCACACCCAATAAACCTTCGCACCGCTGCCTTTGCTCCAAACCAATTAAGATTTATACCAGCCTCGAATCTTTCTGCTCGTCGCCCTTCGTGTGAGGTGTGTCAAATAATATCAGCATTAAAGTCTGCGTAAGAGGGAGACCTAGACTTCCACCCCTCCCCGGGGGTAACCCCCTACCCTCCTCTGCATCGACTGAGGGGTTAGGAGCTGCGCGTGACAAGCGCGCGGGCTTTTATACCAGTGGCACTCCTCTCGTTCGCACGTGGAAGTCGGGAGAGCGTGAAGGCGCCCTCGTGACTATTTCCCGCCGGCCGAATGCTCCAACGACCCAATTGGATGCGATCCGAGAGAAGCGGGAAATGCTAGGACATGTTACTGTGTGCACACAAAAGGGGAGAGGAGGAAAAGAGGATGGAGAAAAGAGAGGGATGGTAGGAGGCAGGAACAGGGCAGAGAGGGTGGGAGGTGATAGGGGCTGGGATTCAGCGGAGCGAGTAAGTCCAGTCTGTTGGAAATTCAAATCTTCCCTTTCTCTTTTCGATTGGCGCGGCAGCTGGGGTGGGTCTCGTTCTCGCTACTGTCGCTGCTGCATCGGCGGAGGCTGCGAAGGCCCAGTGAATAGAAACAGCTTGCCTCGCTGGATGCGCCTCGCTCTCGGACACTTCCTCTCCGTGTTCTTTTCCTCTTAGATCAGCTGGTTACGGACAGGGTCGCCAAATATCGCACTGGTCTCTTGCAACTTCGTCATTTCTCTTCACCGCCCATTCCCTACGAGGCCAGTTACTTTTACTGCTGTTATTATTTTGCTTCTTTCTTTCGCCCTTTTTCTATTTTGTCTCCTTATTATTTTTTTCTTGTTTTGTCTCTTTTTTTGTTTCTTTTGTTGTTTCGGTTTCTCGAAAAAACCTCAGCGGTTGTTCGGTATTGATTGAGAAGCAAGTCAGTGGCTGATTCGAAAAAAATTGGTTCCAAGAGAGAAAAAAAACAACTCATAATAAAAAACAAGAATGTTTGCTTCTTTGGTTTCGATCTTACTGGCTCTTTATTTTTTCTTTCGAAAGTCTATTTTCGAATATAAAACACTTGCTGTCAGCAGGAATGCCTTATCACGAAATATTGCTTTTCCATGGCATTTTTGTTTCTGCGTCTTTCAGTCAGTTTCAGTATAAACTGAAAACTGAAATTGATTCAAATATGTACGGCAGTACGATAAAGAGAAAGTCCGCTTTTAAGCAAAATAATTTCATAGAGAGTCTGTGAGTTGTGTGCTAAAAAAACAATTTTACGATTAAGGAAAGTAATGTAACTCTAAACAATTGCTTTTAGATTGATGTTGGCGAATTTATTCAGCGCAAAATTTGTATTTCTATTTGCTTCTGTTCTTAGATTTTTTTCTTTTTCTTCTGAAAAACCATTGTCATTCAGTTTGATTCAATTTTTTTTTCCTTAAGAGATAAATGGAAAATTATTTTTTTAATCTATAAGTAAATATTACTATTCATGTTTTCCGAATCTTCACTGGTTTGAATTTCCAAAGGTTAAAGTTCAAAAGTGAAAAAAACTATAATATTAAAACAATCTATTTATTCTATAAATCTCTACTTTGATTAGGTTGAGTTGACCTTTTTTTTTGGAGTACCATTTCGCTCACGCAATGGGCTAAATGGCCAGGTCGCGAGGACAAGACTCGTTAGGTCAAGACCCCAAAGGTTAAACTCGTTAGGCCAAGACCCCAAAAGTCAAGACTCGTTAGGCCAAGGCCCCAAAGGTCAAGACTTGTTAGGCCAAGACGCCAAAAGTCGACTCGTTAGGCCAAGACCCCAAAGGTCAAGACTCGTTAGGCCAAGACCCCAAAAGTCAAGACTCGTTAGACCAAGACCCCAAAGGTCAAGACTCGTTAGGCCAAGACCCCAAAGGTCAAGACTCGTTAGGCCAAGACCCCAAAGGTCAAGACTCGTTAGGCCAAGACCCCAAAGGTCAAGACTCATTAGACAGCTGCTAGAAGAGTTGAACGCGTTCTTTAACGTGCACGGGGTCATGTCCTAACGTCCCATCCAATGGGCGGCGGCCATTCCAAGCTCATCGTGCTCCCCTCTCTCACCGAGGGCAGGTCGAGAGTTAGCGGAGATAAATCTCAACGCAGACAGAGTTAGGGCTCGAACTTAGCAACTGCGGATTACGTACTGATGCGCTGTTCATTGAACCAACTGAGCGTCACTCATTCATTGGCAGATTGTCATGTCGGACACATGGTTTAGCTAAGTGGATTTTTAACTTTTTAAAGATCCAAACTCTTTGGGGCGGGGTGATTCAATCGGTAGTGCGCCAGGCTCGTAATCTGCAGTTCCCAGGTTCGAGTCCCAGCTGGGTCAGCGTTGAGATTTATCTCCGCAAAATTCCCCGCCCTGCCCACGGTCAGTAGGGGACACCGATGGGCTTGGAAAGGCAGCCGTCCGTCGGATGGGACGTTAAGCCGTGGCCCGTGTGCGGGAGAGCCATACCCTGTGCACGTTAAATAACACGCTGGATGGCCTTGACGGGAGGCTACCATCTGTCTCCCAATCTGTCTTCCAGTGGGTCCCCCCCACCTCAACCTCCTCTGAGCCTTCGGGGTCCATGTGACCTGGCCATTTAGCCCATCGTGTGCAAAAATGTGCCGCTCAGAGGTAAAACAACCCAACCCAACCCTCTCCCGAAATTAAATCCTGGGTCTTGCTTAGTCTAATTCTTCTAAGAAAAGATGCATATTACAATAATAATTAAAAGCAAGGAATTGTTGCAGTAGGAGATTGAAATAATAATTGGACGAAGGAGCGTTGAAGAATAATAATTGGACGAAGGAGCGTTGAATAATAATAATAACATCCTAGAGCAATAAAATAATTTTCAGTTTCTTGCAAAAAAGTTTTTTTCTTGTAAAGATGAAGCATAACAATAATTGAAAGCAATGAAACCATTTTCAAGTTTCTGTAAAAATTAATAATATTAATTGGAAATAAGGAAAACATTTTTTAATTATTTAATTGTTGCAAAAGATATCAGAATATAACAGTTGATAACAATGAAATTCTTTTTTTTTACTTCTTGTAAAAAATAAAATAACAATAATAATGGATGAAACTATTACATAGTACTTTTAGAAGAAAGAAATGTTATAATAACAGCTAAAACAGTGAAAATCACTTCATAGTTCTTATGAGATGGAGTTTATAATTTTTTTAATATTATTAATAATTATTAATATTAAAAATTTATTATATTAAATAATAATAATAATAATAATAATAATAATAATAATAATAATAATAATAATAATAATAATAATAATAATAATAATCAATATTATTAAGTTTCAATAATAATATTATTTGAAAATAATCAATCCATTCCACAATATTTTTGTTCATAATAAAATGATGATAAAAATCGAAAACAATGTAATGAATTCGCAGCTTCTTTAGAAATACGAATATCATAATAACCGACAACAAAGAAATCATTTGCTAATTCTTGCTAAAATATCATTAGAATAACAATAAAAATTCGAAAGAATGATTTTTTTTTGTTCTTGTAAATAGAAAAATATTGATACTTGAAAGAAACCACTTCTTAGGTGATGCAAAAAAAGATGAAAAATTATAACCCCAACTCAAAGGCAATAAAAATCATTTCACTGTTATTATAAAAAAAAGATGATTACAACAATTATAATAGAAAACAATGAAAACAATTGTCAACATTTATTGAAAAAAATTAAGAAAACTTAGAGAACAAAGTGAGTCGTTAGAGTCAGAGCTCGGTCGAACGTCTCAAGTAATTTCATATTTCGATTTTGTTCGTAACTATATTTTGAACGATTTTCTCTCACCGGGGACGTTGCATTTTTTCCGCATTTATTCGTGAAATCGGCCTTTCAATTTCCCATTTCTCCTTTTCGTGATGAATGCGAAAGGAAGAAGAAGGAAAGAAACGAATAAAAGAGATTAAAAAAGAGTTTAGGGCGTGATTTCCATTTCATCTTCTATTTCTTCCTTCTTTAGATCAGCCATTTGAAGTCAAGCTTTATTAAATGGCAGAAGCGCACGCTTCTGTGTGTGATGTGTGTAACCTAGGCAACTATCTTCCCGCCCTCAACATCTCCCCTCCCCCACAAGTGTTTAAGGTCAAATCATTCAGCAGCGACACCGTGCACTATAACAGAAACAAATCTGTCTCTCAACGCCCCCTCCCCCCACGTCCCCTTCCATCCAATTCCTGACTTCATCTATCTTCTCATCCTCCAGCTCCTTTCCCCTCCCCCCTCCCCAGTCCCAACAAACTTTTCCACGCCAACATCATTTGCTCCCTGCAAAACAAACGGCTAAATCGAGTCAGTGATTCAGTCAGGGGGAGGGGTGGTTGCTTATCTGAGTGTGCTAGTACAGGGGAGGGTAAGGAATATAAGAGACAGGAGAAGAAGTTAGAGAAGGAATCATTCCCTCCAGTCGTGCTTTTCACCCTCCTCTGATTTTCTTTCTGTCTGCTGCCCCCTCTCACTCGCCCTCCTTTGATTTTCTTTTTGTCTCCTGTCCCCCCCCCCCCTCACTCGCCCTCATCCTCTCCCTCCTGCTCTGCCTCCGCCATTTCTTCCCAGTTCCAAGAGTTCGCGCACGGACCAATGGACGGAGGGGAGAGTTACTGATCCGTGAACCAATGAAACAGTCTAGTGAACGGTCTCCCGCGCTAACGAGTCACGTGCACTTCCTGCATCCCCCTCGTTTATTCCCATCCCCCTCATCCCAATCCTTATTGTCTGAAGGAAAAGCAACTCTGATGCGCCTGAATGGAATAGGCAATGCTCAATTTCTCTGTCATCTCAAATATCTCGTGGAGGATCTGGCTACGTGTACATTAACAGACGCCCACACAGAAAAGGAGACCGTGGAAGTACATTTCTCTCAATCAGATCACGATTCCTATACATCGCGGATTTGTCTTTCACAGTGAAATCGTGGCTATGTTTTCGAGTATATCAAAATATGGTTAGAGTTTTAAAGTTATTAACATTTCATAACGATATATCTTTTTAAAACAAAGCCATCACCAGTAGTAATGAAACCCCTAAATACCCTTGATAACACGAATGCAATTCTTAACTGCCACTGAAAGACTGGAAGACAAATAGCGCAAGAAAACAGAAGACGTTACAGACACTGTGTGTAAAGTACAAACTTTACACACAGTGAAAAAAGTCATAAACCGTTCACACGTTATGACAATAAACAATGGAAAACCACATTTAAAGTTTCTTACTGGAGATAGAGATTTCGATATAATGTAAATAAAGATTTTCAACGGTCTTAATGTTTTCTTTCCTTCTGAGCATGTGTGCTGCTTTCCCTGTGAACTTTCACGCTCCAGCTTAAGCAACTTGGGGTTGGGTTGTTTGGGTTGTTTTACCTCTGAGCGGCACTTTTTTGCACACCATGGGCTAAATGGCCAGGTCACATGGACCCCGAAGGCTCAGAGAAGGTTGGGGGAGGGGACCCTTTTACCTCTGAGCGGCACTTTTTTGCACACCATGGGCTAAATGGCCAGGTCACATGGACCCCGAAGGCTCAGAGAAGGTTGGGGGAGGGGGCCCACTGGAACAGCTGTTGGGAGACAGATGGTAGTATCCCGTCAAGGCCATCTAGCGTGTTCTTTAACGTTGGGTTGTTTTACCTCTGAGCGGCACTTTTTTGCACACCATGGGCTAAATGGCCAGGATCACATGGAGCCCGAAGGCTCAGAGAAGGTTGGGGGAGGAGACCCACTGGAACAGCTGTTGAGAGACAGATAGTAGCCTCACGTCAAGGCCATCCAGCGTGTTCTTTAACGTGCACAGGGTATGGCTCTCCCGCACACGGGCCACGGCTTAACGTCCCATCCGACGGACGGCGGCCTTTCCAAGCCCATCGGTGTCCCCTACTGACCGTGGGCAGGGCGCGAAATTTTGCGGAGATAAATCTTAACGCTGACCCAGCTGGGACTCGAACCTGGGAACTACAGATTACGAGCCTGGCGCGCTACCGACTGAGCCACCCCCGCCCCTGCGACTTGGGGACTTTGGAAACAATTTTCAAAAAGACTTTCAAATCCTGCATTTAAAGAAATAAAATAAATACTCAGATGAATTCTCTATCGGAATTCTTTAATGGGTTTTCACATACACTGCACGACATTGAAATTGCACCACCCAGAAGGAGTGAGAGGATAAGGGTGAAATGTAGCACACACATAGCAATACATATTGGCATACCATGGTGACGAACGAACATGTCGAACAATGCGCCTATCAAGCTGTGCTATCTGTCAGACGACACCACTCCCTCTGTGACGCACGCTAGAATCTTCATTTTGCCACTGTTGCCAACAGCGTTCAACAGTTCGTGCATCCTGATGAACCATCCAGCTTCACATACGCCTATAATTCTTCCTGTCTCAAAAGCATCCAAATGGCGATAAACCTTCCGACGGCGTGTACCAGGCATTTTCGGCCTTCACTGAACAATTTCCAAGTGGAACCACCTAATCTCAACCGTTCGCATGACTTCCACCTACATACACACAATACCATCCCTGTTCCTTCTTGCATCTTTTATTTCTTGAGCCACACACGTCACTGGCTCCGGATTATCATCGGGGCGGGGGTGGCTCAGTCGGTAGCGCGCCAGGCTCGTAATCTGCAGTTCCCAGGTTCGATTCCCAGCTGGGTCAGTGTTGAGACTTATCTCCGCAAAATTCCTCGCCCTGCCCACGGGCAGTAGGGGAGACCGATGGACTTAGATAGACATTCGTCCGTCGGATGGGACGTTAAGCCGTGGCCCCGTGTGCGGGAGAACCATACCCTGTGCACGTTAAAGAACATGCTGGATGGTCTTGACGGGAGGTTATCACCTGTCTCCCAACAGCTGTTCCAGTGGGTCCCCTCCCCCAACCTTCTCTGAGCCTTCGGGGTCCATTAGCCCATGGTGTGCAAAAAAGTGCCGCTCAGAGGTAAAACAACCTAACCCAGATTATCATCATTTGCTATCTCAACTGCGCACACCACTCTTCTGTTTGCATGTTTGCACGACATGTCCTTCTGGGTGGAGCACTTTCAATTTCGAGCAGTGTATTTCAGAAAACAAAGAAATAAGAAAATATTTCATAAATTTAAAGAATATTTATCTTCACACATGCATCCTAAAAGTAGGAAACAAACTGACGAGTATCGATGGTACAATCAGTCACTGAATTCGTATTCACTTCAAAGGAATACAGACCGCAGATTTTTCTACTCAACAAAATTGCGGATTGCCTATCTTTCATTTAAAGCGAATACGAATTCAGTCACGGATTACATCTTTGATGCGTTTTAGTTAAGGGACCTGGGTGTGTTGTTTTTCTGCTGAGGTCCTGCCTCAGCAGAAAAAGTTACCTCACGGTAACTGCACACGCTCAATATTTCCGTGCGTGAGCCCACACGATCTAGTATCAAAATAATATGACCACCTACAGTCGCTCAAAAAAGTATCCGAACACTATGGTGGATTACAGAATTCAGAACAAATATCTGGCAACGATTTTGTTAGAAATTAGCGATCTGGCAACCCTCGTATCACGTGATACGAAGGTTGATATTTTTTCTGAATTCTGTAATCAACCATAGTGTTCGGATACTTTTTTGAGCGACTATACTTTCGTTCTAGAGATATAGGGAAACAATTGTGTTCGTACATTCCCTCTTTTAGGGAAGAAGAATGATTGGGAGGGGTCAATCTTTTATACCCTATGACACTTCCACGTCATAAGGTTTCATTTGACACATAATTCATAAAGTTTGTCCGTCGTGTTTGAAAGATATAGTGGAACAATTCTTTTGACAAATCCACAAACCGGCAAATGACGGAAAAAGATCAGTATTTTTAAAAAAATTCAATTTATTTATATATATTTTGGCCGTCCTGTTGCCGAGTGGTTAGCGCGCTTGGCTTCTGACCTAAGGGATCTGTGTTCGAGCCCCGGGTAAGGCATGGATGTCGTGTTGTTTTTCTGCTGAGGCCCTGCCATCCTCACAGACCTTCTACTATGGCATATATACTGACAGGCTCCTGTAAGACCTCTGTGGCAAGCAGCTGCTTGAGGGCTACTTATATTTTACCTATCTTCCTATATGCGTCCTAAAAGGTAGAAAATAAACTTAAAGCAATCGGTCACTGAGTTCGTGTTCACTTCAAAGGGCAATCTTGTTGTGTAGGTAAATTGGCGCCCAATCTTTCTTTGAAGTGAATACGAACTCAGCGACTGCACTATTGGTGTGTGTAAAACACACCAATAGTGCAGTCACTTATTTTTCTACATTTTGCGGCGCATATAGGATCCTTGCTTAACACTGAAAATTGATTCGGAGATATTCGCGGATCCTTGCTTTACACCGAAAATCGATCGGAGATATTCGCGGATCCTTGTTTTACACCGAAAATCGATTCGGAGATATTCGCGGATCCTTACTCTACACTGAAAATCGATTCGGAGATATTCGCGGATCCTTGCTCTACACCGAAAATCGATTCGGAGATATTCGCGGATCCTTGCTCTACACCGAAATCGATTCGGAGATATTCGCGGATCCTTACTCTACACCGAAATCGATTCGGAGATATTCGCGGATCCTTGCTCTACACCGAAAATCGATTCGGAGATATTCGCGGATCCTTGCTCTACACCGAAATCGATTCGGAGATATTCGCGGATCCTTGCTCTACACCGAAATCGATTCGGAGATATTCGCGGATCCTTGCTCTACACGGGGCGGGGGTGGCTCAGTCGGTAGCGCGCCAGGCTCATAATCTGTAGTTCCCAGGTTCGAGACACAGCTGGGTCAGCGTTGAGATATATCTCCGCAAAATTTCCTCGCCCTGCCCACGGTCAGTAGGGGACACCGATGGGCTTGGAAAGGCCGCCGTCCGTCGGATGGGACGTTAAGCCGTGGCCCCGTGTGCGGGAGAGCCATACCCTGTGCACGTTAAAGAACACGCTGGATGGCCTTGACGGGAGGCTACCATCTGTCTCCCAACAGCTATTCCAGTGGGTCCCCTCCCCCAACCTTCTCTGAGCCTTCGGGGTCCATGTGATCTGGCCATTTAGCCCATGGTGTGCAAAAAAGTGCCGCTCAGAGGTAAAACAACCCAACCCAACCTTTGCTCTACACCGAAAATCGATTCGCAGATATTCGCGGATCCTTGCTCTACACCGAAAATCGATTCGGAGATATTCGCGGATACTTGCTTTACACTGAAAATTGATTCGGAGATATTCGCGGATCCTTGCTTTACACCGAAAATTGATTCGGAGGTATTCGCGGATCCTTGCTTTACACTGAAAATTGATTCGGAGATATTCGCGGATTCTTTCTTCGCACTGAAAATCGTTTCGGAATTAATCGCGGATACTTGCTTCGCAATCAAAATTGATTCGGATGTATTTGCGGATCCTTTACAATGAAATTTGGTTCTCAGATATTCTTGGATGCAACGGAATTTTATTTAATACTGCCATCCTCTCAGACCTTCTACTATGGCATATAAACTGACAGGCTCCTGTCAGACCTCTGTGGCAAGCAGCTGCTTGAGGGGGTATTTATTTTTTTTACTGGAAGATTTACCCGGCTTTGCTCGCGCCGGAAACTCTTTAGAATATAGAGTCGATGGCACTCCCGATATCGCAAGATTTCATTTGGCATAAAAATCATTACGATCAATCCCTTCCGGTTTAATTTTTCTCCGTCTCTTTAAGGGAAGGAAAGAAAAGGACATATTTCGAGATACCGTATGATCCTCCCCACGTCAGAAGTTTCTAAACCAAAAAACGAAATTGCCTCGCTCAGATAATCGAACTTTTCAAATCATTTCTTTACCATCAGAGTTCCTTGGACTTTCCAAGTTTTTCTACCGTTAGAGGCGCTTTCGAAGATTTTATTTTCTGCATATAGCACCCTCTAAGAGTGGGAATTCCAACTAATGCGTGATAGGAAAAATGTAAGTAGTAATATTTAATATTCTATTTGTACCTATAAAATACGTGGGACGGTGATGGCTCAGTCGGTAGCGCGCATGGCTCATAATCTTCAGTTCCCAGATTCGAGTCCCACCTGGGCCAGCGTTGAGATTTATCTCCACAAAGCTCCACATCCTGCCCACGATCGGTAGGAGACGCCGATGGGACGGCCTTGGAGAAGCCGCCGTCCTTCGTATGGGATGTTAAGTGTCCGTGTTCGAGTGAGCCATACCCTGTGAAGGTTAAAGAACATGCTGGATGTCCTTGAAAGGAAGCTATCATCTGTCTCCTAACAGCTGTGCAGTGGGTCTCCTCCCCCAACGTTCTCTGAGTCTTCGGGGTCCTTGTGACCTGGCCAGTTAGCCCATGGTGTGCAAAAAAAAGTGCCGCTCTAGAAGTAAAACAACCCAACCTATAAAATACCAAAGAATGTTTCATTTATCTCTTAAAATGTTGCGTTTCCCCTCCCCCTTCGGGGCGGGGGGGGGGCTCATTCGGTAGCGCGTCAGGCTCGTAATCTGTAGTTCCCAGGTTCGAGTCCCAGCTGGGTCAGCGTTGAGATTTATCTCCTGATTATCTCAACGAGAGATTTATCCAAAATTCCCCGCCCTGCGGGAATTTTGCGGAGATTTTTGCGGAATTTCGGGGTCCATGTGACCTGGCCATTTAGCACATGATGTGCAAAAAAGTGCCGCTCAGAGGTAAAACAACCCAACCCAACCCTTCCCCCTCCCTGGGGATAAGAGAGCAAAACATGTCTGCCAATCTCTTGAACATAACACTTGCCACCAAAATTTCAAACATTTTGCAGAAATAGATTTTTTCAATATTCGTTAAAAGTTTTGCCATTCCCTACTTATTTGAACCGCTAGACAGCTCTATTAAAGCTTTTGGGAGATTTAGAAAATGCGAATCCTAACATTTTTTTTTTCATTTATATCTAAAAAGAAAAAATTGAATATCTACAGGCGGATAGGCAGATGATAAATGAAAACATTAGCTCGTTAATTTGGTTTAAAATAGGCTGAAAAAGGATATAGCATCTCTCGTTAATTATGCATCTTTGTCAAAGTTGCCAACTTTAATTGCATTTAGCACATATTGTGCAGAAACATCAAAGTCACGTACTACGTCACTTATTAGTTTAATGCAGGCCTTAGCTTTAAACAGTGGCCAATTTAAACTCCATTTCAAACAGTTATGGAATGGCCCCAAAGCTCACGAACCGTTTATTCGTAAGTCAGTAGAACAATGCAGTCAGTGTTGACGCATCGTTGAATGCTCGCCTGCTGGTTGACAGCTTTTCACTTCGACCGGGTAATGTCGGAAATCGGATTGCGGAGAAAGCAATTCAGCCAATCACAGACCCAACTGGACTGCTGCTTATAACAGTACACAGGGCTCAGTTGCATCAAACCACTGAACAAAGCTTTTTCTTCGATGCCTAAATGAAGTATTAATTGGAGTTCCAAAGCTGAATTTATTCATGAAATACTGTTAGAATAAAATATGTAATGTTAAGTTACAGAAGTATACTTGTGTTGTTTTTCTTCTGAACGTCAACTTTCTGCACACTTTAGGCTAAATGGCAAGGTTACAAGGACTCCAAAGGCTCAGAGTTGGATGGAGGAAGGCCATCTAGCGAGTTCTTTAAAATTCACAGAATGTGACTGCCTTGCATATGGGGCCACGGCACAATGTTTTTTTCAACGTCTGTTTACATGTCCATCGTGTCTCCTTTCTTACCGAGGGGGAAATGCAGGGAATTAGCTGAGAAAATCCAAACCCATTCACTTTAAGGACTCCAACCCGGCAACTCTGATTACCAGCCTAGCGCTCTACGACTGAGCCCATTCCCAACTTCTGTTAAACACGTGGAAATTCTCGCAGAAAACACATTTTTTTTTTGCTAAACCAGAAAACTTTATACTGCTGAAAACCATCAGATGTTAATGCATAAATTATGTCAGTAGAGACCACATTCGAAATTCTTATTGAAAATATTTTTTTTCCGAAAAATATCGCAGGAAATGAAACAAAGATCTCGATCAGCATCCTTAATTTTCAAGAATCTTTTTCAGCATTTAAAGGTTGGGTTGTTGGGTTGTTTTCCTTCTGAGCGGCACTTTTTTGCACACCATGGGCTAAATGGCCAGATCACATGGACCCCGAAGGCTCAGAGAACTTTAACGTGCACAGGGTATGGCTCTCCCGCACACGGGGCCACGACTTAACGTCCCATCCGACGGACGGCGGCCTTTCCAAGCCTATCGGTGTCCCCTACTGACCGTGGGCAGGGCGGGTAATTTTGCGGAGATAAATCTCAACGCTGACCCAGCTGGGATTCGAACCTGGGTACTACAGATTACGAGCCTGGCGCGCTACCGACTGAGCCACCCCCGCCCCAAAAAGAGGAAGAAGTGAGAAACCAAATGGATTGGATAGGAACGAATCAAAACCTTTATAAAAGCGTTACTTTTATAAAATACTTTCCTCCATATAGAACAATGTGTTTTTCTCTGCTTTCTTTTTTAAAAAAAAAATGCATCTTTAAAAATATATGCAATAAAAATGTTCATTATGCTTTCCAAAGGGGATTATTTTAACAACCGGAACAGAGATCGAGTGTGTGTGGGGACGGGGAGGGGGAACTGATGGGAGGGAAAGCGACATAGCTAGCCCCCCTTTCCCTTTCATTTGATCTCACACAGATAACATTTATTAAAGGTTAAAGAACGCCCGACGCCATCAATCAGCCCTTGGAGCAACTGATAAATAAGAGCAAAGGAAAGTTTTAAAGTCTTTTTCACGTATATAGTTAGAGAATTTTGTTTAAAGACTACGCACTCCAAGGCAGACAACGCTATTGTTTAGGTGAAAGCTATTTTTCTCGAATAAGTGCCCAGGGATTACGAAGACTTCAAAACTATCACAAAGTACGAAACAAAATAAAAATCGAGTTCTGTGCTGATCTTCTAGAAGATTCTGATGCTAATGAAGTTCCTGATATGGAGATTAGGAAGACCCAAAGAACGAATTAATGATTTATTGCAACGAGTTCCTCTACTCCTTCGAATTTTCAGATAAATTTAAATTTTAAATTTTATCACTATCGAAAGTTGAAATATTCAACAACGAACATTAACTAGTTCACAGTAGGAATATTAAAATGAGCTCAGATAAATTATTTTTATGTCGCTCAGTGTGATGCACACGCCTACGTTGGAGGATTAAACTTTGCTATAAAATTGCCTTAACCAAATATAATATATATTGATTTATTCATCATTTCACTTTTATTATACGATCTCATGTACCTAAATATTTCTTAATAGCCTTCTTTGAGGCCATTTCTTTCCTCTTCAACTACTAAAATGAAAGAAAAGCCAATTAATGATAACATTCACGACGAAAAGTGTTTGGGAAAAGGAATATATTTGGCTTTTTCCCACATCAAAGCAAGGCCTTGCTTTGATGACTTGACGTAAGATGCAATAAACAGAAACTGAAGAACATATTTACACATTCCCTTTTATAGAGTAAAATAAAAAGAAAGAAGAGAACTATTCCAATTCAGAAGATGATTAAGGGTCATTCTGAGTGAAATATTTATCTTTAGTTTTAATTTTGTGGATAAACAGCGCCGGATGAATTTCGCCCATCCATTGCCATTGGCTGCCGCACGAATCATAAATCCTCTCTGTCCTAGTAAACGGCCGAGAAGCGTCACTTTGAGCAAGAAACATCCCCGAATCCTAAGGGTATCATTCAAGGTACCATGGTAACAAGTTCAGTTGAAAAGCCTGACTCTCTCTCTCCAAAGAATAAGAAAGGGGAAGTGGGGCCAAAAAAACATCTTTCAAAGACTTCGTTGAAAACATTGCAATGGGGATTACTCTTCTCTCTGCACCCCCCCCCCTCATTCCAGGAGTTTCTTCCTCTTCTTTGCTTCCCCACCCAACTTAGACAAGAGGAACCTGTCCTGGGAATTTGCATCGATTGAGTTTTGCTGGAAAACAAACACACGTCTTTCAGTCGCCTAAGGCAACGATGGTTCCCGTTCTTCGTCCTGCGAAGTTGGGGCCAGATTATTGCGCTGTTTCTTCAGATGAACGTCTCGCATCCTGTGGTGTGCACACGAGGAGGCAGTAAAAAAAAAATGCTGGGTGAACTGGAAAGGAAAAAGAAAAACTTCTATTTAGTAAAATATATCTTTGGAAGAAAACAATGGATAGGTTTCGCAATGTTTACACACCAGAAAAATATCGAATTTTTCTCCTTCTGGAATTTACGATAATATTTTTCATTATAGTCATTTAGGCCAGAAAACAAAATTGCTTTAGACAGCGAATCGAAATCTTCCTTTCTAATGATGATAGGTTTCAATAGTCTGAGGTTTTTATTCTTTATTGGTAATTAATGGAAGGGAAATTTTGAAGATTAGAATGACTTTAGTTAATAATCTTTTACTATTATAAGAACTGGAAAAAAAAAATACTTATCGGAAAGTGTATAGAAATCTCTTGAGAAAGCTATTCCTAGAGAATGCTGGGAGCTCAGGATTGTTTCTAACAGGAAAAGGGGTTGGGCTGGGTTGTTTTACCTCTGAGCGGCACTTTTTTGCACACCATGGGCTAAATGACCAGATCACATGGACCCCGAAGGCTCAGAGAAGGTTGGGGAGGGGACCCACTGGAACAGCTGTTGGGAGACAGATGGTGGCCTCCCATCAAGGCCATCCAGCGTGTTCTTTAATGTTGGGTTGTTTTACCTCTGAGCGGCACTTTTTTGAACACCATAGGCTAAATGGCCAGGTCACATGGACCCCGAAGGCTCAGAGAAGGTTGAGGGAGGGGACCCACTGGAACAGCTGTTGGGAGACAGATGGTAGCCTCCCGTCAAGGCCATCCAGCGTGTTCTTTAATGTTGGGTTGTTTTACCTCTGAGCGGCACTTTTTTGAACACCATGGGCTAAATGGCCAGGTCACATGGACCCCGAAGGCTCAGAGAAGGTTGGGGGAGGGGACCCACTGGAACAGCTGTTGGGAGACAGATGGTGGCCTCCCATCAAGGCCATCCAGCGTGTTCTTTAATGTTGGGTTGTTTTACCTCTGAGCGGCACTTTTTTGAACACCATGGGCTAAATGGCCAGGTCACATGGACCCCGAAGGCTCAGAGAAGGTTGGGGGAGGGGACCCACTGGAACAGCTGTTGGGGGACAGATGGTAGCCTCCCATCAAGGCCATCCAGCGTGTTGTTTAATGTTGGGTTGCTTTACCTCTGAGCGGCACTTTTTTGAACACCATGGGCTAAATTGCCAGGTCACATGGACCCCGAAGGCTCAGAGAAGGTTGGGGGAGGGGACCCACTGGAACAGCTGTTGGGAGACAGATGGCAGCCTCCCGTCAAGGCTATCCAGCGTGTTCTTTAATATGCACAGGGAATGGCTCTCCCGCACACGGGGCCACGGCTTAACGTCCCATCCGACGGACGGTGGCCTTTCCAAGCCCATCGGTGTCCCCTACTGAACGTGGGCAGGGCGGGGAATTTTGTGGAGATACATCTCAACGCTGACCCAGCTGGGACTCGAACCTGGGAACTACAGATTACGAGCCTGGCGCGAGGAAAAGGGTTAAAAACTAATAGATTAGAACACGATACTTCTTTTTTAAAAGGTGACTGAAGATGATATTTCTTTCACTTAAGAGGGAAGACTAAAAAGACGATATTCTTTTATTACAGGTGACTAAGACGATATTTGTTTTCAAATCTGAAGATCGGCTGTAAAGTATCCCCTGAGGTTCCTACAGGTAAATAATGGATATTAAATGTAATGTTTTCGCGATTTTGTATCTAAAATAAATAAATAAATACCCCCTCAAGCAGCTGCAGCAATGAAGAATGTTTGCTAAATACATCATATCATTCAAAGTCTCAGTCAGGATGAATACTGAAAGAATATATATCTCGTGAGAGTTCAGACGTTAATGAATGACTACAAAAGGGAGAAGTGTCCAAGTGAGATTTCTATATCAAAAGGATTGCTAAAAAGGTTATTTCCACTGAGATTTCTCTTCCTAAAAATGACTGCAGTATATACTGTCTCGATAAACTTTTCAGTTCAAGAATTTAAGGACTTGTCTGTTAAATATTGAAATGAGTGCTCTTAAAAATCAGTTTCGCTAATTGAAATATGCACTCAATTGAATTTTCGCATAAAACAATAGTTCTTAAATGTTTTATCTGAGATCATTTCTTCCCTCTTCATGAACGAAAGTGCAAGTTATTGTTCGGTTGTTTTACCTCTGAGTGTCTGTCACAAAATTAGTCTACCCTCCCGTGGTGTTCTCCGGAATGCACTAGGGGCGGCGGTGGCTCAGTCGGTTGCGCGCCAGGCTCGTAATCTGTAGTTCCCAGGTTCGAGTCCCAGCTGTGTCAGCGTTGAGATTTATCTCCGCAAAATTCCTCACCCTGTCCACGGTCAGTAAGGGACACCGATGGGCTTGGAAAGGCCGCCGTCCATCGAATGGGACGTTAACCGTGTCTCCGTGTGCGGGAGAGCCATACCCTGTGCACGTTAAAGGACACGCTGGATGGCCTTGACGGGAGGCTACCATCTGTCTCCCAACAGCTGTTCCAGTGGGTCCCCTCCCCCAACCTTCTCTGAGCCTTCGGGGTCCATGTGATCTGGCCATTTAGCCCATGGTGTGCAAAAAAAGTGCCGCTCAGAGGTAAAACAACCCAACAACCCAACCCGGAATGCACTAGATCGTGGTTGACGGCTTGTGTGGCTTCTAGCAACCATTGTTGCCAATGACTGTTGTATGGTTGCGACCGACATGTTTCACTGCCCGTCGACTTCGCCACCCCACTTCAAAGAGTCCGATAATCCATCTCTGAAATGCCTTAAGTTGTTGACATGGCTGACGTATATGTTTTCTTGCTATTCCGTACGTGATGTTGTTCCTACGGGATCCGTTCTGAAGGATCGTTCAGAATTCGACTGGCCATTAACTTGGGGAGAATTTAATCTGGGTGGTGACATGTCTTGCGTTCTAACGCCGAACCTCTTCGCTTGATTTTCTGGCAATGTAATCATTTGCACATTCCGTTGTGCTGCTCTCATCAGCCGATTTGCATATTCCGTTGTGCTGCTCTCATCAGCCGATTTGCATATTCCGTTGTGCTGCTCTCATCTGCCGATTTGCACATTCCGTTGTGCTGCTCTCATCTGCCGATTTGCACATTCAGTTGTGCTGCTCTCATCAGCTGATTTGCACATTCCGTTGTGCTGCTCTCATCAGCTGATTTGCATATTCCGTTGTGCTGCTCTCATCTGCCGATTTGCATATTCCGTTGTGCTGCTATCATCTGCCGATTTGCACATTCCGTTGTGCTGCTCTCATCTGCTGATTTGCATAAAAAACGGACCATTTATTCTGGGTGATGCAATTTCAATGTCACAGAATGGCTATATATTGTATACATCAGAGTTGAATTCAGCTATCGAGTACCGAAAGAATGCGATCCTGTTATGGAAAAATACTCATTTGCGTTAGGTGCTCTCTTATATAGGCGACCACGGAAAGAGACAAATCACCACAAAAACTCTCTCAAAAGAGAGATTCTTGATGCTAACCTTTTTAAATCATTCTGTGTTTCTTGGAATTTGCATTTCATGCAATTCCGGCCTGCAGCAGAAATGTTCTCCCTCAAATACAGCTTCCGATATTATGATATTTTGAAGGATTATTGCAACGTAAATATAAAAGTGACACATACTAAAGATGATGAACTTAGAGTGCGAGACAAGTTCCGTTGTACCTTATACATAATTTTCGCTTTATTTCCCACAGGAGACCACTTTTAGACACAATTTGGCTATCAGGAACATCGCCTTAATAGCTCTCGTGTGTTTTTTCTTGCATTCCTCTTTTGCAACTTACACACCTGCTGCATTTTTCACACGGAATGGCTCTCAAGAGTCCTTGCCCATAGAGAGCCTCATCTGATGAACTCTTTCCTAGCTCTTGGCCTCACAAGATGCACGTTTACATTTCTTTAGCGTCTTCCGCGGGGCTGTTCGGAGAGATATTTCTCTCTCAGATGTAAGAGGAGAAAGTTTTGTTTATAATAACAAAGTCGCGCTTTGGCGACAGACAATTATTTAATGTCTCGTGTCGCTATCTCCTCCTCCCAAAGATTCAAACTTGCTGTTAAATCTTCCTTTTTCTTTCTCTTAATTGCTCTTATCTCGAAATGAAAAAGAAAGCGATGCAAGAAAAAAAAAGCAATAAAAAGGCTACATTAGACAAGTGTTGAAATTTATTATTGATTAGACAAGTTGAATTAGACAAGTTGCGAAAATATGAAATTGGGATAAATCTGGAGATTTAATTGCAGTGAACTGTTGGTTGGGTTGGGTTGTTTTACCTCTGAGCGGCACTTTTTTGCACACCATGGGCTAAATGGCCAGGTCACATGGACCCCGAAGGCTCAGAGAAGGTTGGGGGAGAGGACCCACTGGAACAGCTGTTGGGAGACAGATGGTAGCCTCCCGTCAAGGCAATCCAGCGTGTTCTTTAACGTGTACAGGGTATGGCTCTCCCGCACACGGGACCACGGCTTAACGTCCCATCCGACGGACGGCGGCCTTTCCAAGCCCATCGGTGTCCCCTACTGACCGTGGGCAGGGCGGGGAATGTTAACAGGGTCAGATCTAGAATGGAATGCAAGGGAACCAGGCATCCTTCCCTCATGATCTTTTCCCTAAGTCTTCATGTTTCAATAATCGGAAAACATTTCTAAAAAAAAAGCAGGAAAATAGTAAACCTATATATTAATGGTATTTTTCAAGAAAAATGTTTTTAAAAAACCATTAGAATGTGGGGAAAATATATTGCGCTATTTTGCGAGAATAATTTCTGTAAAAATACATCGGAAAGGAGTTCCAATGCGTTCGCCCCGATTCCATTCAGGCAGCCCCGCACGCCCTCCATTTTTTTTTTTGCAGCTACGCGTTTGATTGCTACGCGTTTGACTCTTCTTTAAAACGAAACATAAAAGAAATTTATAAAGCTATCCAAAGATTTTATGAAGGAAAAAAATAAAGGGTTGGTTGTTTTTTCCTCTTAGGAGCCCTTTTCTGGACATAGTGGGCCAAATGGCCAGGTCACAAGGACCGTAAGGTATCAGAGAAGATTGGGAGAAAAAGATCCACAGGACAGATATTAGGAGACAGATGATAGCCTCTCGTCAAGGCCATCGGGCGTGCTCTTTAGCGCGCATACCGTATGGCATTTTCCGTATACGGAGCCACGGAGTCCCATTAGGTGGATGATGGCCTTTGCAAGATCATTGGTCTCCCCTTTCTTCTAGGGGAGGGTAGGGTTTTAACGAAAATAATTGATAATGCTGGCCCAAGTGGGACTCGAACCTGGGAACTGCAGATTACAGGCATGGTGCGTTATCGACTGAACCAATCCCCCAATGTTAACGGTTAAACTCACAAATTAGCAGAGGGGTGGGGGTGGCTCAGTCGGTAGCGCGCCAGCCTCGTAATCTGTAGTTCCCAGGTTGGAGTCCCAGCTGGGTCAGCGTTGAGATTTATCTCCGCAAAATTCCCCGCCCTGACCACGGTCAGTAGGGGACACCGATGGGCTTGGAAAGGCCGCCGTCCGTCGGATGGGACGTTAAGCCGTGACCCGTGTGCGGGAGAGCCATACCCTGTGCACGTTAAAGAACACGCTGGATGGCCTTGATGGGAGGCTACTATCTGTCTCCCAACAGCTGTTCAGTGGGTCCCCTCCCCCAACCTTGTCTGAGCCTTCGGGGTCCTTGTGGCCTGGCCATTTAGCCCATGGTATGTAAAAAAGTGCCGCTCAGAGGTAAAACAATCCAATCCACAAATTAGCAGAAAAAAATGCATTTGTTTACATTTACTTCAGTGATCGAAAAACCAAATCTCAGATATAAACCAATGAACTGAGATCGATTTTTCTCTCCGTCTTTATATTTTCCCCGCAAAGGATTCAAAATTGCTATTAAATCTCCACAAAAGCGAAATCTACCAAAGGAAATGCTGGTCGACGTAAGAATGATCGATGTTAATGACCACTCGCAGATACCGATACATGTATATCATTTTGAAGAAAAATGCATTGAAATAAATATATTTTAATCATTTATATAAAATCTGAAGTTGCTGATTTCAGTTTTTAATTTCATTCACCGCAGATGAATTACATTGGATCTCTTCATTTTTCCAACCAGACGTATCTCAAAACTAAAATCTTGGAAGATCTTTTAATGTGACTGATTACAATGTCAAGATTGCTAAGCAGTTCATCTTTTATGAACAATAATAGTAGTTAACTTCATTAAGATCAAGAAATTAATAAAAGCCGCAAATAAACAGTAAACGCCAAAGAAAAATCTGCTTTTTCTGTTTCACCAGTAAGATTTTTCTTTTCAAATTTAAAAAAAAAAATGGAAGCTTAAATTCTTTTCATTTAATCCCGACCAACAGCGATGAAAGAAAAAGAAGTTTGAAAAACATGCCATGCGGAAGAAAAATATTTTTCTCTTTTCGTTCCGAAAACTGGAGATGCTCAAAAACTTTCCTTGATTTTCTGGGTCTAGGCGCTCGCCATTGTACTGATTAATTAACTAATTAATCACCTTTCTTGGTTTTAAAACAATGGAGTCTCGTAGGCTTAGAGGAAAAGTCGGAAAGAGATCAGGAAGAAGGAAGACGAAAGCTGGAATAAAAAAATGAGAGAAAAAAGAAAGCTGGTAAAACATAAAAAGAGAGGAAAAAGGAAAGAAAGAAAAAAACGAAGACACTTAAATACGTCTTTGACCTTGCTTAAACGGAGCTCTTCGGCATCAGGAGACGTGAAGAATTTAATTAAGATTATCGCCATGATTAGAAGAGGAATAAGAAAAAGCCAAAACCATTGGAGGTGGAAGAGGGAGAAAAGGTTGAGGAGATCAGAGCATGTTTTACTGGTTGAATGGAGAGCAAAAGAGATCAAGGATGGGGACTCAGGACACGAAAGGGATTGAATCTGTCTTAACAAGGGTCGGTTTTAGAAGATCACAATAATTTAGAAATGTTTTTGTAATCCAGTTAGATTATGGGGAGAAATCTTTACGGTACATTTATGCTTCTTCAGTCAGGAAAAGTTAAGGAGTGAAATATTATTCGTGTTACACTGCTTATTTATTATCAGAGGCGGAAAGACGTTAAACAGGGAGATTTTTTGTATGAGGGAAAAAATTGAGGGTAAAAATGCATTACTTGGAGAAAGCACTTATTCTGGTAAAATTTAAATCAAAAGTATATTGCAATTTGTCTTAGGATTGCCTGTGATATAATGCAGCATTTTGGGGTGGGAGATTGGCCTTAGTTGGAAGTGCGCAAATTTCATAATCTGTCATTCCCAGGATGGAATCTAAACGGTTCAGCGATATTCTGGCTCGGTGAGAAGGGGACATCGTAGTACATGGAAAGGCCACCGTTCTTCATTGAGGGTTCGTTCGTCGTGCAGGGTGCAGGAGGAGCTTTACCCTGTGCACGTTAAAGAACACATTTAATGGTATTGACGGGAGGCTGTCTCCTAACAGCTGTTCATTGATTCTCCTTCCCCAGGCTCCTCTGAGGCCGTTAGTACCTTTCAAAAGAGATATTCTCTTTTGGAAGGGAACGGAAGGGGAGGGCTGCCAGTTCAGTATGGCCTACTGATCTGGTCATCTATGGCCACTTTTTTCTTTTTTTTTCAATCCTGCTGAGGAGTGGTCAACTTCTCAGGGTCCTGGTACTGACCATTTATACCTACTAGACTGGACTTGTTTATGGATTTGAGCTTGATTATGGATCCTGGACTCGCTGCACTGGTGGGCCTCTGTTGAGGGAGAGTCTGCCGCTGTGTTTTCTGTTTGCTTCTGGGTTGCCAGCTCTAAGTGAACAGAGGCATGGGATACCTTATATCAGCTGGTGGATAATCCTAATCAGAGGCCATCGCAGGTACCTGAACCTTACTTAGCTAGTTGGGCATCGTCAAGCCTAAACTGGAGTAATGTGTCTCAGGCAGGCCACGTGGCTCTTGAAAAAGTCCACTTGAAAAGGTGGTGCCTGAAGTTCCTACCAGCGTCGGTGATTTCAGCCTTTAGCGGAGGAGGAACAGGTCTTTGCCCCATGCCTGCGATCAGGGGGCTGTTTGATATTGTTGGCCCTACCAATCTCAATAAACCTAATTTCTTTACAAATCCTACTAATCACTTTCTCTCTGCAGGAACGTGGAACGTGAGGACATTACATAGAGATTATTCTCTTGATGTCCTCATGCAGGAACCTAGATATTCTAGGCTTGCAAGAGACCAGATGGACAGGTAAAGGTGAGATACTTAAAAACAACTTTAAATTTCTCTTCACAGGGAGGGAGGATAGACAGCATCACCAAGGCATGGGTCTGCTGCTCAGCAGACATGCTAGTGATGCTCTTCTAGGATATGAGTGCATTAATGATAGGTTTCTTACAGCAAAATTTCAGACAAGCGTTAAAGAATTGAATGTTATCTGCTGTTATGCCCCCACTGAGGATGCCGATGAGGATGAGAAGAATAGGTTTTATGGACAACTTCAAGGTATTTTGAATTCTGTCAAGAAAGGAGATATTACCCTTGCTCTTGGTGACTTCAATGCCAAAGTTGGTACTGACTCTGACCTTTGGGGAGGAGTGATAGGCCCTTTTGGTATTGGCAGCTGCAATGGCAATGGGCAACATCTACAGGTAAGTGAACTCAATGGATTCAGAATAACTAACACTTATTACAAACACCGCAACATACATAAGTACACATGGGTTTCACCAGATGGGCTTCATAAGAATATGATTGATTATATATTAATTAACAGCAAATGGACTAGTTCTGTTAGGAATACCAGGTCTTATAGGGAAGCTCTGAAAGACCCAGTTATAGCTAAAGCTTACCATGATAGGTTACTTAGTCATTAGACAGTCATGGTTTGCTTAATACTGAAGTTGAGGATGAATGGGGCCATTTTAAACAGGCTTTTTTGGAAACTAACAGTACTCTTTTAGGAAAAAAGGAGCAGAGGAGACAGAATTATTTAAGTGATAAGACACTTGAGCTTATTTCAGAAAGAAGGAACTGCAGGAATGTCCTTAATCAGTACCTTACTAATCCTAATAGAAAGGATTACAGAGAGCTTAATAAACGTGTAAAGGATCACTTAGCTACTGATAAGAATCTTTGGCTTGATGGTTTGGCTGACAAAGCTGAGGAAGCAGTTAGGCAGCACAACAGCAGAGAGCTGTACCAGATAGTTAATGTTTTGTGTGGTAGAAAACGGACAGGCATACAAGGATTGCAGGATAAACAAGGTAAGGTTATAGAAGGTGAGTATTCTGTCATGGCTAGGTGGGCTGAGCATTTCAGTGATGTTATAACAATGTGGTTAGTTCTACTCCCATTGTTTGTAATGATGATAGATGCATTGGTGGCTTTAATGTTGGCCCTATAACACAATCTGAAATTATTTTGGCTATCTCTAAACTGAAACTTCATAAATCCCCAGGGGTAGATGAAATTACTACATAAATGCTCAGAGCTGGGAATGTTCGGTTACCACTTGGATGACTGAAATTCTGAATATCTTTTATGATAAAGGCATGGTTCCTAAAGATTTTACCAGAGCTATTATTATCCCTATTTTCAAAAAAGGTGATCGCAGTTCTTGTGATAACTATAAGGATATCAGCCTACTGTCTGCTCCAGGTAAAGTTCTTTCCATGATTGTGCTTAATAGAATTAAGAATCTGGTTGACAGTCAATTGCGTGATGAGCAATGTGGATTCAGAAGTAGTAGGGATGTGTGGATCAGATATTTTCACTTAGGCAAATTCTTGAGAAATGTTTAGAGTTTCAGAAACCTTTGGTTGCTAGCTTTGTTGATTTCAAAAAGGCTTTCGACTCTGTTGATCGTCATAATTTGTGGTTGATTGTGAGATCATATGGTACACCAGACAAGTTAGTTAACATAATGAAAGCTCTCTATAATAACACTGAGTCACGTGTGAGAGTTGGTAAGGCTTGTAGCAATTGGTTTAGCATTACTTCTGGTGTTCGACAAGGGTGCATTTTGTCTCCTTTTCTCTTTAGTTTGGTTGTTGATTATGTTATGCGAAATTCACATCAAGGGAAAGATTTTGGCCTTAAATGGACAGGAGATACGAGAATTTCTGATTTAGATTATGCTGATGATTTAGCCCTTTTGGCAAATGATGTTGATGAGATGAACTCTTTCATTCGAGCTGTTGATGAGACTGGTAGTAGAGTAGGTTTGGTTATAAACAGAGAGAAAACTAAAATGATGAAAATTGGTCAGACAGGTTGTGATTCAGTTAATCTGAATGGTTGCAGTCTTGAGCAGGTGTCACAGTTTAATTATCTTGGGAGCTATGTAACTGATACTGGTGATGTGTGGCATGAGATTAACAGACGAATAGGTATTGCTGCCGGGACTTTTAAGAATCTATGGAGAGTGTGGAGAAATAGGCTTATACACCTAAAGAATAAAATTAGACTCTATAATAGTTTGGTTCTTTCTAGGGTTAGTTATGGTAGTGAAACTTGGACACTTTGTAAACAAGATAACAGGAAACTAGATGCTTTTGATTCCAGATGCTTACGCAGTATCTTGGGCATTAGGTGGTTCAACTTTGTAACTAATGATGAGGTTAGGCAGGGGTTTGCAACCTCCTTTAAGCAGCATATTGTGCAGAGAGAGACTCCGTTGGTTTGGCCATGTTGCCCGTATGAATAATTATAGATTGGCGAATAGGGTTATGAACAGTGTGCCTAAAGGCCTCAGAAAGAAGGGGAGACCTAGGATGCGGTGGGCAGACAATGTCAAACATGACGTTATTAGAATTGGTGTGTAGTGGCCAGATGCAGTAGATGTAGCTCAGGATAGACTTGCTTGGAGAACTAAATTGCACGGTCTGGTTGTTCCTCTGTAGCCCATGGCTGCTTGAGGATGATGATGATGATGGAACCCAAAGCAGTGTTTATCAAAGCATCAGAAGCGGCTTCCGAGTAGTGGTCTATAAAAAATTAATTACACAATTGAATCTCTTAAATTTGCGTACGTTTATATTAATAAAAACATGTGTTACATTCAATTCCTTTCATTTATTCAATTCTTTTTTATTTCGATCATTATATAGTTTGTTTTTAGTTCCCCTCTCTTAATTTTTTCCTAGATCCGGGACTGTTGGAAAATAATCATTAATAAAGCAAATACACAATCACGAATCCGTTTTACCTAACACAAATATTTAGCGAGTACGGAAATTGATTTCCCGAGGAAAAGGCGAAAGAAAGAGGAGATGGTGTGGGGAGGGCAGAGAAAGTTCATTGACACTTTCTGTAGTCCGCAGGTGAAAGAGAAAAGATAGAACTTTTAAAAATCGCTTTCTAATGCAACTTCAAATAGCAACCCAAATCAGAATAACTCCTGAAAGATCCAGAGAGATTTAATATTTCCATTTTAGTGGCGAAAACCGTTTAAAGAGTTGAACCGAGTGATTAATAGTCTCATTTGGGCACACTCGCTGTCGAGCCAATATTTGCAGTTGTTTGGGTTGTGTTTTTTACCTCTGAGCGGTACTTTTTTGCACACCATGGGCTAAATGGCCAGGTCACATGGACCCCGACGGCTCAGAGAAGGTTGAGGGAGGGGACCCACTGGAACAGCTGTTGGGAGACAGATGGTAGCCTCCCGTCAAGGCCATCCAGCGTGTTCTTTAACGTGCACAGGGTTTGGCTCTCCCGCACACGGGGCCACGGCTTAACGTCCCATCCGACGGACGGCGACCTTTCCAAGCCCATCGGTGCCCCCTACTGACCGTGGGCAGGGCGGGGAATTTTGCGGAGATAAATCTCAACACTGACCCAGCTGGGACTCGAACCTGGGAACTACAGATTACGAGCCTGGCGCGCTACCGACTGAGCCCCCCCCCCCGCCCCCCAATATTTGCAGTCAGAGGAGACTGCTCGCCACATTAGAATGCGCATCCGTTGATTCTTGATGAATGTCTTCTCATGAACTCATTAGCATAATTATTTACTTTCCAATCAAAATTCGTCGGGTCTTTGTGTATTATTATGTCATATCATATCTCTTACCGTAATTTCATGAAAAAGGTATTTTAGGGGTTTTTTAATTATTCTAATTTTTGTGTTTGGAGCTTAATTTTGAGTGCCATCCTTAATAAAGTAAAGGGCTGAAATAACCTAGAAATCTTTAGCTTGATTTTTTTCGTATAACTTAACTTACACTTAGCAAAGGACATTTCTGTTAGCTTAGAAGTCAGTTTCGCTATCAGTTAATCTTTGTTTAATTTTTTTTTTGATTTAAACTACAACTAGGCAAGTAGTTGCAGTTTAACTACTTAAACTATTATTGCTTGCTGCTGAATTTTTTTTAAACTTAAATGCAACTTGCCAAGTAGTTTAGTTTTATTGCTTAAACTGCAACTGCTTGCCAGGTTGGGGGCGGGGGTGGCTCAGTCGGTAGCGCGTCAGGCTCGTAATCTGTAGTTCCCAGGTTCGAGTCCCAGTTGGGTCAGCGTTGAGATTTATCTCCGCAAAAAATTCCCCGCCCTGCCCACGGTCAGTAGGGGACACCGATGGGCTTGGAAAGGCCACCGTCCGTCGGATGGGACGTTAAGCCGTGGCCCCGTGTGCGGGAGAGCCATACCCTGTGCACGTTAAAGAACACGCTGGATGGCCTTGACGGGAGGCTACCATCTGTCTCCCAACAGCTGTTCCAGTGGGTCCCCTCCCCCAACCTTCTCTGAGCCTTCGGGGTCCATGTGACCTGGCCATTTAGCCCATGGTGTGCAAAAAAGTGCCGCTCAGAGGTAAAACAACCCAACCCTTGCCAGGTTGGGCAATCTGCACAACTTGGCAAGCAGTTGCAATTTAAGCAGTCTGACAGAAGTCTGTCATATTTTTTTTATCGATAAACTCAAATAGTCCTTGCAAATCGCTCAAATTATTACTTAGATTTTTAATTATTGAAATTAAAGCAGTCAGAGTAAATATATCTTAAAATATCATATTTATTTGAATTTACGCCGCCCCAATTCTTTTTCTTCTCCAACTGATAAGAAAAGTTTGCTCACTTTTAGACATCATCAAGAAAATAAGCAACAAATCCAGAGTATTTTTTAATTGGTAATAATTTAATTTTCAGTAATGATTATTAAATACCCAAAAGGTTAAAAAGCATAACCATTACTTTCCAAAGTCAAAAATGACTTTGTTTAAAAACTAGCACAATGATTGTCGCTCCTGAACTTATACTAATTCGATTTACGAAGCACTCCTGGTGCCCACGGGATTAAATCAATATAACTCGTAAGCAGGCCTAGATCTAGGAAAAAGCCGAGCCAGAAAAATGCAGGGGGGAGGGACAGGAAACACAACCGAGCCAGAAAAATGCAGGGGGAGGGACATGAAACACAACCGAGCCAGAAAAATGCAGGGGGGAGGGACATGAAACACAACCGAGCCAGAAAATTGCAGGGGGCGGGAACATGAAACACAACCGAGCCAGAAAAATGCAGGGGGGGGGATACATGAAACACAATCGAGCTAGAAAAATGCAGGGGGGAACATGAAACACAACCAAGCCAGAAAAATGCAGGGGGAGGGACATGAAACACAACCGAGCTAGAAAAATGCAGGGGGGAAACATGAAACACAACCGAGCCAGAAAAATGCAGGGGTGGGGAACATGATACACAACCGAGCCAGAAAAATGCAGAGGGGTGAACATGAAACACAACCGAGCCAGAAAAATACAGGGGGCGGGAACATGAAACACAACCGAGCCAGAAAAATGCAGGGGAGGGATACATGAAACACAATCGAGCTAGAAAAATGCAGGGGGGAACATGAAACACAACCGAGCCAGAAAAATGCAGGGGGTGGCAACATGAAACACAACCGAGCTAGAAAAATGCAGGGGGGGGGAAACACGAAACACAACCAAGCCAGGAAAATGCAGGGCGGAACATGAAACACAACCGAGCCAGGAAAATGCAGGGGGGGAACATGAAACACAACCGAGCCAGGAAAATGCAGGGGGGAACATGAAACACAACCCAGCCAGAAAAATGCAGGGGGCAACATGAAACACAACCGAGCTAGAAAAATGCAGGGGGGGAAACATGAAACACAACCGAGCCAGAAAAATGCAGGGGGGGGGGGGGGAACATGAAACACAACCGAGCCAGAAAAATGCAGAGGGGGGAACATGAAACACAACCGAGCCAGAAAAATGCAGAGGGGGGAACATGAAACACAACCGAGCCAGAAAAATGTAAAAGGGGGGAGGGTTATGAAACACAATCGAGGATTTCTAATGCTATATAAAATTTCCCCTTCCGATTTACTTATGTTTAAAAAATTCGTGAAATGTTAGTGTAATTTTTCGCTTCTATTACCCTTACTAGGGTTCTGAAAGGGGGCATTGCCTCCTGGCCTCCCCCCCCCTGATCTGGCGTTGCCCATAAATAATATTGAGATAGCTATTGCTAAGAAAACTGAACAACAAAGCATGAGTGTACGAGTAAAAATTTAAGCCCCCTCCCAATTTCTAAGAGTGACACGAAGGTTGCCAGATCACTAATTTCTAAAAAAATAGTTGCCAGATATTTTTTCTGAATTCTGTAATCAACCGTAGTGTTCGGATACTTTTTTGAGCGACTGTACTCAATGCGGACCGAGTCGTTTATACATGACCATCTCTGTCTCTCCTAAACAAGAGCCAATCGATAAATTTTGTCATTTTCGTGTTCAGCAGCTCGAAATTAGTAAAGATTGGCTATTTGCATTTCAAAGTCTTTTTTTTGTGTTGCCCAATGTTATCTCTGGTGAATATGGAATACTCATTTTCAAGGACAAAAAAGTTTTATCATTTTCCAAATCTAGTTCCCTCTAACGGCGGATATTGAGACTAATGAAAGACTCGCAAACTGAGTATGCTAATATTTTATTAGTACCCATCCAAACCAGAAATATTTTTTTATTTCTCACTTGAAGCAAAAAAGATTCGAAATTTCTACACACGATAAAGTAAAAATGATAGCTCGTTTTCTTCTAAAAATGAGCTGTGAAAAAAAATATATACTTAGATTCAAGGAAATACAGTATTTGGTTGGTTTACCTCTGAGCGGCACTTTTTTGCACACCATGGGCTAAATGGCCAGGTCACATGGACCCCGAAGGCTCAGAGAAGGTTGGGGAAGGGGACCCACTGGAACAGCTGTTTGGAGACAGATGGTAGCCTCCCGTCAAGGCCATCGAGCGTGTTCTTTAACGTGCACAGGGTATGGCTCTCCCGCACACGGGGTCACGGCTTAACGTCCCATCCGACGGACGGCGGCCTTTCCAAGCCCATCGGTGTCCCCTACTGACCGTGGGCAGGGCGGGGAATTTTGCGGAGATAAATCTCAACGCTGACCCAGGTGGGACTCGAACCTGGGAACTACAGATTACGAGCCTGGCGCGCTACCGACTGAGCCACCCCCGACCCTACAGTGTTTGGAATTCCAGTTCTGAAACACATTCGCAAATCTAAAGATTAGTAAGAATTGATCGTTAGTTAATTTTTCTTCCAAAGTAATAAACGATCTAATGTGCTTTCGTTGGATGTAGTCAGAAATATTCCTTTTCCTTCATTAGAGAGAAAGCGCTCCCCCCCAACTCACCCCCGCTGTTTTGGAGGGAATGAAATTTTTTTTATTAATGCTAATGGTTAGTCGACGAAATCTGCCAGATGATGAAAATAGAAATTATGGAAATAGTTACCAAACAAAACAGGTTTTTGCACGCGGTTCTGACAGCTATTGAATATATTAGAATAATCTTTCATCAGTCGTTTCCTTTTTTTTTGCTTTTGTATTTCCATTTGAGAAGTATTAAGGGTAAGCAGTCAGAAGCATAACGAAAACAACTGTTCCTTATTATTCATTTAACAAAAACATTAAATACATTTGTAATGAAGGAAAAAGGAAACTTGTTGACAAAGAAGTCGAGTTATGATAGTTTGTTATCGAAAAAAAGAGTCCCAGTTAGTTATCAGTGTTGTTTTTACAAATGACTTTCCCATTTGACACATTACGCTACGTCATCTGTATGATTCATTTATTTGCATCCCCAGACAGTCAATACCATATATTTTGCAGCATTGTCGTAACCACTTATTTTCCAGATAGGGGAATAATTCTGAATTATTCTCCCCCCCCCCTCCAGTCAACAATTATGGATTTATGGACTAATAACACCGTACAGTCATGCGTATGTTTAGCACAAAAATGGGGCGGGGGTGGCTCAGTCGGTAGCGCGCCAGGCTCGTAATCTGTAGTTCCCAGGTTCGAGTTCCAGCTGGGTCAGCGTTGAGATTTATCTCCGCAAAATTCCCCGCCCTGCCCACGGTCAGTAGGGGACACCGATGGGCTTGGAAAGGCCGCCGTCCGTCGGATGGGACGTTAAGCCGTGGCCACGTGTGCGGGAGAGCCATACCTTGTGCACGTTAAAGAACACGCTGGATGGCCTTGACGGAAGGCTACCATCTGTCTCCCAACAGCTGTTCCAGTGGGTCCCCTCCCCCAACCTTCTCTGAGCCTACGGGGTTCATGTGACCTGGCCATTTAGCCCATGGTGTGCAAAAAAGTGTCGCTCAGAAGTAAAACAACCCAACCCAATTAGCACAAAAATAATATAACGGCGAAGCACATAATATTCAGATTAATGCAGAAAAAAATTACCTGCATAATGAAACAGACACCGCCAAAATAAAGTCATAATTAAAAACTATTATTAAATGTAATAAGTAATACTTCTAATCAGTCCCGGATGTAGAATAAAATCGAGTGGTGGTGGTGGTGGTGGGGGGGGGGAGTCAAGAATCACAATCGAGCCGTAAAAATGTGAAGGGGGCAAAAGACGATTTCCGATGAATTTTAACATTTTCCCCCATTTTTTTAAAAAATTTCTTAAAAAATATATGAAATATAAATGAGTTTAATAATTTTTTCCTTTTTAATACCATTATTAGCATTCTGAAAGGGCCATGTCTCCCCTAGATCCTTTCCTGCTCCTAATGTATTACACATATCTTAAAAAGTTTAAAGCATATATAGTAGTTTTTTAAACAAATAAATTCCTCATAGAAAGTCTACCGTGGCTCGTGCGCGTCCCTTGCAGCTTGCATCCGTGGCTGGTGCTTTGATCGCCATATCCTTGTTATAGGCGTTCTCTTGCAGTCTACGTTTCAGGATATTGTTATTTATAAATAATAAATAAATACCCCCTCAAGCAGCTGCTTGCCACAGATTTCTGACAGGAGCCTGTCAGTTTATATGCCATAGTAGAAAGTCTGAGAGGAATGCAGGACCTCAGCAGAAAACAACCTTACCCGGGGCTCGAACCCAGGTCCCGTAGATCAGTAGCCAAGCGCGCTAACCACTCGCATAAAAAAAAACATGAGAAACAATTTTGGTAAAATACATTTTGCTAGTTTCAAATGGGTCAGTTGCCAGGGTTGGGTTGTTGGGTTGTTTTACCTCTGAGCGGCACTTTTTTGTACACCATGGGCTAAATGGCCAGGTCACATGGATCCCGAAGGCTCAGAGAAGGTTGAGGGAGGGGACCCACTGGAACAGCTGTTGGGAGACAGATGGTAGCCTCCCGTCAAGGCCATCCAGCGTGTTCTTTAACGTGCACAGGGTATGGCTCTCCCGCACACGGCGCCACGGCTTAACGTCCCATCCGACGGACGGCGGCCTTTCCAAGCCCATCGGTGTCCCCTACTGACCGTGGGCAGGGCGGGGAATTTTGCGGAGATAAATCTCAACGCTGACCCAGCTGGGACTCGAACCTGGGAACTACAGATTACGAGCCTGGCGCGCTACCGACTGAGCCACCCCCGCCCCGTTCTTCAGATAGGAAAGGCAGCGGGCTTAAGTGAGTTTCACAAAGGCCAAATTGTAATGGCCAGATGACTGGGTCAGCATTTTCGAGATGACAATTCTTGTGGGATGCTCACGGTCAACCGTGGTTAGTACCTTCAAAAAGTGGTCTGAGGAGGGAAAAACCACGAACCGCCGGCAAGGTGTGGGCCGACCACGGCTCGTCGATGCTAGAGGTGACTGAAGGCTATTTCGTATGGTACGAGCCAACAGAAGGGATACTGTGGCACAACTTGCCCGTAATTCGGATGCTGGTGACGGGAGTAAAGTGTCACAACACACAGTATATCGAAGCCTGTTGAAAATGGGGCTGTGTAACTGCAGGCCGCTTCGAGTGCCCATGCTGACCTCGGTTGACCGTCAAAAGCACCTACAATGGGCATGTGAGCATCAAAACTGGACCTTGAATGATTGGAAGAAGATTGTCTGCTCCGATGAATCTCGTTTCCTGTTGCACCATGTGGATGGCCGGGTAAATGTGCGTTGTTTACCTGGGGATGTGTTGGCACCAGGATTCACCGTGGGACAAAAGCAACAGTCTGCAGTCACTAGTTGGGGGATCCATCAATCCTCGCTTTCGGACTTCATTCTGATACCACCAACCTTGGCAACATGTCCGGGTACCTTCCTGCACCCATTGTTACTAACTGCATCCAACCGTCCAGGCATCATGACCCACAAGAAGTGCATTTTGGCATGTTGATCACCTAGATTCTGACAACCTAACGAACTGACTCATTTCAAATTTTTCTTATGTACAGTCGCTCAAAAAGTATCCGAATACTATGGTTGATTGCAGAATTCAGAAAAAATATCTGGCAACGATTTTTTTAGAAATTAGTGATCTGGCAACCTTCGTGTCACGTGACACGAAGGTTGATTTTGAGCGACTGTACATCGTCTTACGGTATCGTCTTACGGGTGTTAAGGGCACAGCATACTCTCCATAGTTCATTTGCTGACCTTTTTTTTTGTTTACCTGCTGACGCTTACCTTCTTTTTATAATCCCATCAGCATGGTCCTGGACACGTTACTGGAAGTTCTACTGCGACAATAGGCTTGATAGGAAAATAGTTTACCTCTATATACGTCACAAACTCTGCGTGTAAATGGTCAGGTCAATCCGTCCATTCTTTCTAGGTGGAACTATTTCAATGACTAGCGGTGTACTTATTTGCAAGTGAAATATTAATAAGGCTCTGTCATTGAAATTTGTGCGGGGCGGGGGCGGGGGTGGCTCAGTCGGCAGCCCGTCAGGCTAGTAATCTGTAGTTCCCATGTTCGAATCCCAGCTGGGTCAGCGTTGAGATTTATCTCCGCAAAATTCCCCGCCCTGCCCACGGTCAGTAGGGGACACCGATGGGCTTGCAATTGCCGCCGTCCGTCGGATGGGTCGTTAAGCCGTGGCCCCGTGTGCGGGAGAGCCATACCCTGTGCACGTTAAAGAACACGCTGGATGGCCTTGACGGGAGGCTACCATCTGTCTCCCAACAGCTGTTCCAGTGGGTCCCCTCCCCCAACCTTCTCTGAGCCTTCGGGGTCCATGTGACCTGGCCATTTAGCCCATGGTGTGCAAAAAAGTGCCGCTCAGACGTAAAACAACCCAACCCGTCCATTCTTTCTAGGTGTAACTATTTCAATGACGAACGGTGTAGTCATCTGCAAGTGAAATATTAATAAGGCTCTGTCATTGAAATTTGTTTTAATTTCTTGATATTTTCGAGAAGATCACAAAGAGCACTTTGAAGGAAATTAACTTACGATCCTCATGTCAGAGATTAAAGATCCTCAAGCATTGAATTTCCCAAATAATCCTGAATTTGTTAAGAATCCGTAAGCTGACCATAATTCAACTCTAAAGTTGCCTGCGACTACGACACTCTTTTGCTTCTTTCGAATCTAAATTGATTATCAAGTAAAGGCATTATTAAGTAAAGATCATTACAGCGTTAAACTAATGATGGGAATAATCAATGTGTAGTTAAAATCGTGGTTGTATTCATTGTGTATGGAGGTTATCTGGTAATGGAATATAGAGAATAATTCTGATTATACATTCATTCGCAGTAAACTGATTAGTTAAGTAATGAATGCAAGATGGATGAAGAGCGATGTAGAGTTAGGAAGGCATATTTCATCTTCAGTTGCATTTCACACTAAGGTCAAACCAAGATGAAGAGTTCTGCTCCTGCGCTTCGGCTCTCAAGATCTCTCTCCTCCTGAAGCTGTGGCAGATTCATTGTCAGCCACAGATGGGAAGCTAGGCATGTTCACTGATAACCTAATTATCTTTTGAGTCTAGCAGATGTTGCATGTAAAGGCCGCAGGCTAACAGCAAGAGGATAGATGAGTGAAAGGGAATTTCGATCGTGTAGTTGGGAGGTGTTTCAATTACTCCCCCCCCCACCTTCCTTTCATCCATTCGGCACCGTCCTCCAAATTATTTGAATCTTTTCATCCTGCTGCAAACCTGTTCAAGTCGCCACCTTCGCATTTCTCGATGTAAGGAGACTGGCTAAAAGAAACCGCGTTGAGCTTGCAGACTGATGATTACAGTTTCGACACACTCTACTAGAAGACATTCTCTCTGAACTTCCATGCAATCCAGAGTGACAGATTATAGGATTTGACTAGAAGAGGCTTCACACATAGGAAGTTGTTGATCCTGCTTCTAATCGGCATTCTTCTTTCTGGAAACGATGATGTTGCTGTTTATAGATGATATCTTTGACTAAGAATTTTGCTGTTCACGTTTCGGGATGATGTTATAGGTTAAGATTTATATTAAAAGCTCAAGGATGATTTTAGGGCTTGATATTGTGATATAGCTAAGATTATGTTACTCGTTAAAGGTTGATGTCACAGGTTAAGATTTATATTACAAGTTTAATGATGTTGTTGGGTTGTTTTACCTCTGAGCGGCACTTTTTTGCGCACCATGGGCTAAATGGCCAGGTCACATGGACCCCGAAGGTTGGGGAGGGGACCCAAGAGAAGGTTGGGGGAGGGGACCCACTGGAACAGCTGTTGGGAGACAGATGGTAGCCTCCCGTCAAGGCCACCCAGCGTGTTCTTTAACGTGCACAGGGCATGGCTCTCCCGCACACGGGGCCACGGCTTAACGTCCCATCCGACGGACGGCGGCCTTTCCAAGCCCATCGGTGTCCCCTACTGACCGTGGGCAGGGTGGGGAATAGTTTAAGGATGATTTCAAGGCTTAACGTTATGTTACAAGTTTAAGGATGATGTCACGGATTAAGAATAAGGTTAGTAGATGAAGATTATGCTACGAGATTAAATTACAAGTTCAGGTGGATATTATAGGTTAAAGCAGAGGCGTAACCTGTTTTTAGAATTATGCCCAGGAAGAGGGGAAGTGAATAAAAAAAATACGAAAGAAAAAAAAAAGATTTGAAAGAAAAATATTGTGATGGAAACACTGAGAAAGAAGCAATAAAAGTAAAAAGAAGAAAAAAGTAAAACGTTCAGCCAGGAAAACCTCAAACGCTGGAACAATTAGGAATTGTGGGTTGGAAGAAACCATTACGAACGTAAACACCGCTCTAGTCGTTTTTGCAGCTTTCTATGTGCAGAAACAAAAGCAAAGACTCGGTATGTACAGTGGGCAAGAAAGGGAGAAAGAGAGGGAAAAAGGGGAAAAAACCGGATTTCGATTTTAGATTAATCCGATGGGAAATTGGAGGATTTGCTTTCTGGAAGAAAGGAGTAATCTCTTCATCGCTGAGCAAAGAAACTGGCCTTTAGGTAGAAAAGCCGAAAGACTCTCATTTCAGATCTTGAGATCTGTCGCCTTTCACTTGCATCCAGGAAAAGGAGAGGAAGGAAAAGAGTTCTGAGGAACGTGCCTTGCCTTGAGAGGATAGATTTTGACAGATTCTGAAGACAAATGCTTTTTGAGCATAGCGTGCTCAGGAGGAAACGAAGCCACAAAGTTCGGCGAAGGATTATGCTAATGCAAATTATTTAGTTCAAGATTGCAGTGCGCGTCAGGTAGACTTTGTAACGAGAAATTATTGGGAAAGATGAGAAATATATGTCCGAAGATCTTGGGAATAAAATAATATTAAAAGTATCAGTTTTTAATTAGATGAGACTGCTAATGTTCTTCTGTGAAGGCAGAACTATTTAGTAAAATGTGTGGAATACACAAAATCCTTAAAACGTCATTGGAAGACAGTCAAGATTGGGTAAAGAAACAATACATTTGTTTCAATGTATATTAAGAGTGGAAATAATATCAGACAGAATGGTAAATTTTATGATAAAAGTATTGGAAACACAAGCAGCAATAAATTCCATGACACTGGTGAATTTGAATCTGATAATTAAATCTAATAATTAAAATAAAATAATTCATATTTGAGTAAATAGTACCTCAAGTGTCCACTAGTAATGTCTATTAGTTTTTTTTATCAAAATCACTTTGAAGACTATAAGCAGCAAGTTGAAATGGGAACCAGACAGCGCGTCATCCAGCCAGTTTGTACCAGTTTGGTCGAATCGGTTTTAAAAATATTACTATCACAGAACTTGTTGTTAAAGGGGAAAATAAGAAATAATTAACAATGCAAACAAAAACCAATTGGAAATGATATGTATATATGCATAAAAGATTATTGGAGTGTTTGAACCTTTTAATTGACTTAAAATAGCGATTCGATCGAACATTAGTCTCTTAAACTGCAATTTCCAGGGGGGCTCAGTCGGTAGCGCGGCAGGCTCGTAATCTATAGTTCCCAGGTTCGAGTCCCAGCTGGGTCAGCGTTGAGATTTATCTCCGCAAAATTTCCCCGCCCTACCCACGGTCAGTAGGGGACACCGATGGGCTTGAAAAGGCCGCCGTCCGTCGGATGGGACGTTAAGCCGTGGCCCCGTGTGCCGGAGAGCCATACCCTGTGCACGTTAAAGAACACGCTGGATGGCCTTGATGGGAGGCTCCCATCTGTCTCCCAACAGCTGTTCTAGTGGGTCCCCTCCCCCAACCTTCTCTGAGCCTTCGGCGTCCTTGTGGCCTGCCCATTTAGCCCATGGTGTGCAAAAAAGTGCCTCTCAGAGGTAAAACAATCCAATCCAATGCAATTTCCAGGTAGGAGTTCTAACTCTGCCTGCGTTGGGAAATTTCTCCTCTAACCCCCGTCTTACCCACGATGGGATAGGGACACCGAAGGGCTTGGAAAGACCGCATTCGTCGAACTTGGCGTTATAAGCCGTGACGTCGTGTGCAGGAAGGGGACATACCCTCTGCACGTTAAAGAACACGCTAGATGGCCTTAACTGGAGGCTTCCATCTACCTACAGTTAAAGCCATCTTTCAAGTTTCAAGCAATCTTCGTGTCACGTGACACGAAGATTGCTTGAAAGCAATCCAGCTCTAATTTCTAAAAAAATCGTTGCCAGATATTTTTCTGAATTCTGTAATCAACCCTAGTGTTCGGATATTTTTTAATATATATAATGCGTATGAATATATAATGCAATGAATATGGAGCGTGTGCAGTTACCGTTCACAGCAAACTGGAGCGGTTGCGGTTAATGTTCACAGCACATTGGATCGTGTGAGCTCACAAAAACCTGGATCGTGTGGGCCCACTCACAGAAATATTGAGCGTGTGTAGTTACCATTCACAGCAAACTGGAGCGTGTGCAGTAACTGCACACGCTCCAGTTTGCTGTGAACGGTAACTGGAGCGTGTACAGTTGCTGTACACGCTCCAGATATTTTTCCTGAATTATGTAACCACGTGACACGAAGGTTGCCAGATCACTAATTTCTAAAAAAATCGTTGCCAGATATTTTTTCTGAATTCTGCAATCAACCATAGTGTTTGGATATTTTTTTGAGCGACTGTACAATAAAAGATACAATTGAATAGAATTATTTGCTTAATAAATTTGGGACACAACACTGTTGTGGAGGATATTAAAAGTAGTTTAAGCAATATTGGATCTTTGCATTTAAGCTAAGCGCACCAACACTCTGAAAAATCAATAAATGGTTTTAAAGGATACCCACTAAAAATGAATGCGACAATAGGTAAATTTACAGATGAAATCATTTTTTATTTTCTGGTAGTCTATGAACTGTTGTATGGGAATTTTATTCGTTTAAATATGCAGAAGATATAACCCACTGTAACTTACTAAGAGACTTTAAAAAAGGTATTTTTGGGTTGGGTTGTTTTACCTCTGAGCGGCACATTTTTGCACACCATGGGCTAAATGGCCAGGTCACATGGACCCCGAAGGCTCAGAGAAGGTTGGGGGAGGGGGCCCACTGGAACAGCTGTTGGGAGACAGATGGTAGCCTCCCGTCAAGGCCATCCAGCGTGTTCTTTAACGTGCACAGGGTATGGCTCTCCCACACACGGGGACACGACTTAACGTCCCATCCGACGGACGGTGGTCTTTCCAAGCCCATCGATGTCCCCTACTGACCGTGGGCAGGGCGGGGGAATTTTGCGGAGATAAATCTCAACGCTGACCCAGCTGGGACTCGAACCTGAGAATTACAGATTACGAGCCTGGCGCGCTACCGACTGAGCCACCCCCGCCCCTTAAAAAGGTATGGTTACACTGTGCGACTTATTTCGCAAATTCGTTTCTAACAGTAATTGTCTACCGGTTGGTTGGATTTCGCATCAATGCTTTGCAAGATAGCACGAAAGATCGTTTAATCTCAAAACAGATATAGAAAAAATAAATAAAGACAATCACCGATTATAAACCCAGTTATAAACACTTCGCTATAAACTCTATTATTAACAAAATTCCATGTATATGAGTAGAGAAGAGAAATAATTTATTTGAGGAAAAGTAAAGAATATGGTGCAAGAAGAGAAATTTTATGCATATTTTTTTTCTCTGCAAAACTAGTTTCAGAGTTCTAGAGAGCTCTATTTTTCAATCTTCAGCAGAGTATTAACCTATGAGATATTTATTTTTGTAGGAAACAAAACAACAACAGTGTTTGGGCCGTTTTCAAATTTGAAAAAAAAAAGATATGTTCTTCAACACTGTCGAGAAAAGATCATCTTGTTTCTTATACATATACATCCCCCGACACCATAACGTCGCAATTTTCAATAATGAATTGATGACGATATTGAAAGTATGTCTGTACTTTGAGGTGTCTCTCGACTTGGTCGGTTACTTTAATCCTTACCAAAACTGATGCATTTATCAATAAACGCGTTCGGCTCTGCGCGCAATAAAGGACCTTCTTCCGCAGTCGCATCTCCTTTTTTTCATCCGGATTTTGGAGAAACGGACTCTTAATGCTATCGGTCCACTTTTGAAGCATCCATTAAATTTCCGGTCATGAAGATTCTTTCTCTGTTTTGAATTCCAATTAGAGTACGAACATTCTGAGTTTAATCCCCATTTAATTAAATTAGTTTTTCCGTAAACAATCGTGGCCTAATTAACGAACTTTGTAAATCTGTATTGATCCGCCTCGGCCGGGAGATGTTTTCACAAGTCATGTGATCAGGCGCTTATCGCCACTTATCAGTTTGGTTGGCTAGCTACTGATTGAGAGTGGCTCGTGAAACAAAATTCGACACGAATAGACAACAGGCAGTCTTATATCACTCAATGGATCATTCAGAATTTACCATTTTTTTTTTCAAATGTGTGATCATAATATTTATTTCCATTCTCATTTACAGAAACATTACACACAAAAATTTACCATCAAAATTTGGATGGAAAATAGCAAAAGGAAGTAATATAAAATAAAATAAAAAAAAACGATTAAAAATAAAAAAAAACACACAAACATACATTTAACAAGTATTTCTGTGTAATCTAGGAGTTACAAAACAACTCTTACAGATTACAAAAACAAAATTCTACTGTAAACGAAAATCTTTGGCAATGGATAAAAAACTAAGAAATTACATTAAAAGCGTCTTCAATATCTTCAGTATTTACCAAAAAAAATTTGGTTTTTTTCTTAAAATTACAATCACTTTTTTCTTCTTTTATACTATTTGGTAAAGAATTATATAATTTTGGTGCAATAAAATTGAAATGCTTATGCATGATTTCTTTTTTTGATTTCACAACATGAAATATGTTTGTAGAACATCTGGTATCGTATGGGATGAACCGTTTTTCGATCCAATTGTTGTTTTTATGTAGATACAAAAGACTTCTATATAAATATAACTTTCTCAAGGGTAATATATTATTGCTTATGTAATGATAATTTACATTGCTAATATTACTATTTGAAACTAGTTTTACAATTTTATTTTGCAATTTCACTAGAGGGAGTAGGTAAGCGAAATAATCTCCCCCCCCCCCCAACATGTGATTCCATAGCTTAAAATTGAGTGAACCCAAGCGAAATAAACTAAAATTAACAACTTCTTATGAGAACATGATCTAAGATAATATAACTTGTACAAAATAAATCTTAATTTTTTACACACTGTATCTACGTGTTTCTTCCATTTTAGATTTTGTTCAACATAAATGCCTAGATATTTAACACATTCAACTTGTTCGATAGTTTTACATACACAACCATTTATCAAATTACAACCAGAATTATGGTATTTTATGACAACCTCTTTACTTGCATTCAATAAGCCGAAATAGATAAAATTAGTTTTTTCCACATTTATTTGCAGTTTATTACTACTAAACCAGTTTCTTATGCTTTTTAAGTCATTGTTTATCTTGAACACTAACTCATTATTAGTTTCAGTCGAGTACACTATCGCTGTGTCATCCGCATAAGCTGTGATTTTGCCAAATAAATTTAAATTGCAAAAATCATTAATATATATTAAAAACAATACTGGTCCAAGAATAGAACCTTGCGGTACACCACCATTCAAAACAAGCATATTACTTTCCAGTTTATGTACAGCCACATATTGTTTCCTGTTTTCCAAATATGATTTAAACCAATTGAAAGCAAGTCCCCTTATTCCTATTATACTTAATTTTTGCATTAAAATTTCATGATTTATTGTGTCGAAAGCTTTTTTTATGTCAATAAATAAGGCTAAAGTTTTCCTGTGTTCATTTACACTGTTATAGATGTTGCCGGTAAGTTGTAACATAGCATGTTCTGTACCCAATTTATCTCTAAATCCAAACTGTTTATTTGATAAAAAATTATATTTCGATAGAAATTTCATTAATCTCTCTTTCATGAGTTTTTCAATTATTTTTGAAAAGATAGGGAGTATGGAAATTGGTCTATAATTATTAAAATCCGTATTTTTACCTTTTTTGTAAATTGGCTTTACTTTAGCAATTTTTAAAGCATCTATGAACATTCCAGTAGAAAAAGATAAATTTACAGTTTTTACAAAGATATGAGGTTTATATTTAAAAACAATTTTTAACATATGGGCATTTATTTCATCATAACCACATGATTTCTTATTATTCAATTGTGATATTATATTTTTTAGTTCCGTTTGATCTGCTTCAAACAGAACCATTGAGTTATCATTATGGTTTACATATTTGTCAATTTCAATATTAAAATTATTTGTAGTATATTGATACCCCTGGTTAACTTCTATGAAATGTGCATTAAATTTATTTGCTAGATCTTCATCAAAATTTTTTGAAGGATATATCTCAGGTTTTTTTTCGATCCCTAAAATACTATTTATTGTTGCCCATTGCTTTTTCACATCACTATTACAATTATGGAACTCTTTTAAATAATGAAGTTTTTTTGCATACCTAGTTTTATTTGTTAGTTGAGTTCTTAATGATTTATATTGCTTTTCAAGCGATTTATCAAAAGGGCGTTTTTTATATTTGTTGTATAATTTTTGCTTTTCTTTTGCTAAAATTATAATTTCATTTCTTATCCATTTGTTTTTGCTCCTCTGAGTAGGACCCAAAACATTATTGTTTTTAGTAACTTTAGTACTTACTGTTTTGGCCTCATTTATCATGTATATGAATTTATCATATAATGCATTTACATCATCAGTTTTATCATCTTCATTGTTCCATTTATATTCTTTAATATATTTCTCGAATAAATTATAATCTATACAGCTTTTCACTAAAGGTTTAGGGTTAGAAAAAATTTCTTTCCCACTTACGCTTACAAGTATTGGATAATGATCTGTAATATCATTTTGGAAGACAGCTGTATTGTAAGTATAATCATTATTCTTATCTCGTATAAATACATGATCTATACAAGTATGAGAGGAAAAAGTAGATCTCGTAGCAATATTCACAAATGACTTTAAACCATTTAAAGACATTACATCAAGATAATCTGACACCTCCGAGCTGTTGCTTAATAGATTAAGATTTACATCCCCAATTATTATTAGCTTATTATTTTTAATATTTTGCAAAGTATTACTAAATTCAGTTATGTATTCTTTGACGGAGTATTCATGAGAACGATATATAGCACATAAATATATACCTGTGTTACAGTCAAATAGTGTCCATTTCACATCTCTGATTCATCTTTTAAACAAGGTACGTCTCGGGAATAACATCGAATGATTTTCACATGATCTGCGGTTCAAGGCTTGGCTCACTCAAAATTACAAAAACAAAAAGCTACATAGGCGATGTTGCAACTTTGTTAGGAATGTCTTCTATAGCTGGCAGTAATCTAGAGAAGGGGTTCTCAACGTGGGGTATGCGGTAAAATATTTTGGGGTACGCCGTGAGACCTCAAAAGTCGCTTTATCTAGTAACAAAGTAAAAATAACCATTGTTATATTGTAACTATAGTTTTATCTATCTATACAAGGGGTACGCCAGTTACATACATATTTCCAGGGATTACGTGAAGCCTAAAAGGTTGAGAACCAATGATCTAGAGTAAAAAAGGCTGGGGGAGGGGGGAGGAAATTTTGAGGTGGGATGTGATAGGACTGAACAGGAAGTAGACAAAACGCCATTCCAGTATACCTTATAACCGAAATTATTCTCTCCAAATAACGCGCTCTATAATACTGTCCATTCTTTCTAGGTAGGGTTTTCTAACTAGTGTTTTAAATCTGTGGTCATTGAATTGTGATCACTCCACCCCATATTTTGTCAATGTAAGTTAATTTCGAAGATCTATAGTATATCTATCGAAGATCTATAATAGAATTCACCCCAATCCAATCTGACGCTTTCATTACATTTCAGAACGAGTATTGTTATCATCTAGTAAGAGGAGTGAGATTTAGGGAGAGGAGGGATATGTGTATGTAACTGGCGTACCCCTATAGTTATTGTATAACAATGGGAATGAAATTTTATTTATTTGACGAGAATTATTTCTGAAAATAATAATATAACCGTGATAGCGATTTGGTTCGATCCGCTTCAATCGAGTACTGCTGTTACTACGCTATATTTTGTTCTACGCTATTTTACAGATCCGGACACGGATATCACGTTATTGTTATTATATTCCCTTATTTTGTTTACAGATGGAATTTTTAAATTAACAAAATATTGCAGTCGGTGGTGAGATTTTTTCGCGTTTCGCATGAGATTACATCATTTATGACGTGCTTCAGCTCCTGAGAAGAATGCATGAATCATAAAAATACTTCTTCCGAAATACTTCACATGAAAACACAACACATCGCTGATATTAAATTCAGCTCTCACATAGTTTTTGTGCACTTCGTAGAAAGCAATTTTTGAAAACTGTAAAATAGTGTATTTTAATTAATTTTAATGTTTTACGTTTGAAATTTGCAATTTTTAGTCCCCCCTATAAACGAGGAACAAAGCCTCTTGTTCGCTGAGATAGCCTTGAAGGTTAAAAGTATAATCAGCCAAAGCATTCTTTATTTCTCACTCCGAAAACCTACTGCAGAGCCTAATTTTCATGGTAGATTACTTGGATGAGAAAGAGTGTTACCACCGTCTTAAAGGATCGTTGGTGCCTTGCAGAAGGAAAATAAGATAACTAAACTGCTGGTAATTGAAATTGCCCTACCTAGAAAGAATGGACGGATTTGGGTTGGATTGGGTTGTTTTACCTCTGAGCGGCACTTTTTTGCACCCAATGGGCTAAATGGCTATGTAACAAGGATCCCAAAGGATCAGAGAAGGTTGGGGGAGGGGACCCACTGGAACAGCTGTTGGGAGACAGATGGTAGTCTCCCATCAAGCCATCCAGTGTGTTCCTTAACGTGCACAGAGTATGGCTCTCCCGCACACGAGGCCACGGCTTAACGTCCCATCCGACGGACGGCTGCCTTTCCAAGCCCATCGGTGTCCCCTACTGACCGTGTGCAGGGAAATTTGCGAAGATAAATCTCGACGCTGACTCAGCTGGGACTAGAACCTGGGAACTACAGATTACGAGCCTGGCGCGCTACCGACTGAGCACCCCCCCCGGCCCCCTGATGATTTGCATGCAGAGTTGTGACTAGAGTTGAAGAATAATCGAAAATGTAAAAACCGATTTTAATCGATCTGTTTTTTAAAAATCTGTTTTAACCGGTTTTGACCAAAAAGTATAATAATTTTTAAAAGCCAAAATGAAAGGTGCTGACTTAACAAGCATAGTTTATCGTCTATTTTTTGGTAAAAAAAAATGCCAAAAAGACAGCATCATACGCATGCATATGAAAAAGAAAATAAGAACTTAGACAATTGACATATTTTATTTTAGCCAAAATAATGCATCATTCAGACAATTTAGAACTGAAAAAGAATTAATAAAAAATTCATACTTAGAAAACAAAAAATTTAACTTTTTGTAAAAAAAAAATTATAAAAAATAAAATTAAAATTCATCTCTATTATTGAAAAAAACTTTGAAATAAAAGTTTTTAATAAAAGACATTTACCTAGAAAACAAAAAATAGCCTCTTCATGTAAGAAAAGATATAAAATTAAATTTAGATTTTATCGCTATGTTGAAAATGACATCTTAAGAAACAAAGGGCATTAAGGGTCATTCTTGAGCAAAGCTTTGATAAAAAAAAAAGCCCCGCAGCTGAAAAGCCTCTTTCTGATTCAACACTCGTTGGTTTAACCGTCAGTAACGCATTATGTAAAAGCTCTAAATTTTTACTCTTTTTTTAATGTGGCTTCACAGTATTTAAATATATTAAATCTTTGACATTAAAATCTCTGGAATATTTCATAGGCAGCATTTCTAATTTCAGTGTGCCTAAAGGCCTCAGAAAGAGGGGGAGACCTAGGATGCGGTGGGCAGACAATGTCAAAAATTACCTTGTTAGAATTGGTGTGCAGTGGCCGGATGCAGCAGATGTAGCTCAGGGCAGATATGCTTGGAGAACTAAATTGTACGGTCTGGTTGGACCTCCATAGCCCATGGCTGCTTGAGGATGATGATGAATAGGGTTATGAACAGTGTGCCTAGAGGCCTCAGAAAGATGAGGAGACCCAGGATGCGGTGGGCAGACAATGTCAAACAGGACCTTGTTAGAATTGGTGTGCAGTGGCCGGATGAAGTAGATGTAGCTCAGGGCAGATATGCTTGGAGAACTACATTGCACGGTCTGGTTGGACCTCCGTAGCCCATGGCTGCTTGAGGATGATGATGATGATGATGAATAAGGTTATGAACAGTGTGCCTAGAGGCCTCAGAAAGATGAGGAGACTTAGGATGCGGTGGGCAGACAATGTCAAACAGGACCTTGTTAGAATTGGTGTGCAGTGGCCGGATGCAGTAGATGTAGCTCAGGGCAGATATGCTTGGAGAACTAAATTGCACGGTCTGGTTGGACCTCCATAGCCCATGGCTGCTTGGGATGATGATGATGATGAATAGGGTTACGAACAGTGTGCCTAGAGGCCTCAGAAAGAGGGGGAGACCTAGGATGCGGTGGGCAGACAATGTCAAACAGGACCTTGTTAGAATTGGTGTGCAGTGGCCAGATGCAGCAGATGTAGCTCAGGGCAGATATTCTTGGAGAACTAAATTGCATGGTCTGGTTGGACCTCCATAGCCCATGGCTGCTTGGGATGATGATGATGATGATGAATAGGGTTATGAACAGTGTGCCTAGAGGCCTCAGAAAGAGGGGGAGACCTAGGATGCGGTGGGCAGACAATGTCAAACAGGACCTTGTTAGAATTGGTATGCAGTGGCCGGATGCAGCAGATGTAGCTCAGGGCAGATATTCTTGGAGAACTAAATTGCACGGTCTGCTTGGACCTCCGTAGCCCTTGACTGCTCGAGGATGGTGATGATGATTTAAAATATAAAACTATTACCATTGCAATCTATTTCATAAAATGATGACTTGTTCACGTAGGCCTTCATTCTCTCTCTATATATATGTATACAGTATATAAAATTGGAGCGGAAAAAATTTTATGTATGCGTTCGTTCATTATTTGAATGACCTTGAAAAGTGTTTATTTTTAATTTTTTTTTCTTTCTTCTTCTCTCTCGCTTTCTTTAAAAAAAAACATCAATGTAGTCAAATAAAAAATCAATCAAAAAACCGATTTTTTTATTTTCGTTTTTTGGGGAAATTTTAAAAACCGGGTTTCAACACTAGTTGTGACTTATATGGATATAAACGATTTGAATGTCAAGACGCGGTAGAAGGTCCAATAACATGCCGGCACCGCGCTAACGTAGAAATATAAAGGGACTATAAAAACGGGAAAATGCTAGCGGCAAACAAAACGGTGATTGAATGACCTGCAGTGCTTTAATACCCGTAAAGTGACGTATATAAATAATAAATAAATAAATAAAAATAAATACCCCCTGAAGCATATGCTTGCCATAGAGGTCTGACAGGAGTTTGACAGTTTATATGCCATAGTAAAGGTCGGTGAGAATATACAGGACCTCAGCAGAAAGAAACATCTATGCCTTACTAGGACTCGAAACCAAGTCCTTTTGCCCAATAACCAAGCGCGCTAACAACTTGGACACCGGAGCAGAAGCTGGATGATCAGCATGCCAAATTAGCGTTCGCGTGGGTCGTGATGCCTGAACGCTTGGACGCTATTGGCAATAATGGGCAGGGGAAGGTGACCCGACACATCGCCAATGCTCTAGTGGCATCAGAAGAACGATCCGCAGGTAGGGTAGAAATACTACTATTTGCATTTCCGAGATAATCTACCTACTAGCGACAGGAACAAGCGATACATTCTATTTTAGATCTACGTACTAGTGACTACTAGCGATAGGAGGTAATAGATCTACCTACTAGCGACAGGAACTAGCGATACATTCTATTTTAGATCTACCTACTAATGACTACTAGCGATAGGAGGTACTAGATCTACCTACTAGCGACTACTAGCTATAGGAGGTAATAGATCTACCCACTAGCGACTGCTAACGATAGGAGGTAATAGATCTACCTACTAACGACAGGAACTAGCGATACATTCTATTTTAGATCTACCTACTAGTGACTACTAGCGATAGGAGGTACTAGATCTACCTACTAGCGACTACTAGCTATAGGAGGTAATAGATCTACCCACTAGCGACTGCTAACGATAGGAGGTAATAGATCTACCTACTAGCGACTGCTAGCGATAGGAGGTAATAGATCTACCCACTAGCGACTGTTAGCGATAGGAGGTAATAGATCTACCTACTAGCGACTGCTAGCGACAGGAGGTAATAGATCTACCTACTAGCGACTGCTAGCGATAGGAGGTAATAGATACACACTAGCAACTGATAGCGATAGGAGGTTATAGATTTACACACTAGCGACTCCTAGCGATAGGAGGTAAACTATCTACCTACTAGCGACTCCTAGCGATAGGAGGTAATAGATCTACCCACTAGCGACTGTTAGCGATAGGAGGTAATAGATCTACTTACTAGCGACTGCTAGCGATAGGAGGTAATAGATCTACCTACTAGCGACTGCTAGCGATAGGAGATAATAGATCTACCTACTAGCGACTGCTAGCGATAGGAGGTAATAGATCTACCTACTAGCGACTGCTAGCGATAAGAGGTAATAGATCTACCCACTAGCGACTGCTAGCGATAGGAGGTAATAGATCTACCCACTAGCGACTGCTACCGATAGGAGGTAATAGATCTACCCACTAGCAACTGCTAATGATAGGAGGTAATAGATCTACCCACTAGCGACTGCTAGCGATAGGAAGCAATAGATCTACCTATTAGCGACTACTAGCTATAGGAGGTAATAGATCTACCCACTAGCGACTGCTAGCGATAGGAGGTAATAGATCTACTTACTAGCGACAGAAGATAATAGATCTACCCACTAGCGACTGCTAGCGATAGGAGGTAATAGATCTACTTACTAGCGACAGAAGATAATAGATCTACCCACTAGCGACTGCTAGCGATAGGAGGTAATATATCTACCTACTAGCGGCTGCCAGCGATAGGAGGTAATTGATCTACCCACTAGCGATTCTTAGCTATAGGAGGTAATAGATCTACCCACTGGCGACTACTAGCGATAGGAGGTAATAGATCTACGTACTATCGACTGCTAACGATAGGAGGTAACAGATCTACCTACTAGCGAATGCTAGCGATAGGAGGTAATAGATACACACTAGCAACTCCTAGCGATAGGAGGTAATAGATCTACATACTAGCAAATGCTAGCGATAGGACGTAATAGATCTACCCACTAGCGACTGCTAACGATAGGAGATAATAGATCTAACTACTAGCGACTGCTAGCGATAGGAGGTAATAGATCTACGTACTATCGACTGCTAGCGATAGGAGGTAATAGATCTACACACTAGCGACTGATAGCGATAGGAGGTTATAGATCTACACACTAGCGACTCCTAGCGATAGGAGGTAATAGATCTACCTACTAGTGACTGCTAGCGATAGGAGGTAATAGATCTACCTATATCGACTGATAGCGATAAGAGGTTATAGATCTACACACTAGCGACTCCTAGCGATAGGAGGTAATAGATCTACCTACTAGCGACTGCTAGCGATAGGAGGTAATAGATCTACCTACTAGCGACTGCTAGCGATAGGAGGTAATAGATCTACCTACTAGCGACTGCTAGCGATAGGAGGTAATAACTACTAGTTTAATAGATCTACCCACTAGGGAACTGCTAGCGATAGGAGGTAATAGGTCTACCCACTAGCGACTGCTAACGATAGGAGGTAATAGATATACCCACTAGCGACTGCTAGCGATAGGAGACAATAGATCTACCTACTAGCGACTACTAGCTATAAAAGGTAATAGATCTCCCTACTAGCGACAGGAACTAGTGATACATTCTATTTTAGATCTACCTACTAGTGATTACTAGCTATAGGACGTAATAGATCTACCTACTCGCGATAGGAGGTAGTAGATCTACCTACTAACGACTACTAACTATAGAAGGTAATAGATCTACCTATTAGTGACTACTAGTTATAGAAGGTAATAGATCTACCTACTAGCGACAGGAACTAGTGATGCATTCTATTTCAGATCTACCTACTAGTGATTACTAGCTTTTGGACGTAATAGATCTACCTACTATAGCGACTACTAGCGATAGGAGGTAATAGATCTACCTACTAGCGACTACTAACTATAGAAGGTAATAGATCTACCTACTAGCGACAGGAACTAGTGATGCATTCTATTTTAGATCTGCCTACTAGTGATTACTAGCTTTTGGACGTAATAGATCTACCTACTAGCGACTACTAGTGATAGGAGGTAATAGATCTACCTAATAGCGACTACTAAATATAGAAGGTAATAGATCTACCTGCTAGCGATTACTAACGATAGGAGGTAATAGATCTACCTACTAGCGACAGGAACTAGTGATGCATTCTATTTTAGATCTACCTATTAGTGATTACTAGCTTTTGGACGTAATAGATCTACCTACTAGCGATAGGAGGTAATAGATCTACTTAATAGCGACTACTAAGGATAGGAGGTAATAAATCTACCTACTAGCGATTACTAGCGATTGGAGGTAATAAATCTACCTACTAGCGACTACTAGCGATATTAGATAAAACATAGATCTACCTAGGGACAGGAGCCAGATCTGTCACAGAAAACACATGCAATTTATTATATTAAACAATTATTTAAGATATGTTTTATTCTAATCTCTAGAAAATGCATCTTCTGTTCAAGAAGTGCTGATTTATTCCATAACAATTATAACAGAATTTTTCCATAGAAATAATAATTTGCGTAATGCAGCATCCCTAGACAATGCCTAATGAGATTTGATACAGTCGTTGAACTCCTTGCACTTCAAACGAAACTTTAATACTTCTGTTTCCTTCAACTAGAAGAACGCAGATCGCTTCTGGGGCATACGGGAATCTCGTTTTCATAGAGAAGGAAATTTTATGTTTACCAACTTTTTCACTCCTTAAAAGTTTTAATTTGAGCTAATGGACGACGGGGAAAATGCAAAGAGCAGTATTTTATTCGTAATTATACAACATAAAGAGTGTTTGTCTTTCATTTCTTAAATTTGAAAAGTTGCTTTTCGCACACCCCTCTGACGAAAGTAATTATTGCTCTCAGTGGAATATCTCTTAAAAAGCTACCACCGAAGTTTCAAATTTGTATGATATACATTATTTCTCAAAAGAAAAAACTAATTTATTGTTGTTGCTGTTGAAAAAAAATACATTTTCAACAACAACAACAACGATTTTGTTGAGAACTAAATCTTTCCCTACTTCTGCCTTTTCTGAGTTTTTATAATTACTTTTCAAGCTTATTTTTAAAAAACGCTGTTGTCTTCCTTCCGCGTCATTTTTCTTTCTGTACGTAAGTAGACATTCTATTTTTTGCTTTTCAGAGACAAATGAAGACATTTTGTTTCATTGAATCCATACTAACAAAACTTCGCTGTTTGCATTTTCCGACTCTCTCTCTATAGCAGTGGATCCCAAACTGGGAGAAGGGAAAACATTCCAAGGGTGGGGATGCGCTTTTTATTTTCTTATATTAATTTTTTTATCGTGAATTGAAATTGTTGTTAAAGCGGATGGTGGATGATGATTAGAGTTGGGGATCGTGAGGGTTTCTCATGATGAGGATGTTGAGAGGATGTTGGATGATGATTAGAGTTGGGGGTCGTGGGGTTTCTCATGATGAGGATGTTGAGAGAATGTTGGATGATGATTAGAGTTGGGGGTCGTGAGGGTTTCTCATCATGAGGATGTTGAGAGGATGATGGATGATGATTAGAGTTGGGGGATCGTGAGGGTTTCTCATGATGAGGATGCTGAGAGGATGTTGGATGCTGATTAGAGTTGGGGGCCGTGAGGGTTTCTCATGATAAGGATGTTGAGAGGATGTTGAATGATTATTAGAGTTGGGGTGTCGTGAGGGTTTCTCATGATGAGGATGTTGAGAGGATGTTGGATGATGATTAGAGTTGGGGGATCGTGAGGGTTTCTCATGATAAGGATGTTGAGAGGATGTTGAATGATGATTAGAGTTGGGGGTCGTGAGGGTTTCTCATGATGAGGATGTTGAGAGGATGTTGAATGATGATTAGAGTTGGGGGGTCTTGAGGGTTTGTCAAAAGTCAAAGGTGGAGCTGGTGAGGCGGGATGCGAAAAATTTGGGAACCCTGCTCCGTTGTTTGAATTTTCACTGCTAAAAAACGTTCTAAATTTGAAATATAGTAAATATTTCTATTAATATAGCAAACGATACATTTATATTAGAAATTTGATTTAGAAGTGTCCTTGTGTGGAGTGTGATGGTCAAAGGATTTGTAATGATAAACATGACTTACCCTATCCTTCTCCCGAGGGAGGGGAGGCTAGCGAGGAGGGGAAATCTGAGTCATTTTCAAAATAATCATTTGCCAGAACTCACTGGACTTTCTAGTTCCGACAGATTTGATGTAGTCAGTGACATGCCAGGCTCGTAACTGATGCTTCTAGATTTCAATTCCCATTGCACCTAGTCTGAGACTTTCTTCCCTAACCCGTTCTCCGCTCTCCTTGAGAAAGGGAACAATGAGAAGCTTGAAAAGTAAGCTTTCCATAGGATGGTACGGTAGCTCAAAAAAGTATCCTAACACTATGGTTGATTACAGAATTCAGAAAAAATATCTGGCAACGATTTTTTTAGAAATTAGTGATCTGGCAACCTTCGAAATTTTTAGAGATCTTCGAGATTTTAGAACCTTCGAAATTTTTAGTGATCTGGCAACCTGGCAATTTTAGAAATTAGTGATCTGGCAACCTTTACAGCAACTGTACACGCCCCAGTTACCGTTCACAGCAAATTGGAGCGTGTGCAGTTACTGCACACGCTCCAGTTTGCTGTGAACGGTAACTGCACACGCTCAATATTTCCGTGAGTGAGCCCACACGATCTAGTATCAAAATAATATGACCACCTACAGTCGTTCAAAAAAGTATCCCAACACTATGGTTGATTACAGAATTCAGAAAAAATATCTGGCAACGATTTTTTTTTAAATTAGTAATCTGGCAAACTTTGTGTCACGTGACACGAAGGTTGCCAGATCACTAATTTCTAAAAAAAATCGTTGCCAGATATTCTTTCTGAATTCTGTAATCAACCATAGTGTTCGGATTTTTTTTGTGCGACTGTACATTAAGCTTTCCATAGGAGGGTACATTAAGCAGCGGTACTGCGTGCAACAGATCTATACCCAAAAGCACTTTAAATAATTCGCTGGATCAACTTGATGGTAGGTTTCCATCTGTCTGCTGACCGCTGTCCAGTCTTCAAACAAAGACATTCTTGAAAAGGGTCAGTCTATCCCTGATGTCATCTGACCACTATTTGACGCAGGTCCTAACAGGACATCGGAGTTTCCCCAAATACCTGGAGAGGTTTAAAATTTCTGCCCACAGTTACTGCGGCTGTGGGGCTCCAGATGCAGATGTCGGGCATTATATCCTCAGGTGTCCGATCACAGAAGGGTTCGCTAACGAACTCAGGGACTCCCAAGCGATCGATGAGGTAGCAGGCGAACTGGTCTCAGTGTCCATTGAGAGTGCCCGTGTCAGGGCATACTTGAGGGACATAGGCTGGCTTGTCTGCCGGCTTCGGGACTCTCTCCTTTGAGGTCCGTTGCTGCTGTCTCTCTTGGACTTATTTTCCTATCTTCTTCCCGGGCTGCACTCAGCACCCCCTTTACCACCACCCACACTCCAAGTCTCTACTGGTCTCCCCTGAGACAGACTTCACCTTCTATTTCCAAGCCTCTAGTTGCTATGCACGTGTAGTGTCGTGAGACTGAGCACGTGCTTTCCCCATGGGGAGTGGGTCCTTCGGGACCCACTCCCCACCCCGTATTAACCAGAGGTGACCGCTGTCCAGTGGATTCTCTTCTCCCAGCTCTGAGCCTTTGGAGTCCTTGTGACTTGCCGTTTATCCCATTGAGATGCAAAAATACAACTCAGATGTAACTTGACTCAGTTTTCTAGTGTACGTGTTTTAATGGTGTACCTCATGTATTCCATGAACATATATTTTAATTATAAAGCTTACTGGCATAGTGGTTAAGAAGCAAGCCACTGTTCCAACAACAACAAGGCAAACTTTTCTGTTAGTTCTTACTAAGTCAGTGGTCAGCAGTGACTTCTGTCTTAGTGGAGAATGTCCTTGCAATGAAAAGGCATGAGAAAACTAGGAGCAGCTTCTAGGGTTCTTCTTTGACCTAAACGTTGCAAAAAAAGCTAAAAAAAGACTCATCAAGTCGTTTTATCCCTTTTAATGGCTTTTAACTCCTAAAATCAGTTTTTTTAAACATACGTATTTGTTTTATCACTATTCTGATAGTTGGGTTCATAGCGCATGAGCAACCCCGGCGCCAAACTAGATTAAAAAAATAAGGTTGGGTTGGGTTGTTTTACCTCTGAGCGGCACTTTTTTGCACATCAGGGGCTAAATGGACAGGTCACATGGACCCCGGAGGCTCAGAGAAGGTTGGGGGAGGGGACCCACTGGAACAGCTGTTGGGAGACAGATGGTAGTCTCCCGTCAAGGTTATCCAGCGTGTTCTTTAACGTGCACAGGGTATGGCTCTCCCGCACACGGGGCCACGGCTTAACGTCCCATCCGACGGACGGCGGCCTTTCCAAGTCCATCGGTGTCCCCTACTGACCGTGGGCAGGGCGGGGAATTTTGCGGAGATAAACCTCAACGCTGACCCAGCTGGGACTCGAACCTGGGAACTACAGATTACGAGCCTGGCGCGCTACCGACTGAGCCCCCCCCCGCCCCCCCTTAAATACAGGCTTCAACGTTAAATTAGATGTAGATAACATCCGATTTCTGAAGTCGGAAATTAAAATTACAACTTAAATTGAAGGAAACTCTGCTTGTTGAGTCAGATATAGTAGAAGCAAATTTAAACCCAGTTTCTTTCAATTCACACGTGGATACAAAAGAAATTTCATCAATTGAAGAACAGAATGAAATCCATCTAAAGTCAATCCTTTCCACTTATCGCAAATGCAAAAGAATCGAAATCGATCAAGATGTTTATATTCCAATGAGCAGCTCATCCCGCCTTCTCTTCTCATCTCCCTCCCCTTCAGCCTTCCCATCATCGGAGAGGGCTACGTGTGGAACTTCTTAAATCTCACGTGGTGCGAGAGGGGAATGAGAGTGGAGACACGGAGGAGAAGGATCAAGGCTCATTACTGGAACTCTACCTATAAACGAGGCTAAGTAAGGGGGCATGGAGTTAGAGGCAAACAAGAGGCAAGAGGCGGAGGAGGAGTTGGAAGGAGGGATGTAGCTGGGAGATGCGGGAAGCTGCGTGGGTGAGAGGAAATCGGAAGATGCAATCCTCTGGAGAAAATCATGAGAAGATGCAGAGACAGTCGGAGTCGTTGCAAATCGATTCGCTGAGAGGGAAAAGGAAAGTTTATCGGGGAAGCATTTGCAGACATTTAACTCGGGTATGCGATAGACAAGAGTGTAGTGTGGTGTCTTGATTTCATTAGTCCTATTAACGGTAACATTTAATGAAGGAAAATGGAATTAGCATCATGCGGGATTAGCCGATATGCTTTAATCATTCCGCATATTCGCAAATTCCTCGAGATTTTGTGTTTTGGAACTCCATTGGGCTCCTTTACCTATTTCTCTCCTTCAGAGATAACGGTATCCATTTCTCCCCCCTCAGAGATAACAGTATCTATTTGAAATGGATACTGTTATCTCTGACCAGTATCTATTTCTCACCCTCAGAGATAACGGTATCTGTTTCTCCCCCCTTAGAGATACTGGTATCAATTTCTATCCCTCAGAGATATCGGTATCTATTTCTCCCCTCAGAGATACCGGTACCTATTTCTACCCCTCAGAGATACCGGTATCTATTTCTCACCCTCAGAGATAACGGTATCTATTTCTCACCCTCAGAGATAACGGTATCTATTTTTCCCTCTCAGAGATACTGGTATCAATTTCTACCCCTCAGAGATACCGGTATGTATTTCTCCCCTCAGAGATACCGGTATCTATTTCTCCCCTCAGAGATACTGGTATCTATTTCTCCCCCTCAAAGATACTAGTATCTATTTCTCCCTTCAGAGATAACGGTATCTATTTTTCCCCCTCAGAGATACCGGTATCTATTTCTCCCTCTCAGAGATACCGGTATCTATTTCTCCTTTCAGAGATAACGGTATCTATTTCTCCTCCTCAGAGATAACGGCATCTATTTCTCCCCCTTAGGGACAATGTATCTATTTTTCCCCTTCTGAGATACTGGTTTTTATCCCCCTCCTCAGAGATCTGGTATCTATTTTTTCCCCTCAGAGATACCGGTATCCATTTTTCTCTTCAATTCGGCGCAAACACACGGAACTCTTGCCCTGTTGTGAAAACGATATAATCTAACAGCCAAATTAATTTCGAAAACCGGAAGGAATATAACGCTTAACGACATCGTTTTTGAAACTATCAATATGGCTTATCGATTATTTTCCAGAGTAAACCGTAGCACGTGAAATAAGAATGAATCGATACTGAGGAAGAAAGAAAAGCTTAAATCGATTACGGAACACTAAACTTCACTTTCTATTAACTGTACTTGGCTGTTTTCGCAGCTGTTTTGGATATTAGCTCACGTATTTAACAAGCTATTCAAACTAACCGAAGATAAAGACAGAGGAGGGAAAAAAGAAGGTGATTTGTTCGTTAAAACACGAAAATCCACACATTAGAACATCTCCCTAACATCCATTGTCTAGCTGATTTCTTTTTATTTTAGTAACAGGCCCATCCTAGGAGGTCTCTTCGCGCATATGTGCCATGGATGTAAGTCCGGGATAATTAGATAATCAATAAATTGCAAATTTGAGCAGAAAAATATGCTGCGCCGGCGAGGATGGAAAACAAGGCTGCGGCATTGTTATCCGTTCGGCGGGAGGCTGAAGATCCGTCTGCCGTCCTCTTTCATCCCGCAACAATGGCCAAGGGGTGCGATCAATCACGTGACCAAGAAATGCGCACAAGAAACAAACATGAAACCATTGTTGGCGGGCGGGTTGCCTATTGTCGCCGATGAAACGCATTGACAGCAGACATTAGAGACGGACGTCTTGTCACGGCTCCAGCAGATAGGAAGACGCCGAGGAGCTCGTTCGTCGCGGAATATGACGGCGTATCAGCAGCGAAGGCCGTTGAAGGGACCGTGCACATAGTGATAGGTACGAGAAGTTGGTTTTGTTTTGGGCTACGAGCTTCTTAATGGGGTCACGTACGAAAGATTGAGTTGCGTTACTGCAGACAGGTATTTTTTCGACTACACAGTGAGATAAATGACAAGGTTACAAGAATCCCCAAGGCTCATAACAAGGTTCGGGGTGGGAACCAACTGGAAAGGAATTAGGGACAGATGAAAGGACTTGATGGACGAATGGACGCCTTCCATCAAGTATAGCTAGTATAATTTTAATTTGCGTAAGGTCATAAGTCATCGGAAGTATTTATGCAGGAAAAGGATGAAGCGGAGCATTTTCTCCCCATCTCATCCCTAGTATAAAATAATCCTTTTAAAAAAAAGGGGACTGAGATAACCTGTAAACTTTTGGCTTGTGTTGGTTTCTCGTACATAATAAAAACACTTGGAAAAGGATTGGGTTGGGTTGTTTTACCTCTGAGCGGCACTTTTTTGCACACCATGGATTAAATGGCCAGGTCACATGGACCCCGAAGGCTCAGAGAAGGTTGGGGGAGGGGACCCACTGGAACAGCTGTTGGGAGACAGATGGGAGCCTCCCGTCAAGGCCATCCAGCGTGTTCTTTAACGCGCACAGGGTATGGCTCTCCCGCACACGGAGCCACGGCTTAACGTCCCATCCGGCGGACGGCGGCCTTTCCAAGCCCATCGGTGTCCCCTACTGACCGTGGGCAGGGTGGGGAATTTTTGTGGAGATAAATCTCAACGCTGACCCAGCTGGGACTCGAACCTGGGAACTACAGATTACGAGCCTGGCGCGCTACCGACTGAGCCACCCCCGCCCCTCTTCTTCCAGATTTCCTGCCTCGAATAGAATAGCTTTTTAAAGCATGAAATGGAAAACTTGTAAAAATATGAAAAAGGGACTAATTTTTTTACTTGTCTTGAGAAAATTAGTTAAATCATACATGCTTTAAAAGCCTAATCTTTAAAGAGGAATTGCTAATAGGATTCATACAAAAGCTAAATTTGCTCTGCTGGAATCATGGGCGTCACCTGGATATCTGCCAGAGAGAAAAGAGTTCTAGCTGTTAAGGGAGGGGGGGGGGGCAGGCACAATGCAGTGGATACGCTTATTACAATAAATGTTTTTTTTTTAAGTTCCTAAGTCTATTAACTGGCTGATTTCAATTTCCAGGGCACAGCACGAAGTGGACAAAGGCGTGTAGAATGTGCGGAAGGAAGTTTATATGCGGTATGGCTCTGGGTATTTAATTGTGTATAATAAAGGGTGGTTCTACCGACATTCTCATACTTTTTTAGTTTCGGTTTATTTTTCTTAATTGCCCCACTCAGCATTTCGTGTGCTTTACATCCAAAATTAAATCAGAATGGATGTCTGAAACGTTTAATTGACAGTTACACTGAACAATGAACAAATCAATTTCAAGAGAGTTGCTCTAGTCTCTGGAAAATGTCCGTGATTTGATAGATGCACCAAAAACTTTTTTATTTCCTTTTCCTCTCACTCCTTATAATTATTGTTTCCTTTTTTGTGACTCTGCTAATGCTTGGATCTATCGCAGTCGTGTCGAAAAAACGTTTAAAGGGCAACAAATCCTTTAAGACAGGAAATGTTCAAGAGAAAATATGTTTTAAAAAACAAAATCTTTCAAAATATTTAAAAGTGCAAATGACTAAGAAAACATGTTCGAAATATTAAAGAGACAAAACCTTTAATCTGCAAAGTGTTTAGAGTTGGGTTGTTTTACCTCTGAGCGGCACTTTTTTGGCACACAATGGGCTAAATGGCCAGGTCACAAGGACCCCGAAGGCTCAGAGAAGGTTGGGGGAAGGGACCCCTGGAACAGCTGTTGGGAGACATATGGTAGCCTCCCGTCAAGGCCATCGAGCGTGTTCTTTAACGTGCACAGGGTATGGCTCTCCCACACACGGGGCCACGGCTTAACGTCCCATCCGACGGACGGCGGCCTTTCCAAGCCCATCGGTGTCCCCTACTTACCGTGTGCAGGGCGGGGAATTTTGCGGAGATAAATCTCAACGCTGACCCAGCTGGGACTCGAACCTGGAAACTACAGATTACGAGCCTGGCGGGCTACCGACTGAGCCACCCCCGCCCCCAAGCAGTTAAGGTAAATTTTTTATTTTAAGGTAAAGCTTTATGAAGTAAAGGCAGAATTTTTTTCCTTTTCTAAAATTTCCTTTTTTACCAAATGTGGCAATAAAAAACAAAACACGGGGCCAGAGGTTTGGTTGTTTTACCTCTGAGGACACTTATGTGCCCCCAACGTCCGACCCCCCCCCCACCCTCCTACCCGAAAATCCGGCCGTCTTGTATGAAATCTCAAACTGGTCTACCTGTTACGAAATCCAAAAGTATATTTTCATTGTTTTATTATACAGTTGTTGCATTAGCTTGTTGTCTTTATTGCTTTTATATAATTTTACTTCGGCCCCATATTTCATGTACGACATTAAAAATAGATTGAAAATACAACTTTAAAATCTTATTCCATATGTGGTGGCTCAGTCGGTAGCGCGCCAGGCTCGTAATCTGTAGTTCCCAGGTTCGAGTCCCAGCTGGGTCAGCGTTGAGATTTATCTCCGCAAAATTCCCCGCCTGCCCACGGTCAGTAGGGGACACCGATGGGATTGGAAAGGCCGCCGTCCGTCGGTTGGGACGTTAAGCCGTGGTCCCGTGTGCGGGAGAGCCATACCCTGTGCACGTTAAAGAACACGCTGGATGGTCTTGACGGGAGGCTACCATCTGTCTTCCAACAGCTGTTCCAGTGGGTCCCCTCCTCCAACCTTCTCTGAGCCTTCGGGGTCCATGTGACCTGGCCATTTAGCCCATGGTGTGCAAAAAAGTGCCGCTCAGAGGTAAAACAACCCAACGTTAAAGAACACGCTGGATGGCCTTGACGGGAGACTACCATCTGTCTCCCAACAGCTGTTCCAGTGGGTCCCCTCCCCCAACCTTCTCTGAGCCTTCGGGGTCCATGTGACCTGGCCATTTAGCCCATGGTGTGCAAAAAAGTGCCGCTCAGAGGTAAAACAACCCAACGTTAAAGAACACGCTGGATGGCCTTGACGGGAGACTACCATCTGTCTCCCAACAGCTGTTCCAGTGGGTCCCCTCCCCCAACCTTCTCTGAGCCTTCGGGGTCCATGTGACCTGGCCATTTAGCCCATGGTGTGCCAAAAAGTGCCGCTCAGATGTAAACAACCCAACCCAAATCCCGCACAGGGGGGGGGGGGGGGGCTACGGCTATAGCTCCCATCCGGAGGCCTTTCCAAGCCCATCGGTGTCCCCTACTGACCGAGGGCGGGGAGCTGTGCGGAAATGAATCTCAAAGCTGGCCCAGTTGAACTGTTTTATAATTTTAACCCATTCGTTTGTTTTCCAGATTTCCTTTTCCGAAAAAAATATTTCTTTTGTTTTCGTTTTTCAGCACACATTCTCTGCAGGATACAGCCTTTTTCAAAAGCCTCAATTGGAGTGTCTATGGTGTAAAATGTGTAATTGACAAAACAATAAGGTAAAATGTGCAATTCACAAAAGATCAAGATAAAATATGAAATTGGCAAAATATTAAGTTAAATTGGCGAAATGTAAGGTAAAATATGCAATTGACAAAATATTAAAGTGCAAAATGTTTGAAAGAAAATTCTTATGTAGAAGAATAATTAAAGAACAATATAAATAAAATAAAATTTTGGGGAATAAATTATTTTAAGAGAATTAAAATTTAAACCACTTGGCTTGTAAATAAGGAATGCTTTCTAAGCAAAGGAATTGCCATGCAAAGATTTAGGAAATGTATGAAGATCAACCTATTTGAGCAGCTGCAGAACAAATTGTTTGAAAGACAAACTATTTGCTGTCAAAAATTTTAAGTAGCAGAATGTTTAGGAAATGAAGTTTGCAAAAAAAAACGAAAACTTCGCAGCTAATGCTTTAAATCGTTAATATGGCTTAAAGGATTATCCCATGTTATAAAGCAGGGATTAGAAATGATTCTGTACGTTGTTGTTTCACTTTTCTCAATAAAACGTAACACATTGTGGTTTCTCAGAATTTTCTTTTGTTATGGATTTTGATCCAGTAAAGGGTTGGGTTGTTTTACCTCTGAGCGGCACTTTTTTGCACAGCATGGCTAAATGGCCAGGTCACATGGACCCCGAAGGCTCAGAGAAGGTTGGGGGAGGGGACCCACTGGAACAGCTGTTGGGAGACAGATGGTAGCCTCCCGTCAAGGCCATCCAGCGTGTTCTTTAACGTGCACAGGGTGTGGCTCTCCCGCACACGGGGCCACGGCTTAACGTCCCATCCGACGGACGGCGACCTTTCCAAACCCATCGGTGTCCCCTACTGATCGTGGGCAGGGCGCGGAATTTTGCGGAGATAATTCTCAACGCTGACCCAGGTGGGACTCGAACCTGGGAACTACAGATTACGAACCTGGCGCGCTACCGACTGAGCCACCCCCGCCCCGTCCAGTAAAGGTTCTCGACCCCTGTTCTAAAGGGAAAAAAATGCCCTTTCTATCTCCTTATCTTCCAGAGGATGCCAAAGCACATTCCATGATTGTTGATAAACGAATTGCATGGCACATTTCCCTTTAATATCAAAACGTTCAGAGGATAAAAAATACAACTAAGAAATGAACCCTACGTAACTCCAGCGACAACCAAAAATCCTTGATTATTTTACAGGAAACATTTCAGTTTTTCTTTACGATATTTTTCTTTTACATTAAAATTGTATGGTATCATCAAGGACATTTTTTATTGAGTCTTTATTGCGTTCAGGCAAGCTACTTAGATACTTCAGACCATGACAGCGAGTTCAGTGACGTCACGAACGGAGGGATTTTCTTTTCGCATAAATTATAATGTAATATTATTCCAGGTTGTTCTTTGTATACATAATAAATGAATATCATCATCATCATCATCCTCAAGCAGCCATGGGCTACGGAGGTCCAACCAGACCGTGCAATTTAGTTCTCCAAGCAAGTCTATCCTGAGCTACATCTACTGCATCTGGCCACTGCACACCATATATCACTTTTATAGAAACAGAGCGAAAATATATATTAAAGCTCTTCGACATATATATATATTTAATTATTATTATTAATTATTGTATTGTTGATTTTTAATATTCCTAAAGTTGCTTGCAGTGATAATACACGAAAAGTTTATATTACAAAAAATTGAAAAATTAAAAAAAAGTAATCCCTCCGTTAGTGACGTCATTGAAATTTCTGTCATGATGTTAAGCATTAAGGTAGCCTTGGTTGACGTTGGCTTTTCCATTAAGCAAACTGAGGCTGGTTATTTTCATACAGGAAAATATTCTTAGTGAGAAAATTGTCGTTAATACCTAACAAAATAATGACCAAAAGAAAATTTAAGTGGCATTATTGAAGTTCTTAAATATCGCTCATTTTTATTTGGTTGATTTACTTTTCATTATTTGCACTTCGAAAGCCCTTAAACTCATTTCCGATTCCCCATTTTATTTACTTAAACGTCGTGATTCACCTCCCATTAATATTAATATATTTGACTTCCTGATTTAAATTTAAATTTGGTTCATTGTCATTCATTATCATAGATCGATATCTAACATGATAATTATCACCTCAGAATGCGATTGCAATTCCCTCCACATGCAAATCAGGTGCTATAAAATGTGATGTAGCAACATGGTCACTCACGTCAAAGCGAACGCGGCACAGAATGCATCTGGCGGGTTTTTCCCGATTTGTAAGGTCAGCGTTGGGATTTATCTCCGCAAAATTCCCCGCCCTGCCCACAATCAGTAGGGGACACCGATGGGTTTGGAAAGGCCGCCGCCCGTCGGATGGGACGTTAAGCCGTGGTCCCGTGTGCGGGAGAGCCATACCCTATGCACGTTAAAGAACACGCTGGATGGCCTTGACGGGAGGCTACCATCTGTCTCCCAACAGCTATTCCAGTGGGTCCCCTCCCCCAACCTTCTCTGAGCCTTCGGGGTCCATGTGACCTGGCCATTTAGCCCATGGTGTGCAAAAAAGTGCCGCTCAGAGGTAAAACAATCCAACCCAACCAGATTTGTAAATGCAATGTAGATGTTTAAATGACTGCAAGCTACGGATGGCTTTTGGCAGGTTGACGGAAGAACACTCGCACGCTGAGACCGACAAAGCCTTTAAAATGCCGAGAACGATCATTCCAACGTTAGGACAACAGCATCAGGAGGCATAAGAGAGGTATCCGAAGCCAGTCGGCCAATATTTATCGTTTCCCAGGATGATTCCTAACTTTCCATAACAGCTCAATATTATAGGGAAAGGACAGGTTCGTTTCCAGCTCCTAATGTCCACAGAAATGACAATCGCCTCGTTGAAAAAATAGAGCAGCAAATAATTTCGCAGGATGCTCTCATCCGCAGGATCGGCCTATGTGAGAATTGGGAACAATAATAAACATTCAGCCGTCCCGTGGCCGAGTGGTTAGCACGCTTGGCTACTGATCTAAGGGACCTGGGTTCGAGCTCCGGATTAGGCATGGATGGATGTGTGTGTGTGTCGTTTTTCTGCTGAGGTCCTGCCATCCTCTCAGATCTCTTACTGTGGCATATAAACTGACAGGCTCCTGTCAGACCTCTGTGGCAAGCAGCTGCTTGAGGGGGTATTTATTTTTTTATAATAAAAATTCACTTCTACTTTCACTCAGAAAGGGGTGCAATGATGCATATTCGAAAGACACTTTCGTTGAGAAATGGGAACAACAATTCTTTCAACGTTCTTCTCGTTCAGAAATAAACAACAGAAAGCTTGGGGAAAAAAACCGTCGGATGAAACTTTAAGCCATGTTTCTTATTCATGAGAACTTTATCCAGAACTTTAAGGAACACTCTGAGTGGTCTTAAAGAGAGGACTCAGGAGGCTCTTTATCTGAATCTAATAGCAGTTCAGTGGATCTTCTTCCTCAATCTTGCTTTGAGTCTTGGGGTCGTTGCAACCTGGCCACTTTAACCCATCGTTGCAAAAATAAAAATACAGCTCATAGGTAAATCAGCCTAACCCTGTTTTTCTCATCGCAATGAAAATATTAAGCGTTTCAGATGAGGCGGGAGATTCAAAAAAATTGTGGGAACTCCCTTAAAGAAAAAGCGTTAATGCTTTTAGGAATTTAAGCAAGCAGTTTCCCCCATCCCTTAGCCCCACCAACTTATGAATAATGCAGTGGTGTTTACCCAAGCCACCCTCCCCCCCATCTGAACTCATCTATTCATTGTGCACTCTCTCTCTCTGCAGTCTAAGCACAGTCCCCTTTAAGAGCACGAGGCCGCCATAGAAATCGACACAGCCAGAGATCGACTCATAGTTTCGCGGCAGGCAACAATGAGAACCGCGTGCGCGCCAGGAAATTTGCATGTCACGCGCGGTGTCAGCTCTGTGTGGATGATTGATGGAGGCGCTGGTGCAAGCTGCCGCCAGAAACAGCCAATGACCGCTTCAGAACTGCAGGGAGTTTGGGGGGGAGGGCTAAGGAGGGAGGGGAGAGATGGGATTGAGAACAGCAAGAGTGGTGTTGGAAGAAGGAGAGGTTGGGGGGGGGGGAGCAAGCAAGCCCGGCACCTAGCGACTGGTGTATTTTTGTCAGCAAAGACCTGCTATAGAGAAGCCCTGATTACAGGAATACGTTATCTCGAAGCCGATTCGATCGATATGGCTGGCCAAAGAGTGCCAAAGGCCTACCTACGCAGCGAGGATTGCAGGGGTTTGTTTAGACATTCTTGCAGCTTTGGGGCGACTGCTTTGTAGGAGGAAGGATAATATGGAATATCATTGCTGAGGCCAGACAGTAGTTTCTGATACTTCCTCTTCTTCTTCGACTAACTTCTTCTACCTCCACTCGTCTTCTCTACCTTGTGGGAAAGGGGGAAACGAGTGGAAGGGGGTCACACAATCGAACTCTTTCGATTTTGTTGCGAGTGGACGCTAAAAAGAAAGGTGACTCGACGTTCGTTAAGAGATTTTCTTTTGCTTTTTTATGAGTCACATAAAAAAACACTGCGCTTTCTGGAGATTGAAGACATTCTAGGAATAGTTTGAAAAGGCAGAAGAAAGATGAGTGTAGTTTAAAATCGCATCTGTTAAGATACAGCGATTAACTTACCTTGAATATGTTAAAGGGCAAGTTTGACGCATTTGAAACGCTCTGGTGTACATCAAAAAATCTTGAAGCACGTCATCTTCATGAACTGTGACTTGTCCTTGTAATTATTTAATCCATAGCACTATAAAAGGAGCCGTCCCGTGGCCGAGTGGTTAGCACGCTTGGTTACTGATCTAAGGGACCTGGGTTCGAGCCCCGAGTAAGGCATGGATGTTTGTGTCATTTTTCTGCTGAGGTCCTGCCATCCTCTCAGACCTTCTACTCTGGCATATAAACTGACAGGCTCCTGTCAGACCTCTGTGGCAAGCAGCTGCTTGAGGGGGTATTTTACTTTTATTTACTATAAAAGGTGACCCAAATAGAGTAATCCAGGTAGATAATAAATCAATAATTTTCGTAGTATTTCAAACGAAAAACTACATTTGTGAAGGTTTAATTAAAACACTGGGTTCCTTTATGCATTTTGGGAGGGGTCCATTTTTTACAGCATAATAAAATAAATTATCGGGTCATAAAATGTTTAAAACAGGTTTGAGAAAGGGGGGCGGGGGGGGGCTCAGTCGGTAGCGCGCCAGACTCGTAATCTGTAGTTCCCAGGTTCGAGTCCCAGCTGGGTCAGCGTTGAGATTTATCTCCGCAAAATTCCACGCCCTGCCCACGGTCAGTAGGGGACACCGATGGGTTTGGAAAGGCCGCCGTCCGTCGGATGGGACGTTAAGCCGTGTGCGGGAGAGCCATACTCTGTGCACGTTAAAGAACACGCTGGATGGCCTTGACGGAAGGCTACCATCTGTCTCTCAACAGCTGTTCCAGTGGGTCCCCTCCCCCAACGTTCTCTGAGCCTTCTGGGTCCATGTGACCTAGCCATTTAGCACATGGTGTGCAAAAAAGTGCCGCACAGAGGTAAAACAACCCAACCCGTTGAGAATGAGAACCGACTGGGAAACTTTTGAAGCTAAAAGGAAGCATCCGTCAAGGCCGTCCAGCGTGTTCTTAACCCTGTTCAGAGTTTGCTCTTCAAGTCACAGAATCACGGTATAATGTCTCATCTGATGGACGTCCATTCCTTTCCAAGCACAACAATCCTTTTTCTCAGCGTGGGCAAAAGGGGAAAAAATATCTGAAAACCTGTCCTATCTGGGTCACGAACTTGATAAAGGCAGATTTCGTGTTTGTTACGCTATTGATGGAGATACTTTCTAGATGAATCAAGGGTTGCAATTTTCTCCACAAACCCAGGGTAAGAAGTCAGTGACAAAAGAATAGTCCTGAGTTTGGAAAGGTTTTCGGCGATTAAGTTCGTCATCAAGTTGTAGTCCCAAGTAATAAAGAATCCTATCCTGTCCCAGTAGCGTACCAAAAAAATTTCTAGTGGGGGATAAGAGGGGGACTTTGATGTCTTAAGTCTCTGGTTTTGAGACTTAGAAAATATACGTTATTCAAACCTGAAGGAGAGGGTTATAAACTCCACCTCCTTGAGTAGTCCACTGCCCTATGCATTTAAACAGGGGACATGAACCTAATGGAACCGAAGTGGAAGAGAGGCTCCTATCTTTTCTTAATGGCTGTTCAGTGAGTCCTCTTTCCCAATTCTGTTCTGAATCTTGAGGTTCTTTGTGACCTGGTTATCCTATGCTCTCATGTGCTCCTAAATGCTCTCCAGTGGCCTCTTTCCCAATTCTGTTCTGAATCTTGAGGTTCTTTGTGACCTGGTTATCCTATGCTCTCATGTGCTCCTAAATGCTCTCCAGTGGCCTCTTTCCCAATTCTGTTCTGAATCTTGAGTTTCTTTGTGACCTGGTTATCCTATGCTCTCATGTGCTCCTAAATGCTCTCCAGTGGCCTCTTTCCCAATTCTGTTCTGAATCTTGAGGTTCTTTGTGACCTGGTTATCCTATGCTCTCATGTGCTCCTAAATGCTCTCCAGTGGCCTCTTTCCCAATTCTGTTCTGAATCTTGAGTTTCTTTGTAACCTGGTTATCCTATGCTCTCATGTGCTCCTAAATGCTCTCCAGTGGCCTCTTTCCCAATTCTGTTCTGAATCTTGAGGTTCTTTGTGACCTGGTTATCCTATGCTCTCATGTGCTCCTAAATGCTCTCCAGTGGCCTCTTTCCCAATTCTGTTCTGAATCTTGAGGTTCTTTGTGACCTGGTTATCCTATGCTCTCATGTGCTCCTAAATGCTCTCCAGTGGCCTCTTTCCCAATTCTGTTCTGAATCTTGAGGTTCTTTGTGACCTGGTTATCCTATGCTCTCATGTGCTCCTAAATGCTCTCCAGTGGCCTCTTTCCCCAGTCCTCTTTGAACCTTAGTACCACCATGACAAGACATTTATCTTATTGAGCAATATAAAACAGTGACGCTCAGGAATGAAATAGCCAAACAAATTCAAGATGATACATTTAGCCACAGTTCCTTGGTACGTAGGATCGAACATATTCTACGTACAATAAAAAACACGTTTCTTTACTCCTCCAGTGTGTCAGAATAGACACAATGGAGAAGTACTCTACTGAATCTTGGGGCCTTTGTAACCTAGACATTTCTACCAATGAATAACAGAAAAAGTAACCATCGTGAATTACTTAACCTATTCCAACAAAAACCAATAGAGATTGTGTAACTAACTAACGACACTTGTGTATTTGCATTAAACTGATTAAGCATTAACTATTTCTCAAGTTTGTCTCCAATAGTGAGTATGCTTGCCTCATCCGAACTCTTTAAACTCTCCTCCTTTCCTCTAGTCGAGGATGCGAGTCTCTACCCATGAGACCCTGTGCTCTGCATCTTCTCGTATTCCTCTTGCGTCCAATTTAAGCTTCGTATCTCCTTCGGTCGCTTCATTTGTTAAATGAAAATCGTCGGAGCGACGAGGCCAAACGCAGAAGCGACAACGAAGCCTACTAAATAGTTTATTTCCCCTCTAATTTCGCTGCCGGCTTTGACGCAGCACAGTGTGTGGATACTAAATATTTCAATCCCTAATCTATCTCATCACCCAGAGACATCCAATCAACGGTTGAAAACTCCTAGAGATTTGCAGCTGAGTCTGTCTCCGAGGCTTTCCACGAAAGGGGAAGAGAGAAGTCGAGACGATATTGTTTTCCTTACGGCGTCCAATCAGTTTAATTAAGCTTTAAATGCTTACTGTCGTTTGAAGAGATTCCAGGCTGGCTGACTGGTGGGAGGTTCACTTGTGCCGAGTCTATTACCAACGAAACCAAAGAGCTGCTTCTACTGAGATTATTTTGGCTTTGTGATATTGATACTCAGATGTATAGCTTTTGCCAAGTTCATTACGAGGAGATGAAATTGCAGTTGGGTTTCGAGGTGTTTGTCTCTAGGAGGTTACAGCTGTATTTTGCATGATTCTGTGTTTACATCTCTTCACGAAGGCTTAGGACAAAGCCCAACAATCGTTTTAAAATGATGAGCTCGAGGTAAATTAAGAATAGGTACCAGTAACTGTAATAATTATAGTTATTGTGCTTAACTCCAAGAAGTACTCCGCAAAACTCCCCGCCCTGCCCACGGTCAGTAGGGGACACCGATGGGCTTGGAAAGGCCGCCGTCCGTCGGATGGGAAGTTAAGCCGTGGCCCCGTGTGCGGGAGAGCCATACCCTGTGCACGTTAAAGAACACGCTGGATGGCCTTGACGGGAGGCTACCATCTGTCTCTCAACAGCTGTTCCAGTGGGTCCCCTCCCCCAACCTTCTCTGAGCCTTCGGGGTCCATGTGACCTGGCCATTTAGCCCATGGTGTGCAAAAAAGTGCCTCTCAGAGGTAAAACAACCCAACCCAACAACAACCCAAGAAGTACTGTTGAACAAACCGAATATTAATTTCGTATTTTTTCCAATAGTGAAGTAGCTTTTAAGGATTTTTTTCTTCTTTCGTAACTCATGTGAATAAATTAGAAAACAAAATGAGTCAATTAAATCCGGAAAGCATTTTCCTTATAAGAAAGTTCAACATATAATTCGAAGAATATCAGTTGAACGATTCGGTAATGCATCTAGCTCTTTGATGCTCTTGGCTGGCGCCAGGACCGTATCCTGTTTCAGGACATCACAGAACCAATTCCAACTGAAATAACCCCTTGGAGAGAGTCCTGATAGACGATTTCGTTAATCCTACGATTCATTCTCTGCCTTCCATCTTTGGAATGCAGACAGAAACGCGATAACGATTTTCCAGTCGTTTGTAATCCAATATCTACAACACCTAGCCCACCGCAACCGGGCTGCTTTAAGTGCGCCTATTAATCATGGGTCTTTTCCAAGGTACTCTGCTCCAAATGGAATGCAGTTCCATGGGGTGTCCGATGAATGATAGTCTTCTCATGGCCCATGGAATGCAGTTCCTTTTTCAATTTCCTATTTCGATTTCATTACATTGCATTCACGCAGAACGTAATATTATTTCAGATTAGCGGGCCGTTTTTCGCACATCTTTTATCAAATGATCTCTTTTAGGTCCTGTCTTTCAGTTTTTAAAGTTAATCTATAATCTGTATCTTACGAATGGACAGGGGGACTGACTGAGGAAAATGTTATTATTTGATTAGATATTAAGATTAGATGGATGTCGATCTTTCCAAGCCCGATAAATTCTAGTCTTCTCAAGACCTGATGAATGGTAGATTTCTCAAGGCCCGATGAATGGTAGTCTTTTCAAGGCCGGATGAATGATAGTCTTCTCAAAGCACGATGAATCATAGTCTTCTCAAGACCTGATGAATGGTAGTCTTCTCAAGGCCCAATCAATGGTAGTCTTCTCAAAGCCCAATCAATGGTAGTCTTCTCAATGCCAGATGAATGATAGTCTTCTCAAGGCCCGATCAATGGTAGTCTTCTCAAGGCCCAATCAATGATAGTCTTCTCAAGGCCCGATCAATGGTAGTCTTCTCAAGGCTCGATGAATGGTAGTCTTCTCAAGGCCCGATCAATGGTAGTCTTCTCAAGGCCCGATGAATGGTAGTCTTCTCAAGGACCGATCAATGGTAGTCTTCTCAAGACCCGATTAATGGTAGTTTTCCAAGGCTTGATGAATGAATGTCACCTCAAGGCCTGATCAATGGTAGTCTTCTCAAGGCCCGATAAATGGTAGTCTTCTCAAGGCCCGATGAATGATAGTCTTCTCAAGGCCCGATCAATGGTAGTCTTCTCAAGGCCCAATCAATGATAGTCTTCTCAAGGCCCAATCAATGGTAGTCTTCTCAAGGCTCGATGAAAGGTAGTCTTCTCAAGGACCGATCAATGGAAGTCTTCTCAAGGCACGATGAATGATAGTCTTCTCAAGACCTGATGAATGATAGTCTTCTCAAGGCCCGATCAATGGTAGTCTTCTCAAAGCCCAATTAATGGTAGTCTTCTCAAGGCCCGATGAATGATAGTCTTCTCAAGGCCCGATCAATGGTAGTCTTCTCAAGGCCCGATCAATGGCAGTCTTCTCAAGGCCCGATGAATGGTAGTCTTCTCAAGGTCCAATCAATGATAGTCTTCTCAAGGCCCGATCAATGGTAGTCTTCTCAAGGCTCGATGAATGGTAGTCTTCTCAAGGACCGATCAATGGAAGTCTTCTCAAGGCACGATGAATGATAGTCTTCTCAAGACCTGATGAATGATAGTCTTCTCAAGGCCCGATCAATGGTAGTCTTCTCAGGGCCGATGAATGGTAGTCTTCTCAAGACCCGATTAATGGTAGTCTTCCAAGGCCTGATGAATGAATGCCTTCTCAAGGCCTGATCAATGGTAGTCTTCTCAAAGCCCAATCAATGGTAGTCTTCTCAAGGCCCGAAGAATGATAGTCTTCTCAAGGCCTGATCAATGGTAGTCTTCTCAAGGCCCGATGAATGGTAGTCTTCTCAAGGACCGATCAATGGTAGTCTTCTCAAGACCCGATTAATGGTAGTCTTCCAAGGCTTGATGAATGAATGTCACCTCAAGGCCTGATCAATGGTAGTCTTCTCAAGGCCCGATAAATGGTAGTCTTCTCAAGATCACATGAATGGTACTCTTCTCAAGGCCCGATAAATGGTAGTCTTCTCAAGGCCCAATCAATGATAGTCTTCTAAAGGCCCGATCAATGGTAGTCTTCTCAAGGCACGATGAATGGTAGTCTTCTCAAACCCCAATCAATGGTAGTCTTCTCAAGGCCCGATGAATGATAGTCTTCTCAAGGCCCGATCAATTGTAGTCTTCTCAAGGCCCGATCAATGGTAGTCTTCTCAAGGCCCAATCAATGATAGTCTTCTCAAGGCCCGATCAATGGTAGTCTTCTCAAGGCTCGATGAATGGTAGTCTTCTCAAAGCCCAATCAATGGTAGTCTTCACAAGGCCCGATGAATGATAGTCTTCTCAAGGCTCGATGAATGGTAGTCTTCTCAAGGCCCGATCAATGGTAGTCTTCTCAAGGCCCAATCAATGATAGTCTTCTCAAGGCCCAATCAATGGTAGTCTTCTCAAGGCTCGATGAACGGTAGTCTTCTCAAAGCCCAATCAATGATAATCTTCTCAAGGCCCGATCAATGGTAGTCATCTCAAGGCTCGATGAATGGTAGTCTTCTCAAGGCCCGATCAATAGTAGTCTTCTCAAGGCCCGATGAATGATAGTCTTCTCAAGGCCCGATCAATGGTAGTCTTCTCAAGGCCCGATCAATGGTAGTCTTCTCAAGGCTCGATGAATGGTAGTCTTCTCAAGGCCCGATCAATGGTAGTCTTCTCAAGGCCCAATCAATGATAGTCTTCTCAAGGCCCGATCAATGGTAGTCTTCTCAAGGCTCGATGAATGGTAAGTCTTCTCAAAGCCTAATCACGGGTAGTCTTCTCAAGTACCGATGAATGATAGTCTTCTCAAGGCCAGATCAATGGTAGTCTTCTCAAGGCGCAATCAATGATAGTCTTCTCAAGGCCCGATCAATGGTAGTCTTCTCAAGGCTCAATGAATGGTAGTCTTCTCAAGGACCGATCAATGGAAGTCTTCTCAAGGCACGATGAATGATAGTCTTCTCAAGACCTGATGAATGATAGTCTTCTCAAGGCCCGATGAATGGTAGTCTTCTCAAGGCCCGATGAATGGTAGTCTTCTCAAGGCCCGATGAATGGTAGTCTTCTCAAGGACCGATCAATGGTAGTCTTCTCAAGACCCGATTAATGGTAGTCTTCCAAGGCCTGATGAATGAATGCCTTCTCAAGGCCTGATCAATGGTAGTCTTCTCAAGGCCCTATGAATGGTAGTCTTCTCAAGACCTGATGAATGATAGTCTTCTCAAGGCCCGATCAATGGTAGTCTTCTCAAAGCCCCGATCAATGGTAGTCTTCTCAAAGCCCCAATCAATGGTAGTTTTCTCAAGGCCCGATCAATGGTAGTCTTATCAAGGCCCGATGAAAGATAGTCTTCTCAAGGCCCGATCAATTGTAGTCGTCTCAAAGCCCGATCAATGGTAGTCTTCTCAAGGCCCGATCAATGGTAGTCTTCTCAAGGCCCAATCAATGATAGTCTTCTCAAGGCCCGATCAATGGTAGTCTTCTCAAGGCTCGATGAATGGTAGTCTTCTCAAAGCCAAATCAATGATAGTCTTCTCAAGGCCCGATCAATTGTAGTCGTCTCAAGGCCCGATCAATGGTAGTCTTCTCAAGGCCCAATCAATGGTAGTCTTCTCAAGGCCCGATCAATGGTAGTCTTCTCAAGGCCCGATGAATGATAGTCTTCTCAAGGCTCGATGAATGGTAGTCTTCTCAAGGCCCGATCAATGGTAGTCTTCTCAAGGCCCAATCAATGATAGTCTTCTCAAGGCCCGATCAATGGTAGTCTTCTCAAGGCTCGATGAATGGTAGTCTTCTCAAAGCATAATCAATGATAATCTTCTCAAGGCCCGATCAATGGTAGTCATCTCAAGGCTCGATGAATGGTAGTCTTCTCAAGGCCCGATCAATGGTAGTCTTCTCAAGCCAGATGAATGATAGTCTTCTCAAGGCCCGATCAATGGTAGTCTTCTCAAGGCTCGATGAATGGTAGTCTTCTCAAGGCCCGATCAATGGTAGTCTTCTCAAGGCTCGATGAATGGTAGTCTTCTCAAGGCCCGATCAATGGTAGTCTTCTCAAGGCCCAATCAATGATAGTCTTCTCAAGGCCCGATCAATGGTAGTCTTCTCAAGGCCCAATCAATGGTAGTCTTCTCAAAGCCTAATCACTGGTAGTCTTCTCAAGGCCCGATGAATGATAGTCTTCTCAAGGCCCAATCAATGGTAGTCTTCTCAAGGACCGATCAATGGAAGTCTTCTCAAGGCACGATGAATGATAGTCTTCTCAAGACCTGATGAATGATAGTCTTCTCAAGGCCCGATTAATGGTAGTCTTCTAAAAGCCCAATCAATGGTAGTCTTCTCAAGGCCCGATGAATGATAGTCTTCTCAAGGCCCGATCAATGGTAGTCTTCTCAAGGCCCGATCAATGGTAGTCTTCTCAAGGACCGATCAATGGTAGTCTTCTCAAGACCCGATTAATGGTAGTCTTCCAAGGCCTGATGAATGAATGTCTTCTCATGGCCTGATCAATTGTAGTCTTCTTAAGGCCATATGAATGGTAGTCTTCTCAAGGCCCGATGAATGATATTCTTCTCAAGGCCCGATGAATGATATTCTTCTCAAGACCTGATGAATGATAGTCTTCTCAAGGCCCGATCAATGGTAGTTTTCTCAAAGCCCAATCAGTGGTAGTCTTCTCAAGGCCCGATGAATGATAGTCTTCTCAAGACCTGATGAATGATAGTCTTCTCAAGGCCCGATCAATAGTAGTCTTCTCAAAGCCCAATCAATGGTAGTCTTCTCAAGGCCCGATCAATGGTAGTCTTCTCAAGGACCGATCAATGGTAGTCTTCTCAAGACCCGATTAATGGTAGTCTTGCAAGGCCTGATGAATGAATGTCACTTCAAGGCCTGATCAATGGTAGTCTTCTCAAGGCCCTATGAATGGTAGTCTTCTCAAGGCCCGATAAATGGTAGTCTTCTCAAGATCACATGAATGGTAGTCTTCTCAAGGCCCGATCAATGGTAGTCTTCTCAAGGGCCAATCAATGATAGTCTTCTCAAGGCCCGATGAATGGTAGTCTTCTCAAGGCTCGATGAATGGTAGTCTTCTCAAAGCCCAATCAAAGGTAGTCTTCTCAAGGCCCGATGAATGATAGTCTTCTCAAGGCCCGATCAATTGTAGTCTTCTCAAGGCCTGATCAATGGTAGTCTTCTCAAGGCCCAATCAACGATAGTCTTCTCAAGGCCCGATCAATGGTAGTCTTCTCAAGGCTCGATGAATGGTAGTCTTCTCAAAGCCCAATCAATGATAGTCTTCTCAAGGCCCGATGAATGATAGTCTTCTCAAGGCCCGATCAATTGTAGTCTTCTCAAGGCCCAATCAATGATAGTCTTCTCAATGCCCGATCAATGGTAGTGTTCTCAAGGCTCGATGAATGGTAGTCTTCTCAAGGCCCGATCAATGGTAGTCTTCTCAAGCCCAATCAATGATAGTCTTCTCAAGGCCCGATCAATGGTAGTCTTCTCAAGGTTCGATGAATGGTAGTCTTCTCAAAGCCCAATCACTGGTAGTCTTCTCAGGGCCCGATGAATGATAGTCTTCTCAAGGCCCGATCAATGGTAGTCTTCTCAAGGCCCAATCAATGATAGTCTTCTCAAGGCCCGATCAATGGTAGTCTTCTCAAGGCTCGATAAATGGTAGTCTTCTCAAAGCCCAATCAATGGTAGTCTTCTCAAGGCCCGATGAATGATAGTCTTCTCAAGGCTCGATGAATGGTAGTCTTCTCAAGCCCCGATCAATGATAGTCTTCTCAAGGCCCAATCAATGATAGTCTTCTCAAGGCCCGATCAATGGTAGTCTTCTCAATGCTCGATGAATGGTAGTCTTCTCAAGGCCCGATCAATGGTAGTCTTCTCAAGGCCCGATGAATGATAGTCTTCTCAAGGCCCAATCAATGGTAGTCTTCTCAAGGCCCAATCAATGGTAGTCTTCTCAAGGACCGATCAATGGAAGTCTTCTCAAGGCACGATGAATGATAGTCTTCTCAAGACCTGATGAATGATAGTCTTCTCAAGGCCCGATTAATGGTAGTCTTCTAAAAGCCCAATCAATGGTAGTCTTCTCAAGGCCCGATGAATGATAGTCTTCTCAAGGCCCGATCAATGGTAGTCTTCTCAAGGCCCGATCAATGGTAGTCTTCTCAAGGCCCGATCAATGGTAGTCTTCTCAAGGCTCGATGAATGGTAGTCTTCTCAAAGCATAATCAATGATAATCTTCTCAAGGCCCGATCAATGGTAGTCATCTCAAGGCTCGATGAATGGTAGTCTTCTCAAGGCCCGATCAATGGTAGTCTTCTCAAGGCCAGATGAATGATAGTCTTCTCAAGGCCCGATCAATGGTAGTCTTCTCAAGTCTCGATGAATGGTAGTCTTCTCAAGGCCCGATCAATGGTAGTCTTCTCAAGGTTCGATGAATGGTAGTCTTCTCAAGGCCAGATGAATGATAGTCTTCTCAAGGCCCGATCAATGGTAGTCTTCTCAAAGCCCAATCAATGGTAGTCTTCTCAAGGCCCGATCAATGGTAGTCTTCTCAAGGACCGATCAATGGTAGTCTTCTCAAGACCCGATTAATGGTAGTCTTGAAAGGCCTGATGAATGAATGTCACTTCAAGGCCTGATCAATGGTAGTCTTCTCAAGGCCCTATGAATGGTAGTCTTCTCAAGGCCCGATAAATGGTAGTTTTCTCAAGATCACATGAATGGTAGTCTTCTCAAGGCCCGATCAATGGTAGTCTTCTCAAGGCCCAATCAATGATAGTCTTCTCAAGGCCCGATCAATGGTAGTCTTCTCAAGGCTCGATGAATGGTAGTCTTCTCAAAGCCCAATCAAAGGTAGTCTTCTCAAGGCCCAATGAATGATAGTCTTCTCAAGGCCCGATCAATTGTAGTCTTCTCAAGGCCTGATCAATGGTAGTCTTCTCAAGGCCCAATCAACGATAGTCTTCTCAAGGCTCGATGAATGGTAGTCTTCTCAAGGCCCGATCAATGGTAGTGTTCTCAAGGCTCGATGAATGGTAGTCTTCTCAAGGCCCGATCAATGGTAGTCTTCTCAAGGACCGATCAATGGTAGTCTTCTCAAGGCCCGATGAATGATAGTCTTCTCAAGGCCCAATCAATGGTAGTCTTCTCAAGGCCCAATCAATGGTAGTCTTCTCAAGGACCGATCAATTGTAGTTTTCTCAAGGCCTGATCAATGGTAGTCTTCTCAAGGCCCAATCAACGATAGTCTTCTCAAGGCCCGATCAATGGTAGTCTTCTCAAGGCTCGATGAATGGTAGTCTTCTCAAAGCCCAATCAATGATAATCTTCTCAAGGCCCGATGAATGATAGTCTTCTCAAGGCCCGATCAATAGTAGTCTTCTCAAGGCACAATCAATGATAGTCTTCTCAAGGCTCGATGAATGGTAGTCTTCTCAAGCCCCGATCAATGATAGTCTTCTCAAGGCCCAATCAATGATAGTCTTCTCAAGGCCCGATCAATGGTAGTCTTCTCAAGGCTCGATGAATGGTAGTCTTCTCAAAGCCCAATCAATGATAATCTTCTCAAGGCCCGATCAATGGTAGTCTTCTCAACGCTCGATGAATGGTAGTCTTCTCAAGGCCCGATCAATGGCAGTCTTCTCAAGGCCCGATGAATGATAGTCTTCTCAAGGCCCAATCAATGGTAGTCTTCTCAAGGCCCAATCAATGGTAGTCTTCTCAAGGCCCGATCAATGGAAGTCTTCTCAAGGCACGATGAATGATAGTCTTCTCAAGACCTGATGAATGATAGTCTTCTCAAGGCCCGATTAATGGTAGTCTTCTAAAAGCCCAATCAATGGTAGTCTTCTCAAGGCCCGATGAATGATAGTCTTCTCAAGGCCCGATAAATGGTAGTCTTCTCAAGATCACATGAATGGTAGTCTTCTCAAGGCCCGATCAATGGTAGTCTTCTCAAGGGCCAATCAATGATAGTCTTCTCAAGGCCCGATGAATGGTAGTCTTCTCAAGGCTCGATGAATGGTAGTCTTCTCAAAGCCCAATCAAAGGTAGTCTTCTCAAGGCCCGATGAATGATAGTCTTCTCAAGGCCCGATCAATTGTAGTCTTCTCAAGGCCCAATCAACGATAGTCTTCTCAAGGCCCGATCAATGGTAGTCTTCTCAAGGCTCGATGAATGGTAGTCTTCTCAAAGCCCAATCAATGATAGTCTTCTCAAGGCCCGATGAATGATAGTCTTCTCAAGGCCCGATCAATTGTAGTCTTCTCAAGGCCCAATCAATGATAGTCTTCTCAAGGCCCGATCAATGGTAGTCTTCTCAAGGCTCGATGAATGGTAGTCTTCTCAAGGCCCGATCAATGGTAGTGTTCTCAAGGCTCGATGAATGGTAGTCTTCTCAAGGCCCGATCAATGGTAGTCTTCTCAAGCCCAATCAATGATAGTCTTCTCAAGGCCCGATCAATGGTAGTCTTCTCAAGGTTCGATGAATGGTAGTCTTCTCAAAGCCCAATCACTGGTAGTCTTCTCAGGGCCCGATGAATGATAGTCTTCTCAAGGCCCGATCAATGGTAGTCTTCTCAAGGCCCAATCAATGATAGTCTTCTCAAGGCCCGATCAATGGTAGTCTTCTCAAGGCTCGATAAATGGTAGTCTTCTCAAAGCCCAATCAATGGTAGTCTTCTCAAGGCCCGATGAATGATAGTCTTCTCAAGGCTCGATGAATGGTAGTCTTCTCAAGCCCCGATCAATGATAGTCTTCTCAAGGCCCAATCAATGATAGTCTTCTCAAGGCCCGATCAATGGTAGTCTTCTCAAGGCTCGATGAATGGTAGTCTTCTCAAAGCCCAATCAATGATAATCTTCTCAAGGCCCGATCAATGGTAGTCTTCTCAATGCTCGATGAATGGTAGTCTTCTCAAGGCCCGATCAATGGTAGTCTTCTCAAGGCCCGATGAATGATAGTCTTCTCAAGGCCCAATCAATGGTAGTCTTCTCAAGGCCCAATCAATGGTAGTCTTCTCAAGGACCGATCAATGGAAGTCTTCTCAAGGCACGATGAATGATAGTCTTCTCAAGACCTGATGAATGATAGTCTTCTCAAGGCCCGATTAATGGTAGTCTTCTAAAAGCCCAATCAATGGTAGTCTTCTCAAGGCCCGATGAATGATAGTCTTCTCAAGGCCCGATCAATGGTAGTCTTCTCAAGGCCCGATCAATGGTAGTCTTCTCAAGGCCCGATCAATGGTAGTCTTCTCAAGGCTCGATGAATGGTAGTCTTCTCAAAGTATAATCAATGATAATCTTCTCAAGGCCCGATCAATGGTAGTCATCTCAAGGCTCGATGAATGGTAGTCTTCTCAAGGCCCGATCAATGGTAGTCTTCTCAAGGCCAGATGAATGATAGTCTTCTCAAGGCCCGATCAATGGTAGTCTTCTCAAGTCTCGATGAATGGTAGTCTTCTCAAGGCCCGATCAATGGTAGTCTTCTCAAGGTTCGATGAATGGTAGTCTTCTCAAGGCCAGATGAATGATAGTCTTCTCAAGGCCCGATCAATGGTAGTCTTCTCAAAGCCCAATCAATGGTAGTCTTCTCAAGGCCCGATCAATGGTAGTCTTCTCAAGGACCGATCAATGGTAGTCTTCTCAAGACCCGATTAATGGTAGTCTTGAAAGGCCTGATGAATGAATGTCACTTCAAGGCCTGATCAATGGTAGTCTTCTCAAGGCCCTATGAATGGTAGTCTTCTCAAGGCCCGATAAATGGTAGTCTTCTCAAGATCACATGAATGGTAGTCTTCTCAAGGCCCGGTCAATGGTAGTCTTCTCAAGGCCCAATCAATGATAGTCTTCTCAAGGCCCGATCAATGGTAGTCTTCTCAAGACTCGATGAATGGTAGTCTTCTCAAAGCCCAATCAAAGGTAGTCTTCTCAAGGCCCGATGAATGATAGTCTTCTCAAGGCCCGATCAATTGTAGTCTTCTCAAGGCCTGATCAATGGTAGTCTTCTCAAGGCCCAATCAACGATAGTCTTCTCAAGGCCCGATCAATGGTAGTCTTCTCAAGGCTCGATGAATGGTAGTCTTCTCAAAGCCCAATCAATGATAATCTTCTCAAGGCCCGATGAATGATAGTCTTCTCAAGGCCCGATCAATAGTAGTCTTCTCAAGGCACAATCAATGATAGTCTTCTCAAGGCCCGATCAATGGTAGTCTTCTCAAGGCTCGATGAATGGTAGTCTTCTCAAGGCCCGATCAATGGTAGTCTTCTCAAGGCCCGATGAATGATAGTCTTCTCAAGGCCCAATCAATGGTAGTCTTCTCAAGGCCCAATCAATGGTAGTCTTCTCAAGGACCGATCAATTGTAGTTTTCTCAAGGCCTGATCAATGGTAGTCTTCTCAAGGCCCAATCAACGATAGTCTTCTCAAGGCCCGATCAATGGTAGTCTTCTCAAGGCTCGATGAATGGTAGTCTTCTCAAAGCCCAATCAATGATAATCTTCTCAAGGCCCGATGAATGATAGTCTTCTCAAGGCCCGATCAATAGTAGTCTTCTCAAGGCACAATCAATGATAGTCTTCTCAAGGCTCGATGAATGGTAGTCTTCTCAAGCCCCGATCAATGATAGTCTTCTCAAGGCCCAATCAATGATAGTCTTCTCAAGGCCCGATCAATGGTAGTCTTCTCAAGGCTCGATGAATGGTAGTCTTCTCAAAGCCCAATCAATGATAATCTTCTCAAGGCCCGATCAATGGTAGTCTTCTCAACGCTCGATGAATGGTAGTCTTCTCAAGGCCCGATCAATGGCAGTCTTCTCAAGGCCCGATGAATGATAGTCTTCTCAAGGCCCAATCAATGGTAGTCTTCTCAAGGCCCAATCAATGGTAGTCTTCTCAAGGCCCGATCAATGGAAGTCTTCTCAAGGCACGATGAATGATAGTCTTCTCAAGACCTGATGAATGATAGTCTTCTCAAGGCCCGATTAATGGTAGTCTTCTAAAAGCCCAATCAATGGTAGTCTTCTCAAGGCCCGATGAATGATAGTCTTCTCAAGGCCCGATAAATGGTAGTCTTCTCAAGATCACATGAATGGTAGTCTTCTCAAGGCCCGATCAATGGTAGTCTTCTCAAGGGCCAATCAATGATAGTCTTCTCAAGGCCCGATGAATGGTAGTCTTCTCAAGGCTCGATGAATGGTAGTCTTCTCAAAGCCCAATCAAAGGTAGTCTTCTCAAGGCCCGATGAATGATAGTCTTCTCAAGGCCCGATCAATTGTAGTCTTCTCAAGGCCCAATCAACGATAGTCTTCTCAAGGCCCGATCAATGGTAGTCTTCTCAAGGCTCGATGAATGGTAGTCTTCTCAAAGCCCAATCAATGATAGTCTTCTCAAGGCCCGATGAATGATAGTCTTCTCAAGGCCCGATCAATTGTAGTCTTCTCAAGGCCCAATCAAAGATAGTCTTCTCAAGGCCCGATCAATGGTAGTCTTCTCAAGGCTCGATGAATGGTAGTCTTCTCAAGGCCCGATCAATGGTAGTGTTCTCAAGGCTCGATGAATGGTAGTCTTCTCAAGGCCCGATCAATGGTAGTCTTCTCAAGCCCAATCAATGATAGTCTTCTCAAGGCCCGATCAATGGTAGTCTTCTCAAGGTTCGATGAATGGTAGTCTTCTCAAAGCCCAATCACTGGTAGTCTTCTCAGGGCCCGATGAATGATAGTCTTCTCAAGGCCCGATCAATGGTAGTCTTCTCAAGGCCCAATCAATGATAGTCTTCTCAAGGCCCGATCAATGGTAGTCTTCTCAAGGCTCGATAAATGGTAGTCTTCTCAAAGCCCAATCAATGGTAGTCTTCTCAAGGCCCGATGAATGATAGTCTTCTCAAGGCTCGATGAATGGTAGTCTTCTCAAGCCCCGATCAATGATAGTCTTCTCAAGGCCCAATCAATGATAGTCTTCTCAAGGCCCGATCAATGGTAGTCTTCTCAAGGCTCGATGAATGGTAGTCTTCTCAAAGCCCAATCAATGATAATCTTCTCAAGGCCCGATCAATGGTAGTCTTCTCAATGCTCGATGAATGGTAGTCTTCTCAAGGCCCGATCAATGGTAGTCTTCTCAAGGCCCGATGAATGATAGTCTTCTCAAGGCCCAATCAATGGTAGTCTTCTCAAGGCCCAATCAATGGTAGTCTTCTCAAGGACCGATCAATGGAAGTCTTCTCAAGGCACGATGAATGATAGTCTTCTCAAGACCTGATGAATGATAGTCTTCTCAAGGCCCGATTAATGGTAGTCTTCTAAAAGCCCAATCAATGGTAGTCTTCTCAAGGCCCGATGAATGATAGTCTTCTCAAGGCCCGATCAATGGTAGTCTTCTCAAGGCCCGATCAATGGTAGTCTTCTCAAGGCCCGATCAATGGTAGTCTTCTCAAGGCTCGATGAATGGTAGTCTTCTCAAAGCATAATCAATGATAATCTTCTCAAGGCCCGATCAATGGTAGTCATCTCAAGGCTCGATGAATGGTAGTCTTCTCAAGGCCCGATCAATGGTAGTCTTCTCAAGGCCAGATGAATGATAGTCTTCTCAAGGCCCGATCAATGGTAGTCTTCTCAAGTCTCGATGAATGGTAGTCTTCTCAAGGCCCGATCAATGGTAGTCTTCTCAAGGTTCGATGAATGGTAGTCTTCTCAAGGCCAGATGAATGATAGTCTTCTCAAGGCCCGATCAATGGTAGTCTTCTCAAAGCCCAATCAATGGTAGTCTTCTCAAGGCCCGATCAATGGTAGTCTTCTCAAGGACCGATCAATGGTAGTCTTCTCAAGACCCGATTAATGGTAGTCTTGAAAGGCCTGATGAATGAATGTCACTTCAAGGCCTGATCAATGGTAGTCTTCTCAAGGCCCTATGAATGGTAGTCTTCTCAAGGCCCGATAAATGGTAGTCTTCTCAAGATCACATGAATGGTAGTCTTCTCAAGGCCCGATCAATGGTAGTCTTCTCAAGGCCCAATCAATGATAGTCTTCTCAAGGCCCGATCAATGGTAGTCTTCTCAAGACTCGATGAATGGTAGTCTTCTCAAAGCCCAATCAAAGGTAGTCTTCTCAAGGCCCGATGAATGATAGTCTTCTCAAGGCCCGATCAATTGTAGTCTTCTCAAGGCCTGATCAATGGTAGTCTTCTCAAGGCCCAATCAACGATAGTCTTCTCAAGGCCCGATCAATGGTAGTCTTCTCAAGGCTCGATGAATGGTAGTCTTCTCAAAGCCCAATCAATGATAATCTTCTCAAGGCCCGATGAATGATAGTCTTCTCAAGGCCCGATCAATAGTAGTCTTCTCAAGGCACAATCAATGATAGTCTTCTCAAGGCCCGATCAATGGTAGTCTTCTCAAGGCTCGATGAATGGTAGTCTTCTCAAGGCCCGATCAATGGTAGTGTTCTCAAGGCTCGATGAATGGTAGTCTTCTCAAGGCCCGATCAATGGTAGTCTTCTCAAGGCCCGATGAATGATAGTCTTCTCAAGGCCCAATCAATGGTAGTCTTCTCAAGGCCCAATCAATGGTAGTCTTCTCAAGGACCGATCAATTGTAGTTTTCTCAAGGCCTGATCAATGGTAGTCTTCTCAAGGCCCAATCAACGATAGTCTTCTCAAGGCCCGATCAATGGTAGTCTTCTCAAGGCTCGATGAATGGTAGTCTTCTCAAAGCCCAATCAATGATAATCTTCTCAAGGCCCGATGAATGATAGTCTTCTCAAGGCCCGATCAATAGTAGTCTTCTCAAGGCACAATCAATGATAGTCTTCTCAAGGCTCGATGAATGGTAGTCTTCTCAAGCCCCGATCAATGATAGTCTTCTCAAGGCCCAATCAATGATAGTCTTCTCAAGGCCCGATCAATGGTAGTCTTCTCAAGGCTCGATGAATGGTAGTCTTCTCAAAGCCCAATCAATGATAATCTTCTCAAGGCCCGATCAATGGTAGTCTTCTCAACGCTCGATGAATGGTAGTCTTCTCAAGGCCCGATCAATGGCAGTCTTCTCAAGGCCCGATGAATGATAGTCTTCTCAAGGCCCAATCAATGGTAGTCTTCTCAAGGCCCAATCAATGGTAGTCTTCTCAAGGCCCGATCAATGGAAGTCTTCTCAAGGCACGATGAATGATAGTCTTCTCAAGACCTGATGAATGATAGTCTTCTCAAGGCCCGATTAATGGTAGTCTTCTAAAAGCCCAATCAATGGTAGTCTTCTCAAGGCCCGATGAATGATAGTCTTCTCAAGGCCCGATCAATGGTAGTCTTCTCAAGGCCCGATCAATGGTAGTCTTCTCAAGGACCGATCAATGGTAGTCTTCTCAAGACCCGATTACTGGTAGTCTTCCAAGGCCTGATGAATGAATGTCTTCTCAAGGCCTGATCAATTGTAGTCTTCTTAAGGCCATATGAATGGTAGTCTTCTCAAGGCCCGATGAATGATATTCTTCTCAAGGCCCGATGAATGATATTCTTCTCAAGACCTGATGAATGATAGTCTTCTCAAGGCCCGATCAATGGTAGTTTTCTCAAAGCCCAATCAGTGGTAGTCTTCTCAAGGCCCGATGAATGATAGTCTTCTCAAGACCTGATGAATGATAGTCTTCTCAAGGCCCGATCAATAGTAGTCTTCTCAAAGCCCAATCAATGGTAGTCTTCTCAAGGCCCGATCAATGGTAGTCTTCTCAAGGACCGATCAATGGTAGTCTTCTCAAGACCCGATTAATGGTAGTCTTGAAAGGCCTGATGAATGAATGTCACTTCAAGGCCTGATCAATGGTAGTCTTCTCAAGGCCCTATGAATGGTAGTCTTCTCAAGATCACATGAATGGTAGTCTTCTCAAGGCCCGATCAATGGTAGTCTTCTCAAGGCCCAATCAATGATAGTCTTCTCAAGGCCCGATCAATGGTAGTCTTCTCAAGGCTCGATGAATGGTAGTCTTCTCAAAGCCCAATCAAAGGTAGTCTTCTCAAGGCCCGATGAATGATAGTCTTCTCAAGGCCCGATCAATTGTAGTCTTCTCAAGGCCTGATCAATGGTAGTCTTCTCAAGGCCCAATCAACGATAGTCTTCTCAAGGCCCGATCAATGGTAGTCTTCTCAAGGCTCGATGAATGGTAGTCTTCTCAAAGCCCAATCAATGATAATCTTCTCAAGGCCCGATGAATGATAGTCTTCTCAAGGCCCGATCAATAGTAGTCTTCTCAAGGCACAATCAAAGATAGTCTTCTGAAGGCCCGATCAATGGTAGTCTTCTCAAGGCTCGATGAATGGTAGTCTTCTCAAGGCCCGATCAATGGTAGTGTTCTCAAGGCTCGATGAATGGTAGTCTTCTCAAGGCCCGATCAATGGTAGTCTTCTCAAGCCCAATCAATGATAGTCTTCTCAAGGCCCGATCAATGGTAGTCTTCTCAAGGTTCGATGAATGGTAGTCTTCTCAAAGCCCAATCACTGGTAGTCTTCTCAGGGCCCGATGAATGATAGTCTTCTCAAGGCCCGATCAATGGTAGTCTTCTCAAGGCCCAATCAATGATAGTCTTCTCAAGGCCCGATCAATGGTAGTCTTCTCAAGGCTCGATAAATGGTAGTCTTCTCAAAGCCCAATCAATGGTAGTCTTCTCAAGGCCCGATGAATGATAGTCTTCTCAAGGCTCGATGAATGGTAGTCTTCTCAAGCCCCGATCAATGATAGTCTTCTCAAGGCCCAATCAATGATAGTCTTCTCAAGGCCCGATCAATGGTAGTCTTCTCAAGGCTCGATGAATGGTAGTCTTCTCAAAGCCCAATCAATGATAATCTTCTCAAGGCCCGATCAATGGTAGTCTTCTCAACGCTCGATGAATGGTAGTCTTCTCAAGGCCCGATCAATGGTAGTCTTCTCAAGGCTCGATGAATGATAGTCTTCTCAAGGCCCGATCAATGGTAGTCTTCTCAAGGCTCGATGAATGGTAGTCTTCTCAAGGCCCGATCAAAGGTAGTCTTCTCAAGGTTCGATGAATGGTAGTCTTCTCAGGGCCCGATGAATGATAGTCTTCTCAACGCCCGATCAATGGTAGTCTTCTCAAGGCCCAATCAATGATAGTCTTCTCAAGGCCCGATGAATGGTAGTCTTTTCAAGGCTCGATGAATGGTAGTCTTCTCAAGGACCGATCAATGGAAGTCTTCTCAAGGCACGATGAATGATAGTCTTCTCAAGACCTGATGAATGGTAGTCTTCTCAAGGCCCGATCAATGGTAGTCTTCTGAAGGCCCGATTACTGATAGTCTTCTCAAGGCCCGATCAATGGTAGTCTTCTCAAGGACCGATCAATGGTAGTCTTCTCAAGACCCGATTAATGGTAGTCTTCCAAGGCCTGATGAATGAATGCCTTCTCAAGGCCCGATCAATGGTAGGCTTCTCAAAGCCCTATGAATGGTAGTCTTCTCAAGGCCTGATGAATGATAGTCTTCTCAAGACCTGATGAATGATAGTCTTCTCAAGGCCCGATCAATGGTAGTCTTCTCAAGACTCGATGAATGGTAGTCTTCTCAAAGCCCAATCAATGATAGTCTTCTCAAGGCCCGATGAACGATAGTCTTCTCAAGGCCCGATCAATGGTAGTCTTCTCAAGGCCCAATCAATGATAGTCTCCTCAAGGCCCGATCATGGTAGTCTTCTCAAGGCTCGGTGAATGGTAGTCTTCTCAAAGCCCAATCAATGGTAGTCTTCTCAAGGCCCGATCAATGGTAGTCTTCTCAAGGCTCGATGAATGGTAGTCTTATCAAGGCCCGATCAATGGTAGTCTTCTCAAGGCTCGATGAATGGTAGTCTTCTCAAGGCCCGATCAATGGTAGTCTTCTCAAGCCCAATCAATGATAGTCTTCTCAAGGCCCGATCAATGGTAGTCTTCTCAAGGTTCGATGAATGGTAGTCTTCTCAAAGCCCAATCACTGGTAGTCTTCTCAGGGCCCGATGAATGATAGTCTTCTCAAGGCCCGATCAATGGTAGTCTTCTCAAGGCCCAATCAATGATAGTCTTCTCAAGGCCCGATCAATGGTAGTCTTCTCAAGGCTCGATGAATGGTAGTCTTCTCAAGGACCGATCAATGGAAGTCTTCTCAAGGCACGATGAATGATAGTCTTCTCAAGACCTGATGAATGGTAGTCTTCTCAAGGTCCGATCAATGGTAGTCTTCTCAAAGCCCAATCAATGGTAGTCTTCTCAAGGCCCGATGAATGATAGTCTTCTCAAGGCCCGATCAATGGCAGTCTTCTCAAGGCCCAATGAATGGTAGTCTTCTCAAGAACCGATCAATGGTAGTCTTCTCAAACCCCAATCAATGATAGTCTTCTCAAGGCCCGATTAATGGTAGTCTTCTCAAGGCCCAATCAATGATAGTCTTCTCAAGGCCCAATCAATGGTAGTCTTCTCAAGGCTCGATGAAAGGTAGTCTTCTCAAGGACCGATCAATGGAAGTCTTCTCAAGGCACGATGAATGATAGTCTTCTCAAGACCTGATGAATGATAGTCTTCTCAAGGCCCGATCAATGGTAGTCTTCTCAAAGCCCAATTAATGGTAGTCTTCTCAAGGCCCGATGAATGATAGTCTTCTCAAGGCCCGATGAATGGTAGTCTTCTCAAGGCCCGATGAATGGTAGTCTTCTCAAGGTCCAATCAATGATAGTCTTCTCAAGGCCCGATCAATGGTAGTCTTCTCAAGGCTCGATGAATGGTAGTCTTCTCAAGGACCGATCAATGGAAGTCTTCTCAAGGCACGATGAATGATAGTCTTCTCAAGACCTGATGAATGATAGTCTTCTCAAGGCCCGATGAATGGTAGTCTTCTCAAGGCCCGATGAATGGTAGTCTTCTCAAGACCCGATTAATGGTAGTCTTCCAAGGCCTGATGAATGAATGCCTTCTCAAGGCCTGATCAATGGTAGTCTTCTCAAGGCCCTATGAATGGTAGTCTTCTCAAGACCTGATGAATGATAGTCTTCTCAAGGCCCGATCAATGGTAGTCTTCTCAAAGCCCCGATCAATGGTAGTCTTCTCAAAGCCCCAATCAATGGTAGTTTTCTCAAGGCCCGATCAATGGTAGTCTTCTCAAGGCCCAATCAATGATAGTCTTCTCAAGGCCCGATGAATGGTAGTCTTCTCAAGGCTCGATGAATGGTAGTCTTCTCAAAGCCCAATCAATGATCGTTTTCTCAAGGCCCGATGAATGATAGTCTTCTCAAGGCCCGATCAATGGTAGTCTTCTCAAGGCCCAATCAATGATAGTCTTCTCAAGGCCCGATCAATGGTAGTCTTCTCAAGGCTCGATGAATGGTAGTCTTCTCAAAGCCCAATCAATGGTAGTCTTCTCAAGGCCCGATGAATGATAGTCTTCTCAAGGCTCGATGAATGGTAGTCTTCTCAAGGCCCGATCAATGGTAGTCTTCTCAAGGCCCAATCAATGATAGTCTTCTCAAGGCCCGATCAATGGTAGTCTTCTCAAGGCTCGATGAATGGTAGTCTTCTCAAAGCCCAATCAATGATAATCTTCTCAAGACCCGATCAATGGTAGTCTTCTCAAAGTTCGATGAATGGTAGTCTTCTCAAGGCCCGATCAATGGTAGTCTTCTCAAGGCCCGATGAATGATAGTCTTCTCAAGGCCCGATCAATGGTAGTCTTCTCAAGGCTCGATGAATGGTAGTCTTCTCAAGGACCGATCAATGGTAGTCTTCTCAAGGACCGATCAATGGTAGTCTTCTCAAGACCCGATTAATGGTAGTCTTCCAAGGCCTGATGAATGAATGTCTTCTCAAGGCCTGATCAATGGTAGGCTTCTCAAAGCCCTATGAATGGTAGTCTTTTCAAGGCCCGATGAATGATAGTCTTCTCAAGACCTGATGAATGATAGTCTTCTCAAGGCCCGATCAATGGTAGTCTTCTCAAAGCCCCAATCAATGGTAGTCTTCTCAAGGCCCGATGAATGATAGTCTTCTGAAGGCCCGATCAATGGTAGTCTTCTCAAGGCCCGATGAATGGTAGTCTTCTCAAGGACCGATCAATGGTAGTCTTCTCAAGGACCGATCAATGGTAGTCTTCTCAAGACCCGATTAATGGTAGTCTTCCAAGGCCTGATGAATGAATGTCTTCTCAAGGCCTGATCAATGGTATTCTTCTCAAGGCCCTATGAATGGTAGTCTTTTCAAGGCCCGATAAATGGTAGTCTTCTCAAGATCACATGAATGGTAGTCTTCTCAAGGCCGATCAGTGGTAGCCTTCTCAAGGTCCGACGAATGGTAGTCTTCTCAAGGCCAATCAATGGTATTCTTCTCAAGGTCTGACGAATGGTAGTCTTCTCAAGGTCCGACGAATGGTAGTCTTCTCAAGGCCGATGAATGGTAGTCTTCTCAAGCGCCGATGAATGGTAGTCTTCTCAAGGTCTGACGAATGGTAGTCTTCTCAAGGGTGTTCAATGGTAGTCTTCTCAAAGGCCGACAAATGGTAGTCTTCTCAAGGCCGATGAATGATAGTCTTCTCAAGGCCGATCAATGGTAGTCTTCTCAAGGTCCGACGAATGGTAGTCTTCTCAACGTCAACGAATGGTAGTCTTCTCAAGACCAGATGAATGGTAGTCTTCTCAAGGTCTGACGAATGGTGGTCTTTTCAAGGTCTGACGAATGGTAGTCTTCTCAAGGTCTGACGAATGGTAGTATTCTCAAGGGCCGAATAATTGTAATCTTCTCAAGGCCCGATGAATGATAGTCTTCTCAAGGACCGATGAATGGTAGTCTTCTCAAGGTCCGACGAATGGTAGTCTTCTCAAGGCCGATGAATGATAGTCTTCTCAAAGCCCGATGAATGGTAGTCTTCTCAAGGTCTGACGAATGGTAGTATTCTCAAGGGCTGATGAATGGTAATCTTCTCAAGGTCTGACGAATGGTAGTGTTCTCAAGGCCGTCAATGGTAGTCTTCTCAAGGTTCGACGAATGGTAGTTTTCTCAAGGCCCGATCAATGGTAGTCTTCTCAAGGCTCGATGAATGGTAGTCTTCTCAAGGCCCGATCAATGGTAGTCTTTCAAGCCCAATCAATGATAGTCTTCTCAAGGCCCGATCAATGGTAGTCTTCTCAAGGTTCGATGAATGGTAGTCTTCTCAAAGCCCAATCACTGGTAGTCTTCTCAGGGCCCGATGAATGATAGTCTTCTCAAGGCCCGATCAATGGTAGTCTTCTCAAGGCCCAATCAATGATAGTCTTCTCAAGGCCCGATCAATGGTAGTCTTCTCAAGGCTCGATGAATGGTAGTCTTCTCAAGGACCGATCAATGGAAGTCTTCTCAAGGCACGATGAATGATAGTCTTCTCAAGACCTGACGAATGGTAGTCTTCTCAAGGCCCGATCAATGGTAGTCTTCTCAAAGCCCAATCAATGGTAGTCTTCTCAAGGCACGATGAATGATAGTCTTCTCAAGGCCCGATCAATGGTAGTCTTCTCAAGGCCCAATGAATGGTAGTCTTCTCAAGGACCGATCAATGGTAGTCTTCTCAAGACCCGATTAATGGTAATCTTCCAAGGCCTGATGAATGAATGCCTTCTCAAGGCCCGATCAATGGTAGGCTTCTCAAAGCCCTATGAATGGTAGTCTTCTCAAGGCCCGGTGAATGATAGTCTTCTCAAGACCTGATGAATGATAGTCTTCTCAAGGCCCAATCAATGATAGTCTTCTCAAGGCCCGATCAATGGTAGTCTTCTCAAGGCTCGATGAATGGTAGTCTTCTCAAAGCCCAATCAATGATAATCTTCTCAAGGCCCGATCAATGGTAGTCTTCTCAACGCTCGATGAATGGTAGTCTTCTCAAGGCCCGATCAATGGTAGTCTTCTCAAGGCTCGATGAATGATAGTCTTCTCAAGGCCCGATCAATGGTAGTCTTCTCAAGGCTCGATGAATGGTAGTCTTCTCAAGGCCCGATCAATGGTAGTCTTCTCAAGGTTCGATGAATGGTAGTCTTCTCAGGGCCCGATGAATGATAGTCTTCTCAACGCCCGATCAATGGTAGTCTTCTCAAGGCCCAATCAATGATAGTCTTCTCAAGGCCCGATGAATGGTAGTCTTTTCAAGGCTCGATGAATGGTAGTCTTCTCAAGGACCGATCAATGGAAGTCTTCTCAAGGCACGATGAATGATAGTCTTCTCAAGACCTGATGAATGGTAGTCTTCTCAAGGCCCGATCAATGGTAGTCTTCTGAAGGCCCGATTACTGATAGTCTTCTCAAGGCCCGATCAATGGTAGTCTTCTCAAGGACCGATCAATGGTAGTCTTCTCAAGACCCGATTAATGGTAGTCTTCCAAGGCCTGATGAATGAATGCGTTCTCAAGGCCCGATCAATGGTAGGCTTCTCAAAGCCCTATGAATGGTAGTCTTCTCAAGGCCTGATGAATGATAGTCTTCTCAAGACCTGATGAATGATAGTCTTCTCAAGGCCCGATCAATGGTAGTCTTCTCAAGACTCGATGAATGGTAGTCTTCTCAAAGCCCAATCAATGATAGTCTTCTCAAGGCCCGATGAACGATAGTCTTCTCAAGGCCCGATCAATGGTAGTCTTCTCAAGGCCCAATCAATGATAGTCTCCTCAAGGCCCGATCATGGTAGTCTTCTCAAGGCTCGGTGAATGGTAGTCTTCTCAAAGCCCAATCAATGGTAGTCTTCTCAAGGCCCGATGAATGATAGTCTTCTCAAGGCTCGATGAATGGTAGTCTTCTCAAGGCCCGATCAATGATAGTCTTCTCAAGGCCCAATCAATGATAGTCTTCTCAAGGCCCGATCAATGGTAGTCTTCTCAAGGCCCGATCAATGGTAGTCTTCTCAAGGCCCAATCAATGATAGTCTTCTCAAGGCCCGATCAATGGTAGTCTTCTCAAGGCTCGATGAATGGTAGTCTTCTCAAAGCCCAGTCACTGGTAGTCTTCTCAGGGCCCGATGAATGATAGTCTTCTCAAGGCCCGATCAATGGTAGTCTTCTCAAGGCCCAATCAATGATAGTCTTCTCAAGGCCCGATCAATGGTAGTCTTCTCAAGGCTCGATGAATGGTAGTCTTCTCAAAGCCCAATCAATGATAATCTTCTCAAGGCCCGATCAATGGTAGTCTTCTCAAGGTTCGATGAATGGTAGTCTTCTCAAGGCCCGATCAATGGTAGTCTTCTCAAGGCTCAATGAATGGTAGTCTTATCAAGGCCCGATCAATGGTAGTCTTCTCAAGGCTCGATGAATGGTAGTCTTCTCAAGGCCCGATCAATGGTAGTCTTCTCAAGCCCAATCAATGATAGTCTTCTCAAGGCCTGATCAATGGTAGTCTTCTCAAGGTTCGATGAATGGTAGTCTTCTCAAAGCCCAATCACTGGTAGTCTTCTCAGGGCCCGATGAATGATAGTCTTCTCAAGGCCCGATCAATGGTAGTCTTCTCAAGGCCCAATCAATGATAGTCTTCTCAAGGCCCGATCAATGGTAGTCTTGTCAAGGCTCGATGAATGGTAGTCTTCTCAAGGACCGATCAATGGAAGTCTTCTCAAGGCACGATGAATGATAGTCTTCTCAAGACCTGATGAATGGTAGTCTTCTCAAGGTCCGATCAATGGTAGTCTTCTCAAAGCCCAATCAATGGTAGTCTTCTCAAGGCCCGATGAATGATAGTCTTCTCAAGGCCCGATCAATGGCAGTCTTCTCAAGGCCCAATGAATGGTAGTCTTCTCAAGAACCGATCAATGGTAGTCTTCTGAAACCCCAATCAATGATAGTCTTCTCAAGGCCCGATTAATGGTAGTCTTCTCAAGGCCCAATCAATGATAGTCTTCTCAAGGCCCAATCAATGGTAGTCTTCTCAAGGCTCGATGAAAGGTAGTCTTCTCAAGGACCGATCAATGGAAGTCTTCTCAAGGCACGATGAATGATAGTCTTCTCAAGACCTGATGAATGATAGTCTTCTCAAGGCCCGATCAATGGTAGTCTTCTCAAAGCCCAATTAATGGTAGTCTTCTCAAGGCCCGATGAATGGTAGTCTTCTCAAGGTCCAATCAATGATAGTCTTCTCAAGGCCCGATCAATGGTAGTCTTCTCAAGGCTCGATGAATGGTAGTCTTCTCAAGGACCGATCAATGGAAGTCTTCTCAAGGCACGATGAATGATAGTCTTCTCAAGACCTGATGAATGATAGTCTTCTCAAGGCCCGATGAATGGTAGTCTTCTCAAGGCCCGATGAATGGTAGTCTTCTCAAGACCCGATTAATGGTAGTCTTCCAAGGCCTGATGAATGAATGCCTTCTCAAGGCCTGATCAATGGTAGTCTTCTCAAGGCCCTATGAATGGTAGTCTTCTCAAGACCTGATGAATGATAGTCTTCTCAAGGCCCGATCAATGGTAGTCTTCTCAAAGCCCCGATCAATGGTAGTCTTCTCAAAGCCCCAATCAATGGTAGTTTTCTCAAGGCCCGATCAATGGTAGTCTTCTCAAGGCCCAATCAATGATAGTCTTCTCAAGGCCCGATGAATGGTAGTCTTCTCAAGGCTCGATGAATGGTAGTCTTCTCAAAGCCCAATCAATGATCGTCTTCTCAAGGCCCGATGAATGATAGTCTTCTCAAGGCCCGATCAATGGTAGTCTTCTCAAGGCCCAATCAATGATAGTCTTCTCAAGGCCCGATCAATGGTAGTCTTCTCAAGGCTCGATGAATGGTAGTCTTCTCAAAGCCCAATCAATGGTAGTCTTCTCAAGGCCCGATGAATGATAGTCTTCTCAAGGCTCGATGAATGGTAGTCTTCTCAAGGCCCGATCAATGGTAGTCTTCTCAAGGCCCAATCAATGATAGTCTTCTCAAGGCCCGATCAATGGTAGTCTTCTCAAGGCTCGATGAATGGTAGTCTTCTCAAAGCCCAATCAATGATAATCTTCTCAAGACCCGATCAATGGTAGTCTTCTCAAGGTTCGATGAATGGTAGTCTTCTCAAGGCCCGATCAATGGTAGTCTTCTCAAGGCCCGATGAATGATAGTCTTCTCAAGGCCCGATCAATGGTAGTCTTCTCAAGGCTCGATGAATGGTAGTCTTCTCAAGGACCGATCAATGGTAGTCTTCTCAAGGACCGATCAATGGTAGTCTTCTCAAGACCCGATTAATGGTAGTCTTCCAAGGCCTGATGAATGAATGTCTTCTCAAGGCCTGATCAATGGTAGGCTTCTCAAAGCCCTATGAATGGTAGTCTTTTCAAGGCCCGATGAATGATAGTCTTCTCAAGACCTGATGAATGATAGTCTTCTCAAGGCCCGATCAATGGTAGTCTTCTCAAAGCCCCAATCAATGGTAGTCTTCTCAAGGCCCGATGAATGATAGTCTTCTGAAGGCCCGATCAATGGTAGTCTTCTCAAGGCCCGATGAATGGTAGTCTTCTCAAGGACCGATCAATGGTAGTCTTCTCAAGGACCGATCAATGGTAGTCTTCTCAAGACCCGATTAATGGTAGTCTTCCAAGGCCTGATGAATGAATGTCTTCTCAAGGCCTGATCAATGGTATTCTTCTCAAGGCCCTATGAATGGTAGTCTTTTCAAGGCCCGATAAATGGTAGTCTTCTCAAGATCACATGAATGGTAGTCTTCTCAAGGCCGATCAGTGGTAGCCTTCTCAAGGTCCGACGAATGGTAGTCTTCTCAAGGCCAATCAATGGTATTCTTCTCAAGGTCTGACGAATGGTAGTCTTCTCAAGGTCCGACGAATGGTAGTCTTCTCAAGGCCGATGAATGGTAGTCTTCTCAAGCGCCGATGAATGGTAGTCTTCTCAAGGTCTGACGAATGGTAGTCTTCTCAAGGGTGTTCAATGGTAGTCTTCTCAAAGGCCGACAAATGGTAGTCTTCTCAAGGCCGATGAATGATAGTCTTCTCAAGGCCGATCAATGGTAGTCTTCTCAAGGTCCGACGAATGGTAGTCTTCTCAACGTCAACGAATGGTAGTCTTCTCAAGACCAGATGAATGGTAGTCTTCTCAAGGTCTGACGAATGGTGGTCTTTTCAAGGTCTGACGAATGGTAGTCTTCTCAAGGTCTGACGAATGGTAGTATTCTCAAGGGCCGAATAATTGTAATCTTCTCAAGGCCCGATGAATGATAGTCTTCTCAAGGACCGATGAATGGTAGTCTTCTCAAGGTCCGACGAATGGTAGTCTTCTCAAGGCCGATGAATGATAGTCTTCTCAAAGCCCGATGAATGGTAGTCTTCTCAAGGTCTGACGAATGGTAGTATTCTCAAGGGCTGATGAATGGTAATCTTCTCAAGGTCTGACGAATGGTAGTGTTCTCAAGGCCGTCAATGGTAGTCTTCTCAAGGTTCGACGAATGGTAGTTTTCTCAAGGCCCGATCAATGGTAGTCTTCTCAAGGCTCGATGAATGGTAGTCTTCTCAAGGCCCGATCAATGGTAGTCTTTCAAGCCCAATCAATGATAGTCTTCTCAAGGCCCGATCAATGGTAGTCTTCTCAAGGTTCGATGAATGGTAGTCTTCTCAAAGCCCAATCACTGGTAGTCTTCTCAGGGCCCGATGAATGATAGTCTTCTCAAGGCCCGATCAATGGTAGTCTTCTCAAGGCCCAATCAATGATAGTCTTCTCAAGGCCCGATCAATGGTAGTCTTCTCAAGACTCGATGAATGGTAGTCTTCTCAAGGACCGATCAATGGAAGTCTTCTCAAGGCACGATGAATGATAGTCTTCTCAAGACCTGACGAATGGTAGTCTTCTCAAGGCCCGATCAATGGTAGTTTTCTCAAAGCCCAATCAATGGTAGTCTTCTCAAGGCACGATGAATGATAGTCTTCTCAAGGCCCGATCAATGGTAGTCTTCTCAAGGCCCAATGAATGGTAGTCTTCTCAAGGACCGATCAATGGTAGTCTTCTCAAGACCCGATTAATGGTAATCTTCCAAGGCCTGATGAATGAATGCCTTCTCAAGGCCCGATCAATGGTAGGCTTCTCAAAGCCCTATGAATGGTAGTCTTCTCAAGGCCCGGTGAATGATAGTCTTCTCAAGACCTGATGAATGATAGTCTTCTCAAGGCCCAATCAATGATAGTCTTCTCAAGGCCCGATCAATGGTAGTCTTCTCAAGGCTCGATGAATGGTAGTCTTCTCAAAGCCCAATCAATGATAATCTTCTCAAGGCCCGATCAATGGTAGTCTTCTCAACGCTCGATGAATGGTAGTCTTCTCAAGGCCCGATCAATGGTAGTCTTCTCAAGGCTCGATGAATGATAGTCTTCTCAAGGCCCGATCAATGGTAGTCTTCTCAAGGCTCGATGAATGGTAGTCTTCTCAAGGCCCGATCAATGGTATTCTTCTCAACGCTCGATGAATGGTAGTCTTCTCAAGGCCCGATCAATGGTAGTCTTCTCAAGGCTCGATGAATGATAGTCTTCTCAAGGCCCGATCAATGGTAGTCTTCTCAAGGCTCGATCAATGGTAGTCTTCTCAAGGCCCGATCAATGGTAGTCTTCTCAAGGCCCGATTAATGGTAGTCTTCTCAAGGCCCAATCAATGATAGTCTTCTCAAGGCCCGATCAATGGTAGTCTTCTCAAGGCTCGATAAATGGTAGTCTTCTCAAAGCCCAATCAATGGTAGTCTTCTCAAGGCCCGATGAATGATAGTCTTCTCAAGGCTCGATGAATGGTAGTCTTCTCAAGGCCCGATCAATGGTAGTCTTCTCAAGGCCCAATCAATGATAGTCTTCTCAAGGCCCGAGCAATGGTAGTCTTCTCAAGGCTCGATGAATGGTAGTCTTCTCAAAGCCCAATCAAAGGTAGTCTTCTCAAGGCCCGATGAATGATAGTCTTCTCAAGGCCCGATCAATTGTAGTCTTCTCAAGACCTGATGAATGATAGTCTTCTCAAGGCCCAATCAATGATAGTCTTCTCAAGGCCCGATCAATGGTAGTCTTCTCAAGGCTCGATGAATGGTAGTCTTCTCAAAGCCCAATCAATGATAATCTTCTCAAGGCCCGATCAATGGTAGTCTTCTCAACGCTCGATGAATGGTAGTCTTCTCAAGGCCCGATCAATGGTAGTCTTCTCAAGGCTCGATGAATGATAGTCTTCTCAAGGCCCGATCAATGGTAGTCTTCTCAAGGCTCGATGAATGGTAGTCTTCTCAAGGCCCGATCAATGGTAGTCTTCTCAAGGCCCGATCAATGGTAGTCTTCTCAAGGCCCGATCAATGGTAGTCTTCTCAAGGCTCGATGAATGATAGTCTTCTCAAGGCCCGATCAATGGTAGTCTTCTCAAGGCTCGATGAATGGTAGTCTTCTCAAGGCCCGATCAATGGTAGTCTTCTCAAGGCCCGATCAATGGTAGTCTTCTCAAGGCCCAATCAATGATAGTCTTCTCAAGGCCCGATCAATGGTAGTCTTCTCAAGGCTCGATAAATGGTAGTCTTCTCAAAGCCCAATCAATGGTAGTCTTCTCAAGGCCCGATGAATGATAGTCTTCTCAAGGCTCGATGAATGGTAGTCTTCTCAAGCCCCGATCAATGATAGTCTTCTCAAGGCCCAATCAATGATAGTCTTCTCAAGGCCCGATCAATGGTAGTCTTCTCAAGGCTCGATGAATGATAGTCTTCTCAAAGCCCAATCAATGATAATCTTCTCAAGGCCCGATCAATGGTAGTCTTCTCAACGCTCGATGAATGGTAGTCTTCTCAAGGCCCGATCAATGGTAGTCTTCTCAAGGCTCGATGAATGATAGTCTTCTCAAGGCCCGATCAATGGTAGTCTTCTCAAGGCTCGATGAATGGTAGTCTTCTCAAGGCCCGATCAATGGTAGTCTTCTCAAGGTTCGATGAATGGTAGTCTTCTCAGGGCCCGATGAATGATAGTCTTCTCAACGCCCGATCAATGGTAGTCTTCTCAAGGCCCAATCAATGATAGTCTTCTCAAGGCCCGATGAATGGTAGTCTTTTCAAGGCTCGATGAATGGTAGTCTTCTCAAGGACCGATCAATGGAAGTCTTCTCAAGGCACGATGAATGATAGTCTTCTCAAGACCTGATGAATGGTAGTCTTCTCAAGGCCCGATCAATGGTAGTCTTCTGAAGGCCCGATTACTGATAGTCTTCTCAAGGCCCGATCAATGGTAGTCTTCTCAAGGACCGATCAATGATAGTCTTCTCAAGACCCGATTAATGGTAGTCTTCCAAGGCCTGATGAATGAATGCCTTCTCAAGGCCCGATCAATGGTAGGCTTCTCAAAGCCCTATGAATGGTAGTCTTCTCAAGGCCTGATGAATGATAGTCTTCTCAAGACCTGATGAATGATAGTCTTCTCAAGGCCCGATCAATGGTAGTCTTCTCAAGACTCGATGAATGGTAGTCTTCTCAAAGCCCAATCAATGATAGTCTTCTCAAGGCCCGATGAACGATAGTCTTCTCAAGGCCCGATCAATGGTAGTCTTCTCAAGGCCCAATCAATGATAGTCTCCTCAAGGCCCGATCATGGTAGTCTTCTCAAGGCTCGGTGAATGGTAGTCTTCTCAAAGCCCAATCAATGGTAGTCTTCTCAAGGCCCGATGAATGATAGTCTTCTCAAGGCTCGATGAATGGTAGTCTTCTCAAGGCCCGATCAATGATAGTCTTCTCAAGGCCCAATCAATGATAGTCTTCTCAAGGCCCGATCAATGGTAGTCTTCTCAAGGCCCGATCAATGGTAGTCTTCTCAAGGCCCAATCAATGATAGTCTTCTCAAGGCCCGATCAATGGTAGTCTTCTCAAGGCTCGATGAATGGTAGTCTTCTCAAAGCCCAGTCACTGGTAGTCTTCTCAGGGCCCGATGAATGATAGTCTTCTCAAGGCCCGATCAATGGTAGTCTTCTCAAGGCCCAATCAATGATAGTCTTCTCCAGGCCCGATCAATGGTAGTCTTCTCAAGGCTCGATGAATGGTAGTCTTCTCAAAGCCCAATCAATGATAATCTTCTCAAGGCCCGATCAATGGTAGTCTTCTCAAGGTTCGATGAATGGTAGTCTTCTCAAGGCCCGATCAATGGTAGTCTTCTCAAGGCTCGATGAATGGTAGTCTTATCAAGGCCCGATCAATGGTAGTCTTCTCAAGGCTCGATGAATGGTAGTCTTCTCAAGGCCCGATCAATGGTAGTCTTCTCAAGCCCAATCAATGATAGTCTTCTCAAGGCCCGATCAATGGTAGTCTTCTCAAGGTTCGATGAATGGTAGTCTTCTCAAAGCCCAATCACTGGTAGTCTTCTCAGGGCCCGATGAATGATAGTCTTCTCAAGGCCCGATCAATGGTAGTCTTCTCAAGGCCCAATCAATGATAGTCTTCTCAAGGCCCGATCAATGGTAGTCTTCTCAAGGCTCGATGAATGGTAGTCTTCTCAAGGACCGATCAATGGAAGTCTTCTCAAGGCACGATGAATGATAGTCTTCTCAAGACCTGATGAATGGTAGTCTTCTCAAGGTCCGATCAATGGTAGTCTTCTCAAAGCCCAATCAATGGTAGTCTTCTCAAGGCCCGATGAATGATAGTCTTCTCAAGGCCCGATCAATGGCAGTCTTCTCAAGGCCCAATGAATGGTAGTCTTCTCAAGAACCGATCAATGGTAGTCTTCTCAAACCCCAATCAATGATAGTCTTCTCAAGGCCCGATTAATGGTAGTCTTCTCAAGGCCCAATCAATGATAGTCTTCTCAAGGCCCAATCAATGGTAGTCTTCTCAAGGCTCGATGAAAGGTAGTCTTCTCAAGGACCGATCAATGGAAGTCTTCTCAAGGCACGATGAATGATAGTCTTCTCAAGACCTGATGAATGATAGTCTTCTCAAGGCCCGATCAATGGTAGTCTTCTCAAAGCCCAATTAATGGTAGTCTTCTCAAGGCCCGATGAATGATAGTCTTCTCAAGGCCCGATCAATGGTAGTCTTCTCAAGGCCCGATGAATGGTAGTCTTCTCAAGGTCCAATCAATGATAGTCTTCTCAAGGCCCGATCAATGGTAGTCTTCTCAAGGCTCGATGAATGGTAGTCTTCTCAAGGACCGATCAATGGAAGTCTTCTCAAGGCACGATGAATGATAGTCTTCTCAAGACCTGATGAATGATAGTCTTCTCAAGGCCCGATGAATGGTAGTCTTCTCAAGGCCCGATGAATGGTAGTCTTCTCAAGACCCGATTAATGGTAGTCTTCCAAGGCCTGATGAATGAATGCCTTCTCAAGGCCTGATCAATGGTAGTCTTCTCAAGGCCCTATGAATGGTAGTCTTCTCAAGACCTGATGAATGATAGTCTTCTCAAGGCCCGATCAATGGTAGTCTTCTCAAAGCCCCGATCAATGGTAGTCTTCTCAAAGCCCCAATCAATGGTAGTTTTCTCAAGGCCCGATCAATGGTAGTCTTCTCAAGGCCCAATCAATGATAGTCTTCTCAAGGCCCGATGAATGGTAGTCTTCTCAAGGCTCGATGAATGGTAGTCTTCTCAAAGCCCAATCAATGATCGTCTTCTCAAGGCCCGATGAATGATAGTCTTCTCAAGGCCCGATCAATGGTAGTCTTCTCAAGGCCCAATCAATGATAGTCTTCTCAAGGCCCGATCAATGGTAGTCTTCTCAAGGCTCGATGAATGGTAGTCTTCTCAAAGCCCAATCAATGGTAGTCTTCTCAAGGCCCGATGAATGATAGTCTTCCAAGGCCTGATGAATGAATGTCTTCTCAAGGCCTGATCAATGGTAGTCTTCTCAAGGCCCTATGAATGGTAGTCTTCTCAAGGCCCGATAAATGGTAGTCTTCTCAAGGCCGATCAGTGGTAGCCTTCTCAAGGTCCGACGAATGGTAGTCTTCTCAAGGTCTGACGAATGGTAGTCTTCTCAAGGTCCGACGAATGGTAGTCTTGTCAATGCCGATGAATGGTAGTCTTCTCAAGCGCCGATGAATGGTAGTCTTCTCAAGGTCTGACGAATGGTAGTCTTCTCGAGGGTGTTCAATGGTAGTCTTCTCAAGGGCCGACAAATGGTAGTCTTCTCAAGGCCGATGAATGATAGTCTTCTCAAGGCCGATCAATGGTAGTCTTCTCAAGGTCCGACGAATGGTAGTCTTCTCAAGGCCAATGAATGGTAGTCTTCTCAAGACCAGATGAATGGTAGTCTTCTCAAGGTCTGACGAATAGTAGTCTTTTCAAGGTCTGACGAATGGTAGTCTTCTCAAGGTCTGACGAATGGTAGTATTCTCAAGGGCCGAATAATGGTAATCTTCTCAAGGCCCGATGAATGATAGTCTTCTCAAGGACCGATGAATGGTAGTCTTCTCAAGGTCCGACGAATGGTAGTCTTCTCAAGGCCGATGAATGATAGTCTTCTCAAGGCCCGATGAATGGTAGTCTTCTGAAGGTCTGACGAATGGTAGTATTCTCAAGGGCCGATGAATGGTAATCTTCTCAAGGTCTGACGAATGGTAGTGTTCTCAAGGCCGTCAATGGTAGTCTTCTCAAGGTTCGACGAATGGTAGTCTTCTCAAGGCCCGATGAATGATAGTCTTCTCAAGGCCCGATGAATGGTAGTCTTCTCAAGGTCTGACGAATGGTATGTCTTCTCAAGGTCTGACAAATGGTAGTCTTCTCAAGGGCGATCAATGGTAGTCTTCTCAAAGGCCGACGAATGGTAGTCTTCTCAAGGCCCGATGAATGATAGTCTTCTCAAGGCCCGATGAATCCTATCTGGTCTTCCCCACCCCCGATGAATCCTACCTTCTCCTACCTGTCTTCTCAAGGTCTGACGAATGGTAATCTTGTCAAGGTCTGACGAATGGTAATCTTGTCAAGGTCTGACGAATGGTAGTCTTCTCAAGGTCTGACGAATGGTAGTCTTCTCAATGTCTGACGAATGGTAATCTTCTCAAGGTTCGACGAATGGTAGTCTTCTCAAGGCCCGATGAATGATAGTCTTCTCAAGGCCCGATGAATGGTAGTCTTCTCAAGATCCGTCGAATGGTAGTCTTCTCAAGGTCTGATGAATGGTAATCTTCTCAAGGTCCGACGAATGGTAGTCTTCTCAAGGCCGATCAATGGTAGTGTTCTCAAGGTTCGACGAATGGTAGTCTTCTCAAGGCCCGATGAATGGTAGTCTTCTCAAGACCCAATGAAATGTAGTGTTCCCAAGCCCAATGGATGGATGGTGGCCTTTCCAACTCCTTCTGTGTTACCTTTATTATCAAGTTGATATCGCACAAGAGCAGAAAATTTTAACAATTGCACACAGTGTCTTCTGCTTTTGGATCGGGAAGAGGAAACGAAATCAAAATATAGGAATGGATTTTGTTCAGCCTGTAAGCGTAAACGAATCATTTTGATGTTCAAAACTTATCTTTTTTATTGATATATAACTTCTATTTCGAAGGGGGGGGGGGGAATATGTATTTTTTATTTTGTCTCCCATAACCTTGAGGACGATGGGACGGGGGTGGCTCCGTCGGTAGAGCGCCAGGCTCGTAATCTGCAGTTCCCAGGTTCGAGTCCCAGCTGGGTCAGCGTTGAGATTTATCTCCGCAAAATTCCCCGCCGTGCCCACGATCAGTAGGGGACACCGATGGGCTTGGAAAGGCCGCCGTCCGTCGGATGGGACGTTAAGCCGTGGCCCCGTGTGCGGGAGAGCCATACCCTGTGCACTTTAAAGAATACACTGGATGGCCTTGACGGGAGACTACCATCCGTCTCCCAACAGCTGTTCCAGTGGGTCCCCTCCTCCAACCTTCTCTGAGCCTTCGGGGTCCATGTGACCTGGCCATTTAGCCCATGGTGTGCAAAAAAGTGCCACTCAGAGGTAAAACAACCCAACCCAACTTGAGGACGTTCATACTGGTAGAATTGTGATTCGAACCTGCGCATCTGAGGTGAAGAGGCTGACGCGCTCATGGTAGGCCCAATCCATCCATGAGCGGCAAAAAAGTGCCGCTCATACCATGGGCGGCAAAAATCCGCCATATTCCATGAGCCACATACCATACCACATAGCACATTCATCCACCACATACCATGAGCGGCAAAAAAGTGCCGCTCATGGTAGGCCCAATCCAATATTGGCCTACCATGAGGCTGACGCGCTCATGGTAGGCCAATATTGACAGCAGCGCGTTGCTCCTCCTCTTCTTTTGCTCTGAGAGGTCAGTTCCTTTTTAAGAATGTGTTGTCTTCTGATTCCCAGATATCAACAAGCTCTCCATTTGTTTCACGGCCAACTCCTCCGTTGGTCGATAATGACCCCCCGCTGCTTCGCTCTCTCGACAGATTGCAGCTCCTTCACTTCACCGTGTCGATTGCCGATGGTCAGTGCTGGCATTACCAGGAACGGGCACAAAGTAGGAAATGGCATTGATGGCATCTTGGCACCAAGCCTTCACAAGTCACACTGTTGCCAAAAGAGATTTAGTTTTTCGCTTCTTTTTCAGTCCTAATCTTGGTATGAGCTATTTTTTTTTTATCTACTCCGCATTTGTTGTTGTTTTCTCGATAACTTGCTGGAAAATCTACAATTCGTCTATTAAAGGAAAGTTGATGATGCTTGCGTTATAAAAACAGAGGCTGTATTTATATACTGTATTTATAGGGGGAGTATAAGGGGGGCCATGTCCCCCTCCTCCTATTAGAAAGCTAACAACGGTAATAGAGGTGCAGAATTATTAAACTTATTTATATTTCATGCATTTTTCAAGAAATGTTTTGAAAACCTGTAAACGGAGGTTTATATGTTATAATACATTGAAATCCAGTCTCTTTAACCCCCTTAACAATTTTTCCTACTCGATTTTGTTTCTTGCACTACACCCCCCTCTGTTTTTTGAACATCAGGGACTGTACGAGAGGGAGGAGGAAGGGGGACAAGACGTCTCATCATCATCATCGTCATCAAGCAGACATGGGCTACGGAGGTTCAACCAGACCGAGCAATTTAGTTCTCCAAGCAAGTCTGTCATGAGCTACATCTACTGCATCTGGCCATTGCACACCAATTTTAATAAGGTCCTGTTTGACGTTGTCTGCCCACCGCATCCTAGGTCTCCCCTTCTTTCTGAGGCCTTTAGGCACACTGTTCATAACCCTATTCGCCAATCTATAATCATTCATAAGGGCAACATGGCCACACCAACGGAGTCTCTCTCTGCACAATATGCTGCTTAAAGGAGGTTGCAAACTCCTTTGCCTAACCTCATCATTAGTTACAAAGTTGAACCACCTAATGCCCACTATACTGCGTAAGCATCTGAAATCAAAAGCATCTAGTTTCCTGTTATCTTGTTTACAAAGTGTCCAAATTTCACTATCATAACTAACCCTAGAAAGAACCAAACTATTATACAGTCTAATTTTAGTCTTTAGGTGTATACGCCTATTTCTCCACACTCTCCATAGATTCTTAAAAATCCCGGCAGCAATCCCTATCCGTCTGTTAATCTCATGCCGCACATCACCATTATCTGTTACATAGCTCCCAAGATAATTATGCTGTGACACCTGCTCAAGACTGCAACCATTCAGATTAACTGAATCACAGCCTGCCTGACCAATTTTCATCACTTTAGTTTTCTCTCTGTTTATAACCAAACCTACTCTACTACCAGTCTCATCAACAGGTCGAATGAAAGAGCTCATCTCATCAACATCATTTGCCAAATGGGCTAAAACATCAGCATAAACTAAATCAGACATTTTAGTATTTCCAGCCCATTTAAGGCCAAAATCTTTCTCTTGCAGTAAATTTCGCATAACATAATCAATAACCAAGCTTATCATTAATCAATAACCAAGCCAATCATTAATCAATAACCAAGAGAAAAGGAGACAAAATGCACCCTTGTCGAACACCAGAAATAATGCTAAACCAATTGCTACAAGACTTGCCAACTCTCACACACGACTCAGTGTTATTATAGAGAGCTTTCATTATGTTAACTAACTTGTCTGGTATACCATACGATCTCACAATCAACCACAAATTATGACGATCAACAGAATCGAAAGCCTTTTTGAAATCAACAAAGCTAGCAACCAAAGGTTTCTGAAACTCTAAACGTTTCTGGGGAGGGGATGGCTCAGTCGGTAGCGCGCCTGGCTTGTAATCTGTAGTTCCTAGGTTCGAGTCCCAGCTGGGTCAGCTTTGAGATTCATCTCCGCAAAATTCCCCCGCCCTGCCCACGGTCAGTAGGGGACACCGATGGGCTTGGAAAGGCCGCCGTCCGTCGAATGGGACGTCAAACCGTGGCCCCGTGTGCGGGAGAGACATACCCTGTGCACATTAAAGAACACGCTGGATGGCCTTGACGGGAGTCTACCATCTGTCTCCCAATAGCTGTTCCAGTGGGTCCCCTCCCCCAACCTTCTCTGAGCCTTCGGGGTCCATGTGACCTGGCCATTTAGCCCATGGTGTGCGAAAAGTGCAGCTCAGAGGTAAAACAACCCAATCCACGAGTTATCCCTTTTTTGAAACACCACGATAGTTCAACTGTCACTTCAATTTATGAAAAGATTTCACTATTTGCGACCATTTTTGCTAGAGTCTAGGTTACTGATGTACCTACATTATTTACTTCCAGTGAGCAATGAATAGACCCTCTGTTCTCGAGCATGTTCGACTCACAAAATGTCAGCACTGCCATTTCATTAATTCCTACCAAATCATCATCTGGACAGCCAAGATTTCACCAACTATTTACAAGCAGCTAAACTCCATTGTTTGTAAAAAATTATCTATCCTGCCTGGAATCTGTCCGGGTTCCTCCTGACTAGACCAAGCCATAGTCATTCCAATTTACGAGAGAAAAGGTGATCCCATTGATCCTACCAATTAGCGTCCAATCTCACTGACGAACATCGTTCCCCAAATAATGGTACGTTGCATACTATTCAAGCTTCTTTACATTCTTCAGGTGCATAATATCATTCCATATGAACAGTTTGGTTTCATGGCAAGCCGCTCCTCTACAGTGCAATTACTTCACCGTGTTAACAATTGGGCAATATCAATTGACGCTGGCAGTCCAATCGACGTTATTTATATAGATTTCGAAAAAGCCTTCGATAAGGAGATCGTTCGTCTTTGACACACTTCATCGACTGGGAATCCCCCAGATCATCGTAGGATTAATCTGCGCATTAGTTTCCAACCGCTCTCAACAAATAAGAGTTGAAGATGTCCTTTCTCCAATCAAGAATGTCAGCAGTGGTGTTGTTATTCAAGGATCTGTTCTTGGGCCTATCCTTTTCGCATGTGTATATTCACCTCAATTTTTTCATTCTAGAATGAAACTAGTAGAATTCTCATTCTTGTGCAGCATCTGAGCATCATGAGTTCTGTTTTTACGACCAGTTGCCTGCTACGTATTTGCTGATGACATTAAATTTTATGCCAATTCTGCTTCTTTAGATTTTTGTCGATCCATCCAGCTTGCATGAGTTGGGTTGGGTTGTTTTACCTCTGAGCGGTACTTTTTTTGCACACCTGGGCTAAATGGCCAGGTCACATGGACCCCGAAGGCTCAGAGAAGGTTGGGAGAGGGGACCCACTGGAACAGCTGTTGGGAGACAGATGGTAGCCTCCCGTCAAGGCCATCCAGCGTGTTCTTTAACGTGCACAAGGTATGGCTCTCCCGCACACGGAGCCACGGCTTAACGTCCCATCCGACGGACGGCGGCCTTTCCAAGCCCATCGGTGTCCCCTACTGACCGTGGGCAGGGCGGCGAATTTTGCGGAGATAAATCTCAACGCTGACCCAGCTGGGACTCGAACCTGGGAACTACAGATTACGAGCTTGCATGAGACAGCATCGAAGACTGGAGGTCATACCAGTTACCAATCTCTGCAGACAAAACCACTATCATGCACCTAGGTCATAGCAGTCAGAAACAAAATTATGTTATCATTGGCTTCCCTATCATCTCAATTGGATTTGGGTGTTACCATTTCTCCCAACCTTCATTTCCTTTACACTGGCAAAACATCGCCAAAAAAGCCAGCCATGATTTTGCGTCGCTACAAGAAGTGCAACAGGCCCACTCTTTTCAAGGCATTCACTACTTTTGTTTTGTCTTCTTTTGAATATGCATCTGCTATCTGATCTCCCCACACGATCTCTGACATAAGTCTAGTTGAACGTCCACTGGGATGGTCCAGTAAGAGATTACCTTGACTCTCCAACTCAAGCTACGAGGAGCGATTGAAAATGCTCAACATTCACTCCTTGGAATGGAGAAGGTTGGTTCACGATAAAAAAATCTGTTATAAAATCATTAACAACCTTCTCTATTCAAATCCGATCGAGTCATTAATTCATGTCTTGGACGCTGGCAGAACAAGGAGGCATCCTCAGTGTATATTTAAATACAGTCGACTTGGCCAAGTTTCTAAATTGTTTCAAGTTTTAACCTTCTTCATGCATCTAATTATATGTTCTCGATGCATTTATCATAGCGTAAAACACAAGTGTTAACTACATTGTAAATATTTCTCTGTTTCTGATGTCTTGAGCGGTGGTTAGCGTAAATTTTTGTACCTTCCTCTCAATCAATCAATAAAAAAATAGCAATTTAGGCTGTTCTTTTTTCCTGGTTCTAAAAACCGCTCGCGGCATGGTCGAATCGAATGAGCAATGTGTATTCTCGTTTGTGTAAAGCGAATATTATTGCCTTGCAGGAAAATAAGTGATCTAATGCCATGTGAGAAAGCTCCTTCTCATTGAACAGTTTTTGACTCAAAACCAAATCAGAACTATGAAAACCACGATTTCATGGAAGGGATCCATTCTAAAGATGTGGAGCACATAAAGAGATGTGCGAAAGAACGTCTTAAAAGCGTTTCCAAAGACGACTTCCGAAAAAAAGGTTTCAAAACATGGAAGACGAAAATGGAAAAGTGCGTTAAGGCCAAAGAGAAGTACTTTTTCACTATTGCGATTTTCCAATAATTTCATTGAAGTTTATTTTTTTTATCACACCTCTATGTTCAAACAATTTTGTCTATTAAAATGCTAATTATCCGTAAGCCATTCTAGAGCTTTTGCTAAACAAATATGCATATGAAACCAGACTTCCAAATGGTGTAGAGAATGCTCTTGGTATCGCTTTTTTTTTAGAAGCTCTTGGTATCGTTTTTCTTTTAGAAGTTCTTGGTATCGCTTTTTTTAGAAGCTCTTGGTATCGTTTTTCTTTTAGAAGTTCTTGGTATCGCTTTTTTTTGAAGCTCTCGGTATCGCTTTTTTTAGAAGCTCTTGGTATCGTTTTTTAGAAGCTCTTGGTATCGCTTTTTCTTTAGAAGCTCTTGGTATCGCTTTTTTCCATAAACTAATCAAAATCTAAACATTGATATTTGCAACTGAGTTATCTGAATAGATTAATGGGAGAGCTTTAACTAAGTGGAAAAATCAGGTTTTTTAAAGGAAACTAAATTATTAAAGATTATTTTTTTTTCTATTTTGCTCTTCTTGCATCCTTTATTACGTACCACCACAAACATTTATAGTGATAAAAATTTTCTCTTTCATTAAGTTTAATGATTGCTCGCTAAACTGTATATTCTTATTTCTTGTTAATTACAAACTTGTAAACAACTTTTTCTAATTTTGAAAAAAAAAAGACTTCCTATCTTTTACCAAAGGAAACATATTTTACATAAGCAAATCCATTAGGACTTTGATATTCAATTACTAGTTTGTTTGTGTTTTAAATATCAGAGGGTAAGATTTTATATATTTTTCCACTGTTTACGAAATAAGCGCATATGTCTGCATGTTCTTCACTATGACTATGTAATATTCTCATGAGCACAGGCAAAAGAAAAACACCTTGTTGACTTTAAATTCGCATCCAATTATTCACTAAAGAAAAATCTCAGGATTATTCAAAGAGAGGAGATGTAAAGCTTTTAACAGACAGAGCAGGTAAAAATGAGAAATGAACTAACAGACTTTTTCCGACAGCAAAAAATACGACGTATTTCTTGCGTCCACATTTTTCGTTGAGTCTGCTGAAGAAACAAGGTTTATTTTCTGTAGAAGTCTGTTCGCCATCGCCTCAATTCCTTATATCCCTTTATTGTTCCTTATGTACATATTGGATGACGTTTTTGTTCGTTTTTGGAAGAAACCTAGAATAATGTAATTTATTTAATGCAGCACTAGCATTTATATTGAGAATAATCTTTCCGTTCACTTTTTTCTATACGGATCGATTGATATCTTGTGATGGAAACTTTTTTTTATGTTGGACAATGGATTCAAGTCACAAAGACCCTTAAGGTTCAAAGCAGGATTGGCGAAAAGGGCCAGGTGGACAGGTGTCAAGTGAAGGATATAAAATTTTCCTGTCAAGGCTGTTTTTTTTAAACGTACAGGGTGTTTATATTGTACGGGAACCACGGGGTAATTTTTTAGCTGATAAACGATGTTTCTTACAACCTAAACTTGTCTCTTTTTAATGCTACCGTAAGAAACGAGGAAGCGAAAAATGTCTGAATTCTGGAGCTCGAACATGGGAAACGAGGAGTGTGAGTCTGTCGTGCATCTGATTTCATGTTGGTATTGCGAAGTATTGTTTACACAATGTACAGTCTAATTGCAAAATGCGCTTCCACTCAAAAGGAGTGGAAGCATTTCGTTTATTCCAGAGAGCATCTGCATGGTTGTAAGTGTTTTTATATGCCTCTTTCACTTTCTTAGGGATCTTGGGTTGTTGTTGGGTTGTTTTACCTCTGAGCGACACTTTTTTGCACACCATGGGCTAAATGGCCAGGTCACATGGACCCCGAAGGCTCAGAGAAGGTTGGGGGAGGGGACCCACTGGAACAGCTGTTGGGAGACAGATGGTAACTTCCCGTCAAGGCCATCCAGCGTGTTCTTTAACGTGCACAGGGTATGTCTCTCCCGCACACGGGGACACGGCTTAACGTCCCATCCGACGGACGGCGGCCTTTCCAAGCCCATCGGTGTCCCCTACTGACCGTGGGCAGGGCGGGGAATTTTGCGGAGATAAATCTCAACGCTGACCCAGCTGGGACTATAGGGATCTTGTAAATTTCCGCACAGCTGAAAGTGAAGTGTCTATCGAAAACCGTATCAATTTAATGCTATTTAGTTACGTTATTTGCTTTGGAATTTATTTCAAATTTTCGAATAATTTCGAATAATTTCGAATTTTTTTGTGTTCATTTATTAATAACGGGAAACTACAGATTTCAAGTCTTTATTCATTTTAAAGTGAGTTCTTCGGCGAACATACAGATACTGGACAAAAATATGGAAGCATTCCTTTTCTTCTGTCTGTTTATTTTACTGGAGAGTCAAATCCTAAATCGTTAATTTACACCATAAGTTTTTTTTATAGGAAAATAGAACTGAATAAATTTAAATCCCATTCAATATATCTAAATTTCGGTTTTAGATAATATTTGCTGAGTTTTACAGAGCAACGGAAGCTTGGATACTTAACAATAGCAAAGTCATGCCTAAGAAACTCCCAGCTGGGTCAGCGTTGAGATTTATCTCCGCAAAATTCCCCGCCCTGCCCACGGTCAGTAGGGGACACCGATGGGCTTGGAAAGGCCGCCGTCCGTCGGATGGAACGTTAAGTCGGGGCCCAGTGTGCGGGAGAGACATACCCTGTGCACGTTAAAGAACACGCTGGATAGCCTTGACGGGAGGCTACCATCTGTCTCCCAACAGCTGTTCCAGTGGGTCCCCTCCCCCAACCTTCTCTGATCCTTCGGGGTCCATGTGACCTGGCCATTTAGCCCATGGTGTGCAAAAAAGTGCCGCTCAGAGGTAAAACAACCCAACCGAAACAAGCCTAAGAAACTTGTATAAAACTAACAGTTATTGGAAGAACTATTTGAACAAAATTCTAAAACATAGACTTATTTTGAGGAAGATATTACTCTGAAGTTAATGCCGATCAATTTTAGAGGAAAAAATTGTCTTGAAACGGGTGGGATACGAACCCACGACCTCCTGATAACATGTCAGGTGCTCTGGGACCACTGAGCTACCGGCCGCCGATCTTCTCTAATTGATGTTATGAACTTTTTTCCTAAAATGAAACTTTCTGTCTACCAGCAGTAGACAATTCTCCGTGTCTCATGAAGGTATTTGTCTCAGCCTCAAGAAACAATGACAATCATGCCATGAGGATGGTAAGTACATTCTGAATGTACAATTGTTTAAATTCAAGAGATATGTTTCGACGGATTTAATGAATATTAAGGAAGATATCAGTCTGAAATCAACATCGATCAATTTTAGAGGAAAGGTTGTCTTGAGCCGAGTGGGTTACGAACCCAATTTTAGAGGAAAGGTTGTCTTGAGCCGAGTGGGTTACGAACCCAATTTTAGAGGAAAGGTTGTCTTTAGCCGAGTGGGTTACGAACCCAATTTTAGAGGAAAGGTTGTCTTGAGCCGAGTGGGTTACGAACCCAATTTTAGAGGAAAGGTTGTCTTGAGACGAGTGGGTTACGAACCCAATTTTAGAGGAAAGGTTGTCTTGAGCCGAGTGGGTTACGAACCCAATTTTAGAGGAAAGGTTGTCTTGAGCCGAGTGGGTTACGAACCCAATTTTAGAGGAAAGGTTGTCTTGAGACGAGTGGGTTACGAACCCAATTTTAGAGGAAAGGTTGTCTTGAGCCGAGTGGGTTACGAACCCAATTTTAGAGGAAAGGTTGTCTTGAGCCGAGTGGGTTACGAACTCAATTTTAGAGGAAAGGTTGTCTTGAGCCGAGTGGGTTACGAACCCAATTTTAGAGGAAAGGTTGTCTTGAGCCGAGTGGGTTACGAACCCAATTTTAGAGGAAAGGTTGTCTTGAGACGAGTGGGTTACGAACCCAATTTTAGAGGAAAGGTTGTCTTGAGCCGAGTGGGTTACGAACCCAATTTTAGAGGAAAGGTTGTCTTGAGCCGAGTGGGTTACGAACCCACGACCTCCTGATAACATGTCAGGTGCTATGGACCACTGAGCTACCGGCCGCCGATCAAGATCTCCTCTAATTGATGCTATGAACTTTCTACCAGCAATACACAATTCTCCGTGTCTCATGAAGATATTTGTCCCAGCTACTCTCAAACTCAAGAAACAACGACAATCATGCGATGAAGATGGTCTTCACGTTTGTTATTATTTGGAATTATTTATAATGTGTAAACATAATGTAGAAGGGCTTGTCCCTAACGTCACCATGGTAGTTAGGAGGAAAAATAAATAATAAACACCGTTGAGAAAGAAAAAGCATTTACTGCTGACAGTCGTCTCAGAGCTTTTATGAAGCAACAGCAATTCGTCCTTGTCCTAGTTTCTGATTGCCTTGCAACATTATCTTCAAAGCTATATCGCTCTCTGTACTCATGTAACAGAAATTTACGAAAATGTCTCTATGTAACGATACTTTTCTTTTATGGATGAGTTTCTAATGATGGATCCTTCTTTCTTTGCACTCCGATGTTTCCGTATTGGCTTACAAATCACATAAAAGAAATAAAACATCGTGAAAGAGCAACTACAGAGGGAAAAACACTCCTTTAACGTAAACAACCAAAGAATGTGCAACTCATAGAAAAATAATCCAATGACGTTACAACTAAAAATGGACCTTGTAATAGCAAATATAATAGATTTTTCTAACATTACTATGATTGGAATTAGGGGAAGTATTTTTATGTTGTTGAGAAAATATAAAGGGAAAAACAAAACCGGACTTTGATTCCTCCTTCTGATATATTTTGATATTATTCTGATAACGTAATCACATTTCTTCCACAGAGGAATCATGCGATTGAATGCAATCTGTTCTCTTTTCCGATTTATCAGCCCATTCTTCGTGTTCTCAATGGCCCACGAGTTCCTGCCATGAACCAACTACTTCGTTGGCCTTGGCCGCAAGAAGCAGGCTCAAATCCTGTCCTCCATCCTCTCCCCCTCCCTTCCATTCCCTAACCCCCCCCCCCCCCTTCCAACTCACGCTCGCATTAAATTTCAGTTCACAATGATCCGTGATGGGCCTCGTCGATTATTATTATTTTTATTCGAAGAGGTTTTATTGCTTTCTTTCTCCAGCTTCAGAATCGCCAAAGAACACTTCAGAGGCGTTTCTTCGATTTTTTTCTTTCTTTGATCTGTAAAAGGAGAAGCGTGTGGTGGAGTCGAAAAAGGAAAAAAAGATCGGTCAACGGAACGAAGCCAGTGGCGAAATGACTCCCAGAGAAAGGCAATATCTGACAACTCTGAAAGCACTTTCTATTGTCGCTTTTAGCAGCACAGGCAAATTAAAGTGGCAGGAAATGAAGGCAGGACATTCTTTTTGCTCTTTTCACTCCCTTGTATTTTTTCTTCGCTTTTTCTAAGCCACATTTCAGTTTTACTTTTTTGTTTTTCTTTCCGTCCTTGGTTACGTGTCCGCAACTGCATAATACTTGTCACAAAACAGGGTTTAATATAATTCATGGCTGTTCTCCCAGATACAAGTGGCTATGTACCTACCCACGTACCCACTGACGCAGGGCTGTTCCCTCTGACATAAATGGGCTGTTTTTACAAACGCGGCAAATATCACCGCGCCAAAGGAGAAGGCGAACACCGAACTCAAATGTAAACTGCATAAACTATAAATCACCCGTAAGCGAAACACCCGCGTCCCGAGGTCGACATTGCCGTTCCTAAAGAGAATTTAGTTTTAATTTAACGTAATTTATTGTTCTTTGGGAGTGAGCAATTCAGTGGGCCAACAAATCGGAAAGGCACTATATAAAAAAATATTCTGTGCAGTAAATGGATGGGGGAGAATTTTCCTCGATCAAATCTCATTACTGATTACTTATACTCTTAATCATTTGCAGGGGCGGGGGTGGCTCAGTCGGTACCGCACCAGGCTCGTAATCTGTAGTTCCCAGGTTCGAGTCCCAGCTGGGTCAGTGTTGAGATTTATCTCCGCAAAATTCCCCGCCCTGCCCACGGTCAGTAGGGGACACCGATGGGCTTGGAAAGGCCGCCGTCCGTCGGATGGGACGTTAAGCCGTGGCCCCGTGTGCGGGAGAGCCATACCCTGTGCACGTTAAAGAACACGCTGGATGGCCTTGACGGGAGGCTACCATCTGTTTCCCAACAGCTGTTCCAGTGGGTCCCCTCCCCCAACCTTCTCTGAGCCTTCGGGGTCCATGTGACCTGGCCATTTAGCCCATGGTGTGCAAAAAAGTGCCGCTCAGAGGTAAAACAACCCAACTGCTTAAAGAGTAATTAATACGAGGGTAAGTCGGAAAGTATAGTTCTCAGTTTGCTCCCGGTCAAGCTAATAAATATTTGGGGCCTGTGCCACCATTCTCATGTTAGCACTAAATAGTGTCACTGAGTGGGATAAGTCGTCACTGTTACAAACCAGTGCTGTGAGGGGAAAAGTCGAAGCGAACGTGGTCAAGGTTACTGCACTTGTATATGAAGCTGAAGATTGGAGCAATAATTCTGTTTCTGTGGGAACAGAAGATCCAACCGGTGGAATTCATCGATAGCATGTGATTGGGCATGGCTTGGAGGTCCTGCATTGGCAGGACCTCCAAGCCATACCCAATCACATGCTATCGACCATATCTAATCACAAGCCATACTCAATCACATGCTATCGATGATCATTTGGGTATGGCTTGGAGGTCCTGCCAATGCAGGACCTCCAAGCCATACCCAAATGAAATGAAATGAGCCATACCAAATGATTCAAAGAGAAAATCGTAAAGTGGCTTCAGGAACAAGATGCGTCCTTCTATCAATAGGGTTTGATAAATTGATCGATAGACCTTAGGAACAAGTCTTTTGACTACATGGAAAAATAATATATATGTGATGACATTCCCTGTATACATATCTTCAAACCTATATTTCTATATTTTTTCAATGCTTTCGGTGTAATTACCTACTCTCTGCCAAAATTAAATAGAGAATCTTTCTGACTCACATTCGCATAATTAGGACAAAAAACACAAAAGAAATTATTCATTGAAAAAAAAAACAAATTTCAATGATACTATCCTTGCGAATTTGTAAATGTAAATGATTTAATATCAGTCAAAATAATCTCGTCTTCTCAAATTGCACGCGATGAATCAGGAAGAAATGTCAGCTTTTTTACTCCTTGTCTACAAGGGCTAGGAGTAAGGCTAGGAGCATCATGCGTAAAAACGAAACTTGATAAATGAAAAACAGTTGTTTAGATGATGAAGAGTCTGAATGGACAGCAACAGAGAAGTTTAAAGATTAATAAAACCGCATCAGATGTCAGCTAAGCCGTTTGGTCTAATCCTCGAGATATAAGGACCCTCAAAAACATTTGCGAATTATTAATGAATTTTCAAATATTAAGACAAAAAAAAGCCTTCACTGAATAAATATAAAAATTTTGAAAGCAATTTACTTCTGAAATGGCATGGTCATCAAAGACGTAGGCGAACAACGTCGAGATTAGCTCAGTTGGACTCTTAAATGTTTTGGAGTTTTCCATTCTTCCTGTTCCAATGGACATGTCAAGGAAAATTTTTAAATCGCGTGTTTTATTCCTCTAAGCTAAATTACCAAGTCACAAAGGCCCCAAACTCTCAGGTCAACTCCTAACGACTTTCACAAAACTTGCTTACCAAAAATAACACCGCAAAAAAATGTATATAATATCATGCAAACTAAATCAAACTATCTCGTGCTTAAACAAAAAAAAATATCTTAAGTCCATCATTTGTGTCTGTCACCGTTCTGTTGTTGTTGACGAATATTACAAACATACTTCTTCCATTATCGCTTTACGCCCGTCCATTACATTAATCTCTGCTATCTTTTCGTAAGTGGCAGAGATCAATTCTGTCTTACCGTGAGCTTTTACGCCATTTTGAAACATATCCTAATAATTGGGCGTTTTTGTTCGGCAATAAAGCGCTTCTTTTGTAAGATGAGTGTGTGCTTCAGTGGCCTCAATTTGCAGACCCTAATCTTTTTTATTGTCTTTCAGTCATCTCTTCTTTCTCTACTTCTGTGCGTCATCTGCTAATGAACTGCTCTCTGAGAGATAATTTGCCCGTTATTTTCACACCATCGATCTTGAAACTATTGTTCGTTGTGTCTCGCTTTATGTGGCGTCATTTCAACGCTCCGAAAGCTAAAATGGCACTTGATTTATCGATGTACACCACGCCAAGACCTTCGCCTAGTTCTTTTTTTTTCGCTTCATTTTTGATGAAAGCTTTTAAGATGTTATTCTTCAAATTGTTATTGTTTCTCCAGCTTTGCCTTGATTGAGGTAATTGTTTTTTTTTTCTTCGTCTATGTAAACAAGATTGATTACGTTGCTTCAGAAACAAAGGAGGATTTTCTTGCGTTTAACTTCTTTTCGCTAATACATTTTGTTCGTTACCTGTAAGAGATAAAATCCTCCTCTTATTCGACTAGGTGGTCGAGTAAATTGCCTGTGGCATTGAAACGTTTTGGCAACACCACAATCTCTTAGAGTTTGCTTTGTCTGTTGTTATGTTATTGCTGTGATAATTACTCTTAATTATATTTTTTCTCAATGCTAATTTCTTCTTTTTCACACCTGTTAAAACAACTATCATGTTACTCTGATATCTATCATACTACTACATTTTTTTCCCTCTCGTGTCATGCTTTTTTATACTGTCATAGGTTGAGTTGCCTTTGAGCGGTTCTTTTTTGCATACACTGGGCTAAATGGCCAGGTTACTAAGATCCCAATGGCTCAGAGAAGGTTGGGGGAAGGTATTCATTGAATGTGTATGGAGAGAGACGGTAAGCCTCTCTTCGAGGCTGAGTCAAAGTTCTTTATGAAATTTGACATAGCCTTGAACACATCACAGGAAACTATTAGTGTTCTTTAACTTGCACAGGGCATGGCTCTCCTGCACACAGTGCCACGGCTTTACATTCCATCAGACAGGCGGTGTCCCCTATCGATCGAGGAAGGGGGGGAGGGAGGGGAGGGAGATAAATCTGAAAGCTGGCACAGCTGGGACTCGAACCTTGGAATTAAACATTCCGAGTCTAGCGTGTTGCCAACTGACTCTCATGACAGGTGATTTTTTGATCACGTGACTTTTTCGTTATGTGATTTGCAATTTTTTCACCTCTCTTGATTTGTGTTTGTTTTCTCCGCCATTTTATTGAATTTTATCTTTCTTATTATTTACAGCATGAAAACTAAAAGAGATTTTGTTGCAACTAATGTTTCATTGCAACTAACATGCACATCAGAATATAAGTATGCAACTAACATGCACATTAGAATATAAGTATGCAACTAACATATCATCAGAATATAAGATGATATAATTTGTTTGCTATCATTAGAAAAATTAACTCAGTTTCTTTAAGAAGCTTTGGACCACGTTGAAGCTTTCAGTCGTTGGAATAAAATTAGAGAAGTAAGAGAAGATTACATTGGAAAAACGTTTATGTTCTTGTGTATGGAATAACTGTTTCGAAGTTACACTAAAAATAACCTTATTTATTGATTCACGCTCGTCTAATACTCTAAACGACCAGGTTACAAACACTCCAAGTTCAAAGCCGTGAAGAGAAAGAAATCCACTTGACAACTGTTAGTCTCCCATCAAGGTCATCCAGCATACATGCAGATGGCACAGCTCTCTTGCACACGGCTTAACATTCCACCCAATGGATGATGTCCTTTCGAAGCACAACGGTGATAAGTGCTTTGAATTTCTTATTGCATTCCTAGCAATGTTTCTTCTCATTTCAAGCCTCCTAAAATGGAATCGAAACATCAGTGTCATACCTTTGCATCCTAGCAATGTTTCTTCTCATTTCAAGCCTCCTAAAATGGAATCGAAACATCAGTGTCATACCTTTGTATCCTACCAATGTTTCTTCTCATTTCAAGCCTCCTAAAATGGAATCGAAACATCAATGTCATACCTTTGTATCCTACCAATGTTTCTTCTCATTTCAAGCCTCCTAAAATGGAATCGAAACATCAGTGTCATACCTTTGTATCCTAGCAATGTTTCTTCTCATTTCAAGCCTCCTAAAATGGAATCGAAACATCAGTGTCATACCTTTGTATCCTAGCAATGTTTCTTCTCATTTCAAGCCTCCTAAAATGGAATCGAAACATCAGTGTCATAACCTTTGTATCTCCGCTAAATCCCATCCCTGCCTTCGATCAGAAAGGGAACACCGAAACGAACGGTCTTTCGAAGCCCGTCGTGAGTCGGATAAGGCGTCAAACTATGGATTCATGTGCAAGAGAGTCATACTCCGTGCATATTAAATAACACGCTGGATGGTCTTGATGGGAGTCTTCCATCTGTCTTCTAACAGTGGTAATCCTCCAGTGGGTCCCCCCCCCCCCCCGCCCTTAGCTTTCTCTGATGCCTTGGTTCCTTGTAACCTGGCCATTTAGCTTATCAAGTGCAAGAAAAAGTGCAGCTGAGAAGTAAAACAACTCAACCGATACTTTTAGATCCACCTTTTGCCGTCTTTGAGCCGATTATCATATCATCAAGTTTATTTTTCCCATTAATAGTATTTCTTTTTGGGAAAGCGTCATTTTCGTCGAGCACTGAAAATAACCTTGTGGACAGAACAATTTCAAAAAACAACTCGAATTGGCCTTGTCTATGTCTTTAATGCATTTCTCCATACAGGAAAAGAGGGAGCTTTCTCCTTTCCCACCCGACCTCGGAGAAGAAGCTCCAGTTCCAATCAGGAAAAAAAATGATATGATGAACCGAGTCAACAGGAACGATGGAAAAGACTTCGGAATTTTTGCCCTTTTTTTATCAAAACATTCGCAGAGAGGTTTAGCTCAACGAACAAAAAGATAAGCGAATATTTATGAAGATTGTTTATTCTTCATCTTATTTATTTGCGTACTCCGAAACTAATTCTGGAAAATCGAATTTACGAGACAAAATTTCGGTTCTTGTTTATTTTCTGACCACCTGGTGTTGACATAATTCGTTACTTCCAAGAGGAGCCTCTTAAACACCTTTCGCAAAGTTCCCTCTTCCCACATTCCCTCTTAACCAAGTTTATATCCTCTTCCATTCGTTAAAGTCTTTTCTGATCGCCATATCTGCAAAAACTACTTTCGGTCCGAAAACTTGTTGCGAATCAAAGGTGCCGTCATGTCACGATCAGAAACAAATGAATGCTTCACGTTACCTTCATTATTTTTTCTCGCCTTTAAGGTTCCGCAAAAAAGAATATTTATTTATACATATATATTCATAGCTTGTGGGAGTCGTCTTAGGATAGAGCTCGCTGTATTCGTGATTTAATAAAAGACGCAGAACGTAAATAACTAGAGGGAAAAACGTAAAATATTCGAGAGTGTCACCACGACGGAGTGAAGTTTTCATGAGTAGAAAACAAAAAGCAAAAACCTGAAACGAAACAGAAAGAAAAAAAGAGTCTTGCAGATTCTATCTAGGCGAAAGGCTGACATGCCTCCATGCATGCACACACACGATTTTACTCCTGGAGAAAGTTGAGAGAATGTCTTTTTTTTTTCTCTGTTTCCAATGAAGTCAGCTAAAGGAATGTAAATATTATTATTTCGTTCGGCAGTCGGTAACATTTTACAGGGCGAGAGAAAGAGCCAGTGGGTAAGATAAAAGATAAAGTTATTTGTTATTCCATTTTACATTTGAGTATTGGAATCGATTTTGCAAATGCAGAAGGACTCAGGCTTAGGTTTTTTTTCCTCTCAGTGCATGAGCAGGGTTGAATTGTAAGATCTACGTAAGTAAATAGTGTTGTCATTTTTTTTTCTTTTGCTTCCATTTCACTCTGTTGTTGTTCTTCTGCGTCATTTTCCCCCAGCGGATGGCAGTGTGAAGGAGGGTGCTCCACATGATTTCACTTCGGGCTGGAAAAGTTCTCACAAGGAAATATCTTACAGCAGAACTCCATTCACTTTGAAGAGAAGAAGAGGTCCAAGTTAGACCGAATATTAGAGTCTGTTCCGATGCCGGAGAAAGTAAATCTTCAGGAAATATGGAAATTTTTCATCCCTAGATAGTTTTTCCAGCAATGTAGGACAAACCGTTTCCCCGAGCATCTCGTGTTTCACTGGTTCAAAGGTTATTCCTAGGGAGAAGGACAAGATGATTACTAAGAAAGAGTAAGAGGATTATTCTTGGAAAGAGGAAGAAAATGCACGTAAAGAGGAACAAGATGATTCCCAGGAAGAGGAAAGAGGCGACTCATAGGAAGAAGAAAAAATGTTATTCTGAGGGAGAGGAACGGGGTGATTCTGAGGGAGAGGAACAAGGTGATTCCGAGGGAGAGGAACAAGGTGATTCCGAGGGAGGAAGACAATGAATCAAAGAGGAGAAAAAACAAAGGGATTCCTATGGAGAAGTAAAAAATGTGATTCTTAGGAAGAAAAAAAATATAATTCCTAAGGAAAGAAACAAGGTGATTTCTAGCGAGAAGAAAAAATATTATTCCTAGGGAAGAAAACAATGTGATTCTTAAGGAGAAGAAAAATATATTTCATAGGAAAAATGAAAATGTGATTCCTAGGGAGAGGAACAAGGTGATTCCCAAGGAAAGAAAAAAAAGTGATTCCTAGGAAGAAGAAAAATGTGATTCCTAGGGAGAAGGACAAGATGATTACTAGAAAGAGAAAGAAGATGGTGTAAAAAATGTGATTCTTAGGAAGAAGAAAAATGTAATTCCTAAGGAGAGAAACAAGGTTATTTCTAGCGAGAAGAAAAGATATTATTCCTAGGGAGGAAAAAAATGTGATTCTTAAGGAGAAGAAAAGTATAATTCATAGGAAAAATGAAAATGTGATTCCTAGGGAGAGAAAAACAAGGCGATTTCCAAGGAGAGAAAAAAAAAGTGATACATAGGAAGAAGAAAAATGTGATTCCTAGGGAGAAAAACAAAATTATTACTAGAAAGAGAAAGAAGATGATTCCTAGGGAGGGAAGATGATTCCCATAGAAAATATAAAGATAATTTTTAAGGAGAAGAAAAATGTGATTCGTAAACACAGGAAAAACAAAGCACTTTTTAGGAAGAGAAAAAAAGGTGTTTCTTAAGTAGAGGAATTGTAGAAGGAATGCCGGGTTCCGTTGGATTATTCCTGTACGGTATTTTTCTGCACATAGTTTTGCAGATATGCGCGGGGTTTGTCTAATTTGGTTACGAGCCAGAATCTATCTACAGATTCAACTCCCAACTGCGCCAGCACTGAGAATTTTCTCTGCTAATTTGCATTCTGCTCTCGGTGAGAAAGGGGATACCGTTGAGCTTGGAAAGGTCACCGTCCGTTGGATGGATGTTAAGCCGTGGCACTTGTTCAAGAGAGTCATACCTTGTGCATGTTAAAGAACACGCTATATGGCTTCGACGAGAGGCTACCATCTGTATCCTAACAGCTGTCCAATTGAATTCCCTTCCCCAACCTTTTCTGAGACCTTGGGGTCCTTGTGACCTGGCCATTTATTATATACGGTGCAATGAATTAACCTGTTTTCGTATATGACCCAGAAACTGCAAAAGCAGCTAAAATAAAGCATCATTTGTCGAAATAAATTAGTCAATTATAAAGACGAAAATGGCAATGATTTTTTTTTAATCTTAGTCTTATAAAATGCTGTCATAGAAAATGAAACTTGACTAAATTTTTCACTTTGTCTGTGTCATATAGGAATTTTCCACATTGTATCTTCCTTTGTGCATACATGTAATGTTATTATTGTATAATATTATTCTAAAATTTTCATATTATCTATTACTTTGAAACAGAAGTGGGTAACTAAACATCCCAGAGAAGTGTAATATTAAACAAATAAATATATTACTTTGGCAGCAGTCAAAGAAGGAAATAACTGGAAGTCAAGGCAGCCATAACAAGAACGTCCCAGCAGAGAATCCAGAGCTAAATATCCCGGATTCTTTGTGTAAATTGTCAACGAATGCAATCCATATGAGGAGACGTTGTTTAGAAAATGTCATCATATACACGCATTCGTGACTCGTCTGGGAATAATGCCGAGTCATTAAAGCTATTGTCATCCATTAGGGACTGCTTCGACTTAGGAACGGAGTAATACTGAATGCTGCTACAAAAGCTTGGATTTGGGTTGTTTTACCTGATGACACTTTTTGACTGAGTGGCACTTTTTTGCACACCATGGGCTAAATGGCCAGGTCACATGGACCCCGAAGGCTCAGAGAAGGTTGGGGGAGGGGACCCACTGGAACAGCTGTTGGGAGACAGATGGTAGCCTCCCGTCAAGGCCATCCAGCGTGTTCTTTAACGTGCACAGGGTATGGCTCTCCCGCACACGGGGCCACGGCTTAACGTCCCATCCGACGGACGGCGGCCTTTCCAAGCCCATCGGTGTCCCCTACTGACCGTGGGCAGGGCGGGGAATTTTGCGGAGATAAATCTCAACGCTGACCCAGCTGGGACTCGAACCTGGGAACTACAGATTACGAGCCTGGCGCGCTACCGACTGAGCCACCCCCGCCCCGCAAAAGCTTGGAAGAATACTGCAAGATTAAAGAAAATTTAACATCGGAAAGGACGAAAAAGAGAGACTTCTTTCAGTTGTGTGATCCGAATGTCGTGGCAGCGGAGACAGATCACATAAAGGAATTCTGCGTCGAAGGAAATTTTGACGTAGAAGGAGAATAAAGAAATAAATGACGCGGAAAATATTGCGAAAAGGAGAAATGAGAGAATCGATTCTTTGGTTGGTTTCGGTTTGAAAAAGAAAAGTTATTATGTTTTGGGTTTTTCGCTTTTCCTTCGTTGAGGGAAAAAAAATTTCGAAGATGAAGGATAAGAAAGATTCCTTCAAAGAGAAAGAAAAGGAAAAAAACTTGGAAGAAAGCGCAAATAAGGAAAGTGAAAGAAACGCAGAGATTCCAAAAATCATGTAGTAAGTTCCATTTGAGTTCAAAGAGCGAAAGGAAAACTTACAAAAAAAAGGAAAAAAAAAACAGCAGATGCTGAGGAGAGAAGTTTCAGAAGTTTAAGATTGTCTTGAGAAGGCATAAAAAGTTTGAGCTCGTGGTAATGTTTTTTATCAATGGCGTACCAATGGGGTAGGATTGAAAGTTTAATGCCCCACCTTGATAAATTTTTATTGTAATAAACCATTATTTCATAATTTACATTTGTAAATTGTTAAGAAAATGTTTCTAGGAAAAAACCTTCCAAGAATCCTGGCTAACCTACTGCTCTTTAGATATCCATATTAGTAGATTTACCCTGAGTTCCTTAGATCCTTATGTAAATTAGGCTTTTTTTTTGGGGGGGGGGGCTAACGAAATAAATTCATTCGTAGAAGCAATAAACTAAATCGTGCTTCTACGATTCTTTCCATTCCTTAGTGAATACCATTGTTGCTATTGTAACTAAGAAAGCACGTGTTTACTTTGGTTGAAGCTAGTGACCAATTAGAGAAAACCCCATTCTTACACGACTGAGTGACCATTAAGAGTGGCGGGGGAAAAATGACTTTTATTATGATAAAGAAACGCTGTCTATCGAATTTTGAGCCCTAGCTAAGATGACAAGATTTAGAGAAAGAAAAATAAACTGGGCATTTTGGGTTTGGTTGGATTGGTTTGTTTACGTATCTTCCTATTGCTTTTGACTTTGCCATTTGTCGGTTTGTGGATTTGACGAAACGTTGCTCCACCATATCTTTCGAACGCGATGGAGAAACTTAATGAATTATGCGCCAAAGAAAGCTTGTAACGTGGGGAGTGTCATAGGCTATAAAAAAATTGATCTCCAATGCTTTCTTCCCCCCCTAAAAAAAGTGGAAATGGGAAACTATTCTTAAGCTATATCTCTAGATCGCGAAGGCCGAAAATAACAAGCTGTACTCCAATGAAAGCTTCTGACGCGGGGAATGCCCTAGTCTATGAAATACTAACTGGAAACACAGTTCTGCAAATAAATACTAACTGGAAACACAGTTCTGCAATTAAATGTTAACTGAAGCACAGTTCTGCAATTAAATATTAGTTGGAAGTACAGTTGTGCAATTAAATACTAACTGGATACACAGTTCTGCAATTAAATACTAACTGAAGCACAGTTATGCAATTAAATACTAACTGGGAGCACAGTTCTGCAATTAAATATTAACTGGAAGAACGTATATTACCTTTGGCGATTATGGGAATCTCGCTTTTAATCTACTTTTTACCTACTTTTACACTCTAAAAGTTTCAGTTCCAAATAATGAATGATTTGGAAAATGCAAATAGTAAATATTTCATTAGAACTTATACAACTTAGAAAGTATTTTTTTATTTTATTTCTTAAAATCCAAAAGTTGCTTTTTTCACACCCTTTTGGAAAAAGGTAGCAGATTTTTGCTCTCAGTGAAACATCTCTTGACACTCTATGAACGAAATTTCAAATTTCTGTCATAAACGAATCATTTGCAATATTCGTTAGAAGTGTTACATTTTCCGTGTTTAAGGCACTCTAAAGATTAAAGATGTAAATTAAAACTGCCTGAGGATTTGAGAAATGCTAATTGTAATATTTTATTAAGACCAATACAACTAAAAAAGAATTTTCCAATTATAATGGGGCGGGGGTGGCTCAGTCGGTAGCGCGCCAGGCTCGTAATCTATAGTTCCCAGGTTCGAGTCCCAGCTGGTCAGCGTTGAGATTTATCTCCGCAAAATTCCCCGCCTTGCCCACGGCCAGTAGGAGACATCGATGGGCTTGGAAAGGCCGCCGTCCGTCGGATGGGACGTTAAGCCTTGGCCCCGTGTGTGGGAGAGCCATACCCTGTGCACGTTAAAGAACACGCTGGATGGCCTTGACGGGAGGCTACCATCTGTCTCCCAACAGCTGTTTCAGTGGGTCCCCTCCCCCAACCTTCTCTGAGCCTTCGGGGTCCATGTGGCCTGGCCATTTAGCCCATGGTGTGCAAAAAAGTGCCGCTCAGAGGTAAACCAACCCAAATCCAATTATAATCTTAGGAAAAAAAAACTGCAATTCCCATTCCCTTGTGTGCAATGGAGCAACTGCAAAACGTCATGGACTTTAACATTCTAACATCAAAATTTCAAATTTCTAGTTTAATACGTCGCTTGCAATATTCGTTAAAAATATTGCAATTTTCAATTTTTTTCCACCGTTAAAAGACGCAAATGAAACTTTTTGAGAAATTCGGAATTCGCGAATCGTAACATTTCATCGATTCTTATCCAACCCAAAAAGAATTTTTAATTTTTCTCTAAAAACAAAAAAAAGTTGAATGTCTACCGATGGACAGGCAGACGACAACGTAAAAACATTTAGTTTTAAACGAGATCAAAATGAATGAATAATTATTTTTCTTATTTTACTGAAAAATAACTAATATATTTATTTAGAATCTAATGAGGCGTTGAATGATTAATTTCCACATCACTCATCGTAATATGCTCAGTCGGTAGCGACCCATACTTTTCTTGGAATAGGCCGCCGTCCGTCGGATGGGACGTTAAGCCGTGGTCCCTTGTGCGGGAGAGCCATACCCTGTGCACGTTAAAGAACACGCTGGATGGCCTTGACGGGAGACTACCATCTGTCTCCCAACAGCTGTTCCAGTGGGTCCCCTCCCCCAACCTTCTCTGAGCCTTCGGGGTCCATGTGACCTGGCCATTTAGCCCATGGTGTGCAAAAAAGTGCCGCTCAGAGGTAAAACAACCCAACCCAACAACCCTTACTGCAAGCTTTATTTGACTCATAGCTTCTAACTTTCGGTCCTCGCGTTCCGAAGATATAGCACAACAAATGTTTTCAAATTCCCCGCTTTTCAGGGAAGAAGAATACATGGGGGTGGGGTGATTTTGTGTAGTCTAAGACACTCCCGTGTAAGAAGCTTTCTTTTGAGGTGCAGCTTGTTACATGCTTTCGGAATTAGCGTTGTCGATATATAGAGGAGCAATCGTTTTCATATTTTACCTTTTTTTTAGAGGGGAAGAAGGCAAGAGGGTCATATTTTTATAGCCTATCGCATTTCCCCGTCATAAGCTTTCATTTGACATATAATTCATTAAGTTTCTCTATTGCGTTCGCAAGATGTGGTGGAAAAACTGTTTTTAGATATCCGCAAACCGAAAAACTACAAACCGAATAATGTCGAGCGAAAAGCAATTGAATATAGCTAATATTTAAAAAAATAATATGAGACTGAGAGTTTTCCTTAAAATCTGAAGAAAAATATTAGCATGAGTGTATAAGCACAATCTGAAAAGGAAACAAAAAGTCCCTCATTACACGAAATTTCTCCGAGAAGTTCTTGATTTCTTGCTCATTTGGGTTGTTGTTGGGTTGGGTTGTTTTACCTCTGAGCGGCACTTTTTTGCACACCATGGGCTAAATGGCCAGGTCACACAGACCCCGAAGGCTCAAAGAAGGTTGGGGGAGGGGACCCACTGGAACAGCTGTTGGGAGACAGATGATAGCCTCCCGTCAAGGCCATCCAGCGTGTTCTTTAACGTGCACAGGTATGGCTCTCCCGCACACGGGGCCACGGCTTAACGTCCCATCCGACGGACGGCGACCTTTCCAAGCCCATCGGTGTCCCCTACTGACCGCGGGCAGGGTGGGGAATTTTGCGGAGATAAATCTCAACGCTGACCCAGATGGGACTCGAACCTGGGAACTACAGATTACGAGCCTGGCGCGCTACCGAGAGCCACCCCCGCCCCTGCTCATTTGGGAGAGAGAAAAGGAGCGAAAAACTCTTGAAGTTTTACAATATTTGCTAATGCTTTCACACTCTTAGAAGAAGAAAAAAAAATGAGATAGAAACCAAAGGAAATAATAATCATTTTCAGAAAGATTTCGATCGTTCTCTTAGCTGATACAATATATTGTGTTCTGGCGCTTTAATGAAACTTCCTATCTTGTCTCCTTTACAAGTGGCTGCAGTCATTTACAGAAGTAGTAGGAAGGACAGTGGTGGAGGGGGGGTTGGGGTGAGGGGGAAGGGGAATGGCGCACTACTCGAGAAATTGCTTCCAAACTGCTATCGTTCTCCTTATCGGCGGTAATTATAAGTGCTTCAGTTGGAATTAAGAGAGTCGCTTCTGTGAGAAGTTTGAATAATAGTTAGTGCCGGGAAACTCGAAAGACGAAGTAGTAATAGCGGTTAATAATAACTATTAAGAGACTGACGTCTTCGTTCTCAAAGTTAGTCCATGTAGTCAAGGCATCTTTCTTGCTAATGATGCACACACACACATACAGATGAAGCGCTCATCATGGCTTAATGATAAAGAGGGAAGGCGTAAGGAAGCTCAAGAGTATCGTTAATGAGATGGATAAGCCCACATTTACCTCTCGACAGTGCCGTTAGAGGAGTAGGTGTTTTTAGCGCTAAGAACAGAAGGAATTGTTTGCAACATTTTCAGATGGAAATGTTTAGGGAGAAGATTTATTTGAGATTTCAGGAGTTGAAGAGTCTTGATCTGTTTGTTCATTCTGTGAGTCGGATGCTGCTCTGGGAGTGTTTAAACATTCAAAACGTTACGAGTTTGATGGAGGTTTAGTTTCTTTCGAGCAGTTTGGGAACAGTTTATATTGATTCTGTTAACCATTTCGCGACTAAGGGAAACATTTTTCCCATTTTAAAATTGGTGATTGTCGTATTTAATTATAACCTTATCTGCATTTTTTATACACAATGTCAAAATAGAACGTATGCCGAACGCAATTACGTAAAGGGGAAAGTTTAGGAAACAAAAACGGAACTGTCAGGACGCATAATATATGTACTATGTGCAATGTCCATCTTTGCCTCACTACCAAAAGAAATTGCTTCGCAGAATATCATAATTAGCACATCATTTTGTATAGTAATTTTATTTCATAATTTTGTATTATTTTAGTTAACATTTTGTTCTAATAAACCAATAAATAAAAGACATTGCATAATAAGCCTAACTATAATTTGTGTTACCTTTATAGTCCATTGGGAAAAATATTTCCCATAAAATTCCAAAAAAACTACACATTGTTATGTATTTTTCTTATGATTTTTATTTATTTTGCGTCTAAACAAACTAAAATAAACAGTTACATACTAATATTTACTCTTAGAAACCTTATGGTCCTGAAAGGGTTAACAAATGCAAGTTATTCACTGTTGACGATGATTAAAAATATATCACGCTTTATTAATTGCTAAATATTAAGGATATTTGATGATCCTACGAGAAACAGAAATAAGAGGGGGTGGCAACATGAACTATACCTTCCCCAAGAAACTTTTAACAGACTAAACTAAATGAAATAAAGAAATATTGACCTCTGCAGTGAGAATACTTTCTGAAAAAAAAAATAATAAAATATAATAAACCGAGACGACGTTCTGTCCATTTCAACTTAGTGAACTATTGAATTTGCTGCACTGGTGGACTTCTGTGGAGGGAAAATCTGCTGCTGTGTTTTTTGCTTGTTTGTGAATTGACTTCCCAAGTGAATAGATTCACAGGATATGTTTATCAGCTGGTGGATAATCCTGAACAGAGGTCATCGCAGGCACCTGAACTCTTTTTCTACTGGCATCGTCGAATTCCACATTGGAGGAAGTCTTCCAGTGGTGGGGAAACAGGTCTTTGCCCAATGCCTTCGATTAAGGGGCTGTTTGATATTGTCGGATTTCCTCTTTCAATAAACATGGTTTCTTTAAACATCCCACTAACCATTTTCTCTCCATAGGTGGTTGGATTGTGAGGACTCTGCACAGAGCTTTTTAACTTGATGTCCTCACACAAGAATTCCACCGTTATAATTTAGATATTTTCTGGTTGCAAGAGACCAGATAGACAGATAAAAGCTAAACAGACAACCGTTAAAGACTTGAATATTATCACTGAAATGCTCAGCCCACCTAGCCATGACAGAATCCTCACCTTCTATAACCTTACCTTGTTTATCCTTCAATCCCTGTATGCCTGTCCGTTTCCTACCACACAAAACATTAACTATCTAGTACAGCTCTCTGCTGTTGTGCTGTCTAACTGCTTCCTCGGCTTTGTCAGCCAAACCATCAAGCCAAAGATTCTTATCAGCAGCTAACTGATCTTTTACACGTTTATTAAGTTCTCTGTAATGCTTTCTATTAGGACTAGTAGGGTATTGATTAAGGACATTCCTGCAGTTCTTTCTTTCCGAAATAAGCTCAAGTGCCTCATCACTCAGATAATTCTGTCTCCTCTGCTCCTTTTTTCCTAAAAGAGTACTGTTAATGTCCAAAAAAGCCTGTTTAAAATGATCCCATTCTTCCTCAACTTCAGTGGTAAGCATACCATGACTGTCATAATGACTAAGTAACCTATCATGGTAAGCTTTGACTGTAACTGGGTCTTTCAGAGCTTCAGTATTAAAAGTAAATTTTTTAACCCTAGCACAACACTTTTTAAGTTTAAGTTACAAGACACTTTTAACAAAGTAATGGTCAGATCCAATTTCAGCTCCCCTATATGCCCTGGTATTTCTAATAGAACTAGCCCATTTGCTGTTGATTAACATATAATCAATCATATTCTTATGTAGTCCATCGGGGTGAAACCCATGTGTACTTATGTATGTCGCGGTGTTTGTAATAAGTGTTAGTTATTATGAATCCATTGAGTTTACTTACCTGTAGGTGACGTTGGCCATTGCCATTGAAGCTACCAATATCAAAAGGGCCATTACTACTCCCCAAAGGTCAGAGTCGGTACCAACTTTGGCATTGAAGTCACCTAGAACAAGGGTAATATCTCCTTTCTTGACAGATTTCAAAATATCCTGAAGTTATCCGTAAAACCTATCCTTCTCATACTCATCAGCATCCTCAGTGGGCCAAAGTTACTAACGGTCTGCACCACGAGAAGGCGGGGTCAGACATTAGGTGCTAGGCCTGGCTGGTTCTATGCATCATCACAGGGGATTGGTGCATAGCTCTCCTTCCAGTGACTACCTAGCTACCATTCACAGACCTAGCTACCCCAGGGGGTAGATGAAATTACTACAGAAATGCTTAGAGCTGGCAATGTTTCGGTTACCCCATGGATGACTGAAATTCTGAATATCTTTTACGATAAAGGCATGGTTCCTATGGATTTTACCAGAGCTATTATTATCTTATTTTTAAAAAAGGTAACGCAGTTCTTGTGATAACTATAGGGGTATCAGCCTACTCTCTGTTCCATGTAAAGTTATTTCCATGATTGTGCTTAATAGAATTACGAATCTGGTTGACAAGCAATTGCGTGATGAGCAATGTGGATTCAGAAGTGGTAGGGAATGTGAGGATCAGATATTTTCACTTAGGCAGATTCTTGAGAAATGTTTAGTTTCAGAAACTTTGGTTGCTAGCTTTGTTGATTTCAGAAAGGCTTTTGACTCTGTTGATCATCATAATTTGTGGTTGATTGTGAGATCATATGGTATACCAGACAAGTTAGTTAACATAATGAAAGCTCTCTATAATAACACTGAGTCGTGTGTGAGAGTTGGTAAGGCTTGTAGCAATTGGTTTAGCATTACTTCTGGTGTTCGACAAGGGTGCATTTTGTCTCCTTTTCTCTCTAGCTTGGTTATTGATTATGTTATGCGAAATTCACTTCAAGGGAAAGATTTTGGCCTTAAATGGACTGGAGATAGAAAATTTCTGATTTAGATTATGCTGATGATTTAGCCCTTTTGGCAAATGATGTTGATGAGATGAACTCTTTCATTCGAGCTGTTGATGAAACTGGTAGTAGAGTAGGTTTGGTTATAAACAGAGAGAAAACTAAAGTGATGAAAATTGGTGAGGCAGGCTGTGATTCAGTTAATCTGAATGGTTGCAGTCTTGAGCAGGTATCACAGTTTAATCATCTTGGGAGCTATGTAACAGATACTGGTGATATGCGGCATGAGATTAACAGACGAATAGGTATTGCTGTCGGGACTTTTAAGAATCTATGGAGAGTGTGGAGAAATAGGCGTATACACCTAAAGACTAAAATTAGACTGTTTAATAGTTTGGTTCTTTCTAGGGTTAGTTATGGTAGTGAAACTTGGACACTTTGTAAACAAGATAACAGGAAACTAGATGCTTTTGATTCCAGATGCTTACGCAGTATCTTGGGCATTAGGTGGTTCAACTTTGTAACTAATGATGAGGTTAGGCAAAGGAGTTTGCAACCTCCTTTAAGCAGCATATTGTGCAGAGAGAGACTCCGTTGCTTTGGCCATGTTGCCCGTATGGATAATTATAGATTGGCGAATAGGGTTATGAACAGTGTGCCTAAAGGCCTCAGAAAAAGGGGGATACCTAGGATGCGGTGGGCAGACAATGTCAAACAGGACCTTTTTAGAATTGGTGTGCAGTGGCCAAATGCAGTAGATGTAGCTCAGGATAGACTTGCTTAGAGAACTAAATTGCTCAGTCTGGTTGAACCTCCGTAGCCCATGGCTGCTTTAGGAGGAGGATGATGATGACAATAATTAAGTCGTTTTGGTCCCAAAATGATAATTATGTCAATTTGCTCCTATACGATAATTAAATCATTTTGCTCCCATAGGATAATTAGGTCGTTTTGCTTCCACAGGATAATTAGGTCGTTTTGCTCCTATATGATAATCAGATCGTTTAGCGCGATCTGGTTGGACCTCCGTAGCCTGTGACTGCTTCAGGACGATGATGATGAGTTTCTTAACAATACAATTTCCCCAAGGAATTGGTAAATTCTTACGCTGCTAGAAATATAAATCCTTTCTATTGCAGAAATTGCGTCTAACAAAAGAGGCGTACTGAGAAGTATTTGTAAACAACTAAAGGAATTCAATTGATCAAGGCCGTGTGAAGAACTGTAATAGAATTTGACTTATGGTTCCAATGGGGCCAGGTTTGAGTGAGATACCGCTCAGTTACTGAAACGCACGTTCTGTTAAGAATGCTCGATAAGAATTGAGATGTGTTTATGGCTTAACTGCCTTCATTTAGTGGGACGGGGGTGGCTCAGTCGGTAGCGCGCCAGGCTCGTAATCTGTAGTTTCCAGGTTCGAATCACAGCTGGGTCAGCGTTGAGATTTATCTCCGCAAAATTCCCTGCCCTGCCCACGGTCAGTAGGGGACACCGATGGGCTTGGAAAGACCGCCGTCCATCGGATGGGATGTTAAGCCGTGGCCCCGTGTGCGGGAGAGGCATACCCTGTGCACGTTAAAGAACACACTGGATGGCCTTGATGGGAGGCTACCATCTGTCTCCCAACAGCTGTTCCAGTGGGTCCCCTCCCCCAACCTTCTCTGAGCCTTCGGGGTCCATGTGACCTGGCCATTTAGCCCATGGTGTGCAAAAAAGTGCCGCTCAGAGGTAAAACAACCCAACCCAACCTTCATTTAGTAGTCTTGTAAACACAACAGCTGCACCAGATGACGTAGCCACGTGATTACGAGATATATCAACCTCCTTCGTCTTCTTCTGACCCTTCGCTGCTAAAAGGCCTCGAGCTTCGCGAAAGTCCATAACCTCACAACGGAGTATTGGCCCCGATTTCTCTCCCCCTCGTCGCCTCCCTCCCCACGCGCTCGTTCCCTCTGGAGGCACAGGCTCCCTAACAAGGAGTTGAACACAGTCGTCAGGAGGACTTCTGTCACCCTTTTGTCCCGTCTCCATGGCAACCGCTTCCACAAACGAACGTCGGCTTATAGCATCGGAAGCAGCCCGCCAAGTGGACAAACGGTCCTCCCTTTCATCGGGCTTTCCCGCAATGCAGCAGTCCATTGCCACAGATGGGATTGCCTGTCCTGATGCTGCGGGCTTAGTAGTTTTGCCTCCATGATAGGAACTCATAGAGGACGACACCCTCCCTACTTTTCCGATTGCTAAGCTCACAGCCATCTCTTGTCACAGACAAACAATGCTGCAGAAACTACAAATGAAGCCGTACGTTGCCTTCAGTTATTAATATTTGACTTTCGTTTCTTTCTTTGGCTGTTGGGTCGATTTGACACCAAGGCTGTAGTTCTCGTTTTTCTTCTGAGAATTAAACTAAATGTCCAAGTCACAAAGACCACAGGCTCTAGAGAGAGTCAGAAAGGTTCAGTTGCGTTTTTTTTTTATCTCTAAACGGCACTTCTTTTTTAGCACAATGGCAAAACATTCAGGTCACAATTACCCCAACTGCTCAGAACTCGATAGAGAAAAGAGATCGGCAACGATGGTTTTACCATGAGCAATTTACCATGTCTCAACTAATGGATGACTGTCTTCCAAACAAATCGGTGCTCCATTTCTATCCGACAGCAGAGAAGGATCAGTGGAGAAAACATCAATGCAGTCACAATGAGGGGGCGGGGGTGGCTCAGTCGGTAGCGCGCCAGGCTCGTAATCTGTAGTTCCCAGGTTCGTGTCCCAGCTGGGTCAGCGTTGAGATTTATCTCCGCAAAATTCCTCGCCCTGCCCACGGTCAGTAGGGTACACCGATGGGCTTGGAAAGGCCGCCGCCCGTCGGATGGGACGTTAAGCCGTGGCCCCGTGTGTGGGAGAGCCATCCCTGTGCACGTTAAAGAACACGCTGGATGGCCTTGACGGGAGGTTACCATCTGTTTCCTAACAGCCGTTCCAGTGGGTCCCCTCCCCCAACCTTCTCTGAGCCTTCGGGGTCCATGTGACCCGGCCATTTAGCCCATGGTGTGCAAAAAAGTGCCGCTCAGAGGTAAAACAACCCAACGTTAAAGAACACGCTGGATGGCCTTGACGGGAGGCTACCATCTGTCTCCCAACAGCTGTTCCAGTGGGTCCCCTCCCCCAACCTTCTCTGAGCCTTCGGGGTCCATGTGACCTGGCCATTTAGCCCATGGTGTGCAAAAAAGTGCCGCTCAGAGGTAAAACAACCCAATTGACAGTCGCGACATGCCCCCTCCCCCCAACCCCTCCCACGGGGAAATAGGGTTGGATTGTTTTACCTATGAGCGCCACATTTTTGCACAAAGTGGTCTAAATAGCTCATGAGGACTCCGAAGACTGAGAGCGGGTTCACGGAAGAACCGGTCACCTGTTAGTAAACAGATGGAAGTCTCTCATTAGAGCCATTCAGAGGGTTTTTCAGTATGCATAGGATATGGCTCTACTGCAGGGGGAACCACGGCTTAACATCCAATGCTAAGGACGTCATCCTTTCCAAGACAGTGGTGTCCCCTTTCTCACCGAGGACAGGGACGGGTTAAAAGTGTTAGTGGATATTAATTCTAACGCTGGCACAGATGAGAGTTGAACCTGGGAACTGTAGATTATGAGCCTAGCTTGCTACCGACTGAGATACTACACACACACCAGGATACTAGGGTAAACCTCAACTTTTTTGGCTTTTGGAAGCAAGCATTTCATATTCGAAAGAGTGGATTGGGATTTTCTAGCAATCTTCTGCTAGCGACCTATTTGTCATCTTCCATTCTCAAATTGACATCCACCAATACATCGAAATGGGTTCTTTGGGCCTACAGTGCGACCCAATTCTAACGAATTATCTTCTCTTGCCAGAGCTTCCGTGAATTGTTTGCGAGCTCGTATTTACCCCCCCCCCCCCCACGCGAGCCACGCTGTGTGTTTTAAACGAAGCCAATGCGCACTCACAGATAATGCTTCAGGTAAACACCGGATACAACTGTATCTATCGAATGGTTATTACCATAAGCGTTAACGTATCAGCTCTAGAAGTAGGTTTGCGTTTGTGTTGTGTATATGGGGAGGGGGGGGGGGGTGGGGGGGGGGGGTGCCGTGAGGATTAATTAACCAGCCAAGGTAGTCAGCTAACGTCTGCAGTTACTCATTGTTGTGGAAAGTAGATCTGCTCTGAATTTGCACTGTAAATCGTTAAAACAAACGAACTTTTGTTTCTGTTTCACGGAAGAATTGTTTTAATAGAAAATGGAACAACTAGTGCATAGGCGATTATACTGGGCTGAAAAACAACGGCACTTTAAATGTATACAGGTCATCAATGAAAAACAATAGCCTTACCAGAGATTAATGCCTTAAGAAGACCTTTTACAGCGAGGATAGGCTCAATTGGTAACACACCAGGCTTGTAATCTGCAGTTCCCAGGTTCGAGTCCCATCTGAGCCAGCATTGAGATTTATCTCCGATAAATCCCCACCATATCCTCGGTCAGAAGCGGATACCAATGGATTGGAAAGGCCGTCGTCCGTCTGATGGGATGTAAAGCCGCGGTCCGTGTGGAAGAGATCCATACCCTGTGCACGTTAAAGAACTCACTGGATGGCCTTGACCAGAATCTATCATCTGTCTCCTAACAGCTGTTCAGTGAGTCCCCTTCTCTAACCTACTTTGGGCTTTTGAAGTTCTTGTGACATGACATTTAACCCATTGTGTACAAAAAATGCGTCTTAGTGGTGAAACAATCCAACCCTTTTATATCATCTATTACCTAAGATAAGTGCCAATGGAAAATGTGGAAAGAAGAAGATATTATTGCCAATAAAATCAAGGTATTCCTTCAACTTTGGGGGCGGGGTGGCTCAGTCGGTAGCGCGCCAGGCTCGTAATCTGTAGTTCCCAGGTTCGAGTCCTAGCTGGGTCAGCGTTGAGATTTATCTCCGCAAAAATTCCCCGCCCTGCCCACGGTCAGTAGGGGACACCGATGGGCTTGGAAAGGCCGCGTCCGTCGGATGGAACGTTAAGCCGTGGCGCCGTGTGCGGGAGAGCCATAACCTGTGCACGTTAAAGAACACGCTGGATGGCCTTGACGGGAGGCTACCATCTGTCTCCCAACAGCTGTTCCAGTGGATCCCCTCCCCCAACCTTCTCTGAGCCTTCGGGGTCCATGTGACCTGGCCATTTAGCCCATGGTGTGCAAAAAAGTGCTGCTCAGAGGTAAAACAACCCAACCCAACTCACTACTGAATCGGTGTCATATGAGATTCTAGAAAGATCACTCACTTACTAATCTTTTCACGTTAAATAATTTAATTTAGACAACTGAACCAATGAGAGTAATCTTATCAACTTCAATTAACCCTTTCAGGACCATAAGGTTTCTAAGAGTAAATATTAGTATGTAACTGTTTATTTTAGTTTAGACGTAAAATAAATAAAAATCATAAGAAAAATACATAACAATGTGTAGTTTTTTTGGAATTTTATGGGAAATATTTTTCCCAATGGACTATAAAGGTAACACGAATTATAGTTAGGCTTATTATGCAATGTCTTTTATTTATTGGTTTATTAGAACAAAATGTTAACTAAAATAATAACTTACCGAATAACATAAAACATGTGAGAAAACACAGTAATATATTATTACACGACACAATAAACTGAAATAATACAGAATACAGCCCGCGAATGTTGCATCATTGGCGCCATTTGATTTGACAGTTCTGTTTTTTTTTCTAAACGTTCCCGTTTACGTAATTGCGTTCGGCATACGTTCTATTTTGACATTCTGTATAAAAAATGCAGATAAGGTTATAATTAAATACCACAATCACCAATTTTAAAATTGGGAAAAATGTTTCCCCTAGTCGTGAAAGGGTTAAAGAGGGAGCGCTTAGACATTATGAAGCACCTATCAATCAACCTGCGATCTATGAGAACTGTTGAAGCGTTAACTGCGCAGTCTCAGAGTCTCTCCAGTTACCACTCGCGATGCGTTCCTGACAAATATTCGGGGAGGGAATGGCTCAGTCGGTAGCGCTCCAGGCTCGTAATCTACAGTTCCCAGGTTCGAGTCTCAGCTGGGTAAGTGCTGACATTTAACTCTGCAAAACTCTCCGCCCTGTCCGTGGTCAGTAGGGGACACCTATGGGCTTGGAAATACCATCGTCCGTTGGATGGGACGTTAAGCCGTGGCCTCGTCTGCGGAGAACCGTACCCTGTGCACATTAAAGAACATGCTGGATTGCCTTGACGGGAGGCTACCATCTGTCACCTAACAGCTGTTCCAGTGGATCCCTCCCTCAATTCTTCTCTGAGGCTTCGGGATCCTTGTGACCTGGCCATTTAGACCACTACGTGCGAAATAAGTGCCGCTTAGAGGTAAAAACAACCCAACCCAAACCCAACAAATATTCAGTCAAAACTGAATAAATCTACATATTAGAGTTATTTAAATTTTTCACGATTAAGAAAGAATAAGCCTAATCAAAGCTTCATCTGAGAAAGGGAGAGAGGAGATCCCCCCCCCCCTCTCGCACGTTGGGTTGTTTTACCTCTGAGCGGCACTTTTTTGCACACCATAGGCTAAATGGCTAGGTCACATGGACCCCGAAGGCTCAGAGAAGGTTGGAGGAGGGGACCCACTGGAACAGCTGTTGGGAGACAGATGATAGCCTCCCGTCAAGGCCATCCAGCGTGTTCTTTAACGTGCACAGGGTATGGCTCTCCCGCACACGGGCCACGGCTTAACGTCCCATCCGACGGACGGCGGCCTTTCCAAGCCCATCGGTGTCCCCTACTGACCGTGGGCAGGCGGGGAATTTTGCGGAGATAAATCTCAACTCTGACCCAGCTGGGACTCGAACCTGGGAATTACAGATTACGAGCCTGGCGCGCTACGGACTGAGCCACTCCCGCCCCTCTCTCGCACGTCGTAATACCCTGGCTCCCTGCCCTAGTTTAAAAGATCTGATAGCAAATCAATCATTTGATAAGAGATCACATCTCTTTGCATTCATTAACCTTATTTGAGACAAAACCCGTCGCTATCTTCTGTTCTGAGCCATAGGGTCGCCCTCTTTAATTGAAACTGATAAGGATTACTCTCTCATTGGTTCAGATGTCTAACTTGAATTATTAAACGTGAAAATATTAGTAAGTCATCTTTGGAGAATCTAATAAGACACCGACTCAGTGTGAGGATGATTTTTTTTTTTATCAGTGGCTTTAAAATTGACTTGGGTTGGAATTCCAGTGATGAAGCTAAAAAAGCTAAAAGAGTGGTCTTCTAACGAAAAGTAAACACATTCCTGCTCTTTTGCTAAAGTATAAAGGTATAATTTAACGTTTGCAAATAATAGCAAAAGATATTAACCCAATATTTTAAGAATTTTTATCCTGTTTGTTATTTTTATAAATATCCCCCACAAACACAAATACACATAAAATATTCTGATTAATATGAATTTTGGTTTTCAAACTGAATTTATTTTTATTCCAGAACGAACAGTGGTCATTGTGTATCTGGGTGGTTGGGGAATAGAATTCGGGAAAGTATTTTAAATACAGGGTGTCCGAGAAATAATGATAAAATTTCGGGAAACACATCACGTTGAACGTTGTACCTGTACATTCCTCTACTCCAGGGGTTCTCAATGTGTGGTACGCGGTAAAAATTTTTGGGGTACTGCATGCTCAAATGTCGCTAGATCTAGTAACAAGGTTGCTAAGTTGGCATTATTATACTATAACTATAGTTTTATCTATCTATATAAGGGTTACGCCAGTTACGTACACATTTCCAGGGGGTACGTGAAGCATTTGGGTTGGGTTGTTTTACCTCTAAGCGGCACTTTTTTGCACACCATGGGCTAAATGGCTAGGTCACATGGACCCCGAAGGCTCAGAGAAGGTTGGAGGAGGGGACCCACTGCAACAGCTGTTGGGAGACAGATGGTAGCCTCCCGTCAAGGCCATCCAACGTGTTCTTTAACGTGCACAGGGTATGGCTCTCCCGCACGAGGCCACGGCTTAACGTCCCATCCGACGGACGGCGGCCTTTCCAAGCCCATCGATGTTCCCTACTGACCGTGGGCAAGGCGGGGAATTTTGCGGAGATAAATCTCAACGCTGACCCAGCTGGGACTCGAACCTGGGAACTACAGATTACGAGCCTGGCGCGCTACCGACTGAGCCACCCCCGCCCCACGTGAAGCATAAAAGGTTGAGAACCAGTACTCTACTCAAACGGTTTCATGGGCGGCCACCAAAGAAGACGGCGCACCGACACATTTCTCAACAGATGCTGCGGAAGTTCTTAGTTCAACATTTCCTGACAGACAGATTGGCAGTGGTGATATAATTCTATGACCATCAAGGAGCCCTCATTTGACACCACCCTTTTTTTGTGGTGCTTTCTGAATAATTATGTTTACATGGACAAAATTTGAGACCTGAATCATTTGAAAGTCAGAATAAGAGATGCAACCGAGCAAATAACAAAATATGCTGCAACATTTGTTACAAGAATTGAAATACCGATTGGACATATGTAGGGTCACCAACACCTGTGGAAATTCACTCATTATGTTCAAAACTATTTGAAGAAATGCTTTCAATTACAATATTACTGTCTTGAATATGTATATGATTTTGATACATATTAGTTCTCGAAATTTCCACCGTTTTATTTTGGACACCCTGTACACATTAAAAATACCCCCTCAAGCAGCTGCTTGCCACAGAGGTCTGACAGGAGCCTGTCAGTTTATATGCCATAGTAGAAGGTCTGAGAGGATGACAGGCCCTCAGCAGAAAAACGACACAAACAGCCATGCCTTAACCTGGGGCTCGAACCTAGGTCCCTTAGATCAGTAGCCAAGCGCGCTAACCACTCGGCCATGAGACGGCTGTACACATTAATCATTTAAAAAACAAGCTTCGGAATTCTAAGTCATGAAAGGATATATCGAATTTAAAACTTAATGTTAGACAAGACAGAAATGCGAGAATTTAAAAATCTTGTAAGTGTTTATTTTTTTTTTCTTTTTCTTACTCCTTGGCCAGAATCATTCGTAAGATAAAAATCGTAAAACACTATTCAGTTTAAAGCTGTTAAAATAAAAATGAGTAATCTTTACTAATGTATTCAGCTTTCACAATTTAAAAAGACAACACTCCCACAGACTGCAAACGACTTTTTGCAATTACACGAAAGTTTCGCTTTGTTTGTCTGGCAACCACAAAAATAACCAGAGAAACTAATTTCCCAACACTTGGATTTTGCCACCAGAGCGCAGCACCGATTGGACTCTCTTTCGCCGTCGTCATGGCGACGGATGTGTTACTTTTGCGTAGGATTCTTGTTACGTTTGCAGCCCACGTTAAGGGTGATTTAAAGAAGTACAAATATAACGCAGGAGCGGGAACCGAGCTGCAGTACTTCAAAGGGGAAGCGCATCATTTATTTTTAGAAATTCATGAAATATGTGCTTAACAAATGCATCTCTGGAAAGTAACGTGGTTTAGGTTTTTAAAAACAACACGTCAACCAGGTGCTTTTACGAGACAGTTGAGGTAAACAAGACAGTTATTGAAATATGCGGGCTATTGAGAACATCCATGGTGCATCGCCGGCGTTGTTGCAGAGTAGCATTATAGCCTCGAGACCAGCTTTTCACAGATGAAAAAATCGTGGCCTATTTATAACATTTCAAGAACCAAGCGCCTTAAAGTGAAGGCTGCATCAATTTTCACTCTTACTAATAGTCTGTTTAATAACAAGAGAACTAACCAATCTTTCAAGATTAGATTTGTTGTAGCTTATAAATAAACTTGGAATAACATAAATTCGATTTTTAGATTGTTTGTTCATGTATTAATTTACCGTCTCGAAATTTGAATCTGAGCACACACAAAAAACTTCAAGCATTCAAATTCATCGAAAGTCAATCAGTCTCATGACGCTTATAAATTTTACAATTCAAATATTCAGTCATACACAAAAATGTTGATAATATTCATGTAAAATTGAAAACAATGTATGTGAGATATAGGCATGCAATATCAGGAGGCATATCTCATGTATTGTGGAATATATGGGATACAGGTATGCAATATCAGAGGCATATATCATGTATTATGCAATATATGTGATATAGGTTTGCAGTATCAGGGGCATATCTCATATATTATACGATATATTAGATATAGGTAGTTTTACCTCTGAGCGACACTTTTTTGCACACCATGGGCTAAATGACCAGGTCACATGGACCCCGAAGGCTCAGAGAAGGTTGGGGGAAGGGACCCACTGGAACAGCTGTTGGGAGACAGATGGTAGCCTCCCGTCAAGACCATCCAGCATGTTCTTTAACGTGCACAGGGTATGGTTCTCCCGCACACGGAGACACGGCTTAACGTCCCATCCGAGGGACGGCGGCCTTTTCAAACCCATCGATGTCCCCTACTGACCGTGGGAAAGGCGGGGAATTTTGCGGAGATAAATCTCAACGCTGACCCAGCTGGGATTCGAACCTGGGAACTACAGATTACGAGCCTGGCGCGCTACCGACTGAGCCACCCCCGCCCGATATAGGTATGCAAAATTACACCAAATTTGTATCTTCATACAAATTTGGTGTAATTTTGTTTTCTCTCAGACTCTGGTCGAGTTGATTGGTTTAGTTTTCAGCGGTAATTTTCTGCACACAATGGGCTAAATGGTCAGGTCACAAGTTCACAAGTTGGGTGGTGGAATGGGGTCAAATGGATATCATTAGGAGACAAATGGAAACCTCTTGTAACGGACATAGCCCTCCTTCATATGGAAGAATGGCTTGATGTCGAATCTGACGGGTTGGGTCTTCAAAGCTCATTAATATTCCCTTTTTCATCGATATCAGGGTTAATATTAAAATAGGTGCAGTGGGGGACTCGAACCTGGGTTATCCGGTTACGATCACTGATATAAATCTTGATTATTAACCATATTTAAAGAATGATGGAAAGTGATAATTTAAACGAAGTGGCATTTTCGTCCTAACCACTGATAAACATAGAAACGACATATTGTACAGTCGCTCAAAAAAGTATCCGAACGCTACGGTTGATTACAAAATTCAGAAAAAATATCTGGCAACGATTTTTTTTAGAAATTAGTGATCTGGCAACCTTCGTGTCACGTGACAGTTAACCATGTCCTTCTTAATTGCATAAATTGTAATTATGAAAGAAGAAAACTTATTTCATTATTAAAAAAAAATTACCATACTTGAACTTTCTATAAATATTCTTTTAAATTATCATAATTTAAAAATTAGGAAAATAATTTATGAAGTATTTGGACGATTTCTTCTAGAAACAGACCTTTGGAAAAGAATGAAAAAAAAAAGAACTTAGTTTTTCCCAATTAAAAATGTTGGGCAACCTTCGTGTCACGTGACACGAAGGTTGCCAGATCACTAATTTCTAAAAAAAATCGTTGCCAGATATTTTTTCTGAATTTTGTAATCAACCGTAGCGTTCGGATACTTTTTTGAGCGACTGTACATACCTGATCATTTGTTAAAATAGACTTTTAGGTATTAGAGTACCTAAAAAAATGTGTGATGATTTTTTCGAGCTTTCTCTAATATTCAGAAAACGAGAGAGTCTGCTTCCATTATTTTTTTAAAAATTTAAATAATTATATTTATTATATAATTATATTATTTTAATAATTCTAAACATTATTCAGAAAAAGACTATTTAGCAGCATAATTGAAATGAAGGAAAAATAATTTGATATCTTTAGTATAATTTAAACTGTAGGTAAATAGAATTTGTATCTTAAAATTATAAAAAATGTTCAAAATCAAAACACAAATGGAAAAAAATTCATAAAAATTGAAAAAATCAAAAACAAAGAATTTTAACTTAAATTAAATTAGGTCAATTAACATTTTTAATTGGGAAAAACTAAGTTCTTTTTTTTTTCATTCTTTTCCAAAGGTCTGTTTCTAGAAGAAATCGTCCAAATACTTCATAAATTATTTTCCTAATTTTTAAATTATGATAATTTAAAAGAATATTTATAGAAAGTTCAAGTATGGTAATTTTTTTTTAATAATGAAATAAGTTTTCTTCTTTCATAATTACAATTTATGCAATTAAGAAGGACATGGTTAGCTGATTCAGGAACTTTGCAAGATGAGCAGTTTGGGGAATTAATTTTTTGAATTAAAAACAAAAATGGATTAAGAGCTGGTTCACCAACTCTCAATCTAAAAATTCTTGTTAAAAGTGGTCTATATAGAGAAATATTACAAGTATGTTGAATATTTTGAGATAAATGAAATCTATAGTTATTATAGTATCCCATGGCCGAGTGGTTAGCGCGCTTGGCTACTGACCTCAGGGACCTGGGTTCGAGCCCCGACTAAGGCATAGATGTTGTGTCGTTTTTCTGCTGACGTCCTGCCATCCTCACAGATCTTCTACTATGGCATATAAACTGACAGGCCCCTGTCAGACCTCTGTGGCAAGCAGCTGCTTGAGGGGTATTTTTTTCATAGTTATTATTATGTATCATACCATTGATTTTAAAAAAATTATTAGTGAGAAAAAATTAATGAATGTTAATGATTTTTAATATGAGAATAGAAGTATATTGTTTGTGAAATATCTATTAGAATAGAGGCACTCTTTGCCAATCCATTCCCCTTTCATTTTCCACAATTCGACAGTGGCTGGGGCGGGGGTGGCTCAGTCGGTAGCGCGCCAGGCTCGTAATCTGTAGTTCCCAGGATCGAGTCCCAGCTGGGTCAGCGTTGAGATTTATCTACGCAAAATACCCCGCCCTGCCCACGGTCAGTAGGGGACACCGATGGGCTTGGAAAGACCGCCGTCCGTCGGATGGGACGTTAAGCCGTGGCCCCGTGTGCGGGAGAGCCATACCCTGTGCACGTTAAAGAACACGCTGGATGGCCTTGACGGGAGGCTACCATCTGTCTCCCAACAGCTGTTCCAGTGGGTCCCCTCCCCCAACCTTCTCTGAGCCTTCGGGGTCCATGTGACCTGGCCATTTAGCCCATGGTGTGCAAAAAAGTGCCGCTCAGAGGCAAAACAACCCACCCCAACCCACAGTGGCTAGGTATAGACTGTAGAAAAACAGAATTATGCGTCTACTTAGTTGCAGTGACGATGATAATAATAATAATAAAACCTTTACTAAAAAAAAATCCCCCATTCGTTTGTTCAAAGTGTTCCAGTTTGATCCTTCGTCCAGAGCTCATCGCTAACAAGCTCCTCATCTGCACTCAGTAAGGAGCAAACAACGCATACCCTAGGCGCAATCAATCAATACCTCTTCGCTGATGTGTTTAGTCTCCAAGTCGCCTAATTTAGCCTCCGACGTGCTGCCAAATCAACCGACGTGGCTTGAAATTGCTAAAACTTTCCAAAGGCTTCCGTGACCCGAAACGTGTTACCAGAACACTCATTATCCTCTGCTGTAGCGTGTGAAAAAGTCAAATCTCTCACGCTCTTCTCTTACCAACCTGAGCATGCACACTATCGAAACAACGGACAACCATTTCACTACAAGCGAAAGGGGAAAAAAAAGACCTTTATAATACCGCGCTGTATTCTTTCGCAATCGCTGTAGCTTCCAAGCCAGAATGCGCATGCACATCGGTGTCCGCGGCTTTCTGCATAAGCAAATAAGTTCCGCAAGATTGTTGCGGTATTTATGCAAGCATTTGCCTTCTGATGCTTCTACTGCTGCTGCGGCATAATTCATGACCGGCTAGATATGCGCTCGCCGAGGAGGGCCGCATGGAAAAGAGTGGAGCTACCGGCTGTGACTTTCTATTCTGCAGCTGAAACTGAAAGGAGGTGGAAACCTTTTCGCTACAAGCTGCGTGGGGTGGGGAAGAGAAAAGGGGGAGGGAATATGAGAGATGGTGGCGAGCGTGTTTGAAACGCCGTATTCTAGAGGAGATTGAAGTGATAAAAGTGTCGCCCTACAATAATGGTTTTTAACAAATGATGAGTCACATCACTTGCGTGAGCAATGTTTCGGTCATTACTTTAATGGTATTCTAAATATTATGTATTGGGGTTAGGTTTGTTTGTTCTTTTCAACTGTTAGGGACACTGCTTTGACGAGTAATGGGGGAAAATGTATTTCTGAGCGGCATTTTTTTTGTGCACAATAGGTTAAATAGTGAAGTCGCAAAGGCCCCAAGAGCTCCTACATGATAAGTGAAACTCATCGAATAGCTGTTAGGAGACAGATGGATTGTTGTTGTTTTTTACTGTAGCACTATTTTTCCCCTACAATGGACTAAATATCCAGTCACAAGGACCCCAAGGGCACAGAGAAAGCTGGAAGAACAATACCCACTGGACAACTATTAGGAGACAGATTTCCGTCAAGGCCATCCAGGGTTTTTTTAAATGAGCACAGAATATGATTCTCCTGCTCCCGAGGCAGGGTTTTACGTCACATCCGATGGACGGCGGCTTTTCTACCCCATCTGTATCACTTTCTCACAGAGATCAGACTGGGGTTAGCCGAGATAAATCTCAAAGTAGACACCAATTGGGACTCGAACCTGGAAACTGTAGATTATGATTCTGACACGCTACCGATTAGGCCACTTCAGCTCCAGGAGAGAGGTGGAAGAAGCTATTCAGCACGTTTGATCGAACTTTTTTTTTTGCATTTTTCTATTTGATTATGGAGATTAAACTAAACGATGAATGTGGGTCAGGGTGGTGATGGTTCAGTTTCTTTGGAATCATTGTGCTTTAGAAGAAGCTTCTCAGTTAAATTATAATGTGAGATAAACAGAAGAATAGCCATTTACTACTAGAACTTTTAAGAATCTTTAAAGACTGAAAAAATAGGTATATACCTAAAGACTGAAATTAGACTGTATAATAGTTTGGTTCTGTCTAGGGTTAGTTATGACAGTGAATCTTGGACCTTTTTTACTCCAGATAACCAGGAAACTTGATGCCTTTGATTCTAGATGTTTACGCGGTATATTGGGTAGGCAGTTTTACTTTATAAGTAATGATAAGGTTAGGAGAAGCAGTTGGTACCTACCTTTGAGCAGTATATTGTGCAGAGAGAAATTGCATTGGTCTGTCCATGTTGCCCTTATGCATAACTATAGATTGGCGAATAGGGTTATGAACATTATGTTTAAAGGCTTCAAGAAAAGGGAGAGAACTAAGATGCGTGAACAGATAATACGAAACAGTAATGCTATTAGAAATGTTCTGCAGTGGCCAAATGCAGAAGCTACAAATCAAGTTAGTTGCATTTGAAGAACTAAATTGCACCGTCTTGTTGGACCTCCGTAAGCCCTAATTGCTTGAGGTTTGTTTTGGTAGGTATGTGGGCGTGTCCAAAGTACGTTGCTATCAGCCCTACTTATCGTCGTAGTAAGAAAACAACATTTGTGTTTGGGAGGGATGTATGACGTAGTACAACCATCCGACCAGGGCGTTTACCATACGTGAATGTGCATAGTGGGGGCGGGGGTGGCTCAGTCGGTAGCGCACCAAGCTCGTAATCTGCAGTTCCCAGTTTGAGTTCCGCCTGGGTCAGCGTTGAGAGTTATCTCCTCAAAACTGCCCGCCCTGCCCACAGTCAGTAGTGGACACCAATTGGCATGGAAAGACCACCGTCCGTCGGATGGGACGTTAAGCCGTGGCCAGGTGTGAGGAAAGCCATACCTTGTGCATGCTAAAAAACAGGCTGGATGGCTTTGACGGGAGGCTACCATCTGTCTCCCAACAGCTATTCCAGTGGGTCCCGTCCCCCATCCTTCTCTGAGCCCTCGGGTCCTTGTGACCTGGTCATTTAGCCCATTGTGTACAATAAAGTGTCGCTCAGAAGTAAAACAACCCAACACTTCAAGTACTTGAAATAATTTAAACCGAACGAGTTTTTTTGCGTCTTTGACGGTCAAAAGAAAAGTAATAATGATTCTTGCTTTACACACACTTTTAACTAATTGGTTGAATGTGGAGGATTAGCTCATAAAGAGGAGTGCCTAACACATTATCAGGAGATTGCGATTTCAGATCCCATTCCTTCAGAACTCAGTAGGGGCGGGGGTGGCTCAGTCGGTAGGTCGCCAGGCTCGTAATCTGTAGATCCCAGGTTCGAGTCCCAGCTGGGTCAGCGTTGAGATTTATCTCCGAAAAATTCCCCGCCCTGCCCACGGTCAGTAGGGGACACCGATGGGCTTGGAAAGACCGCCGTCCGTCGGATGGTACGTTAAGCCGTGGCCCCGTGTGCGGGAGAGCCATACCCTGTGCACGTTAAAGAACACGCTGGATGGCCTTGACGGGAGGCTAATATCTGTCTCCCAACAGCTGTTCCAGTGGGTCCCCTCCCCCAACCTTCTCTGAGCCTTCGGGGTCCTTGTGGCCTGGCCATTTTGCCCATGGTGTGCAAAAAAGTGCCGCTCAGAGGTAAAACAATCCAATCCTTCAGAACTCAGTTTTTCAGGTAATTCTCCACATGCTTCAAATATCTTACGTTCAACAATTTCCTTTTCCATCTGTGTGTTTTTGCTTTGATCCACAAAATAAATTAACGAGGCTGCTGGATGAACACATAAAAATGCTCAAGGAAATTACTAAGCAAATTTCTAAAGTACAGTGTGAGACCAAAAAATTAGGAGAGTCTACTTCAGTATTAGAAGGAGAGGTTTTTGAATTGAAATGGAAGTTAAATGAAATGCAGCAATATAGCAGAAACAGGAACATAGAACTGGTTGGTTTTCCTGAGAGAGGGCAGGAAAATATTATGGAAATTGTTAAAAAATTTACTCAGAAACTTAAAATCGAGACAAAACATCTGGATGTGGAGGCTGCTCATAGGGTGCCAGTTTCAAATAAAAATAAGATAAAACCTATCATCGTACAATTTGTATCAAGGAAGACTAAAGATCTTTGGATTAGGGCCTGGAAACAGAAAAAAAAAAAACTAATCGCGAAAGAAATTGATGATAGATGTGAAGATGGAAGAATTTATATTAATGATCACTTGACACAAGAAAACAAACAGCTATTATTTAAGGCAAAGGGAAAACAGAGCGAGTTGGACTACAAGTACGTTTGGGTCAGAGACTCTAAGATCTTTATGCGAAAAGAAGAGGGTTCGGGTTCGGTTAGAATCATGAACTTTCAGGATCTGGATAAACTGAGATAGTTAAGTTTCTATGAGTGAAAAATTTAATTATTGGGAAATGCATATAAAATGGCTGCTTTTTTGTCGTATGACATGCAGAATGATGTTACTGTTTCTGATTTTGGTTCGGATGATGTTCGGAGTATTACAGATGATGATGAAATTGAAGAATTGTATATGATAAATGATTATTATTCCAATGTTATTGAAATTGATAAAAAAAATGTTTATGATAAAAATTATTTTTGTTGAGGCTGTGGAATAAATATTATACAGGGAAATATAAGAAGTCTGAGAAAAAGTTTTGATCATTTTGTGGTATTCTTAAATTTAATTGAATTAAAACCAGAAATTATAGTACTTACTGAGATTTGGGTAAGAGAAGAGGAAATAGCCTTATATAAAATAGATGGATATAAAGAATACTGTAAATATAGGGAGAAAAAAAGGTCAGGAGGAGTAATTGTTTACATTAAAGAAGGATGGGAAGTGAACCAGATTTTTTCTGATTTTAAAACTGCTGACTTAGTGGAATTGCATATAAAAGCATTCAGTTGCGAACTTGGCCTTGTTGCAATCTATAGAGCGCATGAATTCAGTAAATTAGAATTTATTGATGAATTCGCAACATGGCTTAACTGTGTTAAACGAAATAGTATGATGATGACAGGAGATTTTAATTTGGATTTATTATCTGATGATCCACACAAAATAAATTTTTTACAAATGATAAATTCAAATGGTTTCCATTCCTGTCATGCTTCTGTTACTAGGGTAACTAGTAAAACATGCCTAGATCATCTTTACATTAGAAATTTTAGATTAGATAATGTAACTACATATATTGTTAAAATTGACATCTCAGATCATTTTTTTTGTTGGAAGTAATATAAAGTGTAGTTTTTATAGAGATGGTTCTACAGAAAAGCTTTCTACAAATTTTGCTAAGTTCAATATACTAAATAGAAAAAGTTATTGTCAAAAAAATCATGGGATCATGTCGAGAGGCAGGTAAATGTGAATTTAGCATTTGATGCATTTCTAAGGGAATTAACTCTATTAATCAAAGATGCGCAGATTAAGTACTCTAAAAAGAAAATTAAAAAACTCAAACCATGGATAACAGAAGCTATTGTTAATTCAATCAATTTTAAAAGAAATTTATATAAAAGATCTAAATCCAAAAACTTGAATGAAAATAACTACTATAGAAGATATAAAAATATGTTAACTAATGTTATTAGGGAAGCTAAAAATGATTATTATAAAAATATTTTTATAAAAAATGGAAATAATGCTAAAAAAATTGAGAAACTATCATTGAAATGTGTGAGGGAAGAAAAGTAAAGGGCAATTCTCCTCAAATTATCACGAATAGAAATCATTTACTTCGGTTCGATGAAAAACCGCAGGAATTTGTTAATAAATTTAACAATTATTTTACTGAGGTAATTTCTTCATTATGTAAACAAAATCTACATAATGAAACCAAAAGAGAAGAGATAATAAGCTATTTAAAATGTAAAATGCTTAATTCTATTTTTTTTCCCTTATATAACAGAACAAGAAATTTTTGATGTACTCAAGGAACTAAAGGAGGGAAAATCACTTGGTTTGGACGAAATTACAGTTACCACTATTAAAAATATTTTTCCGGAAATTAGAACTATATTTTGTAAACTTGTAAACTTTTCGTTTGTAGAAGGTGTGTTCCCTGAAATTTTAAAAACTGCCTTAATTATTTCAGTGTTTAAAAATGGTGATACTAAGGCAATTGAAATTTACAGACCGATTTCACTTCTATCAACCTTTTCTAACATTCTTGAAAAAATTGTTAACTTTTGGGATATGCACAATTTATTTGCCCCAAACCAATTTGGATTTCGAAAAGGTTTGAATACTCAACTGCGATTTTAGAAATGACTACGCAAATTTACAGAAATTTAAATCAAAATGTTAAAATAGTTTTTTTTTTTTGAATTTGGAAAAAGCTTTTGATTCAGTGAATCATGATATATTATTAGAAAAGTTAAAAACCAGTGGTGTTAGGGGAAATTTGCTTTCATGGATTAGGAGCTATTTAATGAAGAGGAAGCAAAAAGTAAAAATTGAAAAATATTTTAGTGAAGAAACAAATATTCAAGTTGGTGTCCCTCAGGGTTCTGTTTTGGGACCTTTATTTACTTTATATAAATGACTTCTGTACATTGGATTTGAATGGTAAAATAATTTCATTTGCAGATGATGCTGCACTAATATATTCTGGAGAGGAAAAGCAAATTTTAGAGAATATAAATAGCGACTGGATAGAAATAAAAACGTGGCTAAAATTTAATAAACTCTTTTTAAATACAAAGAAGACGAAATAAATTTTTATTAGACCAAGAGAAAAGGAGATTGATTTTTTTCGTGACAGGATCATTTTCCACTCTGAAGTTTGTGCTGGAAAAAATTGTAATTGTGACAAAATTGAGGGGGTTGAATGCTATAAATATTTGGGTATTTTTATTGACAGAAAGATGTCCTGGAAAATACAAATATATGATGTTGTTAAAAAGATTAACTGTATTATACCTAAAATTTATTATATCCGGAAATTCGTAAATTTATCTTTATTGAAAATTATTTACTTTTCTTGGATTAAATCTTATTTGCTCTATGGTTTATTATCGTGGGGTGGAGTCTATTTGACAACAATCAAACCGTTACACTATGTGCAGAATAACATAATTAGATGCATGATGAAACTAAGAAAATTTGAAAGCGTTGCAAATGTTTACAATGAATTAGGTATTTTACAAATAAGGAAATTATATGTATTTCAGGTACTGAAATACATAAGGATGAATTTTAATGTTCAAACCTTACGGACATTTGAAAAGAATACTCGACTGTCAAAAATCCTTTTCTTACTTGATTTAAAAGCGAACAAAACTATGGTTGAAAAACATTATGTATATTTGGTCCCAAAGTTTTTTAACTGCTTACCAGAGTACATCAAAGAAATAAGAAATGATACCTTTTTCTATAAGGAATTAAGAAAATGGATTTTGAATGTGGTAAATATTTAGACTATGTTTTAGAAATAAAAGAGATTTAAATGTAATAAAATTTCAGTTGATGCTAAGTTGCCCTTAAGGTGCTCAACTGAACCACTTACTAACGCACAGTTCAATATAGATTTTTATATTTTTTTCTGTTTTTCTACCCAGTAAAGTCATTTTACTTTTTTTTATTTCATTTATTCTAAATGATAATTTTCAAACTTATAAATTAGTTAAATATTTACTTAGATTTTTTGATCAAGCTAGCAAAGTGTGAGGAAATGTGAAACTGAAGCATGTTGCCTTTTCATTTTATTACAACATAACTGTTCAATTTCTTCCACAAGCGAGTTTTTACTCTCGTGGAAGACTCAACATTTTTTCTCAGACTTTTACTGAAAAAAGTAGGTAAAATTATAAAACACTAATGAAATATAATATTAAAATTTTCCAATATGGTATGAATAGATATATGATTTTTATTGGACAAACTATGTATAAAGAAGAATATATATTGCAAAATGTAATATTTTAAATTGTGTATCTGAGAAATACAACATTATATTATTTCATTATAACTTCAGTTCTAAGGTAAAAAACATGTAAATGTAAAGTATTGCATATTCTCAGAAAAAATTAGCTATCTATCTATCTATCTATCTAGGTTTTATCTCAGAGAACAAAATGTGGCCAACTGCTCATCAAAATACAAATCTGCAATAAGGCTATCTTCTAAGAATTTTTGTCAGCTCTCCGTATTCTTAATTTCACCCTGTAACAGAAATCATTCCGGTGTTTTCCTTTTCCGCTACAGAGTGCTCTTCTCCATCTGTGTTTATGTAGAAGTACTTAAAATACACACATTTAAAGTGCAAGCAACATTGCGAAAAGTGGAGGAAAGTAAGATGAGGTGGAGAGCGCAAAAAACACACACACACACGAAAAAGGAGCGCATTTACATAAAGTCTACAAGAAATGTAATACTTTGTCTTCAGTTTTGCTGAGTAAAGGAAATATGAAACCACTTTCGGAGAGAATCCATGAGCTGACTTTGGAAACGTTTTCGCCTGATGCATCAGTATTCATTCTTTCGATGCTTCGTGGGACTGCTTAGGAAGTAGGTAGGGAAGGGAACCTCGTGGAGGAGAAACGAAAGCAGATGAAGAAGAAGAGAAGGAAATGCATTTTCCCATTGGTTATCGACTTGCACATTTAGTCTATTATCAATACCTCCTTCATTTATGCGGGACGAAATCACTGACATAGTTAAATAGAATTGAAACCTCATCCGAAAGATTCTTGGTGCTTGTTTTTTTGCCACTTGGTCACTTTAGTATTAAACAAAAAAGTAAGAAAACCTTTCATCTCTTCCGTCTATTTAAACTGCAATGGTTTGTTGTGTTCTAAAACACACTGTGTACGAATTTATCTGCTGAAATAAATCGACCACTTACGTACGTATAACTGATTACTTTATGATTAAGAGAATGAGTAAATGTGAACGGAATAAATTTCTGAACCGGAAAACGAAGATGAATTAAAAGGAAATGTGAAGGTTCAAAAATCAGATTTATTCCGAAAAAAATGACTGCAAAAATAGGAATACGTGTAAATCAAAGCCTCAGGGAGGTAAGCTCAACACACAACTTCTTCGGAAGCCATATAAATATATGAATATATGCGAATAATAGACGATTCTTATCATTTATTAAAGAAATTTCTAATTAAATAATTAAACGATTTATATTGTTTTAAAATTTACACATTATTTACGTTAGTTTGGCATATAATTTGACAATTATATGTATATTTGAGGGTCCTCAAGGTCAGGGGCCTCGGTCAAATGGCGCTGCCGCCATATACAATTTGTTGTATAGTCGGTAGTGCTCCAGGTTCATAATGTGAAGTTCTCAGGTTCGAGTCTCACGTGGAATAGCGTTCAGATTTATTTCCGTAAATCCCCACTTGCCCTCCCAGCTGGGTCAGCGTTGAGATTTATCTCCGCAAAATTATCCGCCCTGCCCACGGTCAGTAGGGGACACCGATGGGTTTGGAAAGGCCACCGTCCGTCGGATGGGACGTTAAGCCGTGACCCTGTGTGCGGGAGAGCCATACCCTGTGCACGTTAAAGAACACGCTGGATGGCCTTGACGGGAGGCTACCATCTGTCTCCCAACAGCTGTTCCAATGGGTCCCCTCCACCAACCTTCTCTGAGCCTTCGGGGTCCATGTGACCTGGCCATTTAGCCCATGGTGTGCAAAAAAATGCCGCTCAGAGGTAAAACAACCCAACCCAACCCCACTTGCCCTCGATGGGCTTGGAAAGGCCGCCGTACTTCAGATGGGACGTAAAGCCGTGTGCAAGAGAACCATACCCTCTGCGCGTTAGTAGACACATTGGATGGCCTTGATGGGAAGCTACCATTTGTCTCTTAACAGATCCCCAGTGGGTCCCACAGCATTCTCTAAGACCTTGGGGCTCTTGTGACCTTGGCATTTAGCCCATTGTGTGCAGAAAAGTGCCCCTTAGAGGTAAAACAACCCAACCTTAAGTTTGTAAATAAGCGTTTTGCTAAAATGTTTCTCTGGTAGCAAATTCAGGTTCTCACTCAAATATTTCTAAATTTCAATCTTCAAAAATATTCGTTTCATATTTTTAAGAGTTTTAAATATTTAACAGCAGACGTTGCTATTTTGCTCGTCCTAAACAGAACTGACGAAACCTGAAAGAATCAAAACACAAACTTTCAAAACATTTAAAGGAAACGCGGCTCTTAAAAATTTCTGCTGTTTAATGTTCTACTCTTTAAATATGTAATGAATATTATTGAAAATCAAAATTAAGAATAAACACTGCCAGCTGTAATTCTGCAACTGTTTGGGTTCGAGTCTCAGGATGGCACGTTCGTTTTTCAGCCGTGTGTTGTGTTGTGATTGTCTTCACTATGCACTTATTCAATTCTCTATATATGTCGAAAATTACAAGAATATATATACATAATTCTTAGGAACTGCAGATTACGAGCATGTCACACTGCCAACTAAGACAAAATCTCACCCTTCCATGGGGCGCGGATGGCTCAGTCGGTAGCGCGCCAGGCTCGTAATCTGTAGTTCCCAGGTTCGAGTCCCAGCTGGATCAGCGTTGTGATTTATCTCCGCAAAATTCCCCGCCCTGCCCACGGTCAATAGGGGACACCGATGGGCTTAGAAAGGCCGCCGTTCGTCGGATGGTACGTTAAGCCGTGGCCCCGTGTGCGGGAGAGCCATACCCTGTGCACGTTAAAGAACACGCTGGATGGCCTTGACGGGAGGCTACCATCTGTCTCCCAACAGCTGTTCCAGTGGGCCCCCTCCCCTAACCTTCTCTGAGCCTTCGGGGTCCATGTGACCTGGCCATTTAGTCCATGGTGTGCAAAAAAGTGCCGCTCAGAGGTAAAACAACCCAACCCAACTCACCCTTCCATACTCCGAGAACGTTAAAGAAATGGTTAGATGGTCTTGATGGGAGATTTATTCTCTCAGCAACTGTCTAGTGCAGTGGTTCTCAACCTTTTATGCTTCACGTACCCCCTGGAAATGTGTATGTAACTGGCGTACCCCTTGTATATATTACGGTAAAATTATAGTTATACTATAACAATGGTTATTTTTACTTTGCTACTAGATTTAGCGACTTTTTAGCTCTCACGGCGTACCCCCAAAAATTTTACCTCGTATCCCATGTTGAGAACCCCTAATCTAGTGGATTCCCTTTCGCTACCCAACTCTGAGCTCTTGTGGGTCCTTGTGACTTGGTCAATTAGTCTATTGTGTTCCAAAAAAATTCTTACAATCCAATAATAATCTCCGAAAAAAACTGAGGAACAACTGTTATTAAACATCCTAAAAGCGTATATAACCAGAATGTCACAGATAACAGACACTCCTAATGCTGGGGCGGGGGTGGCTCAGTCGGTAGCGCGCCAGGCTCGTAATCTGTAGTTCCCAGGTTCGAGTCCCAGCTGGGTCAGCGTTGAGATTTATCTCCGCAAAATTCCCCGCCTTGTCCACGGTCAGTAGGGGACACCGATGGACTTGGAAAGGCCGCCGTCCGTCGGATGAGACGTTAAGCCGTGGCTCCGTGTGCGGGAGAGCCATACCCTGTGCACGTTAAAGAACACGCTGGATGGCCTTGACGGGAGGCTACCATCTGTCTCCCAATAGCTGTTCCAGTGGGTCCCCTCCCCCAACCTTCTCTGAGCCTTCGGGGTCCATATGACCTGGCCATTTAGCCCATGGTGTGCAAAAAAGTGCCGCTCAGAGGTAAAACAACCCAACAACAACTCCTAATGCTACCCGATCACAAGATGACATTTTGCTGATTGTGAATTCTAATTTTCCCTATTGGAAACCCGTTAGTATCCTAAGTATTAAAAGACACTAAAGCCCTGCTCAATAAAATCAAATTTCTGCAAAATACTATCCAAAAAATCACTGAGAAAAACAAAAAACGACCAAGAAAAAATAAAATCATGGCTAAGTACCAAACCTTTAAACCTTTGCCCAGAGTTGCAGCCAGAAGCAATTTTCCGAAATCTCCGTTACTAAGAAACGGCCACAACCAGATAAGAGAGGAAAGATCAAAGAAAGAGGAAAAAGTAGCCAAGTGAACCGCATTGCGCTCGTGGTTTGTCTGCGAGGGTCGTCACTGTTTCTTTCCTCGGGAGCGTGCCAAGAATCCGGAGAGAAAATTGCTCGCGCACTGAAATCGTGCACGAAAAGAGACGACCATTGACCGACACCCTCTCGTGGCACGCAGAAGCAGCAGGAAACTGGGAGAGAGAGAAGGAACAGGAAGCTGACAAAGCTCTCACGAAGACAAAAGACAGGGAAAAATCGAAAGGCTTTCCTTCCTTCCTTAATAGTAACCGTAGTCATAAAAATTAGACGAGGAAGGAACTCACAGACGATGTGATGGCATATCTATTCTTATTTGCGATAGAGTTGTTGGGTTGGGTTGTTTTACCTCTGATCGGCACTTTTTTGCACACAATGAGCTAAATGGCCAGGTCACATGGACATCGAAGGCTCAGAGAAGGTTGGGGGAGGGGACCCATTGGAACAGCTGTTGGGAGACAGATGGTAGCCTCCCGTGAAGGCCATCCAGCGTGTTCTTTAACGTGCACAGGGTATGGCTCTCCCGCACACGGGACCATGACTTAACGTCCCATCCGATGGACGGCGGTCTTTCCAAGCCCATCGGTGTCCCCTACTGAACGTGGGAGGCTTGGGTTGGGTTGTTTTACCTCTGAGCGGCACTTTTTTGCACACCATGGCTAAATGGCCAGGTCACATGGACCCCGAAGGCTCAGAGAAGGTTGAGGGAGGGGACCCACTGGAACAGCTGTTGGGAGACAGATGGTAGCCTCCCGTCAAGGCCATCCAGCGTCTTCTTTAACGTGCACAGGGTATGTCTCTCCCGCACACTGGGCCCCGACTTAACGTTCCATCCGACGGACGGCGGCCTTTCCAAGCCCATCGGTGTCCCCTACTGACCGTGGGCAGGGCGGGGAATTTTTGCGGAGATAAATCTCAACGCTGACCCAGCTGGGACTCGAACCTGGGAACTACAGATTACGAGCCTGGCGCGCCACCGACTGAGCCACCCCCGCCACTCCGCTCAGAAGTAAAACATCCCAACTTACTGTATGCAATAAAGAATCGCTCACAGGTAGAACAATCCTAAAACAACCGAAGCCTTAGTGAATGGTTTACTGATTAGCTTGAAAAGGACACCGTCCATCAAATGGGGCCTTAAACCTTCGTCCTTGCTCAGAGGAGGCAAGACTGTGTATAGATTTGATAGGATTTGAGGCTTCAGCAGCCACCTCTGGACAAAATGTGATTCTCATTTCCATCACCGATGGAAATCATTGGCTGCAAATCTTACAATTTTTTTTTCTAAATAAAACTTTCTTTACTTTCGATCTTTGACTTTTACCTAAATTTTCATCTACATTTTCGGGGGCGGGGGTGGCTCAGTTGGTAGCAACTCAGTCTCGTAATCTGTAGTTCCCAGGTTCGAGTCCCAGCTGAGTCAGCGTTGAGATTTATCTCCGCAAAATTCCTCGCCCTGCCCACGGTCAGTAGGGGACACCGATGGGCTTGGAAAGGCCGTCGTCCGTCTGATGGGACGTTAAGCCGTGGCCCGTGTACGGTAGAGCCATACGCTGTGCATGTTAAAGAACACGCTGGATGGCCTTGACGGGAGGCTACCATCTGTCTCCCAACAGCTGTTCCAGTGGGTTCCCTCCCCCAACCTTCTCTGAGCCTTCGGGGTCCATGTGACCTGGCCAATTAGCCCATGGTGTGCAAAAAAGTGCCGCTCAGAGGTAAAACAACCCAACCCAACTCATCTACACTTTCGCTTCTGCTGTATGTAAAAAGAATTGTCAGAAAATTCGAAACTTTAGCAAGAATTGTTCTCTGCATATTAAGCAGCGGCGAATCCAGGAACATTTGACAGGATGGGGGGCGCACAAAATAAAAACCGAATAGTTATACAAAATGATTGCATATTTTGAGTATATGGAATAAACATTTGTTGGTCAAAAAATTCAATCAGTTTTTCAGAGGGTGACACGTGACCTGGTCTCATGCTCCTGGATCCACCACTGATAATTAAACCCTATTTTCAGCAATATATATTGATTTCAGAAAAATCTCGAAAATAGCTATTTGCATAAATACCTATAAACTTCGCCCCTTAGTATACATCCCTATGGCTAAAAATTAATTTTACCCAAATCGTAGCATCAATTAGTCTCGTCGCCAGAGCTGCCGGCTCCTTTGGCGATAACACCTATTTAACAGCTTCTATGAATGGGTCTGCCAATGAATAATTATCGGAGTTAAGGCCGGATGAATGTTGATAGAAATTCGCCACAAGTCTGAACAGCAATTCAGCAGCTTACAATTAATTAATAGATACACGTAAAGAGCCCGGCTTCAATGGCTTGCTGTGAGAGGAACAACAGTCCCTTATTCGTCGATGTCAAAACTTCGCGCATTCAACTTGCAGCAGCCAATGCCTACAACACCCACTAACCAACAGGGAACAATGGTGGACAGTGATGGAGCAGCAGTAGGAAAACCATTTGCTCGTGTGAAGCACAAATTCCCTCATTCTTACGGTTGAAAGCCCGAAATGGTGAACGCTTTCGAGAAAGAGAGGACGTTTAGAAACTAACCTCGAAATGGATCCCATTTTCAAGCACTTTTGTCGGGCATACTTCTGAATGAAGGGAATATAGGGAACTTTGTTTCCTAACTAAGCAACTTCTGTCACGAGATGCCCACAACATTTGTCAGCAGCCAGAAGAGTGTGAATCAGCTCATAGCGGTGCCTGGCTCTTTATAGTGAAATTGGAAGGTTCGAAACCCGGCTTTTCCAAGATTTCTTTAACTGTTGTTAAATGGGTTGGGTTGCTTTACCTCTGAGCGGCACTTTTTTGCACACCATGGGCTAAATAGCCAGGTCACATGGACCCCGAAGGCTCAGAGAAGGTTGGGGGAGGGGACCCACTGGAACAGCTGTTGGGAGACAGATGGTAGCCTCCCGTCAAGGCCATCCAGCGTGTTCTTTAACGTGCACAGGGTATGGCTCTCCCGCACACGGCGCCACGGCTTAACGTCCCATCCGACGGACGACGGCCTTTCCAAGCCCATCGGTGTCCCCTACTGACCGTGGGCAGGGCGGGGAATTTTGCGGAGATAAATCTCAACGCTGACCCAGCTGGGACTCGAACCTGGGAACTACAGATTACGAGCCTGGCGCGCTACCGACTGAGCCACCCCCGCCCCGTTGTTAAATGGATCTTCTCTTCTAACCAAGGAGAAGAGGTAAACTCAGTCTGGAGCTCATCGAACTCGTAATTTGCAGTTCCCAAGTGTTTCTGTGTTGAGATTTATCTCCGCAAAACTCCCCGCCCTGCCCACGGTCAATAGGGGACACCGATGGGCTTGGAAAGACCGATGTTAATCCGTGATCCTGTGTTATGGAAAGCCATAATCTGTGGACGTTAAAGAACACGCTAGATGGCCTTGACGGGAGGCTACCATCTGTCTCCCAACAGCTGTTCCAGTGGGTCTCCTTCCCCAACCTTCTCTGAGCCTTCTGAGCCCTTGTGACCTGGCCATTTAGCCCATGGTGTGCAAAAAAGTGCCGCTCAGAGGTAAAACAACTCAACTCAACTCGCAAACTCTCAGACTGTCCTCGGTGAGAAAGGAACGCCGATGGTACTTGAAAAAGCCGCCGTCCGTCTTATTGGAGCTAAACCGTGGTACCGTGTTTCAGAAAAGCTATACTCTGTCCACGTTAAAGAACATTCTGGATGACTTTGAATGGAGGCTAGTGTCTGTCCACCAGATCCCCTTCCCCTAACTTTCTCTGAGCCTTGGTTCCTTGTAATTCCGAACTGATCCCGTTTAGGCCATTGCGGACAAGAAAAGTGCTACACAGAAGGAAAACAACCCAACTCTAAGTATTCAGAATGAACTGTTATTACTGTTGCTGGAATTGCCTAGTAGCAATAATGCAAAAGTTAAAGAAAAGTGATGAAGGATAACTGAGTTTGCTAGTAACAAAGATATGTTCGCTGCTACTGTCAGACTTGCCACGTGATGTATATCTCTGAGTTCAATTTCTTCGTTGACAAGATTTTCCAACTTTCCGACCATAATTCAACCAACTCCAGCACATCTCTAAAGCACACTGCTCTCCAATGCATAGACGCCCCCCGAGACATGTGCGTAATATCCGAAACTTAAGTGTGCTACCCGGACAAACGCTCCATCGGCCTCATCCGTCAAGTACACCCGATCGGCTCTAACGCAATCAGACATCAGTATTCGCTAATATCCCGACCTTCCCCCCCCCTCCCGGAGTCCATTTTTTCCCTACCGTTTCTCCCTCCCGCAGATTGTCCACCATTTCCATTCCGTTTGCAGAGCGCAGTCGTCGTGGATGCTGCTGCTGCTGCTGTGGCCGAGGCGATCCATTAGCCTTATAAGCATCATCAGTGTTGGGCCGCGAGGAGCCAATGCCTCTGCATCTTGACTGATGGGACGTGGGGAGTAACGGAAATCGTTATCCGTGGGGTCCGGGGAGGCAGGCAGGCTGGCGTGGGTGGAAACGACGCCGGGGAGAGAGAAACAACAGAAGAAACGGCGCTTCAGAAACTGTTTCCCTTTTTTTTCCCCTCTTTCCCCAACTTCTTTTCCCTTTCTCCCTATTCTGCGTCTTTGGTGTGGTTTGTATGTGTGACGGAAGGATGGGAGGGTTTGGAAGTTGGGGAGAGCGGGGGGGGGGGGGGAGTTAGAGCGAAGACTCCAATGTTTCTGCAGATAGGGAGTGAAAGACAATAGAATGAACGAAAAGTGGGGATGAGGAGGTTAGAGACAGGAAATAAATAAGCTCTCGTGAAAGATTTGTTCAATTTGTTTTTCGATCGCTGTGATCTACATTTTTTTAATCAATAGCTTTAATTTATCTGCACAGAACTGAAAAGAATTAAATTGGTCCGAGGCAAGAATTAGATATATTTCTCTCTCTATCCTAGCAAATAAATCAATATAAAAAGAAAACATTATGAATGTTTCTTGCGAATCACCTAAGCATGTACTGTATGCTTTCAGATTGGATTGGATTGTTTTACCTCAGAGCGGCACTTTTTTGCACACCATGGGCTAAATGGTCAGGTCATATGAACCCCGAAGGCTCAGAGAAGGTTGGGGGAGGGGACCCACTGGAATAGCTATTGGGAGACAGATGGTAGCTCCCGTCAAGGCCATCCAGCGTGTTCTTTAACATGCACAAGGTATGGCTCTCCCGCACACGGGGCCACGGCTTAACGTCCCATCCGACGGACGGCGGTCTTTCCAAGCCCATCGGTGTCCCCTACTGACCGTGGGCAGGGCGGGGAAATTTTGCGGAGATAAATCTCAACGCTGACCCAGCTGGGACTCGAACCTGGGAACTACAGATTACGAGCATGGCGCGCTACCGATTGAGCCACCCCCGCCCCGAATAGTTCATAGATTAACACAGTTACGCATGTTTGTAGAAAAAACCCTTTAGAAGTTCATCGATCCAATATCAAAGTACCCTTAAATTTGTAAAACGATCTATATTATTTACAACTATTTTACACAGGAAAAAGTATTTAAGAATAAAGGAGGGCGTTTAAAATGGTGAAGATGGTTGGGAACAGCTGGGCTAAATGGAGCAGAAGGATTCCAACTGCTCAGAGTGTTATGTGGCGGAAGTTGAACCACTGAAACCTGTTTAGTGGTAGAGCGGGTTTTTTAGTGTCCACGCGATATGTTTCTCCTACACGCGGGACCACGGCTTAACGTTACATCTAACAAGCGGTCTGGGTTGTTTTACCTCTGAGCGGCACGTTTTGGCACCCAATGGACTAAATGGCCAGAACCCTGAGGGTTCTCAGAGAAGGAACCCACTAGACAGCTGTTGGGAGACATAAGGTATCCTCCCGCACAAGTGATCACCGCCTAACGTCCCATCCGACGGACGGCGGTCTTTCCAAGTTAATCGGTGCCCCCTACTGACCCGTGGGCATTAAGTTTTGTGGAGATAAATGTCAACGCTGACCAGCTGGAACTCGAACCTAGGAACTACAGATTACGAGCCTAGCGCGCTACTGACTGAGACACCACTGCCCACTCACGGAAGGTTAACCATGATCTTACGCACGGAGAGCTGTATTCCGTGTATATTAAAGAACACGCCAGATGACCTTGACAGGAGGCTTCCATTTTTCGCCTAATAGCTATTCAGTGGATTGCCTGAATCTGATCTTTAAGATCCTTGTGACCTAGCCATTGACACCATTGTGAGGAAAAAATTCAATGGTTCTCTCTCAATGATCTCTCTCTCTCTTACCCTTTGAGAGAGAGACTTCCCCTCACCCAGCCACTTCCCTTTAGGACGGACCTAGCTCAGAGGTTAAACAACCCACCCTCCCTACTCTTACTACTTTTCAACGCACTAATAAATACTCAGTCCTACTTTTCAACGTAGTAATAAATACTCAGTCCTACCTTTCAACGCACTAATAAATACTCAGCCCTACCTTTCAACGTACTAATAAATACTCAGTCCTACTTTTCAACGTACTAATAAATACTCAATCCTACTTTTCAACGTACTAATAAATACTCAATCCTACTTTTTAACGCACTAATAAATACTCAGTCCTACCTTTCAACGCACTAATAAATACTCAGTCCTACCTTTCAACGCACTAATAAATACTCAGCCCTACCTTTCAACGTACTAATAAATACTCAGTCTACTTTTCAACGTACTAATAAATATCAATCCTACTTTTCAACGTACTAATAAATACTCAATCCTACTTTTTAACGTACTAATAAATACTCAGTCCTACTTTTCAACGTACTAAAAAATACTCAGTTCTACTTTTCAATGTACAAATAAATACTCAGTCCTACTTTTCAACGTACTAAAAAATACTCAGTCCTACTTTTCAACGCACTAATAAATACTCAGTTCTACTTTTCAACGTACTAATAAATACTCAGTCCTACTTTTCAACGTACTAATAAATACTCAGTCCTACTTTTCAACCTACTAATAAGTACTCAGTTCTACTTTTCAACATACTAATAAATACTCAGTCCTACTTTTCAACGTACTAAAAATACTCAGTTCTACTTTTCAACGTACTAATAAATACTCAGTCCTACTTTTCAACCTGCTAATAAATACTCAGTCCTACTTTTCAACCTACTAATAAATACTCAGTTCTACTTTTCAACATACTAATAAATACTCAGTCCTACTTTTCAACGCACTAATAAATACTCAGCTCTACCTTTCAACGTACTAATAAATACTCAGTCCTACTTTTCAACGTACTAATAAATACTCAATCCTACTTTTCAACGTACTAATAAATACTCAATCCTACTTTTTAACGCACTAATAAATACTCAGTCCTACTTTTCAACGTACTAAAAATACTCAGTTCTACTTTTCAATGTAAAAATAAATACTCAGTCCTACTTTTCAACGTACTAAAAAATACTCAGTCCTACTTTTCAACGCACTAATAAATACTCAGTTCAACTTTTCAACGTACTAATAAATACTCAGTCCTACTTTTCAACGTACTAATAAATACTCAGTGCTACTTTTCAACCTACTAATAAATACTCAGTTCCACTTTTCAACATACTAATAAATACTCAGTCCTACTTTTCAACGTACTAAAAATACTCAGTTCTACTTTTCAACGTACTAATAAATACTCAGTCCTACTTTTCAACGTACTAATAAATACTCAGTCCTACTTTTCAACCTACTAATAAATACTCAGTTCTACTCTTCAACATACTAATAAATACTCAGTCCTACTTTTCAACGCACTAATAAATACTCAGCCCTACCTTTCAACGTACTAATAAATACTCAGTCCTACTTTTCAACGTACTAATAAATACTCAATCCTACTTTTCAACGTACTAATAAATACTCAATCCTACTTTTTAATGCACTAATAAATACTCAGTCCTACTTTTCAACGTACTAAAAATACTCAGTTCTACTTTTCAATGTACAAATAAATACTCAGTCCTACTTTTCAACGTACTAAAAAATACTCAGTCCTACTTTTCAACACACTAATAAATACTCAGTTCTACTTTTCAACGTACTAATAAATACCCAGTCCTACTTTTCAACGTACTAATAAATACTCAGTCCTACTTTTCAACCTACTAATAAATACTCAGTTCTACTTTTCAACATACTAATAAATACTCAGTCCTACTTTTCAACGTACTAAAAATACTCAGTTCTACTTTTCAACGTACTAATAAATACTCAGTCCTACTTTTTAACCTACTAATAAATACTCAGTTCTACTTTTCAACATACTAATAAATACTCAGTCCTACTTTTCAACGTACTAATAAATACTCAGTCCTACTTTTCAACGTACTAATAAATACTCAGTCCTACTTTTCAACGTACTAATAAATACTCAGTCCTACTTTTCAACCTACTAATAAATACTCAGTCCTACTTTTCAACGTACTAATAAATACTCAGTCCTACTTTTCAACCTACTAATAAATACTCAGTCCTACTTTTCAACGTACTAATAAATACTCAATCCTACTTTTCAACATACTAATAAATACTCAATCTTACTTTTTAACGCACTAATAAATACTCAGTCCTACTTTTCAACGTACTAAAAATACTCAGTTCTACTTTTCAATGTACAAATAAATGCTCAGTCCTACTTTTCAACGCACTAAAAAATACTCAGTCCTACTTTTCAACGCACTAATAAATACTCAGTTCTACTTTTCAATGTACAAATAAATACTCAGTCCTACTTTTCAACGTACTAAAAAATACTCAGTCCTACTTTTCAACACACTAATAAATACTCAGTTCTACTTTTCAACGTACTAATAAATACCCAGTCCTACTTTTCAACGTACTAATAAATACTCAGTCCTACTTTTCAACCTACTAATAAATACTCAGTTCTACTTTTCAACATACTAATAAATACTCAGTCCTACTTTTCAACGTACTAAAAATACTCAGTTCTACTTTTCAACGTACTAATAAATACTCAGTCCTACTTTTTAACCTACTAATAAATACTCAGTTCTACTTTTCAACATACTAATAAATACTCAGTCCTACTTTTCAACGTACTAATAAATACTCAGTCCTACTTTTCAACGTACTAATAAATACTCAGTCCTACTTTTCAACGTACTAATAAATACTCAGTCCTACTTTTCAACCTACTAATAAATACTCAGTCCTACTTTTCAACGCACTAATAAATACTCAGCCCTACCTTTCAACGTACTAATAAATACTCAGTCCTACTTTTCAACGTACTAATAAATACTCAATCCTACTTTTCAACATACTAATAAATACTCAATCTTACTTTTTAACGCACTAATAAATACTCAGTCCTACTTTTCAACGTACTAAAAATACTCAGTTCTACTTTTCAATGTACAAATAAATGCTCAGTCCTACTTTTCAACGCACTAAAAAATACTCAGTCCTACTTTTCAACGCACTAATAAATACTCAGTTCTACTTCTCAACGTACTAATAAATACTCAGTCCTACTTTTCAACGTACTAATAAATACTCAGTCCTACTTTTCAACGTACTAATAAATACTCAGTCCTACTTTTCAACCTACTAATAAATACTCAGTTCTACTTTTCAACATACTAATAAATACTCAGTCCTACTTTTCAACGTACTAAAAATACTCAGTTCTACTTTTCAACGTAGTAATAAATACTCAGTCCTACTTTTCAACCTACTAATAAATACTCAGTTCTACTTTTCAACGTACTAATAAATACTCAGTTCTACTTAATGCGCTTGGCCACTGATCTACGGGACCTGGGTTCGAGCCCCGTGTCAAGGCATGGATGTTCGTGTTATTTTCTGCTGATGTCCTGCCATCCTCTCAGACCTGCTATGGCATATAAACTGACAGGCTCCTGTCAGACCTCTGTGGCAAGCAGCTGCTTGAGGGGGTATTTCTTTTTTTTTTCTATTTTTCAACGTACTAATAAATACTCAATTCTACTTAATGCGCTTGGCCACTGATCTACGGGACCTGGGTTCGAGCCCCGTGTCAAGGCATGGATGTTCGTGTTATTTTCTGCTGATGTCCTGCCATCCTCTCAGACCTGCTATGGCATATAAACGGACAGGCTCCTGTCAGACCTCTGTGGCAAGCAGCTGCTTGAGGGGGTATTTCTTTTTTTTCTACTTTTCAACGTACTAATAAATACTCAGTTCTACTTTTCAACGCACTAATAAATACTCAGTCCTACTTTTCAATGTACTAACTAAAGAATACGCAGTCTTTTTTCGGATGAATCTTCGACATATTTATACATATTACTTCCTTCCTCTCCTCTCATATCATCTCTTGAGGTATCTTTTTAACTTCGATACTATTTTATACACAAAAATAAAAAGCACGTGTAGTTTAAAAACCTGTTTATAACGAGTCAGAAATTAGCTCCAGTTCTCTGGAGCCCAACCACTGAACAAAAGGGTGATTACAACGAAGGAAATTGTAGTCCATAAAGATCAAAGAGCATAAGCGGGCGGTGAGAATTACAACATCCAGGAGAGGAAAGAGATACCCGATCCATTCATTGAGCTTTCTGAATGAAGCAAGGATAACAATGGATGATTACGGACAATATTCCTTCTCGAGGGACTAAATAAGGCGCAATCCTTATCTCTCTCTCTCTGATACACCGAGAGAATGAAAGGTGTGGGAGGGGGAAGAAGAGGAGAAATGGGGAGGGAGAGATGTGATGGAGAGATAGAGAGAAAGTAGACGGACTAGGGGGGAGGGGAGAAATCCTACAGCCAAGTTTTCTCATCTCCCGGTCCCAGGCTCTGCGCTGGTTCCCAAGTGTGTTTTCTACTGATAACTTATCGTCTGCGCTGGTCGATAAGGTCCGCCTGTGCAGAAGACGTAAGAGAGGTCAACGCGCCGTAACCGCACGCGCCCTCGTGCGAGCCGCTGCACATCTCGCAGCTGCACGTGGAACAGGCTTTTTTTCCCCCTTCTTCTTTTATTATTTTTTTTCTCCTTTTTATCATTTTTTTTTCTCTCCTTTTTATCATTTTTTTCCTCTCCACTTTATCATTTTTTTTTCTTCTCTGCACTGTCGCCTACACTAAAGGGACGGTATAGCGATTGCTTTCCCCCCCCCCCTCGCAGCATCGTCATCTTCCTAAGAGAAAATCTTCTTCTTTCGAGAGGAGAGGACGTCACTTTCAGAACTCATCTTCATTAACCTTTATGATGTTCTAAAGCCGAGGTCATTAACGGGCGACGATTCGCCAGGTGATTTGAACAGCGCGGCTAATTGCGAATTAGTCCCTTGTGAAACGGCATGCGTCCACTATGTCATCTTAAAGGACGCAAAGCCTCGAGGCAAGTAATAGGAACTTGCAAAAAGACGGTGGAGAGTTTTTTTATGTTCAGGATAAATCTTCTAATATGATAATGTAGAAAGTTAGAGGAAAACCAAATCTTAAGTGTACAGATGACTTACTTAAAGTGACCTTAAAAGTTCTTTATATATTATTATGTAATTAGCATATTTTACAATATTTAATTGGGGCGGGGGTGGCTCAGTCGGTAGCGCGTCAGGCTCGTAATCTGTAGTTCAAAGGTTCGAGTCCCAGCTGGGTCAGCGTTGAGATTTATCTCCGCAAAATTCCCCCACCCTGCCCACGGTCAGTAGGGGACACCGATGGGCTTGGAAAGGCTGCCGTCCGTCGGATGGGACGTTAAGCCGTGGCCCCGTGTGCGGGAGAGCCATACTCTGTGCACGTTAAAGAACACGCTGGATGGCCTTGACGGGAGGGTACCATCTGTCTCCCAACAGCTATTCCAGTGGGCCCCCTCCCCTAACCTTCTCTGAGCCTTCGGGGTCCATATGACCTGGCCATCTAGCCCATGGTGTGCAAAAAAGTGCCTCTCAGAGGTAAAACAACCCAACCCAATACTTAATTAATCAGCATTGCAAATTGGATTCTTTGTTGTTTTGCCTCTGAGCGGTTTTTTGAGACATATTGGCTAAATCAACAGTCACAATGACCCTAAGGTCTTTACGCGGGTTGGTTGCGTTGATAGAGCACCAGGCTTGTAGTTTGCAATTAACAGTTCCAGTCCAAACTGTGCAAAAAAAAGCGTTGATATTTGTCTCAGCTAAACGCCCCCCCTCCCTCTGCTCTCGGTGAGAAAGAGGTCGTCGATGGGTTTGGAAAGACCACCGTCCATCGAACGGGACGTAAAGCCGTTGGTCTCTGTGCAGTAGAGCCGTACCTTGTACAGTCGCTCAAAAAAGTATCCGAACACTATAGTTGATTACAGAATTCAGAAAAAATATCTGGTAACTGGAGCGTGTACAGCAACTGTACACGCTCCAGTTACCGTTCACAGCAAACTGGAGCGTGTGCCGTTACTGCACACGCTCCAGTTTGCTGTGAAAGGTAACAGCACACGCTCAATATTTCCGTGCGTGAGCCCACACGATCTAGTATCAAAATAATATGACCACCTTTTTTGACCTTTTTTGTGAGCTCACACGATCCAGTGTGCTGTGAACATTAACCGCAACCGCTCCAGTTTGCATTTTTTGGAAATTAGTGATCTGGCAACCAGATCACTAATTTCTAAAAAAAATCGTTGCCAGATATTTTTTCCGAATTCTGTAATCAAGCATAGTGTTCGGATATTTTTTTTGAGCGACTGTATATATATAAAGAATATGCTAGGATATCTCATTTCAAAAGTGATCCGAGGATAAAATTTTTTATGTTAATGGGGTTTTTTTATGTTAACTAGATAGCGGTAAAATCGCGAATATAATATTCACTTTAAAAAATACAATGGGATAAATCCACAAATTTTAAAAAAGGTATTTCATGTGAAACAGGTTTTTTTTTTTTTCGTTTGACAAAACATTATATAAATTCAAAACATTGCTCAAGTATTTTGTTGTGTTGAAAACTGTAAAAAAATCGGTGAAAATTTTATTTATGGAAATCGCTAAGTTTATGGTTAGGGAAATGTAGGATAGAGTTTGTGAGTAAAAAAGAGGAATGTCTTCTTGAGCATTAAAAAAGAGTAAAATTAACTCAGATGAATTTGCCAAAATAACATTTAGGTAATTTTTTCTTAATTGTTTGTAAAGCATATTTTCCTAAAATATAATAGGGGCGGGGGTGGCTCAGTCGGTAGCGCGCCAGGCTCGTAATCTGTAGTTCCCAGGTTTGGGTCCCAGCTGGGTCAGCGTTGAGATTTATCTCCGCAAAATTTCCCCGCCCTGCCCACGGTCAGTAGGGGACACCGATGAGCTTGGAAAGGCCGCCGTCCGTCGGATGGGACGTTAAGCCGTGGCTCCGTGTGCGGGAGAGCCATACCCTGATGCACGTTAAAGAACACGCTGGATGACCTTGACGGGAGGCTACCATCTGTCTCCCAACAGCTGTTCCAGTGGGTCCCCTCCCCCAACCTTCTCTGAGCCTTCGGGGTCCTTGTGGCCTGGCCATTTAGCCCATTGTGTGCAAAAAAGTGCCGCTCAGAGGTAAAACAATCCAATCCTAAAATATAGTTTTTTTAAATCGCAGTATATTGTTTCAATTGATAATTAGTTATAATAAATCATTGGACTGATTTCTTTTACTTCAAGCCTACATCAGAGCTCAAGCATTTGGAAAACCTCGAAGTTTATTAATTAACGAATATTCGCGGATGTGGGTGCGGATAAGATCTTGCTGATGCGGGAAGATGCTGATAATTCTTTTGTCGTCAGTGCAGAGTTCTATTTTTAAGTATATATCATGTATATTTGGTTTTTATTTTAATTTTACACTGCTTTTAATAATGCTGCTGAGGTCCTGCCATCCTCACAGATCTTCTACTATGGCATATAAACTGACAGTCAGATCTCTGTGGTAAGCAGCTGCTTCAGGGTGTATTTATTTTTTATTATTATTTTAATAATGACAATTAATGAAAGTAATTTTTTTCATTTCCAATAGATGCATTTTAAACACTTTGGTTATAGTTCCAAAGATACGAAATTTTAAGAAAAATGCCGTTTTTTCATCATTTATTAGGTTAATTTTTGCAGTTCACATCCTCATGCTACTCCTTTGCCTCTGTCAAAAATTAAGGTTCCTTACCTATTTTCGTGAAGAACTATGTTTGTTAACTGTATTGTTTTCGTGAAGAACTATGTTTATTAACTTGTATTGTTAACCTAGACACACAGACACACACAGTAACTTCCATTTATTATTATAGATGAATTAAATGGGGAGCTTGCTGTAAAATGTTTGTGTGTATGCTGCTCCTGGGCAAGACTTTATATGTTGGATGAGATGTGGGGATATTTTTGTTTTTGTGTATATTGAATGAGAAGCAATACAGCTTCTTAGTGTTTTCGTCCTTTAGGTAAAAAAAAATGCTTTCTTTATGCAAAAAAAATTACCATTTAAACTCAAATGAAAGATCATTTGCATGTAAAAAATAGCAATGTAAACTATAATAAAATAAAAAAGCTAATTTTTTTTAATAATTGTAAATATGATTCTCATTCCGATTTGGGAGACAGTATATAAAAATTTATGTAATTAGCGCATACAAATTAAAATATTTCTAAAGTTAGCGTTTCCGTTTGCAATAGGAATTGAAAAGCAGCAGATTAAAAAAAAGTGTACTTCAATATCTTAGTTTCAGGCCTTTCTTCCCCATTTAGTTCTCCGCTAAATTACCCGCCCTGCCCACGGTCAGTTAGGGGACACCGATGGGCTTCGAAAGGCCACCGTCCGTCGGATGGGACGTTAAGCCGTGGCCCCGTGTGCGGGAGAGCCATACCCTGTGCACGTTAAAGAACACGTTGGATGGCCTTGACGGGAGGCTACCATCTGTCTCCCAACAGCTGTTCCAGTGGGTCCCCTCCCCCAACCTTCTCTGAGCCTTCGGGGTCCATGTGACCTGGCCATTTAGCCCATGGTGTGCAAAAAAGTGCCGCTCAGAGGTAAAACAACCCAACCCACTTCTTTTCAGAACATTTATGTAAACTGGCATTGTTGCTGTTAAATATTCCAATCTCAGTAACTGTCTAAATACCAAACGAATACTATTTAAAATCGAGATCGAAAGAGATTTGATTAACATCGTTTAATTATCTTCATTCACTATTTTTTCATAGAGAGCTTATTTAACAAGTTACTGAGTTCTGAATCCTACTAACTATTGACATAACGTGGACTGTATCTAACAAAGTGTCATTGAGTATGTGTATTCAAAATATTTTTCATAAACTCCATAGTTAGGAGGACGAAAGCGACTTCCCCCCTCCCCTCAGGGAACCACAGCTTCGTTTCCTTATTTCTCTCTGATGATGAGTTTCCATTTCCTTTGTTCGTTTCTTTCGACACAGCAGACAAAAACAACTTTGCAGAACGATGGCATCTGCCGATCTCTTTACTTTTCGTCCTATCTTTCAGCAAGCACTCCAGCATCCCACTCAGCTTCTACCAGAAACGAAGAGAGAGAGAGTTTTGGAGACTATCATTTCCACACAGCATCGCCACTGTAAATCCCTTTCTCACACCTCGGGCCCCATTTAATGACGTCGCACAGAGTTTTCATCGCCGTCGCTCACAGGTATCAAGAGCCTCGGCATCCATTCATTACCGGTTTCTCTCCGCCGCCCGATTGGTCGGCGGCGACAGCGCGTGCTCTACAACACACCTCTGTGACGCGTGCCGCTTATCTTATCTCGCGCAGGTCAAAAACGGCGCCGGAGTGAGTTGCGCGTGCCTCGTTAATGATGTGCAGGACAAACAGCGCGCGAGGAAGAGCCAGCTTCTACCGTTTGAACGGTCCTCCTGTGAGTGATAGCGCAGGGGCAGAACAACGCCATTGAGGACTGCTTCTGCTAAATAGACGGGAAACTGTGGCACCACAGCAGACCCTACGAGGAGGTGGATGGTGGTGGCGAATTGGGACATTGCGTGAGCCGACACCAACGTGAGAATAAAAAAGTGATGTTCACAAGCTTGATACGATGTTTTCGTTATCTGTTCTTCTTTTTGCGTTTTTTTTTTTGCTGTGCCATTTTTTTCTTTTTTGTTCCTTTTCACCTCCCATCTTATTATCCCTGTAGCTCCCCTATAGTCATAAATGTTGTAAATTATGTAAAAATTTGTATAAAATTATCTTCCCTGAAAGGTAAACAAATAAATTAGAGATTATGCCGCTGTTCTACTTCATACATTTCATGAATATATTTCATTTCATTTTTTTTTTCTTGCTCTCGCAATCATCGTGCGTGAAGAGCCAGTTGGAAACAAAGATGAGAAATGAGATCCATTAAAGACCTTAATTCGGCAGAAAGTTTTTTTCCCTTATTCTCGAATGGTATATATATAATATCTCGTTTTGAATACATAAGTTATTCATGTGTTGTTGTTTTACCTCTGAGCGGCACTTTTTTGCACACCATGGCCTAAATGGCCAGGTCACATGGACCCCGAAGGCTCGGAGAAGGTTGGGGGAGGGGATCCACTGGAACAGCTGTTGGGAGACAGATGGTAGCCTCTCGTCAAGGCCATCCAGCGTGTTCTTTAACGTGCACAGGGTATGGCTCTCCCGCACACGGGGCCACGGCTTAACGTTCCATCCGACGGACGGCGGCCTTTCCAAGCCCATCGGTGTTCCCTACTGACCGTGGGCAGGGCGGGGAATTTTGCGTAGATAAATCTCAACGCTGGCCCAGCTGGGACTCGAACCTTGGAACTACAGATTACGAGCCTGACTGAGCCATCCCCAAGTTATTCATGAGAAAGTTTCGAAGATGAACTCAAGCTTTTCTTTGAGCAAAACTAACAGTAACAAACAACCATTTTATAATTAATAAAGAGTTTGCTGACTCTGTTTACACATCGTTCTGTTCGGAAGGCATTTCGTTCAATATTAGTAAAGTAATTGATAAAACAATTACATCTCCTCAAAAGTTTGAAAAAATATGGTATTTATGCAAATTATAAATTACACGAAACCTGTTGTACCTACCAGTATTTAGCATTGTATCATTAGATTCTAATCCAAATTAACGATTAATGGCTTTAAATATTCACATGAATGTTAAAGAAATTTATATCTCAATGATTTAGTCGATTTTCGTGTAGTATATGAAACAATACGAATACACTGCGGAAACTGAAAAAAGAACACCATTAACAATTGAAGCGTAATCTATGAGATTTATTTAGTAGAAAGAACTTGTTGAGAAAGGAGAGTGATCACACGTGTGAAGTGATTCATTGTTTATTTTACCTTTTAATGAGTATTACATTTTACAGAAGGCACATTTTAATAAGGTGTTGAACCTCCTCGAGCAGCAATTACAAGCTTCCAATCTGGCATGCAATCGGTCATACAAATGCTGGATATCACGTTGGGGGATACCATTCCATGCGCTGGTTATCACCCTTGGGGATACCATTCCATGCGCTTTCAACTTGGACGAGTAAGTAATTCAGCGATGGTCGTTGCCTGCCGCAGTCCGCGGAAGAGTCTTTGTTCGATCCAGTCCCAGTTGTTGGGTTGTTTTACCTCTGAGCGGCACTTTTTTGCACACCATGGGCTAAATGGCCAGGTCACATGGACCCCGAAGGCTCAGAGAAGGTTGGGGAGGGGACCCACTGGAACAGCTCTTGGGAGACAGATGGTAGCCTCCCGTCAAGGCCATCCAGCGTGTTTTTTAACGTGCACAGGGTATGGCTCTCCCACACACGGGGCCACGGCTTAACGTCCCATCCGACGGACGGCGGCCTTTCCAAGCCCATCGGTGTCCCCTACTGACCGTGGGCAGGGCGGGGAATTTTGCGGAGATAAATCTCAACGCTGACCCAGTTGGGACTCGAATCTGGGAACTACAGATTCCGAGCCTGGCGCGCTACTGACTGAGCCACCCCCGCCCCTATAGATAGAGGGGTTTAGCCAGAGTTGTTGGAACGCGGAAGCCGAAATGTCTTGTTAATATAACTTAATAAAAGAATAATTTTTAAAAAATATTTTGTTTCCTCAATTAAACTCTCCACCCCTACCCTACTATGATAGTGCTACTGTATAGAAATAAACTTCCCAGTCGGTAATTTGGAAAGATTTAACAGTAAAGTAATATTTTTGATGTGTCTTTTTTTTTAATGTGTTGGGTTGTTTGGTAATTGATGCATTTTTTGCACACAATGGGCTAAATGTCCAGGTCACAAGAACCCCGAAGGCTCAGAAAAGGTTGGGGGAAGGGACCCACTGGACACCTGTTACGAGACAGATGGTAGCTTCCCGTAAAGGCTATTCAGTGTGTTATTTAATGTGCACAGGGTATGGCTCTCCCACACACGGACACACGGCTTAACGTCCATCGGACGGACGGTGCCTTTCCAAGCCCATCGGTGTGCCCTATTGACCGTGGGCAGGACGGGGAGTGTTGTGGAGATAAATCTCAACGCTGGCCGAGCTGGGACTCGAACCTGGAAACTGAATATACGAGCTGGCACTCTACCGACTGAGCTAACCCCCAACCCCATTTTTATGTGTGTGTGGGGGGGGAGTCCTCACATTGTTGTAGTCCCTCACATAAAAAGCTTTATCATAAGAAAATTAATAGGAATCTGGAAATGGTGTTGCGTTCACATCATTCCTAGAGAATCATTTTGTAGAGTTTCCAAAACTTACGATTTGTAAATAAAAATTTAAAAAATATATAAAAATTCATTAAAAATTACACATTAGTGAGGCAAACAAATATATATTTTATTCAATAGAGCCAATTGGAGCAAGATATTTTTATGCAATAATAAAACATTGCACAATTGTTCAAAACTTAAAATAGCACAGAGAGTGCTTTTTCTTTTAAAGTGAGAATGTATTGAAATTCTGAGCTGATATATTTTCACATAAAATGTTACAAATTTAGGAAAAGCTTACTTTCTTCGAAGTCCAGAATACTGACACCCTTCTATGCAGGGCGAGGGCTTACCAGGTCCGATGGGCTTGGAAGAGTCTCCATCCGTCAGATGGGTTGTTAAGTCCGTGTTCAAGAAAGCCATGTCACTGCACGCTAAAGAAGAAGCTTGGTGGCCTTGACGGAAGGCTCCCATCTGTCTCCTAAGAGTTGTCTAGTGGATCCCTTTCCCCAAAGCTTTTCTAAGCCTTTGGAGTCTTTGTGATCTGGCCTTTAGCCCATTGTGTGCAAAACAGTTCAGCTCAGAGGTAAATTGGGTTGTTTTACCTCTGAGCGGCACTTTTTTGCACACCATGGGTTAAATGGCCAGGTCACATGGACCCCGAAGGCTCAGAGAATGTTGGGGGAGGGAACCCACTGGAACAGCTGTTGGGAGACAGATGGTAGCCTCCCGTCAAGGCCATCCAGCGTGTCCTTTAACCTGCACAGGGTATGGCTCTCCCGCACAAGGGGCTACGGTTTAACGTCCCATCCGATGGACGGCGGCCTTTCCAAGCCCATCGGTGTCCCCTACTGACCGTGGGCAGGGTGAGGAATTTTGAGGAGATAAATCTCAACGCTGACCCAGCTGGGACTCGAACCTAGGAACTACAGATTACGAGCCTGGCGCGCTACCGACTGAGCCACCCCCGCCCCTCCTCAAAGGTAAAACAACCCAACAACTTTTCTTGTTGCTTATAAATGAGCATCAGGGAGAAATTTCTGATTGTTGTAACATTCATGATAACTTCCAAATATTCTTTTAACCTACGATTAGATTATTTATATTTGTGAGAATAAAAAAAAATAATAAATACCCCCTCAAGCAGCTGCTTGCCACAGAGGTCTGACAGGAGTCTGTCAGTTTATATGCCACAGTAGAAGATGCTTGATCACAAATTCCACAGATTTCAACTGTTATTAAATCTACCCGGAGTTTTTTGTTCAGTTTGTTTTGTTCGGAATATTCGGTAAATAAGCTCGGGCTGTTACTCAGGATAGACATATATGGAGAACTAGAGTATACAGTTCGTTCAGTGACGGATTAAGGAAGGGTGGTGAGGTGTTCACTCTGGATTCAGGTCTAGAATGTGCTCCGTAGAGGTTCGATTCCAGGGTAATCCAAGATCCTTCTAATCACATAAAGTGTCTTTGTCACGCTTCTAAAAGCAAAAGTCTAGAATTGCCGAGTTCTGTAATTAAAAGTTGGGTTGTTTTACCTCTGAGCGGCACTTTTTTGCACACCATGGCTAAATGGCCAGGTCACAAGGACCCCAAAGTCTCAGAGAAGGTTGAGTGAGGGAACCCACTGGAACAGCTGTTGGGAGACAGATGATAGCTTCCCGTCAAGGCCATCCAGCGTGTTCTTTAACGTGCACAGGGTATGGCTCTCCCGCACACGGGGCCACGGCTTAGCGTCCCATACGACGGACTGCATCCTTTCCAAACCCATCGTTTTTTCTACTGACCCCTCGGTCAGTAGAGTGGAGAAGATAAATCTCAACCCTGGTCCAGGTGGGACTCGAATCTGGGAACTACTGATTATGAGGGGGCGGGGGTGGCTTAAGTCGGTAGCGCGTCAGGCTCGTAATCTGTAGTTCCCAGGTTCGAGTCCCAGCTGGGTCAGCGTTGAGATTTATCTCCGCAAAATTCCCCGCCCTGCCCACGGTCAGTAGGGGGACACCGATGGGCTTGGAATGGCTGCCGTCCGTCTGATGGGACGTTAAGCCGTGGCCCCGTGTGCGGGAGAGCCATACCCTGTGCACGTTAAAGAACACGCTGGATGGCCTTGACTTGAGGCTACCATATGTCTCCCAACAGCTGTTCCAGTGGGTCCCTTCCCCCAACCTTCTTTGAGCCTTCGGGGTCCATGTGACCTGGCCATTTAACCCATTGTGCGCAAAAAAGTGCCGCTCAGAGGTAAAACAACCCAACCCAACTGATTATGACTCTACTGACTGAGCCATCCCCGCCCCATGTAATTAGAAGAGTTCGGCATTTTTAAATGCGGTTTAATACCTGAAGCTTTTGTATTAAACTATATTTCTAATTATACTTATCTTTATACTTGGAAGGGAGCTATGGTCGAAAACTACGAGAGACAAAGATTGTTAATCCGTTATTAAGTCTTGTTGGAGCACTTTAGCTTATGACAGGTTGAGGATGAGAAATGCATTTAAGAAATTAAGAAATCACCCCTCAAGAAAATGCTTTCCCCATACAGTTTATTTCTTACCACATACTGAGAGTAGCCTGTCAGTTTAACATGCCTGTCATTGAGGAAGGCGAAATCTCAGCAGAAGGACAACACAGATAATAGACATCCATATCTTACCCGAGACTCGAACTCAGACCCCTTTGATCGGTAGCCAAGAGCTGCCACGGAAACAAAACAAAAAACTTATGTTTCAAAACTTATCTGTTCTGACTTCCGATATAAATAGAAAAACTTAATTTTATCTTTCTCCCACTGCTTTAAAATACAACAGGAAGCTAAATACATTCATTTAGCATTAAAATGAAATGATGAAGTTTTAAAAACAGTATCGGTAATAAAAAATCACTTTTGCTTTCGCTTGTAAAGAATAAACGAAACTTATCGGCCATCTAACTAACCGATAGGCCACAACCGTCACTGCAAAATGAAAAAAGATTCTTCTCTAAATAAGTCCGGCAATTATACTCCGTTCCACAGCAGTGACTTATTGCAAATATTCCTCTTAATAATTGTTCTGTGTACAGATGCCCATTTTAAATTTAAAGCCATTTCTCGTAATCGACTTCGCCTGCAGCTATTTTGCTGCCACTTTCAGACAAGATGCTGCAGCTCCTTCTGCTGCAGAGCTGAAGTAGCCGAATATCGCTCCCTAATGGGAAGAAGACGAAACAAAATCCTTTCGTGACTATGTCCAACATCAGCAGTGACGAGATATTCCTGAGCGGAATGAATCGATTGGGGAGCTGAAGCGTATTTCGAGTTTGTAGAGGAGCAAGTTAAAAGAGCCCAGATGCCGAAGTTCTGTGAGTTCAATTGTGCATAAAGTGAGCATAATGAACGTTTTCTCTGTCTAGACTTGCAAGTCGGCGACTGAGGGCGTGGGTCGAAGTTGAGTAGCTATCGATAATGACTCAATTTTCCACTCAAACAATTCCTTTTCCGGCTAATGGCTGCAGTCGCTGACATTATGCCGTCAACTCCCCGATGTGCTTAAGAATTCGCTGTTGCTTGTAAGCGGATAGTTATGTCTTCTGGTCTAATCGTTAGGGACAACGATAACCTTTTACGTGATGTGTTTTTTTTGCGTATCCTAACAGGTAAGCGATGCGAACAGACTCATCGTTAAAAAAGAACTATTCCTTGCTCAATATTCACATTGAATGATAATATCGCGCTTGTTCCGTAGAAGGAGTCTTATTTGTCTTTTTTCGTGATGTGATTCGGGAGTGGTGGCCGAAGAGGCGCTACCTGTCCGGCTCCAGAGTTGAAATTCATCCGTTTGTTCCTTTTCTGTCCTCGTTGAGGGAAAGAGGTGAAGATGGCACGAATAGAGTGTTAGGACATGGTTCGGTGTGAAGGATAGTTAACATGTTCCGTGAACTTGGTGTGATATTCTAGGTTGGGTTGTTTTACCTCTGAGCGGCACTTTTTTTGCACACCATGGTCTAAATGGCCAGGTCACATGGACCCCGAAGGCTCAGAGAAGGTTGGGGGAGGGGACCCACTGGAACAGCTGTTGGGAGACAGATGGTAGCCTCCTGTCAAGGCCATTCAGCTTGTTCTTTAACGTGCACAGGGTATGACTATCCGCAAGCGGAGTCACGGCTTAACGTCCCATATGATGGACGGCGGCCTTTCCAAGCCCATCGGTGTCCCCTACTGACCGTGGGCAGGGCGGGGAATTTTTGCGGAGATAAATCTCAACGCTGACCCAGCTGGGACTCGAACCTGGGAACTACAGATTACGAGCCTGGCGCGCTACCGACTGAGCCGCCACCCCCGCCCCTGTGATATTCTAATTTTTCCTGATACATATTATGCTTCAGTGTTTGGGGGGAGGGTTGGCACAGTCGACAGGGAGCCATGCTCGTAATCTGCAGTTCCCTGATCGAATCCAACTGTACCAGGATTGAGATTTATCTCCGTTAAACCTCTACCTTGCCCTCTATGAGAAAGGGGACACCGATGCGCTTGGAAAGACTGCAGTCCGTCGGATGGAACGTTAATCCATGACTCCTTGTGAGAGAGAGAGACCATACCCTGTGCACGTTAAAGAACACGCTGAATGGCCTTGACGTGAGTCTACTACCTGTCTCCTAACAGCTGTCCATGGATTCCCTTCCTTCAACCTTCTCTGAGACTTTCGGATCCTAAAAAATATTCATGTATTGAAAAAAATAAATTTAAAAAAAAATATTTGGGGGGGGGGGGTCAAAAGATTAGATCGTCATTCAGTGTCAACGTTTGGCACACGTTTTAGTGATCTGTAAAAAATTCCTTAAAATTCCTGAAATGCACATGTTTGAAAACGTTTTCTCCTTCATTCAGATAAGTAGCATTGTCAGGGTCGGATGCTTGTTCCCTCGCCCCCCCCCCCCTAAGGGGGGGGAGGGAACAAGCATCCGACCCTGATCGTAAGTAAAGTTTCTGAATTTTGTTCTCTTCCTCTCAAGAGACAAAAATCATTAAAAAAGTACTATACATTGCGCATAGTTTCTCGTGGAAATAAATTGTTAAGCAACACAAAATGCTTTTTTTTTCACTATATCTCGTGGCTGAAGGCAACGTGGGTTCTCATAAGTGAAATATTACCAAGAAGGTAAACTTATTTTAGTGCACCTATGTAGTTACTTTTTGGAACATCAGGGTTGTGTTGTTTTACCTCTGAGCGGCACTTTTTTGCACACCATGGGCTAAATGGCCAGGTCACATGGACCCGAAGGCTCAGAGAAGGTTGGGGGAGGGGACCCACTAGAACAGCTGTTGGGAGACAGATGGTAGCCTCCCGTCAAGGCCATCCAGCGTGTTCTTTAACGTGCACAGGGTATGGCTCTCTCGCACACTGGGTCACGGCTTAACGTCCCATCAGACGGACGGCGGCCTTTCCAAGCCCATCGGTGTCCCCTACTGACCGTGGACAGGGCGGGGAATTTTGCGGAGATAAATCTCAACGCTGACCCAGCTGGGACTCGAACCTGGGAACTACAGATTACGAGCCTGGCGCGCTACCGACTGAGCCACCCCCGCCCCAGGAACATCAGGGTGTTTTGGTTATGAAGTTGGGTCGTTTTACTTTTGATTGTCACTTTTTTTCCACACAATGGGCTAAATGGCCAGGTCACAAGGACCCCAAAGTTCTCAGTGAAAGTTTGAGAAAGGAGATCCACTGGACAGCTGTCAAGTGACAGATAATAGCCTTCCGTCAAGGACACAGTGTATTCTTTAACGGGCACAGTGTATAGTTCTGTCGCACAAGGGACCGCGACTTAATATCCCCTCTGAAGGACGACGGTCATTCCAAGCCCCCTCGGTGTCTCCTATTGATCGAGGCAGAGCGGATAGTTTCGCGGAGATAAATATCAATGCTGTTCCAGTTGGGCTCGAACCTTGGATATGCAGATTAGGAGCCTGTCACTCTACTGACTGAGCTCCCCCCCCCCCCCTGCTTATGTAGCAACGTGATTCAATTCCCGAAAGTAAAATTTCGTTCCAATTTAAAAAAATCTTTCTGTAGCAATACCCTTAGTTATTAGGCCACCAGTTTCATACCCAGATTTTGGGTTGGGTTGTTTTACCTCTGAGCGGTACTTTTTTTGCTCACCATGGGCTAAATGGCCAGGTCACCTGGACCCCGAAGGCTCAGAGAAGGTTGGGAGAGGGGACCCACTGGAACAGCTGTTGGGAGACAGATAGTAACCTCCTGTCAAGGCCATTCAGCTTATTCTTTAACGTGCACAGGGTATGGCTCTCCCGCACACGGAGCCACGGCTTAACGTCCCATATGATGGACGGCGGCCTTATCCAAGCCCATCGGTATCCGCTACAGACCGGAGAAATTTGGGAGATAAATCTCAACGCTGACCCAGCTTGGACTCGAACCTGGGACAAGAGGGATACTACTAGTGGATGGATTTTGAACAAACTCCCAATTTTCGCTGTTGATAAGGGTCCCTAGAGGACATGGATGATCAAAATAATACATCAAAGTAAAATATGAACTTTGAAGTATTTTCTTCTAAAAATTATTTCGTTTTCACCTGCTTTTCCCTTTTGCTTTCATTCTTTCTAACAGTTATTTTTTCTTTTCTTAAAGTCGTAACAACTGAGTAGTCGAAATCGTTGTCTTAAACGTTACAGCACCCCCCCCCACACACACACACACCTCTCCCCTTGTTAGTTTGCACCTGGGAACCGGAGTTAAACACAGGCAGACAGCATTTGGGAAACTTATTTTTCAAGCAGGTAGCATTTTTTTCAAGTTCAGAGTTTTTTGGGTTGTTTTACCTCTGAGCGACACTTTTTTGCACACCATGGGCTAAATGGCCAGGTCACAAGAACCCAGAAGGCTCAGAGAAGGTTGGGGTAGGGGACCGACTGGAACAGCTGTTGGGAGACAGATGGTAGCCTCCCGTCAAGGCCATCCAACTTGTGTTCTTTAACGTTCACAGGGTATGGCTCTCCCGCACACGGGGCTACGGCTTAACGTCCCATCCGACGGACGGCGGCCTTTACCAAGCCCATCGGTGTCCCCTACTGACCGTGGGCAGGGCGGGGAATTTTGAGGAGATAAATCTCAACGCTGACCCAGCTGGGACTCGAACCTGGGAACTACAGATTACGAGCCTGGCGCGCTACCGACTGAGCCATCCGCCCCTAAGTTCAGAGTTACCTGAAGTATGAACCTATTCGAAAATCTGCCGAATATTTCTTTGCTTCATGATCACAATATCTCCTCCATACGCCATTTCAGCAATTCCTTTTAGAATAAACTTTTAAGACTCGAAATTAACTTACTTCGAGTTTGCCTAAGATTCCACCAAAATGTCAAAGGTTTGGGAATAGACCACATTCGGGCTCAAAATCTCTTTTAAAAACAAGATTTGAAAATATTGCAACGTTTTTTTTTTGCAATCAATTTATGTAGCACAATTAGGTGGGTACTCATTTCCACAGTTGAAATTTCAGGTAGTCACGAACAGTTTTCAAGTTGGGTGAAATCCAATGAATCTCTCTCCACAACTTCAAACTCGGGCTCTTTGTGACCTGATTAATTCAGCTTATTTTACAGCAAAATAGCCCCACTCAGAGATAAAACAACTCAATCCCACTTTATTACAATTATTGAAACTAATCATCATCATTATTCCGCTAAAAACAATCCAAAATTAAAACCATTTCTTGAAGAACGAAACCTGAGAAGAATTGTCTATTCGCTGATGAATACCTTTCTGTAACTTTCTCTTGCCAAACTCTCAAGTATCTCCATAAGCAAATTCCTGGATGCGTTCCGAGCGAATTTCGAGGTCATGTCTGACGTTTCAGCGCGTCGTACGTGCCAGTCATTCGACGCACGTTCCGTTTCCGGATGGAATCTCCTCCTCGGTTCGGGAGAGTGAAAGCGAGGAGCTCGCAATAATTAACGACACTTCCACTTCCATCGAGAACCACCCAGCAGAGAGTTCTCTTGCGTCGGTAACTTGATTCGGCCAACCCAACCTCAGAGAACGTAGAATTCGAGACATGTTAATCTCTGCGAGTATCGGAAGAAAGGACATAATGGTTGCTGCTTAATGAGGGTTATCCTTCAGTATCTTGAGGGTGGAGGCTGAAAATTGTGAGTGAAATTAGATTCCTATTAATAGATGTTGCTTTCGCAGGACTGCGAAGACCATTATCTTGTACAGTATGTGGCATGCAGTTAGGCAGAAGTTATTTTCGATGCTGAAAACTCAGTATGCATTCTGTTTGAAGCTCAGAATCTTTGTTCCTCAGATGGGGAAATGCCTCTAGGTGATATAATCATCAATTATACAACAAGGCTGCAACTGACTAAATTCAAAACGGATCTCGTCGCATGGCCTGTTTGTCATTATAAACACAACTTTGGTACGTGAATAATCTTTATTTGGGTTTAATTTCTGAACGAATCCGAAAAGGCCGAAGCCATAAGCGCAGTGATTTAAAGAAAGGGAAAGTAAAGGAATATAATATCTGAATTTAATAACGAACTGATATGTTTGTCTGCAGATTTTTATACAAACAATCCTGGGGTAGAATTTTCCTCCTTTTCAATAGGTCATTATGTTGGATTGAAATGTTATTTTTTACATATCAGATACGCTGATGTATTTACATCTGTAGGGGAAAAATTCACGACATTGACAAATAAGCCATGCGACGAGATCCATTTTGAATTTAGTCAGTTGCAGCCTTGTTGTATAATTGATGATTATATCACCTTGAGAATTTCCCATCTGAGGAACAAAGATTCTGAGCTTTAAATACAATCAGAATCACAGAGATATACAGCAGAGTATGGATTTTACACATCCATATTCACTGAGAAAGAAGTACAGGTTCTCTGGGGCGGGGGTGGCTCAGTCGGTAGCGCGCCAGGCTCGTAATCTGTAGTTCCCAGGTTCGAGTCCCAGCTGGGTCAGCGTTGAGATTTATCTCCGCAAAATTTCCCCGCCCTGCCCACGGTCAGTAGGGGACACCGATGGGCTTGAAAAGGCAGCCGTCCTTCGGATAAGCCGTGGCCCCGTGTGCGGCAGAGCCATACCCTGTGCACGTTGAAGAACACGCTGGATGGCCTTGACGGGAGGCTACCATCTGTCTCCCAACAGCTGTTCCAGTGGGTCCCCTCCCCCAACCTTCTCTGAGCCTTCGGGGTCCATGTGACCTGACCATTTAGCCCATGGTGTGCAAAAAAGTGCCGCTCAGAGGTAAAACAACCCAACCCAAAGGTTCTCTGAATACTGCCTCAGTTTGAGCTAACACACAGAGGTAAGCCTGCTCAAAAATTAGCTCCTTGGTTACCTCCTGAATCTCTATCCCAGTTAAGATTTAATGAAGGAATTAACCATTATCCAGTTAAAACTATTTGAGTTGAAACTTTTGCTTCAAAATGAGTTAAATGATCAGATAAAAGAAAAGCCCAGGACCGGTTGGGAAAGGAAATCCCATATGATTGGAAAAGAAATCAGGCCAAGAAAGTTGGCAAGGATAATTGGGAAAGGAAATCCCATTAGTAGGAGAAGCCAGGAGACCTCTGTCAAAGCCATACATTGTGTTTTTAATCCCTCATGATTAGGAACATATTTCCTGCATCAAGTGGCCTTTGAAAATCATCATGCTTCTTATTTCATTCAAGGAAGGTTACAGATATGGGCTGGAATTATTTCAAGTGGGGACAAATTTTCCCCCTGCCGATGTCCATGAGCAAAAATAAGAGGAAAAAATCTGGGTGCATGGCAGAAATCATGGATTTCACCCTTTAAAAACTTCATGTTAGCTCTAGCACCATATGCATCTGCTATATTGGCCTGTGAAGAAGCAGACCACGTCCTAATTTGAACGAACTCAGAGCAAGATGACTTAGAGATGCGTAGTTTGGGAGAAATCTCTATGTGATTCAGCATTATTTTGGGGCGCGGGGGTGGCTCAGTCGGTAGCGCTCCAGGCTCGAGTCCCAGCTGGGTCAGCGTTGAGATTTATCACCGCAAAATATTCCGCAAAAAGGGGACACCGATGGGCTTGAAAAGGCCGCCGTCCGTCGGATGGGACGTTAAGCCGTGTCGCCGTGTGCGGGAGAGCCATACCCTGTGCACGTTAAAGAACACGCTGGATGGCCTTGACGGGAGGCTACCATCTGTCTCCCAACAGCTGTTCCAGTGGGTCCCCTCCCCCAACCTTCTCTGAGCCTTCGGGGTCCTTGTGGCCTGGCCATTTAGCCCATGGTGTGCAAAAAAGTGCCGCTCAGAGGTAAAACAATCCAATCCAATCCAGCATTATTTTGTGTGTATGTGTTGGGAGGAGGGGGCTTTTTGTGAAAGGGACTTCAGACCGACGAAAACTTGGAAGTTATAGTTTAATGCTGTGCTATTGGAGCCAGTAAATCAGTGAGTCTGAGTTGTAAAGGCGGGTGTCATCTCTCTTGGGAATTCGTGACCATAATGTCTTGCTGGGGTATTGCATTAAAGGCCCCTGTTCATATTGATATGAATATTTTGTTATTAAATTCCACATTTTTCCTTAAAGATTCTGAGTCTATGGTATATTAGCAGACGCACGACTTAGAGTGGCAAATGCGCCACTAGTGACATTCTGTGAACTCAACTCATTCAAGTGAGCAGGAGGGGAGTTAGCGCACATAATGCGACCTGTGCGATTGCACTGAGCGGCAATTTTCGTAAACTAACGGCCGTAGATGCAGTAAGTTGAATAGAGTAAGTAGGGCTCTTTTTCAACAGACGATTTCCAATTGCTTTTAAAAATGACATTAAATTTAGCTGAATTAATCATTAATCGGCCGAAGCAAAAGCCAAGGTTCACTCCGGGCGGCAGCTATCCAAGTTCGCTCTGGGAAGTTCTCACGGAATTCTGCGGATTGGAACCAAGCACAAAATACAAGAAATGTGAAGGTAGAAACACATGTCTCCTTTCAAGGTAGAAACACATGTCTCCTTTCAAGGTAGAAACACATGGCTCCTTTCTTTCTTTTTGTTTGCAGTCCGCTTCGTTGTGGGAATCTTCTATTCGATCCTGAACGTCGTCACTACAGTGATGTCTTGCCTTGTGGGAATCTTCTGTCCGATCCTGTACGTCGTCACTACAGTGATGCCTTGCCTTGTGGAAATCTTCTAATCGATCCTGTACGTCGCCACTACAGTGATGTCTTGCCTTGTGGGAATCTTCTGTTCGATCCTGTACGTCGCCACTACAGTGATGTCTTGTGAGAATCTTCTGTTCGATCCTGTACGTCGCCACTACAGTGATGTCTTGTGGGAATCTTCTGTTCGATCCTGTACGTCGCCACTACAGTGATGTCTTGTGGGAATCTTCTGTTCGATCCTGTACGTCGCCACTACAGTGATGTCTTGTGGGATTCCTCTGTTCGATCCTGTACGTTGCCACTACAGTGATGTCTTGCCTTGTGGGAATCTTCTAATCGATCCTGTACGTCGCCACTACAGTGATGTCTTGCCTTGTGAGAATCTTCTGTTCGATCCTGTACGTCGCCACTACAGTGATGTCTTGTGGGAATCTTCTGTTCGATCCTGTACGTCGCCACTACAGTGATGTCTTGTGGGAATCTTCTGTTCGATTCTGTACGTCGCCACTACAGTGATGTCTTGTGGGAATCTTCTGTTCGATCCTGTACGTCGCCACTACAGTGATGTCTTGTGGGAATCTTCTGTTCGATCCTGTACGTTGCCACTACAATGATGTCTTGTGGGAATCTTCTGTTCGAACCTGTACGTCGACACTACAGTGATGTCTTGTGGGAATCTTCTGTTCGATCCTGTACGTTGCCACTACAGTGATGCCTTGCCTCGTTTGGTTACTCGATCTTTTATGAAATCGGGATGTTATCCCGATTTCATCTTTCATCATCAGTTTGACATGAATGTTCCTTAGTGTCGACAAAAGACGCTTTTAGAAGTCTCGTGAAGAAAAGGGGTCAAAGGAAGAGGAGAGGAACAGACGAAGATCAAGAGATATGAGAAGAAATCGGTTTGTTTACCTCTGAGCGGCACTTTTTAAGTAAACATGGGGCTAAATGGCCAGGTCACAAGGACCCCGAGAGGTTGGGGCTACTGGACAGCTATTAGAAAACAGATGTTAGCCTCTCGTCAAGGCCATCCAGCATGTTCTTTAACGTGCCTAGTATAGGACCTCTCCCACACACGGGGTCACGGCTTAACGTCGCATCCAAAGGACGACAGCCTTTCAAAACTCATCGATGTCTCTTATTGCCAGAGAGCAAAGAGAGGGTTTTGAGAAGATAAATCTCAACATTGCCCAGGTGAGACTCGAAACCGAGCCACCGTTATGAGAAGAAGAAGCGATAAAGTACACAAATACAAATGTACAAATATGTGTAATCATGTCAACATAAATGATCACTTAGCTTTAATGCTAATGAAGACAGTTGGAATTAAAATTAAGATGTTAATTGCTTTCGTTTAATTCTCATCATTTCATGATTTCCCGTAATCGTGTCCTTCTAAAAAATCTTTTGAAAACATCGTAGAAATAAAATAATGGCTGAAACAAATAATTTAATAATCGTACAATTAATAACACGTACGAAACTTGCACAACTTTAATAAATAAAAATCATCAGTTCTGTTTGAGACGGAAACAACTTGTGAATAGACACGAAATAAAGGTCAATGTTTTAGCACATTTCCGAAACGAAAAACGATCTAATGTTTTTACTTTGTCTATAGACATTCAGAGCCGTCCCATGGCCGAGTGGTTAGCGCGCTTGGCTACTGATCTAAGGGACCTGGGTTCGAACCCCGGATTTAAGGCATGGATGTTCGTGTTGTTTATCTGCTGAGATCCTGCCATCCTCACAGACCTTCTACTATGGCATATAAAATGACAGGCTCCTGTCAGACCTCTGTGGCAAGCAGCTGCTTGAGGGGTTTATTTATTTATTATAGACATTCAACATTTTTGTTTTTAGAGATAAATTTAAAATTCTTTTGGGTTGAACAGGTATTGATGAAACATTATATTATAATTATACATATGTGAGTTATAAGAGTGTTGAATAAAATAATGTTCTGCTTATTCAAAATAATATTAATCATATCTATATTCATCTGATGGTTACAGATTTTATTACTCTTAATACTGATGATACTAACTCAACAAATATTGAGAAGAGACTATGGAATCTCAAATTGCAACTAAACTTAAATTGCACTCAAAGGTCGTTTCTGGTGCAGCATCACCCTCGCAATTTTCTTTCTCTAACTTCGCTTTTAGCACCAGTTTCTTTGGGACATAAGTGAATGCAGTCTATAGCTTTACAACCACTTTGATTGACTTATCGATCTGAACACTGATGGATGAGAAATACTTCAACTTCCTGAATGCTCTTTCCGGTACTTCTTTGATTTCCTCCCCTTCCTCTTGTCTCCTTCTCTCTCTCTCTATCTTTTTCTTTATTTTCTCCCCTCCCTTAAAACTCGAGTAGGTGGTGTTGCTCGTGACGCACGATTTCTTCCTTAACTTGTCACGTTCTTTCGTGAGTCATCAATTTCAAAACGCATGTTTCTCGGGGTCGACAAAAGGCCTGGTTAGACGTCTGGTGAAGAAGAGGAGGCAATGGAAGAAGAAGAAGAAGAAGAAGAGGAGGAGGAGGACGAAGGAGAAAAGGAGGAGAGCAGAGGACATGTCAGGAAGAAGCGAATGAAGGACCAGGAGGAAGAAACGGAGAAAGAGGATTCTATTGCCCGATCTGAGCTCTAACTGTAATTATCGATTTTGAAGAAGCTGAGCAAAGGAGGGGGAGAGAAGATGGAGAGACTACGATGGAGGAATTCCTTGAAACAGAGGAGAGACGCCATCACGCTGAATCGAAAGGAATTCACGATTACTTTGAATCAGCAGTCTTCTATTTCTACTTCTGTTTTTTTTTTCCTCTTTTAGTCTTTTTTTTTTCGTCTTTTGTTTTACTTCTTTTAGGATGTCAGAGTCACTGTTACAATTGAAGATTTTTTTACTCGCTTATTGAGATAAAAGGTAAACCACGTTCTTTTGTACAAAATGAAAATGGTCCGCGTATATAAGGTTTAATTATGGTTTTCAAGTTGATGATTTTTTCCTAGAGTTAATAAATTTTGTCACTGATTATGAGGCTTTGGGTTGTTTTACCTCTGAGCGGCACTTTTTTTCCACACCATGGGCTAAATGGCCAGGTCATATGGACCCCGAAGGCTCAGAGAAGGTTGGGGGAGGGGACCCACTGGAATAGCTGTTGGGAGACAGATGGTAGCCCCCCGTCAAGGCCATCCAGCGTGTTCTTTAACGTGCACAGGGTATGGATCTCCCGCACACGGACCCACGGCTTAACGTCCCATCCGACGGACGGCGGCCTTTCCAAGGCCATCGGTGTCCCCTACTGACCGTGGGCAGGGCGGGGAATTTTGCGGAGATAAATCTCAACGCTGACCCAGCTGGGACTCGAACCTGGGAACTACAGATTAGGAGCCTGGCGCGCTACCGACTGAGCTACCCCCGCCCCGATTATGAGGCTGTTACCGATTTAGATGTGCATAATGCACATATCTTTTTTTATGCACACCGTCAAATAGGAATTCAATCTCAATACACTATTGGGAGAATTTAAATTTATGCTGTTTCATACACTCTTGGTTTTAAACTGCATCAAAATATTGCAACAAATAAAAAGAAAAAAAAATGCTCCTTAGTTATTCAAGCAAAACAATGATTGAAAAGAAACAGAGGAGACTGCGGACAAACAGTTATCTTAGAGCGAAGCCGAATCTAAGAGGAGGGAAAAGGATTGAGAGGCAAGGGACTTAAGAATTGTTAATAACTGTAACGGAGTCGAAAAAGTAGTAAACGTATATATTACTCATAGTTCAAATATTTTTGCAAGACTATTTTGTTAAAACACTACAAAAAGGTTGGGTTGTTTTACCTCTGAGCGGCACTTTTTTGCAAACCATGGGCTAAATGGCCAGGTCATATTGACCCCGAAGGCTCAGAGAAGGTTGGGGGAGGGGACCCACTGGAACAGCTTTTGGGAGACAGATGGTAGCCTCCCGTCAAGGCCACCCAGCGTGTTCTTTAACATGCACAGAGTATGGCTCTCCAGAACACGGCTTAACGTCCCATCCGACGGACGGCGGCCTTTCCAAGCCCATCGGTGTCCCCTACTGACCGTGGACAGGGCGGGGAATTTTGCGGAGATAAATCTCAACGCTGACCCAGCTGGGACTCGAACCTGAGAACTAAAAATTACGAGCCTGGCGCGCTACCGACTGAGCCACCCCCGCCCCCACTACAAAAAGGAAAGGGGACATTATATACCGGCCGGATATGGGGGGGAAAGGACCATGGTGTGCAAAAGATTGCCCTTTCAGAATGCTAATAAGAGTAAAAGAGGCAAAAATTATGAACTTATACATATTTCGTGCATTTTTCAGAAAATTTTTTGAAGACTTATGAAAAGAAATGCTATACTGCAAGGGAAAATCCAGTCTCTTGCTGCAGTGAAAAATCCATCCTTTTACATACGTTTTTCTGGCTTGATTGTTTTTCTTGCCCCCCCACCCCCACCTTCGATGTTTTTTCTAGATCCGGGCCTATATACCAGAATGGTATTCTGGTCAGTTTCGCTTCACCCAGTCATTTTTCATCATCCATCTAAAGTTTTTTGCAGATTATCGTCCTCATCAGAGTGATAATTATATTTGAAAGGTGACATTCACGGTCAAAATAAGTGTTTAAACGAACGCTAAATGATATCTCGTGTTTCATTTTACAGCTGTTGTGCAATAATTACTCGGTTGCGAACGATACAAGCACTGTTGCCACCGGCAATATCAGAGAGCTTGTACAACTTTAACAAAAAAAAATGATTTCTGTTTGACAATTTAACGATTTGTACGAAAGACACCAAATAAAGATAATTTTTTGATCGTTTTCAAGAAACAACAAGCTAAGGTTTTTACTTTGTTATCTGACTGTTCCTCTGTAGACATTTTTTTTGTTTTTAGAGATAAAAAATTTTTTTTAGATACATAAAAAAATTCTTTCTGGCATTGGTAGCTATTTATTAAGCATTACGATTTTCACTTTCTGAATCTCTCAAAAGTTTAATTGCACGCACTAAGAGCAGGAAAAAATTAAAAAGTGAAACTATTAATAAATATTGTAAATGATACTAAAGATTTATATTATTATATAGACTTATATGTAGCATTCATCCTAGAAATTTAGGGGCGGGAGTGGCTCAGTCGGTAGCGCGCCAGGCTCGTAATCTGTAGTTCCCAGGTTCGAGTCCCAGCTGGGTCAGAGTTGAGATTTATATCCGCAAAATTCCTCGCCCTGCCCGCGGTCAGTAGGGGACACCGATGGGCTTAGAAAGGTCGCCGTCCGTCGGGTGGGACGTTAAGCCGTGTGCGGGAGAGCCATACTCTGTGCACGTTAAAGAACACGCTGGGTGGCCTTGACGGGAGGCTACCATCTGTCTCCCAACAGCTGTTCCAGTGGGTCCCCTCCCCCAACCTTCTCTGAGCCTTCGGGGGTCCATGTGACCTGGCCATTTAGCCCATGGTGTGCAAAAAAGTGAAGCTCAGAGGTAAAACAACCCAACCTAGAAATTTAAAATTTTGGTGATGGAGTACGAGAGTCAAAAGATTTGCACCGATATCAATGATTTGCCCCATACCTCCAGGGATTGGATTTGGATTGTTTAACCTCTGAGCAGCACTTTTTTACACACCATGGGATAAATGGCCAGGTCACAAGGACCCCGAAGACTCAGAGAAGGTTGGAGGAGGGGACCCACTGGAACAGCTGTTGGGAAACAGACGGTAACCTCCCGTCAAGGTCATCCATTGTATTCTTTAACGTACGCAGGGTATGGCTTAACGTGCACGGGCACGGCTTAACGTCCCATCCGACGGACAGCGGCCTTTCCAAGCCTAGCGGATTCCACTACTGACCGTGGGCAGGGCGGGGAGTTTTGCGGATATAAATCTCCACGCTGGCCGAGCTGGGACTCGAACCTGGGAACTGCATATTACGAGTTTGACGTGCTACCGACTGAGCCCCCCTCCCCCGTACCTCCAGGGAGGATGGCCAACAACACTTTTTGTTTTAAGATATAATTGAGTTGAATAGGTCTAATGAATTATTATGATCAAAAGTTTTAATTCCCATTCTTAGAGAGCCCTAACATGCAAAATGCCAAAACTTTGAACGAATAATATAAACGATACATTTAGAGCAGAAATTTAAAATTTTTCTTTGTGGTCAAAGGATTTACATTGATGGTAACGATTTGGCTTTTTTCCTCGAAACCTTTTTGTAGGAAAGCGCAACTTTCCATAGATAATGAAACATTTGCATAGAAACTTTTCATAGGATAAATGAGAATTTTCTTTTATCTCATCTAACAAAATATTCCATTAGCATTTTCTCAATAAGCTATTTATTCAATCGATCACTATTAAAGAGTGCAAAAATCGGAAAAGGAAAATTTCATTCTCTTTGAAAACGAGTACCCCATATTCTCCAGAGGAGATATGTTCTTCTTCTAGTTACAAGTTTTTCCATTCTTAAACAGAAAGAATTTTGCTTTTAATTATAAAAATTTTAATTATATTGCTACGTTTCAATTGTTTCTCCAAATATGTAGAAGATCTGCAAAAAAAATTTCTTAATTTCGTTCTCAAAAGTTTCGTTATAGAGACTGATGTTTATCAACATAGCTGTAAATACTAAAGGTTGGGTTGAGTTGTTTTACCTCTGAGCGGCACTTTTTTGCACACCATGGGCTAAATGGCCAGGTCACATGGACCCCGAAGGCTCAGAGAAGGTTGGGGGAGGGGACCCACTGGAACAGCTGTTGGGAGACAGATGGTAGCCTCCCGTCAAGGCCATCCGGCGTGTTCTTTAACGTGCACAGGGTATGGCTCTCCCACACACGGGGCCACGGTTTAACGTTCCATCCGACGGACGGCGGCCTTTCCAAGCCCATCGGTGTCCCCTACTGACCGTGGGCAGGGCGGGGAATTTTGCGGAGATAAATCTCAACGTTGACCCAGCTGGGACTCGAACCTGGGAACTACAGATTACGAGCCTGGCGCGCTACCGACTGATCCACCCCCGCCCCGCTGCGTTGAACACTGGCCGAATTACAAATCATTTTTAGTCAATCTCTTTTACTTTTAACTTCAGAAAGGACTTTAACCTATCAATTTGTTATTTGCCATTCGATATGCTGTCAACGATACTAAACCAATGCAACCTCACTGTACACAAAATGCAGCTTTGCACTGATTGATGACTTTATCTCCCAAGCTCATCATTACTCACAAGCTCAAATCACCGAATATCCGATATGCTGGCATAAGTCCCTGCACCCAGAGCATCTTTTTCTCTTCGGCTCTAAGAAACCTCAAAGGGGGAAAAAAAGTGACCGAATTAAGCAAGCAGAAATAAAAAATTACAACCGAAACCCACTGTGATGATTCCTTTTCTAGAACAGTCTCAGTGCCAGGGGAGATCGTAAGTCTCAAGTCTGTAGGGGACCATTTACAGACGTACGAAGGATTTTATATTCCAGTAATGACGCTCTTAACGTTACTAATGGATTGTTTAGTAATCGATATTCTTTTTAGCAGCTTGTCGTTTGGCCTCTGGGGTACTGAGGACGTCTGGGGTTTTCTTTCCTGGAAAAGAAAATAGATGGCTGTCAGAATGAAAAGACAGTTGCAAGTGTCTTGTAAGATGCCAATCCTTAAGACTGCCACTGCTCAGTCGCAGTCAATGTGACACAAAAGGCTCAACTGAAGAACACCAAAAAGGATCTTTAGTTTCATTGACACTTTCCGTTCGGTGATGATAATCGCCGTCGCAGAACTGAATCCCCGTCTGTTAAAGAGAAGACTAACGTTTCTTATAAAGTTGAGCAACTCTCAGTCGTTTCTTCCTTTCAGCTCCACTAGCATAATCGTTTCCATTACGACGACGCTGTCATGATGCAGACAACGTTCTCACTCTTCCAAACGCTCTTCGTCCGTCCCCCATCTCTCCAGCTTCCAGCCCCTCCACCCTAACACGTGCTGATCTAGTGATGTATGGGCGGTGGCTCCAAAGCGCCTATCTACACGTGGGAACTCACGCGGCTGCTCCGTTGCTTGGCAACCATGACCCACAAATCTGCCTAAATAAGCGATTTTTTTTTTCGTCTGTGTTTGGTTGGGAAGATGCAGACGAGAGTAACCGACTGCGGAGAAAATGAGCGACGAAGAAAAACAGAAAAAAAAAATCAATCGCATTTCCTTTAGCATTCCGAATGTGGCGGAGCACTGCCCTTTCTCCAATGAATATTAAATAAGGGGCTAAATGGAAAGACATTGGGACACTGGAAGGCGAAACAAATGTAATTTGCATACTGACTGCCGCCTGCCGGAAATAAGAGAAATAAAATTTGATATCCGGACAAAAATAAATTGCTTGTTTTCAGAGGAAAGTTTAGGATGCCTGCGAAATAAAATATATGAGGGGATTAGGAAATAAGATTTAATTCTTTTCATTTTTTTTTTTTCATTTGGAATAAAAATCGTAAAATTGCTGTAACTTTCTTTTCTGATACTAATCTCAGATTATATTCACGTTTCTTATCTGTTGTTTTGCATTATGCGATAGCTGAAACAGTTATGCGCACATGCAAGTGAATTTGTTTGGGGAGAGTTGAGGAGATAAAGTATCGAAGCTATTATTTTTTGCATGTTGAAAGTACCAGTTTAATTTTGCTTCATAGTTCTTACCAATGGGCATAAATAAATTAAACTCTGTGGCACCTTTATTGGGACCATTCTCTGTTATATAAAACCTAGAGTGCGTAACGTTCTTTTTTTTTTTCAATTTGCGAACAGATCTGCAATGTTATTAGCTTATCTGCAGGTTATGATTGAAAAACACAATCATGACATCTCAGAATTCGAACTCTAACCCGAATCCCAGCAGTTGCAGTGTCACTGCAAACCAACTCGCCACCGAGGTGGCAGCTTCTTAAACAACTCCTTAAATAAGCGCTTTATGGAGGAGTGGTGAGTGCAAATAAATTCGAATTTTATTAGATGGATCCTGAATCTCAATTTTCAAGTATTCAAAAATTACGGAAGCTAGAATATTTAAACCTTTCAGTAACCATGTGTCCTTATGGGCAAAGATGTACTCGGGCGGGGGGGGGGGGATGAAACGAGGTTCCGGACCCTCCCCAAAAATATTCTGTCGTCTTATGCGAAATCTCAAACTTGTCTAGCTACTTTGAAATTCAAAAAAAATTAAGTATTCCTAGTACACAGACAATCCGTTAAATCAGTTTTTCCAAAATATATATTTACAGCCCACCTTAATCTGGTCTTTATGTTCTATAGCAGCCCTATTCCTAATCTTAACTCTAATCATTTTTTCGACTTCGCAACTAAAGACAGTTTATTAAGAAACACAGTAGCATTGTGAAAATAACGTAATAAAGAAAATTAGGATGAAATGCCTTTTTAATATGCAAATTATGGTGAAAATTTCGACAAAATAAAAAAAAACGGCGACGTTAATGACTCTAAATTAGTGAGACATTTTGAGCACTGCAACCTGACACTTATGTTCTAATTCTTCAGATTCTTCGAATGTGTTGGGTTCAAGACTGAATTTGTTATTGACTCAGTAGCTGAAACACCAGCAAAACTGACTAGAAAATACAACAAAAATGCACGAGATTCAGTGATGGCTGATGACTAAAATTTTTTGTGGATATTGACTACTACAGGCACGGCCCAGATATATTGAAAAAATTGGGGAGATACCTGATATTCAATTGAACCAGATAGGGCTAAAAAGACGTTTCGTAATACATATATTCTTTTTTCAGCTATTCTCAAAACGCATTATTTAACAAAAATTTCGACTCCCCCCCACCAAAAAAAAAAATCAAAAAAGTGTTCTTGTCCTTTCACTTCAATTTAGTATTTTTTTTCTCTCCTGTAATAATAACCTATATAAATTTTTTCTTCTCCGTTCTAGTGGTAGTTTAAAGAATTGCTCGTGAATGTTATGTCCAATATATTGGTTTACTATTTTTTTACTCCGTTCCGATTATAAATTCATATTTATAATTTTAAACTTAATTACTACTCATAAACTATCACTTGCAAAGTTATCTGTTTTGCTTATATTTAATTTACAATATTAATTTATTATTTTATATATTTATAGTATATATTAATTTATTTTACAACCAACTGGGAAAGAGTGATATGGTTACAAAATGATTTATAAAATGAAGATTGAAAAAAAGAAAAAAAAATGACAGCGGCTGGGATCGAACTGGAGACTAAATTGCAAGTTAAAAAAAAATTCATTTAACTCAATGAGGCACGCATTGCTGATGAGATATTATGTTGAAATATAATATTAGCATTGTCTTGGAGACCAAATGTTCAGCACATTTTATTTTTTCATATCTAATGCTGTTCTTGAATTCTTCATACGTAAGTATCCTTCAGTGGCAAAATTAAAACCCAGTTCAAACACATCTTGTCAGGAAAGTTTAGACTAGTTGAGCTTACCACAGTCAAATGACGATTTCCCATAAGAAACAAGATCTTCGACTATTGGTTGCACTTCTAGAATCATCCAATCAAGTGTCATAGGCCACTATAAAATGTTGACCCACTTCCTACAGTTCATCGCTATTCTATTTCAGCGCATGCGCATTTGTGCCATTGCTATAACAGATAATTCAAAATTTCTGGGAGGTGGCGTAATGTTAAAAATCGTATCGAACTTTTCCGTTTATAGAGATAAATTAAAAATTCCTTTTGCGTTGGATAGGTATTAATGAAATATTACGATATGCACTTTTCAAATCTCTCTAAAGCTATAATTGCGCCCTCTAGCGGTGGAAAGAGTTTAAAATTCCAAAATTACAAACGAATATTGCAAATGATATCTTTATACTATAAATTTTAAATTTTGGTGGTGGAATGTGAACGCCATGATGTTTCCATTGGCAACAATGAATTGACTCCTGACACGCATAGGGGTGGTTTGGGAAAACACAATTTTTTCTTTTAGCAGATAATTGTTTGCATTTAGAGGTAAATGAAAGAATCTGGTCTGTAAATGGTAGCTAGGTAGTCACTGGAAACTATGCAGCAATCCCCTCTGATGATGCATAAAACCGGCTAGGCCTAGTACCTAATGTACTACCCCGTCTTCTCGTGGTGCAGGCTGTTAGTACCTTTCAAGAGATACTCTCTTATGAAAGGGAACGGAAGAGGAGGACTGCCAGATTAGTGTGGCCTACAGATCTGGACAACTATGGCTACTTTTCTTTTATTTTTTTCTACCATGCTGAGGAGTGGTCAACCACACAGGGTCCTGGTGCTGACCACATAAACCTACTGGACTGGACTGATATGTCTCTGAGCTTGATTATGAATCCTGAATTTGTGCACTGGTGGTCTTCTGTGGAGGGGAAATCTGCCACTGTGTTTTTTGTTTGTGGGTTGACAGCCCCAAGTGAATAGAATCAGAGGATATGCTTTATCAGATGGTGGATAATCCTGATCAGAGGTCATCTCAGGCACCTGAACTCTTGCTTCTACTGGCATCGTCACATTCTACATTGAAGGAAGTCTTCCAGTGTAGATCGCTTCAGCCTTTAGTGGTGAGGAAACGGGTCTTTGCCCCATGCCTGCGATTAGGGGGCTGTTTGATATTGTCGACATTCCCTCTCTCAATAAGCAAAGTTTCTTTAAACATCCCACTAACCATTTTCTCTCCATAGGTAGTTGGAATGTGAGCACTCTGCACAGAGCGTTTTCTCTTGATGTACTCACACAAGAATTCCACCGTTATAATTTAGATATTCTCGGCTTGCAAGAGATCAGATGGACGAATAAAGGTCAGATTCTTAAAAATAATCTTAAATTTCTCTTTTCAGGGAGGACGATAATAAGCATTTTCAAGGCCCGGGTCTGCTTCTCAGCAGACACGCTAGTGTTGCTCTTCTAGTATCTGAATACATTAATGAAAGGTTTCTTACAGCAAAATTTCAGACAAGCATTAAAGACTTCAATGTTATCTACTGTTTTGTCCCCACAGAGGATGCCGATGAAGATAAGAATAGGTTTTAAGGACAACTTCAGGATATTTTGAATTCTTTCCAAAAGAGGAGATATTACCCTTGTTCAGGGTGATTTCAATGCCAAAGTTCGTACTAACTTTGACCTATGGGGATGGGTGATTGGCCCTTTTGGTATTGGCAGCTGCAGTGGCAATGTGCAACATCTCCTACAGGTAAGTAAACTTCATAGTTTGAGAATAACTAACACTTATTACAAATAACGCAACATACATAAATACATATGGGTTTCACCAGATGGGCTGCATAAAAATATGATTCATTATATATTAATTAACAGCAAATGAGCTAGTTCTGTTAGGAATACCAGGGCATATAGGGGAGCTGAAATTGGATCTGATAATTACCTTGTTAAAAGTGTCTTGCAATTTAAACTTAAGAAACGTTGTGCTAAAGTTAAAAAATTTAGCTTTAATTCTGAAGCTCTGAAAGACCCACTTATAGCTAAAGTTTACCATGATAAGTTACTTAGTCATTATGACAGTCATGGTTTGCTTACTACTGAAGTTGAGAAAGAATGGGGCATTTTAACAGTCTTTTTTGGGAACTAACAGTACTCTTTTAGGAAAAAAGGAGAAAAAGGAAAAAAGGGAAAAAAGGAGTACCCTTTTAGAAAAAAGGAGGAAAAAAGGAGCAGAGGAGGCAGAATTCTTTGAGTGATAAGACAATTGAGCTTATTTCAGAAAGAAAGAACTGCAGGAATGTCCTTAATCAATACTCTACTAGTCCTAATAGAAAGCATTAAAGAGAGCTTAATAAACGTGTAAAGGATCAGTTTGCTGCTGATAAGAATCTTTGGCTTGATGGCTTGGCTGACAAATTTGAGGAAGCAGTTGTGCTGCCTAACTGCTTCCTCAGCTTTGTTTTATGTGGTAATGTTTTATGTGGTAGAAAACGGACAGGCATACAAGGATTGAAGGATAAACAAGGTAAGGTTATAGAAAAGGAGGAATCTGTCATGGCTAGGTGGGCTGAGCATTTCAGTGATGTTCTAAACAATATGGTTAGTTCTATTCCCATTCTTTGCAAGATGATAGATGCATTGGTGGCTTTAATGTTGGCCCTATAACACAATCTGAAGTTATTTTGGCTGTTTCTAAACTTAAACTACATAAATCCCCAGGGACATAATATCCCCAGGACTACATAATCCCAGGGGTAGATGAAATTACTATGCATATGCTTAGAGCTGGGAATGTTTCGGTTACCACTTGGATGACTGAATTTTGAATATCTTTTATGATAAAGGCATGGTTCCTAAGGATTTTACCAGAGCTATTTTATCCCTATTTTCAAAAAAGGTGATCGCAGTTCTTGTGATAACTATAGCGGTATCAGCCTACTCTCTGTTCCAGGTAAAGTTCTTTTCATGATTGTGCTTAATAGAATTAAGAATCTGGTTGACAGTCAATTGCGTGATGAGCAATGTGGATTCAGAAGTGGTAGGGGATGTGTGGATCAGATATTTTCACTTAGGCAGATTCTTGAGAAATGTTTAGAGTTTCAGAAACCTTTGGTTGCTAGCTTTGTTGATTTCAAAAAGGCTTTCGATTCTGTTGATCGTCATAATTTGTGGTTGATTGTGAGATCATATGGTATACCAGACAGTTAGTTAACATAATGAAAGCTCTCTGTAATAACACTGAGTCATGTGTGAGAGTTGGTAAGGCTTGTAGCAATTGGTTTAGCATTACTTCTGGTGTTCGACAAGGGTGCATTTTGCCTCCTTTCCTCTTTAGCTTGGTTATTGATTATGTTATGCGAAATTCACTTCGAGGGAAAGATTTTGGCCTTAAATGGACTGGAGATACGAAAATTTCTGATTTAGATTATGCTGATGATTTAGCCATTTTGGCAAATGATGTTGATGAGATGAACTCTTTCATTCGAGCTGTTGATGAGACTGGTAGTAGAGTAGGTTTGGTTATAAACAGAGAGAAAACTAAAGTGATGAAAATTGGTCAGGCAGGCTGTGATTCAGTTCATCTGAATGGTTGCAGTCTTGAGCAGGTGTCACAGTTTAATTATCTTGGGAGCTATGTAACAGATAATGGTGATGTGCGGCATGAGATTAACAGATGAATAGGGTTTGTCTCTGGGACTTTTAAAAATCTATGTAGAGTGTTGAAAAATAGGTATGCACACCTAAAGACTAAAATTAGGTTGTATAATAATTTGATTCTTCCTAAGATTAGTTATGGTAGTAAACCTGGACGCTTTGTAAACAAGATAACAGGAAACTAGATGCTTACGCACTATCTTGGGCATTAGGTGGTTCAACTTTGCAAGTAATGACGAGGTTAGGGAAAGGAGTCGGTAACCTCCTTTAAACAGCATATTGTGCAGAGAGAGACGCTGTTGGTTTGGTCATGTTGGCCTTATGCATAATTATAGATTGTCGAATAGGGTTATGAACAGTGTGCCTAAAGGCCTCACAAAGAGGGGGAGACCTAGGATGCGGTGGGTAGACAATGTCAAACAGGACTTGTTAGAATTGGTGTGCAATGGCCAGATGCAGCAGATTTAGTTCAGGACAGATATGCTTGGAGAACTAAATTGTGCAGTCTGGTTGGACCTCTGTAGCCTATGGCTGCTTGAGGATGATGATGGATGATGAAGGAATTTTTTTAGGGTTAGATAGGAACTGATAAAATATTATGATTCACACTTTCAGAGTCTTTCAAACACTCTAATTGTGCTCTCTAACGGTGAAAAAGATTGGACCTTACAAAATTTAAAAACGAATATTGCAACGATGTATTAATGATAGAAAAATGAAATTTTGGTATTGAAATGTGAACGTCGTGAAGTTTAGATTAGAAACAATGGAAATGATAATTAGAAAACTATTTTTTAGTTTAATTGGTGCTAATGAAATATTATAATTCGAATTTTTCAAATGCTTAGTAGTTTTAATATATATATCTTTACAGATCACTAAATATGAAACGGCACAGCGGTTATCGATCTGATATCTGATATCTTTAATTAATTTCATGAGCTCCAAGCCTGGAGCTTATATCTCGAAGTCTAGAATATTGCTTGATTGGCAGTAACAAAAGTCAAAATACATAAACCCTAAAGGAGACACAAGGACAACACAAGTTTGCTAAAAAAAAACACAACTAAAAGTAAAACAAGCGAGAGTCAAACACCAATATCTTTGGATGCTTGAACTGGTAAAAAACCAAGGGATCGTAATAGATCAAGAATTTTTAGTCCGCTCACTTATCCATCCAAGAGAGAAGCATCAAAATCAAAGGCTTAGATGCGTACTGAGATTCTTTCAGTCCAATCCTTAGCCATCTTAAAATTATGGCAAAATATTTTATCTTTGAGCAATATATTACCCAAATTCAATTTCCTGAAGTACTCCAGTATATCTTTTACTTCCTTAGCAAAGTCAAACGTCTCCTCTTCATTTGATTTGCTCTTTTTAGTTGGTATATTCACTGTGACCTTCCCTTTTTCCGAAGTCTTAATAACTGGTGAAGCAGTGTTGGATTTTCCTGGAATCTTTTTAGGAAGTTTGGTAGCTTGTGCGTAGGTCTTATTGGGTTGTACATACTGGGTTACCTTATTTTTACCCTTCTTGGGTTTTTTCAAAGGTACTCCTCTATTGGGAAGTTTGGGAAAGAGTTCATAACCTCTGTAATTGGCCGTGTGCTCTTTCCCGGAGTTAGCATAGGTCGGTGGACCATCCTTTTTTGTCCTGGAACACGTAGTAGTAAGATGGTTGCCAGGGCATTTGACACATCTCGTGGTGTTGAAGCAGTTACTCTGAGTGTGCCCATAACGCTGGCATTTGTGGCATTGCCTTGATCCTTTCCTACTTTGAAAGCTCTCAACAGTGATCTGTAGATGGAAAAGATCAGTCAGATTGAAGATCTGTTTGTTGGCATCTGTTTTTGCCAACTCAATGAGAAATAAAAGTAAAGGACTGTTATCCCTATATTTCTTAAGTTGAGAAATTTTAAGGGTCGTGAAGCCCATTCCGGACAATTCCTGAGCCAATTCTTCACAGGTGATGTCATCAGGAATGTTCTTGATGATCACCTTTAAGTTCTTTTCTGACTTCAGCTGGTATGTATGAAAAGTAAACTTTTCTTTCTCACAGAAGTTTTTAAAACTTCTATGTTCTTCGTTACATTTCGTTTCAATGCAAATGGTCTCACCAGATTTTTTTGCTGTAAATGCTTCCACAGCCAATGTAACCACCTTTTATGAGTGTTCAGTCAATTTTTAGGTTGCCTCAAGACTATTGCTGATATTTTGTCCCTCTTAACTTTATTATGAAGTAAGGAAACTTTCTGTGTTTGTGAGGCTGTTTCTACATCTTCACTTATGTCATATTCTTCCTTTGAAGTCCATTGGCTAGAGAGTAAAGAATACTTCTTTTGACTAGTGATACAAGGTTCATCTGTATTTAAAAGCCAAAAAGGAAGAATGTCTAATAATAGATGAAAATCATTATTACAGTTCTTTATACTAAGGTGATTCATAAGTCTATATTTTTATCGTCTACTTGAGAAATGACGAACCTTACTCAGCGAAATATAAACCATCATTTAGATAGTTCATAGCCATTTGTCAGAAAGTAGTTTGATTCTTCTCTGAAACCCTGCTTGCTCCTTACAAGAAACAATCCCCAAAATCTGTTTCCAACTTCCTGAAATGTTTCAAACCACCTACCTTGAAGAAAATGAGACATGGAATAAAAGAAGTGGTAATCGGATGGAGGTAGTTCTGGACTATATGCTATGGAGGAATAAGCTCCATGCCAGTTCTCGAAGTTTTTGTTTGTTCAAAGTGCGGTGTACGATTTTAAGTTGTCTCATTTGAGGAGTTACCTGAAGTCAGTTTACCAGTCCTGGATAGGGGTGAAACATCACAGAATGCACACGCTTCAGTTCTGCTGAGTAGAGGTCGACAGTGATAACATTTCCATCAGGAACAAGTTCGAAGTGTACTATACTTTCAATATTACACCAAACACAACATTGGCTTCGTTCCGAATCGTCCCCTCTTTGGGACAGGAAGTTGGGCAATGGAAATATGACAAAATGGGTAATTGCAAAATACTACCTCTATTGAATATAGTATAACAGAAGTAAGTAAATACAGAAATGCGAAACAAATTATAAACGTAAAGAACGAGGTAGACTCAGTATAAAGTCACTGATAAGATGAAAGGAGCTTTATCTGGTAAATAAGTTAGGGTGATTTAAAATATTTTCTAAAGTAAATTCTTGAATTCTAATATTACAAAGGTTTATAAAAAAATAGAACGTTCATTTTCATATTTTTTGCAATTTACCAAGAAATGAGTGATAGTTTCTTGAGTGTTACAAAAGGTATATAGAGGTGATTTAACTCTGCCCATTTTAAGCATGTTAGTTATTAAGACCTGTTACCATTCTTAAAATAAATAAAATAAATACACCCTCAAGCAGCTGCTTGCCACAGATGTCTGACAGGAGCGTGTCAGTTTATATGCCATAGTAGAAGGTTTGAGAGGATGGCAGGACCTCAGCAGAAAAACGACACATACATCCATGCCTTTCCCGGGGCTCGAACCCCGGTCACGTAGATCAGTAACCAAGCGTGCTAACCACTCGGCCACGGGACGGCACTACCATTCTTAGCTTATGTATAATACACTGCACGTTTTTAGGTAAGTCAAGTTTGGAATTCTCGATAAATTTACATCTAGGAAGAATCTGGGAAAAGCCTTGAAAGGACCTTGAAGTTTAAAAGTTTTTAAAAGTATTTTTTCATTTAGTTTTATATCCTTCCCATGCCTTACCCGGGCTCGAACTCAGATCCCTTAGATTTAGCGTCCCGTGGCCGAGTGGTTATCGAAACGCACTAACCACTCGGACAGGGGACGGCTCATATATGAATATTTTCACACGTTATTCTTCATATGTTTCTTTTGATTCATATGCAGAAGATCGAATGCAGTTTTGAGAAAAACCGTGTTCTTAGGTTTTTTCTCAATTTATGGGAACCAATCTAATATTCGAAGCAGTTTTTCACTTGTCATTATCTGAAAATTTTGCCTCAAGATCGAATTACGTCAGTTAGACCATACCTGGTATATAGTACAAAGTTTCTATTTATTAAAATATAACTGGCATCACCGCTTTCACAGCCTAAATCAAAATGGCGTTAAAATTAAATGGAAACGACTTGGAACGCCTAAAGTTTTAAACATATTTTTTGTGGTAAATGGAATTAAAGTTTCAAATGTCATAACCTTTTTTAATTTGATTGGTAATAAATACCACTTTATTTATATAGCCAAGAAAATTAGCTGAACCATCTTTGATAAATGATATGTGACGTATTCAAAAGTTAACGTTGTACACGTAACATGAGGAAAGTATTAATCGTTTTATCATATAACCGTAGAATTTAATCTTACAGAAAGAAACAAAATAAGCGGCTGGGCGTAATGACAGTTAATAGAATTAATGTAGTAGTAGTTTAGGCTAGACTATTTGAATTTAACTTTTTACAATCGAAACAATATATAAGTTTCTACAAACGTACAAGTGGGAGTGGCACCTCCGTACTATTTCAGTTACCTATGTGTTCAATATATTATCAATTCTCTGATTATTAATATTAAAGATATACTGCATAAGTGTTTAATCCTTTGACACCTAGCGTACTTGAAAGTTGTGATAATGAAAAATATAATTTTTATGCCAGTGTTTTTGTGATAATAGCTGACTTTTTTAAACTAAATGATTGAAATAATATTAAGTGCTTTAAAGTATATTATTATATAACATTGGCACATGTCTTACAGTTCTAATAAATTTAAAGTCATGATAAATCACAAACTTATTGTGGAAGTGAAAAATAGCAAGTTTAATGTGAGATACAGAAGTTTAGAATTATAGTTTTTGAAAAGTGGTCAGAGGTTCTCTAAACCTCATAGTATTTTATAATAAAAATAATACTTTATAGTAGAAAGTATTTATGTATTTCACACATTCATATCTAGACAAGTTTTTATAGAGATACACTGTTTTTAGCCATGCCAAACTAGTTATAAACCCAAATCTTTTTTTTTATTAAAAATTAAATTTAAATTCAGTTGACAATTGGTCTAGTGCATATTGTCAACCGAAAACCTACAAATTTGCACATGCATTTGAACTTGGCAAAATAATATAAAAAAACTTATTTAAAAGAAAAATATGTAGAGCATACATTATGCAAATATTTATTTTAATTTAGCTTAGAATGTTAAATTACTGATTTTCTAAACTGAAGTAATGGATTTAATAAATTGTAGTTAAAATGTTTTGATTCTTTGGTGTGAATGGTCCACTAATAACTGAGTCTATAGTGTGCTAAATGAAAAAACTGAGGAAATATTCTTGATAAAGTGGACATTTATTGCAATATGACGTAGATTGTACATGGTGATACATAGCCAACTGGCACATTTTGATACATGATAATTTGTTTAATAGCTCGAGAACAATGAAATAAAACACACTAGGTTTATGTTTACAGAATGCAATTTTTATTTATGGTAGATAACATCATGAAGGTGGCCTCCTTGACTTACAGTGACAGTCATCAAAAGATCTTAGAATCAAAATCTCTTAGACAGTCATCAAAATTATCAAAAACTTTATGCAATAAATTTTGGTCTTAATTGATAAGAGCAATTTCATTTTCAATTGCATGTTTCTAGTCCTGTATTGTATGGAGGCAATTTCTTTATACTCGTTCTTTCAGATATCTCCACAGAAAGATGTCTGGCACTGGGATGTCTCCAAAACATGAAATAGCCTTATGGAAGAGATTGCAGACCATGTCCATACAGCATCTGCATACTCTTACAGTGCCAGTGTCCTTCAAACTTAGGTATCCATATGAAATGCATGAAGGAATCACCATGCCTAGGAACATTAACTGCTGCCTCAATTGACTCTGTGTCTGAATGATGGACTTTGTTTCATAATAAAAATGAACAGCTGCAGTTCTGTGTACTATACTCTACCTCTTTATTGTGACTAAACCAGTTTTAAAATGTTATCAACTCCTCTTTTGCTTGCCATGTGGTTACACACCTAACCTCCACCACTCAGACTGGAGAGAATTCTGAAATGTGGCAGTTGTCTTTGTGCCATCCTGTGTATTAACCATTTTAAGTGTATTATAATTGCACTGAATAATAAATGCCCAATGTTTGTCATTGTGAATATTTAATTTTGCAAACTGCTTTTTAGAATTTTTAATTTATTTTTTCAGTGAAAATACTTTGCGTTTAAATATGGGTACAGATACCTTATTTGAGCAGCATACTGTGAAAGAAATTCAAGAAATTGAGAAAAAACTGAGGTAAGAATTTTTTTTGTAACAATCCTATAGTTTTAAGATTCTATAGATGCAGAACATTGTTGTTAGAGCTTCAGTTGAAGAATAGAAATTTGCAGACAAGGACTCAATCATTAATCAGGAAATAAGCAAGTGGGAAAGTTTAATTACTTTTCTGCCAGACGCAAATGCATGAATGTTACTCTGCCAAAACTAAGCTGATTTTGTTCAATTTCAGTTCAGATTCAGTCAGTTTCAGTTGTGGCATGCCTACCTGGAGATCCTATATCCAAGTCTGGAAGGTGCTAATTGTATCAATCTTTTTTATGCATGCCATGAAAATATATACAATAATATCTAACATTAATATAATGGGCAAAGAAACCCCATGGGAAAAAATTATTTAGATAATCATATGTAAGCATTATTTAGATAACCACAGTAAATTATCTCTTCAGAATGAATAATTCAGTGTCATGGCCTACATACAAACAAAATCCTCATGCATATATTTATATATGCCATAAGTTATAGAGATCAAATCAGACACTAGAATTTAATCCTCCAAACACATATGTCCTGAGCTACAGCTAATACTAGCAAGGTCTCAGGGCTTTATTTGCACCTCATATGCTCTAGGCACACAAGTGGTAGTGCACTCTTACGTATGGTAGTTTTAAATTGGATATAAAAATGCTACTTTTTTTCCTTTCGCAACTATAAAGAAAGGAAAGCTTACATTTCATACACTTTTGAAAAGGTAATGGTCAGATCCAGTTTTGGCTCTATTATAAGACCTGGTATTCCTAATAAAACTGGCCAATGTCTGTTAATTAATATATGATCGATCATATCCCTGTGCAAGCTGTCAGATGAAAATATACTTTTGAACGAAAACTTCAAATTTATTTTTAGTAATGATTATTGTCTGTCTCAATAATTAATTGTTCAGACAGATAATAATCAGTACAAAAAAATTGTCAATCTTTCAATGTCTGTTTCAACAATTAATTATTGAGACAGACATTGACATATCTATTTTCAAAGTATAATTTGTAAAGGTGATTGTATAGAGTTGGGTAAAAAGTAGAACTATTTATTTTTTTAACCAAAAACTCGGTGAATTTCAATCTCATGTCTCAAATACTGGATGGGTAGTGTAGTTGAAGATGCAATTTATATGGTTATGAGAATGCTATGCTGACTGTTTTAAAGGTGCATAAACTTAACCAGCTAAAAATAAGCCATTCTAGTTACTGAGTGTTAGTTTGCTTGGTTGCAGATCAAAGAGATAAAACCCCAGATAATGTTTCTTTTCTTGTGTTGCCTTTCTGCTGAAGTCTAAGTTTCTTACAGATCTTCTCAATGACATATTTCACTCACAGGCTGATGTCAGACCTTAGTGCCAAGCAGCTGCTTAAAAAATAGTTTTTTTTTAAGTATTTTTATCTCTATTAAATAGCACAATGTTTTATGAATAATTGATTAATCAAAGGTTAATTATATATTTTTTTTGCAGAAATGATATTGAAAGAAAAAAGGAAGAACTGCGCCAAATGGTTGGGTAAAATACATTTTTTTCTCATATCATTTTATAAATGAAATCAAACATTTTTTGTACTGATTCCATCAGTTATTTATGCACATGTCAACTACATCATGTTTAAAATATCAATGTTGGTATATTAATTAGATAAATTCGTATGCATGCCTGCATAGGGCATTCAAAAAGTTCTTGACACGTGTCTGTACATTTACAATCAATCCTCCAATGTTAGTGAGCTATTATTTCTTTGAAGCTTCTCTAAACATGTCTGAAGCTTCTCTAAACACTCATAAACAAGGACTGTATCATTATTTCCCTCTTTACTGGCAGTGTGTAAAGTACGGTCCACAAAATCTGTGCATTGTAGCTATGGAGCCTACTAAAGTGGAGGAGGGGGGGGGAGAGATTTTACATTTTCACAAGGATGTAACCTGGGTATGACACAAAAAATATTCATGCTGATTTATCACAAGTGTATGGAGATCATGTCTGTTCACATGGCATTGTTACAAGATGGATATGAAAATTCAGAGATGGATGGTAGAGTTTTAAAGACCCCTCGTGCAGGAAGACTGAAAGTGGCCATGAATGAGAGAATCATCGCTGCTGTTCATGAACTCATTAAGGAAAACCCATACATCACCATTCAGGTAATAAATTTAGATGTCACTGTATCAATCAGCAGTGTGGAAACAATTATTCATCAATATTTAAAAGTTCCAAAAAAGTTGTGCCTAATGGGTACTCCGCAAACTAACAGAATAGCAAAAAGGGCTATTGTCAACTTGTGCTAGGAGATGCTGGCAATGTTTGAACTTAGTGATCCTGAACAGTTAACAGGTATTGTCACAGTGATGAGACATAGTTTAATTACTATATAACTCTCAGAAAGATTGGCAACTATGTATTGTGGAAGATGAACCTCATCCACAAATCCTCTAACAAGACTTTCACTCAAGGAAGAGGATGTTCACAATTTTTTTTCAATTTTTAAGGAGTGGTAGCCATGAACATCTTACATGAAAAAATGATTATAAATGGCCAATATTACACCAGCATTGTTTTGTCCGAAATGGTTAAGGTGATGAAGGAGCAGTGTCCAACAGGCGTGCCAAGGATTCACCTTCACGACAATGCCAGTGCTCACAGAACCTGGCAAGTTATGGTCTATCTGAAGCAGGAAAAAAGCCAAATAGCTGCCCCATCCTGCATTTGATCTTTCATCATGTGATTTTTGGTTGTTTCCAAAAATTAAAAAGGAATTTCTGAGGAATCTCTTTTCTAAGGTGCAGACCTTGCAAAATGCATTCATTCAGAATTGCAGAGTATTCCTCAACAGGAGTACCACCAAGCATTCCAGAATTGTATACATCTACAATTTTGCATAGATGTTGGAGGGAAGGACAATAAAGGTTTTGTTGAGGTAAGTGCAATGGTTTTTGTTTTGCAGATGCATGTCAAGAACTTTTTGAACACCCCTCGTAACACCATTATAATTATTCTCTTGTAGTAGCTAGTGCAAATTCTTTAATTAGATGTCAAAGATTCTGGTAGTGATTTGTTCTTAGAAACTTGTTTTCTTTTTACAAATCATTTGTGCTGTGTGGAATAAAGGGAATTTAAATAATGAGTGCTGTGCATTCAATAAGAAAAATCCTTTTATAGTAATGAGGCATTGTAAATATTAGTAGCTCCTTGATACATCATGCTTCTCAGAGATACAAAAAAATATACAAACCAGTAAACTTTAAGACAGTCACTGATGTACGTTATTGAACTTGAGGGAAAATGTCTTGAACAAGTGGGATATGAACTAGTGATAGCTACTCTACTTCATAAGAAAGGAAGATGCAGAAAGATGCATAGGCCAAAAAAGGACACATAATTAAGAGGATCAAAACCAGTGAATTTTTTTAGGTTGAATACTAACAAATTTCTGTGTTTGTATGGTCTTAATTCATCACTTCATTTTGTCTTGAGTTTGTCAGTTGCAAAGAAATAAAAATCTAATCACATGTATTATTCATTATTTGCATAAATGGCTAGAAAATTAAAAAAATAAATGAAAGATTATAATAGAAATATTATGAACTATTTATGCTAGAATAATGAAATAATTTCTAGAAAGTGGCTAAATTTTTTGATTTAATTTTGGAAGTTGAAATGAAAAAAATACAGTAAAATTTTGCAGTTGGTGAAAATAATGCATGAATTATTTTTCTTTTTATTTGTGTTTTTTTGCCATTTTATTAATCACAATTAAATGCTCTTTCTTTTGGCATATAGCATGACCTCTTTCTGTTTCTTGATTACTTCATAATGAGTAAGTTTTTTATTTCTGAAAGTATTTCAAAATTTATTTGACTTCTAGAGTGAATTTAGTTTTGGAAATCTAATACTGTATGGGTAAAGTGAGCAAAGTGAGAGGAGCAAATGATTGGACAATATTTACATGCAACCAGTTAATCACTAAAGAGTAATTCAGGGGGACCTCCTGTCAGACCTCTGTGGCAAGCCCTCAAGCAGCTGCTTGCCACAGAGGTCTGACAGGAGCTTGTCAGTTTATATGCCATAGTAGAAGGTCTGAGAGGATGGCAAGATTTCAGCAGGAAAACGACACACACAAACATGCCTTACCCGGGGCTTGAACCCAGTTCCCTTAGCTCACTAATTAAGCATGCTAACCACTCGGCCATGGGAATACTTACCCAACCTATATATTTATTAATATAACAATTAAATAAAATTTCCACAGATAGTATAAGGGTTGGGTTGTTTTACCTCTGAGTGGCACTTTTTTGCACACCATGGGCTAAATGGCCAGGTCACATGGACCCCGAAGGCTCAGAGAAGGTTGGGGGAGGAGACCCACTGGAACAGCTGTTGGGAGACAGATGGTAGCCTCCCATCAAGGCCATCCAGCGTGTTCTTTAACGTACACAGGGTATGGCTCTCTCCCGCACACGGGGCCACGGCTTAACGTCCCATCCGATGGACGGCGGCCTTTCCAAGCCCATCAGTATCCCCTACTGACCGTGGGCAGGGCGGGGAATTTTGCGGAGATAAATCTCAACACTGACCCAGCTGTGACTCGAACCTGGGAACTACAGATTATGAGCCTGGCGCGCTACCAACTGAGCCACTCCCGCCCCGATAGTATAAGGAACATTAAGTATTGTGGCCAATTTAGTCATTTCACTGTTTCTACTCTCTTAAAGTCTGAAATCCCAGTTTCAGCCTTGAGAAATTCTTGTATTACATGTAAATAACTTGGATATCCATTATTAAATCTGTTGTGATTACCTTAAGTGAAAGTAACAAATTAAATTCTAATTTTCCCATATAAAGGTTTGCAGGTTTGCTCCAAGCTATAAAAGAGAAGAACACTAATCTGATCTTTAATCCTAGATGACATATTTACTTTCCTTTACCTTTTATTGCAGCCTAACAAGAATCAGCTTTCCTAATAAGCTTACTAATGCTTGTTAGTGCTACAACTACACGTGATGGCAATGTAAAAAAAATGTTATAGTTTTGAAAGGAAAATAATGCTCTGCTTGTGAAAACTAATTGAAGTCATGTAGCTTTTTAAAGCTAACTTTATTCTGTAACCAATGTAATTAGTTCTAAGTGTTTGGGAGATGAAATAAAATCACAATATATCCAAAAGCATAATCTATTTAAGATATATTGGTTTGAACTAAAAGTTTGTTTGGATTTTTCCCAAGAGATGTCACTGGGTGTGATCTGTGCAACCATGTTCATTAGCAGTTATAAATAGTATGTGCTTTTGACAAGGGCAATTGCTAGCACGTTATGAAAAACAAATTGTGCAGACTGAGTGAATGATATTCATGTAGGGTCAATTTGAAAGTGAAAGATACAAAGATGCATTTTCGCCATCTTATGCCCGTTTTTTCCAGAAGGGTAAAAATGAAAAAGATTTGTGCAGTGTACAGAGATGATGCTGTAAATGACCATTGTATCAGAAGTGGTTCATGAAGTTCCGAACCGGAAATTTCTCTCTGGAAGATGCCCCATGTTCAAGCCTCACAACTGACAGCTAACCAGTGCAGCACCACAAGAGAGATTGCTGAGACACTAAAAATATCACAAACATCAGTTGTAAGGCATATGCAGCAGCTTGGATACGTGAATCGGTATGAAGTATGGATGATTATTGATTGAGAAAGAAAAATTTAATGAACTGTATCTTGCTTGTGATTCACTCCTGCAACACAACAAAAATGAATCATTTTTGAAGCTCCTAGTGACAGGCGATGAAAAATGGATCATTTACAACAACATCCAAAGAAAAGATTCTGGAGCAAGTGAGGTGAGCCTCCATTACTGCAATCCAAGGCCAGCCTGCATCCAAAGAAGGTCATGCTCTGTGTATTGTGGGATTGGAAGGGAATCATTGACTATTAGCTCTTGCCAAGCATTCAAACGATTAATTCAGATCAGTATTGCTTGCAATTGGATTAACTGAAGGTAGTGATCAATGAAAAATGTCTGGAATTGGTGAATTGCAAAGGAGTTGTGTTCCACCATAACAGTGCAAGACCACAGGTGTCTTTGATTTCCTGGCAAAAATTGTGGCAGTTGGGATACTTTGTGCCACCCACCATATTAACCTGACATTGCATCCTCATATTGTCATTTATTCCGGTTGCTGCAGAAACCATTTGAATGGTAAAGAGTTCCAATCTTTGGAGGCCATCAAAAACCACCTTGATCAGTTCAATGCAAACCAATCAAGTTCTACACAGACAGAATAATGAAACTGCCTGACAGATGGCTTAAGATAATCAAGCAGAATGGTGGATACATTATTGATTAAAGGTATTTTTTGCCATTTAATATTTCAATTTGAATTTTTGCCCAAAATCTGAACAAACTTTTGGTTCACCCGATAATTATGCTACACTGAGTGGCCAGAGGTTACTCATGTTTAACATACTCTAACCTTAATTTCTAGTATACTATCAAATCCCAGGCAACCAGACAGAGGCTATTGTATCCATCACAATCATCACCGAGTATAATAGTTGGTAATACAGATTTGGGAGAATTACAATATTCAGATATCACATGATGGCAACGGGACGGGGGTGACTCAGTCGGTAGCACGCCAGGCTCGTAATCTGTAGTTCCCAGGTTTGAGTCCCAGCTGGGTCAGCGTTGAGATTTATCTCCGCAAAATTTCCCGCCCTGCCCACAGTCAGTAGGGGACACCGATGGGCTTGGAAAGGCCGCCGACCGTCGGATGGGACGTTAAGCCGTGGCCCCGTGTGTGGGAGAGCCATACCTTGTGCATGTTAAAGAACACGCTGGATGGCCTTGACAGGAGGCTACCATCTGTCTCCCAACAGCTGTTCCAGTGGGTCCCCTCCCCCAACCTTCTCTGAACCTTCGGGGTCCATGTGACCTGGCCATTTAGCCCATGGTGTGCAAAAAAGTGCCGCTCAGAGGTGAAACAACCCAACCCATGATGGCAACGATGATGATAGAATCTCAAAAATACTGACCTGACCTCAAAAATGAGTACTCTAAAAAATATGAAGTCTTGAGTAGGAGAATCTAGACTTTTTTTATACTTATGTATCATGAAATCATTTCAATAACATCATCAAAGATGAAAATGATTCTGATGATCACATATTTTAACCATGTTTCAACTGCATAAATGAATGGAATGGTTTATATGAATTTTAATATCTTTTCTGATATCCAGATTTGTAGAACCACACCTCTTCTTGTTGAGCAACATAACAAAACTTTCTATTTCAAACATTACTGGGCTGAGTTGTTTTACCTCTGAGCAGCAGTTTTTTGCACACAATGGGCTAAATGGCCAGGTCACAAGGACCCCAAAGGCTCAAAGAAGTTTCGGGGAGGGAACCCACTGGACAACTGTTGGGAGACATGATATCATCCTATCAAGGCCATCCAGTGTATTCTTTAGCATACAGAGGGTATTGTTCTCCCACACATGAAGCAAGAGCTTAATGTCCCATTCGATGGATGGTGGCCTTTTCAATCCCATCTGTGTCTCCTATTGACTGTTGGCAGGGTAGGGAGTTTGCAGAAATAAATATCAATGCTGGCCCAGCTAGGACTTGAACCTGGGAACTGCAGATTATGAGCCTGATGCTCTACCAATTGAGCCACCCCCACGCTTTCAAACATTAATGCTGTGTGGTGCATTTTGTATTGTAAGAAAGGAGTGTCAACAGTTTAAATAAAGCATTTGAATTACACTTTGAAATTATATCTTACGAACTACTGACTACAGGTCAGCTTTCTCATATTATTCATATGGTAAATGGCGATGGCACTCTCCTCTTCCTGTCTGGGCTGGATTCTTTTACTAACTGTGTGTGTGAGAGTTTTGTAGAAGAGTACCTGCCCTTATTTTGTCAAGATAATCACTCAGGTGGCCGAATACACAAACTCATGTATTTCAAATATGTACACTTTTTTATTTGCAAACACTATAACTATATACATACAGTGACTGCCCACCCGGTGCAGTCACTCACTAAATATAACACAGGCTATAACGAGCCTCATATATTGGTCCCACCGCTAGATACAGACAAAGCTTAAAATGAGCTGCCAATGAACAGTCTAACATCTGGACAGTCTCGTGGTCTGCGCACAAGTCCAGTTTTAACCATCTGCCAGATGATGTCACGTGTCCTTCAGGGGACGTTAGGGTGTCTCGGCCAATAGTGTTTGAACACGATCACCGTGCCAGGATGACTCTTGTCGCCTTTCTTCATCGTGCTCTCAAAACTGGCCCTGCCGCTGGTGCTATGTCGCCAGGCGGGTAGGCACTGCCGCCAAAATGGTGATCCTGACCCTTCACTCCCGCCGAGTTCCTACAGTTAAATTTTAATGTGGTTTAGATAGCTTTTACAATAATATTAATACTGTTTTATTAATATTATTATATTATTATATACTATTCAGTAATAAAGTATCACAGGAAAATGTCCTATAGATAAACACACTTGAAATAATTTGCTGAAAAAAAATTGGTTTTGCCCTGAATGGTTTTTAAACCCACATCTCCCTATAGTGTTTATCATACTCAGCATGTTTCTGGGAGATGTGGAATTGAATCCCACCATGTAGAACCATCGAGGCAAATCCATTTGTTTTATTTAATTAATTATTTCAAGTATTACATATTGTGTGTGTATGTTTATAATTTGTATGTATACTCCATTTATAAGACTATATTTTTAGTGAACGATACCGTGATTTGATGGAAGCTGCAGATACAATAACAGAAATGAAAGATATTGCCGAAAGTGTAAGTTTTTGTATTCAATAAAACTTGAAATTTCAATAATGTTATATAAAAGATTTAAAAAAAAATCATAACCCTTTGAAGGATTGTAATATAATATCATTTTAGTTTTTACCATTTTCAGCTTTGACTTCATTCTAAAAGGCAGGGATCAATATTGTGTAAAGAAATCTTTCAGATATGAAAAAAAGGCATGAATAGTTATAGCAAAAAAATTCTGTATCATAGTGACATTTGCAATATGTATATATAGGTAAAGAAAAAAGGAAACATTTATCATGTGTTGAAAGAAATTCCATGTTTAAAAGTAAAATATTAACTGAATTTTAGTTTAGCACATTTCAGTTTGTATATATATATTTACAAAATAAGTGTATACAAAAAGTTAATTTCGGTATATTTTAATTTTTGTAATTCAAATTTTCATTCAAAATTTTCTTTGGCAGGTAACATCTCGCATTAAAGCAATGGAAGAACATTGCACAAATTTAAAACATAGCAGCATCCAATCAGGAATACTTCATGCAGTAAAAGCCAAGGTTGCTGAAAGGTTATTGAATTTTCCAATGTTTTTAAAGCTATTAATAGTAATTTACACTAAGTGGCCAAAAAAATTAGAAAGCTTACCTCAATATCATATAAGACCCGAACATGCCTTTAGAATAGCTTGAATTTTACGTTTTGTGGGTGCGATGAGTGCAGGGAAGGTGTCTGGTGTGATGTGAAGCTTTGTTATTTCAATGCAATATGTAGTTTCTTCAGGGCCAAGGGTAGGAAAGTGTGTGCTCATTTGCTACTGTGTTATGCTATATCCCAGAAATTTTCAGTGGGGTTCAGATAAAGTGAGTGGGTGGTGATGGCCAGAGGAAAGGACTGAATTATCCATCATGTTCCTCACACTTCTCACAGAGAGATTTCACATGATGGACTTGCACTATCATCCTGAAACTGACCATTTCCATCTGTGAAGAAATAAGCATAGAAGGATGTACACGATTGGATATATTGCTTAAATATGCTATGTAGTATTCATTGTCGGATAAACAAGACAGAAATTCACAAGTAAGTGAATTTCTTTCTTAAGTTTATTTTATATTGAAATTTAAAATCAATCAGAATATTCATTTTCAGCTACACTAAGAATGAATTTTTTTCTTGATCTTTTGCAATTAATGCTCCCTTTGTGATTTTGATTACATTTTTATAGCCTATGGTTTTAAGCAATTTTATCAAATATATTGATAATGATAAATTAAATAGTGTTTTACAATTTGAGAAACACTTTACCTTTCATAAGCATATAAATATATTATTAATGTAGAATAACTTGCCAAAATATTTTTTGAGTAAAAGTACTATGTTTATGATGATTTGTAATATTTAACGTGTTCACATAACAAAAGTTAATTATATATAAATTCTTTTTTTTTGTTTTTAATTCAGAAAAATGAAAAATGAAATGCTTTATGCAATAGCTGCTCAGATAAAAATTCTTATGGATACCCCAGCAAAAGTAAGTAATAGGTAATTTAAAAAAATCTATTATATGAAAACAAATTAATTCATGTACATCTTGTTAAGTGTTTTCTTACTGTGTATATAATAAAATTAGTTTTTTAATATCATTTGTTGCATTTCTTTTCAGATATTGGTTTAGCTGTATTTATTTCAGTGTTTGAATTGTAAAAAATTTGCCAAAGATTATGTAATATATGTAATGGAATATGCTGTTGAAGAAAAGAGTAAAGTGATGGGTAATGTTGAACATAATTTAAGTCATGATTATTAAAGTTGCAATACATCATTTACTATATATAATTAGAAATATATATATAGTAATACATTATATATAATTATAAAATGAAATTTGTTTTGTGTATATCATGGTTTTTCATTGATGTTATTTATTGAAGACAAAAAATATAGTTTCCCTCTTGTTTCCCCTCCCCCCTATCTTTTACACATACACACACACACACTCCTTGGGTAGAAATAAACATCTCAGTAACTTCATAATGGAATAGCAGATAACATTCGATAGCTGATATCAGTTATGGATGCTTATCTTTTTGTCAAAAGGCTAAGAGAGAGATTATGATTGATATCCTGTAGTTATCACTATAGGCTCTTCTTTGCTCAACAGTCATTAGTTGTATTCTAAGCAAGTTGATTGATTCAATATGATTAGTGGGAATAACCATGCTGAGTTAAGGGAGAATATCTCGCACCAGGTTTTTGTGATATCATTAGTTTTACAAAGGAAATATTCAGGGAAGCAAAATTGTGCTGTGATGTTTAGGTACACAAATTTTACATTCAAGTTTCTTTTTGTTTGAAAATTATGAATATTCTGCATTTGTGAACTTGTTTTTTATCTTTAGCTTTTTTCCAGCTTGTTAAACCAGTGGGCAACCACTTTAATTAACATTGTATATTAGATATGGATTAAACTACTACTTGGCCGAGTGGTTAGTGCACTTGGTTTCTGATATATAGGACCTGGGTTCGAGCCCTGGGTAAGGCATGGATGTGTGTGTTGTTTTTCTGCTGAGGTCCCGCCATCCTCACAGATCTATGGCATATTAAACTGACAGGCTCCTGTCAGACCTCTGTGGCAAGCAGCTGCTTGAGGGGGTATTTATTTTATTTTTTATGTATGCTTCAGAAAATTTATCATACAGTTTCAGTCTGAAACTTGTTAAAATCACAACTCTATGTTGACTTGTTACTTCTGGCTGACTAAATGCTCAGAAATTGGTTGCAAGTTTCAAGGTATTGTAAGTTCGTGGTGAAATTAGCCTCCAATGAGAGGCTCCCTACACCAGTGTTTTTTACAGCAGCCATTTTTTACTATGGTTTTTGATATAGTTCCTTCTGCTAAGTAAGGAACAGTATGTCACAATGACAATAGAATAACCCATACAAATAGTTTTCCCATTTTAATCACATAGTTACACATTTCACAGATTTCTGGCCAGTTGTTCGGGCAACTTTTTATTTGTTACTACACTTTATCCTTGATTCTTTTTATCTATCTTCTGATTGCTTTTTGCTTTGACATTTGTCAATTTATCAGTTTGTCAAAACAATTTTTCCACCACATCTTTTGAACATGATGGGAAAAAAATGATTTGTGTGTCAAATGAAAGCTTGTAATGTGGGCAATGTCATAGGCTATAAAAAAAAATTGACCCTCATGCTTTCTTTCCCCCTAAAAAAGGGGGGAAATATGAAAGCTATTCTTCTGCTATATCTCCAGAACATGAGTGCTGAAAATAACAAGCTATATGCCAAATGAAAGCTTGTAATGTGGGGAGTGTAACAGGCTATAAAAAATTTACCTCCATGCTTTCTTCCCCCTAAAAAAGGGGTAATAGAAACTAATTGTTAGCTATATCTTCACAACATGAGTGCTGAAAGTAACAATATATACATCAATGAAAGCTCCTGATGTGGGGAGTGTCATAGGCTATAAAAGAATTTACTACCATGCTTTCATTGACATATATACCCCCTAAAAAAGGGGGAAATATGAAAATAATTGTTCCACTGTATCTGCAGAATGTGAGTGTGGTAAATCACAAGCTATACATTAAAAGAAAGCTTCTGATGTGGGAAGCTATTAAAAATTGACCCCCCCCCCCTCCCAGAAATGGTAAATGTGGTTTCTATTATATCTTCCGAACGCAAGGACCTAACTTATGAGTTAGGTGTCAAATGAAAGCTCTTGTAATGACCGTCATAAACTATTTCGAATTTTGTCCCCACTATTTTCCCCTCGATGATAAAGGGGTGGGACAAATTTTCGTGGGGGTCGACCTTAACAAGTCATATCTCAAAGCTTATGATGCTCCAATGTCATGGGCTACCTCAAACACTACTTCAAAAGGGAGGGAAAATGTGGTCGATGTTAATGAGTCACATTTCTGAAGATGTTTTTAGTGACAAAGAAAAAAATATTAGTAAATTGAAAATTTTGAAAAACACTTATCTTATATGTACCTTAAAAGTAGAAAATAAATATATTATATGATTTTTAATGATATTATATATATTGATGATGCAATCAGTCACTGAGTTCTTATTCACTTCAAAGGAAGATAGGGTGCAATTTATGTACTCAATAAGATTGCCAGTGCCCTATCTTCCTTTGAAGTAAATATAAACTCTGTACTAATTGCACCATCAATATGCTTTAGGTTTATTTTCTACTTTTTAGGGTGCATATAGGAAGTTAAGAATTTTTTAAATTTATTTATTCAATTTTGGAACATTTTATCAACAGAGTGTTCTAGATTTCAAATAATTTTCTATTGCCTTCATCATCCATACTTTGTGTTTGAAAAAATGTCTTATCAGTACTATACTATTCACTACTACTGAGTTTTTTATATCAAAGATGTATTGTGTACTATTCTTAGGTTAAGATGCAAGAGTAACATGATGTATGTTGCTGTTTTTATGTTGATTGTTAATGCTGATGTTTATATTTATCTTATTTGTATATTGGGAAATTTTTTACCCTACATCTGCTTCCAAAATTTTTGGGTGATGACTAATTCTGTATGCTTTAATTACTGTTATACAGATCTGGTCAGCAATTGAATGTGAAGACCATTTGAAAGCAATGTTGCTCTACCTTTTGGCTCAACATACTCATTCTCTTCTTCTGCTAGATCCAATATATCAAGAACAATTGATATTCCAGCATTTTCCAGTAATTAACCGGCAGTGGACATCCATAAACCACTTTCGTTACATCTTATTACAGGTAAAATACTTTATGGAACAATTGCTGTGTAATTTTAGGAGTTGCAAATTTTATTGCTGTAAATGTTTAGGATCTCATCTTGGATAGGTGGAAAGGTAGTAAAAAAAATGTAAACATTTATATTTACTCTTTTTTTTTGGTATTTGAGGAGGGGGAGGGAGAATATTTTTGTAACAGATCACTATAATAGAAGAGAAAATATATTGCACTATTTGGTGAGAATATTTCCTAAAATAATGTTCTGGAATGGCATCCTGGAATTAATTCATTCTGACCTAATGAGCTCATTTGTTCTTCCACTTCTCTAGATTTTCTTTGTAGATCTGACTTTGTGTATGTCACAGGTAAGTCTTAACTTATTTCACATTTTCTTTAAACAAAAAGTAGTTAACAATAAACTTTTCATACACATAAAAAAAGCTTCATGCAAGCAAATGTTACAGAGCTTAAACATGTGATAAAGTAATAAATTTATATATAAAGTTTAATATATTTATATATATTTCAGTTAGTATCTGCTAATGAGTGATAAATTGAGTGGTCTACCTGTTATAGGAAAAGTTTGGCATGTGAGGAAAAATTTGCATTTCTACCCATATCACTATGAGTCAATTTGGACTTAATTTGGTTAGCAGCAAACTGAAATTCCTCTGCTTTCAGGGATACTTTAGTGCTATTACAGATTTCTGGTGGTTTAATGGAAATAGCCCACTAATTTCAGTACCAAAATATTTTCTGTCCATTCATTACAACAGATTACAACATTTTCTATTATGCTTCAATTCTTGAAACATTTTCTATTAATTCCTTTACCCCCAAAAGACAACCATTGCTTTTCTTAAGCTTAGTTTTAGTTACTTCATAATAAAGTGCATATATAGTAAGTTATTATATTTTGTTTTCTAAATTTGTTCTGCTTTCCTTATCAGCAAGCCAAGCTGACATTTTGCAGATTTGCATTAGTTGTCTTCAAATTTCTTTCTGAAGATCAATGCCATTAATGTTAGTTTAAAAATAAATAAATATGGGAGTATCTAAAATACAGAATAAGTTTTTTAATTTTTAAGATAAATTGCTTTTACAATTTTCAGCTTTAAAATTCAAAAATGTGTCACATTAAAGGTTTTTGCCAAACATAGATGTGCTGACTGTTAGTGCTTCTTAACAATTTGCCATATGTTCCTGTTTCAGTGTTCTGGGTTAATGCATGTACAGCATAGCACTTTACTTGTTTTAGTGAACATATAGCATGCTAAAAGGAAGCAAAATAAAATCTAAAAAAAATTATAAAAAGGGACAGAGACAAATTCAGCCTCCTTCAAAAATAGGGCTTATACAAATTTTCCCACCATTTGCTGGATAATTCCATTGTATAACCATATATTGAAAAAAACCATACATTATCTATAGGAGAGATTCACAGAGCATCAGACAGATGTCAGCCAAATACAAGATGCTGCTATCATAGAGTGGGACCACACCACACTGCTAGCCCCTGCAGCCACTTACTACGGAACCATCATCAATGAACCTATTGAAATAATGACTTCACCTGTCCCCACCTGCAACTGAGACACTGGAATCACGCTTCACAACATGTGGGAAGAAGTTCTTAACAGCGCTAACGTCACCACATAGTGTCACTTCACTGAAGATGGAGTGCTGTCCTTGCTCTGAAAAGCTTCTGAGTTTGCTCCTAAAATCTTTTAATATGCAAATAGTTTGATGGATAAACTTAATGATTTTATTGCTCAACAATAGAAAACTAAGTTTGTATTGTTTTTAAGCAAAATAAATGTAAAGTGGAAAAAAAATTGCCCTGCTGGCAGGAATTAGTGGTAATATGTAAAGAGAAAAATTATTGTTTTTTGTAGAATAATGAAATGGTGAAACTGAGATGTATGGTAGAAATTATTTCAAAAGTGTAGGTAATGATATTTATAATTATAGTTCAGATTATGCCAATAGATCAAATAAAGTGATAAAAGTTTGTGATATGTTTTGTGACAAAATGCTAGGTTTTGGTGTAGGAAACGCTTAAAAAAAAAGGAGAGCAAGAATAATTAAGGTTATTTATTAAGACGGTTCAAAATCCTACCAATATTGTATTTACTACGATATATATATATGTACACTGGGATGCCAGTAGGTACACCACCCTTATTCAGATAAATGGTCCATTCCAAGATGCAATATATCATGTGACTGCAATGTGTGGGTTCTGACATTCAATCCAACTCTTAGAGTTAGATTGAGAAGCAAAATGATTAGAGGCAAAACGAGCAACCTGAGCAACTTTGAAAGTGACATGATAGTTGGTGCTAGGCATGACAGTTGTAGCATCTTCCAAATGTCTGTCCTCCTTGGCTTTTCACACACATCTGTTTCGAGGGTCTACCGAGAATGGTGCAAAAAAGCTACTAGTGATCTGTGATACTGTGGATGAAAACAGCTTTTGGATCAGAGGGGTCAAAAGAGACTGGCGAGAATCATGCAAGTGAACAGACGAACCACAACTAGGCAAATCACAACAGAATTAAACATTGGTGTGCAGAAGGTCATCTTTGAGCACACTACATATTGGACTTGTCATGAGTGGCTACAACAGCTGCCAACCATGTTGAATGTGATATTGTCAGTGAAGAACGTGAAAGCACATCTCCAGTGGGTGCAGGAGCATTGATACTGGACCATTGAGGGCTGGGAAAAGATAGCCTGGTCAACAAATCAAGGTCCCTTTTGTATCATGCTGATGGAAGGATCAGAATTTGGCACAAGCAACATGAGACCACAGAGCCATCTTGTCTGGTGTCAATAGTATAGGCAGATGGTGGTGGTGTGATGGTGTGGGAAAAGTTTTCCTGGTAGACATTAGGCCCCCTGATACCCATCAAAGGACATCTGAACCCCATGACATATTTGAACATTGTTGCTGACGAAGTTCATCCATTCATAGCTACAGTTTATCCTCGCTCAGATGGACATGTTCAGCATGATAATGCACCTGCTCACTAGACATGCATCATCACTGAATGGTTCCAGGAACATGCCGATGAGTTTTCTTTGCTTCATTGGCCTGCACAATTCCTAGATCTAACTAAATCCTATCAGGCATCTTTGAGATGAGGTGATAAGGGCTGTTTGCAGCGAGACTGTGCTGCTGTCCAATTTGCAGCAAATATGTAACACAATAATTTCTGCATGGTACAATATTCCTGCACAATGCATCCAGCATCTTGTAAGTTCCATGCCCTGAGGAATTCAGGCTGTTCTGAAGACTAAAGGAAGGGCAACATGTACTAGGTAAATGTATCTAATAAACTGGCATTTCAGTGTATGCTGTATAGTGTGAAATTTTCTAAAATGTATTAGTTGTGAATGTAAAATCTGAAGCTTGGTTTCTGAACAAATTGCTACTTAATCACAATTTGAAATTTTTTAAATGTTTAAAACCATAATATGAAGGCATTTATTTTGTTATAGAATTGCCAAGATGTTTTGCAAGCACAAGATATTGATGCTGAGGTAAATATGAAATATTTTGAAGTCAAGTAATATATGTATATATTAATTAGTTTTTCTGTAAAAGAAAAAGTCATTTTAGAAAATGTCATATTTACTATTTGAATGTAGAGGCATGCTAGTAGAGCAAACAGTAAAATGCCTTAACTGGCGTAGTGGTTAGGGAGCTAGTGACTGCTCCAGCAAGGCAAACTTTGTGTGCTGTGTTAGCTCTAACTGAGGAAGTGGTCAGCAATGACTTCAGTCTTAGTAGGGCATGTCTTTGTATGAGAATGCCTGTAAAAGCTAGGAGTGACTTCTAGGTTTCTTCTCTGTCCTATATGTTGCAAATGAATGAAAGAAAGAAAACTATTGTAATATTTTTGACTTTCTATGCTTTGCATATTTTGAAATTAGACTGTATATTACTACATATGCATAACAGTCACTTTTTCATGAAAATATAAGCACATAACATAGGGAAATATTCTAAATCAAGTTATATATGTATTTAGTAGTTTACTAACTAAATTTGACAGTTTAAAGTGCATTTCAGCAAAGATCATATTAATACACATAATTGATATATGTGCAAACAAACAATAAATTCTAATATATATGTCAACAATAAAAATTATTTTCTTTAGATTTTCATTTTGTTTTTCAATATTAATATTTTCTATACTGATTTATGGTCTGAAAATGGTAGCTAGGTATACACTGGAAGGGGAGCTATGCACCAATCCCATGTGGTGATGCACAGAACTGACCAGACTGGTACCTAAAGTCCAGCCCCACTTTCTCATGCAGGGTGTGTGAAGGAATACTCTCTTGTGGAAAGGAACAGAAGGGGTGGGCTACCAGATCTGTGTAGCCTATTGATCTGGATTATTGTAGCTAATTTTTCACTTTTTCCATCCTACCGAGGAGTGGTCAACCACACAGGGTCTTGGTGCTGACCATATACACTGAAGAGCCAAAACATTATGAAAAGTGTGTCTATGCAAATTGAAGCAACTGCAGGTAAACGATGGCATGTGTGAAGGTAATGAAACAGTATAAATAACACCTGATACTGAGCTCTGTTAATCAGTGTTATTCTTGTTCTTCAGATGGGAAAGGCAGCAGACTTAATGAGTTTGACAAAGGCCAAATTGTAATGGCCAGATGACTGGGTCAGAGCATTTCCGAGACAGCAAGGCTTGTGGAGTGCTTATGGTCAGCCGTGATTAGTACTTTCACAAGGTGATTCAAGGAGAAAAAACTGCCAGAAAGGTGTGGGCCAACCATGGCTCATTGATGCTAGAGGTGAGTGAAGGCTATCCCATGTGGTACAAGCCAACTGATGGGATACTGTGGCGTAACTCATCCATAATTTGAATGCTGGTGATGGGAGTAATGTACCACAACACACAGTACATCGAATCCTGCTGAAAATGGGGCTGTTTAGCTGCAGGCCACTCTGAGTGCCCATGCTAACCTCAGTTCACTGTCAAAAGTGCCAACAATGGGCACACTGTCAAAAGTTGTCACTGTCAAAAGTGCCTACAATGAGCATCAAAACTGGACCTTGAATGATTGGAAGAAGGTTGTCTCATTTCCTGTTGCACCAATGAATCTCATTTCCTGTTGCACCTTGTGGATGGCCAGGTATGTGTGCATCATTTACCTGGAGAAAGTGTTGGCACCAGGATGCACTGTGGGACAAAAACAAGCTGGTGGAGGAAGTGCAATGCTTTGGGCAATGTTCTGCTGGGAAACCCTGAGTCCAGTCATTCACGTGCAGGAAACTATAACGTCTACTACCTAACTAAACATCATTGCAGACCAGGTTCATCTTTTCATGGCAACAGTATTTTCCTCTAGTAGTGCCTTCTTTTCAGCAGGATAATGCACCACGCCATACTGCCCAGATTGTTCAAGAATGGTTCACGAAACATGAGGAAGACTTCCAGGTATTGCCCTGGCCTCCAAATTCCCCAGACAATATAATCGAGCATCTGTGGTTTGTGTTGGAACTGCATATCGTATCTGTGGCTCAACCATGTAACTTACAAGAGTTAAAGGATCTGCTGGTAACCTGTTGGTACCAGATACCACAAGACAACTTTAGAAATATTATAGTGTCCATGCCTCACCAGGTAAGAGCTGTTTTGGTGGCACGTGGAGGACCAACATCATAGGCAGGCGGTCATAATGTTTTGGCTCTTCAGTGTACATATCAATTTCAATGGAATTATTGCTATGACCTTGATTATGGATTCTGAACTTGTTGCACTAATGGGCTTGTTCTTCTGTTGTTAAGGGAAAATCCTTCACTCTGTTCTCTATTTCTTTGTGGGTTGACAGCCTTGAGTAAATAGATGTGCAGGATACCTGATATATATATCAGCTGGTAGATAATCCTGGTCAGAGGCCATTGCAGGTACCTGAACCCTTGCTTCTATTTCTGAAAACTGCACTAGAGGAAGTTCTACCAGTGTAGGTAACTTAAGCCTTTAGTAGTGGGTAGAACAAGTTTTTGCCCCATTCTTGCAATTAGAGGACTGTTTAGTATTGTCAGTGCTTCCTCTCTCAATAAACATAGTTTCTTTAAAGATCCTACTAACCATTCTCTCTCCACAGGTACTTGGAATGTGAAGACTCTGCATAGAGATTATTCTTTTGATGTCCTCACACAAGAATTCCAGCATTATAACCTAGATATTTTGGGCTTGCAAGAGACCGAAATGGGCTGAGCATTTGAGGGAGAGAGGCTGGAAAGCATCTTCAAGGCATAGGTTTGTTTCTCAGCAGGCATGTTAGTAATGTTTTTCTAGGATATGAAAGCATTAATGAAAGGTTTCTTACAACTAAATTTAAAACTAGGATTAAAGATATAAATGTTTTCTGTTGTTTTTACCCCCAATGAGGACTCTGATGAGGATAAGAAAGATAAGTTTTACACAAAACTTCAGGATGTTTCGAATTCTGTTGAGAAAAGAAATATTGCCCTTGTTCTAAGTGACTTCAGTACTAAATTTGATACTAACTCTGACCTTTGGGGAGGGATGATTGATCCCTTTGGTATTGGTAGTTGCAATGGAGAATGTCTTGTACATGTAAGTAAATTTAATGGCTTCAGAATAGATAGCACTTAGTACAAACATCACAACATATATAAATGCAAGATGGGTTACATAAGAATATGATCGATTTATACTAATTAACAGCAAATGGACTAGTTTTGTTAGGAATACTAGGTCATATAGAGGAGCTGAAATTGAATTGACCATTAGCTTGTTAAAAGTGTCTTGCAGCTTAAGCTTAAGTGTTGTGCTAAGGTTAAAAAGATTGCTTCTAACACTGTGGGGCAGGGGTGGCTCAGTCGGTAGCATGCCAGGCTTATAGTCTGTAGTTCCCAGCTTCGAGTCCCAGGCAGACCAGCATTGAGATTTATCTCTGCAAATCTTCTCATCCTGCCCATGGTCAGTAGAGAACACTGATGGGCTTGGAAAGGCCACCACACATAGGATGGGACATTAAGCCATGTCCCCATATGTGGGAGAGCCATATCCTGTGCACATTAAAGAACATGCTGGATGGCCTTGATGGGAGGCTACCACCTGTTTTCCCACCAGCTGTCCAGTAGGTCTCCTCCCCCAACCTTCTTTGAGCCTTTGGGGACCTTGTGGCCTTGCCATTTAGCCCATTGTGTGCAAAAAAGTGTCACTCTGAGGTAAAACAACCCAAAGCTTATAACACTGAAGCTCTGAAAGACTCATTTATAGCCAAAGCTTTCCATGATAGGTTATTTAGTCATTATGACAATCATGGTTTACCTACTACTGGAGTTGAGTAATAATTGAATCATTTTAAACAGGATGTTCTTTAAACTAACAGCACTCTTTTGGGTGAAAAGAAGCAGAGAAGACAAAGTTATTTGAGTAATATGGCACTGGAACTTATTTTTGAAAGAAATAACTATAGGAATTACCTTAATACCCTACCAGTTTTAACAGGTGGCATTACAGAGAGCTTAATAAATGAGTAAATTATCAGTTGAAGGCTAATAAGGCTTTTTGGCTTGATAGCTTGGCTGACAAAGCAAAAGAAGCAGCTTGACAGGGTAACAGCAGAGAGCTGTACCAGATAGGTAATGTTTCGTGTGAGAGGAAGCAGACAGGTAAATAGGAATTGAGGTATAAACATGCTAAAGTTATTAAAGGCAAGGAATCTGTCATGTCTAGGTGGACTGAGCATTTCAGAGATGTTCTGAACAGTGTGGTTAGTTCTACTCTTATTGTTTGTAATGAGGATAGATGAATTACTGGCCTTAATGTTGGCCCTATATCACAGTCTGAAGGTATTTTGGTTATCTCTAAACTTAAACTGCATAAATCCCCAGGTGTAAATGAAATTACTTTTCAAATTCTGAGAGCTGAGAATGTTTCTGTTATTACATAGCTGATTGAAATTTTGAATAGCTTGTATGATAAAGGAGTTGATCCTAAGGATTTTATCAGAACTATTATCATCCCTATTTTTAAAAAAGGTGATTGCAGTTCTTGCTCTAACTATAAGGTATCAATCTACTTTCTGTTCCAGGTAAAATTCTTCCCATGAAACTTTGTGTGACTTTAATATACTTATATATTAGGAAAAAACAAGTCATTAATGAAGCTTGGATAATTTGAATTTTTAGATTATGCTAATTAGAATTAAGAGTTGGTTGATGGATAACTACATGATGAGCAGTGTGGATTCAGAAGTGGTGGGGAATGCATAGGTAAGATTTATTCACTTAGGTAGATTCTTGAGAAATCTCTTTAGTTTCAGAAAACTGTGGTTACTAGCTTTGTATGTTTCAAAAAAGGCCTTTGATCGGTTTTTTTCATTGTATGATCAGAAAGGATTGATTGATATTCATAATTGTGGTTGATAGTAAGATCATATACCGACAAGTTAGCATAATGAAATCTTTCTATAATAACACTGAGTTATGTGTGATCATTGGTAAGGCTTATAGCAATTGGCTTAGCATTGCTACTAGAGTTCAACAAGAGTGTATTTTGTTACCTATCTCCCTATTGGTTTGTCGAAACAGTTGTTCCAACATGTGTATCTTTTGAATGTGATGAACAACTTAATGATTTATGTGTCAAATGAAAGCTCATATGAGGACCATTGTAGATTATTTAGAATTTTATTCTCCACCATTCTTTCCTCTTCCCCAAAAAAGGGCTGATTTTCATGGAGTGGACCTTAACTAGCTGTAGCTCACATTATAACTTATGATGTCTCCAATGTCATGTCTCCCTTAAACACTACTTCAAAAACGGGGAGGAAAAATATGGCTGATGTATCTGAGTCATATCAAATGTAAGCTTCTGAAAAACTGAAAGTAGATATTTTTAGTAATAAATTAAAAGCATAAATAAAAAAAAAATATAAAAAATCTATCTTCCTATATGTGCCCTAAAAAGTGGAAAATAAACCTAAAGCATATTTATGGTGCAGTCAATCACTGAAATTATTTTTTCTTCAAAGGAAGATAGGGTACCAGCAATCCTGTTGAGTAGGTAAAATGGAGCCTGTCTTCCTTTGAAGTGAATATGAATTCATTGATTGATTGTACCATTAATTTGCTCTAGTTTTATTTTCTACTTTTTAGGGTGCATATGGGGATGATAGGAATTTTTTATTTTTTTTTTAAATTTATTCCCTTTTCTCTTTGATTATTGATTGTTTTATGCAGAATTCACTGCAAAGAGAAAATTTTGCCATAAATGGTTTGGTCTAGAGATTTGGAATTTTCTGATTTAGATTATGCTAATGATTTGGTCCTTTTGGCAAATGATGTTGATGAGATGAACTCTTTAATTAGAGTTGTTGATGAGACTAGTAGTTGAGTAGGTTTGGGGATAAGCAGAGATAAAATTAAAATGATTAAAACTGGTCAGATAGGTTGTGGCTCAATTATTTTGAATGGTTGCACCCTTGAGCAAGTGTCTTAGTTTAATTATGTTGCGAGTTATGTAACAGATACTGGTTATGATGTACGGCATGAAATAACTAGAAGAATAGAGATTGCTTTTGGAACTTTTAAGAATCTATGGAGAGTGTGGGGAAAATCTAGTGTGGAAAAAATATGGAGAGTGTGGAGAAGTAAGTTATACAGCTATAATCTCTTAAATAAAAGTGTGAACAAATAGGTGTATACACCTATTTCTCCACATTTTCTATGGACTAAAATTAGTTTATACCATAGTTTGGTCCTTTCTAAAGTTAGTTATGGGAGTGAAACACCATAACTGACTTTAGTGGTCCCTTCATAAACATGCTGGCACGAAACTTGATGCCTTTGTTTCTAGATGTTTATGCAGAATCTTGGGCATTTGGTGGTTCGATTTTTTAAATAATGATGAATTTAGGTGAAGGAGTCAGCAACCTCCTTTGAGCAGCATATTGTGCAGAGATAGACTGCATTGGTTTGACCATGTTACCTGTATGCATAATTGCATATTGATGATAGGGTTATGAACAATGTACCTAAAGGCTTTAGGAAAAGTGGGGAGATCTAGAATGTGATGGGCAGACAATGTCAAACAGGACCTAGCTGGGATTGATCTACAGTGGCTAAATGTAACAGCTGTAGCTTAGAAGAGATGTGTTTGGAGGACTAAATTACACTATCTGGTTGGACCTAGTAACCTATGGCTGCATAAGGAATCTGTATGCATTATACTGATTTATTCATGGTGTGTGGTGATTTTAATATTTATATATATATATTAGGAAAAAACAGGTCATTAATGAATCTTGGATAATTTAAATTTTAATACAATTACACTATAAGAATTTTTTTCTGATAATATGCTTTAAAATCAATAATTCATACATATGTATACTGATTTATTTAATATAATAAATAATAAGCCTGTGTGACTTTAATATACTTATATATTAGGAAAAAACAAGTCATTAATGAATCTTGGATAATTTGAATTTTAATGCAGTTATGCTATAAGAATGATTTTCTGATAATATGCTTTAAAATCAATAATTCATAGTATAAATGTTTATGTACATATTTTAAAATAAAAAAAGAGTTAAGCCTAATGTTGTGTAGTGTTTGTCAACTTAAGATATGTTTTGTATTGCACATTTAATTGCTATATAAACAGTTGTTTATGAAAAACTTTAAGCTTTTTAAAAATTTATTTTGTTTACTTGCATGGAGATTTGCTAATGAAATCTAATTCCAAAATTCTTTCAGAAGGTCACTGGTCCCCTCTGCTGTATTGCTTTACTTTCTGATTCATCTCCTGAGCAAGTGTTTCAGGAAGTGTTGCTGACCAGAAAGGTATTTTTAAGTATTTTTTGGAATTTTTTTGATAATTTTAATTTTTTAATTCTTATATATACTAATATTTAAATTTGTTTTAATTTCAGACTGCTGTTCAGAACATTTTTAAGCCTGAAAAATATGGTATGTTTTTAAAGGTTTTAAATTGCACTGTAGTCTTTAGTTTCTCAGCTTTATAAAATAAGTTTTAAAGCAAGTTAGATAAAACTTTTTATTGTGATGAATAAAAATACAGCCTAGAGTTGTCGGTTTAAACCATTACCACAGAGCTCCTCAGCATGAGGCATTAAAATCCCACTGAAATAGACTAATGTGTTCAGACTCTTCTGATTTCTCTTTACCATTTTCCCCCAATTTGTATATATATATGTTCTTTCATTAATGCAAGGAAACAACATGCATTTGCATATGTTAGCTAAAAATACAGGTGAACCCAATTTACGAGTGTAATAATTCTTTGAAATCTATTGGTAAGCTGGATGTTTATAAGTTGAATTGATTTTTAACATAAGAGAATATTAAAATATATTGTGCTTATTTATCATTGATAAAAGTCAACTTTCCTCATATAAAAAGAGTTAAGAAGTGCATATTTGGAATAAGTTAGATTTTTTTTTTAAAGTAATAAATTGGTTATACATAGAAGTTGTTAAAAATGCATACATTGCATTTGAAGGCAACTTTTGATACATTGCTGTTTGGATGAATTGAAGAAGAAAATTTTGAGTTTAAAAAAGTTATTTTTAGGTGATTTTGTAAAATTTTTTGCTGATTAAGAGAATTCTATGGTGGAGAAGAAGTGCTGCTCTTAATTAGATGGAAGAATCTTTACAAGAAAAGTTTAATAGATATCTTTCTCCTCTTAAAATAACTGTTAGCTAGTGCTCAACAGGAATACCTCTGTAAGTGGTAGAATGTTTTCAGCATTTGGGGCATTACTCTGCTTTTAAGGTCTCATGCCTCTTTTATAATGAGTTAGTAAAAACTTTAAAAATCGAATCTTTTGTGGCAGGATTCTATAATTTGAAGTCTCTTGACAGGAGGAAGTAATAGAGTTTTAAAAATCCATTTTTTTGTTATGCTTTTATGCTTATAAATTTTGATCTTTAAAATGTTAAACTTTTCAAATATTGTTTTTCTATATAGATTTCAGCTGCATAAATTTTTCACTTTTCCCTTAATTGTGCACAAATAGACCAATTGCCTCTGAGAAATATGGAGCGGGGTGGCTCAGTCGGTAGCACGCCAGGCTCGTAATCTGTAGTTCCCAGGTTCGAGTCCCAGCTGGGTCAGCATTGAGATTTATCACCGCAAAACTCCCTGCCCTGCCCATGGTCAGTAGGGGACACCGATGGGCTTGGAAAGGCTGCCGTCTGCAGATGGGATGTTAAGCCTTGGCCCCGTGTGTGGGAGAGCCATACTCTGTGCATGTTAAAGAACATGCTGGATGGCCTTGATGGGAGGCTACCATCTGTCTCCCAACAGCTGTTCAGTGGGTCCCCTCCTCCAACCTTCTCTGAGCCTTCAGGCTCCTTGTGATCTGGTGATTTAGCTCATGGTGTACAAAAAAGTGCTGCTCAGAGGTAAAACAACCCAACCCAAAATCTGGGAAATATGGAATGTTCATTTTCAAACAGAGCAAAATTTCGTTTTTGGATTTTAATGTCCTCTAAAGGTGGATATTAAAACTAATAGAAGCTTCACAAAATGCAAATTTTGCAGCTTCTTTGTATGCTACAAAATATATGTTTAAAGGGAGGTGATATAGTGTAATATTAATCAATGAATAATTAATCAAAATCTCTAAAAGCATGCAACAAAATTAATGATACTACCTGGTTGACAGTCAATTGCGTGATGAGCAATGTGGATCAGAAGTGGTAGGGGATATGTGGATCAGATATTTTCACTTAGGCAGATTCTTGAGAAATGTTTAGAGTTTCAGAAACCTTTGGTTGCTAGCTTTGTTGATTTCAAAAAGGCTTTCGATTCTGTTGATCATCATAATTTGTGGTTGATTGTGAGATCATATGGTATACCAGAGAAGTTAGTTAATATAATGAAAACTCTCTATAATAACACTGAGTCATGTGTGAGAGTTGGTAAGGCTTGTAGCAATTGGTTTAGCATTACTTCTGGTGTTCGACAAGGGTGCATTTTATCTCCTTTTCTCTTTAGCTTGGTTATTAATTATGTTATGCGAAATTCACTTCAAGGGAAAGATTTTGGTCTTAAATGGACTGGAGATACAAAAATTTCTGATTTAGATTATGCTGATGATTTAGCCCTTTTGGCAAATGATGTTGATGAAATGAACTCTTTCATTCGAGCTGTTGATGAAACTGGTAGTAGAGTAGGTTTGGTTATAAACAGAGAGAAAACTAAAGTGATGAAAATTGGTCAGGCAGGCTGTGATTCAGTTAATCTGAATGGTTGCAGTCTTGAGCAGGTGTCACAGTTTAATTATCTTGGGAGCTATATAACAGATAATGGTGATGTGTGGCATGAGATTAACAGACGAATAGGGATTGCTGCCGGGACTTTTAAGAATCTATGGAGAGTGTGGAGAAATAGGCGTATGCACCTAAAGACTAAAATTAGACTGTATAATAGTTTGGTTCTTTCTAGGGTTAGTTATGGTAGTGAAACTTGGACACTTTGTAAACAAGATAACAGGAAACTAGATGCTTTTGATTCCAGATGCTTATGCAGTATCTTGGGCATTAGGTGGTTCAACTTTTAAAACTAATGATGAGGTTAGGCAAAGGAGTTTGCAACCTCCTTTAAGCAGCATATTGTGCAGAGAGAGACTCCATTGGTTTGGATACACTTACCATGTTGCCTGTATGAATAATTATAGATTGGCGAATAGGGTTTTGAACAGTGTGCCTAAAGGCCTCAGAAAGAGGGGGAGACCTAGGATGCAGTGGGCAAACAATGTCAAACAGGACCTTGTTAGAATTGGTGTGCAGTGGCCAGGTGCAGTAGATGTAGCTCAGGACAGACTTGCTTGGAGGACTAAATTGCACGGTCTGGTTGGACCATTGGTTGGTTATACACTTGCCATGTTGCCTGTATGAATAATTATAGATTGGCGAATAGGGTTTTGAACAGTGTGCCTAAAGGCCTCAGAAAGAGGGGGAGACCTAGGATGCAGTGGGCAAACAATGTCAAACAGGACCTTGTTAGAATTGGTGTGCAGTGGCCAGATGCAGTAGATGTAGCTCAGGACAGACTTGCTTGGAGGACTAAATTGCCCGGTCTGGTTGGACCTCTGTAGCCCATGGCTGCTTGAGGATAATGATGATGATGTATTCAAAGGTAAAAGCTCATGTTCTTTCATCTGGAAATTTTTTACTATAGTAATGTTTCGTTCCTAGCTTAGAAAGTAGCAGGCCCTACCATAAAATCACTTGTTGGTGAGTAGATTTCACCAACCAAGAAGATCATTAATAAAATATTTTTAAGTCACTTTTTAAAATTCTATAAATTAAAATTGCCACTGATTTATCTATTAAAATTACTGCTATGTAATTTTCTTTGAAATTTATGTGATTTGAGTGGATGACACAATCATTTGCAAAGTTTTCACTTTTAGAGCAGGCCTGTCCAACTCATGATTCAATGCAAAAGAACTAGTGGCTCATAAAAGAAATAATCAGTATACTAATTTGTTCGAATTTTAAATTTTTTGATGAAACGTTTTTAGGTGCATAACTAAATGTAATTTTGCCAATCCATAGTACTCATTAAAAATTTGTTATTTTTTGATCAAGATATTTTTGAATATCTTGATATATTTTGAATTGATTCCTTAAAACTGTAGTTGTTTTTTTTCTAATTCATTGGGTATTAGAAATGTATGTTTCCATTTTTAAGCAGAGAATATTTCCAGCTACTCTTTAAGAATATATTTTTTTTTCTTAGTGGCTCTTCATTAAGAATTTTGGTTGGACAGGCCTGTTTTTAAATATATATATATAGGATGATAGTTTCCTTAAATTCGTTTAAAATAATTCAGTTTAATAAAAACTTGTGTAGAGATGTGTGGAGTTTATCTTCCTTTGAAAATAATATAATTCAATGATGCAATCATTGGAAATATTTTTTGCCTTTTAGATCACATATAGAAAGATTACAGAGAGGAGAAACAAGTATCCCCAAATTAAAAAAGAGAACTACTGTTTACAAATTACTCTTTTTTTTTTTAGCAGAAAAAGGGATAGAGGATGTTTTTTGTACACTATATCAGGGATAATGAACCTTTTGGAGTTTGCATGCCAAAATTACAAAAATAAGAGAACATTTTCTAGCTTGCCTGCCAACATTATAAAAATACTTTGCAACATTATATATTCATGGTAAGATTACATATCCATTTATCATGCAATGCAAATTAAGTGATACGAAACTCGTTTGAATATAAGAACAGAAAAATCCTAAATTTTAGATTCTGCCATTTAGACAACAGAAAAAAAAATAGAACATTTATTACAACCAAAATTATTCAGTGAAATGTAAAAACTTTCATCAACTTTCTATTCATTATGTTCAGCACCTTACTGAGGCCACACAGCCATGATCAGAATGAAGTAAGTTTTCATTGACTGAGAGAGTAAAATAGCTCAATAATCAATTAAGAGTTGTTAGATTTAGAACATATATTTTGCAATGTTTAATCAGTTATTAATTATTTAAATAAGATATTTGCAATATATTAGTGCACAATTGTTTTCAATTGTTTACACTAGCCACCAACATATTCCACCCGCCTCCCTCAGTGGTACGCCAACAAAATGGTCTCGCATTGGATTGCGAACCTATGGCACCTTTCATACACTTGTCATAGGTTCACCATCACTGCCATATATCATTTCCCACTTGTCAACTTTCAATTGATTATAATTCATTAAAATAATCCCTCTGTCAGGGAGCTAGGATGGAAAAATGTTTTAATAAATTCAGAATCAAATGACTGTAAAAAGAATTAAGATGATAGGTAAAAAAAGGAATAATCAGATTATTAATTAGGCTGATAATTTTGTTGTGTGCAGTATAAGTTGGAAATGAAATAATCCATTACATAATTAGTAGCAAAATTATAGTCAGTCTTTTATATATATATATAAAAGAATTACAAAGAAGAATTTAGAAAAGTAAGTAACTGCCATATTTTAGGTTTTCTAGTTATGTCTGCCACTGAGCCATCTTTCATTCAAACCACTTTCTGTCATTTCTAGCTCTTGAAACAATCATATGAATTTTTTTAATTCTCTTAGTTATTTTTTGCCTTTTTCATATGCTTATTATCTTTATAAACAAGTGCTTTTCATAAATTATATCTAATATCAGTTTTGAAAATTTAACTTTTGAAATTGTTTTCTTCAGGAAAAATAGCAAAAACTCAAGTGTGTGAACTAGTTGCTTTAATCCAGAATACCTTAAAAATTGTCCATGCTGTGTTTTATCCTGATTCTGAAAGCACCGAAGGTTTGATAATTATTTATTATTAAATTTTTATGAAAATTCATCCCTCGATATAAATGAAATAGCTATTAACATAGAATATTATTTCATATAATTATACTTGCTGAATAAATATAAAGTACGAAAGGTGTAGAGCAAAATGATACACTAGCTTATTAAATTAGAATGAATTTTTAAATATAGTGGTGTGATTTAGTTTAAGTAGTTATAGTTAGTTATAGTAGTGTGATTTAGTTTAATCATAGTTAGTGTGATGTGTCTCAAGAGCATTATTGATAGTAATGCTAGTAAGCATCTATAACTTTTATCAGTTTCAAAAGCTATTGATATGTTTGCTCTTACCTCAAGAGTTTGTATGAATGGCAGGTAATGCCAAGTATTTATATTTATTTAAGTTTTTTGTCTCTAATAATGTTTATCAATGTAAAAGCATGATAAACATATAACCAATAGCATTTTCTGGTTATGTATATATAGTTTACTTTTTTCATGATATTACAACTTTAACTGTTATGACTTAAAACACATAACCTCTCCAAGGTGTTAATCATCTGCACATGACTGATTCTGAAACTATGGTCCAGAAATAGACACATGTTCCTGCTACAACACATGAAAACTTAATTTAAAATGTTGTAAACTGCCATTTGAATTTTTACATTTATCTCATAAAAATATGTAATTTAAACTTAATGAGTATTGTTTACTATTTCAATTTGGTGTGATGGGGGATGGATGATAGCTTCCCATCAAGACCATCCAGTGTATTCTGTAATGTGCAGGGTATGACTCTCCCACACATGGGAATATGGCTTAATGTCGCATCCGATGAATGATGGCCTTTCCAAGCCCATTGGTATTCCTGTAATGACTGAGGACAGGGCAGGGAGTTTTGCAAAGATAATTCTTAATGTTGACCCAGCCGAGACTTGAACCTGACAACTGCAGATTATGAGCCTGGCACTCTACTGACAGATCCACTCCTGCTCCAGAGCAAATCGGAGATGCAATTCTGCTACTTGAAGATGCTATGTGTTGCAAGTGTGCCTTTTCAGCACTGACTACCCATTGTAAAGAAGTCCATGGATATTGGATACAACTGCAGTGGCTCATTTAATGCAACTTTATATATTTTTAAACTTTTGTTTTTATTGCTGTAGATTTTAGTGATTATTATTGATCTTTTACATTTGTGTCTATATCTTTACCAAGTTTTTTTTTTTGACACTAAAAGGGTCTTGTTGTTTGGATTTTTTTTCAATTCTAGTTATTTCTTAATTTTATTATTATTATTTCTTGATTTTTTTCCAATAAATTTTTTATTTCCTAAAATTTAATGAATGTCTTGAGAACAGAAACAGAGAATTCCCTTGGCTTAAAAATCACCCCCCCCCCACCTCCCCAGCAATGGGAGGGGTGGATGATGATACAGTTTTTTCAAGAGTTTTAATCTCCTCTCCACTGCTTTACTAAGGGGGGGGGGGGGGGTTACCACCCACTAAAGCTAAAATTTTGTTTTAAAGAAATTAATAATTTCTTGAGTTTAGTTTGAATGATTAAAATTACTCTCAGCCACCTCCTCAAAAGTTTTAGCTCTATAGTGAAATTCTGTAACCTTAGTGCACCTAACTTGGAATCATTATAGGAAAGATTCACAAAGTGCAACAACCAAACAAAAAAAATATATGGTGTACTTTGAAAAAATAAAAACAGGTTCAAGTCCCACCTGCACCAGCTTTGAGATTTATCACCACAAAACTCTCTGCCCTCGGTCAGTGGGGGGCACTAATGAACTTGGAAAGGCCACCCTCCATCAGATGGGATGTTAAGCCATGACCCCTGCATGCTGAGAGCCATATCTTGTGTGCATTAAATAACATGCTGGATGTCCTTGATGAGAGGCTACCATCTGTCTCCCAACAGCTGTCCAATGGGTCCCCAACTTTTTTTGAACCCTGGTGGGGGTCCTTGTGACCTGGCCATTTAGCCTATTGTGTGAAAAAAGGTGCTGCTCAGAGGTAACACAACTCAACCCTTTCCGGTGTACCATACAGAGAAAAACTAGAAAGAGAATGACCTTTCTGTTTCTACTTATATATATTATGCAAACAGAAATTTTTTTATTTGTAATAGTGTAACTATTTTTGTTCATTGAGTTTTCCAGAATTAAGCCTTAATCACCTTGCCAGATCCTCTTTTCACTATATCACTCTGAAAAAGTATTATTTAAATTAGTATGTTTATTATTTTGATGAGAAATTTTGATTTTGTAATATTTTTAATTTAATGCTATTTAATTTGTAACATGATCTGTTTCTGTCCATTAATTATTTGACTAAAAAATAAAATTCTAGTTCCCTTTTTTGCCTTAACACAGTGAAACAATAGCTAGACATCTGGATTTCTTTCAGTTTTCCAGGCCAGACCCTGGAAGAAAGGACCTGGAATATTCTGCCATTTTCCTCTTTTCTTCTTTAACAGTTTATTTTAGTATTTAATTTATAGCAATTTTTTATCTGAAAAAAAAAATGTTTTGAATATGTCTGTACAAACATTATCTTACAGACTATTGAAAAAAAATTATTTTATTAAAATACACAGTAAGAGAAGCACTTAACAGTATGCAAAATAATTGTTTCATATAATAGATTTTTTAAATTTCTTATTATATTTTCTGGGGTTATCCATAAATGTTTTTATCTGAACAACTGCTATTGCATAAAGCATTTCATTTTTCCTGTAATTTTAAGTTCACCTTTAACTTTCTTTTAATAACATGTTTAGAGGTAAGCTATAAGAATTACTCTTTATTGTTACTTCTATTCAGTATGAAGAAGTTACTTTTGTATGCTATTGAATGTGATATCTCTTTGAAAATTAACCAGTCTTAAATCTAGAAATGCGAAGAGTTGAAATTTTTGATCTTATATGGTTTCTGCAGTACTCATGTCAAAATTGTTAATGTTTGTGAAAATTGAAAAGCTGATAGTTGATTAGCCATCTGTTGACAAACTTCATTGTTCTATAAATATATATATATATCCATATGGGATCAAATTTATGATAATAATATGCATGTTTATCAAACTTGGCTTTTGTAGTATTTTCAACCCGGTATTCACAAATGGCACTTGCAAGGCTTTTTTTTTGTTATAATCTATAAGGCAATGAGGCATCTGCTAGAAGGAGAACTGTTCTATATTTCTAAGAGAAAAATGCATATTACTGTTAATGCTTAGCATCTAATGCCGAGCTTTGCTTTAATGTAGAGCAGATTATTGCTCAGAGGAATGTTGTTCTGGAAAAGAAAAGCAGTGCTAATTTGAATAAACTGTCAGTGCTCTTACTTATTATGGCATTTCAAAAATTAGTTTTTTCATTGTGCATTGGTATCTGTGAAGCATGGATATTAAATGGACCATTATGATATAGCCATTGATTTGTTGGGGTGTTTTACCACTGAGTGGCACTTTTTGCACACCATGGGCTAAATGGCTAGATCACAAGGACCCCAAAGGTTTAGAGAAGGTTGGGGGAGGGGACCCACTGGAACAGCTGTTGGGAGACAGATGATATCCTCCCATTAAGGCCATCCAGTGTGTTCTTTAATGTGCACAGGGTATGGCTTTCCCGTACTTGGGGCCACAGCTTATTGTCCCATCCAATGGATGGACAATTCAACAAGCCTTTTCAAGTCCATCAGTGTCCCTTACTGACCGTGGGTAGAGCAGGGAGTTTTGTGCAGGTAAATCTCAATGCTGACCCAGCTGGGACTCAAACCTGAGAACTGCAGACTACGAAACTGGCATGCTACCAACTGAGCCACCACCCGCCCCATAGCCATTGAAGTGAATTCATTTTTTGTCTATTATGAAATAAAGTTTACGGCCTAAGTATCATTGATAATTTCATTGAGCAGTCAGATTCAATAGCTTATGCATTTTATTTTGATCTAATAAACATAATTCTTTCACATCAATAATTTTATATTGCTTAAGGTTTAGCCATGCAATATTTTGTTGCATAAAGAATGTGCATTCCCACACTGCTAGATTAATTGGTGGGATTATTCACATGGGCAATTAGTGACTTGATGTTCCTTTCAATTTACCAGGCTGGATCCTAGAAAAATTGCCTCTTCAGTATATTGTTTGCAAGGATGATAATATTTATTGCTGTTAAAAACTGAACTAGTCCTGAATTTATTCAATAATTTGTGATTAATTTTTTGTTCTTTAATGGAGTATTTGCATTTAGGTATATTTTAGGAAACTGTACTTGATAAAATCTTAATAATGACTTTTAATGTAAATTTTTACAACAGATATTTGTTGCTCAATTGACATCAGCACTTCACCATTTTAAAACAGAAATAAGACAACAATGCTATGGTATTTAATAGGCAACTGAAGTTTTTTATTAAGAAACAATTGTAAGATTTGTTTAAATCTGCCTAGTCTTGCTAAATCTAATCATGATTGAGTGAATGCAGGTCTACTTTATCTTGCTCAGTTTACTGACTAATAGGTTTCATTTATAAGGAATACCAAGAATTACAATGAAATAATTCTTCTTACTTTCTGGATATAATATGTATCCTGTTTAACTATAGGTATTTTGTACATATAAGTTGTATATTTTAATAAAATATGTTTATGTTAATTTTCATTTTTAGGTGATAAAACTAATTTGTTTCTCAATACTTTGGTCAGAGTAACAAGCAGAGATTTACCAGGTATGTTAACAATATTTTTTTACATTTTGTAGTAGTACACAAAAATAATTTCACATTCAAAATTGCAATATTTCTTTGCTAGCTGTAGATTTTTTTAGGTTTGGGTTATTTTATTGAGTATCATTTTTGTGCTCACATTTGGCTAAACAGACAGATGACAAGGATCGATGCTCAGAGTAGGATAGGGGATCCACTGGACAGCTGTTAAGAGATACATGAAAAAATAGCTTCAAGATTATCTAGAATGATATTTAATATGCATAGGATGTGGTGGCTTTCCTTCACACATGGCTATAGGTAACATCCCATCTGACAGATAGCAACTGTTGAAATCTGAGTGGTATTTCTTTTCTCCTTGATAGAGCAGGGGCTAGTAGCAAAAGTCTCAATAACCTCAGGACATCAGGCTACAAGTCTGGTGCACTACCAACTTAGCCAACAATTGTCCTTTATCAATCGATTTAATATTCCTTTTTTGATATATTACTGATTTTTGTCATTGAGAGTTCCTTCTTCACTCCAGTTGCTCATCACTCAGTCTTGTGCAAGCATAGTGAAATGTGCTACGTAGTCAACATCATTGAACCATTAGAAGACTCATAATAATGTTGGAATATGCATTATTTATGATAACATAAAGTACTACCCTGTTATTTGTGAGGAATAAGTTGCTGGAAAATTCATGCTTAACAAAGAAAAAATACATGGCATCAAGGATCTAGATTCTGTGGATGTGAAAACTAAGGTGAAATGTTAATATAAAACTTGAAAAATATTAAATGGAGAAAAAAAAGCAAAATATCAACAATAATATTTATTTAAAAATATAATATTATATACATTATACATTAGTGAATTTATTTTGATGGCTTTTTATAAATAAATGTACCAAGATTTGTTGCCCCCTTTCCTCTTCCAGTTATGCACAAGTTTATTGTGGTAGTTCTCACCTGGATTTACAGTCATTCTGATAGTGGAGATGTCCTGCCAGCTATTGCCATCTTTTTTCAAAAAGGTCCAGTCCTGAAGTTATGAAGACTAATCCTTCCTGAAGCATTCTGTATTACATTAAAAATTCAAGTCTCTACCTACTCTTACTGGCAAAATTATTATGAACATCTACGTAATACTGCATCACACGTATTATGGTGCAGTTCCCAAATTTCAAAAGTTTTTCATTTTTATCTGGGCATAGTTACCATTGAAATTGGTTTTAAAGTATTACTACAATCATCTATCTCAGCTGATGAATACTACTACACTGAAGTGCCATTGAATTAGGGATAGCAACCTAGTAACGTGTTGGACCCCCTCTGGCTCTGATAATGGCCGCCACAAGATGAGGCAAGGACTCCAGAAACTTGCGTAAATGTTCCACAGGTATGGCGATCCATGCATCCTCCAGAGCTGTCCACAATTCTCTCAAAGTCATCGCTGATGGGACAGGGGCCCGAACACTCTGCTGACGGTATCCCAAAGATTTTCAAAGGGATTTAAATCTGGACTTCTAGGTGGCCAATTCATTATTTCAAAGTCAGCAGAATGCTCCTGCAACCATGCAGTAGCCAACCTGGACCTGTGAGATGAACAGTTGTCTTGCTGGTAGACACCATCTTTATTGGGATGCATGATGGCCAAAAATGGGTATAAATGATCAGTCATGAGTTCTACATACTGGGATGCATTGAGAGTCGTCGCTACACTTACTAAAGATCCCACAGACATCCAACTGAAGATATCCAAGGCCATCACTGAGCCACTGCCAGCTTGTACTGTTCGGACCTGACATGCAGGATCCATGCCTTCGTGGGGTTGGTGCCATACCCTCAGTCTCCCATTAGCGTGATAAAGTTTAAATCGGGATTCATCACTCCAGGCTATCCATTGCCAATTTTCGATGGTCCAGTTTCGATGCTCTTTAGCTTAGGCAAGGCATTGAGCCTGGTGTTGTGCTGTTAGAAGTGGGACCCTCGTAGGTTGATGGCTCTCGAAGCCGAGACAATGAAGTGAGCATTGCATGGTCCATGCACTGACTTCTCAGCTGGAACCCGTGTTCAGATGGGAGGTGATTTCAGATAATGTCTGGCCCCTATCGGTCCATATGATGTGGGTCTGATGGTGGAGCCCATCATCATTCAAGGCTGGTTGTCCTTTCCAGTTTGTTCTGGTGCTTTTTTTTTGCCAGAATCTTCATATTCCCAGAACATTCTTGAAACTGTCATATGAGAAAATCCAATTCATTGACAATTTCGGAGATCGAGTGTCTCATCTGTTGGGCACCTACGATCTGCCCTCTGCCAAATGCATCTAAATCCCATGCTTTTCCCATTATGCTTCTCATGATGAATGCTTGGGGAAGCCAAAGTTGACAGCTCTACATGACCAGAGTTTCAGCCACACATGCGTGCAAATGCGGTACTTGTGGTACTGAATTTGGATAATGTCTCCTGTCCCTAAATCAATATCACTTCAGTGTATAACAGCCCTGTTTTACCATACAGTTGGTCAGACAGATTAAACTCTGACAGACAGGGACAGTCATTTGTTGACTGTCCCTGTCTGTCAGAGCCCTTTTCCTCCTGCATTTGCCATGACTGACAGATGTTTTTATGACCATTGTCATTGTCCATACACTTGGGATATTGTATCCTGTGATTTTATATTGAGTTCCATCACCTTATTACTGGTGCTCCTGCCGATTGTGCTCCAGCAATGAACCCCTTTTTGAAGTTGCTCAGATCATCCTTTTTACCCATGTCACACTTGACTTTGCTTTCCACCATGCTTTTAGGACTTTTGTAAGACTTCCTAGTGATATTGAATACTGTCAGTAAGAATTTTTGCATACATTCACTTGTTTTATTGTACTTCATGTGCAATACATTGTTTAAGATAATTTAGACAGGCAATGTATAATAGAACCCAAGTCAAGCCTAGAACATTTTTTTTCCACATGAGTTACTGGAAGGTAAATTCATATTCAAAATATGATGTGATTTTGACTGTGGTGATCTGGCCCAAATATTAAGTATATGGTTGTGTTCAGCCAAAGATGAAACTGCTACAGATGAAATTTGGTGTGAATTTTGGCATTAAAAATAAGTAAATAATAAAATAAGTAATTTTATATTTTGCTTCTTATTGTTTTGAAAAAAATTGCAATCCATCATATATTGAGAAGTATTGATTTGATCCTTATCTGATATGAGATAATCCCAGCAGAAAGATAATAAAAAAAAACTATTTCTGTGGCTTGAATCCAAGTTTCATTGATCTGCAGTCAAGCATGATAACTACTCAGCTACACCACACGCATAATTTTCACTTTATTCTTTTTTAATAGCCACAAAAAATTATACTATTAGTAATATTTTGCCATTTTTTTTATATGTGCTCAGTAGCACTACTCTAAAAAAAGGGGGGGGGAGGGTAGGTTATTGATGGAAACTAATGCAAATAAGCTGTCATAAACATAACTCTGCCTCCTGTAATATATTGTTTGCATCTCACAGATATTTTCCGTGATATACTGACAGGCTCATATGAGGTTTATATGATGAGTAGGATACTTGGGAAACAGTTTGATTAATTTTTAGTTTTGTGATAAACATTCTTTATACATTTAATGAGAATCATATATTTATAAACCATAAATAGTTGTGCTGCTAAAATGATTCTATCTGGGTGGTTTTATCCCTGAACAGTACCTTTCCTTTGTTATAAGACTCCAAATTCTGAGAAAAAACTTCAGTTCCAGCAAAGTTAGGACTTAAACCTGTAAATCTTAGGTTATTAGTATGGCATTTTTGACTGTACCACATTTAATCTATTAGTAGACAATACAACAAATATATTAGCATCAGTTTTATTGCAAAATGTTATAAGAAATTTATTGATTTTGTATTATATTTTTAAATTTTCTTACTGTGATTTTAAATTTGCATTTTTAAAGGTCCTGTATCTCTGTTAGATCTCCAATCCAGTTCTTCCTTCAGGTTCTTACCAAAAGTTATTACAGGTAGGGTTTTTAAGCATTTTTGTAGTTTTTTTTTAAACTTGCTCAATGTTACAGCACATTTAGATTAGTGGTGGCAGATTAGTTTATAAAACATTTACTGAAACATTTTATGAATACAATTCTATTTTAAATTGCTTTATGTTTTGTTCTTTTTGTATGATTATTTTTTAAAGCAGCATTTGAATATTGCAAAATTTTAAAGCAGCCTCGATAACAAAAGTTTCAGCATCACTCTTTGGATCCTTGAACTGTTTTCATAGTATTATGAAATATGGATAATTTTGAAAAAGTAGTAATAATGTAACTTATATAACATCATATTATATAATAACCATAATTCCAGGCAGGCAGCAGACACAAGCAACATCATCAGTGGCAGGAATTGGCAATTTTCCCATGGTTCCCTGGCTACTTAAGGGATCGTTCCTGGATTTATTGGGGTGGTTCCACGTAGTTCTGACCCTCTTGGTGTGACAGATGGGGTTCCTAGTTGCCATGGGTTAGAAGTGATCCCTTGAAAAGTACCTTAGATTTTTGGGGCTCTGCCATAACCTGCCTTGTGAATGCAGTTATTGATCAACATACATTTGGTGTGAATGAACTTATTGAAGAGTTTCACACCAAATGTTTGGCATGATTATTTTAACGATTACCTTACTTTAACCTTTTATTTTAACTTTTTCCCTTTTATTTTGACTGGTATTGTCTTGTTTATTATAATTGCAATTATCATAACTAAAGCCTATTCACTTGATTGCTTTGGTCACTAAGAAAAATGAGAGGCTGCCAATTTGTTTTCTTTTTAAACTAGAATGATTGTGAAATAACAAAGTGGCATATTTAATTCTAAATGAAAATAAATCATTTATTGACTTCAGAGACTTTAAATTTCCATTTTAATGAATAAATTTCATATTACCATGTACAAGCATAGGAAGAAAGTGAAAAATGTAATTTATCCTGAATTTTATAATTCTGCATATCAATGCTACTCAATTTTTTTTGTATACAAACTCTTTTTCACTTTTATTTGGTAAAACCATGCCAATGCACACTAATTTTCAACATATATTGGGATAATTCCATATACACAGTGTGTCTAAAGTGTAATGAGACTAAAATTCTAAAATAATTGTGCTTCCCTTATTTTTTTTTTGTGTTTAGTATAGTAATATGTTAGGTGCATCAATTATCAACCTACTTATACAGATGTAGAAATGCAGCAATTATCTCAGTATGTAATTGTATTAGAATCTACATTTGTGTTTTAAGATTTAAATATTTTTTCATATTAAAAAAATGAAAATGATAAAATAGTAAAAATGTTTTTTTAAATGCTGCCTTTTCAGAATTCAGACCAACACCAAAAGTTAAAGCAGAACCTATTAGTTTGGAGTTCTTACAAAAAACTTGTGAACAGTGGGTGCAACAGTAAGTAATATTGTTAGAATAACTACTGCATTTTCTTTCAATGGTGTGTTTTTTTTTTGTAACAAGTAATGTAATATCCTAAATGTTTTATTCCTATTGTGTTATTGAACATGCTGTTTAAAATATAATACTATGCATTGTAAAATTATTATTTAATATTCAAACCTGGAATTTCTCTGGTCTTTAACTCAGTTAGACTAACCTCACTAAAATATATAATAGATGACAGTCCCCACTTTTCAAGCTTTCATTTTACATACAACTTGTTATGATTGACCCGCATGAAATTTTCTTTCCCTACTTTTAGGACACAGAAAAGAGGGGACATATTTAAAATATTCCATGATACTGCCCATGTCAGAAGGAATAATTTGAAATATAACTCATATTCAGCAATCACTAATGAATTTTTAATTTTTGGTGAGAGAGGGAGGAGGAAGTTAGTAGTTCAAATCTCTATATTTGCTTTTAGTTATGATGGTTGGTTGGTTATTTGGGGTTTTTTGGCACAAGAGCAACAGGGCTATATTGCGTCTTTTTTTTATGATGAGAAAACTATAAACTGAATTTGATAGTCATAGCTCATGCTATATAGGATAAAATCTTTCACTTTTTTTTCTGGAAAGTTTGGGGGGGATAGGAAATTTGATGATTCTAGCTCTTATCAATTAGGAGTTCTTCCTCCTCTATTTTTTAGAAGGGATAGGGGGAGTAAGATTGGGGGCAAAACCTGTAAGTTGCTTAAAATCAGAAATCCTCAACTTTTTTGAGAGGGGAGTATCAAGGCATGCAAAGGCATATGATAAGCCATCATGGCATCCAAGGATAATACATCCAAAAATACTTGGTGAAAACCAAATATTTTTGATGATCCTTCTTCATTCACAATGAAAGTCATACAATGACAGTAAAATTTTTGCAGTTTAACTTTTTATTCCAATAGCTATTTAATATTGTGTCCTAGGTGCAAGAGTTGCTCAGTTTAGCAACCCAATTGTTAATACCATCTATTGACAATAGATCTTAATTTTGAAAAGTTATGAACTTCAAGAAGTGTTGCAAATGACTGTTGTATTTATATACAATATTTGTTGTGTGATCCACTCATAGATATATGGGGATATTATTGGTCAGCTCATTGAGATTAATAAGTGGGTAATGATACTTAATTACTGAAATAATTTGAAAAGCATGTTTTCAAGTTCTATTTATTTTAATCATCTAAAAGCAGTGTATGTAAATTATCTTTGTAATCACATTTTGTATTTTTATTTAACAATTTTTTTAATTCTGAACATAAATTCATAGAGTAAAAAGTTGTATTAGTTTTGTTTTGCAGCTTTGGAAATACATTGATTTGCAATTGTGCTTTATTTACAATTGTATTCTCACTGTAGATTTGCTAGTTATGTGATGTGATTGTCATTAGCACTGGCCTTTATGCTGTAATAACATGGACTGCTGTCCTTATCTACAGGTGGAAAATTGAATGCTAATTGAAATTTAGTAAGTAATGTTTGCATCAAAATTCCTTGGGTTGGCTGCACCACATTTTGGGATTAGGTTACATATTTGGATTACTATGGGTTATCACCAATAACCTGCAGCAGAACATTTTCAATCCAGAACTAAGCAGTTTTGAAGTAAGGAACGTTTCCTGTATTCTGGCTAAGAAATGGGCAGAATACAGGAAAAGTCAGTGTACAAGAGAGTCATACATACCCTGTGCACATTAAAGAACTTGCTGGATGACCTTGATGGGAGGCTACCATCTATCTCCCAACAGCTGTTCCAGTGGGTCCCCTCCCCCAACCTTCTCTGAGCCTTTGGGGTCCTTGTGACCTGGCCATTTAGCCCATTGTACAAAAAAGTGCCATTCAGAGATAAAACAATCCAATCCTGTATTCTGATCAGCACAAACATACACCAAAGAGCCAAAACATTATAACCACCTGCTTAATATGTTGTTGGTCCTCCACGTGCCACCAAAACAGCTCTTACCCAGCGAGGCATGGATGCTACAAGATTTCTAAAGGTGTCTTGTGGTATCTGATACCAAGTTACGTGGTTGAGCCACCTCAGATCAGATATGCTGTTCTAACACAAACCACAGATGCTTGATTGGATTGATGTCTGGGGAATTTGAAGGCCTGAGCAATACCTGGAAGCCTTCCTCATGTTCCATGAACCATTCTCAAACAATCCGGACAGTGTGGCATGGTGCATTATCCTGCTGAAAGAAGGCACTATTAGAAAGATATACCAATGCCATGAAAGGATGTACTTGCAATGATGTTAGGTAGGTGGTAGATGTCATAGTTTCCTGCATGTGAACGACTGGATCCAGGGTTTCCCAGCAGAACATTGCCCAAAGCATTGCACTTCCTCCACCAGCTTGTTTTTGTCCCACGATGCATCCTGGTGCCAACACTTCCCCCAGGTAAATGACACACACGTACCCGGCCATCCACATGGTGCAACAGGAAATGAGATTCATCAGACCAGACGACCTTCTTCCAATCATTCAAGGTCCAGTTTTGATGTTCGCATGCCCATTGTAGGTGCTTTGATGGTGAACTGAGGTTAGCATGGGCACTCGGAGCCGCCTGCAGTTACACAGCCCCATTTTCAGCAGGGTTCAATGTACTGTGTGTTGTGACACATTACTCCCATCACCAGCATTCAAATTATGAGTGAGTTGCGCCACAGTATCACTTCTGTGGGTTCATACCACACAGGATAACCTTTGCTCCCCCCTAGCATCAATGAACCATTGTCGGCCCACACCAGCAGTTCATGGTTTTTCCCTTCTCGGGCTACTTTTTGAAGGTACTAATCATGGCTGACCGCGAGCACCCCACAAGCCTTGCCATCTCGGAAATACTCTGACCCAGTCATCTGGCAATTAAAATTTGCCCTTTGTCAAACTCACTTAAATTCACTGCCTTTCCCATCTGAAGAACAAGAATAACACTGTTTAACAGAGTTCAGTATCAGGTGTTATTTATACTGTTTCTTGACCTTTACACACATTGTTGTTTACCTGCAGTTGCTTTGATTTGCATAAAAGACATGCTGATCATAATGTTTTGGCTCTTCAGTGTATTTTTATGATAGTAATCTGTACTAATGAAAGTGATCTTACTACTTCACGTGACTAATGATAATTATCACCCTTATCATCATCATACTACTAACATATAAGAAGGAGTTAAGAATAAAAAATTGTAAATGATCTCACATTTTCAAAATTAGTAGGAATTCAAACATATTCTGGTTAAGCAGTTTTTTTAAGTTTATTCTTTGTTTTTGAAGATAGATGTTATTTTAAGTTAAAGCAGTATTTCTTGTTTTTTGTGCAACAATCTGACAGAACATTTTTCAAGAAGTAAGTATAAGATAATCACTAATCAGAGCATAAAAAGTCACCTGTTTTCTATTCTGTAATGATTATATTTTACTGGGGGATGACTGGAAATTAAAGACTGATACTTGTGCAGATGAGTGAATATATTTCTTTTCTACTACAAACTATCTTCATTTTACTCTTTTTCATAAATTACATTCTTGGGTTTTGTTTTTTTACTTTCATATTAGCAAAAGTAATAAAACTGCAAATGTAATGGGAGATGAAACCACTAACTAGGAAACTGAAAATTTTCCATCACCCACTTCAAACATCAAAACAATCTTCTTCTTGGGAAATAAATAGGTGTGATCCATTTATAGATTTGCCTTTCAGGAAAGGGGGAGACTACTTGTTTTTCCCACTCAGTTTGGTCTTGGTTATGTTCCCACTGAAGTTAGTCTGTACTTGCAGGGCACAAGAAACACTGAACATAAGTGTGGAAATAAATTTCAATGGCATACCTTTGGATAACTTTTACCAATTATGGCTTGATGCTGCAGTAGGAACTCATCATATAGATGTGCATAGTTAATAGATATTATGTGATATTAAGAAGGTAAGGAGGGTAATTGAGAATTTTAAGTCAAATAGTAAAAAAAGATATTATGTTTGTGCATTTTTATATTTAAATTATTTGCATATAATTGAATTTGCACTATTATTTAAATGATTTTGAGTAAATTTGTTTGCAATTGAACTGTAAATAATTATCATTAAAAATCAGACATCATATAATCAAATTTATTGGGTTTGTGTACAGAATGGAAATTATTTGCTGCCCATACTTGAGGATGGGTTAAATTTTCAAAATTTTCAAGCCCTGCTCTTAACTGTTGTAGAAATAAGCACACTGAACAAAACATTTGTAACCCCCACCACAGATGGTAGTGTTGATTTGATACACTGATAGATGTCATGCCTGTAGTAATGCAGCACTATATAGAAGCATGTGACCTTCCATGTGCTCGTAGTGTAGCATCGTCAGTTACTTTAGAATGCCTATTACTTGTTGTTCCTGCTGTGAATCATGGGTCAGAAGAAGTGACTGAGTGGCAAATGGGTTTTATTGTATTTGGTAGGGCTAAAGGACATGCTATGAAGGAAGTAGCTGAATTTGCTGGTGTTTAGAAACAAACAGTCCAATGAGATGTATAAACAGTAGTGTATATCCAATTTGACTGCTAATCATAGATGTTATGTGACTGCAAGTTAGTGCGCAGAGACAGGGACTGCCATTGAGTATCATGACTAGTTATTGCAAATCGATTTCAAACCAGACAGGAATTGCTATAAACAGTCAATGAAGGACCAAATCAGCCTATTTCAGAAAGAACATTGTTCCATGAGTATTTGGAGCAGAGTACCTTGGAAGAGACCCATGCTTAACAGTTGCACTTAAAGCAGTCCAGTTGCAATGGGCTAGGTACATAGATATTGGATTGCAGATGACTGGAAAACCATTATCTTGTCAGATGAGTGATGGAAAATGTGTGGCAGAGATTGAGCTATGCATGGCAGAGAATGCATCGCAGGAGTAATGATCCTTCCATCTGGACTGTGTCCTAGGTGTTTTTCAAGCTGGAGGTGGTTCTGTGATGTTCTGGGGATGCTCTGTTTACCATGAGGTACCCCTAGGGGGAATTGGTTTTGATTTCAATTGTGAGTATAGTGCATTTATAAGTGCAATATAATAGTGCAAGGCTATAGGCCATATCTTTGTTGTTTGAAGCATTGTCAGAACCAATTCTAAAGAGAGAGGACATTGTCGTTTAGGGGCTCCCTCCTTGGAGGAGGGTCTAACACTCTCTCAGACAAGTAAAATATAACTGCCTGGTGTGAACCCCAGGGTACCAGGTAGCAATGACTGATGAAGTAAGTGATGTAAGTGTAATGGCCTCTCAAGAGAAGAGTGCCAGCACGAGAACAAGTGAACTGTTCAATGAATTGGACTCTATCTTGAACAGTAGTGCTAGCAAAGTAACTAAACAGCAAGGTGCTGAAATTAGAATCTGTTCAGTAAACTACAAGATGTTGTACATGAACAAGAGTCGAAAATCAGCAACCTGGAAGGCAGGTTGTCTGAAAGAGAAACAGGTGCCAAAAGCAAGGCAACAGTCACAAAAAGTTATGCAGAAGTGACAAAAAGGTCATTGATGCCAAAACCAAAGAAACGAGATCAACAACATATTATGTTGATATATCCTCAAGACGAGGATCAGAGTTCGGAAGAACTCAAGAAGGATCTGTTAAAGAATTTAGATCCAACATAGTTAAAGAGTGGCATAAAGAATGTCAAAAAGATTGGAAAAGGTGGTGTATTAATAGAATGTACTGATGAGTTTGGCAAGAAGATATTGAAGAATGAAATACAAAGGAATATAGTATTAAAAGACAAATGTGCAGCAAGAGAGCCCAAAATGAAATTGCCACAAATCATAATATATGATGTTAATGGTGACATCGAAAGGATGCTTTAGTAGATAGAATAAAAGCACAAAACGTTGCTTTTACAGAAGCCTCATTGGAGGTGAAGTTCTCGATAAAGGGCAAGAATAATAAGAAGCACTGGATAGTGCAAGTTGACTCAGAAAGCTTTAAAGTATTTATGAAAGAGAAAAAAGTCAATGTAGGTTGGTCTCGATTAAATGTCAAAGAATTCCTAAAGGTGATAAGGTGTTTCAAGTACAATAAATTTGGTCACTTCCAGACCAAATGCACAGAATAGCAGAATTGTGGTAAATGTGGTCAGAAAGACCACAAACATTGGGAATGCAAAGAAACAGTTTTAAAATGCTGAAAGGCAGCTAATGACAAATAAAAACTGAAAGGCAGCTAATGACAAATACAGATTAAAGTTAGATGTCCAGCATTCAAGCCTGGACATGGACTGTTTATGTTACAGAAGAGAGCTCGAATTATTAGTCAAGTGCATACGATACTAAGATGCACATGTCTAAAACAGTTCAAATAAACTTACACCATGCCAGAGCTGCAACAAACAGATTGGTGTTATACATGGAAGAAAAGGACTTTGATATATCATTGGTGCAAGAACCTTATGTTTATAAGGATAAAATAAGAGGTTTTCTAGCAGGCTGGAGAATCTTTGGAGCATCTCACCCACTGCCAAGAAGTGCAATTGTGATTGGAAAACGAAATATAAGTGCCACAGAAATCTACACATCTAGAAATGTTGTAGTAGTTACAATTGAGAAAGGTGGTCGAAAGTGTGTGTTGATCTCGGTGTACTGTCCAGCAAAAGATTCGCTGGAGGATAACTTCCAAATTATCTCTAATATGGTTCAGTTTTACCCTGACTGGGATATAGTCCTGGGAGGGGATTTTAACGCAAGAAGCAATCTCTGGGGTCCTCAGAGGGAGGACCAGAGAGGGAAGGAAGTCCTAGAATTTATTAACCAAAACGGATTTTCAATTGTAAATGATCCGAACAGTGATCCAACTTTCACCAGCAGTCTAGGCACTAGCTGGATTGATGTAACTTTACATAGAGTCTTAAATCAGGACTTTGTCCTAGAATGGACAGTGGAAGATGAGATTAGTTGTAGCGACCATGCATATATTAGTTTCTCTCTAAATTTTGTAAATACAAGCACAAGTTTAAAACAAAGATATTCTATTAAGAATCTTGATTGAATAGAATTCCGAAAGGAACTTTCAGAAAAGTTCTTAACCAGGTCCTCAATAGAGGTCGAACAGCAAAAAGACTTAGATGAATATATAATAAATATAACAAAGTTATTACAGAAAATATGTAGTGATAATCAGAAGGAGAATAACCGAGAAGTGAACTCAGGTTATAGAAAAATCCCTTGGTGGAATAAAGATTGACTAAGCTTAGAAAGGAAGTCAAAAACAGAAGACGAAAATATCAGAGATGTTATACAGATGAAAGACAAAGAAAGAACTTAAGAGCAGAATTTAAGTTATGGGAGGCTAAATATAAAAAGGATATTAATACAGCTAAAAATAATAGCTGGAGAAAACTATGTGATGAAGTATCACAAGAAAAACCTTTTGGTGTACATTTTAAGGTTGCAAAAGAGGCAATAAGAGGAATGTTTAAACTCTCAACAATTGTTCAAGAAGATGATTCTCTAATGAAAAATGTGAGGGAATCCTTAAACAGTCTACTTGAATATCACTTCCCATTGGACAAAAGGGAAGAAGATAACGAATATTATAGGAATATTAGAAATAGATCAAGGAGACCTGTCAACACAGAAGATGACAGTCTATTTACTATAATAGAAGTTGAAGAAGTTTTGGAATCAATGAACAAGGGAAAAGTGCCAGGATTGGATGGGCTTTCCCTGGAAATAATACAAGAACTCTTTGAGGTAAATAGAAGCTGGTTTGTAAGCATTTTAAATGAATGTCTCAAGAGAGGAATATTTCCAGATACCTGGAAAGCAGCAGAACTTATTCTCTTTAATAAAGAAGGAAAAGATAGGAAAAGTCCTTCTGCATACAGACCAATATGTCTGGAGCAAATCATCATGGAGCAAAGTACATGGAGCAAAGTGCATCATCATGGAGCAAAGTGCCATCATCATGGAGCAAAGTCATCATCATGCAAAGCCATCATCATGAAAGCATAAATAAACTTACAAACAAACAGATTGGTGTTATACATGGAAGAAAAGGACTTTGATATAGCATTGGTGCAAGAACCTTATGTTTATAAGGATAAAATAAGATCATCATGGAGCAAAGTGCTCGATAAACTGTTGACTAATAAATTAAGCTTTTTCCTACACAGTAATGGAAAATTAAATCCAAACCAGTTTGGATTTATTCCAGGTAAAAGCACAACAATGGCTATTTCAAAGTTGATGGCTACCATAGATGACAATAAGGTGCTAAAGAAGCACACATATGTTATATCTCTAGATGTGAAAGGGGCATTTAATAATGTTTGATGGCCCTTGCAGTAGATGTAGCTCAGGATAGACTTGCTTGGAGAACTAAATTGCACGGTCTGGTTGGACTTCCGTAGCCCATGGCTACTTGAGGATGATGATGATGATGGCCCTTTCTACTAGATGAACTGAGAAGACATAAATGCCCAAAGAATTTGTTTAAAGTCTTCAGTAGCTATCTTTCAAAGAGAAGAATAGTAGTTAAAGATGGAGAGATAGAAATTTCCAGACAATACTACAAAGGTTGTCCACAGGGGTCTAATTCAGGACCCCTGCTATGGAATATTGTAGCAGACTCTGCTTTAAATATTATAACAAAAGAAGGTACGCAGATTCAAGCTTATGCAGACGATATAATAGTTATTGTCTCGGCTTCAGGGAGACATATACTGGAACAAGATTGTCAAAAAGTGTTATCAGACTTAGAGGATTGGGCTGGAAGAACGAGGCTTGAATTTAGTCCAGAAAAGACTGATATCATAGTGTTTCCCAAAGAAGGGAAAATGAAAAGGCTTCCGAGTCTTAGGTTTAAAGACAGACCAGTGAAAGCAGTCAAGGTTCTGAAATATCTAGGAGTGTGGCTGGATGATAAAAGAAACTGGTTATGCCATCTAAATAACATTAAAGATAGATGTGCTAGAATATTGAATGCCCTACACAGAATGTCAACTAGGACATGGGGGCTAAAAGGAATAGTACAGAAAGAATTATATAAGAGAGGTATTGAAAGGATAGTAACATATGCCTGCGGGGCATGGTGGCCCCAAGGTGGGACTGTGAGAATTATACAGAAATTACAACAGATTCAAAGATTAGCCCTCTTGGGTATAACAAGATGTTTTAAAACAACATCAACATCTGCTCTACAGGAACACTTCCACTAGAACTGATTATAGAACAAGAAGCAGCGATATATAGAAGCTTTACACTAGAACGAAACATAGAACTCTGGGAAGAGTTAATAGAAAGTGATCATATTGAAAACCAAATCAATAAATGGGTAATACACCCAGTTAAACAAATCCCACCAGAGGATTCAAATAATGACACAAGAATATATACAGATGGGTCCAGAATGGAAGAGCACATTGGAGCATCCATGTGCATATATAAAGGTGCAAGTTCAATAATTCAAAAAGAATATAGACTGTCAGACCCAGCGACTGTTTTTCATGCTGAAGTCTTCGCCATATTAAAGGCTGTAGAATGGTTTGCTACCATTAGTTCAGATCAAGAAGTGGACTTGTACTCAGACAGCCAGTCTGCACTGTATGCGCTGCAGAGAATAAAACACAAAAAACCAAAGGTGAATAGAATTAAGAATATTATAACAGAACTTGAAGAAGGCAGGAAGATAAATTTCCATTGGGTTAAAAGTCATCAAGGTTGTCCAGGAAACGAGCTGGCAGATGACCATGTAAAAAGAGCATGCAGAAAGATACAAGTTGATGTTGAAGTACCTATTTCTAAAGAAAGTCTTAAGATGCGATTAAGGCAAAAAAGTATCAAGATATGGCAATCTAGATGGGAGCAAGAGGATACAACAGGAAGATACACCTACAGATTCTTAAAGAAAGTTTCTCTTAAAAGAATCTCGACAGACTTTTACTCAAATCAAGTCTATACATATCATGGCAACTTCCCAAAGTATTATAATAGATTTAATATAAAAAAGTGCTCATGTGTTTGTGGCTCCCGAGAAGCGTGAGCCCTTCACTACATTTTTGATTGTCCTTGGTTACTGAATATAAGAGGAAATAATTTAATGAGACTTGGTCGTGATTGATTAAATCTTCTTTGGGAATTAATGGATTTAAGTTCTCAAGTTAGAGATATAATGAGACATGTTTACGATAATACTCAGAACTTTATAATAATGGACTATAGGGAGGGGACTGGCTCTCCTCGTACCGTGGGAGGGGACTGAGCTCTCCTCCTACTGTGAAGAGAAGATTATATTAAAAAACGATGAGTCAATACGTCAAAGGAAAAAATTAGAAGATAAGAAGACCGATTTTGAAGACTAATGGGAGGGAATAAAACTCCCCTCCTATGGTGATGATGAGAAGATTATAATGTTAAGAAGATATATGTGTCAAGATGAAGAAGTTCGAAGTCCAAAAACTTCAAAAGTCAAGTGTTATATTTAAATAAAAAAGTTATATATTTTGCTTATTATTTGTAAAGGGTACTAAGTAGTATCATATGTGTATATTTTTTGCATATGTTTTTGTTAATAAAGAGAAAGATGTAAAAGAAAAATGATGGTGTTCTTCCAGCAGACAGGGTGGTTCATGGGGGAACAAAATTTTAGGGTAGCTCCGATTAGCCTGTAGTGCCATATTTGGTGGGGCAGGCATCATTTAATTTTAGAGAGTCTTACCATGAGGTAAGCCCATTAGTTGAGGTATTGACCTGTTTAATAAGGAAGATTATATGCAGATTCTGGATGAATCAAGTGTTGCCTTTTGTGCTTCTTGTGGAGGAAGAGCACAACACAAACATTCCAGTGTTCCATGATGACAACTGCAGGGTGAGCGGGGACAAAACTGTGACTGGCATGAGGAGCAGAGGTAACATTGGGACACCTTGACTGGCCCACAAAGTCACCAGATGTAAATCCCATTGAAAACCTTTTGGACTGTCTGAAACAGAGAGTGAACACCAAAATAGGCATCCATGTAATCTAGCTGAGCTACGAGTATGTTGTTGGAGGAGTGGAACAAAATTGATGTAAACTGTATTCGATGGCTGGTGGAGTCCATTCCTAATAGCTGTTGTAATTAATGTGAAGGGAGGTGTTACACAGTATTAGGTGAGAAATTACAGGTGACTAATTTTTTGTCCAGTGAGCTTAACTTGTTATTCCAATATATTATCTTAATATTTTCTATTAACTTAAATTTATTAGTAGAGTTCGATGAAGCCATCATCCTAGAAATGACTGAAATCTAATTTTCGGTGGACAAGAAACTGGCTATTAGTAATAAGCAAGCTAGCACAAATCATGTCAGAATTGTATAGAATTGTCTAGAAATGCATTTTTTTCCTCTGTGGTAGTTTTAGAGTTAACCATTGTCAGCAGAAAAGTTCCATTGAATGGTAAAACAAACTAACTTTAATTTTAAAGTTTTAAAACTTTAAATTATATAAATATTTTTGAATTTAATATTTTTTGACTGTAATGAAAAACTGTAAATGTTAAGATTTTTATAACACAGAAAATTGTTTTTCACTCTTTGTAAATTCAAATATATTTAACTTAATTACATATCATGCTGTGATTAGAAATTTGCTTTACAGGATCAAAGCAGATATGGTGAAAGGTCTTCATGAATTACTGAATTATGTTAATACAGTGAAAGGTTTAGCTCTTATTAGGGAAGCAGTAATGGAACATTTGTCTCAGGTAGTCATAATTTTCTCAAGATTTTGATTGAATTTAAAGGCCAGAATTGTTTTAATTTTCTTTAAAAAAAAAATCAACCACATGTAGTAATAGAGAAAAGTTCTAAGATATATGTACTAATATCAGCCTATTTTGCTCAGTCACAACAAAACTATATCTAAGATATATGTACTAAGTGTACATGTATCTTAGAATCACATAATGTAAAACATAATTGTTTTAAATATAACCTGCATTGCCATTTTACTCTATCAACTCACAATTTAAATGGGTAAGCCTGAGCAAGGACCACCCAATACAGCGTAACGTAGAAGAAGAAGAAGATTACTCTATCAACATATAATTGTTTTCAAACATATGCTTATGTAATTACTTATAACATTAATCTAAGATTGTGAACACAAAACAACACATTACACTATCCTATCAAAATATTGAAGTACAACACATTACACTATCCTATCAAAATATTGAAGTATTTCTGTGTTATGCCAAATGGAATCCAATTTAGAAGCTCTATAACTTATAAAATATGCATTTAATGAGAAAATGTTCCTTTAAATAAAGATAATCAAAGATTGTAAACAAATATATTTAAATCTTGATTTTTCAATAATATTCATTCACTAGTTAAAAAGTTATGGAAGTTAGAATATTTCATGGGGCGGGGGTGGCTCAGTCAGTAGCTCACCAGGCTCGTAAACTGTAGTTCCCAGGTTCGAGTCCCAGCTGGGTCAGTGGTATCTCCGCAAAACTCCTTGCCCTGCCCACTGTTAGTAGGAGACACCGATGGGCTTGGAAAGGCCGCTGTCCTTCGGATGGGACGTTAAGCCATGGCCCTGTGTGTGGGAGAGCCATACCCTGTGCACATTTAAAGAACACATTGGATGGCCTTGACGGGAGGCTACCATCTGTCTCCCAACAGCTGTTCCAGTGGGTCCCCTCCCCCAACCTTCTCTGAGCCTTTTGGGGCTCAGAGAATTAATTATATATATTAACAACCCAACCCAAGTTAGAATATTTCAGAAAAATAATGTGTCATAAGAATTTACCTCAGAAATTAAAGCTTAAATAATAAATATTATTTCAAACCATTTAATAAAATATGCATATTTTAGAAGTTTGTGTGATGATTTTCATTACTAGAAAATTACAAATGTTTTTTTCAAACAACATAATTTATTATTAAATATTTTAGCTTTTATTACTCTTGAAATATGAGATGAATGTTTTTGAAAATTGAAATTTGAATAATAATAGAACTACTGGCGAATCAACAAAAATTGCAGGAATGTTATATGTCACTTTGTTGAAGAAATGATTAGCTTCTGGTGGTCTAGTGGTTATGGAGACGGGTTTGAATCCCACTCAGTACAATCAATGTTTTTCAACTGATTATTTCAAATGATTATTATCTTTATCTTCAGTTACAATTTTCCATGAAATGCATATTTTAGAAGTTATAGAGCTTTGAAGTTAGATTCCATTGACATAACATGTAAATTGTTTAATATTTTGGTAGGGCAGTGTAGTTAAAGAAAATGCAGTAGCTGAAAATGGATCCAGATTGTTGATTTATATGTTATTTACCTTGACTTGTTAATCTTGCTTTTTCAGTACCTCCGTATAAAGGTGGTATACCATATAATAAGTGAAAAATAATTTTCAGTTTATTGATGGTATATATATATATGGGTGTGGTGTCATGATAGCATAATAGGGAAAAGTAAATTGTATTACTTGAGAATCTTAATTCAGTTCTCATTCATGGTTGTGATTTTTTATGGTTAGAATTTAGAATAGAAGGATTACTATTGAATTAGGTGAACTAAGTTTTGTCAGCTAACAAAAAGCCGAACAACAAAACCATGAGATATAAAATTATGATTTTTAGCCTATTTTATAGGGAGCTATTTATTTATTATAAGTTATGGGAGCTATTTATTTATTATAAGTTATGTATCATTAAAACAGCTAAAAGGTACAAATCTCTAGCTATTGCTCAGGCAAGCATAATTCATATTGTGTTAGCTCTAACTGAGGCAGTGGTCAGTTAAACTTAACTTCAGTCATAGTAGGGATGTCCTTATGTGAGAAAGCCTGTAAATGCTTTTAGTGTGATATATATATATAGGTATATAAATGTAAATATGTCAGCATAAAATTCGGTGGAATTATACAATATAAGAACAATGTTCCAATAAAACACAGTGTTCATGCTTTCAAAGCTCTGGTTTATCTGTATATTCATGTAACACGCTTTTCAGTTGTGGACCACTTTTGTAGCTGGTAAATTAATTTTGTGATATTTTTAATGAAGAAAACTAATTTTAGAACTTTTTCCTAAAATATAATAGATCTTGTTAATATCCCCAAAAAATTATTAATTTTGAGCAAGAAAATAATAATAATGCAAAGGAAATAAAATAACATGCAATTTTTTACATATTTTAATAAAGGCACCATTTTTATTTAAACTCTACAAAAATATTTTAATTATTTTACCAATTTTAAAATATTTCCTTGCCCCAGTATGAAAAGTTCATAATATTTTTATTATTCAAATTTTTTAATTCTTTGATTTTCTTTATTTGAATATGCATTTTAGGTACAACATATATGATTTGGAGATTCAGCAATCACTAAAGTAATTATAGTAACATAGTGCTACAAAATATTATTGGTTTTCAAAATAGATAATATCTTTAATAGATTCTGAAAAAAATTCATCGCCGCCACGGCGGGAATCGAACCTGCATCTCTCCAGATTCATGCCAGATTTCGGCGGGTTTGATTCCCGCCGTGGCGGCGATGAATTTTTTTCAGAATCTATTAATTATTGTTTCTTAATAGGGAATACTGTGCATTCACTTTGGATTTCAATTAGATAATATCAAGAAATTTTATAAATATGAATCAAAAAATCACAGATGAGGATCAGATGTTGATTCTATTGGAAGTTAACAAAAGCACTATTGAGCATCAGACTTGGAGGAAAAAATTGTTTTGAGTTGGGTTGGGTTGTTTTACCTCTGAGTGGCACTTTTTGCACACCATGGGCTAAATGGCCAGGTCACATGAACCCCAAAAGGCTCAGAGAAGGTTGGGGAAGGGGACCCACTGGAACAGCTGTTGGGAGACAGATGGTAGCCTCCCGTCAAGGTCATCCAGCGTGTTCTTTAACGTGCACAGGGTATGACTCTCCCACACATGGGACCACGGCTTAATGTCCCATCCGAAGGACGGCGTCCTTTCCAAGCCCATCGGTGTCCCCTACTAACAGTGGGCAGGGCAAGGAATTTTGCGGAGATAAATCTCAACACTGACCCAGCTGGGACTCGAACCTGGGAACTACAGATTACGAGCCTGGCGCGCTACCAACTGAGCCACCCCCGCCCCAAATTGTTTTGAACTGGATGGGATATGAATGCATGACATCCTTTAACATAGAGTTTAATATTCAAAAGTGCCTTCATCAACTTTCAAATAAATCTATATATACATATTAAAAAAAATTGAAAAAAAATACTAAATTTGAAATTTTATAATTGAAATTGAAATAAAAACCCTTCCAGATAATTTTTTTTCTTTTGTGGTTATGGAAAAATTTCATTTCAAAATTATACCAAAAATTTTGTTCCAAAATTGCAATATACAGTTATGAACCAATAAATATTAATATTAAAAACAGTCATTTAAAAAGCACAAAAGTATTAATTGCTTTAAAAATATCTAGACAACAATGAGGATTACATAATGATAGTGTCTCACAATGTGAAAATAAAACTGAAATTAGAGTTGATTCATTTTGCTTATTACATTCATTATGTGCATAATCATCGATCTTCCATGTGCTACAGAGGCCCAGTTAGACTGTACAATTTAGTTCTTCAAATATATCTGTCCTGAACAACAGCTGTTGCATTTGAACACTGCATGCCAATTCTAACAAAGTCCTGTTTGGCATTGTCCATCCATTTCATTTTACAATGGTACTCAAAATAAAAGAATGATGGAGAAAAGGGTATGTAACTTAAAATTATTTTCAGTAAATATGTTAAAAATCGTGTGGAAAGATATTGTGGCTAATTGAGTAACAATGTGTGATATGGCAAAATTGTATAATATAAGGGGTGCTGTATATTAGTTCCCTTAATAGAAGTTGTGGATTTTTTTTTTTTAGAAAAGGAAGAAAGGTATCCCCCTACACAAAGGATGGAGCTAACCTAGAAGCTCTGTTGGGCTTGGTCTGGTTTCTCATACAATATAGAAGCACATACACAAAGACATGCCTGCTGGTTTAGTAGTCAGGCACACTAACCACTAGACAGGTATGGAATAATCTGAAATTAAGGATGGGAAATGTTCATTTGACATATGATCACCCCTTGTGTGATACATACAAAATATTCTCTCGTAGTGTTGATGAAGCTATTGAAGGGGTATTTGGGTAATAAAACCCACTTCAGAAGAGATAATTTGAATTCGTGAAAGGTTCTTGGAAAAGACTGGCATCCTGCAATTAGCCTCTCCAAGGCATACCACATGTTTAATGGATTCAGATCTGAAGATCTGGCTGACCACTCCATTCTGTGAATATCTTCACGTTCAATGAAAGCAGCAACCATGTGACCCCTGTGGGAACAGGGTTATCATCCATAAAGAGGAAATCAAGACCAAGAACATTCTGAAAAACTTCAAATAGGATTCAAGAATCTTGTCTTTGTATCATATAGCAAAATGATGTTGCCAGTTAATGCATCAAGAATATCTCTTTTGAGTGCTATGTTAAAAAAGAAAATTCATTGGGAGCTTTAACTGGCATAATGGTTAGAGAGCCAGTGACTTTCAGCAAGGCAGACTTTGTGTGTTGTATTAGCTCTAACTGAGGCAGTGGTCAGCAGTGACTTCAGTCTTAATAGGGCATGTCCTTGTATGGGAAGGCTTGTAAAAGCTAGGAGTAGCTTCTAGGATTTTTCTCTGTTCTATATTTCCAAATGTAAAGAAAGAGGAAAATCAGGCTGCTTAGATATTATCAGTTATATCACAACATCAAATGATTTTGGATTTTTTACTTGGCGACTAGTTGAAGCTTTGTGCAAGTCATATATTTTCATTACTGGCTTAGAACTTTTTATTTTCTTTTAAGTGTAATTGTCTTGCATGTTGTATATGATTATATTATTCTTTATAATTCTGTCACAATTTTGGGGCATTTTGTTGCTCTAGAGATATTACTATCTGTAGTTATTTTAAAACTTCATTTACCATAATTGTTTGAGAAGTTCTGAACATAAGTTTTATTAAAACTATTATGGATATTTTAGGTCACACATTGGGATTTAATATGCAATCATTTGCTCAAGCAACCTTTCTGTATTTGGGATGTGTTTCTAAGGCCGGCATTTGTTGAAAGGATAAAGGTAAAATTCTATTTATTTTTTTAATATTTTAGTTGTTGCATTATTTTATAAAAATATAGTTAACCTTTAACCCATCATATGCAAAAATGGATAAATTGTGAAATCACAGACCAGAAGTAGACACTTTTTTTACAACACATAAAACTTAAATTTTTAGAAAATTTAACATCCAATTGGAATTCTTTTATTTATATACCGTGAAACAATATCTTTTAAAATTAATAGTGTTTATCTTTTTAATTTGTTATAAAATATTATCATTTTTCGGAGTAAGAATGGTGGGAGACTAAATTCAAAGTCACCTATGACAGTCCCCCATGAGGAGCTTTTGACACCAACTCTAAACTGTGGGCCCTTGTATTTAGAAGATATAGCAGAAAAACTATATCACATTTTACCCTTTTTAGGAGGGGTAGGGAAAAAGCACAGGAATAAATGTTTATAGCCTATAACACTTTCCTTGTGAGAAGTTTTCATTTATCATGCAACTTATTACTTTCGCTAACAAAGCCATAAGGCTTAGCAGGGTATTTTATTTATATAACTATATTGAAACATAAATAAAGCTATATTAGTAGTAGTTTTTTTTCCCTTTGTTAATGCTCAATATATTTTCTTAATATTGCAGTGAGTTTATCAATTTAAAATTCTTTTTGTGAGCTGATAGAAATCTTTAAATTTATAAATGTGACCAGTTTTCCTTTGCAAATTTATATCTTTTGTTAAGTTGATTGGCAAGCATTTAATTTATACTATATTTCAATGCTTTACTGTGATATCTGTGGAAGTGGTTTCAAATGCTACAGTAATACTGTTGCATAAAATTATCTGGGTCAGTTTTCTCTTAATGCAAAATATCCAAATATGAATCACTTTCACCAAATGTGATGACAAACATTTGATAGCAGATTGAGGTGCAGATTGGATGACTATGCATTTTACTAAGCTTATGGAAACATCTTGAGTAAAAATTGATGGTACTTTATCTTATTGTTGTTAATCTTAAACCGTTGTTAATCTTAAACTAAATTACAGAATATTTATGGTGTTTTATTTCGGATCATTCTAATAGTCTGTGTGTAGCAATGGTCATTTTTGTAATTGTCATATGATTTAAATTTAATCAATTAGGCAATTATCACCAGTCAAGTGGAGTCTTCAAGTTGCATTTGCATAAAAGATACTGAAGAAACACTGAAGGAACTTATTGTAGTTAAGGAAAGGTAATGAAAGCTATTTACATGTTACAGTATAGTTCTTTTGTATATTTTTAGTGTATTATTTTAATGTCTTGCTTTTTTGTATTTGTGAGATTTTAGCCTTAAATGTAGCTTAGCTTTGTTCTAAAAAATTAAGACTGTGATAGCAATATATATACACTGCTCACAAAAATTAGGGAATATTTCAAAATGAATATAAAGCAATAAAAAAAAGAAGCAATTGATTTTTTTTTATTAAACAAGAACATCAGAAAAGCAAATGACAAGTCAAAGAAAGTTGTTCGATTATGCAAATGAGATGCAAAACCAACTTTTATGTCATTGGTGAAAATGCACTATACAAAAGGCTGAAAGTACTGGAGTATCTGCACGTTCCCTGATCTTGAAAGTGCACATCCTGCAATTTCCCAGCCCTTGCAATGCCCCTTCAACACGATTTGCCCGAATGTGAAGCCTGGAGAGCCATAGGACGTCTTGAAGCTGGTCAAACACAGACGACAGTGGCAACAGCACTCGGAACATCCCAAAGCATGATTAGCAAACTGTGGAATCGCTTTCAAGAGACTGGCACAGTACGGAGAAGACGAGGACAGGGTTGCCCATCTGCCACAACAGCAAGAGATGACCGCTACATGACCTTATTGGCAAGAAGGAACAGGCACAGCAATGCAACAGACCTGCAGATCCACCACTAGACGATGGATATGCACCCAGACCATATGAAATCAGCTCCATCGTGTTGGACTGCATGCCCGGCGACAAATGGTATGCATTCTGTTATCTGCTGAACACTGTATAACCCATAGAAGGTGGGCTGATGAGCATCGTCATTGGACCTGTGAAGAGTTGTCAACTGTCCTCTTCTCTGATGAGTCACGGTTCAGTCTGCAGCCTGACAATCATCGTGTCCTGATCTGGCGTGAATGAGGAACACAGGAGAATCCACGTTTCATGCGAGAAAGGGACTCCTTTGGTGGTAGTGGAGGAATCATGGTGTGGGCTGGTATCAGCATTGGTGGTTGTACCGACCTCCACATCATCAGAAACGGATCGCTGACTGCTGTCAGATATCGAGATGAGGTCCTGCACCCTATAGTGGTACCCTATGCTGGAGCAGTTGGAAACAAACTTTCTTTTCATGGATGATAATGCAAGGCCCCACTGTGCACATCTCGTCAATAACATGGTTCAGGAGGCAGGAATCGAACGCATAGACTGGCCTTCACGTTCTCCAGACCTGAATTCCATTAAACATGCTTGGAATGCACTGGGAAGACGTCTGGCAAACTGTCCAATACCTCCCACAACACTTCTTGAGCTGGAAGTTGCCCTGGAGCAAGAGTGGCAGAGGATCCCACAAGAACTGCTGGACATTCTGATCCTGTCCATGCCCCATCGCTGTCAGTGTGTTTTGGCAGTCTTGAGTGACCATACACCCTACTGAACAATCAATGTGTGGTGCTCTTGTCCAGTTTGACATGCTTCTGTTCACCCCTACCAATATGTCACTTGCTACTCAATCACGACAATTGAGTTTGCATCTCATTTGCATAATCGAACAACTTTCTTTGATTTGTCGTTTTCTTTTCAGATGTTCTTGTTTAATAAAAAAAATTCAAATGCTTCTTTTTTTATCGCTTCATGTTCATTTTGAAATATCCCCTAATTTTTGTGATCAGTGTATATGTATGTTTTAAAACTCTCTTGGTAGTTATTAAACAATGTACATAAGACTACCAGACTCTATTTTTTCCTAGTTATGTCTATTTTTTGCCCTTTAGCATCTTATCCAAGCAGATTTTTGTAAAGTACTGTATTTATCTGGTATATTTTATATCATCAGCAATATCAAGATTTTTATCTTGCAATAATGGTTTATTATGTTTGTGAGGTGGGCTAGGTGTTTTACTTCTAAGCGGCACTTCTTTGCATACATTAGGCTAAATGGCCAGGTGACAAGGACCCCAAAGGTTCAGAGGAGGTTGGGAGAAAGGGACCCACTGCACAACTGTTAAGATGCAGATGGTAGCATCCTATCAAGGCGATCCAGTGTGTTTTTTAACATGTATAGGGTATGGCTCCATCCAACAGATAGCAGCCTTTCCAAGCCCTTTGGTGTTCCCTACTGACTGAGGGGAGGGAAGTGGGTGTTTCTTTTCCTTATTTACTTTGAATTAGCACTGCAATAACAATCATAGCATGATATGGGGTGGGTGTAGCTCAGTCAATAGTGCACTGGGCTCATAATCTACAGTTCTCAGGTTTGAGCCCCAACTGTGCCAGTTTTGAGATTTATTTCCACTAACACCCACCCTGTTTTGATGAGAAAGGGGACATTGGTGAGGTTGAAAAGGCTGCTATCTGTCGGATGGGAAGTTAAGCCATGTCCCCTTGTGCAAGGTAGCCATGCTATGTGCACATTAAAGAACATGCTGGATAGCTTTGATGGGAGGATTTTTTTAAATGTAAATATGGTGTTTGATTGAAAGACTATTTTTAGCTGTTGAGTATGTGAAAAAGCTCTTATTTATTCAGTATAACTTTCATCACATGCTGAAGATTATTGCTAATGTAAACTGAATCAATAATAGTAGCTTTGCAGGGGTTAGCAGAAAATCATGCCTTAGCATAGATAAATTTTAGATTATATGTGTATTTTTATTGAAGTCAAATAATAGAAATATTCATCTTGTTCAGGATTATATCTTCTTAGATGTACTAAATTTTTATCTTTTTGATCTTCCCAAATGCATAACAAATCTTTGAAAACATAATAATTTTGGTGTCATACCAATGTTCATAATGCATTTTGTTACATTTTTACTTCCTTATCCAAGCAAAAAATGTTTGTAGATGTTAAAAGAATATGTTGAAATGTTAAAAAATATTGAAATTTTGAATGTTTAATTTTACAAAGCATCAGATATAGTGTTAATTGCTTTTTATTTAGTTCTTCAGTACACTTGGAAAAGAATATTATGCAATACATTTGGACTGAATCCTCATCAGATCTCACACCAAACCTTGGATGGATCCCTCACCACCAACGTCATTTGTGGGATGGTGGAACATTAGGAATGAAGGCATGTGGTTTTACTCCAAGAGTGCAAAAGTGAGTTTTTTTATTTGATATAATATACTTTATTAATAGTATGCCATGCATCATAATATTTTTTTCTGTTAACTGTGTAATATGTAAAATGAAGCTAATATATTGCACTGATTTTAAAATGCATTTGAGTTTTGATAATACTCACTCTACTAGTTACTTTCACTTAACATTGTAAAGCTAACTGTTATTCTGTCTCTATTTCAGCATGTGCAAAACTATTGATATGAAGTTGCAAGATTTGCTTCAAGATTTAGCTTTTTTTACCAAAAAATGCAGAAATTCTGAAGATCAACTCAAAGATAAAGGCAATCTATTTGGCTTTACAATCACTGCTCCTAAGGATGTGGATCTTTCACCAGACACCCCAGGCATTAATAAACATCTTAGAGATGTTACAGAACAGTGCTGCTCCAAGTAAGATATGTTTTGACTAAGAAAATGTTACTATATATCTGATGGTACATAGGCTTGGTGCAATTTCCTTCCCCATTGCAAAAATCAAATTATTTTTCCTCCTACACATCAAAATAATGATTTTTGAGCTACTACAGTTTTATTATTACAATGAACAAATGTTTGCACATGTGTAGTGTGACATTGCTATCATTACATTGTATCATTATAGTGAATATCTCCAAATTCATACTATAAGTGCAAATTTAAAAATCTCTTGATTTGTGGATGTTTGAAAAGTTTGCAAATAATATTTATCAGACACTAAAGTAATTTTTCTCATTAAAATAAAAAAAAGTAATGGTTTTTTAGTAGTAGATACACACACAATTCTATTCTGAAGTATCAACAGACTTAAATGGGCTTGGAGGCTTTCAAAACTTCAAAGAAAATTGAAAATTTGAAAATGTAAAAGTAATTTGGAGAAGAAATTATTTATTAATTGAATGCAAATTTTAATATGCACTCAATTTAATCAAAAGTAATATTTAATTTGAAATGTTACTACTAATTATATAATTTAAATTGATTTAAATTTATATGAGATTTGCAAAATTTATGAATAGAAGTTAAAAAAGTACCAGAACAACATGCTCTCACAGTAAGAATATGTTATGCTTAAAGCCCAAGAATAAATATGTTGCACTTGTTTGGTTCAAACATAGTACCGATAAAATCATTAGTTTCAAGTTACTAGGATATGTATAAAAGATGAAACACACATTAATATCGTCCAATCAGTTAACCACTTATATGTCATTTTTTTAATATGGTTTCCATTCCAAAAAAAGTATTTTTTATTGCTTATTTTTAACCATTGGCCCATCTAATAATGCCGTTCCATATAAAAAGAAAAAGATGATTATTTATAATAAGTGAATATTCTAATAATGAACATATTCTTTTTTGGCACTATCATTAATAAAGACTATGTTCATAATTTTCAATATTTTAATAAAAAAAAGTCTTAAGAAACTATGCATCCTTTCAAGTTAAAATGACTGATATAAGCTAATGTACATGGTGATCGAAAAGTTGTGCAACCCAAAGTTGAAGTCTGTGTAAAATTGTTTTGAAATAGTCGTAATTGTTCTCCCTCCCATTAGATGGCACCATAAGACTATTGAAAACTATTGGAGATGCTGACTACAGTATGATAAATACAGGATGTCATTAGTGTAGCTTTGTTCATAGAGAAAATGAAATGTCTTTTTTCCCAAGAACAATGAGTTTTCATTTTGGAACATTATTTTGATAGTCATTCATATGCACAGGTTGCTGAGGTGTTTTGTAAAAAAAATATATGGCTGCTGCAGTCTCGCAAAAGTAGATGATAACCAGATTAGTAAAATGTTTCCAGAAATCAGGATCTGTTGCTGACAAGAGTTTGTCTGGGAGACCTGCTATGTTGAATGATTCTAAATTAAATGGTGTTCAGAGAGCATTGCAGCAGTCCCCTACAAAAGGCCTCAGGAAACTCACAGTGCAAGCAGGAATGTCATACAGAAATGTTCAGAAAGCTGTGAGACAGTTACACCTTGTCCATGTTGTGTGCACACAGTCCAGGAACTGAAGAACCCAGATAAAGGAAAATGTGTAGTCTTCTGTTGATGGCTTCAGTCATTTGTTGAAGAACATGGAGTAGTGCACTTGATAGAGTTTTTTTCAGTGATGAATCTTGGTTCCACCTAAGTGGCTATGTGAATAGTCAAAACAATAGGATTTGGTCCTCCTAAAAATCCATGTTTTTCATGAACAGCCCTTGCACTCTCAAAAATTTGGAGTGTGGTGTGCAGTATCACACCATCGCATAATGGGACCCATTTTCTTTCAGATGACGATGAATAGTTTGATATATCAAGACATCATCATACAGTTCATTGCACTCCTTGAGGTTGATGAACACTTTTCTGGTTGCAGCAAGACAGTTACACTTGCCATATGTCAAATAAAACCATGCAGTTTTTGCAAGAGTTTTTTCAGTGCTCATCTCATTTCTAAAGGCTTGTGGCCCCAAGAACACCCGATTTGTCACCTGTAGATATTTTCCTCTGTGGGTATCTCAAAGGAGTTGTGTATCAAAATAATTTTTACACACTGGATGAACTCAAGATGAACATTACAATTGTGATCACAAACATCAATCTTCAGGTGCTTCACAAGGTGGCATCAAATATGGTAAAAATCATTTTTCATCAGTGAACATCAGTTTCATCATTCATCAGTGAACAAAGAGGCCATTTTCAACATATGTTGTAATGACATTTATAGTCTTCTTTTGTTAGAAAGGTTAGATTATAACTTATGTTTGTAATTGTTTAATTTTATTTATGCTTATCATTAACCTCGCAAAATGTGGGTCTTTATTATGGGTTGTATGACTTTTTGATCATGCTGTATAATATATATACACAGTCATATAAGAATAATATGACCACCTACCATACATATACTATGGTAGGTGGTCATATTAATCTGATACTACTGTGTATAATCAAAAGCAAGGATCCTTAAAAGAAACTAATGTAGGTCCCATACTAATGCATCTATTGTGTATGCCATAGTTTGAAGCATCATACACAGTGTGAAATTTGCAAATTTTACTCAAAAATATTTTCTCTGTACTTATATTTTTCAGTTTCTCCTCTCTTAGAGCAGTTAACATACTTACGGACAAAGACAAGATTTTGCCATTATCAATGCCATTATATACCATATCACTTGTATAAAACCTATAATTTGGCTCCAAAGCTAATGTAAAATAGCACCTGCTAAACTTTGTAATAATCTTCACTTTGTGAACTAGCAAACAAAAAAAAGTGAACACTTTCAAAGCTGAGAATGATATGGATGTACTCTTTAAATTCATTTTCGAAGTGTCTATATTAGTTACTAGTTTGTAAAGCAAAACAATTTTGTTCATGTTATAGACACCCATTAGCTGCTATTTTAAAATCATTGGACACTACATTAACTTCTCTAATATTGTGTGAAGGATTATACACTGCTCACAAAAATTAGGGGATATTTCAAAATGAATATGAAGCAATAAAAAAAGAAGCATTTGATTTTTTTTTTATTAAACAAGAACATTAGAAAAGCAAACGACAAGTCAAAGAAAATTGTTCGATTATGCAAATGAGATGCAAAACCAACTTTTATGTCATTGGTGAAAATGCACTATACAAAAGGCTGAAAGTACTGGAGTATCTGCACGTTCCCTGATCTTGAAAGTGCACATCCTGCAATTTCCCAGCCCTTGCAATGCCCCTTCAACACGATTTGCCCGAATGTGAAGCCTGGAGAGCCATAGGACGTCTTGAAGCTGGTCAAACACAGACGACAGTGGCAACAGCACTCGGAACATCCCAAAGCATGATTAGCAAACTGTGGAATCGCTTTCAAGAGACTGGCACAGTACGGAGAAGATGAGGACAGGGTTGCCCATCTGCCACAACAGCAAGAGATGACCGCTACATGACCTTATTGGCAAGAAGGATCAATGCACATCAATGCAACAGACCATCAATCAATCAGGCACATCAATGCAACAGACCTGCAGATCCACCACTAGACGATGGATATGCACCCGGACCATATGAAATCGGCTCCATCGTGTTGGACTGCATGCCCAGCGACAAATGGTATGCATTCTGTTATCTGCTGAACACTGTAGAACCCATAGAAGGTGGGCTGATGAGCATCGTCATTGGACCCATGATGAGTGGTCAACTGTCCTCTTCTCTGATAAGTCACGGTTCAGTCTGCAGCCTGACAATCATCGTGTCCTGATCTGGCGTGAATGAGGAACTTGGGAGAATCCACGTTTCATGCGAGAAAGGGACTCCTTTGGTGGTGGTGGAATCATGGTGTGGGCTGGTATCAGCATTGGTGTTTGTACTGATCTCCACATCATCAGAAACGGATCGCTGACTGCTGTCAGATATCGAGATGAGGTCCTGCACCCTATAGTGGTACCCTATGCTGGAGCAGTTGGAAACAACTTTCTTTTCATGGATGATACTGCAAGGCCCCACTGTGCACATCTTGTCAACAACATGCTTCAGGAGGCAGGAATCGAACGCATAGACTGGCCTTCACATTCTCCAGACCTGAATTCCATTGAACATGCTTGGAATTCACTGGGAAGATGTCTGGCAAACCGTCCAATACCTCCCACAACACTTCTTGAGCTGGAAGTTGCCCTGGAGCAAGAGTGGCAGAGGATCCCACAAGAACTGCTGGACATTCTGATCCTGTCCATGCCCCATCGCTGTCAGTGTGTTTTGGCAGTCTTGAGTGACCATACACCCTACTGAACAGTCAATGTGTGGCACTCTCGTCCAGTTTGACATGCTTCTGTTCACCCCCACCAATATGTCACTTGCTACTCAATCACGACAATTGAGTTTGCATCTCATTTGCATAATCGAACAACTTTCTTTGACTTGTCGTTTGCTTTTCTGATGTTCTTGTTTAATAAAAAAAATTCAAATGCCTTTTTTTTTTATTGCTTCACATTCATTTTGAAATATCCCCTAATTTTTGTGAGCAGTTTATTTTTAATGTTTTTTGACAGTGAATCAATAGAATTAAAGTGTTTAATTATCATATTCTGTATGAATTTTTTTCTAACTTGTTAATTTATCAGTATATAGCTGTCAAATGTTTAATGTGCTATTTTATATCTAAAGAGCAAAGTCATTTTCACTTTGCTAAATTTTCAGTTCTGATCTCTTGGCATCTACATGCAAAATACTCAAGCAATCAAAGGCTATGGTAGTCTAAGCTGACTGAATAATTAATATTAGTTTTACTGTGCGTAAAATACTTTTGCTCATTGTTTACCTGTGTAGATCTCTAAAATATTTTTTCAATTTTAATGTGTTTATTAAGATATTACTTTACACCTTTCTTATTTCCAAAAATAAATGAAAGTTTTGTTAAGTATGGTATTGCATGTAGTGTACTTATCAATACATCAATAGAACTTACAATATCATTATTTTTCAACCTAATCAAGATGAAACATTACATATAATAAATATTCAGTATATTAGCCCCACAATTGAAGTGGATCTCACTTCTTGTCAGCAAAACTAAATATGCTGAATTAAAAGTGTCAAAATAAGATGAATGAAATGCTGAAAAGTATCAACTTTGTCTTCAACTTATAAAAGTTTTTGTCAAAAATACTTTCCCATACAATCCTAAAAATCAATGATGCACATTTCATTAGTTTGGCTTGAATATTTTTAATTCATTAAAAATTAGCACAGCACTGTATTTTAAAATATACTTTATGATAAAAATGAATGTTTTCTGGTTAATTTGTAACATGAAAAATCATAGATAAATTGCAATGACAGTAATCTTAAAATTAATTCCCTTGTTTTTAATGCTTTTATGCTTTCTTGATTATTATAGAATATTTTATTTTTTATAGGATAATTCAGCATTTTCAAATAACACTCAATTCACTCTCAAATGCAGATAAAAGGCCGAATGTAGGAGCAGCTACAAGGTAATTGTATATTTGTTACACTTTACCATAATTTATATATATTGATGCCATCCTTGTGGTTGAGTGGTTAGTGCACTTGCTACTGATCAAAGGGTCTGCTGAGGTCCCACCATCCTCAAAGACTTTCTACTATGGCATATTAAATTGACAGGCTCCTGTCAGACCTCTGTGGCAAGCAGCTGCTTGAGGAAGTATTAAATTTTTTGTAATTGACTAATTTTATGTTATGTGTTATAATTATAAATGCATTTGATCTCTATTGCATATAGTTTTACTAATAGTGAGATACCTAAATGTAATTTTCAAGAAAAAGTATGTTTATTTATTTAGAACAGCAGCTCTTAACCCTCCAAGTGGCTGGATTGTGTTCTCTCCACCACAGGTATTTGGTCCTATAGTGTTATTCACATGACAACCCTGCCACACAACCATTGTTTACGACTTGCTCTCATAAAACAGAGAGAGAGAGAGAGATAAATGTGTAATACCAGGAGGATTAATATGCACTCTTACTAAAAATTAATTAACTTGTATCTCAGTATTTGATTATTGATTTTAAAATTATCTGACAATGTTTCACACCCCTGGGGTGCATGCATCACCAGTTAACCACTGATTTAGTCTATTCAAGTTAAAACTGATCAAATAGGTGAATTTGGACTTGTACACTAATGGAACATGCCAATTGCTCTTATTAAGTTACTGAGCTACAGGGGTTTATCAAAATAATGGAAACACATAGTTTGTGGAGAACATTTTATTAATAAGTTGTAGGCCCACCTCAGGTGTTCAGAGCAGACACAATTCGATGTTGAATAGACTTATACAAGTCATGCACATACGAAAATGGAATGTGGGACCATTCTTCCTGTAAAATATGGCCCAACTGCCATGATGCTGGATGTAGAAAGTGTGATCTGACTTTGCACTCCAGATATTCCCACAAATGTTCAATAACATTGAGGTCTGGATATTGAGATGGCCAAGGTAGCTGCTGTACCTCATCCTCATGCTCTGCAAACTACAACTTGACACGTTTCACACAATGCACAGGTGCATTATCTACTTGAAACCAGGGACAGTCATTAGGGAACAATGCCTGCAATATTGGATGCAGGTGGTCCCTGAGAATGGCTTTGTACGTTGCAGATGTGACATGACCTGCAGAATAACTAATGGCCTTAAGGAGTGCCATGATATGGCACCCCACAGCATCAGGGATTCACCTCCATGCTTCACAGTTGGGGTAGTATGCTTCTGCAGGTTTTCTCCAGACATACATTCTATCAGTGGTGGGAAACAATGTGTAGCATGATTCATCAGATGACATGTTGCCAGTCTTTAGCATCCCAATTTTTATGTGCTTTGCACCACCTTACACATTTTGTTGTATTGATGTTGGTAATCAAAGGTTTGTGGATTGCAGCACGACCATAAATACTGGCACAATGAAGTTTCTGACAAACTGTTATGATGGAATGGGATCATTCCAACTGGTGTTCAATTCTGCTGCTATTTGCAGTGCTGTGCTTCTGTTGTACAATCTTGGCCTTGTGCTTTCTGTTGTACAATCTGTGCCAATGTTCGCTTATTCCTATCTAACAACTTCATATGACCTACACAGTTTGCATGTTTGGAGGCAACACCCTATCCTTTTTCATAGGTAGTCATAATCTTTGATACAGTTCCTCATGTTACACCTACTATTTCTGCCGTTATGGTTACTAAAGCTCCTGCAAGATGTGCACCAATGATATGCCTTTTTGGAGGTCACTGAGATCTGGCATTGTCGACAATTAAACCACGATAAATTAAACCACGCTGTTTCACCTGTGGCACTGCTCAAATAGCTGACATCATACTTCTCCCCTTTATATACCTCACATCACAGGTGATGCCATCCCTGTGATAAGCATACGGCAGATGGCATGTACTACAGTTGCTGTTGGTGTTTCCATTATTTTGATAAACCCCTGTAGTGCATTATTCTTGCTCTGTGTTTGACTAAAAGCTTTAAGTTCTCCAGGTTTCTAGTCTCATCACTTCAAATGTAATCAAAACAGATTACATGTTGTTTTTACTTTCTTATTTTTTCTGCTTAATAATTTGGTAGCTATCGTACTAAATATCAATATTCATAATTTTTATTAGCAGCATCATGCCAGGCCATTTTAGTTTTCGAAACTGTAATTTTGGTTATTAATAATATCATTATTGAGTAGTGTCACTAGCAAGTAAAAGTTTGCTATTCACTGTTTTATTTAGCTAGTGTTGTAATGTAAGCTGCATTTTTTTTCTTTCTAGGTTTGTATTCTTAGGACACCTTTGCCATGGCCTCACTGAGCTTTGTCCTCATTTAAAGCAGTGCATTATGTCTGTTCAGACTTGTGAAGCTACAGAACCATTAACAAAAAGATCCTTCTCTGTTACTGGACATTTCAACATGATTAAAGTAAGGTTTTTAGTTTCTGAGTATTGTATAAAATATACAGTTTTTATATATTTTTGTGAAATCTGATTTAGAAATATTGTATTGTGTAATGAAAGAGAGTACATTAAACAGTTTCAGATTTTAGAGAAAGTTTTGTTGTCTCTTAGAATACAAATGCATGAAGGAGATTTTTTTATGTGTGGCATATACTTATTTATTTTATTGTTAATGCATTATTCTATCATTTTACACTGTTTCCTCTCTACCAATCTCCTTATTGTTTTTATTCATCATTTGTCAGTTTTTGTGTTTGTGAAAACATTTTTTCCACCATATCTTCAAATCCAGTGACTGATTGTAATGAGTTATGTGTCAAATGGAAGTGTCTGATGTGGGAAACGTTGTAGACTAAAAATATTGTACCCTCCCATACTTTCCCCCTAAAAAAGGAAAAATGCCCACTATATCTTTTCAATGTAACTGCTGAATGTGCCAAGTTGTGTCAATTATAGCTTATGATGTGGGGAGTGTCATAGGCTTTAAAATTTTACTCTCATGCTTTCTTTCTATCCCACAAAAGGGTAAAAGTGTAAATAATTTTTCCACTCTACATTCTGAATGCAAGGGCCAAGTGTAACAAGTTTTGTGTCAAATGAAAGTTTTTTTGACATGTAGGAGTACTAGAGGCTGTAAAAAATTTACCCCATATGCTTTTTCTATTTTATTTTTATTTGAAATGATTAATATTTGGAGCATTTCTTATTCAGGGGAAAAGTGTAAATGATTATTCCATTATATCTTTTGAATAGGAGGGTCATGCATAAGAAGTTGGAAATGAAAGCTTGTGATGGGACAAGTGTCATAGAATACAAAGTCATGGCTACCTCATAATCTACTTATGAGGCTACCTCAAGTTATGCTGGCCTACTTCTCACAAAAGGAAAGGGAAATTTTAGTGTCTTGATTGCAACAAATTATCAGGCAATCAAAAAAATTCAGACTGTTTTTGAGGGTAAAATGAAGCCATATGCAAAAAATAAAAAAAAATAAATACCCCCTGAAGCAGCTGCTTGCCATAGAGGTCTGACAGGAGCCTGTCAGTTTATATGCCATAGTAGAAGGTCTGTGAGGATGGCAGGACCTCAGCAGAAAAACAACACACACAACCATGCCTTACCCGGGGCTCGAACCCATGTCCCTTAGATCAGTAGCCAAGCGTGCTAACCACTCGGCCATGGGACGGCATCTATGCAAAAAGAACAAATATATTTTATTCAGGAAAGTAAGCACCAGCAGAATCTGTAACCTTTTCCCAATGAGATACAAGTTTGTAAATGCCACTCCAGTAGAGCTGCTGAACTTTAGAAGCGAAGAAAGCAGCCAACTCCATTTCCAGTGCTTCTCAATTTCAAAATTGTCGGTTGTGCATATGATTGTCCAGCACCAAGAAAAGATGGTAGTTGGATCGCACAATGTCTGGGGAATATGGAGGGTGAGATAAAATTTCCCAACCAAGGTTGTGGAGCATGTCTTGGGTCACTCGTGCTGTGTGAGGGTAAACATTGTCCTGAAGGAACACAATACCTTTGCATTGAACAAGTGCAGACTGTTTTTGGAGCAGTGCATCTGCAACCCATTGTAGCTTTGCAGAGTAAATATCCATAGTGATTGTTTGACCAGTGGCTAGAAGCTCGTAATGGATGATACCAGCTGTAGTCCACCATTTTCTGTTGGTGGATCCTGGGCTTTGGTGTGTGCAGTACTGGTTCACTGGACAACAACCAATGATATAAACGTTTGGTTTGTCCATTTTGCATTGCATGTCAACAACCTGTCCAAAAATTACTCATTTTTGTGGCATGAAAGTAGCAACAAGCAGATTGTAAGCTACTGGAGTTTGTTGTTAGCCGTCAGTTCATGTGGAACCCATTTGCTCAGCTTCCAGAATTTTCCTAGGTGGTGTAAATGCAAACAGATGGTTTTGTCACTTACATAGAACCTTTCTGCAAGCTCTTGGCCTCTTTGAAGTGAATCGAACTTGTTGCTGGCCTACAGTTCATTGACATCAATAACAGTCAATCTTCCCTCATGGGGTGCATCTTCAAGTGTCTCATTGCTTGACACAATTTTTCTGACCACTTTTGGGCTGTTCATTCACTCACTGTGTTCTCTCCAAATGCTGTACATATCTTGTGGGCTGCTTGTGCTGCTTTAGTTCTCAGTTTAAACTCTTAAAAAAATTATTTATTAATTAATTATAATTAAAAAAAATTAAATCAATAAAAAAAAAGTAAGCATGCTCGAATAACTGTATTTGACACAGACATCTCATAAGTAGATTATGAGGTAGTGTTTTTGTCCCCCTTCCCAATTTCACCAAACCACTTTTTACGTTTGCTTTTCACTTTGCATGTTTCACTTTTTCACGCATCATCTGACTCAGCATGACATGTGCTTTTGATTGTGCATTAACACATGCGCACTACTTGCAATTTTTCTTACATAATTTTCACTGATATAATAACATTGAAAAACTGCACGAACTTACTTGGTTACTTGATATATTTGAAATAAAAGCTTTTGATGTGATGAGTGCCATGGGCTACCTCATATTATTGTACCCTGTTTCTACCCTTCCCCCCCACACATACAAAATAGGAAGGGGAAATTCAATAGGGATGAATAATAATGAATCATATATCAAATGAAAACTTAAGATATGTGGAATAATATAGGAAATATAACTATTTTCTCTTCCAAAGGAGATAAAAATTAGTGTTTAGCAATTTCAGAACTGCCAGTAAAAAAGCAAAAAAATTAATGAAAGCTTCCTATATGCACAAGAAGTATTGAATCCCTTACTTAATTCGTGTTAACTTCAAAGAAAGAAAGATTACTAAAACTGTCTTCTCATATCAATTGGACAAAAAGTACAGATATTTTAATATGTTTTTTCGTTTGCAACAGAGAAAAATTCTAAAAGCTACTCCTAGCTTTTACAGGCCACCTAATACAAGGACATGCCCTACCAAGATCATAATCACTGTTGAGTACTATCTAAGTTAGTGCCAACACAACACACAAAGTTTGTTCTATGTAGTACCACTATGCCAGTTAAGGCCAATTCAGTAAGGAAGACCAATTCATTAAATGATTTCATCATTTCCATGTTCTACTGTTATTTTTTACTTTTTAGAATGCATATAGGAAGACAGGCATTTCTTAAAATTGTTTCATTAATATTTTGTACTATTTATTTTCTATTGTTCCTGTAAATCTCCATGAGGTTAGTGTTATTGTTGTTGTTTATCAATTGACTTGATTAGTGTGAATAATTAGTATATTCATATTTATTCTTATTATGTAATTATATATAAGGTATTGTGGCATTTGAAGGTAGTCTTTGTAATAAAGATATTGCTACTTATTTGAATTTAAAACAGCTTTTATTTTAATTGATTATACATTACATTGCAATGTAATGCATAATCAATTAAAATAAAAGGTAAAGGCCAATGGTACCTATGAGCATTTTCATTTACCTCTTTTTAGAATTTCTATCGTTTTATTGTGCAGAATAAATTTCTTTTTTTTTGATATGGTATGTAACATGATATACCTGTCAATTGTGAAAATTGTTGATTTCCTTGAATGGTTTATATGGAAATCTTATTAAGCATGAATGTTCATAAATTAAAAAAAAATAGCATTATTAAAAAAATCTGGGATATAAAAATTGGAATATACCATACAAGAAAACTTTATTATAAGTTGGAAGTTGGACTGTATCTGTTTAGTTTCCAGCATTCATTTTAAAATTTTTTCATGTTTTCTGTTTTTTATTTGTAATGATTTATTTTTATAACATTTCTTGTTTGGAACTTATTATTTCAATTAAAAGATAGGAAAATGTATTTTAATTCAGGATGATCCACTTTGGCAAAATGTGAAAAGCAAATTGCTGGAAATTAGTGATTCTGCTTTCAGGTAAGTCTATTTTTTGATTTGTCTCATTTTTATTTCTAAGTATGTGAAGGAAATATAGGATTAATTGCTATGGTAATAAATAACATTTTGTGATGAATACTTAAATTGGAGACCTACTCCGAAGCTACCCATTCAATTAAGGGCTTAAACATTACCTACAGTTTATCTCTCACTTCAGTCTTCATTATAATGGCTTTCTGCAATAACACTGAGTCATGTGAAAGTGGTAAAGCAAGCAGTGATTTCTTTAACATTACTACTGGAGTTAGTTCTGCATTTTATCACTTTTCCCCTTTAGTTTGTCAATGAATTATATTATGAGGAAAGCTTTTTGAGGAAGAGACTGGAGACTTTGATGGTTTAACCTATTCCAGACCAATGGTACCTATGAGCATTTTCATTTACCTCTTTTTTACTTTTATTGTGCAGAATAAATTTTTTTTTGATATGGTATGTAACATGGCTGACAAAGCTGAGGAAGCAGTTAGACAGCACAGCAGCAGAGAGCTGTACCAGATAGTTAATGTTTTCTGTGGTAGAATATGGACAGGTATACAGGGATTGAAGGATAAACAAGGTAAGGTTATAGAAGGTGAGGTTGGTGTCCTGAGCATTTCAGTGATATTCTAAACAATGTGGTTAGTTCTATTCCCATTGTTTGCAATGATGATAGATGCATTGGTGGCTTTAATGTTGGTCCTATAACACAATCTGATGTTATTTTGGCTCTTTCTAAACTTAAACTACATAAATCCCCAGGGGTAGATGAAATTACTACGGAAATGCTTAGAGCTGGGAATGTTTCGGTTACTACTTGGATGACTGAAATTCTGAATATCTTTTATGATAAAGGCATGGTTCCTAAGGATTTTACCAGAGCTATTGTTATCCCTATTTTCAAAAAAGGTGATCGCAGTTCTTGTGATAACTATAGGGGTATCAGCCTACTCTCTGTTCCGGGTAAAGTTCTTTGCATGATTGTGCTTAATAGAATTAAGAATCTGGTTGACAATCAATTGCGTGATGAGCAATGTGGATTCAGAAGTGGTAGGGGATGTGTGGATCAGATATTTTCACTTAGGCAGATTCTTGAGAAATGTTTAGAGTTTCAGAAACCTTTGGTTGCTAGCTTTGTTGATTTCAAAAAGGTTTTTGACTCTGTTGATCGTCATAATTTGTGGTTGATTGTGAGATCATATGGTATACCAGACAAGTTAGTTAACATAATGAAAGCTCTCTATAATAACACTGAGTCATGTGTGAGAGTTGGTAAGTCTTGTAGCAATTGGTTTAGCATTACTTCTGGTGTTCGACAAGGGTGCATTTTGTCTCCTTTTCTCTTTAGCTTGGTTATTGATTATGTTATGCGAAATTATCTTCAAGGGAAAGATTTTGGCCTTAAATGGACTGGAGATACGAAAATTTCTGATTTAGATTATGCTGGTGATTTAGCCCTTTTGGCATATGATGTTGATGAGATGAACTCTTTCATTCGAGCTGTTGATGAGACTGGTAGTAGAGTAGGTTTGGTTATAAACAGAGAGAAAACTAAAGTGATGAAAATTGGTCAGGCAGGCTGTGATTCAGTTCATCTGAATGGTTGCAGTCTTGAGCAGGTGTCACGGTTTAATTATCTTGGGAGCTTTGTAACAGATAATGGTGATGTGCGGCATGAGATTAACAGATGAATAGGGTTTGTCTCTGGGACTTTTAAAAATCTATGTAGAGTGTTGAAAAATAGGTATGCACACCTAAAGACTAAAATTAGACTGTATAATAGTTTGGTTCTTTCTAGGGTTAGTTATGGTAGTGAAACTTGGATACTTTGTAAACAAGATAACAGGAAACTAGATGCTTTTGATTCCAGATGCTTACGCAGTATCTTGGGCATTAGGTGGTTCAACTTTGTAACTAATGATGAGGTTAGGCAAAGGAGTTTGCAACCTCCTTTAAGCAGCATATTGTACAGTGAGAGACTCCATTGGTTTGGCCATTTTGCCCATATGAATAATTATAGATTGGTGAATAGGGTTATGAACAGTGTGCCTAAAGGGCCCAGAAAGAAGGGGAAACCTAGGATGCTGTGGACAGACAATGTCAAACAGGACCTTGTTAGAATTGGTGTGCAGTGGCCAGGTGCAGTAGATGTAGCTCAGGATAGATTTGCTTGGAGAACTAAATTGCATGGTCTGGTTGGACCTCCGTAGCCCATGGCTGCTTGATAATGATGATGATGATGATGCAACATGACATATCTTTGTTATTAATATCCTTAGTAATGGTTCTAAAGTCCACTGTTCTGTGCTAAACAAAGGAAATTGGGCCTTGGATAATTCCGATTTTTCTCTGGGCATGGGAAGGGTTAAAGACCTGAAACTTTCTGACTTAGATTATTGTGATGATTTAGTCCTCTTTGCAAATGATATTCTCATAGGAATACTTTCATTTGAGCTATTGATGTGATTGCAACAGAGTATGCTTTGTGCTCAATGCAGAGAAAACTATTCAGGTGAGGTTGTTTACTCTTTTGAGTGGTTTTACTCTTGGGTAAATTTCTCGGTTAATTATCTTGTGAACTGTATGACAAATGCTGGCAATATATGACAAGCAAGAAACTAGATATTACTTCAGAACTTTTAAAAATCTTGAAAGTGTGTGTCAAACAGGATTGTATTAGAATTGGCTTGCAGCCAATTGTAGCAGTTAGTTGCATTTCACCACTGCATGTTGTCAAGTTTGGCACCTCCTTACCCCTTTTTACTCACGTACATAAGTATTTTTATATTTCAATATATGTTAACAAAGTAAATGTCACCTCCTTGCAAATCCTTGACTAGACACACAGCTGGTAATCTTTGCAATGGCGATAATCGGCTTTGTGCTATCAACAGGATCAATGCTGCTAAATGTCAAGGTGGGGAAGGATGCTGTGCAAATTAGTTGGGACAGTAGGAAAATGCAGTAATAAAGACACAACTGAAATATTTATATGTTTAATAATGTACATAGTTAATAGTGAATGTGACCCCTCCTTAGCTTTAATTACTTCTTTCACCCTCTCAACCATTGATGCCACTAGCTTTCCACACATCTCCTTCACTTCAGGGTCATGGTACCACACTTTCATGACACTTTCTATCATTTTGGTTTTCCTCATGCAATCTGTCTTAGATAAGTGCACTTTAATAATGGCCCACAAATTTTCAATGGGGTTTAGCTCAGGTGAATTTCCTGGCCACTTCAATACCTTCAAATGTTGCTGGGTAAAGAAGCTCGTAGCAAGCTTAGAATTGTGGCATGGAGCCAGATCCTGTTGAAATACCCCATCGCTGTTAGGAAACAACTTCTGCAGTGTTTGGACCATTTTTGCCTCCAGAACACCTATGTACTTTTTGCTGTCCATCATTCCTTCAATTGGGTGAAGTGTCTGTGGCCCAGAAGCTGTGAAACATCTCCAAAACATGACCTTGGGTGGGTGTTTGGGGAATTGCTGGATGTGGCTGGATCGAAGAGATTCTCCAGGCGAGCGGCGGACGAAATTTGACCTGTAGTCATGCACCTCAAAGTGGGTTTTGTCGGAAAATATCACTTTTCCTCAATTCTCCACAGTCCAGTCTCGATGTTTCTTTCCCCAGGATAGCCTTTTTTGCTTCATAGCAGGTGTCAAAAGCTCATTTTTGGAGGGGTGTCGAGCCTGGCGGCCACACTCCAGAATTTGCTTCATAGCAGGTGTCAAAAGCTCATTTTTGGAGGGGTGTCGAGCCTGGCGGCCACACTCCAGAAGGTGACGACGTACGGTGTAAGCATCTATATTAACCCCATGAGACGCAATCTCCCTTTTGATGTCTTCACTGGTCTTCTTCAGGTCTATGATACTAATTCTTCGAATTAGACTATCATCTCTAGGGGTGGTTTTTCTTTTTCTTTCACAATGTCCTTTATGGGACATGTCCACAGACCCTGTCTCCTTATGCAGCTTCATGATCCGTGAAACACTGGATTTCCCGATGCCAACTGCTTTTGCTATCTGCCTAGCACTAAGTGAAGTGTTTTCACCTAAAGCAATTATTTTAGCTCATTTACGAGGCGTGATGTCCATGATGTATTTAATAAAAAGAAGTTTCCAATGAAAATTGTGAACTACTTACATAATCACGCCTATGAAATATCAATTCTGACTAAAGTGGAAGTGTAAATAATAGCAGAGTAACACAACAGACAATTCTAGACTTGCAGCAGAAGGTTACATACAAGTTTAGACTCTGCAGCGGAAGGGACTTAGCGTTCCTTCGCTTGTCCCAACTAATTTGCACAGTACTGTATATGAATTATGGAATTTTTAATAATGTATTTCTCATTTATTAGCATGATGGGCATGAAAATAGCATTTTTTAAAGTGATACTAAATGTGTTCCACAATCCATAAATAGAGCCACGTGATGCTTCTGTTGATTGAATTCTTCGTAGCACTTGTTTGAGAAAATCTTGATCAGCAACTGTTAGTTCATTGGTCAGAGCAACTGGAATATTAGCAGGTCATGGATTCATAGTTCACATATCCCAAGATAATTTTTCTATTAAATAATCTTTCAGTGCAAATTTAAATTTTATCTATTATGTTGTGAATAGTATATTCAAGTAATAGGTATGCTGTTCAGTTTTACAATTGATATAGATTCAAAGCTTTTTGATTACTGTTGATTAAAAACATTTTTTATCCTTAGGATATGGAGTAAAAGTAAAGTTGAAACTATTATACAAGAATTTAAAGTTAATTTTCAAGAGTGTTCAGCTACAAGAGTTTTAAAATCACTATTGGTTAGTATGATATTTCCACATATCAGTGTACTGTAGAATATATTTATATTGACATATGTTCACTACACTAATATAATTAGTATGATAGTTCCATATGTTCATTATACTATATATCAGGGCTATTCAATGTCAGTTTATTTTTACCTCATTTACTTTAAATACTATTTGTAATTGTTATTTACTTTAAGTACTAATTGTAAATAGTATATAATATTTGTTCCTGCAGAAAAGTTCTCAGAGCCTGCTATGATGTCTATCTCTACATCTGAAGGCAAATAAAGTTTTATATTTGCTGAGAAAAAAAGCATATGAAAAAAAAGAATACATTTTCAATTAGGCCAGCTTTTTTCTTATTTTCAAATTTTTTCACAGACAACAGGTAATGACAAAAAAAGGCCAGATTTCAAAACAAAAAAATATACAATGACCAGAGATGAAAAGGAGAAAAAAAGTAATTCATTTATATAAATGTTTTTGTATTTTTCACCAATTTGTTTTTCAAAAGAAATATGGAAAAAGAAGCAACTGTATTTCTTGTTGGTTTTTGTTTTCTGTGTTGTTTTACACATTCCCCTTGTGCCAAATTTTTATTTTTGAGCTGCTACTTGAGTAGCCGTGCTTTTTTTTTGTTAGAAAGTATCTGAAGCAGTTTTCTATACATTGATTTAGAATATATGCACTTAAATAAAGAAAATACAAATAATACATCTGGCTTAATCAGATTAATTGAAATTTATTTTTAGCAATGGGACAAAGTAGAAATTCAAGAAGAGTCAGAAGAAGGCAATGCTGTCAAGTCTGTTGTACATATTCCACAGCAGGTTAGTGTAATAGGAAAAGCCTAATAAATGTATGTAATAATTCTTTTTGTCAAATTACACTACTGAGTTTTAAAAGTTCCACTAAGTTTTAAAGTTAAAAATTCTTAAGCTACTAATTCGTTTTGGGTTCAAACAGAAATTATCAATACTGATAACTGTGCAAATATAATGTATAAGATCAACATATAGGTCAAGTAGTGATCTTACAATTTGGTGTTAATTATTAATGAAATGTCTCTTCCTAATGCTAAAAGTATTCTTGATTATGATTTCATTATTTTTGAGTGTTGATAGTATGTAGTTTCAAATTAACCCTTCCAGTGTCCAACCTGAAAAACGGGTTTCCACTGAGAGGCCAATCTATTTTCTCCCTATGCTCAGCCAAAAAAAAAAAAACTTTAGAGCTTTTTTTTTGCCAAATAATTAATGAAAGGAATTATGGCATGTTATATGCCAAATTAATCAGCATTTCAGTAGTAAAGAATCAGGATAAGTCCTGTAGACATGGAACTCATGAAATGAGCTGAAAAAAATTTGGTTTTGCCATGAGTGGGATTCGAACCCACGTCTCCAGGAAGCATGCCTGTTATGCTAGACCACTACACCATCAATGGCTAACCTTTTCTCAGCTTAGTGACCTTATAAGCTTTCTGGATTTTATTTACTTGATTCGCACTAGTATCCAGGAAGTAGAGTTGTCCACTTTCTGGATAGATGTTGCCACTAGTGCAAATCAAATAAATAAAATCTAGAAAGTTTATAAGGTCACTAAGCTGAGAAAAGGTTAGCCATTGATGGTGTAGTAGTCTAGCATAACAGGCATGTTTCCTGGAGATGTGGGTTCGAATCCCATTCATGGCAAAACCAAATTTTTTTCAGCTCATCATTTCACGAGTTCCATGTCTACAGGACTTATCCTGTGATTCTTTACTATTGATTTATTGATTTAACGCCTTGAGCGTGAGTGACAAATATTAATTCCATCTCTAATGAGGCAACAGAGTTGTCCACTTCCTGGATAGATGGCACCACTAGTGCAAATCAAATATATAAAGTCCAGAAAACTTATAAGGTCACTAAGCTGAGAAAAGGTTAGCCATTGATGGTGTAGTGATCTAGCATAACAGGCATGTTTCCTGGAGACGTGGGTTCGAATCCCACTCATGGCAATCAGCATTTAATTCTGGATTTTCTGAAAATAAAATATTTAACGAAAGAGACAAGTTGTATATTAATAGGACTTTTTCAGAGTTATGTAGTGAAAAAATGCATCTGATAACACAAATAAAACGTCATTAAAAACAATTAATAGACAGAAATGATTATAATGCACATGAATAGAAAGGCTATTTGTTTCTGAATAATGAAAATAATTTTTTTGGTTTCAAGTAAATATTTTTGTCGTTTTGTAATTTTTTTCTTGGTACCATGTTTTGAGAAAATTCCAGACTTTTAGCCAATTGTGCTGAGTCAGATAAACAAGTTAACTTTCTAATTTAACCAAAATAAGCAATCAATGGAAATAGGTCATATTATATATCAAATTAAACATAATTTAATTACGAATATTAACCTCTGTGGCAAGCAGCTGCTTGAGGGGCTATTTATTTTTTATTTATGAAAATAAATAATATAAACAAATTTACAAGCATATTGATTTTAATAAGCCTTTTTCAATGGATATGGTGAAAAAAAAGATCGCATTATGCAATTAAGGCTTTATTCTGGAAAACCCAATGAATAAAAATAGTTAAATTATATATTAATTGAAAGGAAATATCTTCTCAAATAATATAATATTCAACCTGAAATATGATTTTTATTTCTTTTAATGATTCTTTTCACTATTGTATATTTTAAATACAGCCAGTATTATACTAAGTGACTTGGACTTCTCACATTCATGGGATTTTCTGAACTGGTTATGAAATAGGAAAAAAAAAACTTAGCTGCTTTTTTTTTATTAAACATTATAAATTTTTAATAAATTTTTTTATTTTTTAAAAAATTTTTGCTTTGGGTGTTGAAGTGTGGCGATCTTGGCTAAGTGCAGAAAGATTTATGCACCAAAGCAAAGAAAAACAACAGTGTTATATTTTCTGTTTATCACAGCCAAAGTACTGAGGGTGGGGTGGGGGTGGAGTCTTTAAAATCATTCGATATAAATATAAAAACTCGTAATTTAAAAAAAGTTATATTTTTCTAGATGGGACGCCTTCTCAAAATTGCCTTCCCACATGACAGCTGATTTCTGTTGCAAGGAATTCTATTTTGCTTCCATATCCAAGGCATTCATTTTCAGAAAACAGTACAACTAAAAAAAAAAGAAATAATAAAAGAAAAATTGCATATAACCTAATGGGATGTTAAATAAAATAGCCACAACAGCTTTTAAGCTGGCCTTCGATGTAGCACAACTCAGAAAGATTGATAAATCAGCTAATGTATGGAAATAAATTTACAGAAATAAATTTGCTTCCATATCTGAGGCCTCATTTATTTTCAGAAAATGATACCAGATCAAAGTTTTACTGGAAAAGTAATAAATAATAAAATAAAAATGAACATATCCTAATGTGATGTTAAAATATCCACAGCAACAAGTTGTAGGCTGGCCATCTGATGTAGCATAACTATGAAAAGTCAATACTTATCAATTGGCCGAAAGATCACTAATTTATGAAAATAAATCTACTGAAATGAAAACTAAGGTTTTAATATAAAAAAGTAAATACTAACTTTATAAAGGGTATCCAATATGCTGGACCAAACTGTAAACAACATGGGAGCTACTTATAACATATGGAATGGAGATAGCATGTGTCAGCCAATTGCCTCTTGTTTGCTTCAGTGAGTCATAACATAATTAAATGCAGCTGCACCGAGAATTTCTATGAAGGATGTTTTTACTTCCAGTTTTGATTTTAAGAGTGGGAAAGATGCATAGAATGCTGGGAAAAATGATAAAAATAATTTTGGGAATACTGAAATAGGTTTATGAGAGAAAAGAGTGTGAAACAGAAAAAAAACTGGCGGTACATACTTTGTAATTATTTCCAAAATCTGCCGTTTTTAAAAATATCAGTTTTTTTTTTGTTAATTTTTAGATTTTCAAAAATTTAAGGAAAAGTTTGTTGATAATAGTTCAAATAAAACTTGTGAGCTTAAATCAGAGGGTTGCTTCAGGAAATAGGAATGTTAACCAGCAAATTGGCAATACTGTTTAGTGCTTCTGAGGAATGGCAATGAGATGGCTTTGTTAAATTTTTTTATTGTAGTTTAATAAAATATGCATCAAATTAAAAAAAACAAATTATTGTTTTTCAAGCCAGAATTATATATTTTTATAAGATATATGTATAAAAAATTTACAACGGCATTTTTTATTTAAAAAAAAGCGATTTTTTGTTGTTGTTGTTGTTGTATTAAAAACATATACATACATCCTTGGCCTCTCATTTTGGATTCTGCGAATGTATACAGATGACGTGGACACTGGAAGGGTTAATGTAATGACAACTGATGCTGCCATCAAAATGGCTTCTTGCTCCATAACTGCTGTTACTGATAATTTAGATAATTCATTGACCACAGTACTTGACATATTTATCAGTAGATTGGGGAATCATACCCTAATTAACTGAAATTTCGAAAAAGATAAATATCAGATAAATATAGCATCAAATGATGAGAAAATGGCCATTTAGTAGACCATTTAAAGTTTTACAGAAATTTGCTTAAAATGATTCTATAAGTACTTTAGAGTAAATGTTAGGTACTTTTACTCCTTTGTTATAGTTTAAAAATGAAAATTTTTTTATCCATTCTGTCTCTGAAGTGTATGTGGAAACATATAAAAGTGTAATTACCATTCTTTATAATGTAAATTTCTTTTTTGTCTAGGTGTCAGCTCCTCTTTATTTTGCGTTGTTTAATCTATGTTGTGAAGTGAACAGAATTGGTGGACATGCATTAAGCAGGTTAGTTTCATTGTTCCTCATTCTCAAATACCACAATTAACATATTTCCTCAATTCTAAAATGCTTTTTAGCTTTTCAAAAATACAAAATACTGCAATAAATGTCTGTAATGCTTATACTTAAACAAAACACTTATTTTTACTGTACATCCTCAATTGTAAAATGCCATCAATTGTAAGACTCAAGTTTGCACTCCCCCCCCCCCTCATCTACATATTTATATACATGTATTGATACACAGTCATATCAGAATAATATGACCACCTACCATACATATACTATGGTAGGTGGTCATATTATTCTGATACGTGTATATTTGATAAGTATTCTTACAATATAAATGGAAGTGACCCACAGTTCTTCAACTTGGCATTGAGGTGTTCTGATCTAGAAGCATGTATAATCAGCTTCTGGCTACAACAAGCATCAGCATGGCTAATGGTCAAGATGGGGGTCAACTTAATGAATGGAGTTTGGGGCAAAGAGGGCAGATTAAACTGCAAGATGCAAAGTGCTAGGCTACTGTGATTGAGCCCAGGGAGCTTGTCCAGGTGTTGGCAAGGAGAAAAGAGATGGAGAAGGAATGGAGAGACAGTGGAGCTCTGAAGCAGTGAGGTCATCTGCTGTTCAGTGTGGCAAAGAGAGTGGTTTGAATCCAAGAGTAACTTTAGGAACTCATGGTGGAAAGCTTCCCTTGGAAACTGAAGGGAAAGTCTAACTTGTATATATGGTATATTGCATCCTCTACATGCTAATATAGTGTGCTAATTGATTAACCTTCACCCTAGACTGCCACACAGCCCAGTATTTTACACTGTACATTCTTTACATAATAAAGTTGTTGAGTTTATTCCACTCTGCTCAAGTTAATCGATGCCATAAAGTTTCCCATGTAGACATAAAACCCTTACAACTGTTGTAAGTAGACAAGATTGAATCAGCCTCAAATACTACAATTTACCATATTTCCTCAATTCTAAATACTTTTTTTTTTTAAGAAAAAAAAAAAATACTAAGTAAATGTCTGTAAATGCTTATACTTAAAACACTTATTTTTATTCTATATTCTCAGTTCTAAAATGCCATCAATTATGAGACACACCCTGATTTCAGAGACATTTGAAAGTGGAAAAAGTGTTGTCTGGCCTTTTTTACTTTTTGATTTTGACACTGTTGAATAGAATTTTTTACTGTTGAATCAAAAAATGCAGTAGTTATAAAATTAATCCATTTGGCTTGCCATAATCATGATCTAATAGATGTTTTGTTTTTAAAGCTTTATAGCATCTAAAAAAAACAGTAAATTTAATGAGCTCCATGTTTTTGAATCTCATGTTTTGGAAAGAAGGGAAGACTGATTGTGATAAATTTACTATTAGAATTTAAATTATATGCACAGTATTAATTTTGCTTTCATCAGGTATATTTCACAACCTACAGTCTATTATTAATTTCACATATAATTTAAGATATAGTATGAACATACATTAAAATTAAAGAAGTATTGGCTATATTCCTTAACATTTGGCATTTTTATTTTTCCTTTTACAGGCAAGTTAGGTTTGAAATTAGAGAAGATTTATTAAACCAATTTTTGACCATCTATAAATCTAATGTTAGTGCACAGTGGCCAGAGGAGCAATACAGTCTTCGACTCTTACAGACAAAATCATTGCAGGTGCTCTTTGATATTCAATTCCTTATGGGACTTATTGGTCCAAGAGAAAATTCAGAACATCAACTTTGTATTCTATCTCGAGAAATTGTATCCAAAGTAGAATTGCAAATTGATCCATTTGATTTTGATGTTTTTTCACCTCTGCTTCAAGTTAATCTGAGGAAGGCATTGCAGAAGAGTTCGGTAAGAGTCATTTATAATAATTTTAAGTTCTTGCATAAATATTTTGCCATATGCTAGAAATTATTTGTATTTTTAAGTAAAATCTATGTTTATGTACATAAAGCTACTAGGGGAAAAAATCCCAGAAAATGCACTAGTTTCTGAAATTTAAGCATCAGAATAATGAGCCTATTGAATATCTGACTTTCCAACTGAAAATTGAAAATTGAGAAGAGAGTGTTATGAAATGAGTGCTATCAGTTGGCGAACAGAAATTATTTATTTATTTATTTGTCAAATCTATTTACAACCATCAAATTGAAAAGCATTGGCTGGAAATTGCATTTTTATTACTCTAGATAAATATCAAGGAAATCTTAACATGCAATCAACTGGGAGTAATTAAACTTAAATTGTGGAAAAAAAATAAAAACTAATTTTGCATTGTATATTAGACTATTAAGTATGATTAGAGAAATAATATTTTATGCTGTAGGTAAATAATAAACTGAGGACTCATAATAAAAAGAAACTAATATAGCAAAAATTCAAAACCTACAGTGAAGTGCATTTCATTTCTTGTATAAAGGCAAATCTAGTAAATACAAAACAGTAGACGAAATCTACTTCAAAATGGGGCAGAAACTTTCCCACAAAAGCAGATGCTCATCAGAGAGACAAATAACCTTTGTTGCTTCTAATCCTTTTCAATCCTTCAGCTGTTGATGGGAACTTGTGGAATACAAGTGGGCTTCATCGTTGGTGCTTAAAGCCCACTTATGGAATGTGAGGTGGCAACATTCAAGCCACAGTGACTCTAAGGGAGAGTCTTCAAGGTCAGCTCTGCAGCAGGAAGAAGGCAGGAGGCATATCATTCAAACCACTTAGAGGTCACGTTTCCCTTGTGGCAAAGCATATTCAAGCCACCAGGAGGGTTAATGTCACCTTGGAGCCAAGTATAATTAATTTTCATGTAGTATTTTAAATCAGCATGCTCATATTACTGATGCTTTCATTGAATTATTTCAGTGCATTTTAATGATATTTGAAAATATAGGTATGCTACTCAATATTTGGAATGCTGTGTATAAAATGGTGATACCATTGTCTAGTGGCTTTCCATGGTGTCATTAGATGATGACAGTACTGATCATTATTCCATCAAATACTCTATGCTGAAACAGCTTATATGAAATGAACAATTCTAGTGTCAAATTTGCTGCATAATGTTAAGTCTAAAAGCAAATTGAAATGATTTGTACAAATGGATTTTTGAAATATGTAATGAATAATTGTGAAATTACAGTTAAAACACTTAGGCGAAAACTGATAATATTATGTAGATTTCTCTCCTATGCAAATATTAACTGCACTGTTGTGTGATACAGTAGACATTTAAGATTCCTAAGAGATACTCTTGTAATACTGGGAGGTGGGGGTGTCTCAGTTGGTAGTGTGCCAAGCTTGTAATCTGCAGTTCCAGATTCGAGTTTCACCTGGGCCAGCATTGAGATTTATCTCTGCAAAACCCCCTGCTGGGGTGGCTCAGTTGGTAGTATGCCAAGCTTGTAATCTGCAATTCCAGGTTTGAGTTTCACCTGGGCCAGCATTAAGATTTATCTCTGCAAAACCCCCTTCCCTCAGTCAGTAGGGGACACTGATTGGCTTGGAAAAGCTGCTATTCCTTGGATGGGATATTGAGCCGTGGCCCTGTGTGTGTATGTGTGTGTGAGCCATACCCTGTGCACATTAAAGAATGCCCTGAATGGCCATGATGGGAGGCTGCCATCTGTCTCCCAATAGCTGTTCAGTGGGTCCCCTTCCCCAACCTTCTCTCAGCCCTCGGGGTCCTTGTGGCCTTGCCATTTAGCCCATTGTGTGAAAAAAATGCCACTCAGAGGTAAAACAACCTTTGTAATACTTGTATCAATAGTATGTTGATTTATGATCACACTGTAACAGCCAAAGTTCAGATTTAAATCCTATGTTTTGTTCTAAGATGATTCACAAGGTAGGTGTTTGGAGGAAGTAGTAGTTGCTACTTCTGAGAATTTAAACATTATTGGTAGCATCTAAGAAAAACTTGTTTAGTACCGACTTTCACATTACACACGTTTTGAAATTGTATCTGTTGTATGCAGTAAAAAAATGCTTTTTCAGAACTTTGTCTGACATATTGCTTCATTTTAAAATTATTATTCTTTGTCCCTATACTTTTTTTATTCTAATCCCATCCAATCTCTCCTAGTTAAAACTAGTTCTTATCTCTTCTACTTAGTAAAAAATATTTTGCTTGAAAGCTTTGTAGATATATTGTGAGGTTACCTTCCAAAGAACTGTAAAAGTATGCAATAGAATTTTTACATTACAATTAAAAAAATTTGTATAAAATTATTTGACATAATTATACAAAAATTAATTAACATTTTTACTGATATTACAGAAGTATTTAAAATTGCTTATGCAGAATACGATACATAAAGTTAAGTGTTGTCTAAATAAGAACATGAAATGCTATGATACTGATAAAATTCTCAATGATAAAGATGTTGGTAGTCAGTCCTTCATTGATAAAAAAAAGTCCATAATGGATTAGATGTTAAGATGAAGTTCTTGATAAATGCTACAAAAGTCATCCTTGATGTAACCTAATTTGAACTTTATTAAGAACTTCAACATCTTAACATCTAATTCATTGTGTACTTTTTTTTTATCAATGGAGGACTATCAACAACTCTACTATTGAGAATTTTATTACTATCATAGTATTTTAATTCTAATTTGGATTTTATTAATGAGTATCTATTTATTCAATGTTGTCTTTCATGTTTCCATGGATTATAATTTTTATTTCATTATTAGTTTAGCCATTAAATATATAAGCATTGAAAATAGTTTCTCATTTTAGTTGCTACTTGGTCTTGTGGCATCTCCAGAACAGATTGGTCACTTGAATAGTCTTAAGGCTCAATCCATGAGTGGCCAGATGGATCATAATATTATGCTAGTAACTAATATTAATAGCCGTTTTCCACTCTTACCTCTGGCTTGCCGCACTGGTCCCAGTACACTTACACCTTCTGTAACAGAGTCTGTTGGCATTTCAGATGGAACAGTGAAGGTTTGTGATTTTAACTATGTTTAATTGTCATTAATTAAAAGTAAAATAGCACAATTTTAAATTTATCTTTGTATTTTATGTATCTAACTGGTTTAGATAGCATTTTTTGTATCTATCTCATATACATATATGTTTCAGAAGCAAACTATGGGGGCATTCAGATATTATGGCAGCACATTTGGGAGTATTGAGGTTATTGATAGGCTTATGTTTGCTGACATGAAAATAGGTGGGGTACAGCCAATGCATATAAGATTTTTGTTTAAGGAATATAATTTTTTATGTGAATAAACCATATTCTTTCATATATGATTTTTATGTTAGGATAGCTTTTCCATTTTACACCAACTATCATAGTTAATTTTGCATGTTGTAATGTGCTGATTACAGGTAACCTGAGAAAGACATATAGGAGTCAGCATACTCTCATGGCGAGTGGTTAGCGCACTTGGCTACTGATCTAAGGGACCTGGTTCGAGCCCCGGGTAAGGCATGGATGTATGTGTCGTTTTTCTGCTGAGGTCTTTTGCCATCCTCTCAGACCTTCTACTTTGGCCTATAAACTGACAGGCTCCTGTCAGACCTCTGTGGCAAGCAGCTGCTTGAGGGGGGTATCTATTTTTATTTTTTTATACTCTCACCACACATCCTGAACCTGTTTCAACATGTAGAAATTCACAGCTGCTCAGGTCTTTATCTAGCATATCCTTGCAAAGAATTTAAGCTTATTAAGCATTCTATTCTGATTAGCTGCTAAGCCAGTAATTATATATTCTGAGGAAACCTAATATGAGAGCACTGGATAAGATACAGATGATGTGCTTTTACTCTTAAGGGTCATGTTGGAGATGCATTTAGTCAAGGCTGTGGGTTCCCTTCCACTAACCCCCTTCCTGAGTATCACTTCTGGTTAAGGGGCGGGGTTGACTCAGTTGGTAGCGTGCCAGGCTCATAATCTGTAGTTACCAGGTTCAAGTCCCAGCTGGATCAGTGTTGAGATTTATCTCCACAAAATTCCCTGCCCTGCCCACGGTCAGTAGGGGACACCGATGGGCTCAGAAAGGCTATCGTCCATCAGATGGGACATTAAGTCATGGCCCCATGTGTGGAAGAGACATATCCTGTGCACATTAAAGAACACACTGGATGGCCTTGACGGGAGGCTACCGTCTATGTCCCAATAGTTGTTCTAGTGGGTCCCCTCTCCCAACCTTCTCTGAATCTTCGGGGTCCATGTGACCTGGTCATTTAGCCCATGGTGTGCAAAAAAGTGCTGCTCAGAGGTAAAACAACCCACCTTCTGGTTAATAGTTTGCCTGAGCTCCCCTCTTGACATTGGTAATGTCAGATAAAAAATTTTTTGTGAAAATATGTAAAATAAATTAAAATTTGAATGTTACTTTCAAAAAATAACACCCATATGAACCCCCTCAAGGTCTCCTTAAAATAATGTGAAGTTTCAGGTCGGATTTTATGGCATTTTGAATTATTTTACTGACACCCACACATTCTAGCTACATGCATGGCAAACACACAGTGATGGGAAATTGTAATATTGGGAAAATGAAAAATTCTTTTTGGGCTTGATATGTGCCTTAAAATGGGCTGACTTAGACAAAGTATAGCCCATTTTAAATGATCTTTTTCATCTAATATAGGTAGTTTTGGATATTTACAAATATACATTAAATTTGCAGAATATGAATGTTGAACAAAAAAGAAAAGAATATTAAATATTTTATAGTGTTTTAAGCTATGATCTGCATTATAGAGGAAGAAATGTATTTTATGTGAAATACCTGCTTAATATGGTAACAATGTCCTAAAAGCTTAATATGAATTCAAAGAAATACACAATAAAAACATTTCCAAAAAATGGCAAATGAGTTGCATTCTGTATTCATTAATAGAGTATTGATATATGCAGTATATGTCTTCTATGGCTGGTTAAACAGCTCTGTGCCTCTTTTTTTGTTCTGTCAATGAGCCTATCAATTTCATTTCATTCTGGAAAATGGATACTATAAATACCTTTGAATGATAGCAAGAATTTATTTCAGTGGACATCCTGCAGTGATGTCTCTTGATATTCTTCTAATGCAGTGGATTAGTAACATTGCCTGTCTCAGGAGACATCACTGCAGAATGTTGTATAAATTGGTCACTGAGTGTGCCATTCCACTGCCAAAATTCCTTTTCCCCCCACTGTATCCAGAACAATCCATTGATATGGGTCAGTTATAATCTATAGTATTCTGTGCTTAAATCTGGAATTTGGACAGACTGATCAGCACAATAAGGAGCAGAATATTGTTCGTGTAAATATTACCATTCAAATTTTCTTCAAATACAATGTCAGTTTGACAACCACAACAAATCCATACCTTGCCATACACAGCTGTACTGCTGGCTTCCATGTGTTCATGTACTCACTGAACTAACCTTCAATAAGGAACTTGTATAGGAAGCCTCCAGGTATGTGTATGCCAATGGTAGGAGAGGTTGGTTGGGTTGTTTTACCTCTGAGCGGTCACATGGGTCACTGGCCAGGTCACATGGACCCCGAAGGCTCAGATAAGGTTGGGGGAGGGGACCCACTGGATCAGCTGTTGGGAGACAGATGGTATTCCCCCGTCAAGGCCATCCAGCATGTTCTTTAACGTGTACAGGGTATGGCTCTCCCGCACATGGGGCCACGGCTTAACGTCCCATCTGACGGACGGCGGCCTTTCCAAGCCCATCGGTGTCACCTACTGACTGTGGGCAGGGTGGGGAAATTTTGCGGAGATAAATCTCAATGCTGACCCAGCCGGGACTCGAACCTGGGAATTACAGATTACGAGCCTGGCGCGCTACCGACTGAGCCACCCCAGCCCCTGGTAGGAGAGGATACAAAGTGCTAACTTATAACATAGATAACCATTTAGAGAAGTCCAGTGGAGATTCTCAAAAACCAAATGCAGATTAACAATATTGTTTCATTCTTGAAGACAAGGGACAATGATGGGCTATCAAAGGTTACAATTCGTTAGAATTTATGATAAGTTGTGGTCCTGGGTGTACAAAATCCTAATATGTACATATTAAATAACATCATGGTTGTCTTGATGGAAGTTTCCAAATGTCTAAAAGATGTCTAGGAAATCTTTTTCTGCCCTCCAGCTGTACTGTTATTCAGTAAAAAATGTGTCTACTGGTAAAAGAACCAAGCCAACTCAATGTAATTTTTCCAATGTTTGAAACACATACCATCAATTGCAATTCTATTCACCTTACATATTATTATTAGTATTTAAAATGTATTTTAACCGAAGTGTTTTATTTTTCATAATACTGCAAAGCACTTATTAATATTACCTTGCTTAACCTTCCAGATTATTATTGCATGATATAATTTATTCACAGTAATTAAATAATGAAGAAAAGGTGCCAATGACTTCTATTAGGTTGACACTGTATCAATTTACATATGCATTAGAGGTAATTTTGAGAAATATATATATTAATATTTTAAGACAATTGAAACTTGCATGGAAAATTTAATCATTAACATTAATCAACATTTTCTCTGTAACAGACTCTCAAACACTGTTGTCTCCATGAAAACCCTCAAGGGAGGCTACCATCTGTCTCCCAACAGCTGTTCCAGTGGGTCCCCTCCCCCAAAACTCTGAAATTATCAACTCCCTGTCAAAACTACCATTAACACATATATGAATTGATACAGCACCAGCCTTACATAAGCCAATGGTACCCATTCTTCACTTGCTTACCGAAGATGTTGTTAAACTATTACACCATGAAATGCATCTAGGACCATTGCAGAGCAGATACAGAAACGAAATGGTAATGCATAAAACCTTTTTTCAGCTAGAATATATTAAGTTATAGCAATAAGCATTAATTATAGTAAAAAGAAAATATATAATAAAATATAAAAATAAATAATCTGTCTGCTTAAGCTCCAACAACTAGTCTAGTCTTATAAAGTTGGAGATCTTTTGCAAAAACACTATAATATTGGTAGCATGTCAGGAATTGGGTAAGGTAAGGTGAAGGGCCAGATAAGCAGACCTTGATAAGGTAAGGTAAGGTGAAGGGCCAGATAAGCAGACCTTGATAAGGTAAGGTAATTTGATCAGGTAACATAGACCATTAACTCTATGTTCTATGCACTCAGACTTTACAACATCTAAGATACTAACCTTTTTGGTTATCACTGCTTGTGCACCTGAAATTTAATCATTGAATTATGAAAATATCAAAGGTAACAACTCGCCTTTCATTGCATTTGCCATTACCTACAAATCCATAATTTTGTTATATCTCACTTAAAGAATTTCATTCTATAGAGATATATATATACACTGCTGGCCATTAAAAGTGCAACACCAGGAAAGACGAGAGATATCAAAGCCATATTTAGTGAATACGTAGCTTATATTACAAGGATCAAATGATTACAAATACAACTCAGTTAGACTTGTGTGATACAAGGAAATCAGCATCTTGTGTAGCCCACCATGAGCGTCAAATAACCACTGCTATACGGTCCGACATTGAGAGGATGAGGCATCGGATTTGTGTTTGGGGAATGGCAGTCCATGCAGTTTCAATATGTAGCCAAAGTTCATCTGTTGTAGCAGCTACTGGTGTCTGGTGTGCTAGTTGTCATGAGATCATGGACCAGACATGTTCAATCGGAACATGTCTGGCCGAAGTGTCACATGGTGGCTATCCAGGAATTGTTGGATGATGCATGCCACATATGGTCGGGCATTGTCCTGTTGGTAAATGGCACCAGAGAGCCCCTGAAGATAAGGTACGACCACAGACTCCAACACCTCAGTGATTACTGCTGACTGTTCAAAGTACCGGTAATGTGTACGAGGCACATACATGAGTGGAGTTCAATGGCACCCCATACCATAACACCAGGGGCCGAACCTGCATGGCACTGCATTATGCATGTCCCACTGAGCCTGTCACCGTGGTAACACCAGATATGGATTCGACCATTATAGTGCTGCATGCTGAAGTGGGATTTGTCTGAAAAGACGATGTGATGCCATTCACACATCTATGCGCGATGTTCTTGGCACCATTGCAGTCGCATAAGCCTGTGTTGTAGAATCAGTGGTAGCTGAAGCAATGGCCACCTAGCAAAGATTCCCCAATGCTGCAGATGACGTCGAACCGTACGTGTGGATACTGGTTGATGTACAACACAACCTAACTATTGAGCTAAGGTGTTTGATGTGGCTGTATGATCATTCAAAGCCATGCACATGAGATGTCTGTCCTCTCATTCATTTGTGTGACAGGGCCATTGAGATATCTCACATTAGTGAGTTCATTCCTCCTCTACCCACTGATGCCATATTCTCATCACTGTGGCAGCATTCCATCCACTGATGTCTCGGTACGATAATCTGTCTTCCCATAATCCCACAATTCTCCCTCGATCAAAAGTCGGAAACCTGTTCATATGGATGCCATTCGATGGGGCATACTTAATTCTTTAGTGTGCAAGAACTGTGAGCAAACACAATTCCAGTTTTTAACACCGACTCTTTGTAATCTCCTCTTATACCATTTCCAGGGGGTGTTACTATCACACATGATGTGTGTATGTGCTGCACTTTGAATCATTTGCATGTTCTCTCATGGGCTACCCATGTTGTATATTTTGGGACAATCTGATGAGTTCTTCCTGGTGTTGCACTTTTAATGGCCAACAGTGTAGAAATTGTCGTTTTACATTAAAGGGATACCTCTGCACCTGAAATATAGACAAATAGACCTTATAAGCCATGTTGGCATGTATTTTGTAAATTCTTGTTTCCATATATCCTGATATGTCATTGTTACCATTACTGTTGGATTATGTTGTTGTACTTCTGCTATGTTTTATTTATATATGCAGTGTTACAGGGTTTTATTAAATTGATACAAATGACAACTTTAAAAGAATAACAACTCTGTGGCTCTTTAAATCATATTGAAGTAGGTGATCACAACAGGTGTACAAAAGCACAAATTTATTGAAGAGTTGATGAATTACATCATGGTGCCATATGTTTCTGTCTCAACCTGAATCAACAATGTCTATATGCAAGGATAGATTTATAGGTACATGTTAGAGATTAGTTTGGGCTTAATTTTTTCGACTCCCAAGTCCGCCCAAGCTCAAACCATTTCCGCAGTTGGTGAACCCAATTTGTGGGGGGGAGGGATTTCTCTGATGCATCATAAGATACATATGCAGAAATGCATATCACTGATTGTTCATTTTATTCGTATATTATTAATTATAAGCATTTTATGACAAAATGAAAATGCTAATGTTATTAGGAATCAAAAATATTAGAAATACTGGAAGAAATAGTTTGTGGGTAACATCATCATATACACAAAGAGCCATTCATTAGTTAAAGATAGAGTATACATTAAAAAATCAAACGCTGCATGGTGCATGTTTTTAATTACAAAAGACTGATTAAAAGATTGAAGGTGTGATCAAAAATATTTTATATTTTTACCTTTTTTTCTCAATTGCAAGAAATATTTAAAAATAACATTATTCTGAGCCTGAGGTAACCTGAATTGCAAAGTGTCTGTGCTATTTTCATCCCAAGTGCAGCCAGGCTTGGGCAGAATTGGGCTCTGCCCAGCAAAGCCTGAACTCATCTCTAGTACATATAATATGCTCAATAGTAGAATCTTTTGTGTTTGAGGGGCCTCCAAATTCCAGTTTTCAGACATATTCACATTTATTAAGGTGAACAAATAGGGCTCCTAAATAGACTGCTATCAGAGCCCTATGAATCATAAATCCAGTGCTGCCTGTATGTTATCATTCTCAAATGCTGTTCACCTAATGAAATGATTCATTGTTTAACTTTATTGATATTAAAGATATCAATACTAACAAACAAATGTAAGAGTGAAAAGTATTCACATTATTAAATTGGAAGCAACTCTATTATATAAATTTCAATAAAAATAGATATCGTCTTTGTATATGATTAGATATGTCTTCATTAAGGAATTTTTTTGTTAGGAGCTTCTATATTAAGAGTATCTTTAAACACTAAATTTGCTAAAAGAAATCTAGTTGGCTTCTTCCTATTTTTAATTTTTTACATGTACTGAAAGATATTTTCAAGTTTAATATTATTGGTTCAGTAGATCAAAATTAATTCAGAAAACATAAAATAGTATATATTGTTTGCATTAGAAGTAATTTTGATTTGTGATAATATGAAATAGCATAATTATGTTCAAGGGTTATACTTGCATGCAAACTAACATTTTTTTACAATGCCTAAATAGTATTAATTGAAATGTTGCAAAGTAAAATTACCACTATACTAATAATAATGCATGTGTGTGCACATAATTCCCTTCCCTTTTAACCACTTGTTAGGGATCACCACTGAAGGCTTCACGCACCCATAGTTCTAGTCCTAACCTCAGTGCCTCTGCCAGTCCTGCCAGTGTTTTGAAATCTGCATCATTCTATGACCGTTTTACTGCCATGGGTAGCAGCTGGTTTGGTGGGACCTAACATGCATTTAAAAAATTATGTAATATGGTGAGTTCTACTAATCCAGCTTGTATAATTAATAAATATTTGTAAAATTGCTAATTGATACAAATAGATATGGATTTAAAAAAAAGTTATAAGATTTCCATTGTGTTATCTTTAAGTAAAGATTGAATTTTAAATAACATTCTCTGGTTAAATATCGAATGACAGGACATTTTCTGACAATGGAAAGTACATCTCTTAGTGCATATCTCTGTCATACTATTTTGTTGTTTTTCTTGTTATTTGAAGGTAGTTTAGAAAAGTTCACAAGACATCCCAAAAGTGATTCATATGACAAATGTATAAGTTATCTTGATATAAAATACTTTTAAAACTTATGTGTTTACTTTTTCAAACTTAGTTAAAAGCATTAGTAATGAAACAATGTGATAAAGGTATGCCCAAAAGTGCTTTGTCAAGAAAACAAGTTAAAAAAATTACTAATAAACATCCCAAAGTGGCTTTAAATTCAAACATTAAGTACTTGGCTGACACACACTACTATGGATGCATCTGATAGTTTGTGGAAAGAAAAACCTTTTCATTTTAAATATTCAGGGGTAATTGATGGTATTTAGTAAAAATCTAAGTTGAGATAGCAATATGAAATATTGGGAAAAAAATTCTTCTCAGGCTCTCCACTTCCCATGAAGTTTTGACAGGAGCCTATTAGTGTAATACACCATTATTATGTTAATTTAAACCAAATAATTTATTATATTAATAACACCATTAGAGACCTGTGAGAAACACTAAACCTTAACAGAAAGTGCAAATCAGAACTTTTTATGTAATTCTAACCTAGATATCTATGCTCAGCAGCTAAATATTCTAACTACTCATCCACTGCAACAGCAGAAATTATATATATATAGCTTATGTTTAGGCTTCATGATTTGTTCTGTAAATGCCAATAGAGAGTGCAAATGAAATAATTTTTAAGATATTAAACTTTCCATAAACCTTGGATTCTGCTGACTGTTCCATAGCCTAATGGTAGAATAACTTGCTTGAAGCTCATTTATTATGTTTATTATGTAATTTCATGTATTATTCTCCCAGACCCAAAATCTGGTACCAAGAGGTCAAATCTGAGGGTGAATCCATGGATTTTTTTCACATTTACCTAATTACTAGGAATGAGTTTATCTGTATTCCAAAAATATGCATACAAAATGATAAATTGCATTTTCAATTATTCGTAACCTGTAGATCAAAATATATATTAAATTAGCAGACAAATTTATAAATTTTATCTCTTTGTATATTTTAGTTCCATAAAAAAATTTTCTCATACATTTTACTTCTACAAAAATATGTTTTATATAATTTATTATATTTATATTTTTAAACTTAAAGTGAAATTATGTGATTTAAATATATGATGATAAGCACTAAAGAAGTTAACTTCATTATTTATGTTTAATTTCTCTTGAAAAATGACATTCATGCTCCAACTTCTTGCTCTTTATGCAATGCTAAATAATTATAGTTGTGATTTACCTAAAAAGCTAATTTCTGGCATATTTGTGACAATATAGAATTTGTTTAATACTGTATCATTTACTGTGTTTGCCACCATTGTACTTACTGGCACTAAGTAAGCTACTATGTAGCTTAGTATCAGTTGAGGAACCCAGATTTAATACCAGACTAATCCTGTAACTGATTGTTAATCAGATATATGTCTATACAAAAACAAATGTTAAAAGCTACAGGCTAACCACTAAGCCTTAACTGGCATAGTGGTTAGGCAGCTAGCGACTGTTCCAGAAAGGCAAACTTTGTGTGTTGTGTTAGCTCTAACAGAGGCAGTGGTCAGCAGTGACTTCGGTCTTAGTAGGGAATGTCCTTGTATGAAAAGGCCTGTAAAAGCTAGGAGTAGCTTCTAGGATTCTTCTCTGTCCTATATGTAGCAAATAAAAAAGTGTAAAAAGCAAGCTTATAAGTATACAATAATTTTGGTAGTCTGATATTATTCAATAACTTTTATTATCATTGTCTCAAAAGTCAATTTGATTTATTTTGATTAATTTTCGAGATAAATTGCTGATTGGTAATTACACTAATGTGCAAAACCTAAGAAAGTTTGCCATTTTTCTAGTATTTCACTTGAAATGATTTTAAAAATGCTGAGACACATTTTGTAGAATAATTTTAATATGCTTTAAAATCTTTTAAAATCTTTTGAAATATTTTGGCTGAAATATCTCTAATGTGACAAAATCATATTCTTTCAAGCATTAAGCTTCAAACAATAACCTACATTTTGATATCTGCAAGTCTTTAGAACATATCTGATACAAATTTTGTTAACAGGTGTAAGCAGCAGAGCAATGAGACACCATCTGGATGATTGTGAAAGAGTAAGAGCCAAAGATTGGGTTGTATTACCTCCGAGTGGCACTTTTTTGCACACAATGGGTTAAATGGACAGAACACAAGCACCCCAAAGGCTCAGAGAAGGTTGGGGGAGGGAACCATTGGAACAGCTGTTGGGACAGATGGTAGCCTCCTGTCAAGGCCATCCATTATGTTCTTTAATGTGCACAGGGTATGGCTCTCCTAAACATGGGGCCATGGCTTAATGTTCCTTCCTTAATGCCTTCCAATGGCAGCCTTTCCAAGCCCATCAGTATTCCCTACTGTACAGGGCAGGGAGTTTTGCAGAGATAAGAAAGTAGCCAGGTTCTTCAGTGTGTTTGAAAGTATCATTTCAAGACTGGAAACAATCCAAGAGATAGTAACATGCCACAAAAGAAAGCTGGAAACTGTCCTAGGGCAACAACAACAAGGGACAACTAATATTTAGTCCTAACAGCAAAGTGCAATCGAACAATGCCAACACATCCAACTCTCTTTGCCAAATCTCAGCAGCCACAGTCCACACTGTGTCATGATCTAGTCTCAGGAAAGGTTAAGCAGGAAGACCTTTATGCTAGAAAATCTGTAATTTATATTCCAATAACCCCTTCTCACAAGAGAACTCATTTCACATGAAACAGAGAACACCTGAACACCTCAGTTATGATAATGATGAAGGGTGCCAGTCCTGTGTTATCAGAGGAATAAAGATACGGCTTGAACAGTGATTCTTATGGTGTTATATCTGAAGAGAATATGGGCATAATATCATCCCTCTCACATATTGGAAGAAGACAGTTTTGTTTGGGTGGAATTATGGTTTAGGTACGTGATAGATGAATGTATACCTCTCCATGTCTTCAAGGGTGAGACCAGACTGCCTAATACAGAGAGGAGATCTTAGAGCCCTATGTGAGGCCTTTTAAAGGTGCAGTCGACCCCAGTTTAATTTTTATGGATGATAATGCACATCCTCACAGTACCAGTTGGTTATTGATTTTCTAGAAAGTGAGGATATCAGGAGAATGGAGTGGCATGCCATGTCTCCTGATCTTAACCCAATGGAACATGCTTGGGATACTCTAGGGTAGGGGTTCTCAACATGGGATATGCGGTAAAAAAAAATTTGGGTACGCCATGAGAGCTCAAAAGTCACTAGATCTAGTAACAAAGTAAAAATAACCATTGTTATACTATAACTATAGTTTCATCTATCTATACAAGGGGTATGCCAGTTACATACACATTTCCAGGGGGTATGTGAAGCATAAAAGGTTGAGGACCACTGCTCTAGGGTAAGGTGTATTAGGTAGTATAAGTATCACCTACTGATCATTTGTAGTCCTATCCGAGTGGTTAGCATGCTTGGCTACTAATCTAAGGAACCTGGGTTCGAGCCCCAGATAAGGCATGATTGTGTGTGTCGTTTTTTTGCTGAGGTTCTGCCATCCTCTCAGACCTTCTACTATGGCATATAAACTGACAGGCTCCTGTCAGACCTCTGTGGCAAGCAGCTGCTATAGGGGATATTTATTTATTATTTTAATAATAATAAAATTTTATAACTTCACGATTGCTCATTCATGTCATGCCGAATAAATTTTGATTTTGTTTCATTTTATGTGTAACTCATTAATATATATGGGTGTACCTATTTATTAAACTATAAAATAGTTTTGGAGACATATGATAAAATGTCAAATTTCCTTGAGTTTTGCAAATCAGTGTAGTTGTTAAATATTGCAGCTTCTAAAACTCTTTAAATATGGTATCCAGAAATTTGTTCGACAACATTTGTTTGACGCAAATTTGTTCCACGGAATTTTGTTCGAAAGACTGAGAGGCCGCTAGGGGAGGGCTCCCCATAGGACATTAGCGTTATAGGCCTTGTGCTTTGTCACTGAAAAGGGGCGGTGGTGGCTCAGTCGGTAGCGCGCCAGGCTCGTAATCTGCAGTTTCCAGGTTCAAGTTCCAGCTGGGTCAGCGTTGAGATTTATCTCCGCAAAATTCCCCTCCCTGCCCACGGTCAGTAGGGGACACCGATGGGCTTGGAAAGGCCGCCGTCCGTCGGATGGGACATTAAGCCGTGGCCCCATGTGCGGGAGAGCCATACCCTGTGCATGTTAAAGAACACGCTGGATGGCTTTGACGGGACGCTACCATCTGTCTGTGTTCCAGTGGGTCCCCTCCCCCAACCTTCTCTGAGTCTTCGGGGTCCATGTGACCTGGCCATTTAGCTCATGGTGTGCAAAAAAGTGCCACTCAGAGGTAAAACAACCCAATCCAACCTTGTCACTGAAGAACCTCTGGAAGGGGAGGCGGGGGGTGGACGTGGGAATCGAAGAATGGCAGCTGAAAAGGATCATCGTCGTTTAGATCTTTCTTTTTAAGTGTAAAGTGCAAACCTTGTTTTCGAGTCAAACTTGCCGCCATTTATTTCTTCATAGTTTTCGTTATTATAATAAGCTACAGTCAGTTTCTTGTAGAAAGGGTTGTTCGAAATTTTAAGCTACAATATTTTTTAAACTCTAAGTTGTTTTCTAATAACACTAATACCAATATTTCAAATAAAGAAAATATAAATAAATTTAAAAAGTACCCAAATTTCTATATACGCCTTAAAGAGTAGAAAATAAACCTAAATCATATCGGTGGTGCAATCAGTCACTGAGTTCGTATTCACTTCAAAGGAAAATGGGGCGGGGGTGGCTCAGTCGGTAGTGCGCCAGGTTCGTAATCTGTAGTTCCCAGGTTCGAGTCCAAGCTGGGTCAGCGTTGAGATTTATCTCCGCAAAATTCCCCGCCCTGCCCACGTTGAGTAGGGGACACCGATGGGCTTGGAAAGGCCGCCGTCCGTCGGATGGGACGTTAAGCCGTGGCCCCGTGTATGGGAGAGCCATATCCTGTGCACGTTAAAGAACACGCTGGATGGCCTTGACGGGAGACTACCATCAGTCTCCCAACAGCTGTTCCAGTGGGTCCCCTCCCCCAACCTTCTCTGAGCCTTCGGGGTCCATATGACCTGGCCGTTTAGCCCATGGTGTGCAAAAAAGTGCCGCTCAGAGGTAAAACAACCCAACTCAAAGGAAAATTGGGCACCGCCAATCTTGCTGAGTAGGTAAATTGACTCCCTATCTTCCTTTGAAGTGAATACGAATTCAGTGACTGATTGCACCATCGATATCCTTTGGTTTTATTTTCTACATTTTACGGCACATATGGGAAGATTACCTTTTAAAGTTTTTAAAATTTATATTTTTTCTTTGTCAGTAAAAGCATCTACCTTCAGAAACTTTCGTTTGATACGTGAACATCGACCACATTTTTCCTCCCCCTATTTTTGTAGTCGTGTTTAATGTAGCCCTTGACAAGCTTTAATTTGAGAGATATTCAGATCCACCCCCGCGAAAATCTCCCCCTTAAGGGGGGAGGGGGAGAGAATGGTGAAGGATAAAGTTCGAAACAGTCTACTACATCGTATGAACTTTCATTTGACACCTAACTCTAATTTATAGGCCTTCGCTTTCGGAAAATATAGCGCAACAATCGTTTTCATATTTTCCATTTTTAGGGGGAAGAAACCATCTATGACACTCCTCTCGTCATAAGCTTTCATTTGACGTATAGTTTGTTACTTTTGCCACTCGCGCTCTGTAGGGGGCGGGGGTGGCTCAGTCGGTAGCGCGCCAGGCTCGTAATCTGTAGTTCCCAGGTTCGAGCCCCAGCTGGGTCAGCGTTGAGATTTATCTTCGCAAAATTCCCCACCCTGCCCATGGTCAGTAGGGCACACCGATGGGCTTGGAAAGGCCGCCGTCCGTCGGATGGGACGTTAAGCCGTGGCCCAGTGTGCGAGAGCGCCATACCCTGTGCACGTTAAAGAACACGCTGGTTGGCCTTGACGGGAGGATACCATCTGTCTCCCAACAGCTGTTCCAGTGGGTCTCCTCCCCCAACCTTCTCTGAGCCATCGGGGTCCATGTGACCTGGCCATTTAGCCCATGGTGTGCAAAAAAAGTGCCGCTCATAGGTAAAACAACCCAAATCGCGCTCTGTAGATATAAAGGAACAATCGGTTTCATATTTCCCCTTTCTTGGGGGTGAAAGAAGGCATGGGAGGTCATTTTTTTTATACCTATTACATTCCCTGCGACCCAAGCTTTCGTTTGATACATAAATCCTCATCGCGTTCAAAAGATATGGTGGAACAACTGTGTGAGAAATCCACAAACCAACAAATGACGAGCGAAAAGCAATAGGAAGATAAAAATATAAATATCCTCTCAAACAGCTGCGTGCCACAGAGGTCTAAGAGTCAGGTGTGTGGGGATGTCAGGACCTCAGCAGGAACACAACAAATATCCATGCTTTACCCGAGGCTCGAACCCAGGTACCTTTGATCAGTAGCCAAGCGTGCTAACCACTCGGTCTAGCTTATAAGAATAATGAAAACTGAAAGGAATTAAACGGTACCTAGATTATCTGGGAAACAAGTGTTTTACTCTACCTAATCTAAAACGAAGCCTTCTCTTTTGTCACCGCTCTTCCCAGATCCACTCTCTCTCACCGATAATATCCCAGTAACAAAGCAGAAAAGGTCTTATTAAGGAGAACGCCCCCTATCGGCCTCTCAAACTGTGGGCAATATATTGCTCAAACAACTTTCAATCGAACATATTTCCGTTTCAAAAAAATTTCCGTCGAATAAGTTTCTGTCGAGCAAATTTCCGTTTCGAACAAATTTCCGTCGAACTAATTACACCAAACCTTAAATACTGAATGAATATTGCTGAAATTCAAGTTTTAGATAGCATTGATTTAGATCTTTAATTTTAGACAGTAACTTTCACTTTGATATCTGCTAGTTTTTAGAACTTGTACAATTTTTGTTAACAGGGGCAAGCAACAGCAGTGCTTATCTAGGTATTGAGTTTATAATTTGGGCCTTCTAGTGGCATAACATGGAAATTTGCTAACCATTTGTAGCAATATATAACCATTTTGTAGCCTGATATTAGTTTCTATTTAGAGAGCAGCGTTTTTGAAAATAGTCTTTTACTAGAAGTTCTGATTTATTTGGCTGCTATTAAATATTTCCTTATTAAGATCGGTGGAGTGAATTTAAGAGACTAGTTAATTATCATATTGCAGATAATGTGAAGGAGTGCCAGACTACCTGAATCATTAATTTACACTTTGTTGATTAAACAAATTATGTTCAAACGTAATGGAAATAAATTTCAAATAATCACTAAATCTAAGCAAGCAATAACTATCAGGCTTAATAGTTTTAAGTTGAAAGAATATTTATAGAAATTTGTGTACATTGCAGTTGCAGATTTTTATATTAATATTCTCAGCTGTACAGTTACATTTATTACTTTCCTTTTCAAAATGTGAAACATATTTATTATTGTTCATTTTTGATTATTTATCACATTCATTATTTATCGTTATTCATTATTGAATACCACTATAAATCATCTCGGTCAAATTTTTAAAACCTTTTATATCAGTTTCTTCTGGCAATTTACATTGGAATTGGAATTCATTGGCACAAGGTGTAAAATTGCATAAGGATAGGTTTAATGTATTTTGAAATGTTTGAGAATGGAGAATTTTGCAGAAATTGTCAGTTTTCATTTTTGAACGTTGATATTAAATGTTCTGACTAAGTAAGATTTTTGGCATTTCTTATTTAAAAAGTTTTTTTAAATAAAATAACTCTACATTTTTACATCTAGATTTTCTCTTAATAGTTTTTGTTATGACACCAAAAATTTTTTTGTAAGTAGAAATTTTATTTTCAAATTTTTCTTTAAGCTATATTCACTTTATGTTGATGAAGACTGGTGGCAGTAAGGGACCATAGCCTCGGATGTGGCCGAAAGTTAATACCAGCTTGTTGAGGAACAGAAGATGGTGTTTAAAAATGTTTATGTACAGTTGTTATACATTGGTACATAATTAAAACTGATATGTACATAGAAAATAAATTTGTATTTTATGATGGATTAAGTTTGTATTTTAATTTTGTGTTAAAAATTAATGACTATTGAGAAATAAATTTGAAAGTTGGTAGATGTGTAAATTGTTTAGAAAATTTTGCAAACGAAGTAGTATTTAAATGTTATTTAGCTTAATAAGAAAATTCGAAATTTTCTGCATATTCACTCATAAGCCATAACATTATGACCACCTACCTAATAATGTCAGAACACATTTTACGATGATAAATGCTTGTACTCGACATGTCATCGACTCCACTAGACTGCAGATATCATCAGTATTCTATATCAGCTGAAGAGAATGATGTCACAGAGTTTGGCGATGAGTGGAGCACTGTGTGGACCGGCGAATGCTGTGTTCCACTGAATTCCACAAATGTTTGATGGAATTTCATGTTGAGGGAATTTGGCAGCCAGAAGAGCAAATGAAATGCTTGGCCATGATCCTCCAACCATTCCTGCACAATGCGGACCTTGTGACTTGGTTGCTGAAAGAGTCCGGTACCATTCAGATGCACAGTCACCATGTAGGAACCACTTGGTCCAGAACAATGTCTAGGCCGGATCTGGCTGTGAGGGTTTGTTCAACGGGAATAAGGAAACGCCCAGTAATGCCTATGAGAACAATCCCCGTACCATGATACCTCTGGTCTGTGTCTGTCCAACTTTACAGTCTGGTTGCAACTGTTCACATGCACAGCATCGAATCTGGACCTATCCATCAGCATGGTGGAGCTGAAACCTGGACACGTATGACCAGGCAACTATTTTCCAATCCTTCAATATCTAGTCACAGTGCTCCCGTGGCCAATATAGGTGGATCTGTTGATGACAGTCAACATGGCCACCGACTCCATAAGCCCATCCAGAAGAGCACCCATTGGATTGTGTCCTCAGAAACGTTTCTCTCTGCACCCTGTAATAGTCTGCAATGACTGTAGTCAATCATGAGCCAACGTGTTCACCTCGACTATCATTGATCCCCCTTTCTCGCATATGTGGATGTCTCTCTCTCTTCGGACTATTTCCACCCCACCCTAGCTATGGCAGCCTCGAACAGCCAACAACATTTGTGGTTACTGAGATGCAGGATCCCTTCCTCACGCTGATAAACAATTTCCTTTCCCCATTGCATGAGCTTCGTACTGACAAACTAACTCTGCCTGTGCTATCTCTCTGTATTCCGTGCCAGCCGGTGATGTCACTACTATGTGCTTTGGGCTGCGTCCACTCGTGGAGATGGATAGTCATAATGATCTGGTACATGAATGTATATAATGCAGACTTCACTAAAATACAGAATTTTTCTATTATAAACATTTTGTGCCTTTTTTTCGTCTGAAAGATATGCCAAATATTAATCCCTGTCTTTTAGTATGATCGTATCATTTATTATTCATATTTATATTTTTGTAATTCAATTTATTTCACTTGCTACATTTTTTCCATTCATAAGTTGTAAAGGTTTTGTAGATTGAACACCCCTTCCCCCTCACTCCCGGACAGTTTGGGGCCTGTCAACCCTTTCGCCTGGGGCCTATAGATACCATAATCCACCACTTATTGCGATTGCATTATCTGTAAAGGAAAAAATCAAGACCAAGAGCACCCTTGAAATGCTTTATGTAGGGTGGAAGAATCCAATCATTGTATCGAATTCAATCAGTCCCACTCTAAGATGTGAGGCTCTCTATGACAAATCATTGTAATGCTAGCCCAGACCATCACATATAAAAACATGATTTATAGTAATCTTATAATCTACGAATGGACCTGATGATAGCAGATACACTCTATCAGCTTACAAAGAGGTCCAGTTTTTAGGAGAATTTATATGTTATATATAATCTACGAACGTGCCCTTTCTGTCATGTTACAGCAGTTGTGACAAGTTCCTTGTTCTCTCCAGATAAACACAGGTCGATAATCAATGTTCAAATGAATCTCGATTGATCTCTGAACAGAATATATTGTCATTCGTCTGGACTCGGGTGATGTATTCATCACTTTAAAATCTCTTTTGTTGTAAGGGACGAGGGATATAGATATCATTGGTCTTCTTGGATATGTACAATGCCTGGCCAAATGATGAACACTGCATTGTGTATGAAGTACTATGAAACCAATGTATGAAAAATTCCATGCTAACGTAAGTATTCAACTTCACTGTGAAGTTCTATAAAATGCGTAAAGGTGCCGTGGAAAGCAAAGTCCTGCGTAAAGACTGATCTGACTAACTTTGATGGGGAGCTCATTGATGGAACATGATGGACAGAACAATCCATAACACAGTATCCCAATGTATGGAGATTTATGACCACTATTATGACCACCTACCTAAGGGGCGGGGGTGGCTCAGTCGGTAGCGCGCCAGGCTCGTAATCTGTAGTTCCCAGGTTCGAGTCCCAGCTGGGTCAGCGTTGAGATTTATCTCCGCAAAATTCCCCGCCTTGCCCACGGTCAGTAGGGGACACCGATGGGCTTGTAAAGGCCGCCGTATGTCGGATGGGACTTTAAGCCGTGGCCCCGTGTGCGGGAGAGCCATACCCTGTGCACGTTAAAGAACACGCTGGATGGCCTTGACGGGAGAGTACCATCTGTCTCCCAACAGCTGTTCCAGTGGGTCCCCCCCCCCAACCTTCTCTGAGCCTTCGGGGTCCATGTGACCTGGCCATTTAGCCCATGGTGTGCAAAAAAGTGCCGCTCAGAGGTAAAACAACCCAACCCAAAAAGGAAATAATGAAAAATCTTTGTGACAGCTATTTTCGAGATGCAGCCTGTCAATACTTAACACTGGGCAAACTGAAACGGAAATGAGGCAACCGCAGCCATGCACTTGCTTATCGCATCCTTAAAATTATTTATCTCAGTTAAATGTACGTGATATTCTTCGTGATATTCTTCGGTATCACAAAATTTACTTTTGTGTCATGCTTCACATCATTTCCTTATAACCTCTTAAACCGTATAAAAACCCACTTAAACTGTTGACAACGTTTGCCAATAAAGATTTAATCTTGTACAATATTACTCTTTTCAAATGATATATAAATTAAATTTTATGAGAAACATTATTGATTTGACTTATGAATAACAGTCTGAAAAGAAAAATGGATTTAATTTCAATCATGGTAAGAAAGGTTCGGACGTTCCGTCAAAATGTAATTCCTTCTTTTCTTCATTCAAAGATTTGATTTCTTGTTCCCTCACAAATGAAACGTTACTGCGGTTGTTATATTGTTTCGGTTATCTTTTGAAAAAATATATGACCGGTATGGGTTGGGTTGTTTTACCTCTGAGCGGCACTTTTTTGCACACCATGGGCTAAATGGCCAGGTCACATGGACCTCGAAGGCTCAGAAAAGGTTGGAGGAGGGGACCCACTGGAACAGCTGTTGGGAGACAGATGGTAGCCTCCCGTCAAGGCCATCCAGCGTGTTCTTTAACGTGCACAGGGTATGGCTCTCCCGCACACGGGGCCACAGTTTAACGTCCCATCCGACGGACGGCGGCCTTTCCAAGCCCATCGGTGTCCCCTACTGACCGTGGGCAGGGAGGGGAATTTTTGCGGAGATAAATCTCAACGCTGACCCAGCTGGGACTCGAACCTGGGAACTACAGATTACGAGCCTGGCGCGCTGCCGACTGAGCCACCCCTGCCCCTATGACCGATATGACATTACTTAATTCTCCAACTTTCACAACTCTTTAAATGCTGCAAAAGTATTGTTGAAAAGTCAAGATTTATCGAGATTTAATTGAGATATTTAACCTGTCTTCAGTAACATTTCGTCATAAAATGCGATTTGCGTTTTTTAGATTTACTGAGGACGGAATGTGACTGTGCATTGACCTAGCATAAACATTAATTCTTAGCTATTTCGAGAAGTTGTAAGTCGCTTTAACTGGATAAGGACAATGAAGAAAAAAGCTTAAGGCTTTACTAGAATAAAATTAAAGCGTTTTAATATGAACTACTTCAGAGGAAACGTTAGAAAAGCTGCTGAATTTGTTTAGCAACCACAAACTACAGCTTTGATAACTAATCCTTTTATAGTTATTACCTTTCATTGGTCATTAATCGAAATCTACATTAGTGGCTGAATGAAAATTAATACGTATGATCTAAGTAAAAGTGCAAGGAATTAAAGGATTACTTCGTACATCTTATAATGAAATCGTTCAAAATAGAAGATGTTTCGAAATGGTAAAATTTATTTCCAAGAATGTGGCAATACGAAGGAAGATTCTAAATGCTTCGAAGCTTAGCATTTGTGTCGCCTGCTTTATGAGTCTTGGGGGAGAAATATGCAAATTCTCAAGAAATTAATTATTTCGGGAAAATATTTTGAGATGGTGCGTTATAATTTCTGAAAAGAAAATTGGTGACTAATGGAGAGTGCTTTCAGCTGCGAATAATTTAATAAATAATGAGTGGCATAAATTCTGTAGGGAATAGCAAATGATGATATACAAGAGAGAGTTGTTAAAAAATTGTAATATTTACGTAGTTGTTAGAAGAGAATTCTATTTGTCTCCTCCACTTTTACATCTTTTCAATATCTTTTAGGACACTGGTATTTAAGTCTGAATAAACGTCTGAAAACTTCCTCCTCGATTCGCAAAATAATTTACTGCTTCTATCGAAGAATAAAGAGTTGGGTTGTTTTACCTCTGAGCGGTACTTTTTTGCACACTATGGGCTAAATGGCCAGGTCACATGGACCCCGAAGGCTCAGAGAAGGTGAACCCACTGGAACAGCTGTTGGGAGACAGGTGGTAGCCTCCCGTCAAGGCCATCCAGCGTGTTTTTTAACGTGCACAGGGTATGGCTCTCCCGCACACGGGGCTACGGCTTAACGTCCCATCCGACGGACGGCGGCCTTTCCAAGCCCGTCGGTGTCTCCTACTGACCGTGGGCAGGGCGGGGAATTTTGTGGAGATAAATCTCAACGCTGACCCAGCTGGGACTCGAACCTGGGAACTACAGATTACGAGCCTGGCGCTCTACCGACTGAGCCACCCCCGCCCCAAAGAATAAAGAGTAAAACTGCATTGGCAAAATCTTCAAATGCAAACATTCACGCGAAATTGTTTATTCTGATTAAAAATGCGTGAAGTTTTAAATCGGGAACAAGAACTATTTGCAAGAGTTGCCTCTGTGAATTGAATATGATATTTATTTTAATAAGAGAATGCATAAAATAATAATATTTAAATTAAATAAAAATTTCGACAATAGTTACAGTGTCTTCATAAAGTAGCTATTCCTGTACAACACGCAACTATCAACAGTAAAAGTCAAACTTATGAGAGATATAGACGTCAATCTACATATGCAGCATTAACTATGCAATCAGCAGTCGATGCGCTTAGAATGGGAGGATCATTTCTTCTCTCACCTGCTGTGAATTGTCCGTTATGACTATTGCGTTGTTGTACAGTCGCTCAAAAAAGTATCCGAACACTATGGTTGATTACAAAATTCAGAAAAAATATCTGGAGCGTGTACAGCAACTGTACACGTTCCAGTTACCGTTCACAGCAAACTGGAGCGTGTGCAGTTACTGCACACGCTCCAGTTTTCTGTGAACGGTAACTGCACAGCTCAATATTTCTGTGAGTGGGCCCACACGATCCAGGTTTTTGTGAGCTCACATGGTCCAAGGTGCTGCGAACATTAACCGCAACCGCTCCAGTTTTGCTGTGAACGGTAACTGCACACGCTTCATATTCATTGCATTATATATTCATATTAATAATTCATACATTTCACTGTACAACTGCCTTAGTTAAATTTTCCGTGTGGTTACACTTCCTAGTCAGGGGCATATCCAGGATTTTCTTTAGGGGAGTGCTGAACCGTAGTTTTTTTTCTTTCAATAACCTTGAACAAGACGTACCCAGACCCTTCTTCCTTTCTACCCTCCGCCTTCGACAGGTTTTTCGAACCCCCCCCGCCCCTCGAAAATCCAGTCGTTTTATACGAAATCTCAAACTTGTCTACCTCCTTTGAAATCCATAACAGTAGCCTTTGTATAATTTTATTTTAGCCCCATATTCTATGTTTGATACTAAAAATAGATTTAAAAAAAGCAACTGTAAAATCTTATTTCATATAGAATATCATTTTAACTTTTTCTGTTCGCTGGAATATTTTAGCAATTTGGAAGTGGCAAGCAGCTGCTTGAAGGGGTATTTATTATTATTTATTATTACTAAAGTCTTATTGTCAGACTCATCCCCGAAACTAATTTTTCGAAACCTTCCCGACTCTAAAATTTCTTCCCCTCCCCTCCCCCCGACCTCGAAATTAACCCTAATAGTTGAATTTCCACATTAGGCCGCAAAAGATGTCCTGTGCATGCGCAGAGCACAGAGATGACGACATAGCTCCAAATCGAACCGTACGAAGTGCTGCTCAAAGGCTATGAGTTAACATCGGTGGTTAACACTCTCTATCTTACTCCTCTGCGATTTTGGGTATGTCTCTGACCTTGAATAAAAAGAATCTTGCAACACCACATACAAGAGCATGGCCAAAACATTTGTGTTGACGGTTGCGGTATGTAGAAGAAACTATCTTTTTAACTATAAAAGGTTGGGTTGTTTAACCTCTGAGCGGCACTTTTTTTGCACACCAAGGGGCTAAATGGCCAGGTCACATGGACCCCGAAGGCTCAGAGAAGGTTGGGGGAGGGGACCCACTGGAACAGCTGTTGGGAGACAGATGGTAGCCTCCCGTCAAGGCCATCCAGCGTGTTCTTTAACGTGCACAGGGTATGGCTCTCCCGCACACGGCGCCACGGCTTAACGTCCCATCCGACGGACGGCAGCCTTTCCAAGCCCATTGGTGTCCCCTACTGACCGTGGGCAGGGTGGGGAATTTTGCGGAGATAAATCTCAACGCTGACCCAGCTGGGACTCGAACCTGGGAACTACAGATTACGAGTCTGGCGCGCTACCGACTGAGCCACCCCCGCCCCAACTATAAAAGGTGGTTTGTCTTGTAAATAATAAACTAGCTGGTGGTTCAGAAAAACCATAAGTTGACTGATTACAAATTGACCGATACTTTCATCGCTTGCTGATTAGTGTTTTGCTTTATGTTTATCTTTCGTGGTTGCAGATTAAAATTAAGGGTTTATGCCTTTCATGTTTTTTATATCCTGACAAGATGCAATGTCTACAGAATTTTTTTTTACTCACTCTCAGTTAACACAGCGTTTTCCCCAAAACAATGAACTATGCCTGTAAATAGTTTTATTATTTTTCATTTTGGAACTTCCAAAGATTTAATGGGGGTGCTTTTAGCACTCCCCTGAATTTGTGCCTACTTCCCAGAAGAAATGTCCTAGTTTCAGTAAACTAAAATCGGAACATTTACTAAACTGTTCAGGTTTCAGAAGAAAATTTCAGAAAGCGAGACAACCAATCGAAATCTGTTCACCCTAGATAAGTGGCCTATGCCACCTTTTCTCTCTTTCCTTCAGATACCCATCTTTTGGGGGCGGGGTGGCTCAGTCGGTAGCGCGCCAGGCTCGTAATCTGTAGTTCCCAGGTTCGAGTACCACCTGGGTCAGCGTTGAGATTTATCTCCGCAAAATTCCCCGCCCTGCCCACGGTCAGTAGGGGACACCGATGGGCTTGGAAAGGTCGCCGTCCGTCGGATGGAACGTTAAGCCGTGGCCTCGTGTGCGGGAGAGCCATACCCTGTGCACGTTAAAGAACACGCTGGATGGCCTTGACGAGAGGCTACCATCTGTCTCCCAACACCTGTTCCAGTGGTCCCCTCCCCCAACCTTCTCTGAGCCTTCGGGGTCCATGTGACCTGGCCATTTAGCCCATGGTGTGCAAAAAGTGCCGCTCAGAGGTAAAACAACCCCACCCAACCCATTTTTTACCAGCCGATCTTAATAAGTAACGCGACATCTAATCTATGTAATAGTCGACAGATGTCACCACTATACCTTTCTATATAATTTGAATTCATATCTAGGTATAGGAACTGTCTCTTTGTGAAATCTAAGACAATTTCGAGGTTTTGAAGTGCTGAAAAAATGATTTAAAAAAAGTATATTTTTCACAACAGTTACCCAAGTTCATAATAAACGTACTGGATGAAACATTTCTCATATTCTACAAATAAAACTGGATTTTAAATTTTTGTGCGTCATACAAGTGACACAATTCTTTTGAGGTGACGACTTTCATTGTTCTGACTGAACCACATTTATACGGATCCACTTGAATCCGAATATCCGTTCTATAGGGATCCAAAAAGGATAACTCCGTTAATTTTAAAAATATGTTGTATATCGTTTTTCATAGGTTAAGGTTTTTTCTTGCATTGAATTACAGTGAGTTCTGTTCCTCTTTTTTTTTTTTGATAAACATCGGTATATTTTAGGGAAATGGTTCTAGCTAGGTTGGAGTAAAGGCTCATTAATTCTAAAGGGCACAGCCATCAGTTGGTCATTCATATTCAACTAAAAAATGTCTTACTCGCTATTCTCACTGTACAGTTTGCTAAAATACATTTTTGCATTTCGTTTCACATTTTGGAATGAAATGTGAAGGAAAACATTCTAATGAAAAAATATTATACAAATAGATTGTTTATAAAATATAGAAAGATGATTAATATGAATCAAATGGAGAGTTTATTGCAAGATGTAGGTATTTCTCCAAGATCAGTTTCTCTAACCCTAAATTTTAGTCGTTGGCTCTTTGGCTCTTGCCAATCATGGTTTCGTGGATTGCAGAGGAACTCAAAAACGTAATCTCTACGCGGTTGGTGAGGGATTACTGTCTTTTTTTAATAGCCCTTCGAAGGACAATTTCTTCAACTTTTAAAACATAAAAAAAATTTAAAGTGTTTAGGGACGGACAGACAGGCCACCAGGATCAGAACTAACCATTTTGCCGCTAGAATGAACTTGATATCTGTCACCCTTTTCTCCAGGTTTGCTTTTGGCCCCGATTCAGGAGCGGGTACTACCGCATATACAATCTGTGCGATCACACCGAGTGGCATTATTTTGGGGCGGGGGTGGCTCAGTCGGTAGCGCGCCAAGCTCGTAATCTGTAGTTCCCAGGTTCGAGTCCCAGCTGGGTCAGCGTTGAGATTGATCTCCGCAAAATTCCCCGCCCTGCTCACGGTCAGTAGGGGACACCGATGGGCTTGGAAAGGCCGCCGTCCGTCGGATGGGACGTTAAGCCGTGGTCCCGTATGCAGGAGAGCCATACCCTGTGCACGTTAAAGAACACGCTGGATGGCCTTGACGGGAGGCTACCATCTGTCTCCCAACAGCTGTTCCAGTGGGTCCCCTCCCTCAACCTTCTCTGAGCCTTCGGGGTCCATGTGACCTGGCCATTTAGCTCATGGTGTGCAGAAAAGTGCCGCTCAGAGGTGAAACAACTCAACCCATATAATTAAAACTCACTTCCGCCATTCCTAATGAAAATCGAAATACTAATAAACTTAATAAAGTAAAAAGTAAACGTAAATTGATTGTTACATCAATTTTTAATGTTTGAAATTGCAAAGGGGAATGATTTATCTAAAATTAGTGAAAAATAACCGCTAAAATTAATCAGAAAGACTGGTTGCTACGCAGAAGCAAAGAGATCCAACATTTTAATAACGACAAAGCTCTTTGTCAGAAAGGTCTGGAACGTTTTCATGGAAATGGCTCATAAATTCTTTTCTTCATATTTAACAATGGCGAACGTTCAATTGGAAGAGCAAATGATAAACTCAGTAAAGATAGTCTTACTTCAATACGCAGTTTTGAATTGGATTGTTTTACCTCTGAGCTGCACTTTTTTGCACACCATGGGCTAAATGGCCAGGCCACAAGGACCCCGAAGGCTCAGAGAGGGGACCCACTGGAACAGCTGTTGGGAGACAGATGGTAGCCTTCCGTCAAGGCCATCCAGCGTGTTCTTTAACATGCACAGGGTATGGCTCTCCCGCACACGGGGCCACGGCTTAATGTCCCATCCGACGGACGGCGACCTTTTCAAGCCCATCGGTGTCCCCTACTGACCGTGGGCAGGGCGGTGAAATTTTGCGGAGATAAATCTCAACGCTAACCAAGCTGGGACTCGAACCTGGGAACTACAGATTACGAGCCTGGCGCGCTTCCGACTGAGCCACCCCCGCCCCACGCAATTTTGGGTACTACATAACGGACAAGACAGGAAATTATTGATTTCTGAGTTTACTTTTAGGCTAATTTTTATCCTTTCCGATTGGTTAGGTTTTTCCTTAATTACAGTTATTAAAAAGATGTTTATTAATTAGTTCAACGTCTCTTTCAGCTTTATGTGACAGCAACAGTTGTTGCCTTAGTGACTTAAGTAAACAAGCTGAGATCGAAAGAGGTTTTTAATTTTCAAATTCCAATTTCTGCAGATGAAGTGAACATACATCGCGTTTGTTTCCGTGTCCAAAGCAAGACAGAATTAATTATTAACCTCTAATGAAGGTTTCGAAACTTTTCATTTCGAATTTCTCCTGTCCCAAATTGACAAGAATCAAGAGATGAAAAAATGTGATTTGAAACGAGGCGAAGTACACGATGCAATCTGTGTTCCAAAATGCTGAAAATATATTCAAGGTACACGTGGTGTAAAAACCTGCAAATCATTAAAATGTACGCCAGTTTATACCAGTGGCATAGTGGCAACTGTTTGTCTAAATGGAGCGGAGTTGGCTCAGTCGGTAGCGCGCGAGGCTCGAAATCTGTAATTCCCAAGTTCCAATCAAATTGAACCAGAGTTGAGATTTTTCTCCGCTACTCATGGCCAAGTGGTTAGCACGCTTGGCTAACGATCTGAGGGACCTGGGTTCGAGCCCCGGGTAAGACATGGATGTTCGTATTGTTTTTCTGCTGAGGTCCTGCTATCCTCTCAGATCTTCTACTGTGGCATATAAACTGACAGGCTCCTGTCAGACCTCTGTGGCAAGCAGCTGCTTGAGGGGGTGTTTATTTAGCCGTCCCATGGCCGAGTGGTTAGCGCGCTTGGCTACTGATCTAAGGGACCTGGGTTCGAGCCCCGGGTAAGGCATGGATGTTCGTGTTGTTTTCTGCTGAGGTCCTGCCATCCTCTCAGATCTTCTACTGTGGCATATAAACTGACAGGCTCCTGTCAGACCTCTGTGGCAAGCAGCTGCTTGAGGGGGTGTTTATTTAGCCGTCCCATGGCCGAGTGGTTAGCGCGCTTGGCTACTGATCTAAGGGACCTGGGTTCGAGCCCCGGGTAAGACATGGATGTTCGTGTTGTTTTCTGCTGAGGTCCTGCCATCCTCTCAGATCTTCTACTGTGGCATATAAACTGACAGGCTCCTGTCAGACCTCTGTGGCAAGCAGCTACTTGAGGGGGTGTTTATTTAGCCGTCCCATGGCCGAGTGGTTAGCGCGCTTGGCTACTGATCTAAGGGACCTGGGTTCAAGCCCCAGGTAAGGCATGGATGTTCGTTTTGTTTTCTTCTGAGGTCCTGCCATCCTCTCGGATCTTCTACTGTGGCATATAAACTGACAGGCTCCTGTCAGACCTCTCTGGCAAGCAGCTGCTTGAGGGGGTATATATATATAAACCCCCACCCTGCTCTCGGTCAGAAAAGGAACACCGGCGGTCCCAGAAAGGACGCAGACCGTCAAATGGGACGTAAAGTCATGGACCCCCTGTGCAGGAAAACCATATCCTGTGCACATTAAAGTATGCACTGGATGGTTTTGACAGGAGACTCGCATCTGTTCCCTAACAACTATCCAGTAGGTACTCTTCCCTAACCAAAATTGGGGTTCTTGTGACCCAGCCATTTAGCCCATTTTGTGCAAAACAGATGCCGCTCAGAGGTAAAACAATCTAACTCTGTTAGACTCGGCGAGACTGTGTAGTTGCAATTGATTTCACAGGGCGTTGGTTGATGCATCTGTTATTTTCATCGATTACACTGATTTACAAGGTTTTTATAACATGAACAATTGTAGCTGCCTTTAACTATTTTTCAGGTGCTGATTACAGATCAGGCCTTAAAAAATGGTTAGCACGTCACGATTTTATGTTATTGGTCATTTTGACTCCTATTAAGACCTTCCTATACCAACATCTCCATGCAACTGGAAGGATACTAGATATGTTACTTTCTGTGGCTGGCAATTCCTGTTGTTTTCATTGTAGGAGGGAAAACATGCTGTACGTTAAAGAGTGAATTTTGGCGTTTAAATGGCACAAAGGCAGCGTTGCGGATGTGTTAGTGTGCCAGATAAATTTTGTTGTGTGTGTGGAAATTATATTTTAAAATCTCAGGGTCGTTCTTTGACAAAGATTGTGAAGAAAGCTTATAAGTTGTATTTTGGATGTCATGCTGGAGATCAGGGCAAAACATGGGCTCCAGATGTGTGCTGCATTTCGTGCTTTGTTGGCCTCAGTGAATGGTTAAAAGGTAAGATAAAATTCATGTCCTTTGCAGTTCCAACGATTTGGCGTGTGCCAACTAGTCACTTGCATGCTTGCTATTTTTAACTAAAGTGTCGGGCATTTCAAAAAAGAACTAAAGCAAAATACAATATCCAAATGCGTCTTCTGCCATAAGGCCAATTCCTCATGGAGAAGATATATCAACACCAACTAACTGGGAGGAGATGGATTCACATTCATCAGAGAAAGACTTGAGGCGTATACAGATCCTGATACAACACACACCCCTAAAAAGTTAGACGAGCTTCATCTGATTCAGCAAAATGAACTAAATGATCTTGTTCGAGATCTAGGACTTTCCAAACAACAAGCTGAGGTTTTAGGTTCAAGACTTCAAGAGTGGAATCTTCTGGCCAAGGGTACCAGAATTTCTTTGTTCAGAAAGAGAAATTTGGCTTTATCTGCTTATTACGCGATGCAAGATGGTTTGTGTTTCTGCACAGATATTTCAGGGCTGATGGAAGAAATTGGAATAACTCATGACCCTAAGGAATGGCGTCTATTTAGAAATTCGTCAAAATTCAGCTTAAAAGCTGCCCTTTTGCATAAAGGAAATCAAAAACCTTCCATTCCAGTGACATACGCTGTGATATTGAAGGAAACTTATGAAAGCATGAAAAAAAATACTCACTGTTATAAAATATAGCCTGTTTAAGTGGACAATATGTGGTGACCTAAATGTCATATCTCTCTTGCTCGGGTTTTTTCCATTCACTATTCATCTATTGCTTTTTCCAATAGGTCAAACCAGCCTGGCAGTGCATATGAGGGCGAATTATTTTTTTATTTTAAATTAAAACGTTATACATTATTCCGTTTGCTCTGCATATCATACGTTAAAATATTACAACATATTTTCATTTGTGTACATGTAACTTATTGGTGTGGTTTATAAGATGATTTGGAAACAAAGACAAATAACCGTTTCCATATTTGTGAGTCACATGAGGTATCGTATAAACAACCGAAATTCGAGTGAGCATTGAAAGTTTTTCCTTTTATTCAAATGTGTTTAAAAGAATGAAAAATTTATGTTTATATGTAGTTTGGAATCTGCAAAAAAAATTCTGCAAGAACGCATTTATCGTTTCGTAATGGTATTTAATGGGGAAATAGGTTCCGTTATATTTAATGGGGAAATAGGTTCCGTTATACGTAACCTTTCCTTAAATTGAGGACACCAACAATATAAATTCCAGTCTTGTTTGATTCTAGTACAGTCGCTCAAAAAAGTATCCGAACACTATGGTTGATTACAGAATTCAGAAAAAATATCTGGAGCGTGTACAGCAACTGTACACGTTCCAGTTACCGTTCATAGCAAACTGGAGCGTGTGCAGTTACTGCACACGCTCCAGTTTGCTGTGAACGGTAATTGCAAAGTTCAATATTTTGACGTTGAACGGTAACTGCACACGCTCAATATTTCTGTGAGTGAGCCCACACGATCCAGGTTTTTGTGAGCTCACACGATCCAGGTTTTTGTGAGCTCACACGATCCAGGTTTTTGTGAGCTCACACGATCCAGGTTTTTGTGAGCTCACACGATCCAATGTGCTGTGAATATTAACCGCAACCGCTCCAGTTTGCTGTGAACGGTAACTGCACACGCTCCATATTCATTGCAATATATATTCATACGCATTATATACATTAAAAAAATATCCGAACACTATGGTTGATTACAGAATTCAGAAAAAATATCTGGCAACGATTTTCTTAGAAATTAGTGATCTGGGAGATATTTTTTCTGAACTCTGTAATCAACTATAGCATTTCGGATACTTTTTTGATCGACTGTACGCTAATTAGTGGTCAAGTAAGCTAAACACTAAAACAGGTGTGGGCTTCAGTTTTATTTTCGCTAATTAATAACTCATGACCCTAAGGAATGGCGTCTTCTTGAATAAACTTGAAATTTTGTCGGATAAACTTGAAAAGAACATCTTGGGTCACCTAAAAATCGTTTCAAGCTCTCAAAAAAAAATTGGTTTTTGAGGATTTCACTTTTCAGAAAACTATGCATCTTTTTAATTAATAGAGGAGCTTTTATTATGCAGAGACCGAATCACTTATTTGTTTATTCACTTATTCACTTATTTGTTGGGGCGGGGGTGGCTCTGTCGGTAGCGCGCCAGGTTCGTAATCTGTGGTTCCCAGGTTCGAGTCCCAGCTGGGTCAGCGTTGAGATTTATCTCCGCAAAACTCCCCGCCCTGCCCACGGTCAGTAGGGGACACCGATGGGCTTGGAAAGGCCGCCGTCCGTCGGATGGGACGTTAAGCCGTGGCCCCGTGTGCGGGAGAGCCATACCCTGTGCACGTTAAAGAACACGCTGGATGGCCTTGACGGGAGGCTACCATCTGTCTCCCAACAGCTGTTACAGTGGGTCCCCTCCCCCAACCTTCTCTGAGCCTTCGGGGTCCATGTGACCTGGCCATTTAGCATATGATGTGCAAAAAAGTGCCGCTCAGAGGTAAAACAACCCAACCCAACTTATTTGTTTCTGAAATTACAAGTAAAATTAGAAGACGGAATTAAAAAAATTACTTGTCATTAATTTTGATTTTTTAAGCAAGAGCCTAACTTCCGTGTTTCGACCCCCATCTGTGTTTTTTAGGGCTGTTGAATATCTTTTGTTCTCGCTTGTTACTTCACTCTTTTCATGCGGGTTCCGGAAATCAGGTCTTGGACGGAGTTTGTTGTTGACAACGTTGTTAGCAAAAGAAAAAGTGGATGCAGTTTCATATTTCCGAATTGCTTGGCAGAGGCGGACAGATTGCGGCATCTTCATATCATTTTTTATGTTCTTTTTTATATCGAAAAGGCAATTGGATATTTGAAGCTCTGGAATTTCTTTTTATCCATTTGTTGCTTTCGAAATTTTATACCATGTAGCCATGCAAAGTAAATAAATAAAAATGAAAAAAAAAATTCTTGGTTTTAATATTCTTTAATTAATATTTATTTTCTTTAAAGATAATAAAAAAAATTCCATACACACACACACACTATCAAAATATGGACTTAATATTCGTCAATAATCGTTCATTTTCTCCGCCTTTTTGCATTCCTACAGTTGGGTTGGGTTGTTTTACCTCTGAGCGGCACTTTTTTGCACACCATGGGCTAAATGGCCAGGTCACATGGACCCCGAAGGCTCAGAGAAGGTTGAGGGAGGGGACCCAATGGAACAGCTGTTGGGAGACAGATGGTCCAGGCCATCCAGCGTGTTCTTTAACGTGCACAGGGTATGGCTCTCCCGCACACGGGGCCACGGCTTAACGTCCCATCCGACGGACGGCGGCCTTTCCAAGCCCATCGGTGTCCCCTACTGACCGTGGGCAGGAGCGGGGAATTTTGCGGAGATAAATCTCAACGCTGACCCAGCTGGGACTCGAACCTGGGAACTACAGATTACGAGCCTGGCGCGTTACCGACTGAGCCACCCCCGCCCCACATTCCTACAGTGCAGATGAATAGAAAGATTTCAGTTTTTCGTGCAACAGTCACTAATAGCTAAGAATTTGGCTATGCTGAGGAAAATAAGACCCCAAGCTCATGGATTTTCCTTTCTGCTCTCACACGACTAATCCCTTGAGAAATTAGTCTGAGTTCAGAAGATGCTGCTCAAAGTTCCTTTCTTTTCTTAGGTGCGGGGGGGGGGGGGGGGGGTGGAGGAGGAGGCGATGTAGATCTTGTTGGCACTCCACTGATGAGAAACTTTCTTCCCTGTGTTGCCGGATACTCATTCATTTTGTGTAGAGTGTTGCGGTCAGTTGCCTTTCCATTCTTGCTCGATTTGTCAGGAAAGGAAAATGTAGGAGCTGATAAAAATGGGTTGTTTTTACTCTGAGCAAAATAAACGTTGCAGACAGTGAGCTAAATGGCCAGATCACAAGGACCCCGAAGTTTGAAGAAAGGGTTCTAGTGGATGCTGTTTTGATGCAAGACTCTCATCAAGGCCATATAGAGTGTTCTTTAACGTGCACAAGGTACGACTCTCTCCTGTACACGAGGCCACGGCTTAACGTTCCATCTGGGTTGTTGTTTTACCTCTGAGCGGCACTTTTTTGCACACCATGGGTTAAATGGCCAGGTCACATGGACCCCGAAGGCTCAGAGGAGGTTGGGGGAGGGGACCCACTGGAACAGCTGTTGGGAGACAGATGGTAGCCTGCCGTCAAGGCCATCCATTTTGTTCCTTAACGTGCACATGGTATTTCTCTCCCGCACACGGGGCCACGGCTTAACGTCCCATCCGACGGACGGCGGCCTTTCCAAGCCCATCGGTGTCCCCTAATGACCGTGGGCAGGGCGGGGAATTTTGCGGAGATAAATCTCAACGCTGACCCAGCTGGGACTCGATCCTGGGAACTACAGATTACGAGCCTGGCGCGCTACCGACTGAGCCACCCCCGCCCCAACGTTCCATCTGACGGATGACTTTCTTACTGAAGGCACGGTGGGGGTTAGCGGAGAGAAATCTCAATGCTAGCATATTTTGATTCGGTTGTTTTACCTCTGAGCGGCACTTTTTTGCACACCATGGGCTAAATAGCCAGGTCACAAGGACCCTGAAGGCTCAAAGAAGATTGGGGAAGGGGACCTAATGTAACAGCTGTTAGGAAACAGACGATATCCTCCCGTCAAGGCCATCCATTTTGTTCTTTAACGTGCACATGGTATTGCTCTCCCGCACTCGAGGCCACGGCTTAACGTTCCATACGACAGACGGTTGGGTTGGGTTGTTTTACCTCTGAGCGGCACTTTTTTGCACACCATGGGCTAAATGACCAGGTCACATGGACCCCGAAGTCTCAGAGAAGGTTGGGGGAGGGGACCCACTGGAACAGCTGTTGGGAGACAGATGGTAGCCTCCCGTCAAGGCCATCCAGCGTGTTCTTTAACGTGCACAGGGTATGGCTCTCCCGCACACGGGGCCACGGCTTAACGTCCCATCCGACGGACGGCGGCCTTTTCAAGCCAATCGGTGTCCCCTACTGACCGTGGGCAGGGCGGGGAATTTTGCGGAGATAAATCTCAACGCTGACCCAGCTGGGACTCGAACCTGGGAACTACAGATTACGAGACTGGCGCGCTACCGACTGAGCCACCCCCGCCCCACGACAGACGGCACCCTTTCCAAACTCATAAGTGTCCCCTATAACCGTGGGCAGGGCGGGGAGTTTTGTGGAGATAAATCTCAACGTTGGCTCAGCTGGGACTCGAATCTGGGAACTTCAGATTACGAGTCTGGACCGCTACCGACTGAGCCACCCCTACCCCAGGCATATTTGGAACTAATTAACAGGGACGTGTGTGATAGAAAAATCTGAATGACCCTTTAAGTCCCGAATTAATTTGGTTAATTTTTAGAGGTCGATATTATTATTTGGACAAAAATTAACATCTTTGCCAGTATAATAATCAATAAAATAAAACGAATGAAAATAAAAGATTAATATATAAAATAAAAGTAAAAAATATTGATTGTAAACAAATACTCTCTTCTGAAATATATTTTATTTAACAGTTTTCTATTAATTAAAAATAGTTTTACAGTTAGTGCTTCCTTATGGTAACATAAGAATTGGAAAAGTTAGTCGCCACCTTTTGAACAGTTGTTAAAATGGGTTGTGGCCTTTTGAATTGCTGTTAAATTGTATAGCGGCCCTTTTAATGCCATTATTCGAATGAAATAATGCCAGATGAAAAAGATTTCGGAGTCGATGATTGAAGAAAACCTTTTGTCCTGTTTTCAAAACATTGAACTCATGGGATATACTGTCGCTTAAAAAAGTATCCGAACACTACGGTTGATTACAAAATTCAGAAAAAATATCTGGAAAAGATTTTTTTAGAAATAGTGGTCTGGCAACCTTCGTGTCACGTGACACGAAGGTTGCCAGATCACTACTTTCTAAAAAAATCGTTGCCAGATATTTTTTCTGAATTTTGTAATCAACCACAGCGTTCGGATACTTTTTTGAGCGACAGTACAAGACAGTTTCTCGCAAAATGGTAGGGTTCAGATATGGGTTGGGTTGGGTTGTTTTACCTCTGAGCGGCACTTTTTTGCACACCATGGGCTAAATGGCCAGGTCACATGGACCCCGAAGGCTCAGAGAAGGTTGGGGGGAGGGGACCCACTGGAACAGCTGTTGGGAGACAGATGGTAGCCTCCCGTCAAGACCATCCAGCGTGTTCTTTAACGTGCACAGGGTATGGCTCTCCCGCACACGGGGCCGCGGCATAACGTCCCATCCGACGGACGGCGGCCTTTCCAGGGTTCAGATATGTAAATTATTATTAAAATATTACTCATATAAATTTAACTTTCTTAAACTCTCACTGCTTTAAACATCGGCTACTTCAACAATTACTTAGCTGTTTAAAAATGTAAATTAAGATTTCTTTAAAACAACACCACTTAGACAAAAATGAATAGAGAACTTGAAATATTCTCGAATTTTAAAAGAATATTGTGAATAGAAAATGATAAGAACCGAGTGTAGCTTATGTAAAGTGTAAGAAGTAATTGCAATTAATTCCTTACATTGCAATAATACGAACAAAAACTCGTAACAAAGAGAGTGCATCGCGTTGTTGAACAGAACATAATAAAATAATTAATTTGCGATATATATTAATATATAAATATGTAATATATATTAATATATAAATATGTAATATATAAATAATAGTTAATATATATAAATATCTGTTTTGACTGCCATGTAATGTAATCAAGGAAACTTCAAAATTTTGTGACTCTTGCGGAAATTACGCATCAGAGAGAAGTGCAATTTTCTCCTTAACTTTTATTTATAGCGGACTTTTTGTTAATATTCGGAGAGAGGAGGAGGGAGAGATTGCTAAAAAAAATTCAATACATGCAAAAGCACAAGATCGGTCTCTGAAGAAAGCAATTGTGGTGGTTATGGGTCTAGATAGCAAAAATGAGAGGAATTTTTATTTTAGGATTCAATTCAATTTTGCGTTCTTCGAAAACTGCAGTGGCGTCATAAATTCTCGATGGCAGTGAAAGTAAGACTGAGACATGTAGGAGAAAAATAAAAGATTCAAAAAGGAGGGGGGGGGGGACAAATAAAGGAGATGTCGAGGTGAATTTCTTATGGCTCAGTTCTTGTTGAGAAGTTTTGAAATCTTAATAAGCACTCTCAGTGTTCAATTCTTTATGTAGGATTCGTTTCTTTTGTTGTAGGTTGTAAAGGTTTCTAGCTGGTCTCGTCAGAAAGTTCATGTTTTGAGGATCTGTTATCGCTTAATCAAATTGGAAATTTTCGCAAGTCAGAGTTTTAATAAATTTCTCTTCATGTTCTTTGTCGCAGAAATTTATTGTTCACATTTATTAAAATAACTTTTTCTTAATCAATTTTATTCGAAAGTATTATAAAACGGCAGACTTTTGGCGAAAGTAGCTTTGGGTCAATCGAAAAGTGAGAAAATTCAGCCGGTTTTTATTTTGCATTCCGATCTACTGGTTATGTATTAAGTCGTTCTAAATTCGTGAAATATACATACATTGATCAATTTTTTGCCGTTATACCTACACTAGCATTCTAAAGGTGGGGGGGTATACCTCCCCTAGATTCAGCCCTGGGCTTGCGTAAGGTTGTAGGCTTAAGCTTTATGTCAAAGAAACACTTAACTCTTTCTAGTCTCTAAACCAAAATGATCGTCATGATGTAACTAACACTTTTAATCAGTATCAGAGGCGAAGTGTAAACAATTGAAGGCATCAGTAGCTCTTACAGATCATTGTTTGATTGTGCTATCAATCACCTATTAATTAACCAATACGATATCATTGGTTGATTTGGGGCGGAGGTGGCTCAGTCAGTAGCGCGCCAGGCTCGTAATCTGTAGTTCCCAGGTTCGAGTCCCAGCTGGGTCAGCGTTGAGATTTATCTCCGCAAAATTCCTCGCCCTGCCCACGGTCAGTAGGGGCACCGATGGGCTTGGAAAGGCCGCCGTCCGTCGGATGGGACGTTAAGTCGTGGTCCCGTGTGTGGGAGAGCCATACCCTGTGCACGTTAAAGAACACGCTGGATGGCCTTGACGGGAGGCTACCATCTGTCTCCCAACAGCTGTTCCAGTGGGTCTCCTCCCCCAACCTTCTCTGAGCCTTCGGGGTCCATGTGACCTGGCCATTTAGCCCATGGTGTGCAAAAAAGTGCCGTTCAGAGGTAAAACAACCCATTGGTTGATCTGTAAGACCATTGGTTGATTGACAATAGTTGATAGTTGAATCAACCAATGACAAAGGAAAATCATCGTTTTATCAACTGCGTAGTCTCATTGTGTTATGGCTTTCATTCACAGTTCGCTGCTGCTTGCAATCATTTTCGGATCTTCTCCCATTGAAGAATGCTTCATTCCAAAACTTGTGCTTTCAAATGACATGCTTTAAAAGGATCGTTAACAGTACCATAAAAGAAAAAACAAGAAACGAGACACAAATTAAGTTAGAAAACATTAATTATAGTATTTCCTTATATAAAAAGAACATCTTATTTTTCCGAGATTTTTCCGATACTTAATTTACTTTTTCGTTATGAATCGAAAAGGTTTATGTCGTTACTTAATTAATATTGTTAAGAAATATTTAGTGACAATTTTAATTTATTGGCTTAAACTGTTTTCGTTTTAATAATATAAAAGTGAAACCTCTCAAACATCTTATTCCAAAATGTGACCTATATAAAATATACTTGAACTCGGAAGAGTTAAACCAATACAGCAACAAGTCTGTAATGATCATTTAACGTTGTTTTGTAATGTCCTCGGTTGTTATTCTTGATGATTATAGCCTGAAATGGCAGGACAGGAATTAGAAAATTCTCATCGCAGGGCACAGTTCGGACTCGAACCTGGGAGCTTTAAATTATGATCCTCCCCCCTCCCCCCTCCCTCCCAGCCAACCTCTAAACCATCCATGGGATTCTGATAAGCACCTAAGATGCTTATAGAGAGAATCTGCGACGAAGGGCAGACTTCAGCAGAAAGGCAACCTAAATCAGGAACAAGAACATCCGTGCGTTTACTGGCCAAATAAGAAATTCAAAAGGAACGGCATCTGTTCACTTCTCAGTATAAATCAGTCAAATGCCTGTGCAGAATCGATTTACGAAAAAAATAATGCTCTCTGATGCTCATCCTATTCAAGAAATGATTCACTGTAAATTATTCTAACACTGTCGACATTCTGCTAAACCTTTAAGGAAAACGTGCTATTGCCGTGAATCCTGACAAACCATTCCTTCTTTTATCTTACCTTCTTTTTTCACGGTTGCAACAATCGATATAGCTGTTTTCATATCGATTATATCTGTCGTGTTTGGTCCCCAGCAACAGGCATTTGAAAAGGAACTTGCGCTAATCCCATCGAAACTTGCCTTTAAAAGCATTTTGACACCTTTCAATAGAAAGCTTTTAGAGTTGGTTTCGCTTTTCTAAGGCCTTGCTCTTTTTATTTTTCCATCACGCTACTTTAATGCATCAAGAAGATAATAGAAAATATTTCGGCTTTCGTGTTTGTGGGCGTTATCTCGCCGTTGCAACCCAATTTGCAAAATCCGCAGTAAATGGATATCATATAAGAGACACAGATATCTTAAAGATTATATTGATCAGAATTCGTGTATATATTGTATACATAGGAAAATCTTCTTTATGCTAAACTTTTATCCGTTTTACGCATCGAAAAATTGCAGGAAATATCTATTTAACGGTTACTTCAGTGGGGTTTGTGCGTGAATCTTTGAGCGTGGCTTAGAATCTCATGCTGTTGCATCCAATTCTTTTTAAACGAATGGATAATCCTTTAAGAAGGGTTTTTCCAGAGGGTTCGACCGTTTTCCGATCTTCTCAGCCGTCGAGTGGAGGGAGGTTGGGTTGTTTTACCTCTGAGCGGCACTTTTTTGCCCACCATGGGCTAAATGGCCAGGTCACATGGACCCCGAAGGCTCAGAGTTAGGTTGGGTTGTTTTACCTTTGAGCGGCACTTTTTTGCACACCATGGGCTAAATGGCCAGGTCACATGGACCGGAAGGCTCAGAGTTAGGTTGGGTTGTTTTGCCTCTGAGCGGCACTTTTTTGCACACCATGGGCTAAATGGCCAGGTCACATGGACCCCGAAGGCTCAGAGTTAGGTTGGTTTGTTTTAACTCTGAGCGGAACTTTTTTGCACACCATGGGCTAAATGGCCAGGTCACATGGACCCCGAAGGCTCAGAGTTAGGTTAGGTTGGGTTGTTTTACCTCTGAGCGGAACTTTTTTGCACACCATGGGCTAAATGGCCAGGTCACATGGACCCCGAAGGCTCAGAGAAGGTTGGTGGAGGGGGACCCACTGGAACAGCTGTTGGGAGACAGATGGTAGTCTCCCTTCAAGGCCATACAGCGTGTTCTTTAACGTGCACAGGGTATGGTTCTCCCGCAGACGGGGCCACGGCTTAACGTCCCATCCGACGGACTTCTCCTTTGGTTAGACAGTACACGTCCTAGAAACATGAAAAATTGGTGTCTAGGGATATTTCAGATCCTACATCTTAGAAATGTTACGAAATTCCTCATCCGACAACATGGTCAGACGCCAAATTTCCTCTACACTTGCTAAGAACCCGAAAATTGGTATTTCGATTTCTGCATCTTAGAAATGTTACGAAAGTTCTGATCCAACGGAATCTGCGATGTCAGAGGTCAAATTTCTATCTACTTCAGCTAGGAAAGTGAGTTGGGTTGTTTTGGGTTGTTTTACCTCTGAGCGGAACTTTTTTGAAATTGCACGGTCTGGTTGGACCTCCGTAGCCAATGGCTGCTTGAGGATGATGATGATGGGTTAAATGGCCGGGTCACATGGACCCCGAAGGCTCAGAGAAGGTTGGGGGAGGGGACCCACTGGAACAGCTGTTGGGAGACAGATGGTAGCCTCCCGTCAAGGCCATCCAGCGTGTTCTTTAACGTGCACAGGGTATGGCTCTCCCGCACACGAGGCCACGGCTTAACGTCCCATCCGACGGACGGCGGCCTTTCCAAGCCCATCGGTGTCCCCTACTGACCGTGGGCAGGGCGGGGAATTTTGCGGAGATAAATCTCAACGCTGACCCAGCTGGGACTCGAACCTGGGAACTACAGATTACGAGCTTGGCGCGCTACCGACTGAGCCATCCCCGCCCCTGGAAAGTGAGAATTGATGCGTAGAGGTACTGACTGATGAAACAAAAATCTTCTCCAACTGATGGCAGGAATTTTGAGACAAATTACCCTCTAATACCTTTCAAAAAACCCATAAAATGCAGTAGTACTACTGCTTAAATTCTAGCCAATAAGCAAGTGTCCTTAATAACGAACTGAAGAGATGGGCACAGGAGGAGGAAGAAGAAGATTCATCCGTCTGGTGACCCAATAAGATTCGAAAAGTTCCTGGTTTCAGTATGTCCTAGATTTTCAACCAGGGCTTGGGTTGGGTTGTTTTACCTCTGAGCGGCACTTTTTTGCAACCATGGGCTAAATGGCCAGGTCACATGGACCCCGAAGGCTCAGAGAAGGTTGGGGGAGGGGACCCACTGGAACAGCTGTTGAGAGACAGATGGTAGCCTCCCGTCAAGGCCATCCGGCGTGTTCTTTAACGTGCACAGGGTATGGCTCTCCCACACACGGGGCCACGGTTTAACGTTCCATCCGACGGACGGCGGCCTTTCCAAGCCCATTGGTGTCCCCTACTGACCGTGGTCAGGGCGGGGAATTTTCAACCAGGGCAGTTCTGTGTTCTTGATATTGAGTACTGGAAATAAGCACATATTTGATGCTTTCAAATTGGTAACAGAATAGACCCAAAGACCACCTTATTCTGGTCATGGTGATGGGCGAGAAATCACGAGGCGCTGAAAGCCGCGACGGATTCTTCGTATTACGAGTAATTCATATTCGTATAATTGAATTTATTCCAGCTTAAAAAAAAGTCATGCAATAATTTTATTAAAGTGACCTATGTAAATTTGGTTCTATTATGTTCAGATGAATTTGAAATGTTATTAAGGTAAAAGCACGTGTTTTTGAAGTAACGGCCCCATGCATCAACACTCGCAAGAATTGACTCAGGGGCCTGAAGATAAAAGGATCGATAGCGCTGTGCAGGTTTAACGGAGGGAGAAGAACACTGTCTCCTTGGTCTCTGGAGAGTTGACATCGCTCGCAGAGACTGATACAAGAGAAACACAAAAGATTCCGTGTCATGAACTTAACTTCAATCCTTGTCTTCCAGTGAGAAGAAAAGATTTCTGAGCTTGTGAAGGTGCAGCGATGTGTTCGCCTTTACTCTGCACTGAATAAAGACAAGAAAGAAAAAAGGCGCAAACTAAAATCAATCAACGACAACGCTTTTCGATTCATTACTTGAGGTTACGGGATTGGAAGAGAACAGTTGATGGGATGTGCAGAAGAAGTTCTTGGTTGGGGAGTGATGGGTAATGTCAGTGGAGTAAAGGTTCCTGTTGTTTACGCAAGTTGACAGTCTAAGGATAAAATAAGTGTTTCGAGTGAATTAATTAATTAATTAGAAAAGCATCGTATCATCGTTAGTAGTTTTCTTTGTGAGTTGTTGGGTTTTTTCACCTCTGAGCGGCACTGTTTTGTACACAATGGGCTAAATGGCCAGGTCACAAGGATCCCAAAGGTTCAGAGAAGGTTCCCACTGGAAAAGCTGTTGGGAGACAGATTGGCAGCTTTCCGTCAAGTCCATCCAGCGTGTTCTTTAACGTGCACAGGGTATGGCTCTCCTGGAGACGGAGCCACGGCTTGACGTCTCATCCGACTGACGGCGGCATTTCCAAGCCCATCGGTATCCTCCTACTGGCCGAGTCAGGGAGTCTTGTAGTGAGAAATCTCAACGCTGACCCAGCTGGGACTCGAACATGGGAACTGCAAATTGCGAGCTTGGCGCGCTACCGACTGAGCCATTCCCCCTCCTTTTCTTAGTGATGGTATCCGGAAATATAAATAACCGACTTCACGATCTAAAATTAGAAGAAAAATGTTTATTGAAGGCTTCGATAAGCACGGTTGAACATACGTTTTAGTGGGTTAAAGATTATATCCGATTAGTACCTAAAATAACATTTTTCTACATTTTTACTACTAATCAAGTTGTACTACTAATAATAATACCTAACAGCATTGCATATTTTTGTATGGGCATTATGCACCCTACTTTCAAATTATTGCAATTTATTATAGGAAATAAACAGTTTAGCATCAGACTTAAACCCAAACACTCTAACTGTCCTAATTTGATTGGTAGATTTCCTGTTCAGCAATGATTAGTCAGAATTTTTGCGTGCACAACCCAAAGTCGCACATATATGATTAATGAATGAATATTGCAATCAATAAGTCATCTTCAGTTATTTCTTACTTTCTTTTTTAAGAGGTTACATTCATATAAAAGGAGAAGAATAGCTATGAGGAGGAGATGTAAAAGGAGAGGAAATGCTATGAGGAGGAGATATAAAAGGAGAGGAAAGGCTATGAGGACGAGATATAAAAGGAGAAGAAAGGCTATTAGGAGGATATATAAGAGGAGAGCAAAGGCTATGAGGAGGAGATATAAAAGGAGAGGAAAGGCTATGAGGAGGAGACATAAAAGGAGAGGAAAGGCTATTAGGAAGAGATATAAAAGGAGAGAAATGCTCTGAGGAGGATATATAAGAGGAGAGGAAAGGCTATGAGGAGGAGATATAAAAGGAGAGGAAAGGCTATGAGGAGGAGATATAAAAGGAGAAGAAAGGCTATGAGGAGGAGATATAAAAGGAGAAGAAAGGCTATTAGGAGGATATATAAGAGGAGAGCAAAGGCTATGAGGAGGAGATATAAAAGGAGAGGAAAGGCTATGAGGAGGAGATATAAAAGGAGAGGAAAGTCTATGAGGAGGAGACATAAAAGGAGAGGAAAGGCTATTAGGAAGAGATATAAAAGGAGAGAAATGCTCTGAGGAGGATATATAAGAGGAGAGGAAAGGCTATGAGGAGGAGATATAAAAGAAGAAAGACTATGAGTAAGAGATATAAAAGAAGAAGAAAGGCTCTGAGGAGGAGATATAAAAGGAGAAGAAAAGCTATGAGGAGGAGATGTAAAAGGAGAGGAAATGCTATGAGGAGGAGATATAAAAGGAGAAGAAAGGCTATGAGGAGGAGATATAAAAGGAGAGAAAGGCTATGAGGAGGAGATATAAAAGGAGAAGAAAGGCTATGAGGAGGAGATATAAGAGGAGAGGAAAGGCTATGAGGAGGAGAGATAAAAGGAGAAGAAAGGCTATGAGGAGGATATATAAGAGGAGAGGAAAGGCTATGAGGAGGAGATATAAAAGGAGAGGAAAGGCTATGAGGAGGAGACATAAAAGGAGAGGAAAGGCTATTAGGAAGAGATATAAAAGGAGAGAAAGGCTCTGAGGAGGATATATAAGAGGAGAGGAAAGGCTATGAGGAGGAGATATAAAAGAAGAAGAAAAGCTATGAGGAGGAGATATAAAAGGAGAAGAAAAGCTATGAGGAGGAGATGTAAAAGGAGAGGAAATGCTATGAGGAGGAGATATAAAAGGAGAAGAAAGGCTATGAGGAAGAGATATAAAAGGAGAGAAAGGCTATGAGGAGGAGATATAAAAGGAGAAGAAAGGCTATTAGGAGGATATATAAGAGGAGAGCAAAGGCTATGAGGAGGAGATATAAAAGGAGAGGAAAGGCTATGAGGAGGAGACATAAAAGGAGAGGAAAGGCTATTAGGAAGAGATATAAAAGGAGAGAAATGCTCTGAGGAGGATATATAAGAGGAGAGGAAAGGCTATGAGGAGGAGATATAAAAGGAGAGGAAAGGCTATGAGGAGGAGATATAAAAGGAGAAGAAAGGCTATGAGGAGGAGATATAAAAGGAGAAGAAAGGCTATTAGGAGGATATATAAGAGGAGAGCAAAGGCTATGAGGAGGAGATATAAAAGGAGAGGAAAGGCTATGAGGAGGAGATATAAAAGGAGAGGAAAGTCTATGAGGAGGAGACATAAAAGGAGAGGAAAGGCTATTAGGAAGAGATATAAAAGGAGAGAAATGCTCTGAGGAGGATATATAAGAGGAGAGGAAAGGCTATGAGGAGGAGATATAAAAGAAGAAAGACTATGAGTAAGAGATATAAAAGAAGAAGAAAGGCTCTGAGGAGGAGATATAAAAGGAGAAGAAAAGCTATGAGGAGGAGATGTAAAAGGAGAGGAAATGCTATGAGGAGGAGATATAAAAGGAGAAGAAAGGCTATGAGGAGGAGATATAAAAGGAGAGAAAGGCTATGAGGAGGAGATATAAAAGGAGAAGAAAGGCTATGAGGAGGAGATATAAGAGGAGAGGAAAGGCTATGAGGAGGAGAGATAAAAGGAGAAGAAAGGCTATGAGGAGGATATATAAGAGGAGAGGAAAGGCTATGAGGAGGAGATATAAAAGGAGAGGAAAGGCTATGAGGAGGAGACATAAAAGGAGAGGAAAGGCTATTAGGAAGAGATATAAAAGGAGAGAAAGGCTCTGAGGAGGATATATAAGAGGAGAGGAAAGGCTATGAGGAGGAGATATAAAAGAAGAAGAAAAGCTATGAGGAGGAGATATAAAAGGAGAAGAAAAGCTATGAGGAGGAGATGTAAAAGGAGAGGAAATGCTATGAGGAGGAGATATAAAAGGAGAAGAAAGGCTATGAGGAAGAGATATAAAAGGAGAGAAAGGCTATGAGGAGGAGATATAAAAGGAGAAGAAAGGCTATTAGGAGGATATATAAGAGGAGAGGAAAGGCTATGAGGAGGAGATATAAAAGGAGAGGAAAGGCTATTAGGAAGAGATATAAAAGGAGAGAAAGGCTCTGAGGAGGATATATAAGAGGAGAGGAAAGGCTATGAGGAGGAGATATAAAAGGAGAGGAAAGGCTATGAGGAGGAGATATAAAAGGAGAGAAAAGGCTATGAGGGGGAGACATAAAAGGAGAGGAAAGGCTGTGGGGAGGAGATATAAAAGGAGAGGAAAGGCCTCATAGCCCCCTCATATTATATATGGAAAGGCTATGGGGAGGAGATATAAAATGAAAGTCTATGAGGAGGATATATAAAAGGAGAGGAAAAGCTATGAGGAGATTATATATGAGGCCAACCTCATATATAAAAGGAGAGGAAAGGCTCCATAGCATACCTCATCTCATGACACTTACTGTTAGAAGATGGCGGATTTTAAGTGAACTTCACGCGCAAAATTAAGATCGTTGTGGTGCTAATTTTTCCAAGTGAAGAGCACTAAAAGATTCTTTCTCAAATGATACTCTTTGGGAAGAGTAACATGTCTCACACGTGACGTCGCCAATGGCAACTACTGCTTCTGCAAATCGAGACGCTTGAACGACTATTTAACGATAGCAGCAAGTCACGAACGTTTAATCCTCCAGTTAATGATCCGTTCATCATCGTCTGAACATCACCTGTCACATCATCCATCTCTGGAAGGTATCATTTCGCGGATATTCGTGTTAGGGGATCGATTTATTCCCATGTTCCGCAAACCGATGTCTGAGGTTGCGGCAATTAGGTCGCTTTTCACTTCTCTTCGTTAACACTCTTACCACTTCTCTTTTGGTGACGGGGCGGGGGTGGCTCAGTCGGTAGCGCGCCAGGCTCGTAATCTGTAGTTCTCAGGTTCGAGTCCCAGCTGGGTCAGCGTTGAGATTTATCTTCCCAAAAATTCCCCGCCCTGCCCACGGTCAGTAGGGGACACCGATGGGCTTGGAAAGGCCGCCGTCCGTCGGATGGGACGTTAAGCCGTGACCCCGTGTGCGGGAGAGCCATACCCTGTGCACGTTAAAGAACACGCTGGATGGCCTTGACTGGAGGCTACCATCTGTCTTCCAACAGTTGTTACAGTGGGTCCCCTTCCCCAACCTTCTCTGAGCCTTCGGGGTCCATGTGACCTGGCCATTTTACATGGTGTGCAAAAAAGTGCCGATCAGAGGTAAAACAACCCAACTCTTTTGGTGACTCCACTAAATCATCACCCTGACCTCTGTCATAAAGGGATCACAGATGGCTAAATCATCACCCCGACCTCTGTCATAAAGGGATCACAGATGGCAAAGGATCACAGATTGCAAAGGTCGCCATCCATCGGACGGGAAATAAAGCCGTAGTCCCATGCAGAGGAGTGCAATATCTTGTGCATGTTAAAGATGGATGGATGGCCTTCACAGGATGCTACCTCCCGTGAAGGCCATCCATACATCTTTAACATGCACAAGGTATTGCAACGTTTAAACTAATATCCAAAATTACCTGTACCTTGGTTTTACTGTAACCCCCTGCATGAAATAAATTATTACTATTATTATTGTTATCTGCACGCAACCATGGCTTTACGTCCAATTGTACTTTTACGTATAAAAATGACTTTAACATGCACAATCTGTCTCCTAGCAGCTGACTAGTGGGTACCCTTCTCTTAACCATCTTTGAACCCTTGGGGTCCTTGTAATTTCGCCATTTGGTAATTTGGCCAGGTAAGTAACAGATGATGATGATCATCATCATCATCATCATCCTCAAGCAGCCATGGGCTACGGAGGTCCAACCAGACCGTGCAGTTTAATTCTCCAAGCAAGTCTATCCTGAGCTACGTCTGCTGCATTTGGCCACTACACACCAATTCTAACAAGGTCCTGTTTGACATTGTCTGCAGACCGCATCCTAGGTCTCCCCTTCTTTCTGAGGCCTTTAGGCACACTGTTCATAACCCTATTCGCCAATCTATAATTATTCATACGGGCAACATGGCCAAACCAACGGAGTCTCTCTCTGCACAATATGCTGCTTAAAGGAGGTTGCAAACTCCTTTGCCTATCATCATCATTAGTTACAAAGTTGAACCACCTAATGCCCAAGATACTGCGTAAGCATCTGGAATCAAAAGCATCTAGTTTCCTGTTATCTTGTTTACAAAGTGTCCAAGTTTCACTACCATAACTAACCCTAGAAAGAACCAAACTATTATACAGCCTAATTTTAGTCTTTAGGTGTATACGCCTATTTCTCCACACTCTCCATAGATTCTTAAAAGTCCCGGCAGCAATCCCTATTCGTCTGTTAATCTCATGCCGCACATCACCATTATCTGTTACATAGCTCCCAAGATAATTAAACTGTGACACCTGCTCAAGACTGCAACCATTCAGAGTAACTGAATCACAACCTGCCTGACCAATTTTCATCACTTTAGTTTTCTCTCTGTTTATAACCAAACCTACTCTACTACCAGTTTCATCAACAGCTCGAATGAAAGAGTTCATTTCATCAACATCATTTGCCAAAAGGGCTAAATCATCAGCATAATCTAAATCAGAAAATTTCGTATCTCCAGTCCATTTAAGGCCAAAATCTTTCCCTCGAAGATAATTTCGCATAACATAATCAATAACCAAGCTAAAGAGAAAAAGAGACAAAATGCACCCTTGTCGAACACCAGAAGTAATGCTGAACCAATTGCTACAAGCCTTACCAACTTTCACACACGACTCAGTGTTATTATAGAGAGCTTTCATTATGTTAACTAACTTGTCTGGTATACCATATGATCTCACTATCAACCACAAATTATGACGATCAACAGAGTCGAAAGCCTTTTTGAAATCAACAAAGCTAGCAACCAAAGGTTTCTGAAACTCTAAACATTTCTCAAGAATCTGCCTAAGTGAAAATATATGATCCACACATCCCCTACCACTTCTGAATCCATATTGCTCATCACGCAATTGACTATCAACTAGATTCTTAATTCTATTAAGCACAATCATGGAAAGAACTTTACCTGGAACAGAGAGTAGGCTGATATCACTATAGTTATCACAAGAACTGCGATCACCTTTTTTGAAAATAGGGATAACAATAGCTCTGGTAAAATCCTTAGGAACCATGCCTTTATCATAAAAGATATTCAGAATTTCCGTAATCCAAGTGGTAACCGAAATATTCGCAGCTATTTGCATTTCTGTAGTAATTTCATCTACCCGTGGGGATTTATGAAGTTTAAGTTTAGAAATAGCCAAAATAACTTCAGATTGTGTTATAGGCCAACATTAAAGCCACCAATTCATCTATCATCATTGCAAACAATGGGAGTAGAACTAACCACATTGTTTAGAACCTCACTGAAATGCTCACCCCACCTAGCCATGACAGAATCCTCCCCTTCTATAACCTTACCTTGTTTATCCTTCAATCCCTGTATACCTGCTCGTTTTCTACCACACAAAACATTAACTATCTGGTACAGCTCTCTGCTGTTGTGCTGTCTAACTGCTTCCTCGGCTTTGTCATCCAAATCATCAAGCCAAAGATTCTTATCAGCAGCTAATTGATCTTTTACACGTTTATTAAGTTCTCTGTAATGCTTTCTATTAGGACTAGTAGGATATTGATTAAGGACATTCCTGCAGTTCTTTCTTTCCGAAATAAGCTCAAGTGCCTTATCACTCAGATAATTCTGCCTCTTCTGCTCCTTTTTCCCTAAAAGAGTACTGTTAGTTTCCAAAAAAGCCTGTTTAAAATGATCCCATTCTTCCTCAATTTCAGTAGTAAGCAAACCATGACTGTCATAATGACTAAGTAACCTATCATGGTAAGCTTTAGCTATAACTGGGTCTTTCAGAGCTTCAGTATTAAAGGTAAATTTTTTAACCCTAGCACAACACTTTTTAAGTTTAAGTTGCAAGACACTTTTAACAAGGTAACGATCAGATCCAATTTCAGCTCCCCTATATGCCCTGGTATTCCTAACAGAACTAGCCCATTTGCTGTGAATTAATATATAATCAATCATATTCTTATGCAGCCCATCAGGTGAAACCCATGTGTACTTATGTATGTCGCGGTGTTTGTAATAAGTGTTGGTTATTCTGAATCCATTGAGTTTACTTACCTGTAGGAGACGTTGCCCATTGCCATTGCAGCTACCAATACCAAAAGAGCCTATTACTCCTCCCCAAAGGTCAGAGTCTGTACCAACTTTGGCACTGAAGTCACCTAGAACAAGGGTAATATTTCCTTTCTTGACAGAATTTAAAATATCCTGAAGTTGTCCCTAAAATTATTTCCACTCTGTGCAAAAAAACGGCATCTCAGAGGTAAAAAAACCCAATCTTTTGGCGAATTGATTATCTGGGATAGCAGAAACCCAGTCGATGTTTGTTTCCTTTTGTGGCACGGATATACGCTTTACTTGAAAAATAACTTATCAGAAACAGTTTTTATTCTAATTCTTTCCGACATATTTTGGTGAGGAGAGAGACAATAATGACACAACATTATGCAACATCCTAATACATTAAATTCTGTTCATATTCCGAATGACTTGGCACCAAATTTTCATTTTCCTGCAGGTAACATATTTAACTTTGTCGGTAAACGGGGCGGGGGAGGCTCAGTCGGTAGCGCGCCAGACTCGTAATCTGTAGTTCCCAGGTTCGAGTCTCAGCTGGGTCAGCGTTGAAATTTATCTCCGCAAAATTCACTGTCAGTAGGGGACACCGATGACCTTGGACAAGCCCGTCGTCCATCGGATGGGACGTTAAGCCGTGGCGCTCTGTACGGTAGAGCCATACCCTGTGCACCTTAAAGAACACGCCGGATGGCCTTGACGGGAGGCTACCATCTGTCTCCCAACAGCTGTTCCAGTGGGTCCCCTCCCCCAACCTTCTCTGAGCCTTCGGGGTCCATGTGATCTTGCCATTTAGCCCATGGTGTGCAAAAAAGTGCCGCTCAGAGGTAAAACAACCCAACCTTGTCGGTCAAATGGTAAATATTGTATTTTTACCTTTATGGATAAGGTCAGTTAAAAATATTATTTAAGCTCTGAGGTTGTTGAGTTTTAAAAACAATTCATTATGATTATTGCCAATCCGGGACAAGAGTAAAATGGCTCTTATCCACATCCTACCCACTCCTCCTTCCCTGGAGAATTTTAAAAATAGCATTTTGCCTTCTTGGAAATCGCAAAAGTCATTCCTTCTTTACGTCAGCAAACGTTTAGTATCGATGTCCATGTAGGGCACAACTTTTAATTAGAATTTCGTATTGAGTATTAAAATTGTTATCAGATATTATCAAAACACACTTGAATGTGCTCCAAATACTTTAATGACAGAAGCAAAACTAATTTCTCTTCGTAAGTGATGAGATTCTTGCATTGGAAAAGAGCGAATCCAAAAAAAAACGTTTATATATATATTTACAATATTTTCGCCTTTCTCCCTATTATTAAAATTCTCTAAGACAGGGTTGGGTTGTTTTACCTCTGAGCGGCACTTTTTTGCACACCATGGGCTAAATGGCCAGGCCACAAGAACCCCGAAGGCTCAGAGAAGGTTGGGGGAGGGGACCCACTGGAACAGCTGTTGGGAGACAGATGGTAGCCTCCCGTCAAGGCCATCCAGCGTGTTCTTTAACGTGCACAGGGTATGGCTCTCCCGCACACGGGGCCACGGCTTAACATCCCATCCGACGGACGGCAGCCTTTACCAAGCCCATCGGTGTCCCCTACTGACCGTGGGCAGGGCGGGGAATTTTGCGGAGATAAATCTCAACGCTGACCCAGCTGGGACTCGAACGTGGGAACTACAGATTACGAACCTGGCGCGCTACCAACTGAACCACCACCTCCCACCTCTAAGACAGGAATTCTCAACGTGGGGTACGTGGTAAAATTTTTGGGGGTACGCCGTGAGAGCGCAAAAGTCAGTAGATCTAGTAACAAAGTCGCTAAGTTGGCATTATTATACTATAACTATAGTTTTATCTATCTATATAAGGGGTACGCCAGTTACATATGCATTTCCAGGGGGTATGTGAAGCATAAAGGGTTGAGAACCACTGCTCTAAGGACATCCCCTCTTGGATACAGTCCCCACTACACATATTTATAACACGTTGTATTGTAGGCTGCCATTTTAACAGTCAGAGCTTTAGAGCGAGCCAACAAGCTGAATGATTCGCTTTTGTGTTGTTTTTTTGTATCTCTAGTTAGCCTTCCGGTAATCTAGTAAATGAAACATCTGCTGAAGAATCTGATAGCATGGATGAATGAGATCAACATCTTCCTTCTCATGATAAACACTGTTTGTCTGTTTATGTCACGTGCTGGAGCAGTAAACCGTGCGCAGGAATTGTTCCAAGGCGGCCCACGTTCATGCAAATCCCTCTCAAGTCCTACGATGCGTGGCAATTTGTGAGGTGATCACGCTTCCACAGGTAGTATAGTATAAGGTGCTAAGCACTCCCCTCTGCAGACTTCGACGCTTCGTGTTCGCAGAGGAAGCTGAGCTCCTCTCATAAGGAGAGAAACCATCTTTCTCTCTTTCACGATCCAGGATCGACTCTGATTCCAGAGTAATTGGTGTCTTCGGAATCGACTCTCTCACGATGAATACAAGGCGCTCAGATTTTGTTCTTCAAACAATCATTTGAAATCTTCTTTCATGTTTAGTGTTTTGCAAGTTGATGTAGCTTATGGATTGCCGAAGCATCGAAGCAATTTGAGATAATGAGAATGCAAAATTTAACACTCTCCGTTGCTTCTCAGAGATCACTGTTTCAGTTCAGCTACCAATCAACCTGGGGGCGGGGGTGGCTCAGTCGGTAGCGCGCCAGGCTCGTAATCTGTAGTTCCCAGGTTCGAGTCCCAGCTGAGTCAGCATTGAGATTTATCTCCGCAAAATTCCCCGCCCTGCTCACGGTCAGTAGGGGACACCGATGGGCTTGGAAAGGCCGCCGTCCGTCGGATGGGACGTTAAGCCGTGGCCCGTGTGCGGGAGAGCTATACCCTGTGCACGTTAAAGAACACGCTGGATGGCCTTGACGGGAGGCTACCATCTGTCTCCCAACAGCTGTTCCAGTGGGTCCCCTCCCCCAACCTTCTCTGAGCCTTCGGGGTCCATGTGACCCGGCCATTTAGCCCATGGTGTGCAAAAAAGTGCCGCTCAGAGGTAACCCAACAAACAACCAATCAACCACAATCAACCAACGGTTTATTTCCGTGATTTAACCAAATCTTATGGAAGGTAAGATATACAGTAAAAGCTTGCTTCTATAGGCCCCGATTCAGGAGCGGGCACTACCGCATGTACAATCTGTGCGATCACACCGAGTGGCATTATTTTATGGGTGGCAAATTTGCAAACTAACGATCATACCTGCAGTAAATTTGACTCGGGAAAGTATGACCTATTTTTAAATAGATGATTTTTCAATTGATTTTTAAACTTATATTTAATTTAGCTAAATTAATCATTATTATCTATGATCAGACTTGTAGAATGCGGCGCAGAGTCTAAGCTCACTCAGGGCATCAGATATACAAGTTCGCTTCGGGGCAGCAAAATAGTCTCATTTCGCTCTTAATTTTGACGTTCAACCTTGTCCAAAGGGAACAGGTGTTGCGTTGGGTTGTTTTACCTCTGAGAGGCACATTTTTGCACAAAATGGGCTAAATGGCCAGGTCACATGGACCCCGAAGGCTCAGAGAAGGTTGGGGGAGGGGACCCACTGGAACAACTGTTGGGAGACAGATGGTAGCCTCCCGTCAAGGCCATCCAGCGTCTTCTTTAACGTGCACAGGGTATGGCTCTCCCGCACACGGGGCCACGGCTTAACGTCCCATCCGACGGACGGCGGCCTTTCCAAGCCCATCGGTGTCCCCTACTGACCGTGGGCAGGGCGGGGAATTTTGCGGAAATAAATCTCAACGCTGACCCAGCTGGGACTCGAACCTGGGAACTACAGATTACGAGCCTGGCGCGCTACCGACTGAGCCACCCCCGCCCTTTTCGCTCTTAAATATGACGTTAAACCTTGTCCAAAGTTAACAGGTGTTGCACATAGGAAAAAAATAGTCACCTAAAGATATCTAAACTAGAAGAAGTGAAGAAACCTTAGAAGAACAAAACACTTTTGAAAGGGAGGAAGAGAAAATTATAAAAACAATCGACAAACCTAAATTTTCGAAAGTCAGAGATGACCTGGATAAGGTTGTGACCTTTTTGAGTGTCACAGAGGACAGGAAAATTCAATCTTACTGTCTCTGGCAACACTCAGGGTGATTATAATTCTCGAGGAACAGCCGAAATCTACTCAGCTGAAAAGCAATATTTTCAAGTGAGTACAGGCGTTCAAAAAATATCCGAACACTAAGGTTGATTACAGAATTCATAAAAAATATCTGGCAACGATTTTTTTTAGCAATTAGTGATCTGGCAACCTTCGTGTCACGTGACACGAAGGTTGCCAGATCACTAATTTCTAAAAAAATCGTTGCCAGGTTTTTTTTCTGGAGCGTGTACAGTTGCTGTACACGCTCCAGATATTTTTTCTGAATTCTGTAATCAACCATAGTGTTCGGATACTTTTTTGAGCGACTGTACCTCCTTCAGAATGAGCATCTCGTGACGGCAGGCCCGATCTAGAAAGGAATTAAAGAGAGGGGCGGGGCGGGTGCAAACGACGCAATCGGGCCAGAAATAAAATTAAAAGAAGGGCCAAGAGATTATCATTCCAGTGTATGAATGGATTTTCGTTCCAGTGTACATTTTCTCTCCGTTTCAGAGAATTATACAAAAAAATCTTGAAAAATATGTGAAATATGCACAAGTTTAATAATTTTTAACCTCTAAAAAGGAAGGGGGTGGCATTGGCCCTCTAGAGCTTTAAAACATTAAGTCTCCAACTGACCCAACACAGAAAATATTTCAGAATGATTTTGATATTTACAGCATCCATTATGACCATTATGGTAAGCAGTCTACCAGTCTGGTAAGTAAAAGTCTTAACCCTCTATTATATTTTTATTTAGCTCACTTTAAATTGACAGGCTCGTGGCAGACCTCTGTGGCAAACAGCAACTTGAGGGTTATTTTATTTCACTATTACTACTTATTGTTATTATTATTTCAAATAATTACAATACTTGCATGTAAGTACCATAGAGCTGTTCACAGGAAACAAACTGCTCAATTTTGCGTACTATCGCCCATTTCGGACCCCCCCCCCCCCTATAAAGTGTGCAGAATCATGGTTTTACTGTATATCATTCCAGAGAGGGGATGGATAGCAAAAAGCATTGGAGTGCTTGCTTGGGGGTGGCTCAGTCGGTAGCGCGCCAGGCTCGTAATCTGTAGTTCCCAGGTTCGAGTCCCAGCTGGGTCAGCGTTGAGATTTATCTCCGCAAAATTTCCCCGCCCTGCCCACGGTCAGTAGGGGACACCGATGGGCTTGGAAAGGCCGCCGTCCGTCGGATGGGACGTTAAGCCGTGGCCCCGTGTGCGGGAGAGCCATACCCTGTGCACGTTAAAGAACACGCTGGATGGCCTTGACGGCAGGCTACCATCTGTCTCCCAACAGCTGTTCCAGTGGGTCCCCTCCCCCAACCTTCTCTGAGCCTTCGGGGTCCTTGTGGCCTGGGCATTTAGCCCATGGTGTGCAAAAAAGTGCCGCTCAGAGATAAAAAAATCCAATCCAATTGGAGTGCTTGAAGAATAATTAGCTCTCAATGTTATTTACTTTTCTAAGGGCATGGCAGTAACCCCCTCCCCTGCCCTTAGAAAGGGGACACTAATGAGCTTAGAAAGGCTGCCGCCAGTCAGATGCGACGTTAAGCCGTGGACCCTGTACAGAAGAACCATACCGTGTAAACGTTACAGAACATGCTGGATGGCCTTGAGAGGAGGTTTACCATTTGTCTCCTGAAAGCTGTCTAGTGCGTCAACTTTCCAAGATCTTCTTCTCTGAGCCCTTGGACTTATAATCTCTTTAAGTTATAAGGTATTGTATAAGGCTTAAGCATTACATAATAAATAAAAAGGAGCCCTAGATAAATCTCTAATCGGTTTCTAGGCAATAAAACGCTTTTCGTGTTCGTTTGAACTTGAAATTAGCGCATCATCCGATTTAATATTCCCTCCTCCTTTTCTTGAAGCGGCTAATCACGAGTGAGTGCGTTGTGCGGTGCTCAGCGAACCAAAATAAATCCGAGTCGGTGTCTGCTCCTCTCATTAAGGGAAAATCAAGTTTACGCTGTATTCATTTGATCAAGATAAAGAAGAGGAAACTACTAATCTAGGTAATTGAGATGAGCGGGTCTCAGGTAAAACAGATTACTCCAAACAAGAGGAATTGATCTTTTTCTCTAGTTTGTCACGTGATCCGAAGCAGGAAGATCAGGATAACAATAAAGACTGCTAAACCGGAAGGAAAGTAAAAGAATGGTAGGCAAGATTACGTTTTGGAGAATTCGGAACATTTCCATGTTTGTGTTTTTAATTCATCTTCTTTTAATGTTTTTCTTTTATCTGTGTTTTTAATAGCATTAACACTTTTGGAGGGAAAAATGGATTAAAACTATTGAAAATATGTGTATGTTGTTTTTGGGGAAAGGGACTTGCTGACTGGACAACTTTTCAGAAAGGTGACACCATTTGAAGAAGGGGGTGTTATAAGTACGATCATAAACTAAGGACTCTCTGACAATAGCTTAAACACTATTGAACATTTGTTGTTCAGAACAAGTCTGGGAACGGAACTTGCTGGACTATTGTTAAACGCAGACGTCAACATCTACCCTTGTAGGTACGTCACATGACCATTTGCTTCGTTTTGCATTAAAATAAGTTCTTTCCAGATACTAGATTGGGTTGATTTACCCCTGAGCTTCACTTTTTCGTACACAATGGATTAAATGTCCAGGTCACAAGAACCCCAAGGGCTCAGAGAAGATTGGAGAATGGGATCTGGTGGAGAGCTCTTAAGAGATAGATGGTAACCTCCCGTCATGGCCATCTAATGTGTTCTTAACTTGCAAGAGAGAGTCTGGCTCTCCTGCATACGAAACCACAGCTTTACATCCCATTGATAGACGGCGGCATTTCCAAGATCATCGATGTCCCCTTTCTGATCGAAGTAAGAACAGGAGTTGTCAGAGGCAAACCCCAAACAGTCACAGTTGGGGATCGAACCTGGGAACTGCCGATTATGAGCATGGTGCGCTGACTGAGATGACCTCCGACCCAATCAATGTAGTACCAATGGGGATCAGACTTATTTTTATATTCAATGAAAGCCTTTCATTGAATGTAAAAATAAAACCTTTATAATAACTATAAAAACTTTATAATAACTATAAAACCTTTATAATAACTATAAAAACAACGGGACCTTTTGGCATTTCATGTTTGCTTGTTTGTTTCGCAATAACTCACCAATGTTTTCAGAAATCATTCATTTTCAATAAATAGAAAAACAACAGAAGTTCCTAAAAGCACTCATCAAGTTTGAAGATGAACAAACCACCCTTTGCGCAGGGATGACCGGCGCAAAGGGTGGTTCTCGCAGAAGTTAGGTAAGGAAGACATTTGCCTATGAGGCCATAAGGATCTTTACGTCATTAAAAGCGGCTCACTTGGGTTGGGTTGTTTTACCTCTGAGCGGCACTTTTTTGCACACAATGGGCTAAATGGCCAGGTCACATGGACCCCGAAGGCTCAGAGAAGGTTGGGGGAGGGGACCCACTGGAACAGCTGTTGGGAGACAGATGGTAGCCTCCCGTCAAGGCCATCCAGCGTGTTCTTTAACGTGCACAGGGTATGGCTCTCCCGCACACGGCGCCACGGCTTAACGTTCCATCCGACGGACGGCGGCCTTTCCAAGCCCATCGGTGTCCCTTACTGACAGTGGGCAGGGCGAGGAATTTTGCGGAGATAAATCTCAATGCTGACCCAGCTGGGACTCGAACCTGGGAACTACAGATTACGAGCCTGGCGCGCTACCGACTGAGCCACCCCCGCGCCCGCCACAAGAGGAGGACATCAAGTGCATACATTAGTAAACTTTCTGACTTGACCTCAACCCCATTGACCAAGTGTGGGATGCTCTGGGAAGACGTGTTATTGCTCAAGGATGTTTCCACTGGCACTCAGGGAGTTGCCGAATGCCCGTATGAGGATAGCTCACACATCCCCCAGGATCTCCTTGATGCTCTCACTGCTTCGATGCAGAAAAAGAGTAAAATATCTCTGACAATGACAAGAAATCGATTTGTTGGTCTCCTGCTTGTTTGTTTGAATCGCGAAGTCCAATTTCGAGTAACAATCGCCTGGTACAGTCGCTAAAAAAAAGTATCCGAACATTTTATGGTTGATTACAGAATTCGGAAAAAATATCTGGCAATGATTTTTTTAGAAATTAGTGATCTGGCAACCTTCGTGTCACGTGACACAAAGGTTGCCAGATCACTAATTTCTAAAAAAAATCATTGTCAGATATTTTTTCCGAATTCTGTAATCAACCGTAGTGTTCGGATACGTTTTTGAGCGACTGTAGGTGGTAATATTATTTTGATACTAGATCGTGTGGGCTCACTCACAGAAATATTGAGCGTGTGCAGTTACCGTTCACAGCAAAATGGAGCGTGTGTAACTGCACATGCTCCAGTTTGCTGTGAACGGTAACTGGAGCGTGTACAGTTGCTGTACACGCTCCAGATATTTTTCTTGAATTCTGTAATCACGTGACACTAAGGTTGCTAGATCACTAATTTCTAAAATAATCGTTGCCAGATATTTTTTCCGAATTCTATAATCCACCATAGTGTTCGGATACTTTTTTGAGCAACTGTAGGTGGTCATATTATTTTGATACTAGATCGTGTGGGCTCACTCACGGAAATATTGAGCGTGTGCAGTTACCGTTCACAGCAAACTGGAACGTGTGCAGTTGTTGTACACGCTCCAGATATTTTTCCTGAATTCCGTAATCACGTGACACGAAGGTTGCCACATCACTAATTTCTAAAAAAATCATTGCCAGATATTTTTTCCGAATTCTGTAATCCACCATAATGTTCGGATACTTATTTGAGTGACTGTAGTCTTGTTAAATTCCACTGTTTATTTTTTGCCACTTTCAGTTGGTCATTAATAAAGTTCTTAAGCTTTCTGAACTCGTCTTTATTCATCGGTGTCTTGACAGAGAAGACGCATAGATATTTTACATCATCATCCTCAAGCAGCCATGGGCTACGGAAGTCCACCCAGACCGTGCTATTTAGTTCTCCAAGCAAGTCTATCCTGAGCTACATCTGCTGCATCCGGCCACTGCACACCAATTCTAACAAGGTCCTGTTTGACATTGTCTGCCCACCGTATCATACGTCTCCCCTCTTTCTGATGCCTTTAAGCACACTGTTCATAACCCTATTCGCCAATCTATAATTATTTATACGGGCAACATGGCCAAAGCAACGGAGTCTCTCTCTGCACAATATGCTGCTTAAAGGAGGTTGCAGACTCCTTTGCCTAACCTCATCATTAGTTACAAAGTTGAACCACCTAATGCCCAAGATACTGCGTAAGCATCTGGAATCAAATGCATCTAGTTTCCTGTTATCTTGTTTACAAAGTGTCCAAGTTTCACTACAATAACTAACCCTAGAAAGAACCAAACTATTATACAGTCTAATTTTAGTCTTTAGGTGTATACGCCTATTTCTCCACACTCTCCATAGATTCTTAAAAGTTCCAGCAGCAATCCCTATTCGTCTGTTAATCTCATGCCGCACATCACCATTATCTGTTACATAGCTCCCAAGATAATTAAACTGTGACACCTGCTCAAGACTGCAACCATTCAGATTAACTGAATCACAGCCTGCCTGACCAATTTTCAAGGTATATTTAAAGAAAAAGCTGTTGATGTTTTTATTGGATTTGACCTACTTCTGAAAATCCCTTAATTGCTTCGATCAATGTAAAAAAAAATGTCCCAAATTCATACGATTTATTAGTCTGCGATCCAAGTATTCTATTAGTTATTCTATTTAGATTCACTTGCGCCATTTGTAGAGTTGCTGAAGAGATTTCTCCATCCTGAAATTTAGTAATTTATTCTCGAATTCAATGGTAAGAAAAGAGAATAAGTCATTATCTCGTTTTGAAGTGAATGGATATTTATAGTCAACGTTTATTATCACGTTCGGCTTTATTGACTTTTCCATCAACTCGATTCGGATTCCCCCTTTCGCAGTTCTGTGCTCAATTCCCCAAAGTCCTCTTCCAACGGTTACACTTCGGTCGAAATGAACTCGAGGAAACAAACTGCGGATTTCGCTTCGTAGAACATTGATGCTGCTGCTGCTGACGAGACTGCGTGTGGGAGAAATCCGTACTGCTTTGCTTAAACGTTGGGTGGCTGGGGGGCAAAGAAAGGAAGTGGACTTCAGAGAATTTATGTGGAGGGAAACAACTGCTCCCCCCCATTACCTACAAGCACATTTCTTCTTCGTTCTGCAACATCTACTTTAGCAATGGTGAGTGAAATCAATGATGTGTTTCGAGACGGAAGGAGGCTCACCAAAACGCTTCTGGCTACTCTTACACAAGAAAACATGCTTTGCTATTTTCGGAGGAATTTAATCATCACAGAGAGTCTAGTTATATATTACAGGGAGACAATTCATGGAGCAGAAATTCTTTGTTGGCAATTCTTTATAGAGAGGAAATAACAAGTAGTGGAAATGACGTCATAATGAATGAAACTTAGAAGGTATTATTATAAGGCACGCTTCATGTGATTATGAAAGAGCAAAGTCGGCATTTTAGTCTTCTATAAATGCAGGGTTGGGTTGTTTTACCTTTGAGCGGCACTTTTTTGTACACTATGGGGCTAAATGGCCAGGTCACATGGACCCCGAAGGCTCAGAGAAGGTTGGGGGAGGGGACCCACTGGAACAGCTGTTGGGAGACAGATGGTAGCCTGCAGTCAAGGCCATCCAGCGTGTTCTTTAACGTGCACAGGGTATGGCTCTCCCGCACACGGGGCCACGGCTTAACGTCCCATCCGACGGACGGCGGCCTTTCCAAGCCCATCGGTGTCCCTACTGACCGTGGGCAGGGCGGGGAATTTTTGCGCAGATACCCTCAACGCTGTCCCAGCTGGGACTCGAACCTGGGAACTACAGATTACGAGCCTGGCGCGCTACCGACTGAGCCACCCACGCCCCGTATAAATGCAGGACTTAGAAAAGAACATCGCGTGAGGAAGTCGGCATTGTATGAAGAAGTTGACACCATTTGAAAATGGGGACTCTATGGTAGGAAGTTGACATCTTTTGAGAATGGGGACACCATATGAGGAGATTGGTAACTTCTGAGAAGGATGAGGAAACTGGCAACGTTTAACGAAGAGGACTATATGAAAATTTGACATCGTATAAGGAAATTGACACAGTTTTAGGAAGGAGGTACCAAGTGCGGAGTTAACGCCACTTGAGGAAGAAAACATCATATGAGAAGTTGGCACCGTTTAAAGAAGTGAACACCATTTCAGAAAGAGCACATTAAGGAAGGGAATCCTATTCTGGGGAAGAGGACATAGGCGCCGATTCCACGAGGAAGACGGGGGGAAATAATCCCCGTGCTGATTTAGGTACAGTCGCTCAAAAAAGTATCCGAACACTATGGTTGATTACAGAATTCAGAAAAAATATCTGGCAACGATTTTTTTAGAAATTAGTGATCTGGCAACCTTCGTGTCACGTGATTACAGAATTCAGGAAAAATATCTGGAGCGTGTACAGCAACTGTACACGCTCCAGTTACCATTCACAGCAAACTGGAGCGTGTGCAGTAACTGCACACGCTCCAGTTTGCTGCGAACGGTAACTGCACACGCTCAATATTTCTGTGAGTGGGCCCACACGATCCAATGTGCTGTGAACATTAACCGCAACCGCTCCAGTTTGCTGTGAAAGGTAACTGCACACGCTCCATATTCATTGCATTATATATTCATACGCATTATACACATTAAAAAATATCCGAACACTATGGTTGATTATAGAATTCAGAAAAAATATCTGGCAACGATTTTTTTAGAAATTAGTGATCTGGCAACCTTCGTGTCACGTGACACGAAGGTTGCCAGATCAAAAAAATCTAAAAAAAATCGTTGCCAGATATTTTTTCTAAATTCCGAAATCAACCATAGTGTTCGGATACTTTTTTGAGCGACTGTACGGGGGCAAAGGCATCTTTTCGCCCCCCTGTCATTTTACAATATAAAAAACACAAATTATATTTTTCATCTTGTATCGTCCAAAATAAAATCCAAATAGGGTCGTTAGAATAGTGAACTGTGGAAGAAACTAATTTCTATGTCAAGGCAAGATTTTTGCTTTAGTTGAAGTTGACAACGCTGAATAGAGATAGATAGCTGCTGTTTGTACTGTTGTAGCCCTGAGGTAGCGTCACAGGTATGCTTGACTGGTTCGCCTGTGTTCAGTTAATACAATGCAAGGGTAAGGTTAAAACAGACGCATTTCTGAAATAACTGGAAAAGGGTGACACATTTCTTATGTTGAAAATTATAAGCATCATTTTAAAACGTTTAGAACAGGCAAATATTACCATGCAGAAGGCATTTCTGTATCTCAAGACGTGTAATAAACATTATTAATAACTAGTCTCGTGGGGCGGGGGTAGCTCAGTCGGTAGCGCGCCAGGCTCGTAATCTATAGTTCCCAGGTTTGAGTCCCAGCTGGGTCAGCGTTGAGATTTATCTCCGCAAAATTCCCTGCCCTGCCCACGGTCAGTAGGGGACACCGATGGGCTTGGAAAGGCCGCCGTCCGTCGGATGGGACATTAAGCCGTGTCCCCGTGTGCGGGAGAGCCATACCCTGTGCACGTTAAAGAACACGCTGGATGGCCTTGACGGGAGGCTACCATCTGTCTCCCAACAGCTGTTCCAGTGGGTCCCCTCCCCCAACCTTCTCTGAGCCTTCGGGGTCCATGTGACCTGGCCATTTAGCCCATGGTGTGCAAAAAAGGGCCGCTCAGAGGTAAAACAACCCAACCCAAAACAATTCCTTGTCCTTGTGACCTGGCCATTTAGCTCATTTTGTGCAAAAATGTACCCTCAGTGCTAAGGTCAACCCAACTCTTAACGCAACTGTGAGGAGATTTCCCCACTAACTCCACAATCCCCTCAGGGAGAAAAGGGAAGACCCTAGGGCTTGGAAAGGTTTGTGTCCTATAAGCTGTAACCTCGTGTGCAAAAGAGTTGTATCTTGTGAGCGTTAAAGAATATGTTGAATACCCATGATGGGAGGCTCCCACTTGAATGAGCTAAATGTCCATGTCACAAGGACCCCAACGGCTCAGAGAAGGTTGGGAAAGGGGATCCACTGGGGAGCTGTAACAGCTCTCCAGTGAGGCCCCTTCCCCAACCTTCTCTGAGCCGTTGGGGTCCTTGTGAGATGGACATTCATCTCAATTGTGTGCAATAAAAACTGTCGCTCAGAGGTAAAACAACCGAATCCAACTCTTCAGAAACTCTTCGATCTTCACCCTGAGAGCAAAGTCACTCCTTTTAAATGTAAGATCTATATTTAGGTTTCGATCTCTTGCCACCGGTAAAAGCGTTCCTCTGTAGTCATTTGCTCCCAATCAGGATGGAGAGAGATAGAGATCGGAAGAGATCGGAGCTTGATCACAAAGAAGAAATCAACTCGCACCTGATCATGATGATGCTCATTTGAAGACGAAACGCGTTAGAATACCATTCTACTCACATCTCTTATTCAACCATCAAATTATCACGTCCTTAATAGTCTTGCGTCTGCTTCCTTTTTTGAAGCTGTGGAATACTGGAAAAGAAGCAATTTTTATTTTTGCTGTTCTCTTTTAGGATCATTGTAAACAATATATTCCAGGCACATAACCAGAAATATTTTCAAGGAAGTGGAGAGCTAAATAAAAATAAATATTCCTTCAAGCAGCTGCTTGCCACAGAGGTCTGACAGGAGGCCTGCCAATTTATACGCCATATTAGAAGGTCTGTGAGGGTGGCGGAATCTCAGCAGAAAAAGAAACACAAATACCCACGCTTTATCCGGGACTCGAACCCAGGTCCCTTTGATCAGCAGCTAAGTACACTGACCACTCTGCCATGGGGTGATAAAAGCAATGGAAAAATATTCCATATATAAGAAGATGCGATATATTTTATTTATTGCTATTAAAGTACACTGGTGTGACTCTATGGGCCACATAGGATGAAACACGAAATATTCTCGCCGTTAAAAAGTAGAAGAGAAAAAAATTCGACAATCTGATTTAGAACAAATTGAAAAAAGATCAATTTGAATTTAAAAAAAAGGTAAATCTTCATTTAGCAAAAGCTGCGGTAGTGGGGGGGGGGGGTTCGTTTACAGAGCAAAAACATTTTTTTCTTTGTTTTTATCTCTAATCACTTTTTGAACACAAGAAGCGACTAAACGGTCCCATGGCCAGGGTTGGGTTGTGTTGTTTTACCTCTGAGCGGCACTTTTTTGCACACCATGGGCTAAATGGCCAGGTCACATGGACCCCGAAGGCTCAGAGAAGGTTGGGGGAGGGGACCCACTGGAACAACTGTTGTGAGACAGATGGTAACCTCCCGTCAAGGCCATTCAGCGTGTTCTTTAACGTGCACAGGGTATGGCTCTCCCGCACACGGGGACACGGCTTAACGTCCCATCCGACGGACGGTGGCCTTTCCAAGCTCATCGGTGTCCCCTACTGACCGTGGGCAGGGCGGGGAATTTTTGCGGAGATAAATCTCAACGCTGACCCAGCTGGGACTCGAACCTGGGAACTACAGATTACGAGCCTGGCGTACTACCGACTGAACCCCCCCCCCCCCCCCCCCATGGCCAGGACCTCTGCTAAAAGCTGAATAGGAGAAAGGTGTCCACTGGCCAGCTATTAGGAGACAGATTGAAGAGTCCTGCCAAGGCCATTAAGTTTGGTTCAGGATATGGTCTTCGTACAAAAGGAGCCACGTTTAATGTCCTGTTCAACTGATAGCAGCTTTTTCAAGCCCATCGTTATTCTTTTTCTCTCCAAGGTGGAAGTAGGGGTTAGCGGACAAATTATCAACTCAGTCACAATTGGAAATCGAACCTTGGGCAGCAGATTAGGAGCCTGGCACGCCACTGACCGAACTTACGTCCTCCCTTTTTAGCTCTTGGCTGTTTTTAAAAGTCATCTGGTTTTTCACGTAAATTGATCGCTCTACCTGTTGTGTGGGGGGCCTCAGTAAGTAGAATGCGAAGCTCCAAGGTCTGAGTTCCGACGTTGATAGGGGACGGGGGTGGCTCAGTCGGTAGCGCGCCAGGCTCGTAATCTGTAGTTTCCAGGTTCGAGTCCCAGCTGGGTCAGCGTTGAGATTTATCTCCGCAAAATTCCCCGCCGTGCCTACGGTCAGTAGGGGACACCGATGGGCTTGGAAAGGTCGCCGTCCGTCGGATAGGACGTTAAGCCGTGGCCCCGTGTGCGGGAGAGCCATACCCTGTGCACGTTAAAGAACACACTGGATGGCCTTGACGGGAGGCTACCATCTGTCTCCCAACAGCTGTTCCAGTGGGTCCCCTCCCCCAACCTTCTCTGAGCCTTTGGGGTCCATGTGACCTGGCCTTTAGCACATGGTGTGCAAAAAAAGTGCCGCTCAGAGGTAAAACAACCCAACCCTGCCATCCTCACAGACCTTCTACTATGGCATATAAACTGACAGGGTCCTGTCAGACCTCTGTGGCAAGCAGCTGCTTGAGGGGGTATTTATTTTTTTATTTTTTTATTTATTTATATAAATAAACCGTATATCAGTTCAAAAACGAGACCTATTGGATAGCGGTTCAAAATCATCCAGTGTGTGTCTGCCGCGAATATCCTTATAATAGAGTTCCTCGACAAGCTTTGCCTAAAGTCACCCACCATCAGTGTTGTCTAGAACAGAACACACATCTGTGTTAGAGTTCTGTTGGCAGCAATTAATTACTTCAGGCCCTCAGAGGAAAGATAATAGCAACCTCTTCATCCACATCAAATCGTCTTCCTGTTCGTTATGTTTACCTCGTGAATAATTTATTACTATCGTATTGTTACAACGACTGTGCAGTATGATGAACGAATAGTAAAGACTTTGTTGAATATTCCGCCAACCGAACCAAGAAATGAATGCAAAGAGTTCAGATATTTGGATTATTAATGAAAATATACGAAGAAATTGTACTAATGGCGGTAAATTATACTCCTAAGCAATGCTCATTATGAGATTGTGAGTTCGGAGGTTGTGCTATGGAATAGAGGTAAAGTTCTGAATGAGTACCGGCGTGAAACATACCACAGTGAAATTAGATGTTCTAGAAAGTATTTGTTAGTAGTACATCGTTTGCGGCGAGTGATTATTTTGAATTAAATTTGGATCGCATTCAAGGTGAATGATAGGAACAATGTTGAAATGCGAATTTAAGGTGCATAATCGATTTCTTGGACAAGGAATTTAGTACTTCAAAACCTGAAATGTATTAAATGGGTCTCGTTATGAATTAATTAATTTGGGGAAAGATGTTAATAATTTAATCAGAGTGTATGCTCTAAACTTTTTAATCCAAGTACCGTAAGTCGTTAATTGAATATCCAAGTGCCAGTAAGTTATTAATTTAAAGTTCTTTCCAGCATTTTATAAAATCCTTTATTCAGTTTAATATTTGTTGAATGCACACAGGAAAAATCAGTTTTCGATATGATGGATGAAGTTTATTTATTTCGGAATAAGCTTACAATTACAAAGAAATATTTTTTTTCACATTAAAGTTTTTTTTCTGCATGTTATTAAAAATTTACCACCCAGCGCCTTTTGAATAATTTGGGAACCTCTGTCTCTGAATTGGATTATAAGTTATTCTGACCTTGGTAGAGGATTTTCAATATTGTGTAATGAACAAAATTCCTGCTCGGAGGAAGACCAAGATAAAAAATCAGTTTGGAATGTTTTACCTCTGAGGAGCACTTTTTTGCGCACAATGGGTTAAATGTCCAGATCACAAGGACTCCGATGGCTGAGAGAAGGTTGGGAGAAGGGGACTACTGGACAGCTGCTAGGAGACAGATGGGAGTCTTCTGTCAATGTGGGGCGGGGGTGGCTCAGTCGGTAGCGCACCAGGCTCGTAATCTGTTGTTCCCAGGTTCGAGTCCCAGCTGGGTCAGCGTTGAGATTTATCTCCGCAAAATTCCCCCGCCCTGCCCACGGTCAGTAGGGGACACCGATGGGCTTGGAAAGGCCGCCATCCGTCGAATGGGACGTTAAGCCGTGGCCCCGTGTGCGGGAGAGCCATACCCTGTGCACGTTAAAGAACACGCTGGATGGCCTTGACGGGAGGCTACCATCTGTCTCCCAACAGCTGTTTCAGTGGGTCCCCTCCCCCAACCTTCTCTGAGCCTTCGGGGTCCATGTAACCTGGCCATTTAGCCCATAGTGTGCAAAAAAATGCCGCTCAGAGGTAAAACAACCCAACAACCTGTCAATGTGCCCAGGGGTATAGCTTTCCTGGGGACGGAGCTCAACAACCTTCCAAGGGACGGCGCCGTTTCCAAGCACAGCAGTGTCCTCTTTTCCAAAAATTGGGCCTGAGACACAAAACAACACGAAAAGTGGCATGCACATTCCATAACAATTAAAGGAAGATTAGAGCGTAAATAGCCGTCCCGTGGCCGAGTGGTTAGCGCGCTTGGCTACTGATCTAAGGGACTTGGGTTCGAGCCCCGGGTCAAGGCATGGATGTTCATGTTATTTTCTGCTGAGGTCCTGCCATACTCTCAGACCTTCTACTCTGGCATATAAACTGACAGGTCCCTGTCAGACCTCTGTGGTAAGCAGCTGCTTGAGGTGGTATTTATTCATTTTTATTTTTTAGAGCGTAAATCAAATAATTATTTAAGTAGGATTTACCGTCGTTTAATACGTAATAATGTATTTATTTGCTTTTAACAGATGAACTTTTTTATTAAATGTGCATCTTCGTAAGTTTTGAAAGAAAATATCGACGTAATAAAAGTAGAATTAATGGAAAGACTAATTATCTTGCCATTTCTCCCAATTTTTTCGCTTTGATGTTGATATGAAAATTGTCAAAGCGTTAACCTTTGCAAGGTTATTCAAAATCATATCATATTGGATTACGTTAACAAAAAAATGTTAAATGATTGTTTACAAAAAGTAAATTACTCACCATTAAATGAAAAAAAAATGAAAGATTACTGAAATAGGATCGTCAAGAATTTTTATGCTAACATCGTTATTTAGCAATTACTAAAATCTTGCGAATGCACTTTCTGCATCGAAGTGCTTTGTTCTTTGCCGATTTGTTTATTATTCGATTGGTGACTTTTTTTTTTTACCTCGCTGGGATTTTTTTTTCTATTCGATAATATATTTTTTTTCTTTTTGCTGCATTATAGAAAATAAATGAAAAAAAAGATAAAACTGAAAGGGTATGAAGTTGACATCAGGAGTAATCTATGCCCAAACTGACTGTGATAGTAAGATTTATGAAACGACTCATCTAAATGGAAAGTGAAAAAAAAATTCTGATTTTCGTAGTATTTCAATAATATTAGAAAGGATTGAGACGACAGAATTTAAGAAAAAATTAACAGGGATTTTTTTTTTGTGGGGGGGAAGGGGCAAATAACTGGATTGGACCGGAATGCATCAGAATGATATTTCGGCCAACTTTATTTATGAAGAAAATATTTTCTCTTAACAAAGTAAATGGGGGCGGGGGCGGGGGTGACTCAGTCGGTAGCGCGCCAGGCTCGTAATCTGTAGTTCCCAGGTTCGAGTCCCAGCTGGGGTCAGGGTTGAGATTTATCTCCGCAAAAATTCCCCACCCTGCCCACGGTCAGTAGGAGACACCGATGGGCTTGGAAAGGCCGCCGTCCGTCGGATGGGACGTTAAGTCGTGGCCCCGTGTGCGGGAGAGCCATACCCTGTGCACGTTAAAGAACACGCTGGATGAGCCTTGACGGGAGGCTACCATCTGTCTCCCAACAGCTGTTCCAGTGGATCCCCTCCCCCAACCTTCTCTGAGACTTCGGGGTCCATGTGACTTGGCCATTTAGCCCATAGTGTGCAAAAAAGTGCCGCTGAGAGGTAAAACAACCCAAAACAACCCAACTTAACAGAGTAACACATATTTTACCCTCCATTTTAGTGGTTTAAATTTTTTTCTTTCCACATCTGTTCCAATTATCAAAATTCTTCCAAGGGGAAATGGATAATCCTGCACTAATATATGGCCTAGTTGTTCTATCCAAAAAACAAAGCATTTTATTTAGACCGTTCGTGTAAGTCACAAAAAATCTAACACTCAGGACGAAGTTCTCCAAGATATGATACAGGTCACTTAATAAAGAAATCTGAACTCGCCTATTTACTTTTAGCAAATGTTCTCAGTTGGTCATCTTCCCCAATTTTTTAATTGATCGTTGGGGAAGATAATTTATCTAAAGGAAAGATAATCCTCTAAAAATAATCTAAGAGGAAAACTAGAAAACTCTGATCCAGCATTTAGAATACTCTGTAACAGAAAATAGAGGACAAAAACCAAGTAACACATCTTTAGTTAAAGATCGAAACGTGAATCACAAGACCGCTCATGTAGAGTCGCTCAAAAAGTATCCGAACACTATGGTTGATTACAGAATTCAGAACAAATATCTGGAGCGTGTACAGCAACTGTACACGCTCCAGTTACCGTTCACAGCAAACTGGAGCGTGTGCAGTTACTGCACACGCTACAGTTTGCTGTGAATGGTAACTGCACACGCTCAATATTTCTGTGAGTGGGCTCACACGATCCAGGTTTTTATGAGCTCACACGATCCAATGTGCTGTGAACAAATATTTTTTCTGAATTCTGTAATCAACCATAGTGTTCGAATACTTTTTTGAGCGACTGCACGCGTAAAAGTAAAAGTATTATTTAAGCACATTGTTAAAAGCGGAGGATGTCAAAAAAAATGTCATCTGCAGCTGTTGTTGAGGTTTTACCGATCTGACGGTTATTAAAAATAATCTTGAAGTCCGAATGAAGAAATCAGATTTTTTCTTCTAATAATAAATATGCACTTGACATAAAATTTAATGACAGCAAACGAACGCTTTTGAACACTGACGCCGATGACGGAATTATGACTCGAAGCATCTTTATTACAAGCATTAGGTTGCTTTTTGCACAACGCCAACAGGTTGTTATTTTAAATTCGTTTTCAGTGGCTGGAGATTTTGCTTCTTAAAATTTACTCGACGTGGGATTTAATTCATTTGAAGCCAGAAGTGAAACGGACTGCGTTTCTTTTTAATTGCTAGCGAAGCCTCGAAAGTTAGATAAGTCAACAAGTTAAGCTGAAAGAGGAAAGCTAGAATCCTAAGAGACTATCTGATTAATTAGAAACGGATTTAACGAGAATCCGAAGTTCCTTGGAAACAGATGAATACAATGCAGCAACAATAAGCAGGGAGTCGAATGGAGGCTTTGGAATAATTTAATGGCAGTTCAGGATTGTTATATATCTGTTAATAAAGTTAACCGTTGGGTGTTTACTGTGGAGACGTTGGAATAATGAAAACATATTTCGACATTCATGCAAAATATTACAGTAAGGAGATAAGAAAGTTTTGTCTTTAGTTAAAATAACGAAAGAATATATTTTACGTAAGTTGGGAATGTTCTGGCAAAAATGAAATGATAGATTTGGTTGAGGTTGTGGGAATTAAAAAAATATATATTTTGAAATGGAACGAAAGTCGGATGTTGTGTTGTTTTCCTTTGAGCGGCACTTTTTTGCCCCGAAAGGCTAAAGGACTAGGTCACAAGGACCCAAAGGGCTCAGAGAAGGTTAGGGAATGGGATCCATTGGACAACTATTAGGAGAGGGATGGGAGCCTCCAGTCAAGGACATCTAGGGTGTGTTTCTACTGCACACGGGGCCACGGATAAACGTCCCATCCGACGGACGGTGATCTTTCTAAGCCTTTCGGTGTCCCTCTACTGACCCAGGGCAAAGCGGGGAGTTTTTGCGGAGATAAATCTCAACTTTAGCTCAAGGGGAACTCGAATCCATGATTTGACTAACTAATAATGACTAATAATGAGCCAAAGTTCAGATTTATTTCCACAAAAACTCCCCGCCTTGCCCTGGGTCAGTAGGGGGACACCGAAAGGCTTAGAAAGATCACCGTCCGTCGGATAGGACATTAATCCGTGGCCCCGTGTGCAGTTAACTGCAGATTACGAGTCTGGCCTATTTTACTGCAAATCTGATTACGAGTCTGGCCTAATTAACTGCAGATTACGAGTCTGGCCCGCTACTGACTGAGTTACCCCCCCCCCCCCCCCAAGTAATGAGATGGGATAAAACTAAAAGCATAGATTTGAAGACAGGCTGTGACAAAACAATGTAATAAATTTTAAAGATGGGGATGGAACAACAATAGAAGAATAGATTTTTTTTCCAGATTGGAAGGAACGAAAAAAAAATTAAATTTGGGGGAAACAATAATAAACGAATAGATTCTGTGCACGTTGGGAGAGGGGGGCAAAAAAAACAATAAAAATTTGTGTAGGTTGGAGAGGGGAACAAAAATAACAGCAAATTTTGGATGTGGGAGACGGGGAGAGAAGTGTAGGAAAAACAAAGATTTTGTCCGTGTTAGGGAAAGGTTGGATTGTTTTACCTCTGACCGGCACTTTTTTGCACACCATGGGCTAAATGGCCAGGTCACATGGACCCCGAAGGCTCAGAGAAGGTTGAGGGAGGGGACCCACTGGAACAGCTGTTGGGAGACAGATGGTAGCCTCCCGTCAAGGCCATCCAGCGTGTTCTTTAACGTGCACAGGGTATGGCTCTCCCGCACACGGAGCCACGGCTTAACGTCCCATCCGATGGACGACGGCCTTTCCAAGCCCATCGGTGTCCCCTACTGACCGTGGGCAGGGCGGGGAATTTTGCGGAGATAAATCTCACTCAACGCTGACCCAGCTGGGACTCGAACCTGGGAACTACAGATTACGAGCCTGGCGCGCTACCGACTGAGCCACCCCCGCCCCGTTAGGGAAAGGGGTAAACACGGAAAAATATATTTTGTGCAGGTTGACGGTGGGAAAAAAGTAAAAGAACTAAAGTGAATGAAAATAATTGAGACAATGAGAGTGCCCAGTTGTTAATCATTCATTGATCTTATAGATCGACTAATTATTATCATAGTTCATTGGTTGATTGAGATATAATTGATAACTCAATCAACCAATGACTTTGAGAAGCATTGGTGTTTCAACTGCGCAGTATCAGAGTCTCAATTACTTTCACTTACTCCTCTCCACTGAACAGAACAGATTTTTTTTTTACAGATTAGTATGGGTGATTAAAATAGATTTATTGTCGAGGTTAAGACATAAATATTGCGTAGAAGATAGGGGGTAATTCGTTTCATCCAATTTCTGAGCTGCTGGGAGATATATTTTGCCCCTTAGAGTTTATTTGCCACTAGAAAACAGAAATTAAAACTTAAGAAAAGAAATTATTTTTGTTGCTTTTGTCAAAAAGAAATTGTTCATGCTATTTTCTACGTGTTTCTTTGATAAATGAATGGCGTTTAATGCATCTACCAATGGTTTTGCTCTACTGTTAATATTTGCAAAGCTATTACAGAAAATCAGTTTTCATGAAATTCAGCATTTTATGCTGGCAATGCGTACTTTGTTTCCGCATATCGCTAAAATTGGCATATATATATATTACATCATCATCATCATCCTCAAGCAGCCATGGGCTACGGAGGTTCAACCAGACCGTGCAATTTAGTTCTCCAAGCAAGTCTATCCTGAGCTACATCTACTGCGTCTGGCCACTGCACACCAATTTTAACAAGGTCCTGTTTGACATTGTCTGCCCACCGCATCCTAGGTCTCCCCTTCTTTCTGAGGCTTTTAGGCACACTGTTCATAACCCTATTCGCCAATCTATAATTATTCATACGGGCAACATGGCCAAACCAACGGAGTCTCTCTCTGCACAATATGCTGCTTAAAGGAGGTTGCAAACTCCTTTGCCTAATCTCATCATTAGTTACAAAGTTGAACCACGTAATGCCCAAGATACTGCTTAAGCATCTGGAATCAAAAGCATCTAGTTTCCTGTTATCCTGTTTACAAAGTGTCCAAGTTTCACTAACATAACTAACCCTAGAAAGAACCAAACTATTATACAGTCTAATTTTAGTCTTTAGGTGTATACGCCTATTTCTCCCCACTCCCCACAGATTCTTAAATGTCCCTGCAGCAATCCTTATTTGTCTGTTAATCTCATGCCAGGTATCACCAATATCTGTTACATAGCTCCCAAGATAATTAAGCTGTGACACCTGCTCAAGACTGCAACCATTCAGATTAACTGAATCACAGCCTGCCTGACCAATTTTCATCACTTTAGTTTTCTCTCTGTTTGTAACCAAACCTACTCTACTACCAGTCTCATCAACAGCTCGAATGAAAGAGTTCATCTCATCAACATCATTTGCCAAAAGGGCTAAATCATCAGCATAATCTAAATCAGAAATTTTCGTATCTCCAGCCCATTTAAGGCCAAAATCTTTCCCTTGAAGTGAATTTCGCATAACATAATCAATAACCAAGCTAAAGAGAAAAGGAGACAAAATGCACCCTTGTCGAACACCAGAAGTAATGCTAAACCAATTGCTACAAGCCTTACCAACTCTCACACACAACTCAGTGTTATTATAGAGAGCTTTCATAATGTTAACTACCTTGTCTGGTATACCATATGATCTCACAATCAACCACAAATTATGACGATCAACAGAGTCGAAAGCCTTTTTGAATCAACAAAGCTAGCAACCAAAGGTTTCTGAAACTCTAAACATTTCTCAAGAATCTGCCTAAGTGAAAATATCTGATCCACACATCTCCTACCACTTCTGAATCCACATTGCTCATCACGCAATTGACTGTTAACCAGATTCTTAATTCTATTAAGCACAATCATGGGAAGAACTTTACCTGGAACAGAGAGTAGGCTAATACCCCTATAGTTATCACAAGAACTGCGATCACCTTTTTTGAAAATAGGGATAACAATAGCTCTGGTAAAATCCTTAGGAACCATGACTTTATCATAAAAGATATTCAGAATTTCAGTCATCCAAGTGGTAACCGAAACATTTCCAGCTCTAAGCATTTCGGTAGTAATTTCATCTACCCCTGGGGATTTATGAAGTTTAAGTTTAGAAACAGCCAAAATAACTTCAGATTGTGTTATAGGGCCAACATTAAAGCCACCAATGCATCTATCATCATTGCAAACAATGGGTGTAGAACTAACTACATTGTTTTGAACATCACTGAAATGCTCAGCCCACCTAGCCATGACAGAATCCTCCCCTTCTATAACCTTACCTTGTTTATCCTTCAATCCTTGTATGCCTGTCCGTTTTCTACCACACAAAACATTAACTATCTGGTACAGCTCTCTGCTGTTGTGCTGTCTAACTGCTTCCTCGGCTTTGTCAGCCAAACCATCAAGCCAAAGATTCTTATCAGCAGCTAACTGATCCTTTACAAGTTTATTAAGGTCTCTGTAATGCTTTCTATTAGGACTAGTAGGGTATTGATTAAGGGCATTCCTGCAGTTCTTTCTTTCCGAAATAAGCTCAAGTGCCTTATCACTAAGATAATTTTGCCTCTTCTGCTCCTTTTTTCCTAAAAGAGTACTGTTAGTGTCCAAAAAAGCCTGTTTAAAATGATCCCATTCTTCCTCAACTTCAGTAGTAAGCAAACCATGACTGTCATAATGACTAAGTAACCTATCATGGTAAGCTTTGGCTATAACTGGATATTTCAGAGCTTCAGTATTAAAAGTAAATTTTTTAACCCTAGCACAACACTTTTTAAGTTTAAGTTGCAACACACTTTTAACAAGGTAATGGTCAGATCCAATTTCAGCTCCCCTATATGCCCTGGTATTCCTAACAGAACTAGCCCATTTGCTGTTAATTAATATGTAATCAATCATATTCTTATGCAGCCCATCAGGTGAAACCCATGTGTACTTATGTATGTCGCGGTGTTTGTAATAAGTGTTAGTTATTCTGAATCCATTGAGTTTACTTACCTGTAGGAGACGTTGTCTATTGCCATTGCAGCTACCAATACCAAAAGGGCCTATTACTCCTCCCCAAAGGTCAGAGTCAGTACCAACTTTGGCATTGAAGTCACCAAGAACAAGGGTAATATCTCCTTTCTTGACAGAATTCAAAATATCCTGAAGTTGTTCATAAAACCTATCCTTCTCATCCTCATCGGCATCCTCAGTGGAGGAATAACAGCAGATAACATTCAAGTCTTTAACGCTTGTCTGAAATTTTGCTGTAAGAAACCTTTCATTAATGCACTCATATCCTAGAAGAGCATCGCTAGCGTGTCTGCTGAGAAGCAGACCCACGCCTTGGTGATGCTTATTGTCGTCCCTCCCTGAAAAGAGAAATTTAAGATTATTTTTAAGAATCTGACCTTTATCTGTCCATCTGGTCTCTTGCAAGCCGATAATATCTAAATTATAATGGTGGAATTCTTGTGTGAGGACATCAAGAGAAAAATCTCTGTGCAGAGTCCTCACATTCCAACTACCTATGGAGAGAAAATGGTTACTGGGATGTTTAAAGAAACTATGTTTATTGAGAGATGGAATGCCGACAATATCAAACAGCCCCCTAATCGCAGACATGGGGCGAAGACCCGTTCCCCCACTACTAAAGGCTGAAGCCATATACACTGGAAGACTTCCTCCAATGTAGAATTTGACGATGCCAATAGAAGCAAAGAGTTCAGGTGCCTGCGATGACTTCTGCTCAGGATTATCCACCAGCTGATAAACATATCCTGTGAATCTATTCACTTGGGGCTGTCAACCCACAAACAAACAGAAAACACAGCGGAAGATTTTCCCTCCACAGAAGCCCACCAGTGAAGCAAAATCAGGATCCATAATCAAGCTCAGAGCCATATATCAGTCCAGTCCAGTAGGTTTATATGGTCAGCACCAGGATCCTGTGTGGTTGACCACTCCTCAGCAGGGTAGAAAAAGAAGAAAAATAGCCATAGTTGTCCAGATCAGTAGGCTACACTAATCTGGCAGCCCTCCCCTTCCGTTCACTTCCACAAGAGAGTATCTCTTTTGAAAGTTACTAACGGTCCGCACCACGAGAAGACGGGGTCGGACATTAGGTGCTAGGCCTGGCCAGTTCTATGCATCATCACAGGGGATTGGTGCATAGCTCTCCTTCCAGTGACTACCTAGCTACCATTTACAGACCAATTACATACATTACGTAAATACATATATTTACATCAAATCTGTTCAGTAAAATTGGCTACCAACCATAAATTAAATGATAAATATATAAAATATCAGCAGTCATTTTTTTTGTGTACTAATTGTCGTTTCCTATTAATGTAATACTTGTAAGTGATGTCCAATAGTCGAGGTTGTAAATTGTCACCAGACTCCTTCTGCTACATTTGCGGATATTATATTAGTCCTAAAGAGGTGAAACACCGGGTTACAATCCACTGCTTCATCTGTTTATGTTAGTGTTTAGTTTTAGTGTTAGTGATTAGTTTAGAGTTTAGTCACCTTCTTAGTGTTACCAAAACAAGTACAGTCGCTCAAAAAAGTATCCGAACACTATGGCTGATTACAGAATTCAGAAAAAATATCTGGCACCGTTTTAGTGATCTGGCAATTATCGTGTCACGTGACACGAAGGTTGTCAGATCACTAATTTCTAAAAAAAAAATCGGTAATTTCTAAAAAAAAAACCAGATATTTTTCCTGAATTCTGTAATCAAGCCATTTGCACTTCCTCGAATTTGGAGACAGCCTACTAATCTCCACGATGATAATTTCCCATGGTGGACATAACGCACTTTAAAAAGGAGAAAGATCAAAGAAATGTGGTGTACCCAAGTATACCCTCATCTATTGTTCCAGTTCCTCACTGCGAAGACCTGCTTATCCCAACTTCATCTGCGATTTTGTTGTCAGAAGCAAACTGCTTTTGACAACCCCTCAACAAGCTCAACTATTAGTGCCGATGAGAACTTTTGCTGACCAAGTGGTAGCAAAGAGCCACATTTTCTTAATCAAACAGAATTAGATGACCTAATCAAGGATTTAGGTCTCACTAAATCAAATGCAGACCTTTTAACATCCAGTTGGGTTGTTTTACCTCTGATCGACACTTTTTTGCACACCATGGGCTAAACGGCCAGGTCACAAGAACCCCGGAGGCACAGAGAAGACTTGGGGAGGGGACCCACTGGAACAGCTGTTGGGAGACAGATGGTAATCTCCCGTCAAAGCCATCCAGCGTGTTCTTTAACTTACACAGGATATGGCTCTCCGGTACCAAGAGCCACGGTTTAACGTCCCATCCGACGGACGGCGACCTTTCCACAACCATCGTTGTCACCTACTGACTGATGGCAGGTAGTTGAGTTTTCCGGAGATAAATCTCAACGCTGGCTCATGTGGGACTCGAACCTGGGAAGTGCAGATTACGAGCCTGGCGCGCTACCGACTGAGCCACCCCCTTAACATCCAGTATAAGAGAATGGAATTTATTGGGTACAACCTTCAAGATATCGACATATTAGAAAAGACATGAAATATTTGCACCCTTCTGTGATTTGGCATAAGGTTTGTGCCACTGCCCTGATGTCAAAGGTCATTTGAGGCTATTGGCTTATCTGATGACCCACAATTGCCATCTATTCATCGACAGCTCAACTAGAAGTCTGAAGACTGTTTTGCTACCCAACGGCAATAAATTTCCTTCCGTTCCCTTAGCGTATTCAGTACATTTGAAAGAATACTGAGAATGTCAAGAGTTGGGTTGTTTTACCTCTGAGCGGCATTTTTTTGCACACCATGGGCTAAATGGCCAGGTCATATGAACCCCGAAGGCTCAGAGAAGGTTGGGGGAGGGGACCCACTGGAACAGCTGTTGGAAGACAGATGGTAGCCTCCGTCAAGGCCATCCAGCATGTTCTTTAACGTGCACAGGGTATGGCTCTCCCGCACAAGGGGGCCACGGCTTAACGTCCCATCCGACGGACGGTGGCCTTTCCAAGACCATCGATGTCCCCTACTGACCGTGGACAGGGCGGGGAATTTTGCGGAGATAAATCTCAACGCTGACCCAGCTGGGACTCGAACCTGGGAACTACAGATTACGAGCCTGGCGCGCTACCGACTGAGCCACCCCCGCCACTGAATGTCAAGAACCTGTTGGGGGAAAATATACTACAATATAAACGTTACAATTAGGATGCTTGTAGGGGAATTCAAGATTCCGGGATTTCTGAGCGAGTGGTTAGCACGCTTGGCTACTAATGAAAAGGACCTGGGTTCGACACTCGGGTAAAGCTTGTGCCGTTTTTCTGCTGAGGTTTCGCTTTCCTCACAGATCTTCTACTATTGCGTATATACTGAGGCTCCTGTCAGTCCTCTGTGGCAAGCAGCTGCTTGAGGGGATTTTTTTTTTGTATTTTCTACAAAACAGTCTACAAGGTGGCTATACTAAGTATTATTGTTTTCTCTGTCTCTGGAACACTATATCAGTGGTTCTCAACCTTTTATGCTTCACGTACCCCCTGGAAATGTGTATGTAATGGCGTACTCCTTGTATAGATAGATAAAACTATAGTTATAGTATAACAATGGGAATAAAATAAAACATATATATATAACTATATAACATATATCTAGCGACTTTTGAGCTCTCACGGCGTACCCCCAAAAATGTTTACCGCGTACTCCACGTTGAGAGCTACTAGGCCAGTGGTTCTCAACCTTTTATGCTTCACGTGCCCCTTGGAAATGTGTATGTAGCTGTCGTACCCCTTGTATAGATAGATAAAACTACAGTTATATTTTAACAATGAGAATAAAATAAAACATCTATATATATACATGACATAATCTAGCGACTTTTGAGCTCTCACGGCGTACTCCCAAAAATTTGCCGCCTACCCCACATTGAGAACCCTTACACTAGAGATTCCAGGCAGCATTATGTGAAAAGAGAATGACCAGTCAGGAGACATCAACTCTAGACACACACAATGTTATTCATGAAGCTCTTTTTCCAACTGACAGTTCTTACTGCCACATTAAGTTGAGGATTGTGAAGCAGTTGGTAAAAGCTTCGAATCACACATAAATGCGTTTCAGCATATATGTTTCATGTTCCCTCACATGTCTGAAAGAAAAGTAAAGGGTCGTATATTTATTAGACCACAAATACGACGGATATTACAGTTTCAAGAACTGGAAAACCGTATCTATGTTACGGAAAGAAATGCTATACATGGCTTTTCGACAGGTAGTGCATGATTTTCTCGGCAACAATAAGAGTGAGACTTACAAAGAACTTGTGGAAAATTTAATTGAGCAGTATCGCCTACTGGGTTGTAACATGTGGGCAGAAATTCACTATTTATATTCACACTTGGACTTCTTCAAACCAAATTTGGGTGATGTGACGGATGAACATGGTGAACGCTTTCACCAAGATTCTGAAAGTATGGAGAAGAGATACCGAGGACGACGGGATACGCAATGATGGGGGACTACGTTTAGGGCTTACTTCGACAAGATGAATCCAATCACAAACGGGAAATACTTTCAAATGTTGACTTTTGAATCAGGCCTTAAAGCTTGGTTATTATACAACAATAGTCTAGCTCAGTGGTTCTCAACATTTTATGCTTCACGTGCCCCTTTGAAATGTGTATGTAACTGGCGTACCCCTTGTATAGATAGATAAAACTATAATTATATTATAACAATGGAAATAAAATAAAACATATATATCAGTGGTTCTAACCTTTTATGCTTCACGTACCCCCTGGAAATGTGTATGTAACTGCCGTACCCCTTGTATAGATAGATAAAACTATAGTTATAGTATAACAATGGGAATAAAATAAAACATATATATCAGTGGTTCTCAACCTTTTATGCTTCACGTATCCCCTGGAAATGTGTATGTAACTGGCGTACCCCTTGTATAGATAGATAAAACTATAGTTATAGTATAACAATGGGAATAAAATAAAACATATATATCAGTGGTTCTCAACCTTTTATGCTTCACGTATCCCCTGGAAATGTGTATGTAACTGGCGTACCCCTTGTATAGATAGATAAAACTATAGTTATAGTATAACAATGGGAATAAAATAAAACATATATATCAGTGGTTCTCAACCTTTTATGCTTCACGTAACCCCTGGAAATGTGTATGTAACTGTCGTACCCCTTGTATAGATAGATAAAACTATAGTTATAGTATAACAATGGGAATAAAATAAAACATATATATCAGTGGTTCTCAACCTTTTATGCTTCACGTACCCCCTGGAAATGTGTATGTAACTGTCGTACCCCCTGGAAATGTGTATGTAACTGTCGTACCCCTTGTATAGATAGATAAAGCTACAGTTATAGTTTAACAATGGGAATAAAATAAAACATATATATACGTATATGACATAATCTAGCGACTTTTGAGCTCTCACGGCATACCCAAAAAATTTACCGCGTACCCCACGTTGAGAACCCCTAGTCTAGCTTGAATTTTTCTTCATTTTGACACGATTAAGCAATTGTTTTTGCAATTACTTGTACGTATATTAAGACATGTTGCATGCAACAATATAATGTTTTATATAAATATTAATATCATTATTTTTGCACGATTAGTTGATGTCATGTAAAAGTCAATGATATATTTGTAATCAGCATGATTAATATGTCAACAAACACCAAAACAAGATAATCACAAACTTCATTAAAATTTATTACCTAGCGTTATTTAACTGTGTGTAGGAAAGACTTAATTAATTCAGTTCAATATATGATATACTGTAAATGCGAAATTTCGCTTTTCTAAAATTTTATCAGGAAGCAGATTGACAGACGGAAATGAGATATTAATGAATTTTGGTGCAGGGATGCCTAAAATGTGCATACTCGTTGAAATCTTGAAATGTTCATCAAAACAACAAAAAATTCCTCTATATCGTTCCGATGAGAAAGTAAAAAACGCCAGGCACTATTTTTATAGGACTACGCTATTTGAAGTACAAATAGGCGTACGACCTAAAACTGGTTTCTTCCAAGATTCTTTAAGTACTAGTGCCCATGAACATGTTCTGTAGGACTTTCATTCACGAATCGATGGAAGCAGGACTACCCAGACTCCACTTGGATTTGGAGTGGGTTGTTTTACCTCTGAGCGGCACTTTTTTGCACACCATGGGTTAAATGGCCAGGTCACATGGACCCCGAAGGCTCAGAGAAGGTTGGGGGAGGGGACCCACTGGAACAGTTGTTGGGAGACAGATGGTAGCCTCCCGTCAAGGCCATCCAGCGTGTTCTTTAACGTGCACAGGGTATGGCTCTCCCGCACACGGGGCCACGGCTTAACGTCCCATCCGACGGACGGTGGCCTTTCCAAGCCCATCGATGTCCCCTACTGACCGTGGGCAGGGCGGGGAATTTTGCGGAGATAAATCTCAACGCTGACCCAGCTGGGACTCGAACCTGGGAACTACAGATTACGAGCCTGGCGCGCTACCGACTGAGCCACCCCCGCCCCCAGTGGGAAAGGAGACATCAGTATGCTTGGAACAAGATGGATCCAGGTTGTTCTTTAACTAGAAGGTTCCTTCTCCCTTCTATCAGCTGTTCAATAGATAATCTTCTTTTTCTTCTTCTTCCCAGACCTGAGTCTTTGAGGTACTTGTGAGCTAACCAATTAGCCGAATGCGTGAAAAAAAAAAGTGCCGCTCAAAGGTTAATCTAAATGTCAAACCTAGAATAAGATTTTTATGGAATAAGATTTTTATGGGAAAACACAACTGTAGGAATATTAAAATGTTGAAAACAGTTAAAATATCTTAAGACCCCAGCCGCAGAAATTCGGGAGTCCTCTAATTGCTTAGAAAGGTGTATGTATGTATGTGCGTGTGTGTGTGTGGAGGGGGGGGGGTACTCAATCTACAAATATTTTTGCGATTTACGAATGGGAAAAAACGCATTCAGCAGGTTAAACAGATTGAATTATAAAAATGCATAAATAGAAAATTTAATATGTACTTATTACATTAGCTTGCATATACTGAAAAGCAAAAAGAACAAGGTTTATAAACAAAAATAAGTATCTGTTCTTTGTAGTGTATTTAACAAAAAAAAACGCATTATATTTGCGTTAACTTAAGTAGAAACATGAGATGTGCAAATAAGCAGTAGAATACATTGATTGTGAAATATTTTACTAAATGAAATGTTGGGAAAAAACGAGGTTTGACTGTTTTGATGTCCCATGAATGTAAAGGCCCCAGCCGAGTGCTCGCGGGGCAATTCGCCACTGATTAAAAGTATAAAATTTAAATGTTGATTGTTAGTAAAATCAGTTCACTGAGTTGAGTTGTTTTACCTCTGAGGGCACTTTTTTGCACACCATGGGCTAAATGGCCAGGTCACATGGACCCCGAAGGCTCAGAGAAGGTTGGGGGAAGGGATCCAATGGAACAGCTGTTGGGAGACAGATGTAGCCTCCCGTCAAAGCCATCCAGCGTGTTCTTTAACGTGCACAGGGTATGGCTCTCCCACACACGGGGTTACGGCTTAACGTCCCATCCGACGGACGGCGGCCTTTCCAAGCCCATCGGTGTCCCCTACTGACCGTGGGCAGGGCGGGGAATTTTGCGGAGATAAATCTCAACGCTCACCCAGCTGGGACTCGAACCTGGGAACTACAGATTACGAGCCTGGCGCGCTACCGATGAGCCACCCCCGCCCCAAATCAGTTCACTATTTAAGGAAATATGGAAGTGGGAATTTTTAAGAATTGCATTGCCATTCCTAAGAACTTGTTCGTCAGTTGGTCAAAATAACTGTGTTGATTATTAATAAAGTTTAGTTTAAAATGCAGTGCATAGAAGTTTCGGAAGTAACTCTTTTATGAAAATAAAAACAGAAGTTGATAACGTTAAAGTTGTTAAGATTAGCAAGGCCCACACCGACACCACCTCATATGGGGACAGCTGAAAAGGAAAGGTAAAATCGATGTGCTTTGTACAGGCGCTCAAAAAAGTATCCGAACACTATGGTTGATTACAGAATTCAGAAAAATATCTGGCAACGATTTTTCTTTTAAATATAGTGATCTGGCAACCTTCGTGTCACGTGACACGAAGGTTGCCAGATCACTAATTTCTAAAACAAATCGTTGCCAGATATTTTTTCTGAATTCTCTAATCAACCATAGTGTTCGGATACTTTTTTGAGCGACTGTAGGTGGTCATATTATTTTGATACTAGATCGTGTGGGCTCACTCACGGAAATATTGAGCGTGCGCAGTTACCATTCACAGCAAACTGGAGCGTGTGCAGTAACTGCACACGCTCCAGTTTTTACAGTTGCTGTACACGCTCCAGATATTTTTTCAGCGTTTACAGTTGCTGTACACGCTCCAGATATTTTTCCTGAATTCTGTAATCACGTGACACGAAGGTTGCCAGATCATTAATTTCTAAAAAAATCGTTGCCAGATATTTTTTCCGAATTCTGTAATCAACCATAGTGTTCGGATACTTTTTTGAGCGACTGTACGGCTGTTAAAGCTGCAATTCTTTGGACATGATGTTAAGTATGAAAAACTCATTTCGAGCGCATTTTCTTATTTGTGCGGAACATTTCGATTGAAAGAGGAAAGTGTTTGCCACAGGGATAGCAGAAATGCGGTGTTTGTCTACTGACTACATTGGTATCGAAAAAGGAATTTAATCGACACTTTGAAAATATGTTTGCTGAAGATGTTGAATAGAAACGCTTTACGAGCAATAGAATTCGCTGGAACAATTTTTTTTCTTGCAAGTTTTAGCGAAATCATTTTGCAGTGACTAAGAAAAGACTTACTTCTGTCTTCAGAAATTGCTTCAAGAACAGGATATTTTTCATTTAAGTATATGTTTACGTATTTTTCCTTTTCGTTTATATATTTTTTGAAATTATATTCTTATGAATGTCATTTCATATTATCATTCATATATATTACATTCGCACATTATACTGTGTATACACTCTGTGACACTTAAATTGCACCTCCCAGAAGAAGTGCTTGGAATCGGATGAAAATCACCGACAAGACCAATTGGCAGATTGTAATGATAAGCAACATCAGATTACAGTTACAAATTTATTTCACAAATCAACGGTTGGGTTGTTTTACCTCTGAGCGGCACTTTTTTTGCACGCCATGAGCTAAAAAGCCAGGTCACATGGACCCCGAAGGCTCAGAGAAGGTTGGGGGAGAGAACCCACTGGAACAGCTGTTGGGAGACAGATGGTAGCCTCCCGTCAAGGCCATCCAGCGTGTTCTTTAACGTGCACAGGGTATGGCTCTCCCGCACACGGAGCCACGGCTTAACGTCCCATCCAACTGACGGCGGCCTATTCCAAGACCATGGTGTCCCCTACTGACCGCGGGCAGGGCGGGGAATTTTGCGGAGATAAATCTCAACGCTGATCCAGCTGGGACTCGAACCTGGGAACTACAGATTACGAGCCTGGCGCGCTACCGACTGAGCCACCCCGCCCAAGTTAAAGAGGGATTCATCGCTAAAGATGACACGATGACATCCCGTATCCTGAGTTATTTGAGGTCAGCACCACTCTAGGTGCTGTTGCCTGGTGTTCAGTTAAGGACGATGCAATGGACAACGTGTATACAACCCTGTCACTGCAAATCATCAGGAAATGGATTGTTGTGTTATGGGGAGCAAGGCTGTTGTAACCACTTTGCTGATGGCGACTAGTGTTGCTGTTGGTGCAGTGGACGCCAGTTACAAAGTCAGTCGGTCTTCTGACGTGCACCAGATCCTTGCTAACGACTGTGTGTAGCTTCTCAAACCCAATCTTGCTAATGTCGAATGACTGTTGCATGGTCGTGACTGACGTGTTCTACTATATGCCATCTTAACCACCTGCCTCATGGAGTTCGATAATGTCTCTCAAACACCAAAGTTGGTGATGTGGCTAACGAAAATGTTGTCGTGTCATTCCACACATGATACTGTTCCTACAGGCTGTTGACCTGATACTGTTCTTAAGGGAACACTCAGAGTTATACTGCTCGCAAACTCGTGGAGTTTAGTTGAGGCGGTTGCTTGTCTTGCTCATAATGCCGACCCTATCCGCCTGATGTGTCAGTGGAATCATTTGAATATCCCGTCGTTCTGGGAACATCTGCCGATTTGCAAAAAAACAGGACAACTTCTTTGGGATGAGGACAATTTGAATGCCACAGAGTGTTTATGTATGTATGTATGTGTATGTATGTTTGCGTGTTAATATAATCCTTCCCAGGTCCAGCTATTTTTTCACTCTGATCAAGCAAAAAAAAAACTTTGTTGATAATAGTTCAAATCAAAGTTCTGAGCTTAAATTAGGGGATTGCTTCAGCATAGAGTAATGTTAACAAGCAAATTGGCAATACCGTATAATGTTTCTAAAATATGGCAATCAGATGGCTTTTGAGAATTATTTATATTATAGTTTAATAAAATATGCTTGAAATGATAAAAAGAAAATATTATTTTTCAAGCTTGAACTACGTATTTTTAAAAGACATATGTAAGATAATTTTCAAACGGCGATTTAAAAAAAAAATTGAAGTCTCAGGTGTTGTACAAAAAACGTCTATAGACGTCCTTACCCCTGGAAGGGTTAAGAATTGAAGGATGTAGTAGGTTGTATTTTGATTTTTATGGTGTATGCGTTCCCATTTTTAGACAGTTAAAGTATCCATCATACTAACTGAATGGTTAGGATAAAAGAGATCTGGGTTCGAATCCCACCTAACGATTCCTCTGTTGGCTTTCTGCTGAGACCTCACAGACCACTGTGGCGTTTTATGCTTAATAGGCTGCAGTCAAAAATTCTGTTCAAGAAGTTGCTAGAGGAATAATTTATTTATTTTAAAATTTTAAAACGTGAATGAAAATGAATAGATTGACATATTCTGTGTAATTTGTTGATATCCCGGTGACCCTCCTAAGATTACTGGGAAGGTTGTGGAGGAGGAGAAATTGGTACTAAAATCCAGGATGTGTCGACCTGTTGCAACAGTTACGGGTAGGGCTAAGGAGAAGAAGTCTCCCCAATTCGGTGGAAAATTATAACAAATACCATTTTGAAGCATGTGATATGAGGAGCTTAATCTATTATTCATTTTAGAGAGTTTGTTTCTCTGTCTGTTTGTTCGAGAACTGCCCCTAAACGGTGGAAGCTGGCACTGCTAAATTTCGTCTACAGCTACATCTCATCTTCGTTTAGTACACTGTAATGGTTTCGACCCCATAAATTACTCCCTCACTCTAAACTTGGAAGCGAAATGTTAATCCAGTGATAAATTTTGTCATTGATAATTTACTACTCCATTCATTCTTGACGGGAGGCTACCATCTGTCTTTTAGCAGTCCTCCCGTGGGCCCCCTGCTCCCAGTCTTCTTTGAGCCTTTGGAGTCCTTGAGACCTGGCCATTTAGTCCATTGTGTACAAAAAAGTCCGCTCAGAGGTAAAGCAACTCAACTCTAATCGCAACCAGCATTTCATAACTTTCGACCCTCCATTCATAAGGTAGGCGACGACAGCCTCCCCCCAACCCCCAGAGAATTCGGACACTTGGCGGTGGGTTTAATTCCGACCCACCACAGATAGGAACACAATCTATAAACCCTACATAGCAATTCGTAAGTGGGACGATCACACAAAATTTTGGGACCGATCAATAAAATACTTGATGAATTACAGGCAACCGAAAACCTCTGCAACCTGTGTCGTCCCCCCCCCCCCCCCGACTTATAAGATGCGAGCATCCTAGCAACGGTTCGGAATATGTCAAAAGCTTGCTACCTTGGGTCATTTACTATATTTTAAGGACCGAGCAACACCGGATAGAATTTAAAACTACTTTTCCTATACTTCATACCTACTTTCCCACATCCCTTTTTATTCCTACAATGGGGCGGGGGTGCCTCAGTCGGTAGCGCGTCAGGCTCGTAATCTGTAGTTCCCAGGTTCGAGTCCCAGCTGGGTCAGCATTGAGATTTATCTCCGCAAAATTCCCCGCCCTGCCCACGGTCAGTAGGGAACACCGATGGGCTTGGAAAGGCCGCCGTCCGTCGGATGGAACGTTAAGCCATGGCCCCGTGTGCTGGAGAGCCATACCCTGTGCTCGTTAAAGAACACGCTGTATGGCCTTGACGGGAGACTACCTTCTGTCTCCCAACAGCTGTTCCAGTGGGTCCCCTCCCCCAACCTTCTCTGAGCCTTCGGGGTCCATGTGACCTGGCCATTTAGCCCATGGTGTGCAAAAAAGTGCCGCTCAGAGGTAAAACAACCCAACAACAATCTATCTGCGATGGTTCGGGATTAAACTCTCCGCAATTGTCCGAAATCTCTGGAGTGTTTCCGTCGCCTTCCTTATTAATGAACAGTTTAAAATTTTGAATGGAGTAGTAGTACGTTGTCGATGCAAAACGTTATCAATTATAGATTGACGTTACGTAGACAGAGGTTTCGTGCCCAACTGTTGGGTGAGAGCCAACTTTATGGGGTCGAAACCCTTACAGTGCACTGTTAGGATGAGAGGTACAGTCACTCAAAAAGTATCTAAACACTATGGTTGATTACAGAATTCAGAAAAAATATCTGGCAACGATTTTTTTTAGAAATTAGTGATCTAGCAACCTTCGTGTCACGTGACACGAAGGTTGCCAGATCACTAATTTCTAAAAAAAGTCGTTGCCGGATGTTTTTTCTGAATTCTCTAATCAACCATAGTGTTCGGATACTTTTTCGAGCGACTGTAGGTGGTCATATTATTTCGATACTAGATCGTGTGGGCTCACTCACGGAAATATTGAGCGTGTGCAGTTACCGTTCACAGCAAACTGGAACGTGTGCAGTAACTGCACACGCTCCAGATATTTTTCCTGAATTCTGTAATCACGTGACACGAAGGTTGCCAGATCACTAATTTCTGGAAAAATCGTTGCCATATATTTTTTCTGAATTCTGTAATCAGCCATAGTGTTCGAATACTTTTTTTGAGCTACTGTACCAATTGAAGAAATTTACATCGTTTACTTGTTTGCTCAGAATAAAAAAAATTGATTTTAAGAGGAATTCGTAAAAAAAAAATGACTATTATGTTATCATAAATTTTTAAATCGTCGGAATCTGCAGGAATTTCCTCCTTCCTAAAGTGTTTCCCATTGAAAGCTCTGCACCTACGTCATTGCCTACCCCATGCATCGAATGCTTCCTGCAAGCCATTTTGTGAAAGTGTTGGGAGCATCGTCGCTGTGGCGTCTCCAGCTTCCTCATCATTTCAAAAGCAGCGGCCTTTTAACGCTGTTTTCAACTTTAGAAACAGGTGAAAACAGCAAAATGCAAGATCGAGGGCGTAAGGGTCTCAACACCTATATTGGGTTGGGTTGTTTTACCTCTGAGCGGCACTTTTTTGCACACCATGGGCTAAATGGCCAGGTCACATGGACCCCGAAGGTTCAGAGAAAGTTGGGGGAGGGGACCCACTGGAACAGCTGTTGGGAGACAGATGGTAGCCTCCCGTCAAGGCCATCCAGCGTGTTCTTTAACGTGCACAGGGTATGTTTCCCGTACTCGGGGCCACGGCCTAACGTCCCATCCGACGGATGGCGGCCTTTCCAAGCCCATCGGTGTCCCCTAATGACCGTGGGCAGGGCGGGGAATTTTTGCGGAGATAAATCTCAACGCTGAACCAGCTGGGACTCGAATCTGGGAACTACAGATTACGAGCCTGGCGCGCTACCGACTGAGCCATCCCCGCCCCACCTGTATTGGTGACAACAGTTTGAGCAAAGTGTTCTACACCCCACCAGATCTAGTTGATGGGGGGTAAGAACTAGGGGCAACCGATAGGTCAGGCCCCAAAATACTGGCTGATGATTGCGTTGTCTTTAGATAGATAGATAGATAATTTTTATTTCAGATAATGTTTTACAGTATACAAAAACTTTTGAAGTCTCACAAGAGCAGGCTCGTTCGTGAGATCTCAATATAGAAACAATTTCAATTGAAAGCATCAGTCGTCACATTGAATAATACACGAAAAAAAACGAAAACAACTCAAAACAAAAAATTTCTAGTAATCCAGAAGTGTGAAAGTCAGAAACATTCAATATCCATGTTACATAAAACAGTTATAGTAGATTAATGCAAAAAAGTTTCCACGTCATCCAGTTTCAAAATGTACAGTCGCTCAAAAAAGTATCCGAACACTACCGTTGATTACAGAATTCAGAAAAAATATCTGGCAACGATTTTTTAAGAAATTAGTGATCTGGCAACCTATGTGTTACGTGACACGAAGGTTGCCAGATCACTAATTTCTGAAAAAATCGTTGCCAGATATTTTTTCTGAATTCTGTAATTAACCGTAATGTTCGGATACTTTTTGAGCTACTGTATTTCTTGAGAACTTTAGAAAACAAATGATTCTTCTATGAAACAAATGACTTTCAATGCTATTTGCGGGGGAGCTTTCCTTCTCATAAGTAAGCACTCATACGTACAGGAAGGTGCATGGCAAACAATTTATTTTTCAAAAATACACGACCTGTTATCTGGGGTCGGATCACAACACATCAATATAGTACACGCCAGGCAACTGGGCCTTATTTGCAAAATATTCTGGGAGACGCGGAGAGAAGGGGGGACACTCAGGGGCTATTATTGGAGAGAGAAAAACTAAAAGAATCCCAGAAAAATGGCTGCTGATCTTTTTATATTAGTCTGCTCCATCGCTGGGATCTTCCTGGTCTGCTGTGATAGGGCCTGGCAAAGGGGCGATGATCCGCGCTCTGGGAGTTGCAGTTCGGGCTCCGTTAATGGCAGAAACAGTTCATCGGCGAAACACCTCGTAAGTCCGGTGCTGTCAAGGCTAGAGGTGCCGGCGGGTGACTTGGCAGGTGACTTCGTCTCTCCCTGCGCACAGGACGCTCCAGGGCTGGGTTGCTCGCTGTATTCCGCGTTGGCGTCTGTTGCTCATGGGTTCTTTAGTTCCTGGAAGAGGGCCTTGACGGCGGTTAGTGGGACTTGGCAAGCCGGCTGCATCGTGAGGGTGGGGTCCGCTCTGTCTTCACCCTTTTTCCTAATCATCTGCTGCGGCGCACGAGTCTTCTTTTTCTGGTTTCCCAGTTGTGATTCTTGCAGTCTCTGTCTTTTTCAAGCCTGCATTCTTTCTTAAGACGATTACATTTTCTGGTATTTGCCGCTCTGTCTATAGTTTCTTTTGCCGTTACTTAGCTGTTGCACTTTCGATCTTCGCGGGTCTATAGTCTCTTTGTGCTCCGAACTCACTCCTTGTTGCACGTCCAAACTCTAGCACACACACACTTCTCTTCTCTCTTGGAGGGGCGGGGGTGGCTCAGTCGGTAGCGCGCCAGGCTCGTAATCTGTAGTTCCCAGGTTCGAGTCCCAGCTGGGTCAGCGTTGAGATTTATCTCCGCAAAAATTCCCCACCCTGCCCACGGTCAGTAGGGGACACCGATGGACTTGGAAAGGCCGCCGTCCGTCGGAAGGGAAGTTAAGCCGTGGTCCCGTGTGCGGGAGAGCCATACCCTGTGCACGTTAAAGAACACGCTGGATGGCCTTGACGGGGGGGGGCTACCATCTGTCTCCCAACAGCTGTTCCAGTGGGTCCCCTCCCCCAACCTTCTCTGAGCCTTCGGGGTTCATGTGACCTGGCCATTTAGCCCATGGTGTGCAAAAAAGTGCCGCTCAGAGGTAAAACAACCCAACCCAACCTTCTCTCTTGGCCGCGCTTGTTGATTTCAAAAAGGACCCCGCTGTCACTTCTCATTGGAAGCAAAATTTGTCGGTGACAGCGGTGGCCAAAGCTCATTGGCGCGGTCTGTTTTTTATTGGATGTCCCAGCCTCTGGCGTGATCCTGAGTCATCCTTGTTCCTCTCTTGGTGACCATTGTTGCGCGTATTCGAAAACTCCCTTTCCCCTTTTTATGGCTTTGTTTACTCTTTTCTTGGACGGGGTGCCGTGTGCAAAAGGCCCAGATGGTCCGTCGTCCTCAACATGGCGACTCAAGTTGTCTTTTCAGCCGTTTTATTGAGGTTTTCCCTCAATAAAACGGCTGAAGTTGGGTGGCTAGAAGAAAATGGCGACAGATAGTTACGTCGAACTCGGGATCGCAAAATTCCGAGTACGATAAAAGCAGCATTATGGAGCCTCGCGTTGTCATGGTTCAGAAATCATTTTCCTCAGACTCTGGTCATTTCTTCCGAACTGACGACGAAGTTTCGTTCGAAAGATTTTGCATCATTTTCCTTATTTATTGTTAATCTCCTGGACATCAATAAATAACGCGAACGCCTTCGCAATAAAAAAAAAATGCCAAAGCCATTTGTTTCCCGGCCGACTTCACAGCTCAAAATTTCGTAGGCTGTGGTGAACTTGAGTGATTCCACTCGCTAGATTGGCATTTTTTTTCCCGATTCGCACTGAAAAATCAGTCTCGTCTCCGGTCACAATACGCTGTAAGAATCTTTCACATTCCTCTTCAAGCCTTGCCATCCATTTCCGACACACACCAATATGTTTTTGCTTTTGTTTGGGGCACAGGTTGTTGGGTTGTTTTACCTCTGAGCGGCACCTTTTTGCACACCATGGGCTAAATGGCCAGGTCACATGGACCCCGAAGGCTCAGAGAAGGTTGGGGGAGGGGACCCACTGGAACAGCTGTTGGGAGACAGATGGTAGCGTGTTCCTATCCAGCGTGTTCTGCGTGTCTTCCATCGTGTTCTTTAACGTGCATCCAGCGTGTTCTTTAACGTGCACAGGGTATGGCTCTCCCGCACACGGGGCCACGGCTTAACGTCCCATCCGACGGACGGCGGCCTTTCCAAGCCCATCGGTGTCCCCTACTGACCGTGGGCAGGGCAGGGAAATTTTGCGGAGATAAATCTCAACGCTGACCCAGCTGGGGCTCGAACCTGCGAACTACAGATTACGAGCCTGGTGCGCTACCGACTGAGCCACCCCCGCCCCTTGGGGCACAGGCTGCGTGCGGGATCAAACGAGCACAAAATTTTGAGATTTTCAAGTGCTCGTCATTATTGCATGAACACTGCCATAAGAAAGGCCCAGGCCTGCTGCTGCTAGTGCATGCAGGATAATTATGCGGTCTTCATTGAGAATATATTGGGCTCGGTTGTTTGTTGCGCATTGATGGAAGTGCCTGGTTGCCCAAATCCTGGATCATCCTCCACCGAATTACGCTTCTCTGTGAAGCATTTGTGCCACTTGAAAAACGAGCTTCGTTTCAAGCACTGTTTTACATTCATTCTGTGCAGCATTCAAGTCTCGCCGAACAGAGTAACGTATCACATACAGCTTCTCAGTTTCCAGGTAAGTCATAGATTGCAAAAAAAAAAATCTCATACACACAAACCTTTCCAAAGCGAGAAAATCACAGACTGATTGCATACTGTTCTGCTGTTACTAGGGGCCGTATTGCAACTTGCATGCACGGCTTCATGTCCTTAAAGATGAAGAGTCGCTATGTTGCCACATATAGTGTATTAACTTGTAAGAAAAGCTGCTGCTTGTTGTTGACAACAGTTCACGAATTGAATATCCACCTACGTATAAGAATTTCCTCTGAAGAACTCTTTAAAACGTTTCGGTATCTTTTCTGATATTATATAAGCGATTAGTTAAAAACTGAGATTTGGTAATTTTTGTTAAGATCTTTACATGCAGGGGCGTTTTTCCACAAAAAGCTTGCTTTTAAAGTTAGAGAGCTGTAAACGTCGGTTTGAATGCAGTAACTAGCGGTTGGAGCAACAGTTACTTCAAAGGGGCGGGGGTGGCTCAGTCGGTAGCGCGCCAGGCTCGTAATCTGTAGTTCGCAGGTTCGAGCCCCAGCTGGATCAGCGTTGAGATTTATCTCCGCAAAATTTCCCTGCCCTGCCCACGGTCAGTAGGGGACACCGATGGGCTTGGAAAGGCCGCCGTCCGTCGGATGGGACGTTAAGTCGTGGCCTCGTGTGCGGGAGAGACATACCCTGTGCACGTTAAAGAACACGCTGGATGGCCTTGACGGGAGGCTACCATCTGTCTCCCAACAGCTGTTCCAGTGGGTCCCCTCCCCCAACCTTCTCTGAGCCTTCGGGCTCCATGTGACCTGGCCATTTAGCCCATGGTGTGCAAAAAAGTGCCGCTCAGAGGTAAAACAAAACAACAACAGTTACTTCAGAGGAGATTTAACACACCAAAAGAGAAACTGATTTGCTTTGGTTACTATTAGCTGATCGTTTCTCCGATCTTGGATGATTTCGTGGACTCGAAGGTGGTTGGGTTGTTTTACCTCTGAGCGGCACTTTTTTACACACCATGGGCTAAATGGCCAGGTCACATGGACCCCGAAGGCTCAGAGAAGGTTGGGGGAGGGGACCCACTGGAACAGCTGTTGGGAGACAGATGGTAGCCTCCCGTCAAGGCCATCCAGCGTGTTCTTTAACGCGCACAGGGAATGGCTCTCCCGCACACGGAGTCACGGCTTAACGTCCCATTCGACGGACGGCGGCCTTTCCAAGCCCATCGGTGTCCCCTACTGACCGTGGGGCAGGGAATTTTGCGGAGATAAATCTCAACGCTGACCCAGCTGGGACTCGAACCTGGGAACTACAGATTACGAGCCTGGAGAGCTACCGACTGAGCCACCCCCGCCCCACTCGAAGGTGGTTTGTGCGCAAGTTGGACAAGAGAAAAGTTTTAATTTCAAAGAAGCAGACGCTTCGTGATATGTGTTGCTTCTGAACAACAGGAGATAGCTTGAATGAATCTTTTAGCATGATTAAAATTCCCTGCTTTAAAAAATACTCTTTGTTTGTATTTTTTATTAATCAGTAATATTTTATGTGGAGAGAAGTTTTGACAGGAATATTTAAAGGAAGAAAATTATAATTTGCTCTTAAAATTTCTCCAGTTGCGACTTTTTTGGGGCGGAAAAATGTGTCTTGTAGAGGATAAACTGCATATAGATGAACTGAAAACGAAATAATTTTAAAGTGTACATCTATAACATAACAAAGTCGGCTTTTAAAAGCAAAGAAAATCGAAACCGGTAGAATCAAATAATTCCTACACACTTAATGGAAGTATCCCAACACTTTTGGTATGGATTTATTCTTATGATATTGAATATTCTTATTATCGAAGTAATCATTTTGAATGTTCGTTTGGGTTGTTTTTCCCTCTGAGTGGCACTTTTTTTGCACACAATGGGCTAAATGGCCAGGTCACAAGGACCCCGAAGGCTCGGAGAAGGTTGGGGGAGGGAACCCACTGGAGAGCTGATAGGAGACAGATGGAAACCTCCCGCAAAGCCATCTAGCGTGTTCTTTAACGTGCACAGGGTATGGCTCTCCCCCACACCGGACCATTGCTTTGGGCCTCATCCGATGGACGGCGGTCTTCCCTACCCTTAGGCGGCCCCTTTCTGGCCGAGAGCAGGGTGGGGGTGTTAGCGGAGATAAATCTCAACACTGACATAGGACTCGAACCTGGAGCTACAGATTACGAGCCTGGCGCACTACCCACTGCGCCAACTCCCACCCCAATTTTAAATGTACATTGGCTCTTAAATTTCAAAAAAAAAAAAAAAAAAAAAAAAACTTTAACGAAATCCTAAACTTAGAAACCAAGAATTTAATTAAAGACAAATAATTCCCTAAACGAATAAATGTCTTAAGATAAAAGGAAACTAGAATATGAATCATCCATCTTTGGAGGAAAAAAAGAATAGATTCTTCGATTCAACTTTCAAATGGAAACGCAGAATGGAAAACTGGAGTAGTTGATTCACGGAGCGCTTCACCAACAGGGGGCGATGCCTGCGAAGAGTAACAAACGAGTAGTGGTTGTATCACTGCAGAGTTCACTCGTCTGGCACTGTGGTGACGCCACACGCTCTTCTCTCTCTGCCAGCGAAGAGAGGAAGCTCTGGAGCTGAGAAGAGGATCGCCGCTGCACGGAAGAGATCAATGGAGACCGGATGCTGGGGGATTTGGTGCCTCAGATACAACAAAGTTCGTCTAGAGCAACAGTTACTTCAGAGGAGATTTAACACACCAAAAGAGAAACCGATTTGTTTTGGTTACTATTAGCTGATCGTTTCTTCGATCTTGGATGATTTCGTGGACTCGAAGGTGGTTTTGTGCGCAAGTTTGACAAGAGAGAAAAGTTTTTAATTTCAAAGAAACAGATGCTTTGTTATTGGTGCAGATATTGAACAACAGAGGAGAAATTGAGTGGATTTTTTAGAGTCATTTAATTTCCCTGTTTTAAAAAACATATTCGTTTATATATTTTTGCGAATTAATCAGTTTATATTTCACGTGGAAAGAAGTTCCGACCGGAATTTTTAAAGGAAGAAATATTATAATTTTCGATTCAGTCAGTTGTGACATTTTTTTAGTGAAAAATGTGTCTTGTAGAGAACAAACTTCATAGTAATGAACTGAAAACAAAATAATTTTGAGTGTTCATCTATAACCCAAAAAAGTCGACTTTTAAAATAAAAGAAGATGGAAACTGCCAAAATCAAATAATTGAGCAAAAGTTTACAAAACATGCTAAACATCAGTCGCTTTTTAATTCTTTCATAAAATTTTTCAAAACACATCAAAATGTCAACAAGCAACAAAAACTGAAACGCAATTCGAAACATTCGGTATGTCTTTTGAAAACATCCTAGCTGTATCAGAAAACCAAATGAGCTTTGAACTTAACATCTCTAACATCAGCCAAGAATACGCAAACCTGACGGATGAGAGCGGTCGTCCTCCTCCTGCCTCTTACGTCAGTATCATCTGCCTCTCCGGTCTGTTCTTCGTCATAGGAACAGTAGGAATCACAGGAAACCTTCTAGTCATCTTTGCTATCCTCGGGGACAAGAGGATGAGAAGCTCAGTGACCAATCTCTTTCTGATGAATCTTGCCGTCAGTGATCTTATCATCATGGTAGCCTGCATCCCAGACATCGTTCAGTTCATGGAAAACAAAGGCTGGAGACTCGGACTACCTCTCTGCAAAGCTTTGAGGTTTATAGAGGTTTTTGCTCTTTATGCTTCGGTGATGACTCTTGTAAGCGTTTGTGTTGAGAGGTGAGTGGTTTTCCTTTATCCCTTCATCCCTTATTCAATTCAATTTTTATTCAACATAGCTATGTATCAATACAAAATTTTATGAAATATACCCAGCTAAAGTAACTGAATACTTGAGCGCTGGTGTATAATTATGACAAAAATATAAATACAAAAAATTAACAAGGCAACGATTGATAATTGAACCAATTAATGATATAGAAATAAAAAAATTAGTTTTACATACATTTATCATTCATTGTTTAGTATCCATTCAGAAAGAGATTTATTAAATAAATATTTAGAAGTAATTTTCTTCATTGTATCTGGAACACTGTTGTATAATTTAGGCCCAATATAGTTTATATTACGGGTAGTAGCTTGCTTTGATATAAGTGGTATTTGCAATTTAAATGATGAGTCTCTAAGTGGTATATATGTCTGTCGAACCTGAAATAGATGTAAATTGAAATGGACATATTCAATAACTTTTAAAATATAAATTTGAGACAGAGTCAGTAACCCCAATTTCTTAAATATAGGACGAGATTCAGAGAAACGACCTTTATGGTCAATGATTCTAACTATAAATTTTTTCAGAATCAACAGCCTGTTTAAATTTGTTTTTGCAGCTCCTCCCCAGGCTTTTATTGCATATTGTAGCTGACTATATACACAAGTAGAATATAACATTTTTAAACTTGTTTTATCGAGTAAGAATCTTAGTGTATAAAAATTTGCCATGAATGGTTTTATCTTATCCACAGTATAATCAGTGTGCAACTTCCATGAAAGGCTTTTATCAATAATCACTCCTAGGTATTTAATTTGATCAACCTTCGTAAGACGTTCGCAACTGCAATTTAGGATGTTGTAACAATCCTTGTGATGAGAAACCACTCCAGAGTCACTGCTACCATCAGTTGATGCCTTCAACTGGAACTTTATATAACATGTTTTTTAGCCTTATTTAAACTTAATTTATTCAACATTAGCCATTGATAGAGACGACGAATATCTCTGTTTGCGATTTGGTATAATTGCTCATAGGTGTTACTTTTATATAACAAAACAATATCATCAGCGTAAGAAATAATTTCTGCCTCAAAATTTTTGTCAAATATATCGTTTACATATAATATAAATAGCAGAGGTAACAGTACACAACCTTGTGGTACACCTGTATTAATATTTTTCATAGAACTATATATATCATTTATCCTAACGATTTGTGAACAATATTCCAAGTAGGATTTTATAATAAAAATAAATACCCCCTCAAGCAGCCGCTTGCCACAGAGCCTTTGATAAGTCCAAAAAAATTGCGAGTGTTTTAAAATCTTTATCCAGAGACCACGTTAATGAATTTATTAAATGTAAAATAGCATCTTCTGTGCTTTTTTCTGCTGAAATCCATATTGGTTCTTTGCTATTATGTTAAACTTTAATAAAAAATTGTTCAACCTGGCAAAAAATAACTTTTCCAATATTTTTGACATTATCGGAAGTAAAGCAATAGGTCGATAATTTTCTATAAGAATTTTGCTTCCTTTTTTGTAAATAGGAACTATTATTGAACATTTTAAGGCATTTGGGAAAATACCAGAAGATAAAGGCATATTAAACAACTAGCACAATGTTGTTCGTATCGATGGATACGTTGCTTTAAAATTATCCACTTTTATGTCATCCCAGCCAATCGAATAAGTCCTTTTCAAACTCTTTACTATGCTGTCTAATTCATCCAACGAAACTGCTATCAGAGCCATTGAATTGCCCTGGGAAATGATTATTCTGTCTTTTAACTTAAGATCTTCAGGCACTACCAAATCTGATTCCGAATTACAAGTTTCATATTCAGTAGCTATATTTATAAAATAATCATTAAAAGCATTAATTATTTCAGTGGAACTATTTGTAAAATATACCATTTTATTATTTAAGCTGATGATTCTGATTTTTTTAACAGATTTTTCAAACAGATGAATTTGATTTTTTTCCTACTATTTTTATTAATTACTTCATTTATAATATCCCATTTCTTCTTTGTGTTATTTCCAGCATATGCCAGTTTTTCTTGAAAATATGAATTCTTAGCTTTTGATATTATGCTATTTAAAGAGTTTCTGTAACTTTTGTAATAGTTAGAATCAATTCTGTTTTTTTTTTTTTTTTCATAATCTATGTAAATGATTTCGGTACCGTATTGATTTAATAAATTCTGTGGTTATCCACGGTTTTAATTTTTAATTCACATTTCTCTTTGGATTACAAAAAAAAAATAATATTAATAAAAAATTATTATAAAATTAAATATAAAAAAATATAAAAAATTATATATAAAATTAATAAAAAATATATATAATTATAAAAATTTAATATTTAAATTTTTTAATTTTTTATTCACATTTCTCTTTGCTGTAGCTTTTTTAACTAATTTTTTAAAGTCCTCAAAGAAATGGTCAAAAGCTTCATTTACGTCATAATAATTTTGTATATGATTCCAACTATAGTCCTTGAAGCCTTGTTGTAATTTCACTTTGTCTGTGTAAATAATTGGCTGTATTAGCTCCTTAGCTTTGACTGAGACATTTGTTGAAGAAAAGATGAAATAAATCATATAATGATCTGTGATGTTCGTAGTTACAATATAGGGGCAACAAGAAAAAGAACTTATTTTCCTTATGAATAAATGATCTATACATGTTTGTGATTGCGATCTCGTAATCCCCGTAATATAATTTGACAAGTTGTATAGAGTCATAAGATCTAAATAACTATTTATATGTTCTGTAGATTTTGAAATATCCAAGTTTATATCTCCGGTAAGAATAATATTACGATCTGGAAGTTTATCGACATGTTGAAACAATTCTTCAATGACATTCATTTCTCCACCTCCAACATAACAATAAATCGACAATAAGACTATCGACATTGTGGAATTCAATTGAATTTTTAATGCAATAACTTCGGCTGAGTTCATTTCGAAATCTAACTGGGAAGCACACCAATGCTGCTTGATGTACACCACAATTCCACCAGATCTGTTAAAATGCCTACAGTTAAAAAATCCTTTGTATCCCTCAATATGATATAAAGATGTTTCTTCTGTCAGGAATCCAAATCTCAGAAAGGATTATTACATCTGGTTTACAATTACTACTTTCTATCAATGCCAAAAACACACAGGATGTGCGGGAGACAAGATGTGCAGGAGAGCCATACCCTGTGCACGTTAAAGAGCACACTGGATGGCCTTGACGGGAGGTTACCATCTGTCTCCCAACAGCTGTTCCAGTGGGTCCCCTCACCCGACCTTCTCTGAACCTTCGGCATCCATGTGACCTGGCCATTTAGCCCATGGTGTGCAAAAAAGTAGCGCTCAGAGGTAAATCAACCCAACCCAAATATACCAGAGTCCTCTGTTACCATTTTCGCTAGCCACTGACTTATATTATCCATTGCTAAATCTAATATTAACCAATCTTTATTTCATTTGATGAAACAGATATACATCCAGTTTCCAATGCAGTTACTTAACATCGTAGCTACACAATTAATTTTTTGCTTCATTTCTTCAATAAGATATTGATGCAATCTTTTAAACATTGATAGATGACATTGATTCTCATCATATAGATAATAAATGTTATTAATTGCAACGCCGAAAAAGTTTCCTATAAAATTGAGACTTCTGCTACTCCGAAAGCTCATTTCCTTAAAAGCAATTTGCCCGTTGTCTCAAATTATGGTTGGTAGAATCCATGTTCGTGCATTTAAGATATTTATCATGAAGAAAGCCTTATTAGAATGCTGGTGGAAATGCAGCGTTGGACGAAGTAAGAAAAAAACTTTATTTATCCAAAATTTGTTTTTTTATATCATTGAATGGTTTTCGATTATTCTTTTACATTCATTTTGCTATCGAGAAATCTTATCAGTACAAAAGGAATGTTTATTTTTATGATTACCATGAGCCCATGAAATTGAAGTTTTTGCTATCGTTTCCTATTCAGTTAATTTCTTATTTAGCCAAATTGAGTTCCTTTTCAGTTTAGTGAATCATCTATTACGCTCAGAAAAATAGCGATGCTCAGAAAATATAACTATTATAATATTCACTATGATTTTAATAAAAATATTTTTATTCAGTGTATTCAGAAAATTATATATCCACTTTTGATTTTCTGTTCGGTTAAAATTGTCTGCAATCAATCTAAGTTGCCTTATTAAGTTACGTATTTATTTACCTAGATTGTTTTTTATATATAACAATTGAGTTTGCATTAATGCGGCATTCGCTTTCTATTAGTCTAAGTTGACTTTCGGTCAACCTAATGGGGCGGGGAGTGGCTCAGTCGGTAGCGCGCCAGGCTCGTAATCTGTAGTTCCCAGGTTCGAGTCCCAGCTGGGTCAGCGTTGAGATTTATCTCCGCAAAATTCCCTGCCCTGCCCACGGTCAGTAGGGGACACCGATGGGCTTGGAAAGGCCGCCGTCCGTCGGATGGGACGTTAAGCCGTGGCCCCGTGTGCGGGAGAGACATACCCTGTGCACGTTAAAGAACACGCTGGATGGCCTTGACGGGAGGCTACCATCTGTCTCCCAACAGCTGTTCCAGTGGGTCCGCTGCCCCAACCTTCTCTGAGCCTACGGGGTCCATGTGACCTGGCCATTTAGCCCATTGTGTGCAAAAAAGTGCCGCTCAGAAGTAAAACAACCCAACCCGGTCAACCCAATTCGATTTTCTGTTAACACGAGTTGATTTTTTTGGTAGCATAAAATGACTTTCCATTTACCTAAGTTGAGTCTCTATTAAAATAATTTTAGTTCCTTTTTTCTAAGTTCACTTTTTATTTGAGTGTGAAGTCGAGATTTTGAAAAATGGCAAAACCTTTCGAAAAGTTGCATTTATTACAAATAATAATACCGTTTGAATATCAACCTTGATCGCTCTGTACCGAAAGTCATGATATTTAAGTATGTGGTAGTTTGTTCGGTCGGCAGCTCTCTCTCCAGGTTCGAGTGCCAACTGTGCCAGCGTTAAGAATTTTCCTCTGCTAAACTTCCGTCCCATGGCCGAGTAGTTAGCACGCTTGGCTACTGATCTAAGGGACCTGGGTTCGAGCCCCGGGTAAGGCATGGATGTGTGTGTTGCTTTTCTGCGGAGGTCCTGTCATCCTCTCAAACCTTCTACTGTGGCGTATAAACTGACAGACTCCTGTCAGATCTCTGTGGCAAGCAGCTGCTTGAAGGGGTATTTATTATTTTTTTTAACCTTCGTTTATCCCCCCTTGTGAGAAATGTGACACCGATGAGCTTGGAAAGACCTCCATCTGTCGGATGGGTCATAAAGCCCCATGTGCAGGAGAGCCATTCTTTACGTTAAAGAACATGCTGGATGAATATTGACGGGGGAGAGGGCTTCAATTTGTCAAAAATCCATTTGTCACTTAGCAGTAGTTTAGTGGATACCCTTCCGCAGCAGGGCGGGGGTGGCTCAGTCGGTAGCGCGCCAGGCTCGTAATCTGTAGTTCCCAGGTTCGAGTCCTAGTTGGGTCAGCGCTGAGATTTATCTCCGCAAAATTCCCCGCCCTGCCCACGGTCAGTAGGGGACACCGATGGGCTTGGAAAGGCCGCCGTCCGTCGGATGGGACGTTAAGCCGTGGCCCCGTGTACGGAGAGCCATACCCTGTGCACGTTAAAGAACACGCTGGATGGCCTTGACGGGAGGCTACCATCTGTCTCCCAACAGCTGTTCCGGTGGGTCCCCTCCCCCAACCTTCTCTGAGCCTTCGGGGTCCATGTGACCTGGCCATTTAGCCCATGGTGTGCAAAAAAGTGCCGCTCAGAGGTAAAACAACCCAACCCTCAACGTAGATAAATATAACTGCGTAAAGATAATACATTCCCATAGGCTGCATGGTGGCAGTCATCGAGTTTTCAGCGCCACTATGTGCACTTAGCAAAACTAATATAGTCGCTAATACGCATGAGCACCATGGGCTGTTCCGCTTCCGACTCCATAAGACGTCATATAAAGCAATGGAATCGCAGTGACTTTTCAATTTCTTTTTAAAGGGTGAATGTTTTCTATCTTCAAGTTCTGCAAAATAACTTGGCAGGTTAGGTCACATCGAATATTTGGAAATATTTACACATTAAAGAGAAAGCAAAAGAAATAAAGTTGAAGAAAAAACCGGTAAATTCACACTGAGTACCGAAGAACACTTAGAAACCGAAAGACGTATCACTACACTACCGACTGCTTATTAGTTTGAAGTGTTAAAACCGTACACTAAGATTGTATTATAGAATAATCTGAGTACTTCATCCTGGTACGGGGCGGGAGTGGCGCAGTCGGTAGCGTGCCAGGCTCGTAATCTGTAGTTCCCAGGTTCGAGTCCCAGCTGGATCAACGTTGAGATTTATCTCCGCAAAACTAGCTGCCCACAGTCAGTAGGGGACACCGATGGGCTTGGGAAGGCCGCCGTCCGTCGGATGGGACGTTAAGCCGTGTCCCCGTGTGCGGGAGAGCCATACCCTGTGCACGTTAAAGAACACGCTGGACGCCTTGACGGGAGGCTACCATCTGTCTCCCAACAGCTGTTCCAGTGGGTCCCTTCCCCCAACCTTCTCTGAGCCTACGGGGTCCATGTGACCTGGCCATTTAGCCCATGGTGTGCAAAAAAGTGCCGCTCAGAGGTAAAACAACCCAACTCATCCTGGTACCGATAGGAACAGCACTCGTATCTATCGTATCTTTGCGGCACTACTTGTATGTTTCCTCGATTTGCAGTTCCAACAATGCTCTCTCGACGTTCAAATCACAACACGGAGAAAAAATTTTTATATTTATTTCCACGAATAGTCAGGTTGAAGCAATATTTTTTTAGGCATAAAGTCATTGCAAAAACACTATAAAGAAATTAATTACAGCTGAAAAAACGCTGGATATTTCTATGGAAAATGTGATTATATCCCAGTTTACAGTTTCATAACTGCCCGCACCCCCCACTTCGTCGAAACTTTTGTACAGTCGCTCAAAAAAGTATCCGAACACTATGGTTGATTTCAGAATTTAGAAAAAAATTCTGGCAAAGTTTTTTTAGAAATTAGTGATCTGGCAACCTTCGTGTCACGTGACACGAAGGGTACCAGATCACTAGTTTCTAAAAAAAAATCGTTGCGTAATTAATCATAGTGTTCGGATATTTTTTAATATATATACAATGCGTATGAATATATAATGCAATGAATATGGAGCGTGTGCAGTTACCGTTCACAGCAAACTGGAGCGGTTGCGATTAATGTTCACAGCACATTGGATCGTGTGAGCTCACAAAGACCTGGATCGTGTGGGCTCACTCACAGAAATATTGAGCGTGTGCAGTTACCATTCACAGCAAACTGGAGCGTGTGCAGTAACTGCACACGCTCCAGTTTGCTGTGAACGGTAACTGGAGCGTTTACAGTTGCTGTACACGCTCCAGATATTTTTCCTGAATTCTGTAATCACGTGACACGAAGGTTGCCAGATCACTAATTTCTAAAACAATCGTTGCCAGAAATTTTTTCTAAATTCTGAAATCAACCATAGTGTTTGGATACTTTTTTGAGCGACTGTAGGTGGTCATATTTTTTTGATACTAGATCGTGTGGGCTCACTCACAGAAATATTGAGCGTGTGCAGTTACCATTCACAGCAAACTGGAGCGTGTGCAGTAACTGCACACGCTCCAGTTTGCTGTGAACGGTACCTGGAGCGTGTACAGTTGCTGTACACGCTCCAGATATTTTTCCTGAATTCTGTAATCACGTGACACGAAGGTTGCCAGATCACTAATTTCTAAAACAATCGTTGCCAGAAATTTTTTCTAAATTCTGAAATCAACCATAGTGTTCGGATACTTTTTTGAGCAACTGTACGGCCCTTCTATTGTATCCCATATTTTTCACAGATTTCTTTTGGAGGGAGCAATATTTTAAAAGTAGTCCCCCTCTTCCGCCATAGCTTTTTTTGCGATATACATAGATCGGGTTGAGTTGTTTTACCCCTGATTGGCATTTTCTTGCACATAATGGGATAAATGGCCAGGTCACAAGGAGCCTGAGTTGGAGAACTGAAAGTTATGAGAAGGAAACCCACTGGACAGCTGTTAGGAGTCAGATGGAACCCTCCCGCACACGTGAGGATTGTAAGAAGGGTATGGAGGCGTGGAGGGTTCGCAAAATCCCTGATTCGGGTAACCAACCAGGCCACTTCTATTTGATGACTATTACACCGTATTTTTTATAGTATTCTATACTTAGCTGAGCCGTCCCGTGGCCGAGTGGTTAGCGCGCTTGGTTACTGATTTACGGAACCTTTGTTTTCGAGCCCCGGGTAAGGCATGGCTGTTTGTGTCGTTTTTCTGCTGAGGTTCTGCCATCCTCTCAGACCTTCTACTGTGGCATATAAACTGACAGGCTCCTGTCAGACCTCCGTGGCAAGCAGTTGCTTGAGGGGGTATTTATTATTATTATGCTTAGCTCCTTAGAATTTTTTTAAGAATAAATCTATTTTATTCCAAACTATCTTCATATCATTCTTTTGGATAATTCTGAGATCACTCACTACAAATTTTATCACATTATAAAATAAATTTATTCATTCCTTATCAGAAACTCCAATTACGATTTTTTTCCTTAGAGAGTAGCTCAATTAATTTTCTGCTCCCCACAAAAAGAGCAAGAAATAAATTTGAGTTGGGTTGTTTTACCTCTGAGCGGCACTTTTTTGCACACCATGGGCTAAATGGCCAGGTCCCATGGACCCCGAAGGCTCAGAGAAGGTTGGGGGAGGGGACCCACTGGAACAGCTGTTGGAAGACAGATGGTAGCCTCCCGTCAAGGCCATCCAGCGTGTTCTGTAACGTGCACAGGGTATGGCTCTCCCGCACACGATACCACGGCTTAACGTCCCATCCGACGGACGGTGGCCTTTCCAAGCCCATCGGTGTCCCCTACTGACCGTGGGCAGGGCGGGGAATTTTGCGAAGATAAATCTTAACGCTGACCCAGCTGGGACTCGAACCTGGAACTACAGATTACGAGCCTGGTGCGCTACCGACTGAGCCACCCCCGCCCCATTAAATTTGATATTTCGTCCTTGTTTTCTTTACACATTCAGCCATGTAACTCTGATGGGCGGGATAACAAAACAAAAAGAATTTTCCCCATTGTGACTTGTTTTTTCCCGCAATCTGCCTCTCCCCGCAGCACGTGGATGTGTTGCTTCCCATCGTCTTGCTTTAACACACGGACAAGCAGCAAAAATCAGACGGCTACATATTAGGCATTTCAGAAAAGCTTCGAAACAGAGTCTGAGAAAACAACATCGCTGTCAGACGCAGCCACAGAAGTCTTAATTGCTCTCGTGCGCTGCACGTGCCAGGGTCTCCAGGCACTCAGCAACACTTCATTTCCGTTCACGGAGGGTGATATCAAGCAAAGGAGACACGGACTGCTTCTGATGCCTGCCAAGTGGCTCACTTCTCGGCAATCGAAGAAGTTCATCTGAATGGTGCATTGATTACAATATTCATCCTTATACAGGGTGTTGCAAATGTCGGATGACATCAGAAATGCATAGAGAAAGAGTATTGCACTCTCATTTGCAAAGTTTTATTGACGGCATGTTTTTACACAGAAGCTGCACAGATTATTCGCCTTAATTTGTGATAGGTGTTCCGATTCTTTGCCCTAGTATGTGACAGAGGGTGATTAGCTTATTTATCCTAATATAGGACAGGCAGTGTTCGGCCTGATATTGGGAGAAAATAAGTTTATTCGCCCTGAAACGTGACAGAAGGGGTTCAGTTTATCCACCCCGATAGGTGAAAAAAGATCAGGCTTATTAAGTGACAGAAGGTGTTTAGCTTATTCGTCCTGATATGTGACCCAAAGCATTCAACTTATTCGCCGTGATACGTGACAGAAGATCAGACTTGTTAAGTGACAGAAGGTTGGGTTGGGTTGTTTTACCTCTGAGCGGCACTTTTTTGCACACCATGGGCTAAATGGCCAGGTCACAAGGACCCCGAATGCTCAGAGAAGGTTGGGAAGGGGACCCACTGGAACAGCTGTTGGGAGACAGATGGTAGCCTCCCATCAAGGCCATCCAGTGTGTTCTTCAACGTGCACAGGGTATGGCTCTCCCGCACACGGGGCCACGGCTTAACGTCCCATACGATGGAGATTGCCGCCCTGCCCACAGTCAGTAGGGGACACCGATGGCCTTTCCAAGCCCATCGGTGTCCCCTACTGACCGTGGGCAGGGCGGGGAATTTTGCAGAGATAAATCTCAACGCTGACCCAGCTGGGACTCGAACCTGGGAATTACAGATTACGAGCCTGGCGCGCTACCGACTGAGCCACCCCCGCCCCGTGACAGAAGGTGTTCAGCTTATTTGTCCTGATAAGTGAAGCAAAGCGTTCAACTGATTCGCCATGATGCGTAACAGAAGATCAGATTATTCACGCTGATACGTAGCAGAAAATCAACTTGTTCATCCTGATACGTGAGTAGTGTCATCCCATTATACCGTTCCCCCTTTGCACAGTGCTTTCCCCTATGACGTCACAAGCCACGCCCACTTCCGGTCACGCCCCTATGACGTCACAAGCCACGCCCACTTCCGGTCACGTCCCTATGACTCACAAAGTCACACCCACTTTCGGTCACGCCCCTATGACGTAACATGATGTAATCGTGACTTACCATGCCACGCCCTTTTATTAATAATTAATAATTTCTTCCCCCTTATTAAACACCCCCTTTCACCCCCCTTCCCCCTCAGTGGCGCCATCTAGTGACAATAAGAAGTACTATTTTCCCAAAACCCCCTATTTTTATTCTAATTCTTCGATTTTTGATTTCCCCCTATTAAAAATTCCTCCCCCTTATTAAAAAAAAACCCTGGCGCCATCTGTTGACAGTAAGAAGTACTATTTTTGGACAAGCCACGCCCCCGGAAGTGGGCGTGGCTTGGACGTCATATGGGTGTGACCAGAAGTGGGCGTGGCTTGTGCCGTCATAGGGGGAAGCACTGTGCAAAGGGGAACGGTATAATGGGATGACACTACTTACGTGACAGAAGATTAGCTTATTCGCCGCGACACGTGACAGACGATAAACTTATTCACCTTGACATGTGACAAAAGATCAGCTTATTCGAAATGACACGTTACGGGTTGGGTTGTTTTACCTCTGAGCGGCACTTTTTTTGCACACCATGGGCTAAATGGCCAGGTCACATGAACCCCGAAGGCTCAGAGAAGGTTGGGGGAGGGGACCCACTGGAACTGCTGTTGGGAGACAGATGGTAGCCTCCCGTCAAGGTCATCCAGCGTGTTCTTTAACGTGCACAGGGTATGGCTCTCCCGCTCACGGCGCCACGGCTTAACGTCCCATCCGACGGACGGTAGCCTTTCCAAGCCCATCGGTGTCCCCTACTGACCGTGGGCAGGGCGGGGAGTTGTGCGGAGATAAATCTCAATCCAGCTGGGACTCGAACCTGGGAACTACAGATTACGAGCCTGGCGCGCTACCGACTGAGCCACCCCCACCCCCACCCCCATGACACGTTACAGAAGGTGTTCAGTTTATTCGTCCTGAGGCAGAAAGTGTTCATCTTATTCGCTCTGATGACAAATGTATTCAATTCATTGTCCTTGATGACAAAAATGTTCAGTTTATACGTCCTGGTATTGATAACAGGTGGTTAAGCTTATTTACCCTTGAATATGACAGTAAGGGTTCGGGTTATTCTCCCTGATAAGTGACAGAAGATTTTCAGATTATTCAACCCTCTTATCTACTCTCCATCTCCATTCCTTTCACCTTCTTACATTTAAAAAAAAATGTTTAGCCCTTAAAAAAAACGAGCTGACTTTGTAGTCTGTCTGTCGACATTCAACCTTTTTTATTTTCAGATATAAATTAAAAACTCTTTTTGGCTCATAATTTCAATTCACAACTTAAAAAGTTTTAATGCACCCTTTTGCCTTGGAAAAAGTTAAAACTAAAAAAATATTGCAAGCGATCCGTTTTTGCTAGAAATTTGAAATTTTGGTGGCGGATTATCAGAATTAAGCGGATTGCACGGATAGCAATGCCTTTGTCCTCTTTGCCTGTTTTTGAAAACAAAACTTTTTTAAGAGAATATTGAAAAATTCTTTTTTCAGTTAGATAAGCACTAATGAAATATTACCATTCACACTTTTCGCATCTGCAAGAAGGTTGAAATTTCCATACCTAGATTGTGTTGTGTGTTGTTTTACCTCTGAGCGGCACTTTTTTGCACAACATGGGCTAAATGGCCAGGCCACAAGGACCCCGAAGGCTCAGAGAAGGTTGGGGGAGGGGACCCACTGCAACAGCTGTTGGGAGACAGATGGTAGCCTCCCGTCAAGGCCATCCAGCGTGTTCTTTAACGTGAACAGGGTATGGCTCTCCCGCACACGGGGCCACGGCTTAACGTCCCATCCGACGGACGGCGGCCTTTCCAAGCCCATCGGTGTCCCCTACTGACCGTGGGCAGGGCGGGGAATTTTGCGGAGATACTGTTAGAGGGAGTGAGACGAAGACAACTTTTTTGTTTAAAGGGATAAATGCGAAATTCTCCTTATTATTATAAGTATTAATAAAAGGTTGCTATTATTTTTACATTTTCCCGTCATCCATTAGTTCGAATTATAAGTTTTAAAAAGTGCAAATATCTGAAAATAAGAAATGTCATTCTGTTTGAAAAAGAACGTCTCGCCAGAGATACTAAAAGTTTTAGTTGTAAATCCATAACGAAATGCCATTTTGAAGTACAGTCGCTCAAAAACGTATCCGAACACTATGGTTGATTACAGAATTCAGAAAAAATATCTGGCAACGATTTTTTCAGAAATTAGCGATCTGGCAACCTTCGCGTCACGTGATTACAGAATTCAGGAAAAATATCTGGAGCGTGTACAGCAACTGTACACGCTCCAGTTACCGTTCACAGCAAACTGGAGCGTGTGTAGTTACTGCACACGCTCCAGTTTGCTGTGAACGGTAATTGCACACGCTCAATATTTCCGTGAGTGAGCCCACACGATCTACTATCAAAATAATATGACCACCTACAGTCGCTCAAAAAAGTATCCGAACACTATGGTTGATGACAGAATTCAGAAAAAATATCTGGCAATGATTTTTTTAGAAATTAGTGATCTGGCAACCTTCGTGTCACGTGACACGAAGGTTGTCAGATCACTAATTTCTAAAAAAATCGTTGCCAGATATTTTTTTGAATTCTCTAATCAACCATAGTATTCGGATACTTTTTTGAGCGACTGTACAAGAAGAAGCTAGGTGTAGCTCAGTTATCCTGAAAGAGAATCCCCCATCCAAAGCCTTTAAAATTATTATCGACTGAAGAGTTTTCTCTTTTAACAATTGGCTTTTATTAGCTCGTTTTGAAAAAAAAAAAGTAATCTATTGTTTTTACTTTGACATCTGTCTGTGTCCATCTATTCCATCTTCCAAGAGAGTGATTTTTCAATTTTCTTTTGCTTTTAGACATAAAATGGGAATTCTTTTTTAAGTTGAGTAGATACTGGTGAAATAGTAGGACACGCATTTTTTTTTCTGAATCTCCCAACGGTTTTAATAGCGACCTCTAACGGTGGAAAAGCTGGAAAATGGCCAGACTTTAAACGAATATTGCAAACGATCTATTTGAATTAAAAAACTTTAAATTTCGGTAGTGGAGACAACGGTGACAAGAAGTGTACACTGACTGCGATGACTTCGAGAGGGAGGAAATGCAACTTTTCGTTTAAGAGATAAATTAAAGAATTCTTTTCGTATTTCATCGATACTAGGAAAACAATATTATTTGTATTTTTCAATCATTCATTATTTCCTATTTCCCTTGTTAGGTGGGGAAGGGGATAGTTCAGTCGGCAGCTCTTTAGTTTCGTAATCTGCATTTCCCAGGTTCGAATCCTAAGTGTGAAGGCGGGGGTGGCTCATTCGGTAGCGCGCCAGGCTCGTAATCTGTAGTTCCCAGGTTCAAGTCCCAGCTGGGTCAGCGTTGAGATTTATCTCCGCAAAAATTCCCCGCCCTGCCCACGGTCAGTAGGGGCCACCGATGGGCTTGGAAAGGCCGCCGTCAGTCGGATGGGACGTAAAACCGTGGCCCCGTGTGCGGGAGAGCCATACCCTGTGCACGTTAAAGAACACGCTGGATGGCCTTGACGGGAGGCTACCATCTGTCTCCCAACAGCTGTTCCAATGGGTCCCCTCCCCCAACCTTCTCTGAACCTTCGGGGTCCATGTGACCTGGCATTTGCCCATGGTGTGCAAAAAAGTGCCGCTCAGAGGTAAAACAATCCAACCCAAAATCGTAACTGTGCCATCGTTGAGATTTATGTCCGCCAAATCCCTATCCTGCCATCGGTCACAAAGGGGACACCGACGAGCTTGGAAAGGCTGCCTTCCGTCGGATGGGATGTTAAGCCGTGGATCCGTGTACGCGAAAGCCATCCCTGTTCTCGTTACAGAACACTGTGGATGAACTTGACGGAAAGTACCATCTGTCTTCTGACAGCTGTCCAATGGGTTCCCTTCCCTCAACCTTCTCCGAGCCCTTGGGATTTTTGTGACCTGGTCATTTACTCCATTGTGTGCAAAAAAAAAATTCAGAAATCTCAGAAGTATAGCAACACAACTCTATTAGACGGTGCAAAACCTGAAAAAGCTCCCTCTCCTTTGAAAATAATAATCCCATATTCGTAAGAGGCGATGTGTGTTCTTCTAATTATAAGTCATTAAAAAAATATCGTTTTTGCCCATCGTCGAATAGTTAATCAAAGTGAAAAAAGGATTCTCTAAGATTAATTTCAACGTATCCTTTAAAAGTTCGCAATCCAATAGAAAGTCCACAACTCGTCAGCCTACTTATGGATGTTACCGCTAAAGCTCGAAAGCCGTTAATGTGCACATTACCTAGCTAATCTGCAGAATAACTGATTTGCTCCGTTAACGTGCGGAATCAAGAGTTTTCCGCATTTTACCTAGGTAATGTGCACATTAACGGCTTCCGTATCGTTAAAGTTCAAAAGTTTGTTTCTCTCATAGTGGTGAATCTCTTGAATATGAATCTTCGTGTCACGTGATTCACTCGTCCGCATTATAAAAAACGCCCCGGATGAACGGAGGCCAAGTGAGAACGAATCGGTAAAGTGATTCATTCTTGATAACGAATCACTAAAATGATTCGTTCTCACTTGGCCTGCTCATTTTGGGGGCGTTTTTTATAATTCGGACGACTCATGTTGACAGAGGGATGACCCTGGTTTCAACTCTACTCTCGGACACTAGATAAATAACATTATGTTAATTTAAGCGTACAGAAACGTTCCTGTTGTTCCAGCAAAGATCTTATTTTCACTTTAACGAGTGCCTAGTAGGTAATGTGCAGATTATCCAGGTAATTTGCAGATTACCTAGGTAATCTGCAGATTACCTAGGTAATTTGTGAAATGAAACAATTTTCCGCACGTTAACGGATCACCCTAGTTAATCTGCACAATACCAAGATAATCTGTAGAATAACTGATTTCTTCACTTTAGCGGTAACATGGATACTAACTTTCAACTCTGTGGTAAGAATGAGCAAATTAGTTGCAGTGGTTAATAATGCAATCAAAAGTAGTAGAAGTTTTAATCTTTCTTTGCCTTATCGGTTACTGCGCCTTTGGGAAAAGTCTTCAGCAACAGGGCTTCGATATTTCAGTCATCTTTACTCCCACTTATGGTTTGATTGATAAATGAAAGACTTCACAATCACATTAATGCAAATGTTCCAAATTACGTTCACCTGATTCACTCTTTCACAAGGGATGAATGAGATACTACTGCTTCGTGTTAAAACTGAATTTGGTTTTTGATTGAGAGGACACTGCGAAGATGAAAGCATTTCAGCAAAGTTCCTTTTTCTGGTAAGAGCAGCAGCGAAGATCAAATTTGCCTATTCTCTAGAGGCTCTTTCGAGGAATACTGCTTCTCAGATTTTCCCCCCTAGATGTAACGAAGTTCCAGTATCAGCTGTCGGGAATGAGCTGTCGCAGGAAGAGCAATCTCCTTCACACACCGCTGCTCTTAACTAAACACCTTCGACGATGTTAAACGACACAACAGCTCTGGGGGGTCATAGATCATCTCGGAATGTCATTTCGGTTTGAATTAAATACGATAAAAAAAAGAAGCTACCAAGCAGGAAGCAGAGAAAGCTACTAAACCGTCTAGTTCTTATTTTCATTCTGAGAATGTGTTTCTATCTTCTACAGAGGTCGAAATGTTGTCTTCTTTTAAGCTGAGCAGCTTTATGGAAATGAGATTTTGATTTTTGGGCTGAAATCATCGTGGCATTGTAACCTAGAAAATGAATATTTTTATCGTAAACATTGCTCAACGTCGGGACTATGTTACAGATGTTTGAAAGATGGCTAAAGCAGCTGCAAAGGTTGGGTTTAGTTGTTTTACCTCTGAGCGGCCCTTTTTTGCACACCATGGGCTAAATGGCCAGGTCACAAGGACCCCAAAAGCTCAGAGAAGGTTGGGGGAGGGGATCCACTGCAACAGCTGTTAGGAGACAGATGGTAACTTCCCGTCAAGGCCATCCAGCGTGTTCTTTAATGTGCACAGGTTATGGCTCTCCCGCATACGGGGCCACGGCTTAACGTCCCATCCGACGGACGGTGGCCTTTCCAAGCACCATCGATGTCCCCTACTGACCGTGAGCAGGGCGGGGAATTTTGCGGATAAATCTTAACGCTGACCCAGCTGGGACTCGAATCTGGGAACTACAGATTACGAGCCTGACGCGCTACCGACTGAGCCACCTCGTCCCAGCTGAAAAGGAAACAGGGTTAGAATTCACAGCAAAACATACGCATTTTTGTTTGTCAGATTTATTCTTTCTGCAATATTTTTGTCTTTCTGCCCGACTCTCGTCTTCTTCGCAGATCTTTTCTGCGGCATATTAAGGGGACAAATTCATGTGAAGCTCCCACGGCAAGTTAATTGGACGAGGAGTAATTTTTTTATTATATCGGAATTCAGCACCAGTTATAATTTTTGTTCTTTTTAGATCATCAAATTTAAGAACAATTCAGTAAAGCTTTCAGTCATGATATTATTCTTCAATAGTGTAGCGAGAGTGACATGGGAAGAGACTATGAGACTGCGCACTTGATACTTCAGCGATTCTCATAGCTCATAGAATAATTGTCAAGCATTTGATGGAACATATGGTCTATGAGAAACTGTGGAAAATATCAATTGTGCGATTGCTTAGTCTCTCCAGTTGCCGCTATTATTCTCAGAGGGGTTTTTTTGAAACGGTTTTTTGGTTGTGGCGTGCGTGTTGGGTTGTTTTACCTCTGAGCGGCACTTTTTTGCACAACATGGGCTAAATGGCCAGGTCACATGGACCCCGAAGGCTCAGAGAAGGTTGGGGGAGGGGACCCACTGGAACAGCTGTTGGGAGACAGATGGTAGCCTTCCGTCAAGGCCATCCAGCGTGTTCTTTAACGTGCACAGGGTATGGCTCTCCCGCACACGGGGCCACGGCTTAACATCCCATCAGACGGACGGCGGCCTTTCCAAGCCCATCGGTGTCCCCTACTGACCGTGGGCAGGGCGGGGAATTTTGCGGAGATAAATCTCAACGCTGACCCAGCTGGGACTCGAACCTGGGAACTACAGATTACGAGCCTGGCGCGCTACCGACTGAGCCACCCCCTGTGGCATGCGTGAATAATGGAGAAGATAGAGAATGAACAAAAGAGTAACACATGTTTATGCATTTGACTAGTGACTGTAAAATAGAGGGGGTGGGTTGAGAAGAATTTTTTCTCTCCTTCATCTTGCTCCTCGTTGTTTTTTATTAAAAAAAAAGAGCAGAAACACACTTCGAATGAAGATTCCTGAAATGACATATGACATTTCTTTGGAAACGAAATATTTTTTTTTGTCTGATATTTTCTTATTTGCTCTGAGCTTCGAAGTGTAGTGAATGTCATAAACACCCACCCACACAACTAGTGATATTAAAAAATAAAATCCTAATTTCGCCCGCAGTAGGTGTCAAATAGAATCAGTTGAATAATTTAAATGTAGGATGAAAAGTATGTAAGATCAAGATTTAAATATTCTAACGTCATGTTCATAGAGTTATGAAAGAAACTATTTCTTATTTATTTGGTGGCAGTTAACATCAGAAGAAGGCAGATAATGAAAAAGGTGAATTGGCGTTGGAAATTTCGATTGTGATTCTTTGAAGATGGGAACGAGTTTAATTCGTGAAGAATATTTCTTCGTGGATATCAGAATAAAATATTGTTTCTTCTTCTTTTATGTCTCCATGGGTGATAATTAAGGGATCAAAGGAATTGGATGTCCGTGTCGATAATCCTTCAGCTCTTGGGATGGTTGTATTAGGGTGTTCATTCATTATTCATTTATTTATATCTCACATTCATTTGTGAATGTGCTCATTATCATTTAGAGTAGAGTCATGAGCTGTCACTGCATAGGGAAACAGTCTGCTTAAAAATAATGAAATAAATTCGTTTAAATGGCATTTTTCCTGAACAGTAAACTCGCAGTGAATGTATCAGTTAGATTAGTTATTTAATTTTGGATTGGATTGTTTTACCTCTGAGCGGCACTTTTTTGCACAACATGGGCTAAATGGCCAGGCCACAAGGACCCCGAAGGCTCAGAGAAGGTTGGGGGTTGGGTTGTTTTACCTCTGAGCGGCACTTTTTTGCACAACATGGGCTAAATGGCCAGGGCACAAGGACCCCGAAGGCTCAGAGAAGGTTGGGTGAGAGGACCCACTGGAACAGCTGTTGGGAGACAGATGGTAGCCTCCCGTCAAGGCCATCCAGCGCGTTCTTTAACGTGCACAGGGTATGGCTCTCCCGCACACGGGGCCACGGCTTAACGTCCCATCCGACGGACGGCGGCCTTTCCAAGCCCATCGGTGTCCCCTACTGACCGTGGGCAGGGCGGGAAATTTTGCGGAGATAAATCTCAACGCTGACCCAGCTGGGACTCGAACCTGGGAACTACAGATTACGAGCCTGGCGCGCTACCGACTGAGCCACCCTCGAGTGCGGTCGTGTTTGAATTTCATAATTTTCACTACTGCCAAACAGTGGCGCTGTTGGATGTAGCCAATTGTCTTCGGCCATTCCAGAAGTATTCACTTGTGCTATTTTATCTCAAAATTTCTCCTCATTCTTCAACTAGGCAGGGGTGGCTCAGTTCATAGCGCGCCAGGATCGTGATCTGCAGTTCCCAGGTTCGAATCCCAGCTCTGAGAATTATCTCCAGAATACTCCTTGCGCTGCTCTCGGTGAGTAAGGAGACATTGATGGGCTTGGAAAGGCCGTCCTCCATCGGATGGGATGTTTAGCCGTGGTAGTGTGTACGAGAGCGCCATATCAAGAACACGCTGGATGGCCACGAGAGCGCCATATCAAGAACACGCTGGATGGCCACGAGAGCGCCATATCAAGAACACGCTGGATGGCCTTGACGGCAGGCTTTCAACTATCTCCTAACAGCCGTCCAGGCAACTGTCATAACCATTTGGTGCAAAATTTAAGGATCATGATTTTATGTTATGCTGTTGTTCATTTTATTAACATTTGTATTTTCACTTTATTTTAGTTGGATAAAAAAATTACTTTATAAAAAAAAAAAGCAACGACTGCTGTTTAACGTTCCAACCAAGAATTCTTTAAATATGGAACGAATATTATCGAAAATCGAGATTTAAAGAGATTTGAGCGAGTTGTTGGGTTGTTTTACCTCTGAGCGGCACTTTTTTGCACACCATGGGCTAAATGGCCAGGTCACATGGACCCCGAAGGCTCAGAGAAGGTTGGGGGAGGGAACCCACTGGAACAGCTGTTGGGAGACAGATGGTAGCCTCCCGTCAAGGCCATCCAGCGTGATGCATAGGGTATGGCTTTCCTGCACACGGGGCCACGGCTTAACGTCCCATCCGACGGACGGCGGCCTTTCGAAGCCCATCGGTGTCCCCTACTGACGGTGGGCAAGGCGAGGAGTTTTGCGGAGATAAATCTCAACGCTGACCCAGCTGGGACTCGAACCTGGGAACTACAGATTACGAGCCTGGCGCGCTACCGATTGAGCCACCCCCGTCCCCGAGATTTGAGCGAAATCTTCAAATTATTCTCAGTGATGATTTTCCCAAAGAAATTTTATTTCAAAGTGACGGAGCCACTTTGAACGGGAGTTTCCGTTCAAATAACACAGAAGTGACTCAATACGTATGATAATATAGTGTACCTTAAACATTGTCGAATTTGACGTTAATTATTTACATGCCTTGTACAGTCGCTCAAAAAAGTATCCGAACACTATGGTTGATTGATTGGTTGTTGTCAATCAACCATAGTGTTCGGATACTTTTTTGAGCGTGACACGAAGGTTCGTGTTACGCTTCGTGTCACGTGACACGACGGTTGCCAGATCACTTTCTACAAAAGTCGTTGCCGGATATTTTTTCTGAATTCTATAATCAACCATAGTGTTCGGATACTTTTTTGAGCGACTGTAGGGGGTCATATTATTTTGATACTAGATCGTGTGGGCTCACTCACGGAAATATTGAGCGTGTGCAGTTACCGTTCACAGCAAACTGGAGCGTGTATTTTCTCTCTCTCTCCCCCCGCCCCTCTCCTCCACACGCTCCAGTTTGCTGTGAACGGTAACTGGAGCGTGTATAGTTGCTGTACACGTTCCAGATATTTTTCCTGAATTCCGTAATCACGTGACACGAAGGTTGCCAGATCGCTAATTTCTAAAAAAAAGTCGTTGCCAGATATTTTTCCTGAATTCTGTAATCAATCATAGTGTTGGGATACTTTTTTGAGCGACTGTACAGAAAACCCTTCTCCATTTTTCTCTCTCCATTCCATATTTTATTTAAAATATTATTTCGAAATGCATGTAATATATATTTACTACTTTATGCCTTCTTACATATTCTTCTTCTTCTTCTTCTTCAAATTCTATAATTCAGAGTTGGAAGACATAGCCCCTTATTTCTTCCCTGGATCCGAAGCAATATATCTATTACGTAACTTGAAAATACTAATTTCATGCAGTAGCAAGATTTAATCTTCTGTATAAGTCACAATACTTCAAAGAAAAACTTTCATTTTCAATCATTTACAAAGATTAAAAAAGCCAACGCGAAAAGCATTTCGCCCTTTATCGTTTTCCAGAAAGGAGATATAAAAACTCAAGCGACTAAAGCACGTGTCAGTCAATGTGCGCAGGCACCGTTTGGTCTTTGCAGCTGAACACTCATACGATCTCTTTCGGGTGCTCCTTATGGTGCGCATGGCATTTGCCATTCGAGCCAAGGTGACCAATGCATAAATAAAGACAGTTAAGCTGTAAACCTCTCTTTAACGACCCATTTGTGTCCGTTGGCAGAATAAATCCTCTTAGTTCATGAATTCCACTTAGATATATATGAAGGTAGATTTTATTCATTTCCCACCGGCGTATTTTGGTTTCTAATGTTTTGTGGTTTAACTTTAGAGCTTGCTTTTATGACGTATTTCTTTACGCAATAACCAACGTCAAAATGCGCTATCAAATACTTTGTTGCGTATCATTTGTCTCTTATTACGCAACGAACGTGGAGTTCTATTGCGAACACTTTTCTTGCGCAAGATTCTTGTAATTTTAGAAGCATTCGGATCATTTCAAAGCTGGTCGAAAGGTTTGCTTTAGTCCCGACGGGTAATGCGTCTTTTCAAAATCAAATGGCAGTCTCAGCTTTTAAATATCTGGATTTTACCGAATCTTTATCGCTGATAAAATAACTAAGCATATTCTTTAAATAAGGGATTGTCAACATATATATATAGGCATTGAGTTCTTGACAGGACAGGATCTAGGGAGGTGCGGGGGGGGGGGGGGACAAGGTGGCAACGCCACCCTCCCCACAACACGAGAATGCTAGTAACGGCAATGGAGGCTGCAAAAATGCTAAACACATGTACAGTCGCTCAAAAAAATATTCGAACACTATGTTTGATTATAGAATTCAGAAAAGATATCTGGAAACGATTTTTTTTAGAAATTAGTGATCTGACAACCTTCGTGTCACGTGACACGAAGGTTGTCAGATCACTAATGTTTTATAATAAAAAGTATTATTGGTTTCATGCGTATTCATTTCGTTGATCAATCAGTTTCAACGAGGTCTACAAAGAGACTTATTGTTAGCAAAAAATCCTATCGGGAAAATATCAAAACTGGAACATTTTTCAAAACAAATTGAGTTAGACCTGGAGTTCCCTACACATCATTAACAATGAATATAAACGTTAATAACTCCAAACTAAAAGCATAAACACTAAAATATTATACTTTCAACGACTTCATCTCCTATCAGAATGTTTACTGAAACTTCTCTAGCTCCAGTAATGGCTCCATTCAAAAAACATTTTTTCACAATTGATTTCTTTCTCATCAAGGAAACTCACAAATCAATTTACCTCCTCCTTTGCTTTGTCATCTCCCTCATCCACCCAACCAGAATTCCCTCCCCTCCACCCTCCCCTTTTCTCACTCGTCTTATTATGTGTCCTCCTCCTCCTCTTATTTCCACCCCCATTCCTTCTCCACTCTTTGGATGAGAATCGCTCTGTAAACAGCTGTTGGAGGTAAAACGATGCTCACAGTTTCTGGCAAACATGGTCGTCTACTTCCTCATATTTGCACAGCCAATGAATGTCTGTAGCCGTACGTCGTCAGAGAAAGAATGAGTGCAACAGACAGAGTGTGTGGGAGAAAGAATGAGTGCAACAGATAGAGTGTGTGGGAGAGAGAAAGAGGAAGCGGAAGGCATTTTGGTGAGAGCCAAAAATATTCCGTAAATCCGCTCTACAAAGGCACACTTCCTCACCAAGTCAACAGCGAAAAAGAGAAGTAGATACCAAAGTTCTGTCATTCAGATTTCACTCCTGCTGCTTTTCCAAATCAGACTGTTCGTGTCCGTACCTCAACCAAGTTCACGCTCACGATTTTCGCATGTTCTCTTCGGCATGTTGAAGAGAGAGCTCACCTTTAGTGAAAAACCTTTAGTTTCACTAAAGAGCTCACCTTTAGTGAAAAACTTTTAGTTTCACTAAAGAGCTCACCTTTAGTGAATTTTCTCAGTGGCACTTGTAACTATCCTCTTTATTGATGCGCAGGGTTCAGATAGAACATTGGAATTTTCTGGAATGGTTTGCGCTGCAGCTAACTCCCGGAAGCAACATTTAGTCAAATGTCTGCATTGGACTCGTGTACTGGGTGTGTAATTCTGATTTCAGAGAGTTAACAGATGCGGATAAATATGAAACTAATCAAAACTTTTTCTCGCTTCTGTATTAAAGTATTTTAAATAAAATAAGGAGGTTAATGTACAGGCGCTCAAAAAAAGTATCCGAACACTATAATTGATTACAGAATTCAGAAAAAATATTTGGCAACGATTTTTTTAGAAATTAGTGATCTGGCAACCTTCGTGTCACGTGCGAATAGTGCCTATCAGAGGTAAAACAATCCAATTATCCCATCGTAACATAGTTCATGTCAGAGCGCATGCTTAGTGCACCTGTCTCTTAACAGATGTACAGTGCATCCTCTTCCCCCAACCTTCACTGAACCTTCCGGGTCCTTGTGACCTGATCATTTAGTCGATTGTGTGCAAAAAAGTTGCGTTGGGTGGTGAAACAACCCAATGCAACCCAGCTCTTTACGTTTGTCATCATATGAATAAATACAGCATAATAAATGTGTGAAAAGTATATAAATACCCGTTAAAAGTCTGATTACCTCCTCAAGCAGCTGCTTGCCACAGAGGTCTGACAGGAGCCTGTCAGTTTATATGCCAAAGTAGAAGATCTGAGAGGATGGCAGGACCTCGGCAGAAAAACGACACAAACATCCATGCCTTACCCGGGGCTCGAACCCAGGTCCCGTAGATCAGTAACCAAGCGCGCTAACCACTCGGCCACGGGACGGCTTAAAAAAAAATAAATACCCCCTCAAGCAGCTGCTTGCCACAGAGGTCTGACAGGAACCTGTCAGTTTATTTGCCATAGTAGAAGGTCTGAAAGGATGGCAGGACCTCAGCAGTTCGAACCCAGGTCCCTTAGATCAGTAGCCAAGCGCGCTAACCACTCGGCCATGGGAATAATATTTAAATTATGATAAAAAGTGCTTTATGTTTTTTTAATTGTAAAAAAACAGAAATTAAAATTTTTCATACCCTGAGCTCTTATTTATCTCTAATATATAATATAATAATAAATTATTCTTCTTATATTCGGAATATTCCTTTAGTTTTAATTTACATCGTTAGATATCGCTAAATTGGAAAAAAATGTCGGAATTTTTTCTTGAAACTCTATGCTTGCCACAGATGATTAGACCTTTCTAGTTTTCATTCTCGCAATGTAATAATAAAAACAAAAATAATTTTGAATAAAGTTGGTTAATAAAGTTAACATTGTGTTGTTTTTCTGCTGAGGTCCTGCCATCCTCACAGACCTTCTACTCTGGCATATAAACTGACAGGCTCCTGTCAGACCTGGGGCGGGGGTGGCTCAGTCGGTAGCGCGCCAGGCTCGTAATCTGTAGTTCACAGGTTCGAGTCCCAGGTGGATCAGCGTTGAGATTTATCTCCGCAAAATTCCCCGCCCTGCCCACGGTCAGTAGGGGACACCGATAAGCTTGGAAAGGCCGCCGTCCGTCGGATGGGACGTTAAGCCGTGGCCCCGTGTGCGGGAGTGCCATACCCTGTGCACGTTAAAGAACACGCTGGATGGCCTTGACGGGAGGCTATCATCTGTCTCCCAACAGCTGTTCCAGTGGGTCCCCTCCCCCAACCTTCTCTGAGCCTTCGGGGTCCATGTGACCTGGCCATTTAGCCCATGGTGTGCAAAAAAGTGCCGCTCAGAGGTAAAACAACCCAACCCTATCAGACCTCTGTGGCAAGCAGCTGCTTGAGGGGGTATTTATTTATTTATTTATTATTAAGTAGCCACTTGGGACAGAATTTTATAATTAGAGGTCTGGAATGGACAATTACGATGTAAGTGGTAGAGAGGAAGATGCCATAGGGAATGTAGATCAATACTTCCTTATTAAAAGGGTAAGAAGGACCTCAGGGATCAATTGAAGATGTTGTGCCAATTAGTGCAAGATTTCTCCCAAAGTGAACGTGTAATGAATATGAAGATGTTTTGAATATAAGCTCCTTGTATGTGAACAGCAAATGAATGTAAAATTATTGCTAACCGAAATCATGGACAGAGCCAAGGTGAGATCTAGGGAATAGAGGCAAAGGAAACCATGGACCCTCCCCCACCGCTCCTCCCGAGAATGTTAATAAACGGAGGAAAAAAATGCCTTAAACTCAGAAATTTTATAAGTTTAAAAGATCACTAAAACGGAGGGAAGCATTATATACAGGAACAACTGTTCCTGATCGAGTCAGTAACTTGTCGTCTACCTTAATTTTTGGCTAGATCTGAGCCTGGACTTGGACATATTGGATAAGGTAAATGAACTATGTAGCAGATGCCCAAGTTCTTAAACTTAGCCTTTGGTATTCCAGAATCAAATGCATGATTTTGAGACGAAATGCCACCAGTCTTCTCGTAGCTGAGTTGGGTTCAGTTGTTTTACCTCTGACCTGCACTCTATCGCAGTGGGCTAAACGGCCAGGTCACAAGAACCCCAAGGACTCACAGAAGGTTGGGAGAATCCACTAGACTAGGGGTTCTCAACGTGGGATACGCGGTAAAATTTTTTGCAGTTCGTCGTAAGAACTGAAAATTCGCTAGATCTAGTAACAAAGCAAAAATAACCATTGTTATACTATAACTTACATACACATTTCCAGGGGGTACGTGAAGCATAAAAGGTTGAGAACCACTGCACTAGACAGCTGTTAGGAAACATGGACGTCTGAAGTCATCAACGTATTTTTTAACATGCACGGAGTATTGCTCCCCTGCACACGAGGTCAGCTTTGAGATTTATCTCTGAAAAACTTCCCGCCCTGCCTATGGTCAGTAGGAGACACCAATAGGCTTTAGAAAGGCTACCGTCCATCGGATGGGACGTTAAACCGTGACACTGTGTGCGGGAGAGCCATACCCTGTGCACGTTAAAGAACACGTTGGATGCCGTAATCGGAGGCTTCCACCAGTCTCCTGCAGCTGTCCTGTGGGTCCTTTCCTCCCAACTTCTCTCAGTCCTCGGGATCCTTGTGACCTGGCCATTTAGCCCATTGTGTGCAAAAAAAGTGTCGCTCAGAGGTACACAACCCAACATTGAGGTTATTTCATTTTTTGATCTCACAGGAAATTATAACGTTTTCTCTTAACTGTTGTATACTCCCAATATCCCCCCCCCCCCACATACACACTTATTATCAGAAGCGCGGAATCGACGGTAAATTCTATAAGCAGATGTCTGGAATGATCAACAAACAGAATTATGTAATCAGACGCGTCGGATGAACAATTAAATTATATAATCTAACGCATGCTGTCAACATGGCGCCAATTAAGTTTATTCAGTAAATGTCTCGATGTTGATTCAGTTCAAAGGTCACGAAGTCAATCTTACACTCAGATATCGCATATTTCTGCATTATTAAACAGATTTAATATCTCGTGTTAAAGTCGAAGACTGATCTTAAAATAGTTTTTTAAATGGAGCGTTGTATTTCTAGCTACATCATCTAAGAGTTAAACTCTAATGCCATTGACCTGTTCGCAATATCTCAAAGAATGAATTTGGTCAGCTTCTTATTATTTTTGTACTTAGAAAGGGTTATTTTGCCTCTGAGCGGATATTTTCAGCCCACGAAGGGCTAAATGGCCAAGTCACAATAACCCAGAGGATCCAGAGAAGGTTGGGGACCCACTGGACAGCTATTAGGAGACAGATGGTAGCCTCCCGTCATGGCCATATAGTATGTTCTTTAACGTTGCACATCCAGCGTGTTCTTTAACATCCATATCAGAAATGGGTATGGCTCTCCCACACATGAGTCCATAGCTTTACGTCCCATCCGACGGACGGCGGTCTTTCCAAGCCCATCGTTGTCCCCTACTGACCGTGGGCAGGGCGGGGAATTTTGCGGAGATAAATCTCAACGCTGACCCAGCTGGGACTCGAACCTGGGAACTACAGATTACGAGCCTAGCGCGCTACCGACTGAGCCCCGCCCCTTATAATGAACAAAGGTAATATTTATTTATAGCAACTTTAAACTCGAACAATTAAAAGCTACTTTGATTTACATAAGTATCAAATAGTAGAAATCAATCGGATCTTTCGTCACCTCTTGATTTCCAGCTGGTCACTCCGACCCGTATTTGACCTTGAATGCTACACCAGATCTGAAAATTCCTCTCCTTTCTGAGTTGCACTTCCCGAAATGGTCCTCTTCACCAATTCTTAGCTCTCCAGCACCAGTATATCGAATTTGAAACCTCGCTTTCTTTGGTTTTTGCTTTATTCATTGTTATTGCTTTATTCATTTTTTCGTTAAGATATTTATCTTTTTATAATATATTATAAAATCAAGTCTTCTGGTTTTTCTTGCTCTCCTTTCTGCCCGTCTCGTGCGACTTATAAGTTTATTTAATTTGCACTATATTATATTTTAGGTTTTTAGGGTTTTCAATTTCAGTGGAACTATCAAGCTTAGCTTTCTTAATTTTATTGGTTATAGCAGAAACATTTGGAGAGTCTTCAATGCAACTAATTTCCTGATTAAGAACTCTCTGAAATTATTCCAGTTTGTTATTTTAATTGAATTGTACACTTGCTTTTTAATAGGGGTTGGGTTGTTTTACCTCTGAGCGGCACTTTTTTCCACACCATATGCTAAATGGTCAAGTCACATGGACCCCGAAGTCTCAGAGAAGGTTGGAGGAGGGGACCCACTGGAACAGGTGTTGGGAGACAGATGGTAGCCTCCCGTCAAGGCCATCCAGCGTGTTCTTTAACGTGCACAGGGTATGGCTCTCCCGCACACGGGGCCACGGCTTAACGTCCCATCCGACGGACGGCGGCCTTTCAAAGCCCATCGGTGTCCCCTACTAACCGTGGGCAGGGCGGGGAATTTTGCGGAGATAAATCTCAACGCTGACCCAGCTGGAACTCGAACCTGGGAACTATAGATTACGAGCCTGGCGCGCCACCGACTGAGCCACCCCCGCCCCTGCTTTTTAATAACTCCTTCTATTATTATAAGAGAGAAGTGGTCACTGATGAAGGTATCATTTAAAGTTGTGCAAGATAGTTTATTGCCCAAACTTGAATCCACCAAAGTTAAATCAATTTACGATTCTTGATTCCCATTTCAAAAATTTTGGTTTCGTATCATTAAGAAGTATTAAATTAAAGTCATATATTATTTTTTCTTTTAGAAAATTATTTGACTCTATTATTTGTGACGTTATCTTCCTACAAAGGGTTAAAAACATTGAAATCTCCTGTTATTACAAGTAGTGGTAGGTTGGGTTGTTTTACCTCTGAGCGGCACTTTTTTGCTCACCATGGGCTAAATGGCCAGGTCACATGGACCCCGAAGGCTCAGAGAAGGTTGGGGGAGGGGACCCACTGGAACAGCTGCTGGGGGACAGATGGTAGCCTCCCGTCAAGGCCATCCAGCGTATTCTTTAACGCGCACAGGGTATGGCTCTCCCGCACACGGGGCCACGGCTTAACGTCCCATCCGACGGACGGCGGCTTTACCAAGCCCATCAGTGTCCCCTACTGACCGTGGGCAGGGCGGGGAATTTTGCGGAGATAAATCTCAACGCTGACCCAGCTGGGACTCCAACCTGGGAACTACATATTATGAGCCTGGCGCGCTACCGACTGAGCCACCCCCGCCCCTAGTGAGAGGTAAGCAGAGATAATTTCAGCGAAGGTTTCAGCAGGAACATTTTCCCCAGTTACATAAAATGAAATAAAGAGAAATATTTATTGCCAATTTTCGACGTTACTCCTACACCTTCCAGCTGTGTATGATTTATGGGGAGATTAATTTTACTCTGGATAATGTCTTTATTAACCAAAATTGCTACACTTCCACCAAAGAATTTTTAGTTTTCTTGACAACGTACATATCCTGACAATTTTAAATTTTTTGCATAAATATCTTGTAGCGATATTATATCTATATTGTATTTTTCAATCAAATTTCTTAAAGGAGGAACTTTGCTATTAAAACTGCAACAATTCCACTGAAGAATTTTGTTTTTTTTTGTTTATATTCGCCATGCTGAATGTTTTCTTTGATTCCCATGAGGGATTTCATGTCTTCTTCAGACACCTTCAGACACTTCTGATTTCGTTTGTAGATCGCATTTATTTGATACGAATAATTTTAAAAGGGGGAGGTGGGAATTTTTTGTTTGTCTGCTCTCGCGTTGTATAATGGAGAAAGTAAGACAACAAATTGAAACTTTTTCTTATATCATTGGTCAAATAGGATGTTTTAACTAATTTTGGGGTGCTGAATTGGGGCGGGGGTGGCTCAGTCGGTAGCGCGCCAGGCTCGTAATCTGTAGTTCCCAGGTTCGAGTCCCAGCTGGGTCAGCGTTGAGATTTATCTCCGCAAAATTCCCCGCCCTGCCCACGGTCAGTAGGGGACACCGATGGGCTTGGAAAGGCCGCCGTCCGTCGGATGGGACGTTAAGCCGTGGCCCCCTGTGTGGGAGAGCCATACCCTGTGCACGTTAAAGAACAAAATGGATGGCCTTGATAGGAAGCTACCATCTGTCTCCCAACAGCTGTTCCAGTGGGTCCCCTCCCCCAACCTTCTCTGAGCCTTCGGGGTCCTTGTGACCTGGCCATTTAGCCCATGGTGTGCAAAAAAGTGCCGTTCAGAGGTAAAACAACCCAACCCAACTTGGGGGGCTGAATTCAAATATGGCTGTGAAAAATCTGCAGCACGTACAGTTTTTTTTAATTACGGATTGATGTATTTCAAATTTTAATGAATACGCACATCTGGGAAATAAAAATAAATGTGACTATTATAATAAATTGCAAGTTAAAACTCATTAATTAATTATATGATTACAGTGAAACAAATTAGAAATATCATAGTTATAGGCCACTGAATATAAAGTAACAAATGAAATAATATTGAAACGCAAAATAAGAAAACATGGGTAAGGATCTTTTATACTTAAAAGAAATTAATCTTTTTTCTCTTATATATGTGTTGAGGCAATCTTATATTATGTGTTGAGGTATCTTCCTTCTGCAAGAACCAGCAGTAGTCACCCATCATTGCTGGATCCCACCTGCCTTGGTATCTCTAATCCATGGTTCGGATATCCTGGTGAAATCTTTCCCCTTTCTCATCACTGACAGCTCCTCGTTCTTGGGAAAATATTGAGATGTGAGTGCAAGAAATGAATCTTCAAAGCCAAGATTTTCATAGTCTTTGGGGTCCATGTGACCTGGCCATTTAGCCCATGGTGTGCAAAAAAGTGCCGCTCAGAGGTAAAACAACCCAACCCAACCTACCTGCCGTTGAATGCCAATACTATCATCTGCACTGTGGCTTTCGTTTCTGACGTTATGATACAGGAAAAGCGGCCTCGAATAACAACAGCCCAGTTACAGCCACAATTTCCCCAGTGGTTGCAGGTTTTGAAGTAGTCCTGGTACACATTGTGTAGGTCCCATGCTGAAATCCCAGGTGTTCTACAGTCTTGGATATATTCACCCTATCTTCCTCACGGTCTGTAAATGGTAGCTAGGTAGTCACTGGAAGGAGAGCTATGCACCAATCCCAAATAGAACCGGCCAGGCCTAGCACCTAATGTCCGACCCCGCCTTCTCGTGCTGCTGACCGTTAGTACCTTTCAAAAGAGATACTCTCTTGTGGAAGTGAACGGAAGGGGAGGGCTGCCAGATATATGGCTCTGAGCTTGATTATGGATCCTGATTTTGCTGCATTGGTGGGCTTCTGTGGAGGGAAAATCTTCCGCTGTGTCTTCTTTTCGTTTGTGGGTTGACAGCCCCAAGTGAATAGATTCACAGGATATGTTTATCAGCTGGTGGATAATCCTGAGCAGAGGTCATCGCAGGCACCTGAACTCTTTGCTTCTATTGGCATCGTCAAATTCTACATTGGAAGAAGTCTTCCAGTGTAGATGGCTTCAGCCTCTAGTGGTGGGGAAACGGATCTTGGCCCCATGTCTGCGATTAGGGGGCTGTTGATATTGTGGGCATTCCTTCTCTCAATAAACATAATTTCTTTAAACATCCTACTAACCATTTTCTCTCCATAGGTAGTTGGAATGTGAGGACTCTGTACAGAGCTTTTTCTCTTGATGTCCTTACACAAGAATTCCACCATTATAATTTAGATATTCTTGGCTTGCAAGAGACCAGATGGACAGATAAAGGTCAGATTCTTAAAAATAATCTTAAATTTCTCTTTTCAGGGAGGGACGACAATAAGCATCACCAAGGCGTGGGTCTGCTTCTCAGCAGACACGCTAGTGATGCTCTTCTAGGATATGAGTGCATTAATGAAAGGTTTCTTACAGCAAAATTTCAGACAAGCGTTAAAGACTTGAATGTCATCTGCTGTTATGCCCCCACTGAGGATGCCGATGAGGATGAGAAGGATAGGTTTTATGAACAACTTCAGGATATTTTGAATTCTGTCAAGAAAGGAGATATTACCCTTGTTCTTGGTAACTTCAATGCCAAAGTTGGTACTGACTCTGACCTTTGGGGAGGAGTAATAGGCCCTTTTGGTATTGGTAGCTGCAATGGCAATGGGCAACGTCTCCTACAGGTAAGTAAACTCAATGGTTTCAAAATAACTAACACATATTACAAACACCGCGACATACATAAGTACACATGGGTTTCACCTGATGGGCTGCATAGGAATATGATTGATTATATATTAATTAACAGCAAATGGGCTAGTTCTGTTAGGAATACCAGGTCATATAGGGGAGCTGAAATTGGATCTGACCATCACCTTGTTAAAAGTGTCTTGCAACTTAAACTTAAAAAGTGTTGTGCTAGGGTTAAAAAATTTACTTTTAATACTGAAGCTCTGAAAGACCCAGTTATAGCCAAAGATTACCATGATAGGTTACTTAGTCATTATGACAGTCACGGTATGCTTACTACTGAAGTTGAGGGAGAATGGGATCATTTTAAACAGGCTTTTTTGGACACTAACAGTACTCTTTTAGGGAAAAAGGAGCAGAAGAGGCAGAATTATCTGAGTGATAAGGCACTTGAGCTTATTTTGGAAAGAAAGAACTGCAGGAATGTCCTTAATCAATACCCTACTAGTCCTAATAGAAAGCATTACAGAGAACTTAATAAACGTGTAAAAGATCAGTTAGCTGCTGATAAGAATCTTTGGTTTGATGGTTTGGCTGACAAAGCTGAGGAAGCAGTTAGACAGCACAACAGCAGAGAGCTATAACAGATAGTTAATGTTTTGTGTGGTAGAAAACGGACAGGTATAAGGGATTGAAGGATAAACAAGGTAAGGTTATAGAAGGTGAGGATTCTGTCATTGGCTAGATGGGCTGAGCATTTCAGTGATATTCTAAACAATGTAGTTAGTTCTATTCCCATTGTTTGCAATGATGATAGATGCATTGGTGGCTTTAATGTTGGCCCTATAACACAATCTGAAGTTATTTTGGCTGTTTCTAAACTTAAACTTCATAAATCCCCAGGGGTAGATGAAATTACTACGGAAATGCTTAGAGCTGGGAATGTTTCGGTTACCACTTGGATGACTGAAATTCTGAATATCTTTTATGATAAAGGCATGGTTCCTAAGGATTTTACCAGAGCTATTGTTATCCCTATTTTCAAAAAAGGTGATCGCAATTCTTGTGATAACTGTAGGGGTATCAGCCTACTCTCTGTTCCAGGTAAAGTTCTTTCCATGATTGTGCTTAATAGAATTAAGAATCTGGTTGACAGTTAATTGCGTGATGAGCAATGTGGATTCAGAAGTGGTAGGGGATGTGTGGATCAGATATTTTCACTTAGGCAGATTCTTGAGAAATGTTTAGAGTTTCAGAAACCTTTGGTTGCTAGCTTTGTTGATTTCAAAAAGGCTTTCGACTCTGTTGATCGTCATAATTTATGGTTGATTGTGAAATCATATGGTATACCGGACAAGTTAGTTAACATAATGAAAGCTCTCTATAATAACACTGAGTCGTGTGTGAGAGTTGGTAAGGCTTGTAGCAATTGGTTTAGTATTACTTCTGGTGTTCGACAAGGGTGCATTTTGTCTCCTTTTCTCTTTAGCTTGGTTATTGATTATGTTATGCGAAATTCACTTCAAGGGAAAGATCTTGACCTTAAATGGACTGGAGATACGAAAATTTCTGATTTAGATTATGCTGATGATTTAGCCCTTTTGGCAAATGATGTTGATGAGATGAACTCTTTCATTCGAGCTGTTGATAAAACTGGTAGTAGAGTAGGTTTGGTTATAAACAGAGAGAAAACTAAAGTGATGAAAATTGGTCAGGCAGGCTGTGATTCAGTTAATCTGAATGGTTGCAGTCTTGAGCAGGTGTCACAGTTTAATTATCTTGGGAGCTGTGTAACAGATAATGGTGATGTGCGGCATGAGATTAACAGACGAATGCTGCCGGGACTTTTAAGAATCTATGGAGAGTGTGGAGAAATAGGCGAATACACCTAAAGACTAAAATTATACTATATAATAGTTTGGTTCTTTCTAGGGTTAGTTATGGTAGTGAAACCTGGACGCTATGTAAGCAAGATAACAGGAAACTAGATGCTTTTGATTCCAGATGCTTACGCAGCATCTTGGGCATTAGGTGGTTCAACTTTGTAACTAATGATGAGGTTAGGCAAAGGAGTTTGCAACCTCCTTTAAGCAGCATATTGTGCAGAGAGAGACTCCGTTGGTTTGGCCATGTTGCCCGTATGAATAATTATAGATTGGCGAATAGGGTTATGAACAGTGTGCCTAAAGGCCTCAGAAAGAAGGGGAGACCTAGGATGCGGTGGGCAGACAATGTCAAACAGGACCTTGTTAGAATTGGTGTGCAGTGGCTAGATGCAGTAGATGTAGCTCAGGATAGACTTGCTTGGAGAACTAAATTGCACGGTCTGGTTGGACCTCCGTAGCCCATGACTGCTTGAGGATGATGATGATGATGATGATCTTCCTCACCGACTATCTACTCGCGATCAAACTCGCGCAGGTCTCCGTGTTTACCCATCATAACATTCACAGGTAAGCTGTACAGCAGGAAGGTATCTGACCAATTTATAGCCCACAAGGAGTTTCACTTGGCTGCACTATGGTGGTGGAGTAGGGAAGGTTTGTGGATGGGTGAGGTATGTATAAGAAATTGTGCTTCCAATGTATATAATTCGCAAAATTGCGTTCGTGACAGTTCTCTGCGGCGGGGTTGGCTCAGTCGGTAGCGCGCCAGGCTCGTAATCTGTAGTTCCCAGGTTCGAGTCCCAGCTGGGTCAGCGTTGAGATTTATCTCCGCAAAATTCCCCGCCCTGCCCACGGTCAGTAGGGGACACCGATGGGCTTGGAAAGGCCGCCGTCCGTCGGATGGGACGTTAAGCCGTGGCCCCGTGTGTGGGAGAGCCATACCCTGTGCACGTTAAAGAACAAAATGGATGGCCTTGATAGGAAGCTACCATCTGTCTCCCAACAGCTGTTCCAGTGGGTCCCCTCCTCCAACCTTCTCTGAGCCTTCGGGGTCCATGCGACCTGGCCATTTAGCCCATGCTGTGCAAAAAAGTGCCGCTCAGAGGTAAAACAACCCAACCTAACTCTGAGCCTTCGGGGTCCATGTGACCTGGCCATTTAGCCCATGGTGTGCAAAAAAGTGCCGCTCAGAGGTAAAACAACCCAACCCAACCCGACAGTTTTCTACATAGCTATTTTGCTCATACTAGCAGCATAAATTTCTGAAATAACCACTTGAAACAGGCGATTTATATCCTCCAAAAGAACCCATAAAATCACTCTAAGAGTAATAAAGTTCATAATTAAATTAATGCCCATTCACTTAAACATAAAGTTGAAGTTCTAGTCATTATTTAGCCTCATGTTTAAAATGTTATGCATGTTTTAAAATGCCTGTTTTTAATCTCCATTGCATAACAAAGATTATGTTGTTATTTATGTAGGTATGGGGAGGGGATGGCTCAGTCGGTAGTGCGCCAAGATCGTAATCTGCAATTCGCAGGTTCGAGTCCCACCTGAGCCAGCATTGAGATTTATCTCTGCAAAACTCCACGCCCTGCCCTCGGTTGGTAAGGGACACCGATGGGTATGGAAAGTCCGTTGGATGGGATGGGTTGGGTTGTTTTACCTCTGAGCGGCACTTTTTTGCACACCATGGGCTAAATGGCCAGGTCACATGGACCCCGAAGGCTCAGAGAAGGTTGGGGGAGGGGACCCACTGGAACAGCTGTTGGGAGAAAGATGGTAACCTCCCTTCAAGGCCATCCAGCATGTTCTTTTAATGTGCACAGAGTATGGCTCTCCCACACACGGGGCCATGGCTTAACGTCCCATATGACAGATGACGGCCTTTCCAAGCCCATCGGTGTCCCCTACTGACCATGGGCAGGGTGGGGAGTTTCACAGAGATAAATCTTAACGCTGACCCAGCTGGGACTCGAACCTGGAAACTACAGATTACGAGCCTGGCGCGCTATCGACTGAGCCACCCCCGCCCCTGGTTGGGATGTTAAGCTTGACTCTGTGTGTGGGATAGCCATACCCTGTGCATGTCAGAGAACACACTGGATGGCCTTGACGGGAGGCTACCATCTGGCTATTAACAGCTGTCCAGTGGGTCCCCTTCTCGGGGTTCTTGTGACCTGGCCATTTTGAGCAAAACAGGGCTTCTCAGAGATAAAACAACCCAACATATAGGTATCAAGTCTCTTTAAAAAGCCTCCTTTTTATGTTTTTATGATAAAAATTTTTGCCTCCCAGGAACCATTCTCCCATTTATAACATTTTTCTTACGGCAATATCTGTCCCCTGTAACGCCATTTTGTCTAATGTATTTTCTTGGAACCAATTAACGACGTTAAGCGGGGTATGACTTTGGATTTCTTCTGAAAAGGGCAATCAGAACAAGACGAAAACTAAGTTCTTTTCACGTATTGCTTAACGTGTTCGGGGCGGGGGTGGCTCTGTCGGTAGCGTGCCAGGCTCGTAATGTGTAGTTCCCAGGTTCGAGTCCCAGCTGGGTTAGCGTTGAGATTTATCTCCGCAAAATTCCCCGCCCTGCCCACGGTCAGTAGGGGACACCGATGGGCTTGGAAAGGCCGCCGCCCGTCGGATGGGAAGTAAAGCCGTGGTCCTGTGTACGGGAGAGCCATACCATGTGCACTTTAAAGAACACGCTGGATGGCCTTGACGGGAGGCTACCATCTGTCTCCTAACAGCTGTTCCAGTGGGTCCCCTCCCCCAACCTTCTCTGAGCCTTCGGGGTCCGTGTGACCTGGCCATTTAGCCCATGGTGTGCAAAAAAGTGCCGCTCAGAGGTAAAACAACCCAACTTCACGGGTTCTCACCACAACAAATCGAGGTGAATTCAAAGCGATTTAATGGATACAGAGTGAGGTCCTCAGAGGTAAACATTTCTCAACAGATTGATTGAACTTATTGGAAAAACAGTGAGGTAAGAATCCTCTCCCCTCATATATTGCAAATGTTTCCAGAAAGGAAAAAACCTGTTTACATAGATTCAGGACGCGGAGAAAAAAAATTATTTCCTGAAAAATAAATATTTTTCGAAACTTCATGCTTCGAATTGCGACATCTTCGACTTCAAACATGGAAATGTTTCCTTCTCGAAGAACCGGACACTTTATTACTTGACACATCGATTCGATATTTGAAGCCGAATGAGGTCAGAGAAACCTCTCGAGGATGATATCCTTCTCTTCCTTCCTTGTTTTTCTCTTTTCCTGCTTTCCACTGAGCGAAGGAAACATGGTGAAGTGTAATTCTGTAATCAGGAGACAAGAAAATACACTTAAGATGCAAAACGAAACTACGCTGTTTCTTTCGACATTTGGAACTGAAAAGAGTTCGGAAAAAGAGTTTTTGTGGTAACCAGAGACGATTCAGGAAGGATTCTTTGGAAAGCAATGGCGATGCCAGAAAGATTAGATGTAGTATGAAAAAAAGTCAAATAATTTTTTTAAGTTTTAGGCTCTTCGAAACGCTTATATAAACACTAATTAAATCATTGAAAAGGCTTAAGTTTCGTAAAAGTATAACATAGAAACATGAAAAAACTTAATGCGAAATGAGATTTTCTAAAATTACAGGGTGTTTGAAGAAGAGGTCATTTTTCTTAATCGTTTTATAAATAATTAGTTTATTTTTTGTGCCCTGAAGTTGCGCAACTTTCTTGTGACGCTGAGCAACAGAATACGTTGGCTGATTCAAATTTAGTTCGTGATTAGAGAAGGTGATCTGGCCGAATCTGTTAGAAGCAGATAAAGGAGTCTCTTGGACTCTTGTTAAGACCATCGAGCATATTTACGCAAGAGATATCTTGCTCAAAGTCCGTTTCTGATTATAACGAAACTGTGAAGTCAGGAGAGCTCTTGAGACTTACCCGCGGTTCATGATTCTTGTCTCCATTGTGCCAGCATTAAGATTTCCTGCACTTGCTCACGCCTTCGGGGAGAAGGGAATCTTGTTGAATTGTCTACCTCTGAGTGGCTCCTTTGTGCGCACAACGGGCTAAGTGGAGAAGGAGATCCTGTTGGATTCTTTTACCTCTGAGTGGTTAACACAACGGGCTAAGTGGAGAAAGGGATCGTGTTGGATTGTTTTACCTCTGAGTGGTTAACACAACGGGCTAAGTGGAGAAGGTGATCCTGTTGGATTGTTTTACCTCTGAGTGGTTAATACAACGGGCTAAGTGGAGAAGGGGATCCTGTTGGATTGTTTTACCTCTGAGTGGTTAACACAACGGGCTAAGTGGAGAAGGGGATCCTGTTGGATTGTTTTACCTCTGAGTGGTTAACACAACGGGCTAAGTGGAGAAGGAGATCCTGTTGGATTGTTTTACCTCTGAGTGGTTAACACAACGGGCTAAGTGGCGAAGGGGATAATGTTGGATTGTTTTACCTCTGAGTGGTTAACACAACGGGCTAAGTGGAGAAGGGGATCCTGTTGGATTGTTTTACCTCTGAGTGGTTAACACAACGGGCTAAGTGGAGAAGGGGATCCTGTTGGATTGTTTTACCTCTGAGTGGTTAACACAACCGGCTAAGTGGAGAAGATGATCCTGTTGGATTGTTTTACCTCTGAGTGGTTAACACAACGGGCTAAGTGGCAAAGTCAAAAGTATCCCAAATGCTCAGAGATTAATAGAGCGAGGTAATTTACTGGAGAGATGTTAGGAGAAGATGAAAGCCTCCGTCAAGGCCACCCAGCGTGTTCTTCAACGTTCACAGGGTTTGGCTCTGCAGAATATGACCCCGTCTGAAGATGAGAAAGGAGACAGACACCACGGATTTTCTTTCCTTCATCTGTTTCTTCAACAAGTATGAGGACACCGATGAGCTTCATAAAGCCTTAGTCCATATGTAGAAAGTTAAACGGAAACCTCTTGTAAATGAGATCCAAACTCTCTTCATGTACTGAAAATATACTGAAAGGTCTCGACAATATACTGAAAGGTTGACTGAGGATATACTGAAAGGTCTCGACAAGATTCATAGATCTGTCTCTAGAAGAATATCGATCGTTTATCACCATCGTGGTATGAGACATGGGATCCTTGTGACTTCTTCATTGAGATCATTTTTGAATGAAAGAGTGTAGTTCAGATGTAAACATGTGTAGAGAAGTATTTAGGATGATCTAAACAGCAACGTAGCAAAGTCTAAACGTTCAATTTCAATACATATTTAAACATTAAAAGAATCTGCTAAAAATAAAGAGAGGAATTTAAAAAAAATCCGATTGAGATCTTCGTTTTTTCAACTTCTTAGAAAGCTTATTTTCAAAGTTAGATAGCGTTGTATGTAGCTTTCCATTCACATAACACGAAAGTGACCCAATACTTCTGGTAATATAGCGTATATGCATCTGTATTCAGTTTACAGGTGCACCAGCTGAGGAATTTTTCTATGGTATCTCGCAAAATATGAGCAACGATAAAAATGAAACATACAGAAAACAAACGGAATCACTTTCGCTAAAGGTGTAGTTACGAAGTAGATCTATATTTTAAGGAGGACCTCTGGAAGAACATAGAGGCTGATAAGCCAAGGTCAAATCATCTTTACAATAGATACTGTACAATATCTTACAATAGATATTGTACTATTAATAATCATATAATCTTTGGGGTGGGAATGGCTCAGTCGGTAGCGCGCCAGGCTCGTAATCTGGCAATGATTTTTCCCAGGTTCGAGTCCCAGTTGGGTCAGCGTTGAGATTTATCTCCGCAAAATTCCCCGCCCTGCCCACGGTCAGTAGGGGACACCGATGGGCTTGGAAAGGCCACCGTCCGTCGGATGGGACGTTAAGCCGTTGCCCCGTGTGCGGGAGAGCCATACCCTGTGCACGTTAAAGAAAACGTTGGATGGCCTTGACGGGAGGCTACCATCTGTCTCCCAACAGCTGTTCCAGTGGGTCCTCTCACCCAACCTTCTCTGAGCCTACGGGGTCCTTGTGACCTGGCCATTTAGCCCATTGTGTGCAAAAAAGTGCCATTCAGAGGTAAAACAACCCAACCCATATAATCTTTACAATAGATACTGTACTTAAAATAGACTGTTCCAGCAGGGCAAACTTTGTGTGTTGTGTTAGCTCTAACTAAGGCAGTGGTCAGCAGTGACTTCGGTCGTAGTAGGGCATGTCCTTGTATGAGAAGGCCTGTAAAAGTTAGGAGTAGCTTCTAGGATTCTTCTCTGTCCTATATGTCGAAAATCAAAAAAAAATATGAAATAAATTAAGTGACATAGAAAGCTACAAATACGAAACTCTTGATAATTCCTGATTCTAATAAATTATAGCTAAGGAAGTCTTAGGGAAATATTATAGTCTTAGGGAAGGGGTTGGCTCAGTCGATAGCGCACAAGATTCGTAATCTGCAGTTCCCAGGTTTAAGTCCCACTGGGATTAGCGTTGAGTTTAATCTGCACAAAAATCTTTGTCCTCGGTCAGCAAGTAACATCGATGGGCTTAAAGGACCGCCATCCTTCAGATGGGACGTACAGTCGCTCAAAAAAGTATCCGAACACTATGGTTGATTACAGAATTCAGGAAAAATATCTGGCAATAATTTTTTTTAGAAATTAGTGATCTGGCAACCTTCGTGTCACGTGACACGAAGGTTACACGTGATTACAGAATTCAGGAAAAATATCTGGAGCGTGTACAGCAACTGTATACGCTCCAGTTACCGTTCACAGCAAACTGGAGCGTGTGCAGTTGCTGCACACGCTCCAGTTTGCTGTGAATATATCCGTGAGTGATATATCCGCGTCAATATTTCCGTGAGTGATATATCCGCATCAATATTTCCGTGAGTGATATATCCGCGTCAATATTTCCGTGAGTGAGCCCACACGATCTAGATTTTTGTGAGCTCACACGATCCAATGTGCTGTGAACATTAACCGCAACCGCTCCAGTTTGCTGTGAACGGTAACTGCACACGCTCCATATTCATTACATTATATATTCATACGCATTATATATATTAAAAAATATCCGAACACTATGGTTGATTACATAATTCAGAAAAAATATCTGGTAACGATTTTTTTAGAAATTAGCGATCTGGTAACCTTCGTGTCACGTGACACGAAGGTTGCCAGATCGCTAATTTGGACACTTGTTGGGGTACGCCTACCCCCAAGGGTAGGCGTACCCCCAAGGGTAGGCGTACCCCAACAAGGCGTACCCCAACAATACGTGTGAACAAGCATTTGTCTTAAGAAGTGAACTTATGAAGAATAGAGAGAGATAAAAAGATACATATAAGTTGACAGAAATCAAGACACAAAAATGACCACATGTGAATACATTTAGACTTACAAGCGAGCCTGTGGTCGTGTATGTTGGAAGTGATTTCGTTCAACAATCTTTCACATTTGATAAAAAGACAGATTTAAATACAAATGTATATCACCAAATTAACATAACAGCGAAATGAACAATGAAAAGACGAAAATTACATATGATAAAAAAATCGATTCTGTGGTAGATTGATGTACCCCTTGAAGTTTGTGCCGAGGTTAAGGACTGAATCTAATACCAGCTCTGGTAGGAATATGATATTGAAGGACAAAAATGTGGTTCTTTTATACCAATGGAGGTCGGGTGCATCACATCTGTCCATGTATTCATTGGAATCCTTAGCTGTTATAGGCTGACATTATATTGGAAATGCAGTATGTGCAAATGTGGGAGTTGCTCATGTCACTTTTTCTGCATTTATAATGGTATTCGAAGTTTTGGGAGCGAACAAATCATGTTAGGGGAACAAAATCAGACCCCCCCCCCCCCGAATCACCCAAGATGCGCCTTCCGAGGGATGAAGATGGCGGAGAAAAGAGAGAAGCTCGATGAAGAGGAGTTCTAATTTTATAATTGAGATTTCAAGTCCAATTTAAAGCGCATCTGTTTCTGTATCAGTTTAGTGGCATACCCGAAAACTTCTAACGGTATGGGCGGTTGGATGTGCTTAAGTCTCTGACTTGAGGAGATTTCTTACCAAAATATACGCTATTCGCGCCCTCATGGGAGTGAGCTAAAACGCAGGAAAACGAGTTTCTGTTTTTACCTCGAACTTCGTCCGTGGGGTTTTGAACATTGAACTTTCCAATTGAACGCTTCCACAAACAAATCAAAGTCCACAGACACATCAAGTCGCGAAATAAGCAACCGACCAGAACTCGCATTTCGCCGATAATGATGCCGGCACCAGCACGCATCCTCTTCTTCAGTGATCAATACAACATCCGAGATCGGTTGGTTCTCCGCATCCTTTCACGTGATCAGAGAAGGCCCTTTGTTGATTTAGGCACATGATTCCCTTTTCGAGCTATGAAACTAAGATAATGGTGGCTAGCTTTTCTTTTCATCGGTGACGAGTTCTCAAATTTTAAAAATGCAAATCACAACAAATTCGTCATTATCATATAGAGCCGGGGTGCCGAAATGTTTTCTAACCGAAGGATACTTTAATTTAGGATTTTTCGAGGTCTAATAAATTTTTATTTGCGTTTGAATATTAAGCAATCAAAGGGGATACCACCAGTGGTAAACAACTGAATATAATTTAACTAGCGCTTAATGTGTTAAAAATATATTTTTATTTTTGCGGTAAATAACTCAGAAAATATATAATACAAAAAAACCTATCTCTTAAAAACTTATTCCTCGTCAGGTCGTGGACGATTTCTACCTTACTAAAGGGCGATCAGTAGCCCAATGGTACCCTTGGTATAGAGCCGTAATGGTACCCTTGGTATAGAGCTCTGAAGGAGTCACAGATCTTTGAAAAGCTTCTCTACTTTCGAATTCTCTGTGGACGAATCTCTAACATTACCCTTCAGAAGTGGTAGATCATTTTAGATAAATTTATGTAACGCAAATAATAATCTAAGGCACCTTTTATGCTTCACGTACTCCCTGGAAATGTGTATGTAACTGGCGTACCCCTTGCATAGATAGATAAAACTATAGTTATAGTATAACAATGGGAATAAAATAAAAAAATATATATATAACATATATCTAGCGACTTTTGAGCTCTCACGGCGTAAAAAAATTTTACCGCATACCCCCAAGGGGTAGGCGTACCCCAAAATTTTTACCACATACCCCTAAGGGGTAGGCGTACCCCAAAATTTTTACCACATACCCCTAAGGGGTAGGCGTACCCCATGTTGAGAACCTCCAATCTAAGGCATTACGATGTGAAATGAGAGTTTTAGGGGGGAAAAAAGATAAATAAAAGGGTTAAAGCATAATATTTTTAAGTTAAAAGGGGGAAAACAATTTTCTCCCTATAAACCACAACACACAGCCTATACTAGAGTAGTGGTTAGCATACAGTCACTCAAAAAAGCATCCGAACACTACGGTTGATTGCAGAATTCGGAAAAAATATCTGGCAACGATTTTTTTAGAAATTGTTGTCTGGCAACCTTCGTGTTACGTTCTGTAATCAACCATAGTGTTCGGATACTTTTTTCAGCGATTGTACCTGACTACTTATCGAGAGAGTTTGTGTGAGAAACCAGGGCAAGCCCAATAGAGCTTCTAGCTTATCTCCATCCTTTTTTGTAGAAGAGTACCTTCTTCCCATTATTTAAAAAAAAACTGAGGATATTAATGCGAAACAATTATATTCTTAACTATTTATGTAAAATATTAAATACTTTTATGATGTAAAATTTGTATGATTTTTATATACTAAAAGACAACATATTTTACAGGTTTGTGTTTTGGAGTGCTAAGTTGGAATTAAATAGTAAAAAAAGTGTAATACATAAAAAGCTTTCTTACGTATGAGAAAAATAAAGTATATGTTATTCGTTTTTTTTTTTTCAAACAAATATAAGATGATATAGTCTGTAATATCTAAGTAAATAAATAATCCTCAAGCAGCCGTGGGGTAAGGAAGATTGTGATTTAGTCCTCCAGATTGTGATTTAGTCCAATTTTTGACTAAATCACAATCTGGAGATTGTGATTTAGTGCTCCAGAAACGTCTGCCTGAGCTACAACTGCTGCATATAGACACTGAAGGCCAATTCTAATAAGTCTGTTTGACATTGTATGCCCACTGCATCCTAGATCTCCCCCGTTTTCTAGTGTCTTCATGAATACTGTTTATATTCTGATATATTTTATTAGTCTGATTTTTCAGATCAATTCTGATCTGAGAATTGCATTCGTAATGAAAGTGTCATTGTTGTTGCTGAATATTCTAGCTTCCAAACTGTTTAAACACTGAACATATATTGATGAGAATTGTGATTTCAATTTGATTGAAATCATTATTTTTCAGTGATATTCCCCCCACACAAAAAGCTGATTTAACAATTTACTGAATTCGGAATCTAACTTTTACTCTTCATAAGCTGTTTCTGCCGATAACTAATCTAGTGGTTAACACACCTAACTGCTAAAACAGCGGGAATATCCCAGTTTTTGTGTTGTATGTCACATAAGAAACTAAGACAAGCTCCACTGGGGTTTCTAGGTTATTACCGTCCTTTGGATAGGGGAGTAAAAATAAATAAAGTGCCCCTTAGTGTAGAGGTAAGAAAAATAGAAACAATTCCGTGTTATCTCAAAAGAAAATCACACTCAGAGCTCAATAACTTTTTCAATATGATTTTTAATGAAAAATAAGCCTAAAGATATATTGAAGATTTCAATCAAATCTATCAAAATATCGATTAAACAATATTTATTCAATATTCAAAGAGTTATGAACGCTGGAATATTAAACAAGCTCCAAATATTGATCTCAAAATTTAATTAAAACGTTAAAACTAGTTAAGAGAACAGATATTATGGTTGACTCTAGTAGAGTACATACAGTGCACTCGATACTGATCTGTTAACTAGTTTTAATTAAATTTTTGGGTCAATTTTTTGTAGCCTGTTAAATATTCCAGCTCTCATAATTCTTTGAACACTGAACAAATTTTGTGCGAAATCAAGATTTTAGAAAGATTTAATTGAAATATTTATCTTTAGACTTTTTTTTTTTACATTAAGAATCATATTGAAGAAATTATTGAACTCTGAACATGATTTTCTATTGAGATAAAATCGAATTGTTTCCATTTTTGTGTCCCCGACAGCTCAACGTGTTCTCGATGTCTTTTGCAATCAATAAAATCACGACTCTCGTTGAATAAAAGGTAAAAATCAGAAGAATAAAGAAGCTAAAAGTCGATATCTTTCGTTCCCTCTTCTTCAAAGCGATCTGCTAAAAATCCATAAAAGCAACTTGAACACATCACCTTCGCGCATCGGAAAATGCATCAAATATCTGCATGATTTCGATCACTTACTCGTTTAAGAAATCCCCATAAGACCACTAAACTTATTCATCCCGAAGGCGCATCATTCTCTTTCCACCTGATGAGTCTCACATTTTCATCAAGGGTATTATCTCTGCTTTGAAACATTCCAGCAGATCTTCATTATCACGAGAGTTTATGTTTTGAATGAGGGAAAATCATTTCGGTCGTTCGATTAAGAGACGAAACTCGAATTAAGTGATGCGAGAAGTTTCAAAGTGGAGTATGAGATCCTCAGACGATGAATAAGCAAAGGTTAGTGTTTCATTGAAGATAGAATCCGAATGAAGAAGAAGAAAGGCTCGATGATTAAAGTTCATCGGAGCACGGAATTGATGAGAGTGTACGATGGAGATTCATCCAGCTTCCGAATAAGAAACACGTGTGTCTATTACTTTGATATTTGACTATTTAGAAAGGATATTAGACTGTAACCTAATTTACCCTGTTCAGTTTCAGGTAAGTAAAATTGAATGCTCGCTCAAGTAAACTTGATTGCTGGTAAAAAAATTTTAGAAAATGTAAATTTGATTATGGTGCAAAGATAAACATGTAAACGTGATGGTTGGGTTGGGTTGTTTTACCTCTGAGCGGCACTTTTTTGCACACCATGGGCCAAGGTCACATGGCCAGGTCACATGGACCCCGAAGGCTCAGAGAAGGTTGGGGGAGGGGACCCACTGGAACAGCTGTTGGGAGACAGATGGTAGCCTCCCGTCAAGGCCATCCAGTGTGTTCTTTAACGTTGGGTTGTTTTACCTCTGAACGGCACTTTTTTGCACACCGTGGGCTAAATGGCCAGGTCACATGGACCCCGAAGGCTCAGAGAAGGTTGGGGGAGGGGACCCACTGGAACAGCTGTTGGGAGGCAGATGGTAGCCTCCCGTCAAGGCCATCCAGTGTGTTCTTTAACGTTGGGTTGTTTTACCTCTGAACGGCACTTTTTGCACACCGTGGGCTAAATGGCCAGGTCACATGGACCCCGAAGGCTCAGAGAAGGTTGGGGGAGGGGACCCACTGGAACAGCTGTTGGGAGGCAGATGGTAGCCTCCCGTCAAGGCCATCCAGTGTATTCTTTAACGTTGGGTTGTTTTACCTCTGAACGGAATTTTTCCTGGCCACCATGGGCTAAATGGCCAGGTCACATGGACCCCGAAGGCTCAGAGAAGGTTGGGGGAGGGGACCCACTGGAACAGCTGTTGGGAGACAGATGGTAGCCTCCCGTCAAGGGCATCAAGCGTGTTCTTTAACGTGCACAGGGTATGACTCTCCCGCACACGGGGCCACGGCTTAACGTCCCATCCGACGGACGGCGGCCTTTTCAAACCCATCGGTGTCCCCTACTGATCGTGGGCAGGGCGGAGAATTTTGCGGAGATAAATCTCAACGCTGACCCAGCTGGTCTAAACGTGATGGTTGGAGACCTATATAGTAAAAGTAAAACTTCGTGAATTTAATTGAGTAATGTTTTGAAGGATGTAAACACTCTAATAAATTGTGTAAGCTTGTATGAGAGAAACATTCTGCATAATGTGGATAAACGTATCCGAAATTGGACACCAAAGTATTATTTTCTCGTTGTTTTAATGTCGGCGTAATCGCGTAGTTATAAAACATTTTTTCAATGACAAGAGAAATATGGGAACCGCAGAAATTATGTAGGATGGAAAGTATAGGAAGCTCCTTTCATAAATCACATGAATAGGGTGTTGTTTTGGATTTTCTTTTGTTTGCGAAGCCTCATCGTTTATCTAAAGGGCATAAAGAGATCCATTTGACAGCTGTTAAGGGTAGGTGAGATTCTCCAATCCATTTTGAAGGAATGAACTTTCATTTCTCGATCTGAATCGTTTGATGATCGTTTTAATCGATGATGATGATCGTTTTAATCGATGATCGTTTGACGAATCGATGATCGTTTTAATGAAATATTTAATATCCCTAATAATTAAACTGATAAATTTATTATCCAATGAATCATTTTCTGTCCAGGAAATCCAGAAGCTCCTTTCCTATTTGTTACCTTCGTCCAAGATTGTGACAAAATATTTGTTAATTCTGCGTTGGATCGCAGCTTAGGGAACCAACTTCCCAAGACGAAATTTTTTCGCAACCTTGGATCATTGCATTAGTATGTTCAATGATGACTTAAATATTTAACCGGTAGGTCTGTAATTATTTTATGGTGCAATACAGATATTGCGTATGGATATGATATGAACTGATAGTGGCTCAGAGAGACTTGTACATCATTCTACTTCACTGACAAGGTTCATGCATGACGTCAACCAATACTGGGCCATTATATTTCTGTTCCAGGCAGGAACGTCATTGCCGTTGGATTTCAAGGGGGGTAACCACAACATTTCGTTTTCATCGATACAATCTGAAATTGAAATCGAATCCAAGTTTAGAAATTCTCGAAACTCTTGTGAAGTCAACTTTTGGGAAGTGTACAAAAGTCAAATTGTGCCATGGCCGCCAACTTTGCTATTTCTGACAGGAGGATCCATAACTCAGTAACATTGGTGAGTGTTATTTCTAGATTTATTAAGGAATGAGTTGGTTTAATTAAATACAGGCATTAAAATCACATTTACTTCGTAATACGTACCTGTAGTCTTTAATGAAAAATAAGCCTAAAAATATATTGAAGATTTCAATCAAATCTATCAAAATATCGATTAAACAATATTTATTCAATATTCAAAGAGTTATGAACGCTGGAATATTAAAGAAACTTCAAATATTGATCTCAAAATATACACTGGTTTCCATAAATTAAGAAAAATCCCTATGTTAGTCAATGGGAAGCTAACATCAAAGCTCTATAACTTCTAAAATAAGTTTTTTTTTTGGTTTTGAAAAATGTGATTGCAGATAAAGATCTCAATCAAATAAATCAATATCTCGATTTTTCACAATATTCGTTCAGTATTTAATGAGTTATGGAAGTTTGAATATTTAATAACAGCAATGCCAGTCTTAAGAAACTTGTATAAAACTGAAGAATAGTAAAAGAATTCTTTACATAAAGTTTTAAAATACAAACTTATTTTATTAAACACTTTAATACAATACTTATTACTTAAGTTTTAATTAACTTCTGAAGTCAATTTTTGTGGTTGGTATTGTTCACTAAATATTCAAACTTCCATAACTAATCAAATACTAAACGAATATTGTTGAAAATCGAGATATTGATTTATTTGATTGAGATCTTTATCTGCAATCACATTTTCAAAACAAAAAAGCCTATTCTAGAAGTTATGGAGCTTTGACGTTAGCTTCCCATTGACTTAACATAGGGATTTTCCTTAATTTATGGATATGATATTTATGTAAATAGGTAGGCATTACTGAGCAGTTGAAGGTTCTAGTTGCAGATCGTCAGGGTCGGCTGGATCATCTTCTGCGTCTTTGGATAAATTAAAGGCTTCTCAGATTCATTTTTAAACTAAGAAAGGAAAGTTTGTTTCGTTACAAGCAGTAGGATGTGATTGCCCACTTTCCATTCTTCTAATGAATTCGATCTTTTCTTCTAACTTTATAGATTTGCATGGTCTTTTAGAAACAGTTTTACCTGCAGTTGAACTTCCGCCTTACGACCAGATATCGTTTCAGTTTTATTTTTTATTTTAAAGAAGAAATTTATTGAAAAAAACTCCCAAGGCACAATGTTAAAGTACAAAATAAACCACAATAATGTAGAACAGATAAGTATTCAAATACAGTACAGTATTCAAGTTTAGAAACCGAGTTTTAAAATAAATTCACCGTTAAGTAGAGAGCCACTACCGTTCACAACATAGTACCTGTCTTTGATCTTAGACACTGATAATTTATACCGCGGCATTTTGTCTAGGTACAAGACTCTAGAACCTTCGAGGCGGGTCGAATTCACCCTCCCAGTAATTCTGCGCATGACCTTTTTGGTGGCGGCAGCACGGAATAAATATTTTCGGAATTTTTGAGGGAAATTAAGGAAATTACTAGAAAATTCTCAAACCGGCGAATATTCATATCGGCATAAATTAAACCGCCTTAAATAAAGGGCATGCTGTATATATATATATAGGTAATTATTACTGTGGGTTGGGTTGTTTTACCTCTGAGCCGTATTTTTTGCACACAATTGCCAGGTCACAAGGACCTCAAAGACTTAGAAAAGGTTGGGGAGAGAAAACCCACAGGACAGCTGTTAGGAGACAATGGTAGTCCAGCGTGCTCTTTAACGTGCACAGGTTATGGCTATCCCACATAGGAAGCCAAAGCTTAACGTCCCATCCATCAAGCGCATCGGTATCCCCTACTGACTAAAGGCAAAGCTTTGCAGAGATAAATCTCAACGCTGACCCAGTTGGTACTCGAACCTGGGAACTACAGATTATGAGCCTGGCGCGCTATCGACTCAGCTACCTCCATCCCATTGTCACAGTGGAAGGGCAAAATACTGAATTCAGATATAAAGAACAATAACACGTTATCGAATTTGTATTTTCCCCCCGAAATTTTTATTAAATAATGCGTTTTGAGAATAGCTGGGAAAAAGAACGCATGCATTACAAAACGTAATCTTAGTCCTATTTGGTTCAGTTGAATATCAGGCATCTCCCCAATTTTTTCTCTCCATCTGGGCCCTGTCTGTAGTAGTCGAAGTCTTTCTACTACACCTCTGATCCTCCAAAGCTTTTAGTCACGCAATTAGGCAGCCACTGTCTAATTGCCAAGTTATAAGGCTATGACTTGGGCTTTGGGTTGTTTTACCTTTGAGCGGCACTTTTTTGCACACCATGGGCTAAATGGCCAGGTCACATGGACCCCGAAGGCTCAGAGAAGGTTGGGGGAGGGGACCCACTGGAACAGCTGTTGGGAGACAGATGGTAGCCTCCCGTCAAGGCCATCCAGCGTGTCATCCGACGGACAGCGGCCTTTCCAAGCCCATCGGTGTCCCCTACTGACCGTGGGCAGGGCGGGGAAATTTGCGGCGATAAATCTCAACGCTGACCCAGCTGGGACTCGAACCTGGGAACTGCAATTACGAGCCTGGCGCGCTACCGACTGAGCCACCCCCGCCCCATTACTTTGCGTACATAGAAGTCAGTTCAGAGATATTAGCTCTTGGAGCACCACTATCGTTGAGTCATCTAACCAGATTATCAGAATGTTTTCTTTAATATGTGCTCAAAGGTCTCCTTCTCTCTCTTAAACAAGACGTCCAGATAAAACTTTGCCAATCGTATAAATCTGGCGGCGGCAAAATAAGAAAAAAAAACTCTTTCAAGTTAAAATATAACGATTACACTCATGGCAGAAACAACAAAATCTTAAATTTCTTTTCTTAGGAGTCTGAGAATTAAATCAACCGAGAAACAACAAGACATAAGACGGCTCTTTTTCGTTTCGTATCCATTGAGTCTAGGTTTCGGTTAATGCCGCCAATCCCTAAGAGTGGAACTGTATGCAGTCGAAAAGTCTGCTCTTGGCTATTCGCCGGAATATTCCGCTTGTTTATTGGCTTGCCAGCGGAACGAATATCCTCCAGAGATTCTGTTAAGAACTCTACGTATTGAGAAAGAAGTTGAGAGATATTTTCTGCGAATATAACGAGGAAGGAATGAAAGCCATCTGATAAACAAACTCGTGTTTGAAAGGCACGTAACAATCTGTTAAATCAAAGAGGTCCACTAAATTTTGTTTCTAAATAAATAAGAAAATTTCTGTTACGTTTCGTTTGATTCATTTTTGGGCGTTATTTTCTCTTAATTCTCAATGCTCTAAAAGCAAGGAACTCAAAACTAAGAATGCGGTTAAGAAAAGAAACCAACTGGAGGAAGTGATATGCGCTTGAAGAGGATTCCTAGATTTGATAGAATTATCATGATCTTCTTTATCTCTGTGGATATTTCGCGATATAAAGAAATTGAAGATCGCAAGCAAATCTGTTTAAGTCTCTGTTACGTTTGTTGTACACAATGCTCGGTTCGCCAGAATTTATACCGCGGCATTTTGTCTAGGTACAAGACTCTAGAACCTTCGAAGCGGGTCGAATTCACCTTCACAGTAATTCTACCCATGACCTTTTTGGTGGCCTTTTTTTTTGAAGGGCAAAATACTGAATTCAAATATAAAGAACAATAACACCTTATCGAATTTGTATTTTCCCCCCGAAATTTTTGTTAAATAATAAAATAAATACCCCTTCAAGCAGCTGCTTGCCACAGAGGTCTGACAGGAGCCTGTCAGTTTATATGCCACAGTAGAAGATCTGAGAGGATGGCAGGACCTCAGCAGAAAACAACACGCACATCCATGCCTTACCCGGGGCTCGAACCCAGGTCCCGTAGATCAGTAGTCAAGCGCGCTAACCACTCGGCCACGGGACGGCACTGTTAAATAATACGTTTTGAGAATAGCTGAAAAAAAAAAGAACGCATGCATTACGAAACGTAATCTTAATCCTATTTGGTTCAGTTGAATATCAGGATTGAAGTGGATTCCCAATCAGACATTTCTGCGAATCAATTCAATACAGTATTTAAAGATTTATTAAAACTGGAACTTTTAGAAAAAGACGTCGTAAACACCATTTATCCAAATTAATGAAAAAGAAAAGAATTTTCTCCCACGTTTCTAAAAGTATATTTTTTTTTATCAGGGAACGATTGTTATAACAATTATTATTTGTGTTTTAATTAACTTCAGAGGAAAAGTCTTACGACTAGAAAAAATGGTTAATGGAAATTGCAATTAGGGGAATCTCAAGTGATGTTTTCGTAAAAATTAACAACTTACATTTTCGAAGTTAAGTAGACTGAATATGGATTATCATTCACGTATCACTGAAGTGCCCACTACTTTCTGTAATATGGTATGCATGTGTATATATGCATACCATATTACAAAAAGCACATGCAATACTCTTTGAATCTGTGGTTCCCAACTGGGACAGCATTGAGATTTATCTCTGCAAAACTGCCAGTCCGGCTTCCGTTCAGTAGGGGACACCGATGAGCTTGGAAAGGCAGCCATCCGTCGGATGGGACTTAAGCCGTGGCCCCTAGTGCGGGAAAGCCATACCCTGTGCGCGTTAAAGAACACGCTGGATGGCCTAGATTAGGGGTTCTCAACGTGAGGTACGCGTACCCCTTGCGAGTACGCGGTAAAAGTTTCAGGAGTAGCCGTGAGAGCTCAAAAGTCTAGTAACAAAGTAACAAGATGTAGTAACAAAGTAACAAGATGTAGTAACAAAGTAACAAGATCTTTCAAGATCCATTGTTGTACTAAACTGTAGTTTTATCTATCTATACAAGGGGTACGACAGTTACATACACATTTCCAGGGAGTACGTGAAGCATAAAAGGTTGAGATCCACTGACTTAGACGGTCTGTCTACTAACAATTATCCAGCTATTCCTTCCCCAACCTTCTCTGAAGCCTTCGGGCTCCTTTTGACCTGGGCATTTAGCCCATTGTGTGCAGAAAAGTTCCACTCAGATATAAAACAAATCGACTTTTTGTAATATATATATATATCGTTAGAATTTTGTAAATTTTGAGATTTCCGTACTGATTTCGATAACTTAAAAAGGGGCTGATATTAGAAGGTTCGTGACCTCACTGTGCCAACATCGAAATTTTTACACTTCTTGCTTCTTTGAGAAAGTCACCTCTTGTCATGGAAAGGTTCGCGACCATTGGATCGGACGTTAAGATGCGATTCCCTCCTGAAGGAATGGGGGCGGGGGTGGCTCAGTCGGTAGCGCGCCAGAGTCGTAATCTGTAGTTCCCAGGTTCGAGTCCCAGCTGGGTCAGCGTTGAGATTTATCTCCACAAAATTCCCCGCCCTGCTCACGGTCAATAGGGGACACCGATGGGCTTGGAAAGTCCGCCGTCCGTCGGATGGGACGTTAAGCCGTGGCCCCGTGTGCGGGAGAGCCATACCCTGTGCACATTAAAGAACACGCTGGATGGCCTTGACGGGAGGCTACCATCTGTCTCCCAACAGCTGTTCCAGTGGGTCCCCTCCCCCAACCTTCTCTGAACCTTCGGGGTCCTTGTGACCTGGCCATTTAGCCCATGGTGTGCAAAAAAGTGCCGCTCAGAGGTAAAACGACCCAACCTGAAGGAATGTCATCACTCTGTTGAGGTGGAAGAAAACACTCTCACATGAAGTGAACTGTTTAGTTTCTTATGATTGTTTTCATTTTGAACATGATCTCATTTTATCCCACTCACTCCCCAATACATATCTCGAGAAGATAGACAGAGCAAAGGTAATGGACAATGACTAATGTGGTACGCTTTAGCATATCATGTTGAACTCCTATCAGCTCGTGTTATCAGCATTAATAGAATGATGAGGCCTTATTTTCATACTCTCATGGCAATATTATAAATTTTTAATGAACTTCGCCGGAAAAAGTCTGGGATTGGCTCACAATCAGTATTACGCCAGCCTCGTGATCTGTTCCGATGTTTGAATCCCGGCACTGCCAGCGGATTAATGTAATTATAATGGATTTATCTCCATTAAATCCCTGCCCTGCCTTCGGTGAGAAAGGGGACACCGAAGTGCTTGGAAAGGTCACTACGTTTACGGGACGTTAGGCTGTGGTCCCGTGTGCAGGATGGTCATTCTCTGTACCCGTTAAATAGCGCTTTAGAATGCCTTGACGGGAGATTTCCATCTGTCTCCTAAGAGTTGTCCAGTGGACCATCCTCTCCTAATCGTCTTAATGTTCTCTTACACCTTATAATCCTTGTGACCTGGACTGCCCATTACGTGCCAAAAAATGCCTCTCAGAGGAAGAACAATCCAGCTCTTCATCGGAAATCAAGTTCCTTTCACCACAGTGCTCACTTCAAATCACGGATGGCAGTAAGGTGAAGCAAAAAGGGGTTGGGTTGGGTTGTTTTACCTCTGAACGGCACTTTTTTGCACACCATGGGCTAAATGGTCAGGTCACATGGACCCCGAAGGCTCAGAGAAGGTTGGGGGAGGGGACCCACTGGAACAGCTGTTAGGAGACAGATGGTAGCCTACCGTCAAGGCCATCCAGCGTGTTCTTTAACGTGCACAGGGTATGGCTCTCCCGCACACGGGGCCACGGCTTAACACCCATCCGACGGACGGCGGCCTTTCCAAGCCCATCGGTGTCCCCTACTGACCGTGGGCAGGGCGGAGAATTTTGCCGAGATAAATCTCAACGCTGACCCAGCTGGGACTCGAACCTGGGAACTAAAGATTACGAGCCTGGCGCGCTACCGACTGAGCCACCCCCGCCCCAGCAAAAAGGGGAGAGAAGAATGATTAATGCCCTTCCAACTCTGAATACTCTCACTGTACTAAACGGCATCTATTCATACACAGTCGTATCAGAATAACATGACCATCTACCATAGTATATGTATGGCAGGTGGTCATATTATTCTGATACGACTGTGTATATTTACAATATTTCATTTACAATAGCGTCCATTCAGTTATTGGTCAAACGTCTGCTGAAAAATTTTTGTCCTTTTCCATTCCCTATAAGTGCCATCTGATGGAGCCCACATATGCTTCAACCATGCCCCTCTCATAAAACCCATCCACCCCGCCTTTGTGTTTTCTGTTGTGTCAGTCTTGCTTATTAGACCTCCTTCGCTGGAGAGCTCCAGAAGAGATCGATTTTTGTTGCAAATTAAAGTCACTTCGCTTGATTCATTTTTCTAACTCTCATCATAAATTTATAGAAAAGAAAAGAATGATAATTCGTCTATTCGTTTGCATTTCAGTTGCGGCGTTGGTTTAATTAAAAAATGGATTCTTATGGATGCAAATGGTGATTGTCTCTCTGCTCCACGAATCGACGACTGCGTAATAACAGGGAATTATGCAGTCTTTGTCTAGCTTTACATGGCTTGTTGAGCAAAAATGATCTGTTTATTCACAGAAGATAAAATTTATCGAAAGTTCTTAGGAGGAAAGCGTTTTGCATAAGGTGAAGGTTATAAAGAGCTTTGCATGAGACAAAGGTTGGGTTGTTTTACCTCTGAGCTGCACTTTTCTTTCTCACAAGGGGCTAAATAGCATTGACTCAGGAGCTCAGAAATGGTTGTGGAAAGTGGATCAGCTGAACAGCTGTTAGGAGACAAATGGTAACCTCCCTTCAAGGACATCCAACGTGTTTTTTAACGCGTACAGGGTATGGTTCTTCTGCACACGAAGCCACAGCTGTACAGTCGCTCAAAAAGTATCCGAACACTATGGTTGATTACAGAATTCAGAAAAAAATATCTGGCAACGATTTTTTTAGAAATTAGTGATCTGGTGTCACCTTCGTGTCACGTGACACGAAGGTTGCCAGATCACTAATTTTTAAAAAAATCGTTACCAGATATTTTTTCTGAATTCTGTAATCAACCATAGTGTTCGGATATTTTTTAATATATATAATGCGTATGAATATATAATGCAATGAATATGGAGCGTGTGCAGTTATCGTTCACAGCAAACTGGAGCGGTTGCGGTTAATGTTCAGAGCACATTGGATCGTGTGAGCTCACAAAGACCTAGATCGTGTGGGCTCACTCACGGAAATATTGAGCGTGTGCAGTTAACGTTCAGACAAGATTCTCCAAGAATCTGGATTCCCTCTTGGAATCGCACCCTCACTCACTCCAAGGGTTACTATTGAGAAAGGCGGTCGCGTTGACATGTGTCAAAATTGCGCAAAATGACATGCGTCTGATTCTTCCAACTCCTTCCCCTAGCCTCGTGCGCGAACTTTCGCGCCGCAGGCTAGTTAGTCATACACGGCATAAATAACTGCTGGCATTCGTCACTACTTACCCAGAGCAGCTTCAGACCCGAAAAACAACAACAGTGAGTCATCCCAGCAAAAACATTTCCGAGAACACATAAAAATATATACAACAATATAATACAACAAAAATATACAATAAATAAATAAATATAAAATTCGAGGGACATGACAGGGTCCTTGTGACCTGGACATTTATCCCATTGTGTGCATAAAAAGTGACGTTCAGAGCTAAAGCAACCGAATCCATCTGTACTAGCGTTGATATTTATCTCTGTTAACCCTTTCAGGACCATAAGGTTTCTAAGAGTAAATATTAGTATGTAACTGTTTATTTTAGTTTAGACGTAAAATAAATAAAAATCATAAGAAAAATGCATAACAATGTGTAGTTTTTTTGGAATTTTATGGGAAATATTTTTCCCAATGGACTATAAAGGTAACACAAATTATAGTTAGGCTTATTATGCAATGTCTTTTATTTATTGGTTTATTAGAACAAAATGTTAACTAAAATAATACAAAATTATGAAATAAAATTACTATACAAAATGATGTGCTAATTATGATATTCTGCGAAGCAATTTCTTTTGGCTGTGAAGCAAAGATGGACATTGCACAGATGCAACATTATTGCAAAGATGGACATGGACTAAACGTTCCCGTTTACGTAATTGCGTTCGGCATACGTTCTATTTTGACATTCTGTATAAAAAATGCAGATAAGGCTATAATTAAATACGACAATCACCAATTTTAAAATGGGAAAAATGTTTCCCTTAGTCGTGAAAGGTTAATCACTACGTTGTTCTCAATGAGAAATGCGTCCCAACGGGATCGTTGGATTCAATACGAAATCTCTTCCATTGATGGCGTGGTTAGCCTGCTTGATTACTGACCAAAAGGACCCTGGTTCGACTCCCAGATAATTCATGGATTTTTTTTCCTTCCTTTCATTTTGTTTTCTGCTGAAGTCTCTCCTTCCACACAGATATTCCTTATGGTGAATTATACTGACAGGCTACTGTTAGACCTCTGTGACAAACACCTGCTTGAGCTGCAATTTATTTTACTTTTATAACTTCCAAGTGCGTACTTAAAACCCGATTTAGAAACTTGAAGTCACTTTTTTTCACCCATTCTTTTTAATTCACCATTTCGTATTTTAAGTTTTCGACAGTCGAATCTCGACAGATTTGCATACTGATTCGTTTAATTTTCATATCTTCATCACTTGCAAGAGTACTATTTAATTTTCCGTTTTGTATAAATACTTCGGAAACTGGTTGGCTCAATCGCTAACCTGCCAAGCTCACATAATCCGTTGGTTGGGTTGTTTTATCTCTGAGCGGCACTTTTTTGCACACCATGGGCTAAATGACCAGGTCACATGGACCCCGAAGGCTCAGAGAAGGTTGGGGGAGGGGACCCACTGGAACAGCTGTTGGGAGACAGATGGTAGCCTCCCGTCAAGGCCATCCAGCGTGTTCTTTAACGTGCACAGGGTATGGCTCTACCGCACATGGGGCCACGGCTTAACGTCCCATCCGACGGACGGCGGCCTTTCCAAGCCCATCAGTGTCCCCTATTGACCCTATGCAGGGTGGGGAGTTTTGCGGAGATAAATATCAACGCTGACCCAGCTGGGACTCGAACCTGGGAACTACAGATTACGAGCCTGGCGCGCTACCGACTAAGCCATCCCCGCCCCACGTAGTCCGTTGAGTCCACTGAGTCTGCGTTGGGATTTTCTCTGTTAACCACCTCTTGCCCTCGTGATAAAGGGAGTTCTGATGTGTTTGGAAAGACCGCCGTCCTCCGAATGAGGCGTTAAACCGTAGCTCACCGTGCAGCACCGCCGTATCTCGTGCAAGTTAAAGGACACGTTGGATGCCCTTGACCATATCCTTCCCATATGGCTCCAAACAGCTTTCCAGAATGTTTTTTTTATTTCTTTTAAAGGGAAGTAGGTACTTTTCTACACGGCGGAAGGAGAAAATCTAAAAGCTCTGACAAGCTTGTACTGGTTTCTCATACAACATGCATACACGCAACAACTGTGCCATGCTTGGACTCGAATATAAACCACGACAGCTTCGCTATCACCGCGAGCCAATGCGATACAACAGCTTCGCTATCACCGCGAGCCAATGCGATACAACAGCTCCACGTGGCTGCATTTTGGCGAAAACGTAAAAGCAGTTCACGTATAAAACATCCCGATCCAGCCTTTAAAAACTGAACGAATATTGTTGAAATATTCGTTTTGTATAACGCTGCAATTTAACTTTCTGGAAAAAAAATCTGCACCAAAAATCTTGAGCCTGATAGTTCACCAAACGTGTATTTTGAAATTTACGAAACTTTTGAATTATTCTTCTGTTGATATAACGCAGAAGGTTGTGTCAAGAATGATATTCCTCCGACAGTGTGTGATATATATATATGCATACATATTTCGCACAAGCTGTCAAAAACTTTTTCTCTAACAGTGTAAACAACTTCCAGGACATATTTTATATTCAAACAAAACGAAAACAAAATGTCTTCTGAATTTCTTTCGAAAGCAAAATGTCTTCTTCCTTTTTTATGGAAGAACGAAATCCAAAAGAGGACTCAACACCTGCGAGCGTCAGAGCCAGAGACAGGATTCTGTCCGCTTCAGCAACAGAGCAGATCTCCATATAATGAGAAATTTCCGCTCTGAAAGATCTTTTCCGTCGTAGAATTGATCACGATATCGCTGTTGCTCACTTTGCTTCGTTTGAGAAAGACAGACAGGGATTAACGCTTCTCGATGGGAGAGCTCAACTAACACCACGTTTCCCTTCTTTTTTATGGCTTCCTGTGTCCAGCTCTTGCGAAAACAATGGCCGGAGGAAATGATGAAATAAAAGGTATAATAGATCAACATTTGACAACGACGGCAACATGTCTTTGTTGTACCTGACTTGTCCAAGGAAGCGGGCAAATGCAACCATTCACTTTTCTTGAAATCTATACAATAGCATGATGGATAACATTATGTGTTAAAAATGTTTATCTTAATAATGCTTTATACTGTTTGTGTCTATATAATTCAATAGCAAGATGTGTTTGTGTATAGGAACATATTATTGAAGGATAATGTATAACAAATGGTTAAAATGCGAGAAATAACGTTTGAAATTTTTTTAAAGGATCGTTTCCTAAAAACGTCTTAGATTAGGAAAAGATTATTTTATCGGCTCTGAAGTTTTCAAAGAATCACCAAAACACATTTTAAGTGGGGGGAAAAAAAAGATCATTTAACGGCTTTGAATGTTTCAAAATATCATCTTCTAAAACGTCTTAGATTAGGAAAAAATTATTTTATCGGCTTTGGATTTTTCAAACGATCATTCTCTGAAAGCATCTTTGGTTCGAAAAAGATTATTTTTATTCTCAAACTGATCAGAATTAAGAACTTTATTCTTTTAGGTTTAAACTTGCCAAATGGAACCGCTTTTTACCGCAAGAGGATGTTAAAAGTTTGCGACTGTAATTCTCATTTAAGTCTTTCAAACTTTGAAAATAAGATTTGTATTAAAAAATATCACTGGAGATAATTTGAATAGCTTACTCAAATTTGACCCTTTAAATCTCAATTTTCAATATTATTTTAATATTTAAAATTTTTTGATTTCTAAAAAAAAGGGGGGGGATTAAAGAATAATTGGTGCTGGTGCATTTAACAATTGAAAATCGTTATGACTCTCTGTTATTAATATAGAAATGTACCTACGGAACAGTAGGGAACCGAAAATTCCTCCACCAATAAATACACTGTTCTCCCTTTCGTTCGACTGTTCGTTAAATTTCCCCGAATTTCCACTATTATATAATATCATGAAATATGATGATAATTAATACTTTTGGTTTCCATTCCGGTTACTATCATTCCCATTCCGGTTACTGTCATTCTACCATTCCGGTTACTATCATTCCCATTCCGGTTACTGTCATTCTACCATTCCGGTTACTATCATTCAAAGGGGTGGAGGAATGACCTTTTTACCCCCCCCCCCTCCCACAGTTCCAGTCCTCTGTGAGAATATCAATGCATCAACTGGGCAGTCTCATGTCTCAGTTGCTTCGCAACTCGCTCCGCTACTGCACGAGACACGGTTACGAAGCTTCACTTGAACCCTTGGAAGAAGTGCGAAAGAAGTGTGAAGAAATAGTAAAGACATTTGGAAAAAGATATCGTTTTCAACTCTCTCGTGTCGGTTATATAGAGAGAAGAAAAATATCATCAGATTCTTGCCTCGCGCGAAATAAAATGCGAAAGTGATACCTCCACTTAACCGGTCAATTTCCGCAACAGGATCCGAAGTGTAAAAAAGAAAATAATAGGAAGATTGGCAATTTCCGTATCGCTTTCAACAGCTTTTTCGATTCGACAAGAGGGGAGTCTTTGGTCGCTGCAATATCTAACAAAGTCCTGCTGCTCAGAGCTTTTGGGATGCGATCGCAACCGGAACTCTTCCTTCGGACAAAAGATGGCAAATCGGAAGGAAAATAACTGTTTTTTTTTTGTCTAGATTGTATGGAGCGAGTTGGCCTAACAGTTACAGAGTGAAGATTGTAGATGGAGGACAGTGAGTAGGGATTCCAGATGGAGGACAGTGAGTGGAGACTCTAGATGGAGGACAGTCAGTAGGGATTCCAGATGAAGGAGAGTGAGTGGAGACTCTAGATGGAGGACAGTCAGTAGGGATTCCAGATGGAGGACAGTGAGTGGAGACTCTAGATGGAGGACAGTCAGTAGGGATTCCAGATGAAGGAGAGTGAGTGGAGACTCTAGATGGAGGACAGTCAGTAGGGATTCCAGATGAAGGAGAGTGAGTGGAGACTCTAGATGGAGGACAGTCAGTAGGGATTCCAGATGAAGGAGAGTGAGTGGAGACTCTAGATGGAGGACAGTCAGTAGGGATTCCAGATGAAGGAGAGTGAGTGGAGACTCTAGATGGAGGACAGTCAGTAGGGATTCCAGATGAAGGAGAGTGAGTGGAGACTCTAGATGGAGGACAGTCAGTAGGGATTCCAGATGGAGGACAGTGAGTGGAGACTCTAGATGGAGGACAGTCAGTAGGGATTCCAGATGAAGGAGAGTGAGTGGAGACTCTAGATGGAGGACAGTCAGTAGGGATTCCAGATGAAGGAGAGTGAGTGGAGACTCTAGATGGAGGACAGTCAGTAGGGATTCCAGATGAAGGAGAGTGAGTGGAGACTCTAGATGGAGGACAGTCAGTAGGGATTCCAGATGGAGGACAGTGAGTGGAGACTCTAGATGGAGGACAGTCAGTAGGGATTCCAGATGAAGGAGAGTGAGTGGAGACTCTAGATGGAGGACAGTCAGTAGGGATTCCAGATGGAGGACAGTGAGTGGAGACTCTAGATGGAGGACAGTCAGTAGGGATTCCAGATGAAGGAGAGTGAGTGGAGACTCTAGATGGAGGACAGTCAGTAGGGATTCCAGATGAAGGAGAGTGAGTGGAGACTCTAGATGGAGGACAGTCAGTAGGGATTCCAGATGGAGGACAGTGAGTGGAGACTCTAGATGGAGGACAGTGAGTAGGGATTCCAGATGGAGGACAGTGAGTGAGACTCTAGATGGAAGACAGTCAGTAGGGATTCCAGATGGAGGACAGTGAGTGCAAATTCTAGATGGAGGACAGTGAGTAGGGATTCCAGATGGAGGACAGTGAGTGGAGACTCTAGATGGAGGACAGTGAGTGTAGATTCCAGATGGAGGAGAGTGAGTGGAGATTCTAGATGGAGGACAGTGAGTGGAGATTCTAGATGCAGGAGAGTGAGTCGGGATTCCAGATGGAGGTCAGTGAGTGGAGATTCCAGATGGAGGACAGTGAGTGGAGATTCTAGATGGAGGACAGTGAGTGGAGATTCTAGATGGAGGTCAGTGAGTTGAGATTCTAGATGGAGGGCAGTGAGTGGAGATTCTGGATGGAGGACAGTGAGTGGAGATTCCAGATGGAGGACAGTGAGTGGAGATTCCAGATGGAGGACAGTGAGTGGAGATTCTAGATGGAGGACAGTGAGTGGAGATTCTAGATGGAGGACAGTGAGTGGAGATTCTAGATAGAGGACAGTGAGTAGAGATTCCAGATGGAGGACAGTGAGTGGAAATTCTAGATGGAGGACAGTGAGTGGAGACTCTAGATGGAGGACAGTGAGTGTAGATTCCAGATGGAGGAGAGTGAGTGGAGATTCTAGATGGAGGACAGTGAGTGGAGATTCTTGATGCAGGAGAGTGAGTCGGGATTCCAGATGGAGGTCAGTGAGTGGAGATTCCAGATGGAGGACAGTGAGTGGAGATTCTAGATGGAGGACAGTGAGTGGAGATTCTAGATGGAGGTCAGTGAGTTGAGATTCTAGATGGAGGACAGTGAGTGGAGATTCTGGATGGAGGACAGTGAGTGGAGATTCCAGATGGAGGACAGTGAGTGGAGATTCCAGATGGAGGACAGTGAGTGGAGATTCTAGATGGAGGACAGTGAGTGGAGATTCTAGATGGAGGACAGTGAGTGGAGATTCTAGATAGAGGACAGTGAGTAGGGATTCCAGATGGAGGACAGTGAGTGGAAATTCTAGATGGAGGACAGTGAGTAGGGATTCCAGATGGAGGACAGTGAGTGGAGACTCTAGATGGAGGACAGTGAGTGTAGATTCCAGATGGAGGAGAGTGAGTGGAGATTCTAGATGGAGGACAGTGAGTGGAGATTCTAGATGCAGGAGAGTGAGTCGGGATTCCAGATGGAGGTCAGTGAGTGGAGATTCCAGATGGAGGACAGTGAGTGGAGATTCTAGATGGAGGACAGTGAGTGGAGATTCTAGATGGAGGTCAGTGAGTTGAGATTCTAGATGGAGGACAGTGAGTGGAGATTCTGGATGGAGGACAGTGAGTGGAGATTCCAGATGGAGGACAGTGAGTGGAGACTCTAGATGGAAGACAGTCAGTAGGGATTCCAGATGGAGGACAGTGAGTGGAAATTCTAGATGGAGGACAGTGAGTAGGGATTCCAGATGGAGGACAGTGAGTGGAGACTCTAAATGGAGGACAGTGAGTGTAGATTCCAGATGGAGGAGAGTGAGTGGAGATTCTAGATGGAGGACAGTGAGTGGAGATTCTAGATGCAGGAGAGTGAGTCGGGATTCCAGATGGAGGTCAGTGAGTGGAGATTCCAGATGGAGGACAGTGAGTGGAGATTCTAGATGGAGGACAGTGAGTGGAGATTCTAGATGGAGGTCAGTGAGTTGAGATTCTAGATGGAGGACAGTGAGTGGAGATTCTGGATGGAGGACAGTGAGTGGAGATTCCAGATGGAGGACAGTGAGTGGAGATTCCAGATGGAGGACAGTGAGTGGAGATTCTAGATGGAGGACAGTGAGTGGAGATTCTAGATGGAGGTCAGTGAGTTGAGATTCTAGATGGAGGACAGTGAGTGGAGATTCTGGATGGAGGACAGTGAGTGGAGATTCCAGATGGAGGACAGTGAGTGGAGATTCCAGATGGAGGACAGTGAGTGGAGATTCTAGATGGAGGACAGTGAGTGGAGATTCTAGATGGAGGACAGTGAGTGGAGATTCTAGATAGAGGACAGTGAGTAGGGATTCCAGATGGAGGACAGTGAGTGGAAATTCTAGATGGAGGACAGTGAGTAGGGATTCCAGATGGAGGACAGTGAGTGGAGACTCTAGATGGGGGACAGTGAGTGTAGATTCCAGATGGAGGACAGTGAGTGGAGATTCTAGATGGAGGACAGTGAGTGGAGATTCTAGATGGAGGTCAGTGAGTTGAGATTCTAGATGGAGGACAGTGAGTGGAGATTCTGGATGGAGGACAGTGAGTGGAGATTCCAGATGGAGGACAGTGAGTGGAGACTCTAGATGGAAGACAGTCAGTAGGGATTCCAGATGGAGGACAGTGAGTGGAAATTCTAGATGGAGGACAGTGAGTAGGGATTCCAGATGGAGGACAGTGAGTGGAGACTCTAGATGGAGGACAGTGAGTGTAGATTCCAGATGGAGGAGAGTGAGTGGAGATTCTAGATGGAGGACAGTGAGTGGAGATTCTAGATGCAGGAGAGTGAGTCGGGATTCCAGATGGAGGTCAGTGAGTGGAGATTCCAGATGGAGGACAGTGAGTGGAGATTCTAGATGGAGGACAGTGAGTGGAGATTCTAGATCGAGGTCAGTGAGTTGAGATTCTAGATGGTGGACAGTGAGTGGAGATTCTGGATGGAGGACAGTGAGTGGAGATTCCAGATGGAGGACAGTGAGTGGAGATTCCAGATGGAGGACAGTGAGTGGAGATTCTAGATGGAGGACAGTGAGTGGAGATTCTAGATGGAGGACAGTGAGTGGAGATTCTAGATAGAGGACAGTGAGTAGGGATTCCAGATGGAGGACAGTGAGTGGAAATTCTAGATGGAGGACAGTGAGTAGGGATTCCAGATGGAGGACAGTGAGTGGAGACTCTAGATGGAGGACAGTGAGTGTAGATTCCAGATGGAGGAGAGTGAGTGGAGATTCTAGATGGAGGACAGTGAGTGGAGATTCTAGATGCAGGAGAGTGAGTCGGGATTCCAGATGGAGGTCAGTGAGTGGAGATTCCAGATGGAGGACAGTGAGTGGAGATTCTAGATGGAGGACAGTGAGTGGAGATTCTAGATGGAGGTCAGTGAGTTGAGATTCTAGATGGAGGACAGTGAGTGGAGATTCTGGATGGAGGACAGTGAGTGGAGATTCCAGATGGAGGACAGTGAGTGGAGATTCCAGATGGAGGACAGTGAGTGGAGATTCTAGATGGAGGACAGTGAGTGGAGATTCTAGATGGAGGACAGTGAGTGGAGATTCCAGATGGAGGACAGTGAGTGGAGATTCTAGATGGAGGACAGTGAGTGGAGATTCTAGATGGAGGACAGTGAGTGGAGATTCTAGATAGAGGACAGTGAGTAGAGATTCCAGATGGAGGACAGTGAGTGGAGATTCTAGATGGAGGACAGTGAGTAGGGATTCTAGATGGAGGAGAGTGAGTGGAGATTCTAGATGGAGGACAGTGAGTGGAGATTCTAGATGGAGGAGAGTGAGTGGAGATTCTAGATGGAGGACAGTGAGTGGAGATTCTAGATGGAGGACAGTGAATCGCCCACTCGTTACCATCGAATACGCCTACCTTACTTTAGATTTCGGAGCCATTGGATTAGTTGGTCCAAGAGAGGGAGGAATCTAAACTCCTTCAGTTGCTTTATTCTTTCAGTTGTTTTACTCCCGATTTCTTATTTCTTGTTGCAAACCAATGTAAAGATTGTCCGGGTCACAAAGACCCCCAAGGCTCACGGCCGGGTTGTTTTACTTCTGAGCGGAACTATTTTGCACACAATGGGCTAAATGACCAAGTCACAAGGAACCCGATGGCTCAGAGAAAGTTGGGAGAGGGAAACCACTGGACAGCTCTTGGGAGACAGATGGTAGCCTCTCGTCAAGGCCATCCATCGTGTTCTTTAACATGCATAGGGTATGGCTCTCACCCTCACATGGAGATTTCATTGGCATAAACTGAATGGCAGCTGTGGAGATTTTTATTGAAGTTCGCTTAAATTATTCGCGGGTTGACTAGTGACTTATATGTCCTTGGCCTGCATTGTATATGAAAGAGTCAACTGCGCAGTCCCATCGTCTCCGTCAAATAAGGGTTAGGTTGGGTTGTTTTACCTCTGAGCGGCACTTTTTTGCACACCATGTGCTAAATGGCCAGGTCACATGGACCCCGAAGGCTCAGAGAAGGTTGGGGAGGGGACCCACTGGAACAGCTGTTGGGAGACAGGTGGTAGCCTCCCGTCAAGGCCATCCAGCGTGTTCTCTAACGTGCACAGGGTGTGGCTCTCCCGCACACGGGGCCACGGTTAACGTCCCATCCGACGGACGGTGGCATTTCCAAGCCCATCGGTGTCCCCTACTGACCGTGGGCAGGGCAGGGAATTTTGCGGAGATAAATCTCAACGCTGACCCAGCTGGGATTCGAACCTGGGAACCGTCAAATAAGACATTGGTTCCAGTTACGGATTGATCTATAACCTCATCACGAAGAGCAAAATGTGGACATTAATGCTTCTCATCCAATAGAATCACTTCCTTCCTCACTTTCTCTTACACCAATGTGAATTCTACGAAATTAACGTTCATCTGCAGTGAACGAATCTTTCGTTACCAGTGATCGCCCGATGTTTGAGGATTTAACTGTTGAGTTTAAGCTTCCTTTTAGTTCAAAACTCGACAGACTCGTTGTCTGTCCGTGCATAAAGCTTAGTGTGGATAATTCGATTTTATGGACGACCGACCACTGAGTTGCGAAATATGTTTATCCATTTAAATGTCAAGGCTACGAGATGCAGAGGAATTAATTTGGAACTGAACACCGTGATCCGCTTCTCTTGACTGTCCTGTCTGTAGAATTGTGGGGAAGAGTTGGAGTCAAAGTATAAACTAGAAAAATCCAATCTCTTCTGGAAAATACGGAATGCTCATTTTCAGAAAGGTTGCGTTGGGTTGTTTTACCTCTGAGCGGCACTTTTTTGCACACCATGGGCTAAATGGCCAGGTCACATGGACCCCGAAGGCTCAGAGAAGGTTGGGGGAGGGGACCCACTGGAACAGCTGTTGGGAGACAGATGGTAGCCTCCCGTCAAGGCCATCCAGTGTGCTCTTTAACGTGCACAGGGTATGGCTCTCCCGCACACGGGGCCATGGCTTAACGTCCCATCCGACGGATGGCGGTCTTTCCAAGCCCATCGGTGTCCCCTACTGACCGTGGGCAGGTCGGGGAATTTTGCGGAGATAAATCTCAACGCTGACCCAGCTGGGACTCGAACCTGGGAACTACAGATTACGAGCCTGGCGCGCTGCCGACTGAGCCACACCCGCCCCTCAGAAAGGTTGGGTTGTCTGAAAATGATAAGAAAGCTGTCGCTGATTTTGTTTTTTGACCAGCCACCCTATGCCATCTAAATATCCTATTTCTAGCATTAATAGACAAATTACAACATTATTTCAGTTTTTGTTATTTTTTTAGCGCCGTTGGTTGGTGAAATTTCACACTAACGGAAAGGTCTGGAAAGTGTGAACAGTCATGTTTTATAAGTTTTTATTTAACTTCAAAGAACTGTCCATTTTTTTTATCTGAAGACCAAAAAAAATTGATTTTAAACGGAAGGATAGATAACAAAGTGATTTTTTAGGAAACGAGCTGTAAAACAAATTTGTTGTATTTTTAATATGTTTATTTTTTAAATATATTTTAAATAAGTTGTATCATAACAATTTTTATTTCATCATTAAAAAACTCATTAATTATTTTTTTATTAAAATTTTTCTTAAAATTTAACGAATTATTATGGAAAATTTGAGATTTAAAGAGATTTTAATAAGATCTTCAGTTTATGATTAATACGTTTTACCATAAAAAGAGGGGCGGGGGTGGCTCAGTCGGTAGCGCGCCAGGCTCGTAATCTGTAGTTCCCAGGTTCGAGTCCCAGCTGGGGCAGCGTTGAGATTTATTTCCGCAAAAATTCCCCGCCCTGCCCACGGTCAGTAGGGGACACCGATGGGCTTGGAAAGGCCGCCGTCCGTCGGATGGGACGTTAAGCTGTGGCCCCGTGTGCGGGAGAGCCATACCCTGTGCACGTTAAAGAACACGCTGGATGGCCTTGACGGGAGGCTACCATCTGTCTCCCAACAGCTGTTCCAGTGGGTCCCCACCCCCAACCTTCTCTGAGCCTTCGGGGTCCATGTGATCTGGTCATTTAGCCCATGGTGTGCAAAAAAGTGCCGCTCAGAGGTAAAACAACCCAACCATAAAAAGCTTATTTGCAAAGCTAGGAGAGCTCCCATTTTGTCTTTCTATTCACATAATATAGAAGTGTCTGATGACTTTTGACAATACAGTGTATATGTAACCATGTGCGCTCTCTGCTTGAACCCCATTTTAATGCTTGTCAGATTTGACTTACTCTTTCATTCTTATACTGCTATGCAGTCTATATTTTTTCTGTCTCTGTCTGCTTGTTCGACATCGCCTTCTAGAGAGTTTTTCTAGTTAGTTTTACCATAAAAAGAGGGGCGGGGGTGGCTCAGTCGGTAGCGCGCCAGGCTCGTAATCTGTAGTTCCCAGGTTCGAGTCCCAGCTGGGGCAGCGTTGAGATTTATTTCCGCAAAATTCCCCGCCCTGCCCACGGTCAGTAGGGGACACCGATGGGCTTGGAAAAGCCGCCGTCCGTCGGATGGGACGTTAAGCCGTGGTCCCGTGTACGGGAGAGCCATACCCTGTGCACGTTAAAGAACAGGCTGGATGGCCTTGACGGGAGGCTACCATCTGTCTCCCAACAGCTGTTCCAGTGGGTCTCGTCCCCCAACCTTCTCTGAGCATTCGGGGTCCATGTGACCTGGCCATTTAGCCCATGGTGTGCAAAAAAGTGCCGCTCAGAGGTAAAACAACCCAACCCAGCCTTCTAGAGAGTCAGAGTTAGGATTGCCTAACTTCATCTACGTGTTCATCCCACAGTAGAGGCCGGAGTGACTCAGTCAGCAGAGCGCCAGGTACGTAATCTGCAGTTCCCAGGTTCGACTCCCAATTATGCCTGCGTTGAGATTTATCTCTGCTAAACCCCCACCGGTGGGCTTGGAAAGGCCGTTGTCCGTCGGATGGGACGTTGAACCATGGCTACGTGTGTAAGATAGCCATACTCTCTGTACGTTAAAGAACTCATTGGATGGCCTTGACGTGAGGCTTCCATCTGTCTCCTAACAGCTGTCCAGTGGGTCCCCTCACCCAACCTTCTCTGAGCCTTGCGGCCATTTAGCCCATTGTGTGCAAAATAGTGCCTCTCAGAGGTTGGGTTGGGTTGTTTTACCTCTGAGCGGCACTTTTTTTGCACACCATGGGCTAAATGGCCAGGTCACATGGACCCCGAAGGCTCAGAGAAGGTTGGGGGAGGGGACCCACTGGAACAGCTGTTGGGAGACAGATGGTTGCCTCCCGTCAAGGCCATCCAGTGTGTTCTTTAACGTGCACAGGGTATGGCTCTCCCGCACACGGGGCCACGGCTTAACGTCCCATCCGACGGACGGCGGCCTTTCCAAGCACATCGGTGTCCCCTACTGACCGTGGGCAGGGCGGGGAATTTTGCGGAGATAAATCTCAACACTGACCCAGCAGGGACTCGAACCTGGGAACTACAGATTTCGAGTCTGGCGCGCTACCGACTGAGCCACCCCCGCCCCCCTCTCAGAGGTAAAGCAACAATCATCCCACCTTAACTTAATGCACTGTCAGAGTTTCGACTCGAGAAACTTAAGCCCTCTCCCAAAGTTGGTGCAAAACGTCTGTCCTTTGATAACTTTGCGCATCGATAACATATTATTCAATTCACAACTTTCAACTCTCCATTCATAAAGTTGGCGACGGCAGAAACGCCCCCAGAGATTTTGGATACGGTGGGTTCATTCCCACCCACCGCAGCTAAGAACCTGATTTCTGAACCCTACATAGCCATACCTAAATGGGACCACCACACGAAATTCGGAACAGATTGGTCGAGTACCTGCAGAATTAGGGGAAGGCCGAAAACTTCCTCCACCGGTGACATCATCTCGGAACGAGCATCTCGGAGCGCACCTGTTACGAATGCGTCTGCTGATCTGAGTTATTACATATCGAGGCCCGAACAACGTTCGGCAATACTGTTAGAGGATAAATAAATAAATAAATACTAAAGTATCCCTCCCTTCCTGTTTACGATGTTGAAGGATGGTGACTCTTTCACCTTGGCGGCAGAATTCCGCATTTGAATATTTGAAGAGGAAAAGCCGAACGAATATGGAGATTCGATATCCCATCACCCTTAGGGTCCACATCGATCAGTTTGCGGAGAAATCTTCATGGGTTGGGTTGTTTTACCTCTGAGCGGCACTTTTTGGAACACCATGGGCTAAATGCCCAGGTCACAAGGACCCCAAAAGCTCAGAGAAGGTTGGGGGAAGGGACCCACTAGAACAGCTGTTGGGAGACAGATGGTAGCCTCCCGTCAAGGCCATCCAGCAAGTTCTTTAACGTGCACAGGGTATGGCTCTCCCGCACACGGGCCACGGCTTAATGTCCCATCCGACGGACGACGGCCGTTCCAAGCCCATCGGTGTCCCCTACTGACCGTGGGCAGGGCGAGGAATTTTGCGGAGATAAATCTCAACGCTGACCCAGCTGGGACTCGAACCTGGGAACTACAGATTACGAGCCTGGCGCGCTACCGGCTGAGCCACCCCTGCCCCTTTAACTCTAAGAGATGCAAGAGTTTTTGAGCGCTATTAAAGCGCAGCGGCAGTTTAGGAAACTGTCGAGAATCGAATAACTTTTCCTAAATCAGATATTTTCGAAATATTTACCGAATAACAAGAGTTTCCGGATCGTGGAACAGCTGATTAAATAAATTCAACTGCATGGACTTTCTCAAAACCTGCTGAAGGGAATTTTCATAAAAATTCAAAGAAAAAGGGGAATTCTCGTGCTGAGCAGTCCGTCGGATGGGACGTTAAGCCATGGCCCCGTGTGCAGGAGAGCCATACCCTGTACACGTTAAAGAACACGCTGGATGGCCTTGACATGAGGCTTCCATCTGCCTCCTAACAGCTGTCCAGTGGGTCCCCTCCCCCAACCTTCTCTGAGCCTTGCGGCCATTTAGCCCATTGTGTGCAAAATAGTGCCTCTCAGAGGTTGGGTTGTTTTACCTCTGAGCGGCACTTTTTTGCACACCATGGGCTAAATTGCCAGGTCACAAGGACCCCGAAGGCTCAGAGAAGGTTGAGGGAGGGGACCCACTGGAACAGCTGTTGGGAGACAGAAGGTAGCCTCCCGTCAAGGCCATCCAGCGTGTTCTTTAACGTGCACAGGGTATGGCTCTCCCGCACACGGGGCCACGGCTTAACGTCCCATCCGACGGACGGCGGCCTTTCCAAGCCCATCGGTGTCCCCTACTAACCGTGGGCAGGGCGGGGAATTTTGCGGAGATAAATCTCAACGCTGACCCAGCAGGAACTCGAACCTGGGAACTACAGATTACGAGCCTGGCGCGCTACCGACTGAGCCACCCCCGCCCCTAGTAACATAGGAGAAAACAGCGAAAACTGTTTCTTGCGTTTTATGTGCATTAAGAATTTTCACTTTGAAACTGCAGCTTTCAACGCGAAAAATTGATATCTTACCTAAATTTAAAAAAAATTACAATACCGTGTAAAAAGATGAATGCTGATGTTCTCTCCCCTGGAAACGTTTTACTTTTATAATTTTTCTGACTTTGAAAATAACGAGCAACAGCAGAAGGTTCTCTCACCATTGGCAAATGGGGGAGTAGATTCCCCAGCTTTGCCAATAATTATGGTAATAAATAAAAATAAATACCCCCTCAAGCAGCTGCTTGCCACAGAGGTCTGACAGGTGGCTGTCAGTTTATACGCCATAGTAGTAGGTCTGTGAGGATGGCGGGACCTCAGCAGAAAAACAACACGAACATCCATGCCTTAGCCGGCACTCGAACCCAGATCCCTCTGATCAGTAGACAAGCGTGTTAACCACTCGGCCACGGGACGGCTTTTTTATGGTAACGGAAGTAGTAAATTAAATAATAATAAGGGCGTTGGGTTGTTTTACCTCTGAATGTCATTTTTTATACACTATGGGCTAAGTGGTCAGGTCACAAGGACCTCCGACGGTTGGGGAGGAGACCCACCGGAACAGCTGTTGGGAGACCGATGGTGGCCTCCCACCAAGGCCATCCAACATATTCTTTAACGTGCATAGGGTATGGCTCTCCCGCACACGGGGCACGGTTTATGTCCCATACGACGGACGGCGGTCTTTCCAAGCTCATCGATGTCCCTTACTAACCGTGGACAGGAGGGAGAGTTTCGGGGAGATAAATCTCAACGCTGCCCCAAGCGGGACTCGAACCTGGGAACTACAGATTACGAGCCTGGCGCACTACCGTCCGGTATATGGAGTCACGTCTTAACGTTCCATCCGATTAACGGCCGCCTTTTCAAGTGTACCAGTCTCCTCTTTCCGAGAGAAGGCCAGGTTAGGGTTAGCGGAGGTAAATCTCAACGCTGGCACACGTGAGACTCGAACCTCGAAACTGCAGTAATAAAGACGTACAAATTATCATTTTAAGAGAAGTCAAAATAATCTTCACACGACTAGCAACTTCACAGTAGAAGTGTGAAACGTTCATTCATAATAGGTTGGGTTGTTTTACCTCTGAGCGGCACTTTTTTGCACACCATGGGCTAAATGGCTAGGTCAGATGGACCCCGAAGGCTCAGAGAAGGAAGGGGGAGGGGACCCACTGGAACAGCTGTTGGGAGACAGATGGTAGCCTCCCGTCAAGGCTATTCAGCGTGTTCTTTAACGTGCACAGGTTATGGCTCTCCCGCACACAGGGCCACGGCTTAACGTCCTATCCGACGGACGGCGGCCTTTCCAAGCCCATTGGTGTCCCCCTACTGACCGTGGGCAGGGCGGGGAATTTTGCGGAGATAAATCTCAACGCTGACCCAGCTGGGACTCGAACCTGGGAACTACAGATTACGAGCCTGGTGCGCTACCGACTGAGCCACCCCCGCCCCTCATTCATAATAGGATAACTGAATCAAAATGTTTAGGAGGTCCATACATCACTAGCAACATCTACAGTTTAGCTAAGCCACTGATTTTTTGTAACCCGATCATTTGGTTTATTGTACAGTCGCTCAAAAAAGTATCCGAACGCTACGGTTGATTGAAGAATTCAGAAAAAATATATGGCAAGGAATTTTTTTAGAAATTAGTAACTGGCAACCTTCGTGTCACGTGACACGAAGGTTGCCAGATCACTAATTTCTAAAAATATCGTTCCCAGATATTTTTTCTGAATTCTGCAATCAACCATAGTGTTGGGATACTTTTTTGAGCGACTGTAGGTGGTCATATTATTTTGATACTAGATCGTGTGGGCTCACTCACGGAAATATTGAGCGTGTGCAGTAACTGCACACGCTCCAGTTTGCTGTGAACGGTAACTGGAGCGTGTACAGTTGCTGTACACGCTCCAGATATTTTTCCTGAATTCTATAATCACGTGACACGAAGGTTGCCAGTCACTAATTTCTAAAAAATTCCTTGCCATATATTTTTTCTGAATTCCGCAATTAACCGTAGCGTTCGGATACTTTTTTGAGCGACTGTACAGCCAAGCAAACGGTCTCTTAAGGGTAAAACAACAACACTGAGCATGATCAATTGATGAATAGTCCAAAGAATAGTTTAAACAAAGAGTGACGGTTCTATTGCTGTCTTTTGAAAAACAAAATTTATTTTGATTATCCCTTTTTATCTTACTCTCCGTATTGTCACTGCGAAGTTGGAAATGCTGTTTTTGATCATTGAACTTACCAAAGTAAATGAATGGCTTTCCTTTTATCATTCTTTGCCATGTTCTTCTCTTTAAATTGGGGGCGGGGGTGGCTCAGTCGGTAGCGCGCCAGGCTCGTAATCTGTAGTTTCCAGGTTCGAGTCCCAGCTGGGTCAGCGTTGAGATTTATCTCCGCAAAAATTCCCCGCCCTGCCCACGGTCAGTAGGGGACACCGATGGGCTTGGAAAGTCCGCCGTCCGTCGGATGGGACGTTAAGCCGTGGCTCTGTGTGCGGGAGAGCCATACCCTGTGCACGTTAAAGAATACGCTGGATGGTCTTGACGGGAGGCTACCATCTGTCTCCCAACAGCTGTTCCAGTGGGTTCTCTCCTCCAACCTTCTCTGAGCCTTCGGTGTCCATGTGACCTGGCCATTTAGCCCATGGTGTGCAAAAAAGTGCCGCTCAGAGGTAAAACAATCCAACCCAACTCTCTTTAAATCGATCGTTAGGGACCAATGGTCCGAAAAAACCGCACAGATACCTCACTGCAGAAGCCGTTTCATGGTAAATAGAGCAATGATAAAGGCACATCAACAAGTACGGCATTTTTATGGTAAAAAAAAAACATTTCTGTGTTTATGTTGGGAACGGGGTAAAGATGGAAGAAAATCTAGCTTTGTTTGAAAACTGAGCAGATAAGAGATTCAGCGGCTGTTTATATGTAACGCTTCACAGCACAATTTCCTTTAATGTATTCATTCATTAGAAGAAAAGCTGAAAAGTTAATATTTGGAGTGAAAAAAATCGGAAGTGGAAAAAAAATATGCAAATAAAAAATTTCTTCGAAACCGCCGAGGAGTGAGAGATGAATTCAAATCCGTTTGTTGCTATGACAACGTAATTTTGAGTGGGACATTGGAGTTTGCTCATCTGCTCTCGACCTTTCTCCACGCTCATTTGCATAGTATTGAAGCTTCTGGTTATATTAAGCGTAAAAACTGATGTCGATTCATCAAATCGATGTGCATCAAATAAGAAAGAGACGAGTTTTGAAGAAAGTTAAAAGTTTAATGTTCTTGCGAACGGCATGTTTCATTTCCTTCTTAAATATTGGAGTGATGTTTATTTTCGTGTTGGCGTATTTGGACGATGGAGCAAAACTGGATGAGGAAGAGTAGATGTTTCTCTGGCATCTGACTGCTATGAAGATTGATGGAAAGAGAAATGTCGCGATGAGCGCACACGCGCAAGAGTAGCAACAGATGAGGTGGGGAGAAGATGCGGGGGCATTCGAGAGTGATAAATTGACTTCTTCTTCAACAGTGAAGTGGAAGGGATCATTTGTCACGGATGAAATGGGATGTTTCCAAAAGGGGAGAGAGATCAAGAGAATTTTTCGCTTCCGTACATTGAGAGAAAAAAATTCTCTTTCGGGGGAAACAAATGGTTAGTTTGAAAGTAGAGAAAGAAAAGATGGAACTCATCCTAAGTTTTAAATTTTGGAATGGTTCGAAAAGGTTGCATCGTTTTTAGCTTTATATTATAAATTCTTTGGATAAAGTATTGTAATCTTGAAAATATTGGGTTGTTTTGCCTTTGAGCGGCACTTTTTTGCGTACAATGTGCTAAATGACCAGGTCACAAGGACCCCGAAGACTTAGAGAAGGTTGGGGGAAGGAACCCACTGGGACAGCTATTAGCCTCCCTTCGAGGCCGTCCAGAATGTTCTTTAACGTGCACAGGGTATGGCTCTCCAGAACGGGGGCTTAACGTCTCATCATGGATGACGGCCTTTCCAAGCCCATCAGTGTCCCCTGCCGACCGTGGGCAGGGCGGAGAGTTTTGCGGAGATAAATCTCAAAGCTGGCCCAGCTGGGACTCGAACCTAGGAACTGCAGATTACGAGCCTGGCGCTCTACCATCAAGACTTCTCCCTCTATCGCGACTTCTCCCTCTATCGCGACAATAGATTTGTTGCGTAGTACTTAAAACATTTTCGAAAAATAAAGATTTTTCGGATAATGGCAACTCTGATAATGATGACTCTCGCGGGCCCTTATATACTCGAGATGTGGAAATGAACCAACGGTGACCATGCGGGTAATGTGCTTCACTGCAAAATAAAGAAACTCGATTTTGAGTCGCTATTGTTTTCCTCTCGTAATCTCTCCTTCTTCGCAGGTGGTCTCCAAGAGGCATCATTACACTGAGACGTGCCTCTCAGATCTCCGTGGCAAGTCTCAAGAATGAGGGGCGGGGGTGGCTCAGTCGGTAGCGCGCAGTCTCGTAATCTGTAGTTCCGAGGTTCGAGTCCCAGCTGAGTCAGCGTTGACATTTATCTCCGCAAAGCTTCCTGCCCATGGTCAGTAGGGGACACCGATGGGCTTGGAAAGGCCGCCGTCCTTCGGATGGGACGTTAAGCCGTGGCCCCGTGTGCGGGAGAGCCATACCCTGTGCACGCTAAAGAACACGCTGGATGGCCTTGATGGGAGGCTACCATCTGTCTCCCAACAGCTGTTCCAGTGGGTCCCCAACTTTCTCTGAGTCTTTGGGGTCCATGCGACCTGGCCATTTAGCCCATGGTGTGCAAAAAAGTGCCGCTCAGAGGAAAAACAACCCAACCGAACCCTGCCCACGGTCAGTAGGAGACACCGATGGTCTTGGAAAGGTCGCCGTCCGTTGGATGGGACATTAAGCCGTGGCCCCGTGTGCGGAGAGCCATACCCTGTGCACGCTAAAGAACACGCTGGATGGCCTTGATGGGAGGCTACCATCTGTCTCCCAACAGCTGTTCCAGTGGGTTCCCTCCCCCAACCTTCTCTGAGCCTTCGGGGTCCATGTGACCTGGACATTTAGCCCATGGTGTGCAAAAAAGTGCCGCTCAGAGGTAAAACAACCCAACCCAACTGAAGAATGATTTATTTCTGTTAACTACGTTCGGCAGCGAAACAAAGAGAATCCTGAAAAAAAAAACACGATAATCTCGCTTCTTTGTTACGTTCCTGAGGTTTTGACTTCTTCCCGGATCACCTTCATAGTGTATCGTACTTTAAAATTCATGTCAAATATTCCGGACCAAGTGGGCTGCCAGAAAAATTCTTTTCATTCTTTAATAAAAGTGTGTGGAATCTTCATTGGTTCTATGAAACTATCTTCCATCGCTAGAATAGTTCTTCTCAATACTTGATCGAAGAGAAATATCATCATTTGTCAATATTAATCAGTGAAACGTAGGATAACTAATCATCTATAAAAACAGAATTCTATCTGTGTCTACGCTGCTCTGTTCACCACCAGAATTGCAGAATTCATGTGAGTTTTCCCGAAAATGGGTTATCGTTGAATTAAGTTGTTTTACCTTTGAACGGCAGTTTTTAGCACAAAATGGGCTAAATGGCCAGGTCACAATGACTCCGAAAGCTCAGAGAAAGTTGGGGAAACGGGACCCATTGGACAGTAGTTAGGAGACATATGGCAATCTCCGGCCAAGGCCATCCAGCATGATCTTTAAAGCGCGGGTTCGAGTCCCAGCTGGGTCAGCGTTGAGATTTATCTCCGCAAAACTCCCCACCCTGCCCAAGGTCAGTAGAGGACACCGATGGGCTTGGTTCCATCGGACACCGAAAGGCCGCCGTCCGTCGGATGGGACGTTAAGCCGTGGACCGTGTGCGGGAGAGCCATACCCTGTGCACGTTAAGAACACGCTGGATGACCTTGACTGGAGACTACCATCTGTCTCCCAACAGCTGTTCAAGTGGGTCCCCTCCCCCAACCTTCCCTGAGCCTTCGGGTCTATGTGACCTGGCCATTTAGCCCATGGTGTGCAAAAAGTGCCGCTCAGAGGTAAAACAATCCAATCTTCAAAGCGCACAGCGTATGGCTCTTACGCATATATTAAGGTATTAACCTCCTATCTAACGGACGGCGGCCTTTCCAAGCCCATTGGTGTCTCCTACTGACATGGTGGGGATTTTGCGCAAATATCTCAGCTGTAACTCAAACCTGGGAACTACAGATTACGAACTTGGCAGTCTACCGACTGAGCTATCCTTGCTCAGTATAATTGAATTAATTGGATTAAAAGAGCAATTGCTTTTTAATGATCAAGCGCTGTAAGGGTCAAGTGACTGATGATATGTCAAATCAAAAGCGTGAGACGACACACCGTATGAGATAATTATTCACTTTAAATGGGATTAAATTGCAGTTAAATTTAATGAAAAGAGGATCTCAACAATTCTGGTATAAAGAAATTTTGTAATAAATGCGGGTTCATCTCTTTCACTAATTGCCCAATATCGTAAATGTGAAAACTGATAGATATCGATTTTGAGATTTGCTCTCTTCGCTCTCTTACGGAATTGTCGATTATCTGAGAAAATATTTCCTCTTTTAGAGCCATCGATCCTTTTTGTTTTATCTTTATACTCCGGTTATTTAATGATCCAACAGAGTCGATTTCTAACTCCTCTTTATCTCAGATCGATTTTTATTTCGCTGTTCAATTCATTTCCACTTCCAGAATTCGATATCTTTTTTTGTGATAGATTCCATCAAAAGCTTTGAGAAGAGTTTGAGGTTACTTTTCATTCTGCGTTAGAATTAAAGTTAGAAAGTTTAATCTCGTTAAAGGAGAACGAATCAATTCGGAAAGTATCCTTCATATTCCAGTTCCTTTTGATGACAAACTTTCGAGTTAGTTAATTAAACAGAAGGGCAGACTCGCAACAAAAAGGGCGGGGGTAGCGCGCCAGGCTCGTAATCCAGGTTCGTAATCTGTAGTTCCCAGGTTCGAGTCCCAGCTGGGTCAGCATTGAGATTTATCTCCGCAAAATTCCCCGCCCTGCCCACGGTCAGTAGGGGACACCGATGGGCTTGGAAAGGCCGCCGTCCGTCGGATGGGACGTTAAGTCGTGGCCCCGTGTGCGGGGCCACGACTTAACGTCCCATAACAGCTGTCTCCTAACAGCTGTTCCAGTGTGTCCCCTCCCCCAACATTCTCTGAGCCTTCGGGGACCATGTGACCTGGCCATTTAGCCCATGGTGTGCAAAAAAGTGCCGCTCAGAGGTAAACAACCCAACGCAACAAAAGCTTGAAATCTCCCAAATCTGAAACTTCGATTTTCGCTAATTAAACAGACAGGAAGATAAATATTCTTTCAAATCAATAACAAAAGAAATATCAAATCTGATTTTTAATTCTCTCTCCTAATTTGAAATTTACACACCCATTAATAAAACGGAAAGTTTATTCTTGTATTTTTAGCAATCTAAATGAGTATGATAGGTTTCAGAATATTGCAAAGGAAGATGATAACGCTATTTGTAACTGCTGTTGAGGTTTTACATGGAAGAGTGCATTTTGAATTATGTTCTTTACCAGATGCATATTCATGAGGGAACGAGAATACTTAGAGTGCTACAGCATCTCCCTTTAAGCACCTAAAACCTGAACATATAAAATTATTCACTTGCATGTATCTGGGAACCTTCGTGTGACACGAAGGTTGCCAGACTACTTTTTTGAGCGACTGTAGGTGGTCATATTATTTTGATACTAGATCGTGTGGGCTTACTCACTGAAATATTGAGCGTGTGCAGTTACCGTTCACAGCAAACTGGAGCGTGTGCAGTAACTGCACACGCTCCAGTTTGCTGTGAACGGTAACTGGAGCGTGTACAGTTGCTGTATACGCTCCAGATATTTTTCCTGAATTCTGTAATCAACCATAGTGTTCGGATATTTTTTAATATATATAATGCGTATGAATATATAATGCAATGAATATGGAGCGTGTGCAGTTACCGTTCACAGCAAACTGGAACGGTTGCGGTTAATGTTCACAGCACATTGGATCGTGTGAGCTCACAAAGACCTGGATCGTGTGGGCTCACTCTCGGAAATATTGAGTGTGTGCAGTTACCGTTCACATCAAACTGGAGCGTGTGCAGTAACTGCACACGCTCCAGTTTGCTGTGAACGGTAACTGGAGCGTGTACAGTTGCTGTACACGCTCCAGATATTTTTCCTGAATTCTGTAATCACGTGACACGAAGGTTCCAGATCATTAATTTCTAAAAAAATCATTGCCAGATATTTTTTCTGAATTCTGTAATCAACCATAGCGTTCGGATACTTTTTTGAGCGACTGTACCAAAGTAAAACGCCCTATTTATTGAAATTGAGAAAAAAGGATTCGAACCAGATTATGTTTCCGACTGTGTATTATATTGTTCTTTACATGTGCTTTCCGTGTGCACAGAGACGGTGAAGAGTATTTTATCAACTCTTAGGAGAATAACAACATTTGGAGTAATTCCTTCCTTTAAACGAAGTAAGAATTTTTTTTCGGAATAAACGATGTTTTCAATGTAATCCCCCCCCCACTCCAAAAAAAATATAGGCAATAGGATCAAATCAGCACTTCTCAAGGGCCACGAGATCGGTCCACCTCCACCAATCCAGAGATTTGGAAATTAGGCACCACCATGTAATACCAACACTACGTCGTCATAACAAGGAATATTTCAGAATTTTTAAGACATTTCAGCAATTACTTTTGTTACTTAATATTTTAATGAACTAAATACTTTAAAATATGGTATTCGCGCCCAGGGTAAGGCGTTGATCTTGTGTTGTTTTTCTACTGAGGGGATGGTGATGGATCAGTCAGTGGCACGCCAGGCTCGTAATCTGCAGTTCGCAGGTTCAAGTCCCAGCTGGGTCAGCGTTGAGATTTTTCCTTGCGAAACTCCCCGCCCTGCTCACGGTCAGTAGGGGACACCGATGAGCTTGAAAATGCCGCCGCCCGTCGTATGTGACGTTAAGCCGTGTACCCGTGTGCGGGAGAACCATACCCTGTTCACGTTAAAGAACACACTGGATGTCCTTGACGGGAGGCTACCATCTGTCTCCCAACAGCTGTTCCAGTGGGTCCCCTCCCCCAACCTTCTCTGAGCCTTCAGGGTCCTTGTGACCTGGCCATTTAACCCATTGTGTACAAACAAGTGCTGCTCAGAGGTAAAACAACACAAACAATCTGTCTCTGAGGACCCGACATCCTCACAGATCTTCTCCTAGGGTGTATTAAACTGACTGCTTTGAATAATATTCCCTCAAGCAGCTGCTTGAGGGAATATTTATTATTTTTATTTACATTCTTTTATTATATTGACCTTGTGTATATAAAATTCGCATCAGCGAAATTTCAGACGAAGACACTTTAGCGTGCTTCTCTACAGAGCAAGGAGACCTGGGTTCGAGTCCTAGATAAGGAATGGATGTTTTCTGTTTTATGAATGTGGTCTTTCTACTGAAGTCTGGCTTTCGTCACAGATCTCTGTGTTACATTGTAGCGACCTATTCTTGTCAAAGCTACGTGGCACGTAGGCTGCCTATAGAATAATATTAAGCCATAGGCAATATCCTATAGAGAAGACAATTTCAAATTATATGGAAATCAGTCTTTAGTCCAATAAAATAAGAACCGCAATATGTCAAGAGATTATATGTCTGGAAACACTCTGAACAAACATGTCCGATTCTCTTTCTGTCACCGTGGCGACTGCCCTGAGATTATAGATTCCATGTGTTCACTATAAACTTATAAATACACGCAGTTTTTCCAATGGTCTGTTCTTAGTCCAAGTTGAACCTAGGCAGGTAGCCAGTAGTCCGTTTGTTGGGTCGTTTTACCTTTGAGAAACTTTTTCTGCAATAAATAAACTAAATGGTAATGTCACAAGGACCCTAAGGGCTCAAGGAAAATTTAGGGAAGGAGACTCACTGAATAGCTGTTAGGAGACCGTTGGTAGCGTCCCATTAGACACCCAATGTGTTCTTTAACGTGAACAGGGTTGGGTTGGGTTGTTTTACCTCTGAGCGGCACTTTTTTGCACACCATGGGCTAAATGGCCAGGTCACATGGACCCCGATGGCTCAGAGAAGGTTGGGGGAGGGGACCCACTGGAACAGCTGTTGGGAGACAGGTGGTAGTCTCCCGTCAAGGCCATCCAGCGTGTTCTTTAACGTGCACAGGGTATGGCTCTCCCGCACACGGAGCCACGGCTTAACGTCCCATCCAACGGACGGCGGCCTTTCCAAGCCCATCGGTGTCCCCTATTGACCGTGGGCAGGGCGGAGAATTTTGCGGAGATAAATCTCAACGCTGACCCAGCTGGGACTCGAACCTGGGAACTACAGATTACGAGCCTGGCGCGCTACCGACTGAGCCACCCCCGCCCCACAGTGAACAGGATACGGCTCTTCTATGCTCGGGGTTATGGCTTCTCGTCCCCATCTGAATGGCCTTTGAGGAGGGGGATCAGCAGAGTAAATGTGAATGCTGGCACAGTTCGGAATCGAACCTGGGAGATTCATATTACGAGCATGGCGCTCTAATGACTACCCCCCCACCCCTCCTCCGCTATCCTTAATCAGCAGTAGGAGTCAATTCATGGCAGTCAATACATCACATGTCAATTCATCGTGACATCAATTCATTGCAACGTCAATCATCGCAGTATCAATTCATTGTGACATCATTGACTCAGCGCTAATTCATCATAGGGTGAATTGATTGCAATTTCAATTCATCGAAGTGTCAATTCATTGCGATACCACTTCATCACAATGCCAATTAATTACACCCTCAATTCACCGCGACTTCATTGCATCGCGATATCAATTCACCGCAATGGCAATTCATTTCAACACCAATCCATCAAGGTGTCAATTCATCGCGACATCAATTCACCGCAGCTTCAATTCATTGTGGTGTCAATTCATCACAGCGTCAATTCATTGCAAGTCGTCCCCATTTTCATCACACCCATTCATTCACAGCCCCAATTCATCACAGTGTCAATTCGTAGCAAAGGCACTTCATCACAGTGTCAATTCATTGTGGTGTCAATTCATCACGACATCAATTCATCACGATATCAATCCATTACAGCGTCAGTTCATTGCAACGTCAATTCATTTCAATTCATTGTGACATCCATTCATCATGACACCAATTCATTGCAGTGTCAATTCATCGTGACGTCAATTCATTGCAACATCAATACACTGCAACGACAATTCATTAAAACATCAATTCATTGAGACATCAATTCTCGCGACGGCAATTGATCTCAGCGTTAATTCACCGAAAGTGTCAAAAAATTAGCCAAAAAATTACTTCGTGTCACGTGACACGAAGTTTGCCAGATCACTAATTTCTAAAAAAATCGCTGCCAAATATTTTTTTCTGAATTCTATAATCAACCATAGTGTTCGGATACTTTTTTGAGATTCCAACAAGACTGTAGTGTTAAATGCTCCAAACATATCAATCATGAATTATCAATGCCAGGCTAATTCTAATAAGATCGTGTGCAGCATCATCTACCCTCTACGCCAGGCGTCGGCAACTTATGACCCGCGGGTCACCAAGTGACCCATTTAATAATTTCAAGTGACCCAATTGAGTTCCGCAAATAAAGTATAATATACAAAAATAAATTATACTTTATTTGCAGAACTCAAGTGGGTCACTTGAAATTATTAAATGGGTCACTTGGTGACCCGCGGGTCATAGGTTGCCGATGCCTGCTCTGCGCTATACGTAGATTTTTTTTTTCGTCAAACCTTCAGTCATATTTTTCATCGATTGATTCGCTAATCCATAGTTCTGCAAAATAGCCAAAACATGAAAAAAAGTTTGCTAGCTTTTCTTTCTAAATTATAATTTAGAGGTCGAATAGGTTACAGAGGTCGAATAGGTAACCTATTCGACCTCTGAATACTCTACGTTTAAAAACTACCTTTTACTCTGTTTACAAACTGCTAACAGTGGAAAGGTCCCCATCCATCACTTGTAGGCGATGCATTTAAGTTCCCTCAGCGTTGTAAACTTTCGAAAATAACACTTGTCCCGTTGCATCCTCTCTCGATCCCCACATCTCTCTTTCTCTTCTGTACCATCAATTTTTTCGTCTCCTCCTCATCCTTAAGTGATTGTTTGCGGGGAGCATGAGCCGGTAAGAACCCGTCACGTAGCGTCGATAACGGATGGCTCCCCCAAGTGGGAGCGACTGCGGAGAATATTAAAGAAGTGCCATCCTGTGTTTCTCGCGTGTTGCATCTCAGCTTCCGACCATCATTAAATCATGGAGCAGCAGCTGGGATCATTTCTTTCTCTCTCTTTCCATGCAGAAGATTCTCGCGGAGCTAAAAATGGCCAGACGAGCGAGAAACAGCGGAGCAAATGTCATTCGTTGATTGTCAAAGGGATCTCCGATTGTTTACCCCCTTTCGTCACGTCGCAGATGTGGGTTTGTTTCTCTAGAACTCTCGAAGAGTTATTACAAAAGTCAATACATATTTTTGCATTCAAGTTTTAATTCAGCAATCATTTGTGCTCGTTGAAACCAGAGGGCTAGATTGTTTTACCTCTGAGCCGCACTTTTTAAGCGCACAGTGGGGTAAATGGCCAGGGTCACCAGAACTCCGTAGACTCAGAGAAAGTTGGGCCTCCGTCAAAGCTATCCAGCTTGTTCTTAAACGTGCACAGGATATGGCCTCTTTCCTCACACGGGCTGCGGCTTTACGTCTCAACCGACGGACGGCGGCATTTACAAGATCATTGGTGTCCCCTACTGACCTTGAGCATGGGGGGGGGGGGTAGGCTGGAGGAGATAAATCCAAAGCTGACCCAACAGAGACTCGAACCAAGGTTGGGTTGGGTTGTTTTACCTCTGAGCGGCACTGTTTTGCACACCATGGGCTAAATGGCCAGGTCACATGGACCCCGAAGGCTCAGAGAAGGTTGGGGGAGGAGACCCACTGGAACAGCTGTTGGGAGACAGATGGTAGCTTCCCGTCAAGGCCATCCAGCGTGTTCTTTAACGTGCACAGGGTATGACTCTCCCGCACACGGGGTCACGCTTAACGTCCCATCCGACGGACGGCGGAATTTACAAGATCATTGGTGTCCCCTACTGACCTTGAGCATAGGGGGGTAGGTTTGAGGAGATAAATCCAACGCTGACCCAACAGAGACTCGAACCAAGGAACTGCAGATTACGAGCCAGGCACGCTGCCGACTGAGCAATCCTCTCTCCTTGAAACCAGAGGTGAAGCACAAGGTGCAACAGGGGTGGCAATGTAGAGTCACGTGGTGCCTCTACATTGTAGCGGAACCTATTTTTTTCAACACAATGGGCTAAATGCAGACTCTTATCTATCAAAAATAGGGAAGGTGATTGGATAATAATAATAATTTATTTCCTTTGAACATTTTCATAAAAAATTGCAAAAGAATACATTGATGGAAACACAAAACAAAGAAAATAAATTGAAAACTGTCACCTAATTAATATGGAATCAAGGGATATAAAAATCCGTTCAAAATCCATGTCTATCTTCCACATGAAACTTGGCTACAATAATCACAAAAGGTAGGCAAATTTAACTAAAATCGGAAAAAAAAGGCGACAGGGGGGGCGAAAGTGATTGGATCGTATCGGAAATAACAACAGTAAAAAGGGGAGGCAAATGATTGGAACGCCATTTCGATATAAATTCTTTTCTCGCTTTTTATGTTTTTTAAAAAAATTTTTCAAAAATGTGTTTGATATAAATAAAATTATAAATAAATACCCCCTCAAGCAGCTGCTTGCCACAGAGGTATGACAGGAGCCTGTCAGTTTATATGCCATAGTAGAAGGTCTGAGAGGATGGCAGGACCTCAGCAGAAAAACAACACACACACACATCCATGCCTTACCCGGGGCTCGAACCCAGGTCCCTTAGATCAGTAGCCAAGCGCGCTAACCACTCGGTCATGGGACGGCTACATATGGTTAATATTTTTCGCCTACGTTCACCAGCATCGGTAATGACCCTTCCCCTTCTAGATACGGACCAGCGAAGTGGTCGCGTCACAACGACGCCAAAGGTTCAGAATGAGTTGCCAGAAGGGGATCCGCAGGTCATCTTTTAGGTGAAAGATGGAAATATTCTATCAAGTTTAACCTGTGCAAAGTTTTCTGCACGCAGAAACACTGTTTAACATTTTACCCGATGGACTTTTCGAAGCCTCTCGGTGTTCCTTTACTCACCAAGGGGCAGGCTTGGGTTGTGTTGTTTTACCTCTGAGCGGCACTTTTTTGCACACCATGGGCTAAATGGCCAGGTAACATGGACCCGAAGGCTCAGAGAAGGTTGGGGGAGGGGACCCACTGAAACAGCTGTTGGAAGACAGATGGTAGCCTCCCGTCAAGGCCATCCAGCGTGTTCTTTAACGTGCACAGGGTATGGCTCTCCCGCACACGGCGCCACGGCTTAACGTCCCATCCGACAGACGGCGGCCTTTCCAAGCCCATCGGTGTCCCCTACTGACCGTGGGCAGGCGGGGAATTTTTGCGGAGATAAATATCAACGCTGACCCAGCTGGGACTCGAACCTGGGAACTACAGATTACGAGTCTGGCGCGCTACCGACTGAGCCACCCCCTCCCCAAGGGGCAGGCTGTTGATTAGGGAAGAAAATCTTAATGCTACACAGTGGAGACTTCGATCTGCGAGTATCATGTTATATGAGCTAACCCTCGGCTCTTTTTTTTTTGAGAGACTATGAGACTGCGCAGTTCGTGTTTTTTTTAGTTCTCATTGATCATTGGTTAATTGAGAAGTTATGATAAGTCATTAACCAATGATATGCGAAAACTGTAGAAACATGACGCACGTTGTCTACCCACATCATCCCTTCCCTTAAACTCTGCCGGGGGGCGAGGGGGGGGGGCTCAGTCGGTAGCACGCCAGGCTCGTAATCTGTAGTTCCCAGGTTCGAGTGCCAGCTGGGTCAGCGTTGAGATTTATCTCCACAAAATTCCCCCGCCTTGCCCACGGTCAGTAGGGGACACTGATGGGCTTGGAAAGGCCGCCGTCCGTCTTATGGGACGTAAAGCCGTGGCCCCGTGTGCAGGGGAGCCATACCCTGTGCACGTTAAAGAACACGCTGGATGGCGTTGACGGGAGGCTACCATCTGTCTCCCAACAGAATTTCCAGTGGGTCCCCTCCCCCAACCTTCTCTGAGCCTTCGGGGTCCATGTGACCTGGCCATTTAGCCCATGGTGTGCAAAAAAGTGCCGTTCAGAGGTAAAACAACACAACCCTTAAACTCTGGCACTAGATCCAACCAGTGACTGATTGCAAAAGAAGCTATCGTCTCATAAAAAGAATAATCATTATACTAAATTTGGCTCATTTTTAAATTTTTTAACCAAGTATTTTTAGATGCGATTTTGCCAATTCATAGTGCTCATTGAAAAGGCATATTTTTTGTTTTTCAATTAAGATAGTTCTTGATTTCTAAAAATATGCTTTTCTCCAATTCATTTTTTATTACAAATGTATCTCTTCAAGTAGTGAATTTTTTTGCGGCTCTTTAAAAATGTACTCTCCTTCCTAATATCTCTTCACCAAGTTCGGATTAGGAGGGCCTGCACTTGATAAATCATCATCCCAATGGGATAAGTCCCTATAAACTTGAAATTGATCAAATTTTTAGCAGCAGCAAAGGCTTTATGCGAATTCATACAGAATCGCATAAAATATCAATGTTCATACAGAATTAGGGGTGGGGGTGGCTCTGTCGGTAACGCGCCAAGCTCGTAATCTGCAGTTCCCAGGTTCGAGTCCCAGCTGGGTCAGCGTTGAGACTTATCTCCACAAAATTCTCCGCCCTGCCACGGTCAGTAGGGGACACCGATGGCTTGGAAAGGCCGCCGTCCGTCGGATGGGACGTTAAGCCGTGGTCTCGTGTGCGGGAGAGCCATACCCTGTGCACGTTAAAGAACACGGTGGATGGCCTTGACGGGAGGCTACCATCTGTCTCCCAACAGAATTTCCAGTGGGTCCCCTCCCCCAACCTTCTCTTAGCCTTCGGGGTCCATGTGACCTGGCCATTTAGCCCATGGTGTGCAAAAAAGTGCCGCTCAGAGGTAAAACAACCCAACCCAACTCATACAGAATTCGTGAACATTACATGCGGGAGTAAAACAGAAGGAGTCGGAGCTAACTCTCGGATTCTGAGGCTAAAGCCATGCTACTAGTTGGGTGCTGAAATTGCTCAGAGATAAGGTGTCACCTTCACTTTGTGACGAATCCATAACACCGAGGTGAAAGCTTCTATTTCGTTACAGCAAGATCCCCCTCTCCAAATCCCAGAGTTTTCAGTATATCTACATTGAGCGTATAAAGGTGGAAATGAAGGAGCAGGGGAAGGATTGAGATCTCTTATTGGTCTAACATCGGCCGTCCATTTAGAGCAGCGGAGGTGACTCAGTAAGTAGTGCGCCAGGCTTGTCATCTACATTCCAGGAGTTCGAGTTACAGCTAGCCCAGCGTTGATACTTATCTCCGCAAAATTCCCATATATATCACGGAACGTTTTAGCCAGTGTGTTCTTTAACATAGACATGGTATGACTCTCCTGCCCACTGTTTCATGGCCTTAACGTCCCATCTGACGGACGGCCGCCTTTCCAAGCCCCTCAGTGTCCCCTTTCTCACTGAGAGCAAGGTGGGCGTTGCACAGATAAAATTCAACGCAGGCAGAGTTGGGACATGAACTTGGCAATTGCAGATTACACGCTTGGCATAGTATGATCCCCCGTCCATATAAATAACAATTTGTCATTTTCCACTTATTTCCACCATTAGAGATCTCTAGAAACCTTTTGGGCGATTCGTAAATGCGAAGGTAATATTTGATCAATTTCTGACAAATCCAAGAAGGATTTTTAATTTATCTCTAAAAACAAACGTGTTGAATTTCTACAGACAGGCGACAAAGTGAAAATATTATTAAGTATTTTTTTTTAGATTCATCTCCGCAAAATTCCTCGCCCTGCCCACGGTCGGGAGGGGAACCGATGGGCTTGAAAAGGCCGCCGTCCGTCGGATGGGACGTTAATCCGTGGCCCGTGCGCTGGAGAGCCATACATTGTGCACGTTAAAGAACACAATGAATGGCCTTGACGGCAGGCTACCATTTGTCTCCCAACAGCTGTTCCAGTGGGGCCCCTTCCCCCAACCTTCTCTGAGCCTTCGGGGTCCATTTGACCTGGCCATTTAGCCCATGGTGTGCAAAAAAGTGCTTCTCAGAGGTAAAACAACCCAACTTTTTCTTTTGAAAACGAGCTAAAACGTTCTGTGATATAATAGTGATTAAGTGTCACACGTTCTCACAATTATTGAAACTTTTGTAGTCAAGAAGTTCAGGATTTTTCTTCCAGACAAGGCACGTTATTAAAACGAAATTATACATATAGAGACCACTATTTTGGATTTCAAAGCAGGTAGACAAGTTTGAGATTTCGTATAAGATGACCGAATTTTTTTTTTTTGGGGGGGGGGGGGGGGGGCGCAACCCCCCCACCCCGGGTACATCCATGTTCCAGACTAATTTCAATTACTTTGCATACGCGGTGTTGTAATCAGGTCAACACCTTTACAGGCTACACAAGTCATTAAGACCGAGAGTATACCGATGATATTCTTTCCTATTAAATCGCTACTTTAATCACGGAGATTTACCTGCAGCTGTTTCCACTCAAAGGATTGTCGTGAAAATGTTTAATATCCGTCTTCTGGTTCTTTGCCGTGCTGAAGACGGGTAATTAAAATCTGGACATGAATCCGATGGCCAAAAAGAAACTGAAATATTGCGGAAAGTCATGCATAATTAATAGCAATTAACATATTAATTTCGGAAGCAACATCTTATTCGCAAGACAGGGCAAAAGATATGTTGTTTTCCGCTGCAGGAGAAAGTTGTTAGGCTATTTTATTAAAGACCTCTTTGCAGATCGTGTTATGGAAAAGATCTCGACTGTTCGAGGCCTCTTCGTCATTTTTCCATCACTGCATTATCGATTCAGCTTCATTTCGGTTGGGTTGTTTTACCTCTGAGCGGCACCTTTTTGCACACCATGGGCTAAATGGCCAGGTCACATGGACCCCGAGGCTCAGAGAAGGTTGTGGGAGGGAACCCACTGGAACAGCTGTTGAGAGACAGATGGTAGCCTCCCGTCAAGGCCATCCAGCGTGTTCTTTAACGTGCACAGGGTATGGCTCTCCCGCACACGGGGCCACGGCTTAACGTCCCATCCGACGGACGGCGGCCTTTCCAAACCCATCGGTGTCCCCTACTGACCGTGGGCAGGGCGGGGAATTTTGCGGAGATAAATCTCAACTTCTGGGACTCGAACCTGGGAAACTAGACGAGATCTTTTCCATAACACGCCCCTCTTCATTTAGGTATTATCGATTTAGTTTTTTTTTATGTTGTTAGAAAATGAAAGGTTTTTCGGAGGATTTAATTTCTGATAGGACTCTGTTTAATCTGTTTAATAATAACGTTCCTTTAACTTTCAAAACACTAATGTAAGACAAGAATGGTGCTAACCACTGGTTTAGATGGAAGTGGAATTCATGGGAATCATTATTCGTAATTCTACTGTGAGTTTTAATCGATGATAAAAGAAGAATTGTGCTTATCACAGGAAAGTTCGTTTGTGTATTCATTAAATAAGATTTCCCCCCTCCCCCCAAATTTTGGGATAGATGAAAGCTCTTAATATTAGAAAAGCTGTCAGCTATCTTTATTTGGAATGATATATTACCGGGAAACAAGGCTTTTCTTGCTGGTAAAATGCAGGAATACTTAGCTGCTTAAAATATGGTAAATGGCCAGATCACAAGGATCCCGAGGGATCAGAGAATATTGTTGAAAGGGATCCATTGGATAACTTTAGCAGATAATTAATAACTCCCATCAAGGCCATCCAGTGCATTCATAACGTATGCAGGGTATGACTCTCCTGCACATGGGGCCACGCCTAAACGTCTCACCCCCTTTCCGTGCCAATCACTGTCTCTTTTCTCACTGAGGGCAGGAAGGGGGTTTAGTGGAGAAAATCTCAATGCTGGTTGAGGTGGGACTCTAACATGGGAGGGGCGGGTTGGCTCAGTCGGTAGCGCGCCAGGCTTGTAATCTGTAGTTCCCAGGTTTGGGTCAGCGTTGAGATTTATCGCAGCAAAATTCCCCGCCTTGCCCACGGTCAGTAGGGGACACCGATGGGCTTGGAAAGGCAGCCGTCCGTCGGATGGGACGTTAAGCCGTGGCCCCGTGTGTGGGAGAGCCATACCCTGTGCACGTTAAAGAACACACTGGATGGCCTTGACGGGAGGCTACCATCTGTCTCCCAACAGCTGTTCCAGTGGGTCCCCTCCCCCAACCTTCTCTGAGCCTTCGGGGTCCATGTGACCTGGCCATTTGGCCCATGGTGTGCAAAAAAGTGCCGCTCAGAGGTAAAAAAAACCAACCCTAACATGGGAACTGAACTTGTACTATAATATCTAATAATGTCCTACATACTGTCCTGTAGGAATGAAGACAGAATAATTATACTGAGATGCCAGAGACTGAGATGTGCAGCACACTCATAGGTCATAAACATAAATGGTTCATTCCAACACATATTATGTCACCTGACCGCCGGTGCGTCATAAATCAGGCAGACCAACTCTTCGAGCGTCAGTTAGGGTTGGTAATGCAACTTCTGGCATCTTGCAATGTTAAGGTTGCTAAAGTAGAATCAGAATAGGCAAAATGAGTAACCGTTTCTAACATCCCTCAAACGGCCGTCCTCCTGGGCTTTTCACGCACAACCGTTTCAAGGGTTTACCGAGAATGGCGAGAAAAACAAAAAACTACCTGTGATCGACCATCCCGTGGACGAAAATAGCTTGTGGATCAGAGGGGTCAAAGGGTTGGGTTGTTTTACCTCTGAGCGGCACTTTTTTGTACACCATGGGCTAAATGGCCAGGTCACATGGACCCCGAAGGCTCAGAGAAGGTTGGGAGAGGGGACCCACTGGAACAGCTGTTGGGAGACAGATGGTAACCTCCCGTCAAGGCCATCCAGCGTGTTCTTTAACGTGCACAGGGTATGGCTCTCCCGCACACGGCTTAACGTCCCATCCGACGGACGGCGGCCTTTCCAAGCCCATCGGTGTCCCCTACTGACCGTGGGCAGGGCGGGAGTTTTGCGGAGATAAATCTCAACGCTGACCCAGCTGGGACTCGAACCTGGGAACTACAGATTACGAGCCTGGCGCGCTACCGACGGAGCCACCCCCGCCCCGGTGTGCCGCGGGAAAAAAATTAGATTCAGTGTGCCGCGGGGAAAAAATTAGATTCAGTGTGCCGCGGAAAAAAAATTAGATTCAGTGTGCCGCGGGAAAAAATTAGATTCAGTGTGCCGCAGAGTAAAAAAGTTTGCGAGACACTGATCTACATAAAGTAATAATCTTTTCCTACAGAACAGTTAAGACCAACTCTGCTCGACTTACTTATTGCCTCTTCACTTTGATTGCCATGTCTCTTGAATACCTTCACTTCAGGCGTAAACAATTCTTTAACTAGATTTTACACAAATAAAACTAATCATTCTCTCGTGCACCCACCACATAAAACTTTTTCTTCTTCACTTTGACTTATCGCGTAAATGCTGAGGCTAACTGCGTCCTGTTTCACATATCAACAACTCAAACATTAAAATTCTATCATTCTTATTTTTGAGATCGGTTCTATATTCCAATTCGTTTGTTATATAAATCTCAGGTAAAAGCATAGGTGAACGTTCCTGTCACGTTTTTCATAAACTCACTTCAGCACGTTCATCTGTCGTAGCAATATTTCCTCCATTACTGAAGTAATGGGAGTCAAGACATCTGAAGTCTCGGTACGCTTCCTAATCTTCTGTCTGCTGTAATCGATAAAATTGAGGACGAAATGAGCTAATAAAAACAACAGGGAACTTCGGTCGACTAAAATTCATAAAGATTAATTTATGTTCTAATGTTTATTTATCTCTGTAATACCTATAACAAAGATATGACGTCGTCTGAGCTGGTTTGTTTCTTGGGAAGGGGGGGGGGGTATATATGTTCAAATGAAAAATGGTGAAAAGCATCACGCTTTGTTTTTACGTCGTAGCCTCCTCCTCACTCAGGGGCGGGGGTGGCTCAGTCAGTAGCGCGCCAGGCTCGTAATCTGTAGTTCCCAGGTTCGAGTCCCAGCTGGGTCAGCGTTGAGATTTATCTCCGCAAAATTCCCCGCCCTGCCCACGGTCAGTAGGGGACACCGATGTGCTTGGAAAGGCCGCCGTCCGTCGGATGGGACGTTAAGCCGTGGCACCGTGTGCGGGAGAGCCATACCCTGTGCACGTTAAAGAACACGCTGGATGGCCTTGACGGGAGGCTACCATCTGTCTCCCAACAGCTGTTCCAGTCGGTCCCCTCCCCCAACCTTCTCTGAGCCTTCGGGGTCCATGTGACCTGGCCATTTAGCCCATGGTGTGCAAAAAAAATGCCGCTCAGAGGTAAAACAACCCAACCCTCCTCACTCACGTGAGAAACAGCCGTAATGTTAGATGCAACACGTGATGGATTTGAATCGATTTTTTTCTGCACTAACCCCTTCTTAGTTAATCAATGCTCAACTTTGTTTAAACTTCTCAATTTTTTTATGCAAAAATTAAGCATCTGCGACAAAAAAAAAATATTTTTATTATTATCAGTCAGAGATCTTTTGTGCTTTTACAGTTTCTTCCTCCACAAATATTTCTTTGCCTGAAGGACTATCTGCAACTGAAGGCTGTCACCTCCTGAAGCTGTTCCGTTGAACCTTGAGGAGAGTTTCTAAAGATGTTAACTTTTTTACGGAGAGAATTTTTTTTAAAAATATATTTAATAAATTGCTTATCTGGCCTTTTAAGCATTCGTTTTTTTCTCATCGTTAAAGACAGTTTTTTGTCATTAAAAACTTTACTTTAGTCTTTTACTCTGATAAAGATTTTAATTTTTGAATTCGAACCTAAACATCGAAATCTCAAAATAACCTTTTGAACCATCTGCTACAAGGCTTTTTTGGCTCCATTACAGATAAGAGATATTTTCATTAATAATTTCTGTACTTCTTAATAATACCAAACAGGATATCCGTATTCATTTTCGTAGAAACGTCAGCATCTTCGTATTCCTTTGCAAGGGGAGTAGATATAACCTTTTTCGATTTCCAGGGGGAGGAAGGTGCTTTTTTTTCTCTTGTGTTTCTCCCCTAAAATCCATCGTTCTATGCGAAATCTCAAAGCTGTCCACCTGCTTTTAAATTCGAAACAGGTGTTTTTGGATATTTTTATTTTAGCCACATATTAAATGTCCGACCTTAAAAAATAAATTTAAGAAAATAAACAAATATAAAATTTTATTTCATGTAAAGTATCATTCTAGCATTTCCTATCCTGCGGAATATTTTAAGACACTTTCCCCTTCACCCCTCGAAACTAAATTCTAGGTACAGTCGCTCAAAAAAGTATCCGAACGCTATGGTTGATTACAGAATTCAGAAAAAATATCTGGAGCATGTACAGCAACTGTACACGCTCCAGTTACCGTTCACAGCAAACTGGAGCGTGTGCAGTAACTGCACACGCTCCAGTTTGCTGTGAACGGTAACTGCACATGCTCCAGTTTGCTGTGAACGGTAACTGCACACGCTCAATATTTCCGTGAGTGAGCCCACACGATCTAGGTCTTTGTGAGCTCACACGATCCAATGTGCTGTGAACATTAACCGCAACCGCTCCAGTTTGCTGTGAACGGTAACTGCACACGCTTCATATTCATTGCATTATATATTCATACGCATTATATATATTAAAAAATATCCGAACACTATGGTTGATTACAGAATTCGGAAAAAATATCTGGCAACGATTTTTTTAGAAATTAGTGATCCGGCAACCTTCGTGTCACGTGATTACAGAATTCAGGAAAAATATCTGGAGCGTGTCACGTGACACGAAGGTTGCCAGATCACTAATTTCTAAAAAAATCGTTGCCAGATACTTTTTCTGAATTCTGTAATCGACCGTAGTGTTCGGATACTTTTTTGAGCGACTGTACGTTCCTCATACATGCAGAAAACAAGAATTAAATATATTTAACATAAATAGTTTGAACGTTGCAAAAATTTACGATGTTAACGATTAATTTCAAATTGTATTGAAACAATATGTAGCATGTTTAGTTCTAAACCTCTTTTAAATGTTTGATTTTAGCGTATGGAAAATTTTCTGTTTCTTAACCTACGATTGACATATACAATACAATATACAATACATTGCAATACGATTCACAAAATGACGCAGAAAAATCTGCACACTTAGAGAGTTTTAAGGAACAAATATATTTAGCTGTGTATCCATTTGATCATTTCAAAAAGATTGCTTTCAAATTGCGTTGATAGTTGCTTTAGTAATCACTATTCTGCTGGTGAAATAGTTTGCACTTAAAAAAATCCGCCATAGGATTATCTCTTGAGCAAGTTAAAGAGCAGGTGTTAACTGGATTAACTGAATTTAATGGTCTTAACTGAATTTAAAGAGCAAGATAGATGGTCTTAACTGGAGACTTCCGTCTGTCTCTTTACAGTCGCTCAAAAAAATATCCGAACACTATGGTTGATTAAAGAAATTAAGTAAAAATATCTGGCAACTTTTTTTTTAGAAATTAGTGATCTTCATGTTTAATGATTTTTGCTTTTTGTTACCCTTATTAGCATTCTGAAAGAGACTAGATCCGGTCGTGCATGAAAATTTCATGTTTAATTATTTTTGCTTTTGTTACCCTTATTAGCATTCTGAAAGAGACTAGATTCGGTCGTGCATGAAAATTTCATGTTTAATGATTTTTGCTTTTGTTACCCTTATTAGCATTCTGAAAGAGACTAGATTCGGTCATGCATGAAAATTTCATGTTTAATGATATTTGCTTTTGTTACCCTTATTAGCATTCTGAAAGAGACTAGATTCGGTCGTGCATGAAAATTTCATGTTTAATGATTTTTGCTTTTGTTACCCTTATTAGCATTCTGAAAGAGACTAGATCCGGTCGTGCATGAAAATTTCATGTTTAATGATTTTTGCTTTTGTTACCCTTATTAGCATTCTGGAAGAGACTGGATTCGGTCTGCATGAAAATTTCATGTTTAATGATATTTGCTTTTGTTACCCTTATTAGCATTCTGGAAGAGACTAGATTCGGTCGTGCATGAAAATTTCATGTTTAATGATTTTTGCTTTTGTTACCCTTATTAGCATTCTGGAAGAGACTAGATCCTGCCGTGCATGAAAATTTCATGTTTAATTATTTTTGCTTTTGTTACCCTTATTAGTATTCTGAAAGAGACTAGATCCGGTCGTGAATGAAAATTTCATGTTTAATGATTTTTGCTTTTGTTACCCTTATTAGCATTCTGAAAGAGACTAGATTCGGTCGTGCATGAAAATTTCATGTTTAATGATTTTTGCTTTTGTTACCCTTATTAGCATTCTGAAAGAGACTAGATCCGGTCGTGCATGAAAATTTCATGTTTTATGGTTTTTGCTTTTGTTACCCTTATTAGCATTCTGAAAGAGACTAGATTCGGTCGTGCATGAAAATTTCATGTTTAATGATTTTTGCTTTTGTTACCCTTATTAGCATTCTGAAAGAGACTAGATTCGGTCGTGCATGAAAATTTCATGTTTAATGATTTTTGCTTTTGTTACCCTTATTAGCATTCTGAAAGAGACTAGATTCGGTCGTGCATGAAAATTTCATGTTTAATGATATTTGCTTTTGTTACCCTTATTAGCATTCTGAAAGAGACTAGATTCGGTCGTGCATGAAAATTTCATGTTTAATGATTTTTGCTTTTGTTACCCTTATTAGCATTCTGAAAGAGACTAGATTCGGTCGTGCATGAAAATTTCATGTTTAATGATTTTTGCTTTTGTTACCCTTATTAGCATTCTGAAAGAGACTAGATCCGGTCGTGCATGAAAATTTCATGTTTTATGGTTTTTGCTTTTGTTACCCTTATTAGCATTCTGAAAGAGACTAGATTCGGTCGTGCATGAAAATTTCATGTTTAATGATTTTTGCTTTTGTTACCCTTATTAGCATTCTGAAAGAGACTAGATTCGGTCGTGCATGAAAATTTCATGTTTAATGATTTTTGCTTTTGTTACCCTTATTAGCATTCTGAAAGAGACTAGATTCGGTCGTGCATGAAAATTTCATGTTTAATGATATTTGCTTTTGTTACCCTTATTAGCATTCTGAAAGAGACTAGATTCGGTCGTGCATGAAAATTTCATGTTTAATGATTTTTGCTTTTGTTACCCTTATTAGCATTCTGAAAGAGACTAGATCCGATCGTGCATGAAAATTTCATGTTTAATGATTTTTACTTTTGTTACCCTTATTAGCATTCTGGAAGAGACTAGATCCGGCCCTGCTTGAATATATTAAAATATTGTAATTGATAAAAAAAAATGTGTTGCTGCGAACTTCCAAATCGTGGTTTTTAGCTTCTGAATGAAAGTGAATTCCTTTATGAATTTTAAGTTAGTTGACATTATATATCTTATATATATCGTATGCTCTCTGATTGAAGCGGGAAATGAAGTGCTTCTGTCCATTCGTTCTTAGAAGAAATCATGATCTTGATAAGACGTCAAATTCCTAACTCGCCTCAGGAGGGCATAGGTTCTCATTCCACCCAACCAGAACGAATTTTTTCCCATTAGCATCAAACTGTTTATTGATTTCCAGACGGACTGTCAGTTATTGACGATGAGTATCCATCATTCTTTTAGTCATTTAATTTCCTTTTCTGGATCCAAATTTTTCCTAAGAACCTAATCCAGAACCCACACGTCATGCTTCTCCTCCAGACAGACGACGGCACAATCTTACATTCGACAGACGGCGGTTTCTCAAGGGCTTGCTTTTTTCAACGAAAGTTAATGATCTTACTGGATCTGTTCTTTCCCAAGTCGATAAATCGATAATTCCCAAGTTCGAGTCCCATCACGGACAGCATTGAGATTTATTTCAGCAAAACTCCCCGCCTTGCCCTCAGTAGAGGACAGCGATAGGCTTGGAATGGCCGTCGTCTGTCGGATGAGCCGTTAAGCCATGGCCGTCGTCTGTCGGATGAGCCGTTAAGCCTTGGCTAGTGTCGGAAGAGCCGTTTAAGCCTTGGCTAGTGTCGGAAGAGCCGTTAAGCCTTGGCTAGTGTCGGAAGAGCCGTTTAAGCCTTGGCTAGTGTCGGAAGAGCCGTTAAGCCTTGGCTAGTGTCGGAAGAGCCGTTAAGCCTTGGCTAGTGTCGGAAGAGCCATACCCTATGCACGCACGTTAAAGAACACTCTGTAGGGCCTTGAAACGAGTTATCATCTGTCTTCTAACAACTATCCAGTGGATCCACCTTCCCCCAACCTTCTATGAGCCCTCGAGGTCCTTGTGACCTGGCGATTTAGTCCATTGTGTGCAAAAAAGGTGCCGCTCAGAGGTAAAAAAAAACCCAAACTGCTTTCTGAAATTAATTTCTCTCATGTTGAGATGATCAACTGGGGAACCTGGAAATTTTAGGCTGCGAATTCAACCCTTATGCCAATACACTCTCGAAAACGTTTGGGCGCTTTACCGATAAAATGATAAAAAAATTCAAACTTTCCCGAAGTGTTGTGAACATATCATTAAAGGTCTTTTCTTTATTTCAACTCGAGAGGCTTAACACTTGAAAGAGCCGAAGTGTCTATAAGCATCAGCAAATGATTACGGCGACAACGGCATTGCTCACCTTTTCACCCTTTGTCTTTGAACTGTTTAATGGGTTGCGCTCACCTTGCAGCACGTAGTGATAGTCCTTCATCGCATGGAGTTAATGATCCCATTTCACCACGACCAGCTTCAACCAAAGTTAATGATCTCACTGGATTCTTTTCTTTACTCTCTGCGGTTATGCCAGAGTTTCATCCTGCTAGATGGCGAGATTCTTATCTATTGAAGAAAATTTCCTAAGGAACAAAGTTTAACCGCGAAATGTAGAGAGAACTTATTGGACCAATTAAGATTTATCATTCAAAACGTAGCAAATTGATATTTTGCATTTTGTACCTTCAATATATCTTATTTATCGACTATCCTATACAGTACCTTATCGAGCAGAATTGGATGGTTTTATCTCTGAGCGACATTTCATTTGCACACAATGTGATAAATGGACAGGTGACAAGGACCCCAAGTTGGGTTGGGTTGTTTTACCTCTGAGCGGCACTTTTTTGCACACCATGGGCTAAATGGTCAGGTCACATGGACCCCGAAGGGTCAGAGAAGGTTGGGGGAGGGGACCCACTGGAACAGCTGTTGGAAGACAGATGGTAGCCTCCCGTCAAGGCCATCCAGTGTGTTCTTTAACGTGCACAGGTTATGGCTCTCCCGCACAAGGGGCCACGGCTTAACGTCCCATCCGACGGACGGCGGCCTTTCCAAGCCCATCGGTGACCCCTACTGACCGTGGGCAGGGCGGGGAATTTTGCGGAGATAAATCTCAACGCTGACCCAACTGGGACTCGAACCTGGGAACTACAGATTACGAGCCTGGCGCGCTACCGACTGAGCCACCCCCGCCCCAGGACCCCAAGTGTTCAGAGAGGGTTGGGAAGGGAATCCAATGGAAAGCTGTTAGGAGACATATGAAAACCTTTCTCGTCAAACGCCATCCAGCATATTCTTTAAAGTGCACAAGGTATGGCTCTCCTTTATCAGTTCCACGGCTACAGACTGAGTCATCCCGCACCCTATAGAGCAGAGTTATCACTGTTTATAAATTAATTCGATTATTCGTTTAATGTTCAAGGTGTAATGTTATAAAGAATCAATTTATCATTGAGCAGTATTTTTTGACCTGAACAATAGTCTGATTGGCCAAGTCATCAAAACCCCAAACCTCAGAACAGGATTGGAGAAACAGAACCGCTGGATAGTTATTAGCTAACTCGTAAATACCATCCAGCATGTTTTTAAAAGGCAGGCTATATCTCTCCTATACACGAAGCCATCGTTTAAAGTTGGATGGTGATTTCTGCAAGTATAATTTTTTTTTCCAGACTTGGAACTTTTCTTCAACAACTCTGATCCCTAGGAGCAGATGTGAGGTGTTCCTTATGGACTCGGGGGGGGGGGGGGGGGGGGGACTCAGTCGATAGCGTGCCAAGCTTGTAATCTGCAGTTTCCAGGTTCGAGTCCAGCGTTGATATTTATATCCGCAAAATCCCCACCCTGCCCTCGGTCAGTAGGGTACATCAATGGGCTTGAAAAGACCGCCGTCCATCGAATGGGATGTTAAGCCGTGGCCCCATGTGTGGGAGAGAGAGGCTGTCCGATGGGTCACCTCCTCCCAAACTTCTCTGAGCACTTGGGGTCCTTGTGACTTGTCCATTTAGTCCATTGTGTTCGAAAAAGTGCCTCTAAGAAGTAAACAACCCAGCCTTCTCTGATGATTCATCTTCATGAAGTTCATGGAGATTTGGTTTTGCTATGACACTTTTAGGACTGTCCGTTCCAGTGGACCTATAGGGTATTGTGCTTTGAAAAGTCCTTAAGATTTTGTGTGTTACGAAGATTCTAAGTAATCACGTTTTATGAAGACCATAAGAAATTGTTTTTAAAGTTTCCGAAATTTTATTTCAAGTGAAAAGGTCAATGTTCCAGCTGTTTAGATTTTCGAAATATAAAATTTTACCCAACTCTACAATAAATAGGCAATTGGAAAAAATCCCTGCGCTCTCACGGTCAGATATAAACTTCACAATAATAGCTTGTCATGATATAGACAGGTCCAGTGAAGGGATTTTCTCTCGATACCTGCGCCATAAGCTGACATCAAGGGTTGCCTAGTGATAGGAGAAGGAGCAGCAAGAGAAATTCACCCTCTTAATGCAACGTGATGTCTCTGTTTGGGCTAAGCTGCTTATCCTAGCTCGCTTGCGCGTGTTGATGATGCCAAGATTCGTTTAGGCAATAGAATTAAGAGGCCGGCGAAGTAGCCATCACAGTCTGGTGCATCTGAAACGGTTTATTAGTTAAGGTCATCTGTCTCAAGTGAACAAAGTTGGAAGACTTGAATCGCGAGCATATTACTGAAAACGTAATGTATGAAAAAAATAAGAAGCTGAATTCTAGGAGACGAATGTAACATTCTAACCGAAGATCGCAAATATTTCTCTGAATACAGATTTTAAATCCTGGTGATGGGAAATCTGATGCTAGTGATTATTTTAGCTTGTATACTGCGTAGACGAAAAAATGAAGAATTTCTGTTTGCTCTAGAAAAAAAAATCGAAATTAGAGTTTCTTTACCTCTAAAAATAAGTTCGTTTGAAAGATGAAGCTTATAAAATAAATAAAAACTCAATGGCTGATACGTATATCCAAGGCCGGCGAGAGGGGGGGGGGCGGTCAGCGCGTTCCCCGGAATCCGGCCCCGCGTTCCATGCAAACCTCATCGAAAAAAAACGAAATTTCGGTCAAAATTGACCGATTTCGCGAAATCGGTCTATTTTGATGACGTAATTAAAGATTTTGCGGCGAAAAATGCAAGAAAAATTATGTAATATTTATAATATACTCGGTGTTCCTATAATCTGTATGTAGATATGTATCGCACTTTGTACTTATAATAGATAATTTATTATTATAAAATTTAGAAGTACATATAAATTCGTTTTTTTTTTTGGAACCCAGCCCCGCAAAAGTTCCCGCCTGCCCTACATATATCATTGATTTTCAACAATATTCGTTGAGTGTTTAAAGTGTTAATGAAAGCTGGACTATTGAAGAAACATCAGTAGCCCTAAAAGTTTGTTAAAGAATTATCGGAAGCTGGTAGAATTTCACATGAACCTTTAAAAAAATATTTGCCTTATTTTCTAAACGTTTTTTAACATGAGTTGTTATCATGAATGATGATGACGGTTTAACATGAGTTGTTATCATGAATGATGATGACGGTTTAACATGAGTTGTTATCTTGAATGATGAATATGGGACGTTAAGCCGTGGCCCCGTGTGCGGGAGAGCAATACCCTGTGCCTACTGACCGAGAGCAGGGTGGGGATTTTGCGGAGATAATGTTTATTATTAATATTATTAAATGCGTTGTTATTTTTATTTCAACCCTTATATTATAGTGAGGACTATTCTAAACTCTGTTGTTGGCTAAAATATATATTTTTGATTTTCATAAGTATCATATGGTTGATGAAAATACACTAGTTTCAATAAATTAAGAAAATCTCAGAAAAAATTATGATAAACAAAAAACTATATGATGATTTTAATCAAATTTGATGAAAACATGAATTACAATGCTAGTTTCAGAATGGCATAAAATATTTTACACTAGAAACATTTTTCATAAAAAAAAACACTTTCAGGAACTTGTCCAAAAATGAGGTGTCAAAATGCAATGGGTAAAGTTCTTTAATAAGGAGTATGGTCACCCCTTACAGCAATTCAGGCACGACAGCGATGTTCCATGCTGTTTATGATGTTGTGAATCAGCTCAGTAGGGAGTAACGACCATTGTTCCTTTAAAGCAGTAATAAGCTCCCCCTTTGTTGCAGGTGGCGGGTTGAGGGCAGCAACACGTCTCCCTAGAGCATCCCACACATGCTCAATCGGATTTTGGTCGGGAGATCGAGCTAGCCACTCCATGCACGTAATGGTCTCCTCTTGAAGGTATTGTATTGTTCCACTGGTTGAGCTCTGTGGAAGAGCTTTATCATCTTCTAAGATGAATGTTTCACCTATTGCACCAGTGTAAGGACGTACATAAGGGTCCAGGATGTCATCTCTGTACTTTTGAGCATTGAGGTTCCTACTCGTCAACACATACAGGTCTGTGCGTCCACCTAAGGAGAGCCACCCCAAACATACACGCTATCTCCGCCATAACTGTCTCTTTCACGGATGTTACTGGGATGATAGCGGGTACCTCGTTCTCTCCATATCGAACAATGTCCAGAATCACTCTTCAAGCAATATCTGGACTCGTCTGTGAAGAGTACGGACCTCCATTGCTCTTTTCAGTTTAACATTCATGCGTGCCCAATTCAACCGATGTCTCCTGTGAGGTGACGTGAGGGGTATACAAATTACTGGCCTTCTAGCATACAGACATCCCTCCTGAAGTCTTCTACGCACAGTAGAAGCTGATGCAACCCTCCCAGTGGCTGCTGCAAGAGAGGATGGTAGCTGAGAGAGAGTAGATGTTCTGCTCCTTCGTGCTGTTAATCGCAGATATCGGTCTTATGCAGCGGTCGTGACACTAGCCCTTCCTCGGCTAAACCTCCGAGACACGGAATCTGTGCTAAGAAATTGATTCCACAGTCTATGGAACACAGAAGGACTCACATTCAGCCAATTTGTTCATTTTTCGGTCAATTTTGACCGAAATTTCGTTTTTTTATGCCGCTATCCGATTACACAAATTGACGCAACCTAGACTAATTTGCATACGATATGCTCACTCGGCATTACTTTACTGGTTAAATTAACAAGTTTGGTGATAATCGCACAATGTTTTGGCGAATTATCGCGATTTTTCTCATTTTTCCTTAATTTATGGAAACCCGTGTAATTTAAGCGTATTTCATTCGGTGGTGCTTTTTCTGCTGTGGGTCATTTTACCCCACTCCCACCCCCCACCCCCCCCACCCACCCACCCATCCTCGATATTCTAAAAAAGACTCAGATTCGAACTTGCAATTCTGAGTTCCGCAGATGAAGCAAATAATTTATTTTTTAAATGTACAGTCGCTCAAAAAAATATCCGACCACTATGGTTGATTACAGAATTCAGAAAAAATATCTGGCAACGATTTTTTTAGAAATCAGATCACTAATTTCTAAAAAAATCGTTGCCAGATATTTTTCCTGAATTCTGTAATCAACCATAGTGTTCGGATATTTTTTTGAGCGACTGTACTTCCCTACGGAAAGGACGGAGATAACCTAGAAGCTACATTAGGCTTGTCCTGGTTTCTCATACAATATACAAACACTTACAGAAGTACATGCCCTGCTGGTCTCAGTATTCAGGTATACTAACCACTCGATCAGGTAGGGCTGAACGAATTTTCTTCCAAAATAAATGATACTTATAATAGTTTTAGATTTTTTTTATTTCAATGATGACTAGTTTTAGTTAGCAGCATACGATTTTGCGAAACAGAACTCAGAATGAAGAAAACCGAAGACCGCCAGGAAAGCGAAGATGACTCATTTTAAAATTTTGGGTAAAAATTGTCTGTATAAAAATTAATTTTTATTTTAAATCTATTATTTAAGTCATTTTAATTGTGTGATGATTCACACATAGAATTAAAAAAAATTTTGCAAAAAGCTTTTAAAATGATAACAAAGAATTTATCAATTACATCCACGGCTCATCCGTTTCCACTGAGTAGTCATTATTATGTTGCATTTATTCCAATGATGACAAAGGCAAAGAGCAAAATGGATTCCTAGATTGTTCTTAAGGATACAGCTTCCAAATGCAGACATCTTCTCAAGGGTAAGACTTAAGATCAACAATCGAGTTGGGTTGTTGGGTTGTTTTACCACTGAGCAGCACTTTTTTGCACACCATGGGCTAATTGGCCAGGTCACATGGACCCCGAAGGCTCAGAGAAGGTTGGGGGAGGGGACCCACTGGAACAGCTGTTGGGAGACAGATGGTAGCCTCCCGTCAAAGCCATCCAGCGTGTTCTTTAACGTGCACAGGGTATGGCTCTCCCGCACACGGGGCCACGGCTTAACATTCCATCCGACGGATGGCGGCCTTTCCAAGCCCATCGGGATCAATAATAAAAGATGATTGTTCAGAAGATGGTAGCTCAGCGGTCAGAGCACCTGACATGTTATTAGAAGGTCGTGGGTTCGTATCACACGCGGCTAAAGACAATTTTCCATCTATACCTTTGTCATCATATTAATAACTAAAGCATAATAATGTAAATTAACCAGGAAGACTTAGAAATGTGCGAGTTAAGTAACCTCTGAAATGTGTTATGTCTGCGAACATTGCAGTGAAATATTCCATCTTTTATTATCTCCTTCGATATTGAAATCAAGAATGGGATAGACTTTATTTAGAGATTTAACTACTTTTCCTATAAGAAGAATTTAGAAGTAAACGAATTGTTTCTACTGACTTATCAGTGAAATTTACTTTCCATGATATTCCATCACATTAAATATTTTTTTTCTTTGAAAGTAATGCATAATTTCATTCAATGCGTCATTCAATGTCATTCGTTAAAATAAAATGTAAAGTTCTTCCTATGAACAAATAAACGTACTAGGATCTTACTTTGCTTCCGATAAATCCAAAGGAGTCGGTTTTTATGTCAAAAAAATGTTAAACATAAAGTTAAAAATATTGTAATTAATAATCCAGATCTCGAAATTATTGCCTTAGAAATTCTTCTAAAAAATTTAAAATTCACCATTATTAATATTTACAATCCATGCAAAATTATCAATGAATCAGTATATGCAGAAATCCTCGCACAAGTCTCCCCTCCAATTCTCTTTGTGGGAGATTTTAATTCCCACCATTATGCTTGGAATTCCTACCACATTAATAGTGCAGGCACACAATTGAATAATTTTATAATTAAAAACAATTTTATCATCTTAAATGATAAGCAAACTACACATGACAACCCAAATAATAATAGATCGATAATAGACCTTACCTTCTGTTCACCTGAATTATATAAAAAATTTTATTGGTCACTCCTCCAAGAGGTAGTGACCATCACCCAATTTTAATTACATCTAAGCTTCAAATTTCAGAAAAAAAACCCATCAAACTAAATAACTGGTACCAATTCCACAAAATTTTAATTGATAATCCCCCAAATCCTGATACCTGCACCTATAATATTTTTTTAGCCATATTGAAAAGTTAACTCAAACATGTTTTACTGAAATTATTAATAAAAATCCAAAAATTAGCAGAAACATATGGTACATGAATAAAATAACTACAATCCGTAAAAAAGCAGAAAATATATATAAAAGATCAAGAAACTTTAAAGATATTAACCATTTCAAAAAAATTAAAGCATTAGTAAGAAAAAAGCTAAAAGAGCTATATAGAGAGAACTGGAAAATTTTTTTTCAGTTCTCTGAGCCCTCAATCTCCCATTTCAAACATGTGGAGAGTTTTCAAAAAATTAAATGAAAAACCACAACAATTTTTGCCATTAGCGGAAGTCGCATTGGGAAAAAACTTAAATATAACACAAGCAGCAGACTATATGGGCTCAAACTTAAAAATTACTAATTATTCCCCACTCTCTTATTCTGAAAAAAAAATTGAAAATAAAGTTGATAAAAAAATAATGATTTTTTTGCTCAGATATACCATTAATAGATGCAAAATTCTCACTTGAGGAACTAGATAGTGCAATCAGAAGATTAAACTTAAAATCGGCCTCAGGTCCTGACAACATATTAAATAAATTTTTCATCAATTTACCAATTTTATGGAAAAACAAACTTTTAGATATTTAGAACTTTTTTTGGAGAACCCACAATTATTCCCTCGCTTGGTCAAAATTTTTCATAATTTTTATTCAAAAACCAAATAAATTATCTTCTGATCCAAAATCATTTAGACCCATTTCACTTCTTTCAAATAGTTTAAAATTGTTTGAAAAATTAGTTTTTAGACGACTAACTTGGTTTATCGAAAGCAAAAAAATTTTTCCTGTTAACTTTTCTGGCTTCAGAAGAGGCAAATCATCTAAAGAATGTGTTTCAACATTAATTACAGATTGTCACATTGCTAAATCAAAAAAACAATTCTTAGTCGCAATTTTTTTTTTACCTTTCTCTTGCATTTGACTCAATTTGGCAAAAAGGACTTTTACATAAATTAATTAATTTAAATTTTAATGGTAATCTACTCCAATTTCTATATTTTATCTTAACAAAAAAATATTTACAAGTTAAAATAAATAATGAACTCTCTTCGTCATTTAAAATGACGCAAGGAATTGCTCAGGGTTCAATTTTGAACCCTACCCTCTTTAATATATATTTACATGACTTGTTTTCTGATTTTGATCCTTGTATCAAGTTTGCCACATTCGCAGATGATCTAGTCATCTGGAGTGTTGACAGACATTTATCTAAGCTCACTGAAAGACTTCAAACTCATATAGATATAATAGCAAAATTCTGTAAAATTTGGCATCTAACTATCAATAACGAAAAAACAGTATGTCTCCCATTTACTCATTCAAGAAATCCTCCACCTGAAATTATATTAAAAATCAATAACCAACAAATAAAACAAGTGACCTCATTTAAATATCTAGGAATTTTTTTAGACTCCCGATTAAAATGGAATGAACATATTACACATCAGTACAGCAAAGGCTGTAAACTTTTAAATTTTTTCAAATGTATTGCAACTACAAGCTGGGGAACTTCACCAGAAACTTTGATTATATTATATAAAAATCTAATACGCCCTAAAATGGAATATGGGCTTGAATTCATTGCTGGAACTAGTGAAGGCAAAATTAAAAAATTCACTACTATTCAAAATCAATTTATCAAATTGGCTTTAGGTCTTCTTAAAAGAACTCCTTCTATTTCATTAATTGGAGAAACTGCAATACCTCCATTCAAAATTAGAATAAAAATCTTACTACTTAAATATATTGCAAGATTACACCTTAAAATTAACCAATATCCTTTCTTAATTAATTTCCAAAAAAATCCAAAAGTTTTTAATAAATATCATAATTTTTTAAATAACGACCCCTTATTAAAATTAATTTTTAACGTCTCCTCGTTTGGAGACCATTATAATTGCATAGCGGACTGGAGCTTTTACAAACCGAATATTCAAGACAACCTCCCGGATATTTTCAAAAAGGAAAACTACTCCTCGTAAACCTTAAAAATTTTATCAAATTCATATTGTAAATTAAAATATCAAACTTATCTCAGTATCTACACTGACGGCTCGTTAAAAATTGAGCAAAATGCTGCAGCAGCAGCATTTTATATTCCCTCCACAACCTTTTCTAAATCATTTAAACTTCCATCCATTATCTCAATAACGCATGCCGAAATAATTGCTATTCTAGAAGCATTAATTTATGTCACCCAAACATTCTCGAACAAAAAAATAGTTATTTACACAGATTCAAAATGTGCTCTAAACATATTAAAGCAAGATATATATTATTCTGAATATACGCAATTTATTTATCAGATTTTAACTTTAACAAACTTCAATATTAGATATAAAAATAATAATATTTCATTGCAATGGATTCCAGCACATTGCAATATTGAAGGAAACGAAATCGCAGATGAACTTGCCAAGAATGCTATTAACCTTCCAAATTTTTCTCAAACAATTTATTTTTACAAACAATTTAAAACATTAATTTACAACCATGAAATCCACCTTTCAAATATGTTTTTCAAAATAAATGGATGTATCCAAAATAATTTTAGATTTAATTTAAACAATAATATTCGAAATATTAATATTTATAATTTACCTCGAGCATTAATGAGTAAAATTTGCAAACTTAGAACTGGTGCTACAACACTTATCCATTTTTATTCAAAATTAAGCAAATTAAATCTCCACATTGTAATTATTGCAAAACTCTTGAAACTATCAACCATATTTTGTTAAATTGTCCAAAATATTCTATACCAAGAAATAAAATGTTTAAAGAATTAACTTTATTAGGAATTGACGAATTCACAGTTTATAATATATTAGACAATCCAAACTTAAAAATTAGAAAAAAGAATCTATAACCTAGTTGGACAGTTTCTTCTAGAATCAGATCTTTGGAAAAAAATATAATATGAAAATGTTTAATATTTGTGTTTTTTCATTGTATTCATGAAATGAAACTTCATAACACCTTAGCTCCACCTTTTCCTCAACGAAAATATTCATGAGTTCTGATTGGAGAAATCAGAAAGCCGGGAACGGACCTCTCAGAAAGCTTGTAACGTTTAGCAAGCAAGCAAGCAAGCTTCCTATGAAATTGCCTTTCCCCAATTGAAACCTTTGGATTTAAAATTCAGATACACCTTTATTCTAAAGAAATATTCTCCACATATAATAGCTTCCACAAATAATATTCTCCACAAATAATAGCTTTCGATTACAGATGTTTATGCAACATCTTATCATAAGCTTTTCGGGCGGGGGTGGCTCAGTCGGTAGCGCGCCGGCTCGTAATCTGTAGTTCCCAGGTTCGAGTCCCAGCTGGGTCAGCGTTGAGATTTATCTCCGCAAAATTCCCCGCCCTGCCCACGGTCAGTAGGGGACACCGATGGGCTTGGAAAGGCCGCCGTCCGTCTGATGGGACGTTAAGCCGTGGCCCCGTGTGCGGGAGAGCCATACCCTGTGCACGTTAAAGAACACGCTGGATGGCCTTGACGGGAGGCTACCATCTGTCTCCCAACAGCTGTTCCAGTGGGTCCCCTCCCCCAACCTTCTCTGAGCCTTCGGGGCCCATGTGGCCTGGCCATTTAGCCCATGGTGTGCAAAAAAGTGCCGCTCAGAGGTAAAACAACCCAACCCATAAGCTTTTACTCTATATGATCATCAGACCGGTGATTCTCTATGCTTCACCCATATGGGCGAATACTACATCCACCAATATTCGTAAGATTCAGGTCTTACAGAACAAGATTTTAAGAACTGCGGTCGATGCTCCATGGTTTGTCACTAACAGACAGTTCTATAAAGACCTGGGCATCGACCATATATATACACATATAAAACGCACTTCAAAAAGATCGGTGTCCCCTACTGACCGAGGGCAGGATGGGGAGTTATACGGAGATAAATTTCAACGCGGGCCCAGTCGGGACTAGAACCTGGGAACTGCAGATTACGAGCCTAGCGCGAGCAGGAAAACAGATAAAAACCTAGAACAAAATGTGTGGACAATGCTAAACGTTATCTAGTGTTGATAATTAAAATCAGAGCTTATTGTCGTGATCAAATGTAGGTAAGAACATTTTCTATCTCATCGATTTTGTCTACTTTACTGTGAGAAAGAAAACGGAAAACAGCAGTGAACTCGTTTTGTTTTAATTTTCTTTTTTTTTTGGGGGGGGGGGGGGTTATAAAAAGGGGAAAGAAATGGAATCCTATTTGAGGGCACCCTTGACTCTAAATCCCAGTTTCTTGGGTAAAAAAAGCATTTTTCCAACCATTTTTTAAATGGGCTGAAAGACCGGAAAGTAAGATTTCTTTGAACATCGTCCATTTACAAAAATGTAGGAGTCTTAAACAGAGTAAATGGTCAGATAGAAAAACAACGACTGAAAAAAAAAAAGTAGGAGCAAACAGTTTTCTTTAGAAATGAAACGGATTAAGAAAGATAACTTTTGTAAATTCCAGTAGCTTTCTTTCTTCTACGATGAAGAAGAAATGGAACAAGAGATTATTTTCTTATTTTCCACGTGAGGCTCAGCAGACTCAAACGAAGGTGATATATGTCAGATATTCTTCTCTCTGCGATATCCGTTTCCTTCCAGAGACGACCAGACCTCGTTCATAAATTCCGTTCTGCGATGCCCACTACTGCCGTCTGCAGATAATAGAGCATTGTTGGGCAAATAAGTTCTTGTTATCTTGGTGAAGGCAAGGCCTGACCACAAAGAAAAAGATGGTAACCCTCAGAAGAAACCATTTTCTCTTGTGAGACATAATTCTTTGTCTTCCTCGCGTTTGTTTGGCGATACGGATTGGCGACCTTCGATTTGGATCACAGAGTTGGATACAAACTACAGAGAGTATTGGTATCATCACCATGGAAACCAAGGACATTTCTCAAGGGGTCAAAAGATCAAAATTGCTACTTATTTGTCAGTGGAGTAACTTCAAGACGCTGCGAAAAATGAAATGAGGCCAGGCATGTTGGGTTAGATTGTTTTACCTCTGAGGGGCGCTTTTTTGCACACCTTGGGCTAAATGGTTAGGTCACAAGACCCCGAAGGCTCAGAGAAGGTTGGGGGAGAGGACCCATTGGAACAGCTGTTGGGAGACAGATGGTAGCCTTCCATCTAGGCCATCCAGCGTGTTCTTTAATGTGCACAGGGTATGGCTCTCCTGCACACGGGGCCACAGCTTAACATCCCATCCGACGGGCGGCGGCCTTTCCAAGTCCATCGGTGTCCCCTACTGACGGTGGGCAGGGCGGGAAAAAATGAGGCATGAGTTGTCATTTACACATTTTGGCAAGAAACGGAACTGTGATCGTTACACGAATAACATTCAATATTGCAACATCGAAATTGATATATTAATCAAAATTTCAATTGCATCACAAGCCCGACATGTTCTCTATTTGCTGAGCATATAAAATAAATCTTCTTGATGTTTCTAAATTGTTTTAGGTAAGTTTATTTTTAGGTTGTTTATTTTGCTTATTAAACAAAAGAAAGGATAATATGAAAAGAATATTATCCATTAAAACCTTTTTGGAGCCGTATTTCTCATTGTTGCCCACAGCGTATTCCTAAGTAAATGGGGGCGGGGGTGGCTCAGTCGGTAGCGCGCCAGGCTCGTAATCTGTAGTTCCCAGGTTCGAGTCCCAGCTGGGTCAGCGTTGAGATTTATCTCCGCAAAATTCCCCGCCCTGCCTACGGTCAGTAGGGGAGACCGATGGGCTTGGAAAGGCGGCCGTCCGTCGGATGGGACGTTAAGCCGTGGTCCGTGTGCGGGAGAGACATACCCTGTGCACGTTAAAGAACACGCTGGATGGCCTTGACGGGGGGGGGGGGCTACCATCTGTCTCCCAACAGCTGTTCCAGTGGGTCCCCTCCCCCAACCTTCTCTGAGCCTTCGGGGTCCGTGTGACCTGGCCATTTAGCCCACGGTGTGAAAAAAGTGCCGCTCAGAGGTAAAACAACCCAACCCTAAGTAAATGTTGCTGATTTGATTACACAAACTTAATCATTTCTTGTCTACATTGCTATCTGTCACTTTGTCCCTCCACAAAAAAATACATTTTTTGCAGCTGTTCCATGGCCGAGTGGTTAGCACGTTTGGTTTGACAGCTCTTTGGAGACAGCCCACCCTTGGCCAGCTCACAAGGACCCCTGGGGCTCAGAGAAGGTTGGAAGGAGGATACCCATTGGACAGCTGTTTGGAGACAGCCCACCCTTGGTCAGCTCACAAGGACCCCTGGGGATCAGAGAAGGTTGGAAGGAGGATACCCATTGGACAGCTGTTTGAAGACAGCCCACCCTTGGCCAGCTCACAAGGACCCCTGGGGCTCAGAGAAGGCTGGAAGGAGGATACCCATTGGACAGCTCTTTGGAGACAGCCCACCCTTGGCCAGCTCACAAGGACCCCTGGAGCTCAGAGAAGGTTGGAAGGAGGATATCCTTTGGATAGCTGTTTGGAGACAGCTCACCCTTGGCCAGCTCACAAGGACCCCTGGGGATCAGAGAAGGTTGGAAGGAGGATACCCATTGGACAGCTGTTTGAAGACAGCCCACCCTTGGCCAGCTCACAAGGACCCCTGGGGCTCAGAGAAGGCTGGAAGGAGGATACCCATTGGACAGCTCTTTGGAGACAGCCCACCCTTGGCCAGCTCACAAGGACCCCTGGAGCTCAGAGAAGGTTGGAAGGAGGATACCCTTTGGACAGCTGTTTGGAGACAGCCCACCCTTGGCCAGCTCACAAGGACCCCTGGGGCTCAGAGAAGGTTGGAAGGAGGATACCCTTTGGACAGCTGTTTGGAGACAGCCCACCCTTGGCCAGCTCACAAGGACCCCTGGGGATCAGAGAAGGCTGGAAGGAGGATACCCATTGGACAGCTCTTTGGAGACAGCCCACCCTTGGCCAGCTCACAAGGACCCCTGGGGCTCAGAGAAGGTTGGAAGGAGGATACCAATTGGACAGCTGTTTGGAGACAGCCCACCCTTGGCCAGCTCACAAAGACCCCTGGGGCTCAGAGAAGGTTGGAAGGAGGATACCCATTGGACAGCTGTTTGGAGACAGCCCACCCTGGGCCAGCTCACAAGAACCCCTGGGGCTCAGAGAAGGTTGGAAGGAGGATACCAATTGGACAGCTCTTTGGAGACAGCCCACCCTTGGCCAGCTCACAAGGACCCCTGGGGATCAGAGAAGGTTGGAAGGAGGATACCCATTGGACAGCTGTTTGAAGACAGCCCACCCTTGGCCAGCTCACAAGGACCCCTGGGGCTCAGAGAAGGCTGGAAGGAGGATACCCATTGGACAGCTCTTTGGAGACAGCCCACCCTTGGCCAGCTCACAAGGACCCCTGGGGCTCAGAGAAGGCTGGAAGGAGGATACCCATTGGACAGCTCTTTGGAGACAGCCCACCCTTGGCCAACTCACAAGGACCCCTGGGGCTCAGAGAAGGTTGGAAGGAGGATACCCTTTGGACAGCTGTTTGGAGACAGCCCACCCTTGGCCAGCTCACAAGGACCCCTGGGGATCAGAGAAGGCTGGAAGGAGGATACCCATTGGACAGCTCTTTGGAGACAGCCCACCCTTGGCCAGCTCACAAGGACCCCTGGGGCTCAGAGAAGGTTGGAAGGAGGATACCCTTTGGACAGCTGTTTGGAGACAGCCCACCCTTGGCCAGCTCACAAGGACCCCTGGGGATCAGAGAAGGTTGGAATGAGGATACCCATTGGACAGCTGTTTGGAGACAGCCCACCCTTGGCCAGCTCACAAGGACCCCTGGGCATCAGAGAAGGTTGGAAGAAGGATACCCATTGGACAGCTGTTTGGAGACAGCCCACCCTGGGCCAGCTCACAAGGACCCCTGGGGCTCAGAGAAATTTGGAAGGAGGATACCAATTGGACAGCTGTTTGGAGACAGCCCACCCTTTCCAGCTCACAAAGACCCCTGGGGCTCAGAGAAGGTTGGAAGGAGGATACCAATTGGACAGCTGTTTGAAGACAGCCCACCCTTGGCCAGCTCACAAGGACCCCTGGGGCTCAGAGAAGGTTGGAAGGAGGATACCCATTGGACAGCTGTTTGAAGACAGCCACCCTTCGTATTATTTAACGTGCACAGTGTGTGGGCTCTCACGCACACGGGCCCATGGCTTTACGTCCCATCCGATGGGCGGTGACCTTTCCAAGCCCATCGGTATCCTCTACCCAAACCTGCGAACCGATCACAACAAGTTGCGTATGAAGAAAAAGTTCATTATTTAAGGAGGGTCTTAGGTTAAAAAATCCATCCCCTTCTGTCATGTCACCTCACGCAAACATAAAGAAAGTTCAATCTTCTTAGAATGTCATCTTTTTTCTACTTTGCGTATGACAAAATAAAGTCACTTTTTTTCTGCCTTGTTAATGATTTTAATAGTGAATGGGACGACATTAAGGAAAAGAAAGAAGAAAAGTCGAAAACTCTTAAGGTGACTATTATTAGATTTAAATTGTTCTCTAAATTTTTTTTTTTTTTCCCAGCGACAAGTCAAGGTTGAGAAAGAGCGATCATCATTATCGTCAACTATCATCGTTATGGTTCAGGTAACAGCAGATTGAGAAGACCCGGAGGTTGCCATGGATACTGCATCCCTCTTAGCTTTTAGGAAAAAGTAAAATAATGTCATGGCGGAATAAAGATGGGTAATGTGTTCTTAAAACTTTGCCAGTTTGCTCGAGCCCTCGGGAGGTGACAGCGGGTAATGCACGCGACACTTAAAAGGATGTCAGGAGAGAACGAAGATGGTGAATGACAACATCATTCTCGGATGCAGTATCCAAGGGCACAGGTGCCACGTGCTTTTAAGCATTGCCTTGAATATTTTGCGCCACTTTAAGGCAAAACGAATCAATTTTAATCACTTATAAGCATGGTCATAAGTGTTGCGAAAACTGAAAAAAATTCTTGGGGTTAGCTTGATGGTTGGATTGGATTGTTTTACCTCTGAGCGGCACTTTTTTGCACACCATGGGCTAAATGGCCAGGTCACATGGACCCCGAAGGCTCAGAGAAGGTTGGGGGAGGGGACCCACTGGAACAGCTGTTGGGAGACAGATGGTAGCCTCCCGTCAAGGCCATCCAGCGTGTTCTTTAACGTGCACAGGGTAAGGCTCTCCCGCACACGGAGCCACGGCTTAACGTCCCATCCGACGGACGGCGGCCTTTTCAAGCCCATCGGTGTCCCCTACTGACCGTGGGCAGGGCGGGGAAGTTTTGCGAAGATAAATCTCAACGTTGACCCAGCTGGGACTCGAACCTGGGAACTACAGATTACGAGCCTGGCGCGCTACCGACTGAGCCACCCCTGCCCCTCAGCTTGATGGTCCAAGCTGATACGTAGGAGGGAAAGCAAGGGACGTATGTCCTCTTACTGGAAAATTTTGAAACTCGAGATAGAATATATTTTATAGGAATGTTTTTATGAAGGTCATTAAAACGGAGGAGAAAAAACATGTACACCCAGTCCTGACTAGCACGATAGATGCGTCCTTAAAATCGTGTAAGATGAAATCCTGTTAGTTCGACAGGAATTTCTCGTAAGAAATAATAAGGCGGGATGTTTTCCAGAATTCTAAATTGATTGGCATATTTTTAATTTTATTTTTCTATTGTAATTACATTTTGGTTAATATTTTGTGTTTCCTATTTCTGCATATAGATATATTTCCTACATCTAACTCATTTTTTAAATAAAGAATGATAAAGGTAGGAACAAAAAAAATGGATAAATGCAGTATTATCTTAATACATGGTACGTATAGATGATTGCCAAGTAATGATGATTGAAAATAATAAATTGACTGTTGAAAAACAATTGATGTCGAAAAATAAAGATGACAAACTATTTATTTATAAATGTTTTTATTCTACAGGTGACAAATAATCTTTAACCAATCAGAGTTGGGTTGTTTTACCTCTGAGCGGCACTTTTTTTGCACACCATGGACTAAATGGCCAAGGTCACATTGACCCCGAAGACTCAGAGAAGGTTGGGGGAGAGGACCCACTGGAACAGCTGTTGGGAGACAGATGGTAGCCTCCCGTCAAGGACATTCAGTGTGTTCTTTAACGTGCACAGGGTATGGCTCTCCCGCACACGGATCCACGACTTAACGTCGCATCCGACGGACGGCAGTCTTTCCAAGCCCATCGGTGTCCCCTACTGACCGTGGGCAGGGCGGGGAGTTTTGCGAAGATAAAGTTCAACGCTGACCCAGCTGGGACTCGAACCTGGGAACTACAGATTACGAGCCTGGCGCGCTACCGACTGAGCCACCCCCGCCCCTGGGGGAGAGGACCCACTGGAACAGCTGTTGGGAGACAGATGGTAGCCTCTCGTCAAGGGCATTCAGTGTGTTCTTTAACGTGCATAGGGTATGGCTCTCCCGCACACGGATCCACGACTTAACGTCGCATCCGACGGACGGCAGTCTTTCCAAGCCCATCGGTGTTTCCTACTGACAGTGGGCAGGGCGGGGAGTTTTGCGGAGATAAAGTTCAACGCTGACCCAGCTGGGACTCGAACCTGGGAACTACAGATTACGAGCCTGGCGCGCTACCGACTGAGCCACCCCCGCCCCTGGGGGAGAGGACCCACTGGAACAGCTGTTGGGAGACAGATGGTAGCCTCTCGTCAAGGGCATTCAGTGTGTTCTTTAACGTGCATAGGGTATGGCTCTCCCGCACACGGATCCACGACTTAACGTCGCATCCGACGGACGGCAGTCTTTTCAAGCCCATCGGTGTTTCCTACTGACAGTGGGCAGGGCGGGGAGTTTTGCGGAGATAAAGTTCAACGCTGACCCAGCTGGGACTCGAACCTGGGAACTACAGATTACGAGCCTGGCGCGCTACCGACTGAGCCACCCCCGCCCCTGGGGGAGAGGACCCACTGGAACAGCTGTTGGGAGACAGATGGTAGCCTCTCGTCAAGGGCATTCAGTGTGTTCTTTAACGTGCATAGGGTATGGCTCTCCCGCACACGGATCCACGACTTAACGTCGCATCCGACGGACGGCAGTCTTTCCAAGCCCATCGGTGTTTCCTACTGACAGTGGGCAGGGCGGGGAGTTTTGCGGAGATAAAGTTCAACGCTGACCCAGCTGGGAAACCAATCAGAGTGAAGTTGTATATGTTTACATGATCAGCGACAATAAAAATTTTCTTTCACTATTTAAAATATATTACACCTTATATTTGTTTAAACACGTCAATGTGTAAATGCAAATGTGAAAAACATTCTTTAAGCGCTGAAGTTGTGAACAAGAATAAATCAGACAAGGAAAGCACTCACAGGATGCCTTCTTATACGGTAAACACAAAAGATCATAGAGAAGAAAAAAAAATAAATACCCTCTCAAGCAGCTGCTTGCCATAGAGGTCTGACAGGAGCCTGTCAGTTTATATGCCATAGTAGAGGGTCTGTGAGGATGAAATCATGTTAAATCTAACACCCAATCGTTTTAGTCGAATACCATTCCTACTTTAAAACTCGCGTTGGTAGAATTAGTCTTAGTGGGGAATGGATGTATTGTATTATTTGAGATGATAATTTTTGAAAATACAAAAAAAAGTGTTAATTTCCGTCAATATTAAAAACGTCATATTAAAAAAAATGGGTTGTGTAACCCATAACTGGCATAGAGAGTGTTTTTAGAGAAGGCTACTTCTACGATTCTTCTCTGCTTTTTCTAGATCCGAGTCTGTTCACATTTTACACTCATTCGTATTAGCAAATAATGGTACAAAATATAATTATTGTGTTTCGAATTACACGATTATGATTTCTTTGAATAGACACTTAGTGTGGGGGAGGGGGATTCGGCTTTGTCGTCCTCCCGCTTTACTTGTGACTGGAAATCCCAATGAAAACCACATTATGGAAATTAGTTTTTAAAAGCCTCTATTTCATTGTGCTCGTCTAAACGTTACGAAATTCAGCCCCTGAATATCATTTGAAAGTCAACAGATCAGAGTGTGCACAGTGAGAAGATTTTGTTAGCATGAAACGCCTCAATATTTGATTTCATTTGCATGAGAATGAAGTCATCGTTTCCTTTGACTTGGCGGAGCAAAACAATAATGTTTAGATCCTCCCACAACATCCTCCGACTCTCTTACACTAAGGGTTCAATTTCCTGAAGAGCGAGCATTCTTCCGATCATCTTGATTAGGATGAGTGGCCGACGTGACATCCTCTAAGAGCGGAAGTGACGGGTCTCTCCTCCTCTCTGCTAAAAGGCTTTTCACTCGACATCAGTCGTGTCTCCGCTGTAATCACCTTGACAACCACCTCTTCCGATAGCCTATCTTTACACTCTTATAACAAAAGATCGTTCCTTTTTATCTCTTGCGTTATCATCATCATCATACACACCTTCACTCTCTCCTCTTTCTCGCTCTTAGGATTTGACTTTATAGATATTTTTATTATCCTGCTCTGTCTGCATTAATGACACCATTGCATTTTGCTTTTGTTGATGTTATTGTTGTTGTTGTTCGAGCGAGGGATAGTACCCTGGTGTAGGGGAGGGGGAAAGATGAGGCCAGATGAAAGATTAATTTAGTCCGGGGAAGGTGAAATGAGGCATAAGGCAAGAAGTTGGGTTGGGTTGTTTTACCTCTGAGCGGCACTTTTTTGCACACAATGGGCTAAATGGCCAGGTCACATGAATCCCGAAGGGTCAGAGAAGGTTGGGGGAGGGGACCCACTGGAACAGCTGTTGGGAGATAGGGCTCTCCCGCTCACGGGGACACGGCTTAACGTCTCATCCGACGGACGGCGGCCTATCCAAGCCCATCGGTGTCTCCTACTGACCGTGGGCAGGACGGAGAATTTTGCGGTGATAAATCTCAATGCTGACCCAGCTGGGACTCGAACCTGAGAACTACAGATTACGAGCCTGGCACGCTACCGACTGCATAAAGAAGTTCATACCTTAAATGAGAGATATGCAACCTATGACCCAGGGGTCTGTTCTGTGCATAAAGCAGGTTTCTCCAGCAGCTCTCTGAATGTTCACATGTTCAGTTGGATTGTTTTACGTCTGAGCTGAATGTTTTCGCACAGCAAGGCTAAATGGTCAGGTCACAAGGACCCCAAGGGCTGAGAGAAAGTTTGAGGAGAGGATCCAGTGGACAGCTTTTAGGAAACATATGGTAAACTCCAGTGAAAGCCATCCGGCATGTTCGGACCACGATTTAATGAACCATACGACGGACGGCCATTTTTCCATGCTCAACTGCGTTCCCTTTCTCACCGGAAAGAAAGGATTTAGCGGAGAAATTCCTCAACGTACGCACAGTTGGACTCGAACCTGGAAACATCAGTTTAAGAGCCTGGCCTGCTACCGGCTGAGCTAATACTCCCCGCTTCCCCCCCCCAAAAAAAAATGGGTGTAGAGTGGTAGCTCAGTCTGTAGCGCGCTAAGATAGTAATCGCAGTTACCAGGTTCGAGTCCCAGATGGATCAGCTTTGAGATTTATCTCCGTAAAACTCTCCGCCCTGCGTTCGGTTAATAGAGGACATCGATGGGCTTGGAAAAGCCACCATCCGTCGGATGGGACGTTAAGCCGTGGCCCGTGTGCTGGAGAGTAATACCCTGTGCACGTTAAAGAACATGCTGGATGGCCTTGATGAGAGACTTCCATCTGTCTCCTAACAGCTGTCCAGTGGGTCCCCTCCCCCAACCTTCTCTGATCCCTCGAGGGTCTTTGCGATCTGGCCATTTAGCCCATTGTGTGCAAAAGAAGTTCCGTTCAGGGGAAAGCAACCCAACCCAAATGTTGTAGAAGGGTACTAATGTAGTCAAGTGATTGGAGATTGGCATTCATTCACTTAAACGCCATTTATGTTTTTCTTAAAGAGAAATTGCCGAAAAAGCTTCTGAATTCAGTTAGCATATTGTAGATGCAGCAGCATGCGAGTCTCGATAATTGTATCTAAAACTAAAGGAAAAAATTGCGACCCAGATGAATATGGGATGCTCGTTTTAAAAAGAGAACCGAAGGTTTTCATTTTTTGACTTTTGTGTCCTTTAGCAATAGTAATTCGAATTAATGGAGGATTGGGAAAATGCATATAGTAATATTGTAATAGTGACTATAAAACACAAAAATAATTTTTCGTTTATCTTTTAAAAAAAGATTTCCTTCCTCCCCCTGGGGGGGGGCTCAGTCGGTAGCGCGCCAGGCTCGTAATCTGTAGTTCCCAGGTTCGAGTCCCAGCTGGGTCAGCGTTGAGATTTATCTCCGCAAAATTCCCAGCCCTGCCCACGGTCAGTAGGGGACACCGATGGACTTGGAAAGGCCGCCGTCCGTCGGATGGGACGTTAAGCCGTGGCCCCGTGTGCGGGAGAGACATACCCTGTGCACGTTAAAGAACACGCTGGATGGCCTTGACGGGAGGCTACCATCTGTCTCCCAACAGCTGTTCCAGTGGGTCCCCTCCCCCAACCTTCTCTGAGCCATCGGGGTCCATGTGACCTGGCCATTTAGCCCATGGTGTGCAAAAAAGTGCCGCTCAGAGGTAAAACAACCCAACCCAACACCCCCTGGGGATAAGTGCACAAATCATTATTTCCAATGTAAACCTATTACACATCACATTCTACCACCAAAATTTAAAATCTCTACAATAAATAAATCCTTTGTAACAGAGACGTAGGAACGTGTTGGCATCGGGGCAGTTGCCAAAGGCGCCGGAATCACAGGGCGGTGCTGGGGCGGCACGAGCCGTTCCACGATATCTGACGTTTATGTGCAAAAGAAAATCGAATGATTAGCCGCCCGTACTTCGTTGAATTTTAATACGTATTGTTTATACCATCGTATCGTCAAGACAGCATATTATAATTTTTCGTCACTTCGTACAAAAATATTTTTTTCGTTTTATCGGCGGACAATTAGCCGCCCCATTCCCGTCGCATGCCATAAAACAGCTTTGGAGAGCAATTTCCAACTGCTCAACTTGCTTTTACAAATCGTGCCTCTACAAAATGATTTTTTCTTTCAGCGGGAGTTCATGATTTGTACCTTGTAATCGATTTCCCGTGGCCGTCCCATGGCCGAGTGATTAGCACGCTTGGCTACTGATCTAAGGGACCTGGGTTCGAGCCCCGGATAAGGTATGGATGTGTGTGTCGTTTTTCTGCTGAGGTCCTGCCATCCTCACAGACCTTCTACTCTGGCATATAAAGTGACAGGCTCCTGTCAGACCTCTGTGGCAAGCAGCTGCTTGAGGGATATTTATTTATTTTATATCGATTTCCTGACTGGAGAAGCGCTACGTTCATTGACAAGTGAATATTTGGAAGCCAAGGGTGTTTCATTATCAGAAAAGGTATCCTGAAATAAATGGAGATCAATTGACAATTGCGGGGCGGGGGTGGCTCAGTCGGTAGTGCGCCAGGCTCGTAATCTGTAGTTCCCAGGTTCGAGTCCCAGCTGGGTCAGCGTTGAGATTTATCTCCGCAAAATTCCCCGACCTGCCCACGGTCAGTAGGGACACCGATGGGCTTGGAAAGGCCGCCGTCCGTCGGATGGGACGTTAAGCCGTGGCCCCGTGTGCGGGAGAGCCATACCCTGTGCACGTTAAGAACCCGCTGGATGGCCTTGACGGGATGCTACCATCTGTCTCCCAACAGCTGTTCCAGTGGGTCCCCTCCCCCATCCTTCTCTGAGTCATCGGGGTCCAAAGACCTGCCATTTTGCCCATGGTGTGCAAAAAAGTGCCGCTCAGAGGTAAAACAACTCAACCCAACCCAATTGACAATTGAAATAAAATATTTAAAGCATCAAATAAGTCAAATTTTGAGAGATGAAAACTCATCTAAATTGTATCACTTGGATGTATTAAATATACTTGGCAGATGGGAATTACAAGAAAGTAGCCCAAATATAATAGCGGCTCTAAAAAGTATTGTTGCTAATTACAGAAATGGATTGGCACTGGGCGTGAGTATTAATAACTGTATTTTCAAACTAATTACAATACAGGTAACCCCCGTTCATCGCGAAGGATACGTTCTGGACATGGTCGCGATAAGCGAAATTTCGCGATCAACGGGGGATTTAAAAAAAAATTTAAAATTCGAAAAAACACTTTATTAATAAAATAAATATTATTAATAACAAAAAATGTCATACATAACATAATTCATAATTCATTCATTTTTGCGTTGCAAAAAGCAATCTAGATTCCCTTGTTTGGCCTCTATGCGTTTATTATGCAAAATTTGCCGATATGTGTCAAATAATCCGTTACAACCACGCTTTACAGCACTCACTCGCTCGTAATCTTCGTCGTTTTCTTCTAACAACTCCATGCATTGATTGTGAAGAGAAAGGGCCTTTTCAATGGTTTTGACACTTAACTTTTGCACGGGAGCAGGTTCGGAGACATCATTTTCTTGGGATATAGTATGGCAGTCCATTTCCTGCAGCTCTTCATTAGTTAAGGGTTCGCCGTGTGATTTTAACAAAGTCTGAATATCATCTACATCAACACCTTCGATGCCTCCGGAAGTGGCTATAAGACTAATCTCTTCGATGATATTTTGAATATCATTTCCATAATTGATGTGATCTTCAACAATATCTCTGAGCAACCTTTTCCAAACACCCTTCATACACGACTGGGTGACTTAATTCCACGCTTCGTCGATGTTTCTGATAGCTTTCATAATATTAAATTGTTTCTACAAAACCCGCATGGCATCTCTACCACCTCCATCAGTTTCTTCAATGAGTTGGCGCATCGTTTTTCTTAAATAATAGGCTCTGAATGCTGCTAGTGCGCCTTGATCCATAGGCTGTAAGATGAAAGTGGTATTCGGAGGTAAGAATACCACTTCAATGGGAAAATCAGTGCACAAAGTCTCAAGTTCCACAGGATGTCCCGGTGCATTGTCCAACATCAAAAGAGCTCGAGGTTCAACTCCAATGTCCTCGCAATATTTTTTTATTGCTGGGCAGAAACAAGTTTTAAACCAGTCCATAAATAAATTTTGTGTCATCCAAGCCTTAGGGTTACTTCGCCAAAAAACTGGAAAATTATTTTTAGAATAACCTTTCATGGCACGAGGAATTTCTGATTGATAAATCAACAATGGTTTCAATTTTAATTCTCCGGATGCATTTCCGCCGAGAAGAAGAGTTAGCCGATCCTTGGCTGCTTTAAATCCAGAAGCAGCCTTCTCCTCTATGGAAATAAACGTACGTGTTGGCATTCGTTTCCAATAGAGTCCCGTCTCATCTACATTAAAAATTAAATTTGGTGGATAATTTCCCCTTTCCACAATTTCACGGAACTCCATTGGATATTTTTCAGCTGATTCTACGTCTGCACTAGCCCATTCGCCAATCATTTTAAGGCTATGCAAGTTTCATCATTTTCTAAACCGATCAAACCAACCTTTGCTTGCTTTAAAAACTTCTTCTCTTCCATGTTGAGGGGCGGGGGTGGCTCAGTCGGTAGCGCGCCAGATTCCTAAACTGTAGTTCCCAGGTTCGAGTCCCAGCTGGGTCAGCGTTGAGATTTATCTCCGCAAAATTCCCCGCCCTTCCCACGGTCAGTAGGGGACACCGATGGGCTTGGAAGGCCACCGTCCGTCGGATGGGACGTTAAGCCGTGGCCCCATGTGCGGGAGAGCCATACCCTGTGCACGTTAAAGAACACGCTGGATGGCCTTGACGGGAGGCTACCATCTGTCTCCCAACAGCTGTTCCAGTGGGTCCCCTCCCCCAACCTTCTCTGAGCCTTCGGGGTCCATGTGACCTGGCCATGGTGTGCAAAAAAGTGCCGTTCAGAGGTAAAACAACCCAACCTCCATGTTGAGATTTTAAATGATCCCAAAGACTAAGTGATTTATTCATTATGATCTGAGTACTCACAGGCATGTGGTGTTGATTTCGGTCCTCTATCCATTTGCTTAATAAATTTTCCATTTAAGTCATCCGAGAACTTCTGGTTCGTGAAACTTTCGTCGCTGTAATTGGAGTAAAACTTTCGCCAGCCATTTTAATTTTGTCTTTTTGTTGCACAATTGATCGCACTGTAGATTCAGGAAATTTTAAATCCCTTCCTACAACTGTAAATTTACCACCACTTTCTTATCCTTTCTATAATTTTTAGTTTCTTTTCTATAGTCACAACATTGTGAAAAAACGGTTAAGAAAATTCGCATTGTCTTTTTGACATTTTAGAAATTACGAAGGGGTAAAAAAATATATAGTCAATTTAATTAGCGTGCGTTTGATACTGCAGCTAAGATTCCACTGAAGGATAGACCCAAATGATGCACTGGCTCAACCGTACCAGGCACCGGCGCACGGCGTTCTTTTGTCTCGCCCACGCTCCTAACTTTACGTTATGTATATGTGTATGATGTGATTGAACGAGAAAGAAAGTTAGCACGCACGTGCAACCATTCATTTTGACTTCTTTTCCTCGCATGTTTCAGAGCCACACAAGTGCCGAGACAAAAAAAGCAGATCGCGATATAACGAATCCCCACTCGCCGGGGTCGCGATGAACGGGGAGGGGGGGGGGGGGTACAATGCAAATCGTTACAAAAATATGGATGAAGTATCTCATAAAGAAATTAACCACTATTAAAGTCATTAACACTTTTTGTACAGAGTATACAATATCAGCTCTGTCTATTCTACTAAATACTACCTCTTCACTTAGTTTACCAAGTCACTTGAATATCTTCAGACGTAAACAACTCTCGTCCTGTGCTAGTTCACTAAACTTTTCACATTAATAAAATAATACGACCGCCCGCATCACATAAAAGATACTTATTTTCTTTTATTTATCGCGCACTGACTCAGACCATCTGAACATCCTTTCAGATCTCTCAACTTTAACAAACTGCACTGTTCTTCTAATTCTTCTAAATCCAAATCGTTGGCTAATTGAATCTCACGTAGAAGCACACACGAGAGCTCCAGTCACGTTAACTCGTGAAGTCACTGTTGCTCGTTCATCTGTCATAACAGTATATTGACCATGCCAACAACAGTGGCTACAGCCGAAAGAAGTTTCAGCAAATTAAAACTTGTCAAAAATTATTTAAGATCAACATCAAGACAGGAGCGTACATTCATCACTCTGTTTCCTATCAATCGAGCGAGAACTGACTCAAAAAATTAATTTTCATCAGATTATTAACGATTTCGCCAACGAAAAAGTAAATTACTTTAAAAATAATCACTTGCATAATTAATTGCCATTTCTTTTGCAGTTATTTATGTGCAATTAATACTTATTCATGTAACTGTATTAAAATAATGACAATAAATAAATATAATATAAATAACACGTATTTTTTTTTATCAATAACTGAACAAGGGCGGACAATGTCAAATTTGCCAAGGGCGCCAAAAGCCTAGCTATGGATTGGGTTGTTTTACCTCTGAGCGGCACTTTTTTGCACACCATGGGCTAAATGGCCAGGTCACATGGACCCCGAAGGCTCAGAGAAGGTTGGGGGAGGGGACCCACTGGAACAGCTGTTGGGAGACAGATGGTAGCCTCCCGTCAAGGCCATCCAGCGTGTTCTTTAACGTGCACAGGGTATGTCTCTCCCGCACACGGGGCCACGGCTTAAGGTCCCATCCGACGGACGGCGGCCTTTCCAAGCCCATCGGTGTCCCCTACTGACCGTGGGCAGGGCGGGGAGTTTTGCGGAGATAATCTCAACGCTGACCCAGCTGGGACTCGAACCTGGGAACTACAGATTACGAGCCTGGCGCGCTACCGACGGAGCCACCCCCGCCCCCAAAAGCCTAGCTACGCTTCTGCTTTGTAATATACGTTACAACTTTTGTATTTTGCACAATTAGTGCGTTCTAACGATGAAAATTTAAAGTTTATGGATGATTTAAAAATGTTAATTATAATATTTCATTAGCACCTATCCGACTCAAAAATATTTTTTTAATTATCCCTTAGAGGAAAAAAAAATTCACCCCTCACTCCCCTGGGATTGAGGGGTAAAACATTGCTGTCTTGTCCTCTTGAATCACCACCCAAATTTCAAATTTCTAGAATAAATGCATCGTTTGAAATATTCATTTAATGTTTTTCGACTTTCGCATTTTTCCACCGTTAGAGGGCGCAGTTTAAAATTTTCGGAGGTTCGGAAAGTGCGAATCGAATCGCAATATTTCATTGATACAGTCACTCAAAAAAGTATCCGAACACTATGGTTGATTACAGAATTCGGAAAAAAATATCTGGCAACGATTTTTTTTTAAATTAGTGAATCTAATCGATCGAATTAGTAATCTAATTCGATCTGAAAACCTTCGTGTCACGTGACACGAAGGTTGTCAGATCACTAATTTCTAAAAAAATCGTTGCCGCATATTTTTTACGAATTCTGTAATCTACCATAGTGTTCGGATACTTTTTTGAGCGACTGTACCTATCCAACCCAGAAAGAAGTTTTAATCGATCTGGAAAAACGAAAATGTTGAAATTCTACAGATAGAAAGACCGCATAGTGAAAACAGTAACTGATTTTTTTAAACAACCTAAAAGCAAAGTTACTTTGTTATTTAGAAATATTTCTACCACTTCACTAATGTTTCTGTACCTATCATCTAAAACAAAGACCTTTCTGTTGCTTTCACTATTGGAATTGTCCAAACAGCGAACAAGATCTGAAGCTCCTGTTGTTAATATGGTAGACCCTTTTTGCCTCCGATGGGCTTGGAAAGGCCGCCGTCAGTCGGATGGGACGTTAAGCCGTGGCCCCGTGTGCGGGAGCGCCATACCCTGTGCACGTTAAAGAACACGCTGGATGGCCTTGACGGGAAGCTACCATCTGTCTCCCAACAGCTGTTCCAGTGGGTCTCCTCCCCCAACCTTCTCTGAGCCTTCGGGGTCCATGTGACCTGGCCATTTAGCCCATGGTGTGCAAAAAAGTGCCGCTCAGAGGTAAAACAACCCAACCCAAAACCCTTTTGCCTTCAATTGAAAGTCATCTTCAGTCGCAAGATTAACAACTCCGGCGAATTGAATCTCCAGTAAACAACATCGCCTACCGAAGATGACTCTCCATTTAAATACAGAGCCTCCTAAATATCTATCATTTAAACCATTGGCTCTCAACCTTTTGTGCTTCACGTACCCTCTGAAAATGTGTATGTAACTCTATAGATAGTTGTATAGATAGATAGAACTATAGTTATAGTATAACAATGGAAATAAAATAAAACACTGACTTTGTTACTAGATCTAGCGACGTTTGAGCTCTCACGGTGTACCCAAAAAAATTTTACCGCTTACCCCACGTTGAGAACCCCTAATTTAAGTTATAAATATTTTGCTGTAGGCAACGCTACAGATCGGTTAAAAAACTTAACAGCTTAGATTACCCAATTTCGAATACCTAAGCCTCCATATGCACGTTAAAGAACATGCTGGATGGCCTTGACGGGAGGCTACCATCTGTCTCCCAACAGCTGTTCCAGTAGGTTCCCTCCCCCAACCTTCTCTGAGCCTTCGGGGTCCTTGTGACCTGGCCATTTAGCCCATGGTGTGCAAAAAGGTGCCGCTCAGAGGTAAAACAACAACCCAAAAATTCTCTCTCTCCCACAAAAAAAAAACACTCAATAGACTCTTCCACAACCATGTTCCCAGGAGTTTTTATGTTATAACTATTCCCCAGAGGGAATAGAAACCCAGACTAAGGTTACAACCGAAAGCCCTTATTAGTTACATTTTTGGTGGATGCTGAGTAAGGTGAAAGCCAGTCTACCTGGTCTCTCATAAGAACACAAGATCAGTCAAATCGATACGATAGCGAGGCTCATAGTCGACTAATGGCGGCTCGCAAAAGAAAAAGAGGAAACGAGCTTCTTATTCATGAACCTCGCTCGCACGAGCTACTCATTCGAGTGACATCGTTAGAGTAACTCTTCTTGTTTTTATCTCAATGTTCCAACACGAGTTCATAATAACAAAAGAAGCCAACTAGCTCGCACTACATTCAGTGACAGACTGATGCAAGAGATCTCTCTGCAGATCATCTATACTCCGTTTCACAAGGCCTGATGTAAACAAACAGCTCTTTGCCTATTGGCTAAAGACCTCATCTTTCTATGTAAGTGTATTTGTCCGAATAAAAAATAATGTGAATATTTTTTTCCGATATATTAATTTCAACAAAGCAGTGGGTTGGGTTGTTGGGTTGTTTTACCTCTGAGGGGCACTTTTTTTGCACATCATGGGCTAAATGGCCAGGTCACATGGACCCCGAAGGCTCAGAGAAGGTTGGGGGAGGGGACCCATTGGAACAGCTGTTGGGAGACAGATGGTAGCCTCCCGTCAAGGCCATCCAGCGTGTTCTGTAACGTGCACAGGGTATGGCTCTCCCGCACACGGGGCCACGGCTTAACGTCCCATCCGACGGACGGCGGCCTTTCCAAGCCCACCGGTGTCCCCTACTGACCGTGGGCAGGGCGGGGAATTTTGCGGAGATAAATCTCAACGCTGACCCCGCTGGGACTCGAACCTTGGAACTACAGATTACGAGCCTGGCGCGCTACCGACTGAGCCACCCCCGCCCCCAAAGCAGTGGGAGGAAAAATAAATGTAATTTATTTTATTTGGTTAGATGATGCATTTAAACGATATTAGCACTTAATACTAACAACCAGAATATTTACGAATTTGAACATGACATACGAAACTAAAACCAGTTACTCGATGTGATAAAATGTGATGGGAAGGTTAGAAATCCTTCAACAATGGGTTTCCTGCTATCCCAAACTACTCTTGATCTTTCACAATTACTTATATATAAAGTTTCAAATTTAATGATGAAATATGTGGAAACGCAGCAAAGGTAATTGCTAGTGGAATCTTTGAAAATATACTACTCACAAAAATTAGGGGATATTTTCAAAATGAATATGAAGCAATGAAATATCCCCTAATTTTTGTGAGCAGTGTATATGCCTCTCTACAAGTATATGATTCAAGTCGGATATTTCGAACAGGTAAGTAACGGCAAGTAATTAACGATTCATCATCATCATCATCATCCTCAAGCAGCCATGGGCTACGGAGGTCCAACCAGACCGCGCAGTTTAATTCTCCAAGCATATCTGTCCTGAGCTACATCTACTGCATCTGGCCACAGCACACCAATTCTAACAAGGTCCTGTTTGACATTGTCTGTCCACCGCATCCTAGGTCTCCCCTTCTTTCTGAGGCCTTTAGGCACACTGTTCATAACCCTATTCGCCAATCTGTAATTATCCATACGGGCAACACGGCCAAACCAGCGGAGTCTCTCTCTGCACAATATGCTGCTTAAAGGAGGTTGCAGACTCCTTTGCCTAACCTCATCATTAGTTACAAAGTTAAACCACCTAATGCTCAAGATACTGCGTAAGCATCTGGAATCGAAAGCATCTAGTTTCCTGTTATCTTGTTTACACAGTGTCCAAGTTTCACTACCATAACTACCCCTAGAAAGAACCAAACTATTATACAGTCTAATTTTAGTCTTTAGGTGTTGTCAGGCTAGAGGCCTTTTTAGATTTTTTTTTGTTCAGGCTGTGTATATTTATTTTGGATTTCGCCAAAATAGTCATATGCTACGGGGAGGCTCTCTCTCCCGACATCTGGAAAGTTAATTGCAGTAGCAGTGTACAGGGAACGGCTAGCGTCCGCTGGCAAGTGACCCGGCTCCCTGAGGGCTAACGGACGCCCAGATGGTGAGGCATAGAAAAGAAAGGAAGAAAGGGTTTGGCAACGATGAGGGGAGAGCCGGTCGAGTCTCGGAAGGAGACGGACGAGAATTGGTAAAGTGGGAAATGCCGACTGGTAATAGCGGCATTGGCTCTGTAAATACAGCTGAACAGGCATAGTAAGCTGGTGTTGTTGTAATCCATGTAATTGAGCATATGTCCTCGTCCAGCAAGTACGTTGGAAGGTTAAATAAATCTTTGTTATTTTTAAGTAAAGCCTGAAGTTGGACTAATTTATTGGGGAGGAGCCTCAGTATCGAGTCTCTGCAATTGTGAATAAACCGTTTGATTCTATCCGAAAGACTCTTTCACCCGTCGCGTATAGCGATCGAACCGAGGGACCGACAAACGAAGAGTTAACATCACAGGTGTATACGCCTATTTCTCCACAATCTCCATAGATTCTTAAAAGTCCCGGCAGCAATCCCTATTCGTCGGTTAATCTCATGCCGCACATCACCATTATCTGTTACATAGCTCCCAAGATAATTAAACTGTGACACCTGCTCAAGACTGCAACCATTCAGATTAACTGAATCACAGCCTGCCTGACCAATTTTCATCACTTTAGTTTTCTCTCTGTTTATAACCAAACCTACTGTACTACCAGTCTCATCAACAGCTCGAATGAAAGAGTTCATCTCATCAACATCATTTGTTAAAAGGGCTAAATCATCAGCATAATCTAAATCAGAAATTTTCGTATCTCCAGCCCATTTAAGGCCAAAATCTTTCCCTTGAAGTGAATTTCACATAACATAATCAATAACCAAGCTAAAGAGAAAAGGAGACAAAATGCACCCTTGTCGAACACCAGAAGTAATGCTAAACCAATTGCTACAAGCCTTACCAACTCTCACACACGACTCAGTGTTATTATAGAGAGCTTTCATTATGTTAACTAACTTGTCTGGTATACCATATGATCTCACAATCAACCACAAATTATGACGATCAACAGAGTCGAAAGCCTTTTTGAAATCAACAAAGCTAGCAACCAAAGGTTTCTGAAACTCTAAACATTTCTCAAGAATCTGCCTAAGTGAAAATATCTGATCTACACATCCCCTACCACTTCTGAATCCACATTGCTCATCACGCAATTGCCTGTCAACCAGATTCTTAATTCTATTAAACACAATCATGGAAAGAACTTTACCTGGAACAGAGAGTAGGCTAATACCCCTATAGTTATCACAAGAACTGCGATCACCTTTTTTGAAAATAGGGATAATAATAGCTCTGGTAAAATCTTTAGGAATCATGCCTTTATCATAAAAGTTATTCAAAATTTCAGTCATCCAAATGGTAACTGAAACATTCCCAGCTCTAAGCATTTCCGTAGTAATTTCATTCACCCCTAGGGATTTATGAAGTTTAAGTTTAGAAATAGCCAAACTAACTTCAGATTGTGTTATAGGGCCAACATTAAAGCCAACAATGCATCTATCATCATTGCAAACAATAGGAGTAGAATTAACCACATTGTTTAGAACATCACTGAAATGCTCAGCCCACCTAGCCATGACAGAATCCTCACCTTCTATAACCTTACCTTGTTTATCCTTCAATCCCTGTATACCTGTTCGTTTTCTACCACACAAAACATTAACTATCTGGTACAGCTCTCTGCTGTTGTGCTGTCTAACTTCTTCCTCAGCTTTGTCAGCCAGGCCATTAAGCCAAAGATTCTTATCAGTAGCTAACTGATCCTTTACACGTTTATTAAGTTCTTTGTAATGCTTTCTATTAGGACTAGTAGGGTACTGATTAAGGACATTCCTGCAGTTCCTTCTTTCTGAAATAAGCTCAAGTGTCTTATCACTTAAATAATTCTGCCTCCTCTGCTCCTTTTTCCCTAAAAGAGTACTGTTAGTTTCCAAAAAAGCCTGTTTAAAATGATCCCATTCTTCCTCAACTTCAGTATTAAGCAAACCATGACTGTCATAATGACTAAGTAACCTATCATGGTAAGCTTTGGCTATAACTGGGTCTTTCAGAGCTTCAGTATTAAAAGTAAATTTTTTAACCCTAGCACAACACTTTTTAAGTTTAAGTTGCAAGACACTTTTAACAAGGTAACGATCAGATCCAATTTCAGCTCCCCTATATGCCCTGGTATTCCTAACAGAACTAGCCCATTTGCTGTGAATTAATATATAATCAATCATATTCTTATGCAGCCCATCAGGTGAAACCCATGTGTACTTATGTATGTCACGGTGTTTGTAATAAGTGTTAGTTATTCTGAATCCATTGAGTTTACTTACCTGTAGGAGACGTTGCCCATTGCCATTGCAGCTACCAATGCCAAAAGGGGCTATTACTCCTCCCCAAAGGTCAGAGTCAGTACCAACTTTGGCATTGAAGTCACCAAGAACAAGGGTAATATCTCCTTTCTTGACGGAATTCAAAATATCCTGAAGTTGTCCGTAAAACCAATCCTTCTCATCCTCATCAGCATCCTCAGTGGGGGCATAACAGCAGATAACATTCAAGTCTTTAATGCTTGTCTGAAATTTTGCTGCAAGAAACTTTTCATTAATGCACTCATATCCTAGAAGAGCATCACTAGCATGTCTGCTGAGCAGCAGACCCATGCCTTGGTGATGCTTTCTATCCTCCCTCCCTGTGAAGAGAAATTTAAAGTTATTTTTAAGTATCTCACCTTTACCTGCCCATCTGGTCTCTTGCAAGCCTAGAATATCTAGGTTATAGTGCTGGAATTCCTGCATGAGGACATCAAGAGAATAATCTCTATGTAATGTCCTCACGTTCCACGTTCCTGCAGAGAGAAAATGATTAGTAGGATTTTTAAAGAAATTAGGTTTATTGAGATTGGTAGGGCCAACAATATCAAACCGCCCCCTGATCGCAGGCATGGGGCAAAGACCTGTTCCTCCTCCGCTAAAGGCTGAAGTCACCGATTCTGGTAGGAACTTCAGGCACCACCTTTTCAAGTGGACTTTTTCAAGAGCCATATGGCCTGCCTGAGACACATTACTCCAGTTTAGGATTGACGATGCCCAACTAGCAAAGTAAGGTTCAGGTACCTGCGATGGCCTCTGATTAGGATTATCCACCAGCTGATATAAGGTATCCCATGCCTCTGTTCACTTAGAGCTGGCAACCCAGAAGCAAACAGAAAACACAGCAGCAGACTCTCCCTCAATAGAGGCCCACCAGTGCAGCAAGTCCAGGATCCATAATCAAGCTCAAATCCATAAACAAGTCCAGTCTAGTAGGTATAAATGGTCAGTACCAGGCCCCTGTGAAGTTGACCACTCCTCAGCAGGGTTGAAAAAAAAGAAATAAGTGGCCATAGAAGACCAGATCAGTAGGCTATACTGAACTGGCAGCCCTCCCCTTCCGTAAAGCTTGGGAGAAGATGGTAGTTCTTCCGAAAAGAGAATATCTCTTTTGAAAGGTAGTAACGGCCTGCACCACGAGAAGGCGGGGTCGGACATTAGGTGCTAGACCTGGCCGGTTCTGTGCATCATCACTAGGGACAGCTATCAGGAAAATTGTTCAAGAATTCTTCATCAGAAATAAACTGCAAACAAAATATTGATATATAAACTGCATTTCAGTTTAACATTACTGCTTTAGATTTCTCACTTGCAAACACGAAGCTGTTTTAACTGAACAATACGATATAACAGCAGGGAGACGAAATTATTTACAGCAAATTAAAGAGTATCTTGGAAGTTAAAAAAAATTACTATTTAGATGAAACTTGGGCAAATTCAGGTCATGCAGTTTCTAAAATGTGGCATTCGATGTAATGAGTGAATAAATTTTTCGAAAATATACTTCACATACAAATCAACAGTAATGTAAATATGTGTTTCTATAAGTGTACCCATTCAAGTCCGATAATATCTTACAGGTAAGTAACAGCAAGCAATTAACGGATACGAAGGTGTATAGACAGAAGGCAACGATTTCCAAACAATCGCGGACTGAAATAGCATTTCCATTTGAAAGTTAAATTCATTGAAATACTTCTATCGATAATACATCTATTATTTCATATATTTTTCACAAGCATTTACATAAATTGACACCGATGTTTATTTAGTACTGGAGTTACAAAGTCGTACATTTCTGGTACTGTGTTTTATGTCACTTGTTTATCATGTACTTAAAAATTAGGCTTCAAAATGTAACCAATGCAATTACTTCTGTGCGTACTGACACTAGGAGGGGCGGGGGGTGGCTCAGTCGGTAGTGCGCCCGGCTCATAATCTGTAGTTCCCAGGTTCGAGTCCCAGCTGGGTCAGCGTTGAGATTTATCTCCGCAAAATTCCCCGCCCTGCCCAAGGTCAGTAGGGGACACCGATGGGCTTGGAACGGCCGCCGTCCGTCGGATGGAACGTTAAGCCGTGGCTCCGTGTTCGGGAGAGCCATACCCTATGCACGTTAAAGAACACGCTGGATGGCCTTGACGGGAGGCTACCATCTGTCTCCCAACAGCCGTTCCAGTGGGTCCCCTCCCATAACCTTCTCTGAGCCTTCGGAGTCCATGTGACTTGGCCATTTAGCCCATGGTATGCAAAAAGTGCCACTCAGAGGTAAAACAACCCAACCCAACTGACACTAGGAAACGCTTCCTTGTAATGTACGTTTAAGTCAGGTCTCAATTTAGGTGGAACGGAGTATAGTATGAGACCTAAATCTTATGTTATTTTTATTATTCAGTCTCAGATTTGGGGGCGAGGAACCTGCCCCTTTAAGAAGGACAGTAACCGGAGTGGGGGCTAAAAAATATTATACGTGATTTTTAAGAAAATATTTACAAGACCACTAAAACAAAAGGAGAAATTTTATATCCGAACGGCGATCCAGTGATTCTTTCCCCTCCCCTTTACTTTTTTTCTAGATCCAGCCTGCTCTTATTTCTACCATTCGTTTATATATAAGCCCTGTATAAGCGTATATTTTGTTAATAAATAATAATTATCCGTCTAGTGATAAATATAATCTCTTCAGAACTAGGCGACCTTACAAAGCACAGGACTTTTCACGGAATCTCTATATGATCCTTCAAGCAGAATCGTGTTCCAAGGCACTGGTTCTATTAGGGAATGCCCATATGCCCCTCTAAGGCACCGGACATTTCAATGAAACCCGTTGTAGCCCTCCAAGTTACCAGCTCTTTCTCTAATTAACTCCATCCAAGTTACCAGCTTTTTCGTTAAACAACCTTATAGACAGCGAAGTTACAGCTCATTCTGTAAATAACCTTATAACCCTCCAAGACATCGACTCTTTCGATGACAGTCAGTGTGGTTCTCCAAGCAGAGCAGTTATTTAGATAGATTTTATATAGATATGATTCAGATATTAAATTGATTTTGATAATATTATTTTACAGTTATATTTTTTTGGAACAACCAAGGTTGGAATTTAACTTTCAACTGCCTTAAAATGCAAGTAACAATTTATTTTGGTACTACATAATCATCAGAAACGCATCAGCATCCTAAAACTACAATTGTTGTTTGTCCTTTCAAAGGCATACGAAACGCCATTAATACATCCTTGACATAAATGCATCACATATAGTCATAAGCAACAACTGAATTACTTTGACTCTGGTCTCCGATAACATTGTTCTTCATCTTCCCTTGAGGAGAAAGGGTCTCCTTTTCTTCTAGCAGGAATAATCCAATTAGTTCGAGGGTTGCTCGTTCTGTTTGTCTGATCAGCGCCTATCCATTCCACTGACTGGATTCAGCACCAGGGAAGGAGGTCTCAGCCTTTCTGGCACAAAAACGGTAAATGGCCAATCAACTTTCTTTTTCTCTCAACTTTGTGCCTTGGATTGGGTTGTTTTACCTCTGAGCGGCAATTTTTTGCACACCAAGGGCTAAATAGCCAGGTCACATGGACCCCGAAGGCTCAGAGAAGGTTGGGGGAGGGGACCCACTGGAACAGCTGTTGGGAGACAAATGGTAGTCTCCCGTCAAGGACATTCAGCGTGTTCTTTAACGTGCACAGGGTATGGCTCTCCCGCACACGGGCCACGGCTTAACGTCCCATCAGACGGACGGCGGCCATTCCAAGCCCATCGGTGTCCCCTACTGACCGTGGGCAGGGCGGGGAATTTTGAGGAGATAAATCTCAACGCTGACCCAGCTTGGACTCGAACCTGGGAAGTACAGATTACGAGCCTAGCGCGCTACCAACTAAGCCACCCCCGCCCTTTGTGCCTTAATAAGTTAGATTCTGCGAATACCTAGCAGATGGCGATATCTTAATCTATTTCCTTATTATTAGGAAGAATTCGGAAAAGAAATGCAATTTTTGTTTATCATTTCGTCAATATGTCATTAAACATTTATTATCGCCAGTGGCAAATATGGGCTGTTCGTTTTTTAACAGAATGATGTTTTTTTCTTCTGAATTTTGCACCCTCTAGCAGTGGTAATTAGAATTAATGGGTGGTTAGGAAAATGTAAATGGCAATATTGTATTAGCAGCTGAAAGCAAGAAAATAATTTTTCATTTTATCTGTAAAAGCAAAAAAAAAAGTTGACAAAAATGCAGACTGACAGACAGACGACAGGGTAAAGAAACGAGTTAAAAAAATGATAAACGAACTCTTTTATCATAAAAAACACTCTTATCAACGCATCAAACACAGTTAGATGTGCGTGTTTCACTTTGAATAAAAATGCGAATGTTCTTGAAAATGTTTTATGTTCAAACACATGAGATAATTTTTCTTAGTACTCTTTTTTAAGTAGTTATTAATACAACCTGGAAGATCGCATGCTCTTAGTTTGGTTACATTCCAATACATGATATTTTCATACACCCTTACTCTATTGGGGCGGGGGTGGCTCAGTCGGTAGCGCTCGTAATCTGTAGTTCCCAGGTGCGAGTCCCAGCGGGGTCAGCGTTGAGATTTATCTCCGCAAAATTCCCCGCCCTGCTCACGGTCAGTAGGGGACACCGATGGGCTTGGAAAGGCCGCCGTCCGTCGGATGGGACGTTAAGCCGTGGCCCCGTGTGCGGGAGAGCCATACCCTGTGCACGTTAAAGAACACGCTGGATGGCCTTGACGGGAGGCTACCATCTGTCTCCCAACAGCTGTTCCAGTGGGTCCCTCACCCAACCTTCTCTGAGTCTTCGGGGTCCATGTGACCTGGCCATTTTGCCCATTGTGTGCAAAAAAGTGCCGCTCACAGGTAAAACAACCCACCCCTTACTCTATGCTCACCTGAGAGGATGGAAATGGAGAAAATGTTTTTCGCGGGGGGCCATTATGGTTTTTATTTCGTGCATGGCTCGTGATCGTACTGCTTAAATTACAATTTTCGTCCTGGGGTCTCCCTCAGCCAATACCATTCTTCATTCACTTTACTCAGAATTCGAATTAGACAACAGTTCCACTGAGATTGAATTTATTTCACAGACAACCTTTTCATTTTTTATTAGTAGTTTTTTTTTTCTATTAGCCCCCTTGGAGCCCCACTCACTTACAGGCTCAGCCGCCCTTTGGGCCTGGAACAAAGCCTGGAAATGGCACCATCCAGTTTTGCATATTCAACATGGTTAGGCAGTAGTTTAAAATTACAGGATTCTTGGACTTGAGCCCAAACGAAGGACACAGGTAGGAGACAGGGGGAAGTTGGGTTGGGTTGTTTTACCTCTGAGCGGCACTTTTTTGCACACCATGGGCTAAATGGCCAGGTCACATGGACCCCGAAGGCTCAGAGAAGGTTGGGGGAGGGAACCCACTGGAACAGCTGTTGGAAGACAGATGGTAGCCTCCCGTCAAGGCCATCCAGCGTGTTCTTTAACGTGCACAGGTTATGGCTCTCCCACACCCGGGGCCACGGCTTAACGTCCCATCTGACGGACGGCGGCCTTTCCAAGCCCATCGGTGTCCCCTACTGACCGTGGGCAGGGGGGGGGGGAATTTTGCGGAGATAAATCTCAACGCTAACCCAGCTGGGGCTCGAACCTGGGAACTACAGATTACGAGCCTGGCGCGCTACCGACTGAGCCACCCCCGCCCCCGACACGGGGGGAAGAGAGAGAACGGTAGGAAAATGTTTCTGATCTGTGACCGGAATGGCGTTGACGTGACTGTCCTCTGACCAAAATGTCTTTGACTTCTTTCTCTTCTTTTCGGTGTTGTTTTCGGTGTTCAATTGTCTTTCTTTTCGATGCTTTGGATCGCTTACGCACTGATGCTTACTATCCAAAAAAACGAAGCGGCGCAAAGATTTTGGCGCAGGACTGCTGTGCCATCGAAATCGGCTTTTCCCCGGCTAAGCCATGGTTCTTTTGTTCAGGGCCTCCACAATCTCACAGCGATATTGTCCCATCGAAAGACTACAAGAAAAAGGATTCATCACCAGGTCTGGTCAAAGAACACGTAAGGAGAAGAATGAAAGCTTCCATAGGCGTAATCAAAGAATATGTAAGAAGAATGAAAGCTTCCATAGGCTCAATCGATTGTGACTGTATTTGAAAGGGCATTGGTGTCTAGATCGCGTGATGAGCAGATGCCTCTAGCATGTCCGATGTGGCCCAGGATGAAGGAGTGAAAATGGGGGAACCGAAGAAGGTTCTAGTCGACTATTTCTCTGACTAGGCCAGACCCCAGTGAGCTTCTTCACAGGAGGAAGATTAGCATGAAGATGCAAGGCTTGAGGATTGGGAAGAAAAGATGGTCCATTTCGAGAAATCGTGCCAGGTGGAAGCTGTAGAAAATGTTGGGCCGGCATCGCAGGCATGCGGGTACGGCATTGTTAATTCATAACCGGAATGCAAAGAAATAGAAAGATCACTAATTATAAATATTTTTAGACCGAAGTTGAAAAATACAAGTCGTTGCTGTAGGAGTCCATTGTCATGGCGATTGACTGGGTTAGCTGCTGACCAAAGGAAACGTGGTTCGAATCCTATGTAGATAAGTGTTGCATGTTTTCTTTTTATGTTGACTTTCTGTTGAGGTCCGGCATAGAGATGTCTATTATAAAGAGCGTTATTGACGCGTATTGACGCGTTATTGACGCGTATTTGCACTCGTTCCACTGAAGTTAACGAGCTACGACTTGTTTTGAAAGCTTGTCTAAACTTGTCATTACATGCTTAAAGACAAAAGCCGTGTCATCATTTCTCTCTTCATTGGCGTCGCCTAAAGTTCGATCTGAAAAATCTCTGCGTTGTTGCTATGGAGCATTCTAAATATGGAAATATATATATATCCATCTTCAGATATATATATATACAGCACTGATGATTACTATCCAAAAGAACGAAGCAGCGCAAAGATTTTGGTGCGCGACCGCTGTGTCATCGAAATCTGCTTATCCCCAACTAAGCCATTGTCCTTTTGTTCAGGACCTCCATATATATATATATTACTGTATATATATATATATTCAGAGCAAAATTTTTAATTTTAATTTTCTTACAGATAATAAAAAACTTGCTAGAAATCATTTATTTTAAAAACTAATATATACATATGTATATATCAACAGAATTGAGTTAACAAATTCGATCATTATCAAAGTGAATTTATTTTCCTAATAGTAGTGTCGTTTACAACTCATAATAAAGGTAGTTTTTTTTTTCGGAAGATCGTTTTCAATATCAAGCAATCCCAGGTGAATCAGGAATCACTGTTAACAATCAGGAGTAAATGACATTTGAATTTGACAATTTGGTTACCATAAAACTCTTCTGTTTAATAATTAATATTCGTTCAGTAATTTCTTATTTTTTTTAACTTTCATAAAATATTAACATATTTGCGTATCGTTATACATATTAGAAATAAAAATTTTGTTACTAATTAAAAAAAACAACATTTCGTCAACAAAAGGAGGGCAACAAAAAGATCCGAAGTAAAAAAAATGATCTCTTTAAAGGATACCTTCTGGCCACCCTATTTAAAAGTTTGTTTAAGAGAACAAGATGACTTCCGAATTTTGTAGAAATTTCAAACACAGAATAATTTCTTCTTCATTTGCATCTGAAAAGGATTCATGATTACGGACTCTCTTTTTCCTCAGACAACATTCTCTTGCTTTCACCTCCTGATTTGTTGCATCTTATATAATCGCATAAAAGCACGTTCGTTGCATCTTTCTTCTCCTGATGAAGAACTTGCAATGATTATAAAAAACATACCTTCCTCGTATTTGAATAAAAAAGATGTACCTAATTCTAATGTTCTTAAATGGTAAAAAAACGTTTGCACGAATCATTAAAATCTTACCAAGATAAAACTCTTCGACAGAGTTTCTTCAAACATGTTCCGAAACAAGTCACTAAATGATAGGAAAGTAACCGTAAGTGTATTCAGTTGCACAACAACTTTTTTTTCATTCCAGCTTTGGGTTGTGATTGCTTTTTTGGCATTTTTTGTATTGAAGTAAGGAATAATAAGGAGACACTAATTGAAGTGGTATCAATAAAGATAACTTGCCTGCGTTCTTACAGCCTTACAACTCTTTTATCTAGCTATGTAATTGATGTAAAATCATTTTTAGTTACATTTTGAAGATTAGTTTTACTTTCTTTAGCTGCCAAATGGGCCTAAATGAGATTTGGTTTTTGCAAAAAAGAGACCAGATTTTAGTTATAACTGGAGTGGCCTTGGGTGTATTGACTCTACCCGGCTAATCTGGTGTTTTTAATTGAGCAGGATCCGGGGAGATCCGGGTCCGGGGGAGGATCCGGGGAGAGGGGGAGAATTCCTTTGAGAATGATAGCAATGGTAATTGAGGCCAAAAATTGTGCATATTTCACGCATTTTTCAATAATTTTTTAAAATTTCTAAAACGAAAGGTAAAATGTTACATTTTAACAGATATCCAATGTCTTGTCCCCCATCCCCTTTAAACTTTTTCCGACGTGATTGCGTCGCTTGCCCATCCACCCACCCTCATTTTTTTCCTAGATCTGGGCCTGATTTTCACAATATGCAACTGTAACATTTTAGCTATAAAATAGGTTTAGGTATACATTTTAATTGTACTCTAGTCCAAGGTATTATATTTTAGCTGAATGTTGACTGATCTTAGATTATTACTGCATACTGACTGGTCTTAGGTTCTAACTGCACACTGACTGATCTTAGATTTTCACTGCACACTGACTGATCTTAGATTTTAACGGCACATTGACTGATCTCAGATTTCACTGCACACTGACTGATCTTAGATTTTAGCGGCACACTGGTCCTAGATATCACATATTAACTGCACAAAGTAAACTACCCTAGGTAATGCATTTACCTGCACAATGTGTCAAGTATCACATTTTAGCTACCCAATGTACCTAAATATCTCATTTTAGCTTCACATCAGCTTAAATATTGCATTTTAGTTCTAGAAGGGGAAGGTTTCTTTATCGTGCCACGATATTATTGATATTCTGCTGTTTCAAATTTTTTGTAACATTTATTTAATCTTTTTATGTTCCATTGTTGTTAAGGCTACGGATGAAGGAATGAAACTACAATTCGATTGGAAACAATTTGCTCTTGCATTATATTCTGGTGCCTAACTACATCATTTTCGGTGACGTTTATCGGAGGAAACAAATTATATCGTGAAAGCAATTTTAATACAATTACGAGCAGGAAAAAAGTATAAGTGGGGGGGGGGGAGAGGCCAAGAGATTGGATTTCCATTGCAATATGACATTTTCCTTTTAGATGTCTGCGAAACATTTCTTGAAAATTGCGGAAATATGCGCAAGTTTAATCATTCTTTTGCTTCCATTACCGTTACTAGCATTCTCAAAGGAGGAGGCAGGGAATATGTAAATATGCCCCTTTCTCTAAAACCCGGCTTTGCATACGTGCACTGCCACTCAGTGGAACGGCAGGAATTCCTCTATCGCATCGTCACTTCTGGTGAAAATGAGATTCATCTCCTTAGGCTGGGAATCGAAGACAGAATCGATGGCATGGGAGAACAGCTCTTCCTTCACGAGAAAGAAGTTCAAGAACGTGTAGCGACACAGGGCATATAGTTGTTGGTGGCATTGCTTACCTGGACTTTAGGGCAACAGTGAATGCAGACCGATATCTGCACAAGGCTGTGGTATCAGAAGTAATAATCTGGTTTCCTCATGAAGGAAGTGATACTTCTCGAAAGGCATCGCCAGCCTCCTTACCTTCCTGGAGCGGTTTGGTGAGAATGTCTTGACCATCCCTGGGGCGGGGGTGGCTCAGTCGGTAGCGCGCCAGGCTCGTAATCTATAGTTCCCAGTTCGAGTCCCAGCTGGGTCAGCGTTGAGATTTATCTCCGCAAAATTCCCCGCCCTGCCCGCGGTCAGTAGGGGACACCGATGGGCTTGGAAAGTCCGCCGTCCGTCGGATGGGACGTTAAGCCGTGGCCCCGTGTGCGGGAGAGCCATACCCTGTGCACGTTAAAGAACACGCTGGATGGCCTTGACGGGAGGCTACCATCTGTCTCCCAACAGCTGTTCCAGTGGGTCCCCTCCCCCAACCTTCTCTGAGCCTTCGGGGTCCATGTGACTTGGCCATTTAGCCCATGGCGTGGAAAAAAGTGCCGCTCAGAGGTAAAACAACCCAACCCAACCCTTGACCATCCCTCATACATCCGGGACCTTTTGCTTAGACATCAACTTGTTTTGACTAGTGAAGAAGCACTTTGAAGAGAGACAGTTACGACATGATGGCTAGCGGGCAGCGATGTGTGTCTGCAGAGGCAAACTGAGCCATTTTCTTTAGTGAATCAATCGATCAGCTGATATATCACTTGAGAGAATTATTTTAATCACTTTCTGATTAAGCAGAAAAATAAATGGTATGTCTAGTATTATGTTCTGTGATTATTATATCGACATAATAATACGAGTAAAGCACACCCTTTGATTTTGCGTACTGAATGTCCCATGCAGTATTTTTGTTTTCGTGTCTTATTTTGATAAAAGAGAATGAATCTCATTTTCACCAGAAGTGACGATGCGATAGACGAATTCGTGCCGTTCCACTGAGTGGCAGTGCACGTATGCAAAGCCGGGTTTTAGAGAAAGGGGCATAATTGCAGGGCCGTGCCGTGCTATGATACAGAGAGGCGGCCGCATCAGGCGGCACCGTAAGGGGGCGGCATAAGCAGCGAAATCAAAATACAAATTGAACCATTCAATAATTAAAAGTCTTTACGCAACGCTTTTCTATATTGGTCTATGTTATTCCGATATTGATGTATACGATTTATGATTTATCGTACGCCTCTGCCTAAGCACTTTCGGTACCCTTTGATCTCGGTTTCTGGTGCAGGTGCATCGTTGGCGAGCGCTCGCAGAAAGACTTTTGATCTGACAGCACGAAGCTATTATTTTTGTTTATAATACCGCGCGGCCGCTCCTAAAAGCTGTGGCGGCAATTATCACAAAAGACAATTGCACGTGTTACGTGTTGATAGTTCTGCTTTGAGCTTACAATTATTGACAATATTTTACGGGACCTGGTTTCGAGCCCCGGGTAAGGCATGGATGTTCATGTTGTTTTCTGCTGAGGTCCTGCCATCCTCTCAGATCTTCGACTATGGCATATAAACTGACAGACTCCTGTCAGACCTCTGTGGCAAGCAGCTGCTTGAGGGGGTATTTATTTATTTTTTTAATTTGTCATGAGAAGTGGCAAGTGGCTGTGCTGTATTTAAATCAGTAAATCAGATACATAATATATCTGTATCAGTATAATATTTGTGCATTTGTACTAATTCAGTTTTTGTGTTTAAAATGTAGATCAGGTAAGAGAATTATTGTTTTTTACAGCAATTGCAGTTACTTATTATCATTGAAAATGATTATGTTATGACAATAGGGACTCGAATTAAAAAGTAGCATTTGCATGGACTGGGTATATCTCAGGTGCGGAACGTGTGCCTCTGTGTAATAGATTAGAGAGTTATTTAGGTAATATTGGGCTACTTTTGCGTTCTGTGTGGGATAGAGAGAGAGTTGCTTAGGAAATATTTGCATTTGCCTACTTTTGCGTTCGTTATTTATTGCTCTATTTTTACCAAATTCATATACGTTGAAGTGGAGACAATACAATAACAAGTTAAAGAAAGGCATATGCCAAAATGGCTGCTAGCTGTCAATTTGACAGATATTCGTTATCTATTTATTATGTTCTGTTACCTACAAATCTTACTAGCTTTGCAACTCATTTCTATCGTTATTTTATCTACCCTATTTTAAAAGCATGATAAGCATCATCATATTTAATCATTTTCAATGACCCCCCTCCCCCCCGGTGCATCTTTGCGAAGGACTGTGAATTTCTATTTAATATTTTTATTACAGTATGGAACAGAAAAGGAAAAAAATGTCTGGAAGTCAATATAAAAAGAAACGCTTAAAGAAAGAGGAACAAGGAAGAAAGCTAAGCTATGTTATGAAGGAATTCTTAGTACAAAAGTCCTGTTTAGATGAGCCGTCCACATCCACATCAACAGCGACTGCTTTGGATTTGGCAAATAAAAACTCAGTGCCGCCCCGATCACTTCCAGAAGAAGTTGTTGAAGAGAGCCAAAAAATAACATCATCAGAAGTTCATTAAGAGCCGGGTAGCAGTAGCAGTGGCAGCCAGCAGGTATTAAACGAAATTCCTTCTGATCCTGCATTATGGAATGCTATCTACATGTCATCTGAAATTCGTCAAATACTGGTTGAGAAGAGTCCACATCAAATTAATGAATTCGAGTTTCCTTTTAATAAAGGAAGGCGTAGATTTTCTCCCTCGCATTATTTGAAAGTGTTGAGCAATAGTGAAGTTGAGAGAAGTTGGTTGATTTACTCTGTTACAAATGATGCCATTTTTTGCTTTTGTTGTATATTATTTGATATTTCGTCTGCTATTAATGACTGGCCCAAAAAAAGGTTATTCTGACTGGGGAAATCTTATAAGAGCCCTCACAATGCACGAAAAGTCTGTAAATCACAGAAATGCTTTTAGAGCATGGAAAGAATTGGACATTCGATTAGGAGCAGAAAAAAACTATTGACGCTGAATATCAACGAATTATGGATATGGAAATTCAGCATTGGAGAGGAGTTCTAAAAAGAATTATGTCAATAATTAGACTATTGGGCTCACAATGCTTAGCTTTTCGTGGAACAACTGAACATTTGTTTCAGCCTAATAACGGAAACTCTAAAGTTGGTAGAATTGCTTTCTGAGTTTGGTCCAGTTATGGAAGAACATATCAGGAGAGTTCAACGCGAGTCTGATAAATGGTCTGTGACTTATCTAAGCAATAATATACAAGATGAATTGATGAATTTGATGGGAAATGTGATTTTAAGCAATTAAAAATCGCTAAATATTTTTCGATAATCGCCGATTGCACCCCAGACGTAAGTCATATTGAACAGCTCTCATTAACAATAACAGTTGTCGCTTTAAACTCCATTCAAAATAAATATGAAATTGAAGAATTCTTTATTGTTTTTTTGAAGCTAGTGATTCAATCGGAGAGGGTTTGACAGAACTTATTCTGACACATTTGGAAAAGTAAGGTTTAGAGTTAAAGTGGCTTAGAGGACAAGGCTATGACAACGGAGCTAATATGAAAGGAGTAAGAAAGGGTGTACAAAATAGAATACTTGAAAAATATCCAAGGGCGTTTTATGTGCCCTGCGCATGTCATTCTTTAAACCTAGTTGTGAATGATGCAGCGTCTTCTTCTGCAGAAACAGCAACTTTTTTTTCTATTCTACAAGAACTTTACACTTTTTTTTCCTGGTTCTACAAAGCGTTGGGAAGTGCTAAAAATATGTTTCACAATTAACTCTAAAACCATTGAGTGCTACTAGGTGGTCAAGCACAATAGATGCGTTAAAACCTTTACGATTTCAACTTTGCGAAATCTATGATGCATTATTCCAAATAATAGAAGACATCAACATAGATGCAGAAACTAAAGGTAAAGCAAGAGGGTTAGCAAAAAATATTAAAAATTACAAGTTTATATGCGGTGTAATTCTTTAGTATGATATTTTATTTGATATAAATTCAGTCTCGAAGTTATTGCAATCTGTTACTATAAATTTGTCGGATTGTGTAAGGATATTATCAGAAACCATAAAAAAGGGGAAAGTTATAGATAATCTGGATATGATTAGATGAAAATTGCTGCTAATGAGATTGCAGAGAATCTTGAATGCAGTGCAGAATTTCCTGCCGAAACTGAAGTTAGAGCCAGAAGGAAAAAGCGTCAATTTGACTATGATGAAGCTGTCGATCAACCCTTAACAGAGGAGAATAAATTTAAAATAAACTTTTTCAATTATATTCTGGACATTACCCTTAATTCTCTGAATGAACGATTCACGCTTCTGGAAACCCATAGCAAAAAATTTCAGTTTTTATATGACATTTTAAAACTCAAGGATATAGATGACAAAACGCTAGAAAATTATTGTACCAGTCTCCAGTCAATACTTTCGGTCGAAAATGAATCAGATATAAATGCAAATGATCTTCAAGAAGAATTACGTGATGCATCCCGAATGCTAACCATATTCCATGAAACCTTTGGATGTTTTAAATTATTTGTGCCAAAATAACTTAACTACTTTGTATCCGAATACTGTTGTAGCTCTGAGAATTTTATTAACACTCCCTGTCTCTGTAGCTAGTGGGGAAAGAAGTTTTTCCAAATTAAAATTAATAAAACACTACTTAAGAAGTTCAATAAGCCAAACAAAACTTAGAAATCTGTCATTAATTTCTATTGAATCTACATTGGCTGCCACTCTAGACTACACATCCCTAATTAACGAATTTGCTAAAGTTAAAGTCAGAAGGGTAAAACTGTAGTAGATTGTTGTAGTTGATAGCTGATATCATTATTTTAAAGTAGTTTACATTTTCAAATTAAAAATAGTATTAGTAGATTTTGTGCAGTTTTTTTAAATCACAATCAGAGGTTATTTTAAAGAAAAAATCATTTAAGGGGCGGCATTTTGAAGACATACATCATAATGAGAAAATCTACCGCACGGCCCTGCATAATTGCATATCCCTGCCTCCTCCTTTGAGAATGCTAGTAACGGTAATGGAAGCAAAAGAATGATTAAACTTGCGCATATTTCTCCAATTTTCAAGAAATGTTTCGCAGACATCTAAAAGGAAAATGTCATATTGCAATGGAAATCCAATCTCTTGGCCTCTCCCCCCCCCACTTATACTTTTTTCCTGCTCGTAATTGTATTAAAATTGCTTTCACGTTATAATTTGTTTCCTCCGATAAACGTCATCGAAAATGGTGTAGTTAGGCACCAGAATATAATGCAAGAGCAAATTGTTTCCAATCGAATTGTAATTTCATTACTTCATCCGTAGCCTTAACAACAATGGAACATAAAAAGATTAAATAAATGTTACAAAAAATTTGAAACAGCAGAATAGCAATAATATCTTGGCACGATAAAGAAACCTTCCCCTTCTAGAACTAAAATGCAATATTTAAGCTGATGTGAAGCTAAAATGAGATATTTAGGTACATTGGGTAGCTAAAATGTGATACTTGACACATTGTGCAGGTAAATGCATTACCTAGGGTAGTTTACTTTGTGCAGTTAATATGTGATATCTAGGACCAGTGTGCCGCTAAAATCTAAGATCAGTCAGTGTGCAGTGAAATCTGAGATCAGTCAATGTGCCGTTAAAATCTAAGATCAGTCAGTGTGCAGTGAAAATCTAAGATCAGTCAGTGTGCAGTTAGAATCTAAGACCAGTCAGTATGCAGTAATAATCTAAGATCAGTCAACATTCAGCTAAAATATAATACCTTGGACTAGAGTACAATTAAAATGTATACCTAAACCCATTTTATAGCTAAAATGTTACAGTTGCATATTGTGAAAATCAGGCCCAGATCTAGGAAAAGAATAAGGGTTGGTGGATGGGCAAACGACGCAATCACGTCGGAAAAAGTTTAAAGGGGATGGGGGACAAGACATTGGATATCTGTTAAAATCTAACATTTTACCTTTCGTTTTAGAAATTTTAAAAAATTATTGAAAAACGCGTGAAATATGCACAATTTTTGGCCTCAATTACCATTGCTCTCATTCCCAAAGGAATTCCCCCTCTCCCCGGATCCGGCCCACTGCTCAATTAAAAACACCAGATTAGCCGGGTAGAGTCAATACACCCAAGGCCACTCCAGTTATAACTAAAATTTGGTCTCTTATTTGCAAAAACCAGATCTCAATTAGGCCCATTTGGCAGCTAAAGAAAGTAAAACTAATGTTCAAAATGTAACTAAAAAATGATTTTACATCAATTACATAGCTAGATAAAAGAGTTGTAAGACTATAAGAACGCAGGCAAGTTATCTTTATTGATACCACTTCAATTAGTGTCTCCTTATTATTCCTTACTTCAATACAAAAAATGCCAAAAAAGAAATCACAACCCAAAGCTGGAATGAAAAAAAGTTGTTGTGCAACTGAATACACTTACGGTTACTTTCCTATCATTTAGTGACTTGTTTCGGAACATGTTTGAAGAAACTCTGTCGAAGAGTTTTATCTTGGTAATGTTTTAATGATTCGTGCAAACGTTTTTTTACCATTTAAGAACATTAGAATTAGGTACATCTTTTCTATTCAAATACGAGGATGGTATGTTTTTTATAATCATTGCAAGTTCTTCATCAGGAGAAGAAAGATATAACGAACGTGCTTTTATGCGATTATATAAGATGCAACAAATCAGGAGGTGAAAGCAAGAGAATGTTGTCTGAGGAAAAAGAGAGTCCGTAATCATGAATCCTTTTCAGATACAAATGAAGAAGAAATTATTCTGTGTTTGAAATTTCTACAAAATTCAGAAGTCATCTTGTTCTCTTAAACAAACTTTTAAATAGGGTGGCCAGAAGGTATTCTTTAAAGAGATCATTTTTTTACTTCGGATCTTTTTGTTGCCCTCCTTTTGTTGACGAAATGTTGTTTTTTTTAATTAGTAACAAAATTTTTATTTCTAATATGTATAACGATACGCAAATATGTTAATATTTTATGAAAGTTAAAAAAATAAGAAATTATTGAACGAATATATTAAAAATTAAACAGAAGAGTTTCATGGTAACCAAATTGTCAAATTCAAATGACATTTACTCCTGATTGTTAACAGTGATTCCTGATTCACCTGGGATTGCTTGATATTGAAAACCATCTTCGGAAAAAAACTACCTTAATTATGAGCTGTAAACGACACTACTATTAGGAAAATAAATTCACTTTGATAATGATCGAATTTGTTAACTCAATTCTGTTGATATATACATATGCGTATATTAGTTTTTAAAATAAAAGTTTTCTAGCAAGTTTTTGTATTATCTGTAAGAAAATTGAAATTAAAATTTTTGCTCTGAATATTTATAAATAAAATAATAAATACCCCCTCAAGCAGCTGCTTGCCAAGAGGTCTGACAGGAGCCTGTCAGTTTATATGCCATAGTAGAAGGTCTGAGAGGATGGCAGGACCTCAGCAGATAAACGGCACATATATCCATGCCTTACCCGGGGCTCGAACCCAGTCCCTTAGATCAGTAGCCAAGCGTGCTAACCACTCGGCCATGGGACGGCTCATATTTATACAGTAATATATATATGGAGGCCCTGAACAAAAGGACCATGGCTTAGCCGGGGATAAGCAGATTTCGACGACACAGCGGTCGAGCACCAAAAACTTTTCGCTGCTTCGTTCTTTTGGATAGTAAGCATCAGTGCTGTGAATAAAATCTCAACGCTGACCCAGCTGGGACTCGAAGCTGTGAACTGCAGATTACGAACCTGGCGCACTATCGACTAAACCACCCCCGCCCCAAACACGAGAGTAATTCATTGTGGACATCAGGGGTAATTCTTTCTATGTGTTGCAGAGCCCCAGCATCCTTTTAAATGGAATTATAAAACTGACATAATGATTAGCACTAAACGTACAGGAGGAGTGTGAAATGCAGAGTTTCTTCAGGTGGGCAGCAGGATAATTTAAATGAGTTGTAGAGCGATTTCAGTTTGGATGCAGAATGATTTCTAGTAGGTCTTAACGTATTTGAGTTGGCAGCAGAGCGATTCGGATTTTTTGCAGTACTGGTGATCTTCTGAATTCACCTATCTCAATTCGTCCCATAAGACACAATTTTCCAAAAGACAACCCAACCGATTAGTAATTTACAGACGAACACCATTAATCACTTGTGCAACAAAGGATAAAATAACCGCCAATAAACGATCAAATGGAGTAAAATCTGAACTTTACTCTTTTAAAGTACCGATTTTTGTATAATGTATATTAAAAGATCTTCATCAGAATTAACCTCTTTCTTTTCTTTGCAAGAATTAACAACAGGATTTAAAAATCTTTTTAAACCTCATTAAAAAACAACAACCAAACACTAATTAATGATAATAGCCAATTTCAGATCACAATGGCAACGTCATTGTCTTCCGTAATGTAACATTTACCGATTGAAATTCCAGAATATTCCAGAAATGCAAAGCGTTTCTCTAATGAGAAAAACAATAAGCAAACCTCGTGGGATCTCATTGCCTCCATTTAAGGCTGACGGCTCGATATAGAAAAAAAAAAAGGTTTCGAATAACATCATATGCTAATGCCCAGAAAAATGCTAATGTATGGGTCCAGAAAAAAAACGCTCTTTTTTTATCTTTGTTCCATTCTTAAAGGGAATTGTTCGTTTTTCATCCCAGAGGTTTAAATTTCCGACTTGCATTCGTCAATTATACATTGTTATTCAGATTATTCGGCAACAGTGGAAGGAATGACGAGGCAGTTCTTTTATTAAGGAATCCACAAGCGTGGGTGAGTTGGCGAGGGGTAATATTCTGACTTTTATTTTTCTCATAAAGAAACCAGAAGTTCAGAAGAATGTCGAAAAGCAATATCTATTCAACAGAACGTTAATGAAGAAGAAATAACTGGCTAGAAAGATTCTAATAAACGAACAAAAATCTTTTCGAGAATTGTCTATCACTTATTAACTGGGATTGAAAAGCGGGTTTCGCAGAAACTAAATCTCCAAAATCAAACACCAGGAGAAAATTCTTCAAAGAATGCATCTTCACGAAATGTTTGAGAATAAATTTCCACTTGAAAACTTATTTGATATAGTTAATGAATTAGGCAACATAACCTTCTAAACATTCGTCTCTCAAATTTTGAAAATACAGTGTCTCACAGTGAAGCGGACACAATCGAAATGTACAATATTTTGAGTTAATCGCTTTAGTTTCTAACACGCACATATACGTATAATATATATAATATATATTATACGTATAATATATATAAATTCAGAAGGTTATAGATTCAGAATATATATAATTCAGAAGGTATATAAATTCAGAAGGTATATAAATTCAGAAGGTTTCAGATCTCCCTCAAAGATTAGGGGATTAAATTCTTGCTCAGTGAAGAGCAGACGAGTGGGGGGGGGGGGAGAAGGAGAATAGTTCTGAATCGGTTTAATGCGAATGAAAGCTTGCAACGCGCTGAATGCCCCCTAATTTATACTTTAAAAAGTTTCGCACAGGAACTACACCGGTTAAATCTGCTAGTAACAAATATTTTCATTCTCGATAGAGTTCATAATGGTTTTCAGTCTAGACAGAGAGTTCAGAAAGGTTTGCAGTCTCGACAGCATTCGGAACGATTTGCAGTCTCGACAGAGTTCAGAAATGTTTGAAGACTCGACTTCTGTCCCAAACCTTGCACTGCTCTTGCATAATCTCGTCAAATACTGTGAACATATATTTTAAACTTTAAAGTACTCGTCGTGCACTTACGATTGACTCTCACACCGCGTAATAACACAGTAACAACTTGATACTTTTTAGAAACTCGAGCGTATATGTTATTTATGTGCTCCTCCTTCGTTTTATTTCATATTTTCATAGAAATATTTATTAGAAAAATTTCTCCAGTGACGTTGAAGAAGAAAGAAAGCCGAAAATTGAACTCCGTCTGCCTTCCTTCCGTTTCATGATGTGGTGGGTGCACAACACTTTATTTAGGTGCTGATTCTTCTAACAGTTAAACAGAGTTAAACTTAACGCTTTCACCAATTATTTCAAGATTCATTCACTTAACTTCGGTGAAGAGAAAAATCCCACATTTCTGTTCATGACAAAAACGCGCCTCCTTTTAAAAACAGCGGAACTTTTGTCTCAAAGGAAACTTGAAAAGCTCACGAAACGGATTACCGATCGAATGTTGTGTAAAAATGTTAGCGGGAGCATAAAAGAGGCATAAAATCTGTTGTGAGTGCAATTGTAAAATACTGCGCAAATGCCTTTGTGCTTATGTAAGTGGGAAGAAAAGAAGATTTGAAAATAAATGTGTCTGCAATTTCAGACTTTGTTTTCAAGGCTCAAAAGTCTTTTTCTGACTGTTTTCGTCTTAAGAAGATGAAGCGTCGATTGATTGAGAGCAAAAATTGTTTCATTTTGTTGAATAATTCTACTTCTTGAGTCCGGATTTTGTTTCGCTTCATCTCTAGTCTGCTATTCATAACTTGAATCGAAGTTACTTGATTTGAAGGGGGTATATAGTACGTATATGTGCGTGTTAGAAACTAAAGAGATTAACTCAAAATGTTGTACATTTCGATTGTGTCCGCTTCACTTTGAGACACTGTATTTTCAAAATTTGAGAGACGAATGTTTACAAGGTTATGTTGCCTAATTCATTAACTATATCAAATAAGTTTTCAAGTGGAAATTTATTCTCAAACGTTTCGTGAAGATGCATTCTTTGAAGAATTTTCTCCTGGTGTTTGATTTTGGAGATTTAGTTTCTGCGAAACCCGCTTTTCAATCCCAGTTAATAACTGATAGAAAATTCTCGAAAAGATTTTTGTTCGTTTATTAGAATCTTTCTAGCCAGTTATTTCTTCTTCATTAACGTTCTGCTGCATAGATATTGCTTTTCGACATTCTTCTGAACTACTGGTTTCTTTATGAGAAAAATAAAAGTCAGAATATTCCCCCTCGCCAACTCACCCACGCTTGTGGATTCCTTAATAAAAGAACTGCCTCGTCATTCCTTCCACTGTTGCCGAATAATCTGAATAACAATGTATAATTGACGAATTGTTACAATGCAAGTCGGAAATTTAAACCTCTGGGATGAAATACGAACAATGCCCTTTAAGAATGGAACAAAGATAAAAAAAAGAGCGTTTTTTTTCTGGACCCATACATTAGCATTTTTCTGGGCATTAGCATATGATGTTATTCGAAACCTTTTTTTTTTCTATATCGAGCCGTCAGCCTTAAATGGAGGCAATGCGATCCCACGAGGTTTGCTTATTGTTTTTCTCATTAGAGAAACGCTTTGCATTTCTGGAATATTCTGGAATTTCCATCGGTAAATGTTACATTACGGAAGACAATGACGTTGCCATTGTGATCTGAAATTGGCTATTATCATTAATTAGTGTTTGGTTGTTTTTTTTAATGAGGTTTAAAAAGATTTTTAAATCCTGTTGTTAATTCTTGCAAAGAAAAGAAAGAGGTTAATTCTGATGAAGATCTTTTAATATACATTATACAAAAATCGGAAGTTTAAAAGAGTAAAGTTCAGATTTTACTTCATTTGATCGTTTATTGGCGGTTATTTTATCCTTTGTTGCACAAGTGATTAATGGTGTTCGTCTGTAAATTACTAATCGGTTGGGTTGTCTTTTGGAAAATTGTGTCTTATGGGACGAATTGAGATAGGTGAATTCAGAAGATCACCAGTACTGCAAAAAATCCGAATCGCTCTGCTGCCAACTCAAATACGTTAAGACCTACTAGAAATCATTCGGAATCCAAACTGAAATCACTCTACAACTCCTTTAAATTATCCTGCTGCCCACCTGAAGAAACTCTGCATTTCACACTCCTTCTTTATGTTTAGTGCTAATCATCATGTCAGTTTTATAATTCCATTTAAAAGAATGCTGGGGCTCTGCAACACATGGAAAGAATTACCCCTGATGTCCACAAAGAATTACTCTGATGTTTGGGGCGGGGGTGATGCTCTGATGTCGATAGCGCACCAGGTTCGTAATCTGCAGTTTCCAGCTTCGAGTCCCAGCTGGGTCAGCGTTGAGATTTATTTCCGCAAAACTCCCCACCTTTCGCACGGTCAGTAGAGAACACCGATGGGCTTGAGAAGGATGCCGTCCTCGGATGGGACGTTAAGCCGTGGCCCCGTATACGGGAGAGTTATACCCTTTGCACGTTAAAGAACACGCTGGATGGCCTTGACGGGAGGCTATTTACTATCTGTCTCCCAATAGCTGTTCCAGTGGGTCCCCTCCCCCAACCTTCTCTGAGCCTTCGGGGTCTATGTGACCTGGCCATTTTGCCCATGGTGTGCAGAAAAGCCGCTCAGAGGTAAATTCTGATGTTCACAATGAATTACTCTGATGTTCACAATGAATTACCCTGATGTTAACAATGAATTTTTCTGATGCTCACAATGAATTACCCTGATGTTAACAATGAATTACTCTGATGTTCACAATGAATTTTTCTGATGTTCACAATGAATTACCCTGATGTTAATAATGAATTACTCTGATGCTCATAATGAATTACCCTGATGTTAACAATGAATTACTCTGATGTTCACAATGAATTACCCTGATGTCCATAATGAATTCTTCAGAAGCAATTGCCCTGATATAATCCACCAATTACTACGATACCCACGATAGAATTACCCTGATGCCTACCACAAAATTACTCTGATGCTCACCATAGAATCACCCTGAGGACCAGCACAAATAACCTGATGCTCACAGCAAATTAAAAAAAAATTTAAAAAAATAAATTAAAAAAATCAGCGTTGAGATTTATCTCCGCAAACCTTTCGCACGGTCAGTAGGGAACACCGATGGGCTTGAAAGGGCCGCCGTTCTTCGGATGGGACGAAAAGATGGGATGGAAAAGATGCGATAAAGCCGTGGCACCGCGTGCGGGAGAGCCATACCCTGTGCACGTTAAAGAACACGCTGGATGGCCTTGACGGGAGGCTACCATCTGTCTCCCAACAGCTGTTCCAGTGGGTCCCCTCTCCCAACCTTCTCTGAGCCTTCGGGGTCCATGTGACCTGGCCATTTAGCCCATGGTGTGCAAAAAAGTGCCGCTCAGAGGTAAAGCAAACCAACTCAAAAAATCATAGTGAATGAATTGATTGCACTAGTGAGTAATTTGAGGTGGTAATAGAGCAAAGAAACAGAAGGTGGCAATTCCAAATTCGTATACAGCTTCCTCTTATCATAACTTAAACAACGTAAATATTTTACCCCTTAACCTTTTACCGCTCCCAAAAAGCGGTCCCCTCCTCTACAAAAAAGAGAACTCCTCCTAAAAGGCAAGAACTAAGACCACCAAATTTGGTGTACAATTTCCTTTTATCATGACTTATAGATAGGATTGTTTTACTTCTGAGCGGCCCTTTTTTGCGCACAATGGGCTAAATTGCCAGCTCGCAAGGACCCAGAGGGTTCAGGGAATGCTGGGGGTGGGGGATCCACTGAGCAGCTGTTGAGAGACAGATGCTAGCCTCCCGTCAAGGCCATCCAGCGTATTCTTTAGTCTGCACAGAGTATGGTTATCCCCCACAAATGGCCACGGCTTAACGTCCCATCCGATGGACGGCGGCCTTTCCAAGCCCATCGGTGTCCCCTATTGACCGTGATCAGGGCTGAGACGTGCGTTCATTGTGCGTTCCTTAACGTCCACAGTGTGCTCTCCCGCGCATGGACCAACAAGAACTGGAATTAATGTCCTATCCGATGGACGGCAGCCTTTCCAGGACCATCGGTGTCCCCTACTGACCGAGGGCAGGGCGAGGAGTTTTGCGGAAATAAATCTCAATGCTGGCTCAGGCGGGACTCGAACCTGAAAGCTGTAGATTATGAGGCATCCCCACCTCTATAGGTAGGGTTTAACTCCTAAACTTTCTTCACCTTTCCCGAAAAAATCTCCCTCAAAAAAGAAAATCCGTAAACGATTTGCTGAGCATAAACGAGATATCTTGAATGAAAGCTTTCGATAAGGAAAGTATCACAAATTACCTCAAATTACGTCCCTTATCTTTCCCCCTCTAAATGCAAGATTTGGGTTGTTTTACCTCTGAGCGGCACTTTTTTGCACACCATGGGCTAAATGGCCAGGTCACATGAACCCGAAAGGCTCAGAGAAGGTTGGGGGAGGAGACCCACTGGAACAGCTGTTGGGAGACAGATGGTAGTCTCCCGTCAAGGCCATCCAGCGTGTTCTTTAACGTGCACATGGTATGGCTCTCCGCACACGGGGCTACGGCTTAACGTCCCATCCGACGGACGGCGGCCTTTCCAAGCCCATCGGTGTCCCCTACTGACCGTGGACAGGGCGGGGAATTTTGCGGAGATAAATCTCGACGCTGACCCAGCTGGGACTCGAACCTGGGAACTACAGATTACAAGCCTGGCGCGCTACCGACTGAGCCACCCCCGCCCATATATAGAGAGTTTGAATTAACGACCGAGTAAATCGGCTAGTTTCTCATTCCCAATAAACTTTCTCACCTTATATTCTACGTCGAGATAAAATTGTTACTTTATACCCTTATTCCTTTAATGCACATCGAGGGAAATAAATGTCTCAATTCCCATCGGGACGTCAATTCCTTTCAACTGATGCGCAAGCTGTCTCTTGGTCCAATCAATCTCTTCAGCTGCGCAGTTGTCTCCATTCTTGAAATCTTTCAAACACGAGATTTAGATTAGTCTCAGCATGTCGCCTCTTATTACACCCGCAGACGTCACAAACGCTACCGCCTTTTCCATCAGCGACAGTTCACACTCATTATTTACAAGACACAACTCGTCGCTTTATACAACTCGTGAGTCCGCCCTCAACGTGGTCCTTCATAAGCTTTCAAAACTGTAAGCAATTTGTTATTGGGTTGGGTTGTTTTACCTGTGAGCGACGCTTTTTTTCACACAATGAGCTAAATGGCCAGGTCACAAGGACCCCGAAGGTTCAGAGCCAGGCCCGTAATCTGCAGTTCCCAGGTTCCCAGCTGGGTGAGTGTTGAGATTTATCTCCTCAAAACTCCCCGCCTTGCCCACGGTCAGCAGGGGACACCGATGGGCTTGGAAAGGCCGCCGTCCGTCGGATGGGACGTTAAGCCGTGGCCGTGTGCGGGAGAGCCATACCCTGTGCACGTTAAAGAACACGCTGGATGGCCTTGACGGTAGGCTATCATCTGTCTCCCAACAGCTGTTTCAGTGGGTCCCTCCCCCAATCTTCTCTGAGCCTTCGGGGTCCATGTGACCTGGCCATTTAGCCCATGGTGCGTAAAAAAGTGCAGCTCAGAGGTAAAACAACCCAACCCAACTCGAGGTATTTGACTTCGGGCACTTTCTTTTGATAGACAATGCACGATGCCTGTTAGTGAACACACTGGATGACCTCGATGGAAGGTCATCCAGCATGTTCCGCAATCCATATCTGAGCCCTTGTCCTTTCATTTCACCATTTAGTCTAATATTGCTGTACATTACCATCAGCTTTTGAGTGCACTTTCCTAGACTAGGGAGTTCAGCAGGCATCGCACCAGGCTGATAACCTGCAGTTCCCAGGGTCGAGTTCCACCTGGGTCAGCAGTGAGATTTACCACCGCTAACCCCCTCCCTGCTCTCGGTGAGAAGGGGCATACAGTTGGGCTCCGAAAAGCCGCCGTCCCTTGTATGGGACGTAAAGATGCGGACTTATGTGCCGGAGAGACACACTCTGTGCACATTAAAGAACAAGTCGGATGACTTTGACGAAAGGTTTTCATCTGCCTCGTAACAGCTGTTCCAGTGAGTCCTCTCTCTCAAACTTCTCTGAGCCTTTGGAGTCTTTGTGACCTGGCCATCAGACTCTCATTATAATCTTCACAAAACACATACATAAATTTTGAACCCGCTCACAATAGAAGGTCTAATTCCAAGACTCTCTTTTTTCTTCATATATAGTTATAAGGCTGAAAAAGAGAGAGAATAACACTTAAGAATGAGTATAGATAATTTACATAAAACATTGGGATATTCCTTTGTTTTCAATTTTATTTCCAATATATCATTCACATAATTATTTTACATGTGATATTAGATTTAGAAAATTAAAGATTTTGAATAAAGTTTGATTAACTTGTAAATCAACTGTATTTAAATAGTATCTTTGGTAAAATCAGTCTTGATTTATGAAAGAAGAGGATTTAGTATATTGCCCTGTAGCTTTAAAATAAATGTTCATGGCCACCAATAAGCCGGGGGGGGGGGGCTCAGTCGGTAGCGCGCCAGGCTCGTAATCTGTAGTTCCCAGGTTCGAGTCCCAGCTGGGTCAGCGTTGAGATTTATCTCCGCAAAAATTCCCCGCCCTGCCCACGGTCAGTAGGGGACACCAATGGGCTTGGAAAGGCCGCCGTCCGTCGGATGGGACGTTAAGCCGTGGCCCCGTGTGCGGGAGAACCATAACCTGTGCACGTTAAAGAACACGCTGGATGGCCTTGACGGGAGGCTACCATCTGCCTCCCAAAAGCTGTTCCAGCGGGTCCCCTCCCCCAACCTTCTCTGAGCCTTCGGGGTCCATGTGACCTGGCCATTTAGCCCATGGTGTGCAAAAACGTGCCGCTCAGAGGTAAAACAACCCAACCCACCAATAAGGGGGTTAGTACATTACTGACAGAATATACTGTTCCTTGTCAATTTAAACTCCGATTTATACACTGATTAAAGGTAAAAAAAAAACAGTGTCGCCAAATACGCATTGAAATATTACCTGCAAGACAATAAGACAAGGAAACCCGAAAACCTGAGAATAACCAGAAGAGGAGAAGAGTTTGCATGCAGGTGATGGAGATGTAAATTATAGAGAGGGAAGAAAGGAATCCACTTGTTATTTCGGGGAAGAGGAGGGTCTAGTAGAAGAAAGAATTATGGGTATCTGGAAGCTTTGGAATAAGAGCGGTCTTCGATGATTACAGAGAAGAAAATGGTCAGGAGGAGATGTCAGAGAATAAATGGAGAAGCGAGAGAACAGAAAGAAGTTGAAGCATATTCGTTTCGGAGAATGGCGAGCGAAGAGGCAAATGCGTGCGACGAAGGGTAGCTGAGTGTGCGCGAGAAACGGCTCTTCTCGCCGGAAGAGGGGGGGGGGGAAGAAAAATGGTCCGCTAAATTTCTGAAAGGTTGAGATGATGAAGAGTGTGATGGCATATTAATGGGCACTGCGTCATGCCTTACAAATATATAGTATGTGTAGCAGTAAAGCTGTTTGTTCCACGGAGACGGAGTGATGCTGTGGAGGTCTTTTCTTCTGCGGTCGCATTGAAGGGACAGAATGGATGCTCGTGCGATCGAAGAGACTTTGAAGGAGCAAACTTCGGTTCATTGGGTTGAAAACTGAGAGACACGACGATGTGTTATCATTTGCATAACGGGTGGAATTCAGAGAGAGATTTTTTTTCGGTTATATTTCAAAAAGGAAGTTTAAAATTTCAAAATGCAGTTTAATCGCTGATGTTAAGGCTGAGGAGTTATTTGTGTGCAAACAGTTAGGCTCTGTAGATAGTTAATTAAATATTGTATTATTTTAGGCAAAGCAGGAGGGATCGTAGATAACATTATATGATATACCCTCAGTGATAATTGAATAGTGAGGCGGCGGGGGGCTCAGTCGGTAGCGCGCCACGCTCGTAATCTGCAGTTCCCAGGTTCGAGTCCCAGCTGGGTGAGCGTTGAGATTTATCTCCTCAAAATTCCCCGCCCTGCCCACGGTCAGTAGGGGACAGCGATGGGCTTGGAAAGGCCGCCGTCCGTCGGATGGGACGTTAAGTCGTGGCCCCGTGTGCGGGAGAGCCTACCCTGTGCACGTTAAAGAACACGCCCGATGGCCATGATGGGAGGCTACCATCTGTCTCTCAACAGCCGTTCCAGTGCGTCGCCTACCCCAACCTTCTCTGAGCCTTCGAGATTCTTGTGACCTGGCCATTTAGCCCATGGTGTGCAAAAAAGTGCCGCTCAGAGGTAAACCAACCAAACATCGAATAGTGACCCTCCTACGTTAATTCAATGCGCTTTCGAAGTGCTCTAACTCTTAAAATAAGCGCTTTAAGGGAAAATGTGAGTAAAGCTAAAATGAATATCTCAATCAATTATATCTAAATATCGATTTTCAATAGTATTCTTTTTGTATTTGAATAGGTATGGAGGTTTAAATATTTCAGAGCAACAATGCGTTCTAAGAAATTTGCTTAAAAAATTTAACGAATATTGAAGAAATTAGTTACACACACTTTAAATTATGTCGTTATTTATGAAATTGTTTGAAACAAAGTTGCAGTTCCCAGATTCCAGTCTCGTTTGAGAGTCAGCTTTGAGATAAATCTCCGCAAAAAACTTCCTGCCTTGCCGTCGGTCAGTAAGGAACACCGACAGGCTTGCAAAGGCCACCGCTCGTCGAATGGGAACGTTAAGCCGTGGCCCCTGTGTGTGAGAGCCATATCCTGTGCATGTTAAAGGAAAAACTACCATCTGTCTCCTAACAGCTGTCCAGTGGGTCTCCTCCCCCCAACCTCCAGTGAGCCGTAAGAGATCTTTGTGACCTGACCATTTAGTCCATTGTGTGCAAAAAAAGTGCCGCTGAGAGCTAAAACAGCCCAACCCAACCCATTTCTCAAGAGAACAAGGAAATTTACGAATTTGTGTTCTTGAAAGTGTGTTCTTGGGATCTCCATTCCCATCACTTCGCAGAACTGACCTTCCCAGAAAGGGTATGTCTGGTGATAAACTGGACAGTCGTTGAGGCAGGTGATTAGGCAATACCAGCTTGAGATTACCTGATAGATGGATGCTGGCTGCCTCCAGCATCCATCTATCAGGTAATCTCAAGTACCTACAAAAGTAGTACCTATAAAATGTTTTGGTCGTATATAAAGCATTTGGTGGGTACTGCCGAGAATAAAAGACCTGTAGTATTACGAAAAGCCGTCCCATGGCCGAGTGGTTAGTGCGTTTGGCTACTGATCTAAGGGACCTGGGTTCGAGCCCCGGGTTAAGGCATGGCTGTATTGTGTCGTTTTTCTGCTGAGGTCCTGCCATCCTCTCAGACCTTCTACTATGGCATATAAACTGACAGGCTCCTGTCAGACCTCTGTGGCAAGCAGCTGCTTGAGGGGGTATTTGTTATTTTTATTTATTTATTAGTATTACGAAATGGAAGACCAGTAATGAAATGATCGTTGCTTTAGATTATTTTACATCTAAGCGGCACTTTTTTCACACAATGGGCAAAACTGCAATGATCCCAAGGGCTCAGAGAAAGTTACTGAGAGAGACTCATTGAACAGCTGTTATGGGGACCAGAGAAGTTTGGGAGAAGGAAACCTGCTAGACAGTTGTTAGGAGATAGATAGAAACCGCACTTCAAAGCCATCCAAGCGTGTTCTTTAATGTGCACTGGTGGAGCCTAAAAATCGTTAAGCCGTATACCGTGTGCAAAGGGAGACATCTTTCTTCATTTGTCTCTTAACAGTATTTCACTGGATGTCCATCTCCAACTGAACCCTGTGTCTTTGGAATCCTTCTAACTTGACCATTTAGCCCATTGTTGCCTTACCAACCCAACTTCGCAATGCAAAATTAACCAAAGGAGCCACTTCTGATAACAGAAGAATGCAGAATCCGCTTTCAGTGGCAGCGGTAACAGGTTAGCTCGTTGTGACACAGGGGGCGGGGGTGGCTCAGTCGGTAGCGCGTCAGACTCGTAATCTGTAGTTCCTAGGTTCGAGTCCCAGCTGGGTCAGCGTTGAGATTTATCTTCGCAAATTTTCCCCGCCCTGCCCACGGTCAGAAGGGGACACCGATGGGCTTGGGAAGGCCGCCGTCCGTCGGATGGGACGTTAAGCCGTGGCCCCGTGTGCGGGAGAGCCATACCCTGTGCACGTTAAAGAACACGCTGGAGGCCTTGACGGGAGGCTACCATCTGTCTCCCAACAGCTGTTCCAGTGGGTCCCCTCCCCCAACCTTCTCTGAGCCTTCGGGGTCCATGTGACCTGGCCATTTAGCCCATTGTGTGCAAAAAAGTGCCGCTCAGAGGTAAAACAATCCAATCGTTGTAACACTGCAGTGGAATGGGTTCGAGTCCCTGCATGGTGCGGCGGAGATGGCGCAGCCGGTAACGCACTGTAGTCGTAATCTGCAATTCCCAAGTTCGAGTCCCACCCGGGTTAACGTTGAGATTTATCTCTGCAAAACATCTATCCTGCCCTTGGCGAGGAGCAGACAGCGATGTGAGTGAAAAGGCCGCCGTCTCTGTGATGGGACGTTGAGATTTTTCTCTGCAAAACTTCTATCCTGCCCTTGGCGAGGAGCGGACAGCGATGTGAGTGAAAAGGCCGCCGTCTGTGTGATGGGACGTTAAGCCGTGACGCAGTGCAGGAGAGCCTGCGCACGTTAAAGAACACGCTAGATGGCCTTGATGAGAGGCTACCATCTTTCTCCTAACCGCGGTCCATTGAGTTCCCTTTCTCCAACCTTCTCTGAGCCTTTGAGGTCCTTGTGACCTGGCCATTTAGCCCATTGCGTGCAAAAAACTGCAGCTCTGAAAGGAAAAAAACAACCCTACACAACTACATGTTCATGTATTGGTGTATGTATAGAGCAGGATCTAGGTGAGGGCAAGAAGGCTATGCCCCCCTCCTCCCGTTCAGAATGTTAGCAAGGATAATAGAGGCAAAATATTATTAAACTTATTAATATTTTATGCATTTTCAGGAAACACTTTAAAGACCGTAAAATGGAATGAGAAATGTTATACTGCATTGGAAATTCAGTCTCTTTCACCCCCCCCCCCCCAAGTTTTACATTTTTCCGGATCGATTGGGGGCGGGGGTGGCTCAGTCGGTAGCGCGCCAGGCTCGTAATCTGTAGTTCCCAGGTTCGAGTCCCAGTTGGGTCAGCGTTGAGATTTATCTCCGCAAAATTCCCCGCCCTGCCCACGGTCAGTAGGGGACACCGATGGGCTTGGAAAGGCCTCCGTCCGTCGGATGGGACGTTAAGCCGTGGCCCCGTGTGTGGGAGAGCCATACCCTGTGCACGTTAAAGAACACGCTGGATGGCCTTGACGGGAGGCTACCATCTGTCTCCCAACAGCTGTTCCAGTGGGTCCCCTCCCCCAACCTTCTCTGAGCCTTCGGGGTCCATGTGACCTGGCCATTTAGCCCATGGTGTGCAAAAAAGTGCCGCTCAGAGGTAAAACAACCCAACCCGGATCTCTTGCCTTCCCCGTCCTCTCGCTTCGTTTTTTTTTAGATTCGGTCCTCCAGTTGTATGGGAAAACAGGACAAACCAGATAGAGCTTATAAGTTATCTGCGTCCTTTGTGTAAAAGAGTGCCTTCTTCCATCTTTAAATTAAAAAAAAACTCATAATACCGAAGAATGAATCCTCAATAGACTACTGATCGAAAAATAAAAGATGGAAAAGAAGTTGTCTTAACGAAAATGAGACTACATTTCGCATTTCCCCACTTACAGACAAAATCTCTTTGCTTTTTTTCCATTTCTGTTCTGAAATTTTTTTAACTTTTATCATTAAACATTGCAATGTCGGATGTCGAGAGAGCACGTGGTGAGCGTGGTGAAGAACGCAACTTCATCCCGAAAAGAGGGAAAGGCCTTTGGTCCAGATCATTCTGCATTTTCAAACAGTTCAGAAAGAAGTCTTGCGATCTCGTTTTTCGCTCGCTGGATGTAAGAAATGGAATAATGATGTGCGCGAGTCAATCCCAACACGTGCAGATGATGTGTCGCAGCTCAGCACCACCAACAACAACAATGACAAAGAGATTTGTCTGCAGAATTCTTTGCATCTGGGATCTGCTCTCAGTGTAAAGTGAACGAAAAAAGATAAAGCGGCATTCTGAACATGTTATGAATAAAAGAATTTCTCATTTTGTCGAAGGATACTTTGGGAAAGTAACAATTTGTCAGGATTGTTCTCTTAAAGAAAAAGTTATTTTAATGGGAGACATGTTTCGTTTTTGTGGACGTCGCAAATTGCCTACAGAGAGAGGAAATGCAGATGGTCTCCGGTCTCCCAGGGGATGCTGGCCATTCAGACGTACAGTCGCTCAAAAAAGTATCCGAACACTATGGTTGATTACAGAATTCAGAAAAAATATCTGGCAACGATTTTTTTTAGAAATTAGTGATCTGGCAACCTTCGTGTCACGTGATACGAAGGTTGCCAGATCACTAATTTCTAAATAAAATCGTTGCCAGATGTTTTTTCTGAATTCTGTAATCAACCATAGTGTTCGGATACTTTTTTGAGCGACTGTAGGTGGTCATATTATTTTGATACTAGATCGTGTGGGCTCACTCACGGAAATATTGAGCGTGTGCAGTTGCTGTACACGCTCCAGATATTTTTCCTGAATTCTGTAATCACGTGACACGAAGGTTGCCAGATCACTAATTTCTAAAAAAAATCTTTGCCAGATATTTTTTCTGAATTCTGTAATCAACCATAGTGTTCGGATACTTTTTTGAGCGACTATACAGTGGTGAAGTCCTATTTATGCGATGTGTTTGTTCGTGAAATGCTATAAAATAAGTTATTCAGGTAGGAATGAAAAATCTATTAATAGCGAATCAACAATGAGCAAACTTAGAGACAATGAAGTTGTTTGAGAGAAAACATTTTCGAACAATATTTGGCGGAAAATTGTTTGTAATGATCCTGTCATTGTTCTGTCAACGTAAATAAAAGCTAAATATCATTGTTTCGCGGAATATATCCACGAGTTAAAATCATTTTTCTACATATAACCTATATACACAGTCGTATCAGAATAATATGACCACCTACCATGGAGGGGGGGGGGGGGTCAGTCAGTAGCGCGCCAGGCTCGTAATCTGTAGTTCCCAGGTTCGAGTCCCAGCTGGGTCAGCGTTGAGATTTATCTCCGCAAAAATTCCGCGCCCTGCCCACGGTCAGTAGGGGACACCAATGGGCTTGGAAAGGCCGCCGTCCGTCGGATGGGACGTTAAGCCGTGGTCCCGTGTGCGGGAGAGACATACCCTGTGCACGTTAAAGAACACGCTGGATGGCCTTGACGGGAGGCTACCATCTGTCTCCCAACAGCTGTTCCAGTGGATCCCCTCCCCCAACCTTCTCTGAGCCTTCGGGGTCCATGTGACCTGGCCATTTAGCCCATGGTGTGCAAAAAGTGCCGTTCAGAGGTAAAACAACCCAACCCACCTACCATAGTATATGTATAGTGGGTGGTCATATTATTCTGATACGACTGTGTATAAGCTAAGCTTTGGGGAAGGCAAAAATTTATTGCAATTTGTTTTTTTTATATTAAACTGAATAGGATTCGAGTAAACATGTTGCCGATAGTCATTTTTATTTTTATTTCTTATTTAATTATTAACTCAATAATGCATAAAGAATATTCATATGCAAATTAAAAAATTGTACCCAGCAAAACCTTAGCTTTTCTCCAGAGAATGAGTTGAGAGGCAAAATAATTCCGCTCCCTTCCCTACAGCTGAGACGGACCTGTCTTTGAGACCTGGGTAAGGCATGGATGTTGGGTTGTTTTACCTCTGAGCGGAAATTTTTTGCACACCATGGGCTAAATGGCCAGGTCACATGGACCCCGAAGGCTCAGAGAAGGTTGGGGGAGGGGACTCACTGGAACAGCTGTTGGGAGACAGATGGTAGCCTCCCGTCAAGGCCATCCAGCGTGTTCTTTAACGTGCACAGGGTATGGCTCTCCCGCACACGGGGCCACGGCTTAACGTCCCATCCGACGGACGGCGGCCTTTCCAAGCCCATCGGTGTCCCCTACTGACCGTGGGCAGGGCGGGGAATTTTGCGGAGATAAATCTCTGTTCGAGTCCCAGCTGGGACTCGAACCTGGGAACTACAGATTACGAGCCTGGCGCGCTACCGACTGAGCCACCCCCGCCCCTCCAAGATTGATAACCAATACGTTTATTTAACTTTTGACAACACTGGATTCTTTAATTAAAATTATAAGTACGTACACGCTACATGAATTAAATAAACGTATTTCAGAAAACATTTCCATTTATATATAAGGGAAACTATTGCGCTTAAATGTATATGTCGGAGCCCGATCGTAGAATTGCGAACAACTATTTTCCACTTTAAAAAATAATAAAACTGCGGAAAGATCAAGATTAACAGACAAGCATGTGCAAGCAATTTTAAAAATAACTACAGCTCAACAAATTCAACCAAATTTTGAAGATCTGGTTAATGAAAAACGTTGCCAAGTTTCTTCAAAAAAAAGATGATATTATTTTATTTAAATAATGTTAAATTGAAAAAAGGAAACTTTCCTACATACATGCGCATTTTTTAATATGTTTATATTCTGTGTATTATTATTTTGTATGTATTGATTTGTTTATAATAAAAGCTATGCTTCATCTTTATTTTCATTTGTTTTTTCCGTTTTGCGGCCCGCGATTTAATATATAATACTTAATATGGCCCTCGGAGGTTAACGAGTTTGACATGCCTGATCTAAGGTAATGCCCAGATATCTACAGGATAATTTTGTTGGGATTATAGTTTTATTAATTTTAATATTTATATTAAAAGAATGTGTTCTTTTAGTAGTAAAGATAATGGATTAAACATACACTTTATAAACAGATTAAAAACGAAAAAAAAAAGTAAACTTCAGCTAAAGATCAGTTTCTTTGCCATCTGGAGAGAGAGTTGGGTTGTTTTACCTCTGAGCGGCACTTTTTTTCCACACCATGGGCTAAATGGCCAGGTCACATGGACCCCGAAGGCTCAGAGAAGGTTGGGGGAGGGGACCCACTGGAACAGCTGTTGGGAGACAGATGGTAGCCTCCCGTCAAGGCCATCCAGCATGGTCTTTAACGTGAACAGGGTATGACTCTCCCGCACACGGGCCACGGCTTAACGTCCCATCCGACGGACGGCGGCCTTTCCAAGCCCATCGGTGTCCCCTACTGACCGTGGGCAGAGCGGGGAATTTTGCGGAGATAAATCTCAACGCTGACCCAGCTGGGACTCGAACCTGGGAACTACAGATTACGAGCCTTTCGCGCTACCGACTGAGCCGCCCCCCTCTAGAGAGAGAGAGAAATATTTATGAAGAAACAACACAATCTAAGGAGGTTCAGCTCTTCCTGGAACAAAACCTGAAAATGAATTTCGTTTAATTATCTTGGAAGAACGAATTTTTTTACCTCCAAGTTTATTTCTTAAAACTTCTGAATATTTTATGAGAATCCAGTAGAATATTCGAATCCGCAGCTTAAGTATTTTTATAAAGGAATTAACTGAAACATGGAAGCATAAGAAAAAAAAACGACGAAAGCTTGCCTCTGAAACAATCGATATAACAAAGTGCCTATGTCGTCGCTTGCCATTTTCTTTGTCGCCTTACTGAGTACCCGAGTATTCATTTCATTCTGTGTAACTGAAGAAAGTTTTATCTCTAATTTATTTTAGAGAATGGATTTTATTTTTCTCAATTTTATTTCGGAGAGTTTTTCTAATTTTTGATATCTAGATGACGTAGTCGGTAGATTAGTAGTACCTTCACCTGAACAAGCTAAAAGTTAGGTGAAAAATATTGAATTATGGTGGATCTAAACCCTCGATCTGTTGGTAACGTGTTTAACATACTGTTCTATTCAGCTATCATTGATTTTTTTTTTTGAAATTATGGGTTGGGTTGTTTTACCTCTGAACGGCACTTTTTTGCACACCATGGGCTAAATGGCCAGGTCACATGGACCCCGAAGGCTCAGAGAAGGTTGGGGGAGGGGACCCACTGGAACAGCTGTTGGGAGACAGATGGTAGCCTCCCGTCAAGGCCATCCAGCGTGTTCTTTAACGTGAACAGGGTATGACTCTCCCGCACACGGGCCACGGCTTAACGTCCCATCCGACGGACGGTGGCCTTTCCAAGCCCATCGGTGTCCCCTACTGACCATGGGCAGGGCGGGGAATTTTGAAATTATGATCAGACCTTCAAAGCTATTAGCAGGCTATGACAGAACAAATGACCATGCTATCAACATCGGGAATCGAACCTAGTCCCAAAAGTTGCCGTGTCACCGCGAACCAATGCGATACCACTGCGCCACCTAGGTGGCATTTCAGTCGCGAATCGGTGGTGGTCTCAAGGAAGGGGGGGGGGGGAGTGCAAGAAGTGTCCTTCATTTCAAAAGGTAAAAGAAGGAGTCAGAGGAATAACTACAGCCGTTTAAATGAGTTCTTTTCTTAAGACAGACCGACATCCTCTCCCAGTTCGCCCCCCGAAAAAAAGTTCTCTCTTGGATAATGGGGGACTTTGAAGCTGATACCCCCTTGAAATAATCAGTTGAAAAAAATTGTTTTTTTTCTCAACTATTTATTTCAATTAATTGCATATCTATTTTAAATGATTTTATGTAGGACTACTACTAGTCTGAGAAAAAAAAATAAAATATTAAGTGAAAGAAAAAAATATATTTTTAATTTGTGCTAATTTTGGCAGATGTAGTAAAAGCGGTAAAGTTGTAAAAATAAAAGCGACATATTTAATTGTAAAAGCGACATATTTAATTGTAAAAGAATACTGTTATCAATACGAGAATGAATGGTTGGTCAACAATTTTCCTGTCGAGAAATAACTGAGACTAAACTACCTGACTAGGATTCGAACTCAGATCTCCCAGAAGCACGCCTTAATCGCTAGACTATCAAGAATCTCTTGATGATCCAGCGGTCATAACCAGCGCCAGGCATATTTCTGAGAGACCTGGATTCGAATCCCAGTCAGAACAACCAATTTTTTTAACTAATTATTTCAAGTGTTTCTTATACGGGACGTTTTTATACGACAATTTATTACTGATACTCACTTTTCTTTTAGCTAACTCTTCATGTTTTCTTAGTGCATTTATCTGGGAGTTACTCTTGGCAAATTTCTGCAGCTGGAATTTCGACAGTTAAGATGGTATTCTCTTTGGATCAGTTTGAAGTTCCTCTAACCTTAAAGATGATAAAGTCAATCTTACACAGAGATATTAATCTTAGAAGAAACGTGTTGTACCAAATGACATACGAATCCACATCCTACTGATGACATGTGTGCTCTGACCACTGAGTACCAGCCGCTGAGGGGCGGGGGTGGCTCAGTCGGTAGCTCGCGAAACTCGTAATCTGTAGTTCCCAGGTTCGAGTCCCAGCTGGGTCAGCATTGAGATTTATCTCCGCAAAATTCCCCGCCTTTCCCACGGTAAGTAGGGGACACCGATGGGCTTGGAAAAGTCGCCGTCCGTCGGATGGGACGTTAAGCCGTGGCCCCGTGTGCGGGAGAGCCATACCCTGTGCACGTTAAAGAACCCGCTGGATGGCCTTGACGGGAGACTACCATCTGTCTCCCAACAGCTGTTCCAGTGGGTCCCCTCCCCCAACCTTCTCTGAGCCTTCGGGGTCCATGTGACCTGGCCATTTAGCCCATGGTGTGCAAAAAAGTGCCGCTCAGAGGTAAAACAACCCAACCAGCCGCCGAATACGATCTGCTCATTTCATTTTGTGAACTTTCGTTCCTACAGTTACAACTATCTGTGTAACTTGAGACTTTGGGTTGTTTCAGAACTGCTGAGAGGCACTTTATTTTGCATATAACAGGATAAGAAGACCTCGAGAGATAAGAAAAGGTTGGGAAGGGGACCCACTGAACAACTGCTACGAGGTCGATTGAACCCCCCCCCCCCCCGTTAAGGACATCCAGCGTGTTCTTTAACGTGCACAGAGTGTGTCTCTCCTGCACACGGGAACCACGGCTTGACGTCCCATCTGACGAATTACGACTTTTCGAATCCCAAAGCTACCTCCTTTCTCACTTAGGACAGGGAATGGTTTAGAGGTAATTGAAGGCAATTCTCTGCTTTCATACGCTTCTTACAGCAAAACGTGAAAAGATATTGAATACCATTTGTGGGGGGAGGCAAAAAGTAAAAGGTTTGAAAAAACCTGCTATAGATTGCAATAATATCAGTGTTTCATCAACCAACTCATTTCATTTTTTTCTCTCTTCCAGATACGTGGCAATCATCCACCCCATCAAGGCCCACATCCTCTGTTGTCGCGCCCGCATCCTCTTCATCATCACCCTTATCTGGCCACTGGCGATGCTCTCCGCATCCCCCAACCTTATGTTCCATGTGATCCTCAACGTTGACCACCACTTCACCCCTTGCATAGTTCAGTTCCCGAGCATCGTAGACCATATGGTGTTCAAATACACCGAATTCACTCTCTTCTACCTCATTCCCCTCCTCCTGCAAGTGGTGCTCTACATCAACATCGGCAAGAGACTGTTCAGCGCCGAAGCCTTCCGATCCATGGAGCCCGCCGTCGGCAAAGAGAAGTTTGCCGGGACGATGCGAGCCAGGCGGGGGGTGGTCAAGATGCTCATCGCCGGGGTCAGCGTTTATTTCGTCAGCTTCTCTCCACATCAGGTCTTGCTTTTCTACAACACCTTCTCCAAGACTTTGTTTCAAGAGACATGGTCTTTCTTGATTTTCGTCAACATCATGGCGTATGCTTCTTCCGCCTGTAACCCTCTCCTCTACAGCATCTTCAGTCAGAAGTTCCGCCAGAAATTTCGCACTATTCTGCTGTGCGGAAGAAACAAGGCCACGTCGCCATCGGCGGTGTATCTCAGCTCCAGAAACAGGAACTTCAACAAGAGTCTAAAGACGACGGTGACCGAAATCTGATGTGGATGCATGGGGGATAACTGACAACGATGATAAACGATGTTGGGTTCATTTATCGTCACACACTTCTCACCGAAACAAAATAAAGTGCAATGCCCGTCGGATATTGAAACAAGGGTCAATGAACTTTACAGAACTGAGCTGATATTGGTTTGATACGTTTAAGACATAGGTATATAGTGAGCGGCAACGGGAGAGACTATGAGACTGCGCAGTTGACACTTCGGCAATCCTCATACATCATTGGTAGGGGCTGGAGTGGCTCAGTCAATAGCGCGCCAGGCTCGTAATCTGTAGTTCCCAGGTTCGAGTCCCAGCTCCGAAAATTCCCCGCCCTTCCCACGGTCAGTAGGGGGACACCGATGGGCTTGGAAATGCCGCCGTCCGTCGTATGGGACGTTAAGCCGTGGTCCCGTGTGTGGGAGAGCCATACCCTGTGCACGTTAAAGAACACGCTGGATGGCCTTGACGGGAGGTTACCATCTGTCTCCCAACAGCTGTTCCAGTGGGTCCCCTCCCCCAACCTTCTCTGAGCCTTCGGGGTCCATGTGACCTGGCCTTTTAGCTCATGTTGTGCAAAAAAGTGCCGCTCAGAGGTAAAACACCCAACAACCTACATCATTGGTTGATTGACAAATGATATTCACTAGACTATGATCGCTAACAATTTTCGAATCGTTAACTGCCCAATTTCATAATCAGTTGTCACTCACATTGTGTAACTATCAGGACGTAATAAATGAATAAACAATGAATGATTCATGTATAAAGAACAGAAATTAATATAAAGTCACTTTATTCTGCTTTTGTTGCATAATGGAAAAAAAATCCATATAAACCATTTCTAAGAGTAATATTAGTTTGAATAACAATCCGTTAAAATATAATCAATAATCTTTAATGGTGATGTATATAAATCCTAGATGAGACTTCTGCTGATCGCTATGTTGAAGACAAATGTTTTTCAACCAGTGAGCCGCAAAATGGCTTACGATTCGTTTATAACATTTTTTTAAATGTTGCAAAAAGTATTTTTGTGCCATTTTAGTTTTTTACTGTAATTTGTAACATTGTCTGTAAAAGAATTCTAGTCAGATGACAGATAGTTTTTGTAATAAAAAATTACAGCTGGGTTGTGAAGGATTTCTTGTAATTTTCGATGAGACATTTACTAGAGAAAGGCGGCAGCTGTTCTAGTAAAGAATAAGAAATAGTATTTCAGATTTTCTGTTCTATTGCATCTTTCTTTATTTTCTATCATATTGTGATGTCCTCTTTCCTAAATCCTGTCAGGCTGTGACAGATGTGATGTCCCTTGGGTTCGGATCCTGTCCGACTGTGACAGATGTGATGACCCAGTCCACACAGGAGAGAGGGACGACGCAATTGCTTCTTAATTCACTTCAGTGAAACTCACAGATTCGCGGGTTTTTACGCCCGTGACACGGTAAGTCTCAACCCTGCTGCGTTGAATGAAGAACAACAATGGTCCATCAATTACTGCACGAGAGTTATATAGGGACGACACAATTTTTATTCACACTATATACAGCTACGTGGTGGAAATTAACTCCACTCCGTGGGCCTTTGCTGCTTCACACGGCCTTTGCTGCTTCACACTGTGGTTCTTTCTGAATCCACATAAATCAAATCAAACTCACCGCTCAACTGCGTGAGCCTTTGCTGCTTTGCTACTGCAAATATTAATAATGAGGTGGAGAATTGCACACTCTGCAATTTCTCACTTTACAGACCTCAAAAACTCGGCGAAAGGATTTTCCTTTGTCTACACTGTGGCTCCTCCTGAACCACAAGGATAAAAGACAAGATTCTCCAAGAATCTGGAATCCCTCTTGGAATCGCACCCTGACTTCAAGGGTTAATTTGAGAAAGACGGCGTCCTTTTGCCACGTGTCAACACGACCTCTTCGCTTGACAGCTAACGCACAGACTAATCCTTCGATCTCCCTTCTCTAGCCTCCTTGCTGCACTAGCGCTTCAGGCTAGTCATTTACGGCCATAAACAACTTCTGGCATTGATTCTTAAAACAAGCAGCAAGCTCCAGATCCGAAAACAACAACAGTGAGTCATCCCAGCACAAACATTTCAAAGAACACATAAAAATATATAAATAAAATAAATATAATAAATACCCCCTCAAGCAGCTACTTGCCACAGAGGTCTGACAGGAGCCTGTCAGTTTATATGCCACAGCAGGAAACAACACGAACATCCATGCCTTACCCGGGGCTCGAACCCAGGTCCCGTAGATCCTAGTACCCCAGATCCCGTAGATCACAAAATATATACAACAATATAATACAACAAAAATATACAATAAATAAATAAATATAAAATTCGAGGGACTTGACACATATTAGCTTTTTTCTTCCATATTATAATTCTATATATTTTTTTTATATTATATATCTTTATTCACCAGCAAACGTACGTATTGTGTTTAATGTTGCTTTGTTGGGACCAATGAACGTTGAACGTCTGCGACAAACACTCCATTTCAAACCATTATATCGTTCTAATTTCCTTTCCAAAGAGATAGTTTTTTCTCTGATCATTTTTCCCAGAAGCATCCTTCTTATTCATCGATTGCCTAGTTCGGATCTACGGAGGGAAGGGAGCTATGTTGTCCCCACCCTCCCCTTGAGAATGTTAGCAACCAACAATGAGTTAAACCAGAGAATTTAAATAGGCTAAACAGATGTTAAAGGTATATACAGTGTATATTATATAGATTATTTTTTTTAACCGTTAAAATCGAGGGGAAAAGTACACTGGAACGGCGTTCCGGTTCATTCTGACTTGTTTCCCCCCTCCTCCGTTGGGACCAGCATCGAGATTTATCTCCGCAAAACTCACCGCCCTGACGCAGTCAGTAGGTACACCGACAGGCTTGGAAAGACCGCCGTCCGTCGGATGAGACGTTAAGCTGTGGTCCCCTTGAGCGAGAGAGCTCTATCCTGTGCATGTTAAAGAACACGCTGGATGACCTTGACGGGAGGCTAGTAGTTTTCTCTTTACATCTGTCCAGTGAGTCTCCTCTCCAACCTTCTCTGAGCCCTCGTGGTCTTTGTGACCTAGCCATTTAGCCCATTGTGCGCAAAAAAGTGCCGCTCAGAGATAAAACAATCCCGCCTAACCCCCGTTTTCACTCGGATCACTCCCCCCCCCCTTCTTCTTCCCTTTATTCTTTCTTCTTGATAATGGTCTGCTTAGCACTCATCTTTACAACAGGTGAAACTGAAAAATAATCGAAACGTTTTTTGCAAGTTAATTGTCGAACACGGACAAAATGTCAGACAGATCACTGAAATGGAAGAGGGAAATACTTCATGTACAGTCGCTCAAAAAAGTATCCGAACACTATGGTTGATTAAAGAATTCAGGAAAAATATCTGGAGCGTGTACAGCAACTGTACACGCTCCAGTTACCGTTCACAGCAAACTGGAGCGTGCGCGGTTACTGCACACGCTCCAGTTTGCTGTGAACGGTAACTGCACACGCTCAATATATCCGTGAGTGAGCCCACACGATCTAGTCTCAAAATAATATGACCACCTGCAGTCGCTCAAAAAAGTATCCGAACACTATGGTTGATTACAGAATTCAGAAAAAATATCTGGCAACGATTTTTTTAGAAATTAGTGACAACCTCCGTGTCACGTGACACGAAGGTTGTCAGATCACTAATGACAACCTCCGTGTCACGTGACACGAAGGTTGTCAGATCACTAATTTCTAAAAAAATCGTTGCCAAATATTTTTTCTGAATTCTGTAATCAACCATAGTGTTCGGATACTTTTTTGAGCGACTGTACTCACCCGAGGACAGACCATGTAGTGTGAAAAGTTTTCAGGAATTGGTTGCGCGTGTTTGACGAAAACGCGTCAAACGAGGAATTACTCGATTTTATACTATAATTAAAACGTATACACAAAAAGTAAAAGAGTCATAAAAAGTTTTAGTTTATAAAATTTACTGACTCATTTCATAACTTAGATTTTCAATTAGTTAATGCAAAATATTTCAGAATATAGTACAGGTGAGGGAGGTTGAGGGGCAGGCATCTTCTTATCACTTCGATTATTTTTTGGAAACATCAGTGATACTTCACGAGAATTTATATAGAAACTTTTGTTATTATTTTTAGAAATCATTAGAAAAAGCAATAAATTTTTATATTCCGCCTCCCGGTGACAAGGGCGGGGGTGGCTCAGTCGGTAGCGCGCCAGGCTCGTAATCTATAGTTCCCAGGTTCGAGTCCCAGCTGGGTCAGCGTTGAGATTTTTCTCCGCAAAACTCCCCGCCCTGCCCACGGTCAGCAGGGGACACTGATGGGCTTGGAAAGGCCGCTGTCCGTCGGATGGGACGTTAAGCTGTAGCCCCGTGTGCGCGAGAGCCATACCCTGTACACGTTAAAGAACACGCTGGATGGCCTTGACGGTAGGCTACCATTTGTCTCCCAACAGCTGTTCCAGTGGGTCCCCTCCCCCAACCTTCTCTGAGCCTTCGGGGTCCTTGTGGCCTGGCCATTTAGCCCATTGTGTGCAAAAAAGTGCCGCTCAGAGGTAAAACAATCCAATACAATCCAAAACTAGCCAGGGAAAAATTATTTTTTAAATATTAAGTGAAGGGAAAAACGTATTTTTAATTCATTCTATTTTTGGCAGCCGTAATAAAAGAGGCAAAGTTGTAATAATATAAGCCACAGATTTAATTGTAAAAGAATATTGTTATCAATACAAGAATGAATGGTTGGGCAACAATATTCCTGTCAAGAAATAACTGAGACCAAAACAATTAGGATATAAAAGAGTAACATTTGATGTTGTAACAAAGATCAATGTTGGATCTAGAATCAAATTAATAAATGCATTTCTGAAACTTCTTGGTACATTTAAATTATTTATTCATAGAAATTTCACTGTTATTCAATATCGATTTTACGCAATGTGACCAAACAAATGGAGCAACTACCCCTGCAGAAAACTCCAAATATCAGAATTATTTACAAAATGATGCTACATACTGTCATCTGGAGTACAGGGGGTAATTCTAAATATTTTCAGGAATATGCAATTTCTCTCTTTAAAATTTAAATTAAACATTTCTTAAGTGTTTGAATATTTTGTCACACTTGTGTCTATCTTTCTATTTATGGGGCGAGGGGTGGATCAGTCGGTAGCGCGCCAGGCTCGTAATCTGTAGTTCCCAGGTTCGAGTCCCAGCTGGGTCAGCGTTGAGGTTTATCTCTGCAAAATTTCCCCGCCCTGCCCACGGTCAGTAGGGGACACCGATGGGCTTGGAAAGGCCGCCGTCCATCGGATGGGACGTTAAGCCGTTACCCCGTGTGTGGGAGAGCCATACCCTGTGCACGTTAAAGAACACGCTGGATTGCCTTGACGGGAGGCTACCATCTGTCTCCCAACAGCTGTTCCAGTGGGTCCCCTCCCCCAACCTTCTCTGAGCCTTCGGGGTCCATGTGACCTGGCCATTTAGCCCATGGTGTGCAAAAAAGTGCCGCTCAGAGGTAAAACAACCCAACTTTCTATTTACTTATTTAATTGTGGCTATTCGCCTAATTGTGATCACGTGGTACATACTGCATTGGGTTGTACTCTGGGCGAACTTTTTTTCGGCTGAGTGGAATTTCACGGAATCACAAAATGACTGTTTTCAATCTGTTTGCTTTTGGTTTCATAGGCAATGAAAATGCGTTCCTTAGAAAAATAAAATAATTAGTTTTCTTTTGATTTCATAGGAAAGGAAAATACGTTCCTTAGAAAAATCAGTTGTGCTCTACAAAGTCGCAGTTGACTTTTTTTTAATGTACGTTATAAATCAGTTGTCTAGGTGAGAGTCGAATCTGCGGACTTCAGATTACGAGTGTCATGAACGGATCCCACTCACTTCATAACTTGAGAGACATATTTCTCCAAAGACCACGAATTCCTTCAGCGCGTCGTATGACCTTGGCGGATCCGCTTCTGTTCCCAAGAAGAGGAGGCCGCGAGAGCACCACGAATTTCTTGTCCCAAGAGGGGGCTTGAAACGGCCATAGACGCGATCCACACCTCTCCAGTGTGCCATTAAGCACATCGCTTCTATCAAAGTAACTATGTGAGCGAGCCATAGATCCGCTTTCACATCCGTACTTCGAAGGAGCCGGTACTTCGAAGGAGCCCGACGCCGCTTCAAGGGGCACAATTCCCCTAGGGACGGTGCTTGCCAAAGAGCTCCCTATTAGCACACGGGAAAAGCAAGACACCGACCGCCCCCTGGTGTCCAGGTAGGCCCTAATGGCTTCCCACACTGTTTCTGGGAACAACAAGCCCGAGAAAGAAAGCGAAATTCATAGTTAGGAGCCACGGATGCCGCTTCCCCGAATCCCAGGACCACGTGGGTCGTGCAGATTTTTGAAAGCCCCATCATTGGACCCAAAGAGAGAAACTTGGAACAGAAGAGCAAGGTCGACCCAATGATGAAGAGGGGGGAAAAGGATCCGCTAAATTTCGACGCTTCGAGAAAACTTTTGTTTCTGATTCAAAAAAAAAAAGATCTCAGAGAGTTGAGGAGGGGAGATAGAAAGAGAGGTTGAGTTGGGTTGTTTTACCTCTGAGCGGCACTTTTTTGCACAATATGGGCTAAATGGCCAGGTCACATGGACCCCGAAGGCTCAGAGAAGGTTGGGGGAGGGGACCCACTGGAACAGCTGTTGGGAGACAGATGGTAGCCTCCCGTCAAGGCCATCCAGCGTGTTCTTTAACGTGCACAGGGTATGGCTCTCCAGCACACGGATAGGAGGTTAGTACCACGGCTTAACGTCCCATCCGACGGACGGCGGCCTTTCCAAGCCCATCGGTGTCCCCTACTGACCGTGGGCAGGGCGGGGAATTTTGCGGAGATAAATCTCAACGCTGACCCAGCTGGGACTCGAACCTGGGAACTACAGATTACGAGCCTGGCGCGCTATCAACTGAGCCACCCCCGCCCCAATAGATAGAAAGAGAGCAAGCTCGAGTACAGTAGGGTTCGGAGCGCTCGCGATTCAGGTGGATGTTGCATCTTGGGGGAGTGAATTAGAAATTCTGATGTGAAGTGAATGCAAAGCGGTGTGATTTTCTGTTGGAAAGTTTTAATGAATTTGCGAAGAGGTAATTGATGGACATTTTAACTTGTGGAATTGTGGAACTCTCTCTGCTAGGCGAAAAGAAAATGTTTATCTCACTGCCGAAATCGTAACGAGCCTTCATCCCTGAAGCCGTGTGATGTTCTATGTCATCCCTTCGTTTGTCGTCGCATGGGATCACGATGTTTAAGATAGGGATTTTCTTTATGTTATAGAAACCAGTGTATTATGCTACAGGCTATATTTTATACATGCCTGAAAAGGATTACTTCACCCAACCCCAAATTTTTACATAGACTGTGACCTCTCCCGACCGAGATTTCTCCAATCTCAAGTTCAGTTAGGAACGCATTCCTCGCAACAGGCAAGTTACTTTTGTATAATGGTTTGGTAAAAGCTTACTTTATTTCTCTATTGTTTGCTTTTTTGTCTTTCAATGGTACTTTTCTTCACATAATGTACTAAATGGCCTGGTTACAAAGTTCCCAAAGGCTTAGACGTGTTAGGGGGGGGGGGGGAAACTCTTCTGGTAAAGTGTAGGAGACACATGGAAGCATATCGAAAGGACCAACTAGAGCAGGCCTGTCCATCCTTTTGACTTCGCTGGGCCACTTTGAGTAAAGATGTATTGTTTTGCGCCGCACATAAAATATATAATATAGTTAATTTATATGAATAATAAAACTTTATAGAATTTCTTATGTTATTTATATTAAAATTAAAAAAGAGCAAATTGAAGCTAGTGGGATATCAAAAACTCGCTGAAAATCAAATAATCATGTTGAAAGCTTATGTCGTAAACACGTAAACCTTATGATTTTATGGGCCGTATTACTTGCTGTCTAGGGCCGCGGGTTGACATGCCTGATCTTGAGATTCTTAAAGTGAGTAAAATACGAATCTGAAGTCGTGAATAAAGAGAATCTTTACGTTTTGACACCTCATTTGACTAACTCTTTCCCACTTTTTCCAAGGCTATGACGCTGGGATGGCTCAGTCGGTATCGTTCCAGGCTCGTACTCTGCGGTTCCCAGGTTCGAATCCCAGTTGGGAAAGAGTCTACGATCATTTTCGTCCTTTTCTAAATGATTTTTTCCATGAACTCCATAGACTCGATAGAACTTCCATAGACACGGTGGATGGCCTTGACTAAGGCTTTCATTGTAAGGCTTTCATCTGTCCCCGTGGTTCTTGAGCTATTTGAGCAATTGGTTATATATGATGCAGTACTCAATATATGAAGTTGCATAAAATCTGATTCATAATATCCTAAATTTCAAATATCAGCAATTGCAAATATATTCATTTCTTTTGTTCAGCTCAATAACTTAGCCTCAGGTGGCATTGCACTGACTTCAAGTTGGTACAGAAGTCTCCTGAGTTTGGCCAGGAAATTGACACAATGACACAATGAAGAATGCAAATAATAAAACTTAATTTGTACTTTTATTTTATAGTAATTTATTTATAATACATTTCTGATATAAATTTTTGATAAAAATTTATATTATTCTGAAATTTATTATACGAGAAATCGCAATAACCGTTATTTAATGAAATTTGCGAAGAGGTAAATGATAACCTCGTGGGAGTCATGATACCGACTGTAGTGCGAAAACAGATGATTACTGAGTTCTGACAGTAGCCTATTGAAAGCCTTGACAGAAGTCTCTTGAAACTTACCAGAGGTCATATTAAAGATTTGACAGAAGTCAAATTGTAGACTTGACAGAGGTCTAGGGAAAGACTTGACAGAGGTCTAGTTAAAGACTTGACAGGGGTCTAGTTAAAGACTTGACAGAGGTCTAGTTTAACTTGACAGAGGTCTAAAGACTTGAGAGAGGTTTAGTTTAACGACTTGACAGAGGTCTAGTGAAAGACTTGACAGAGGTCTAGTAAAGACTTGACAGAGGTCTAGTGAAAGACTTGACAGAGGTCTAGTTAAAGACTTGACAGGGGTCTAGTTAAAGACTTGACAGAGGTCTAGTTTAACTTGACAGAGGTCTAATGAAAGACTTGACAGAGGTTTAGTTTAACGACTTGACAGAGGTCTAATGAAAGACTTGACAGAGGTCTAGTAAAGACTTGACAGAGGTCTAGTGAAAGACTTGACAGAGGTCTAGTTAAAGACTTGACAGCGGTCTAGTTAAAGACTTGACAGAGGTCTAGTTTAACTTGACAGAGGTCTAAAGACTTGACAGAGGTTTAGTTTAACGACTTGACAGAGGTCTAGTTAAAGACTTGACAGAGGTCAAAACACTTGACAGAAGTCCCTCGAGACATGACAGAGGTCTTTATAATGAAAGACTTGACAACTCTAGAAATCTCTGCCTTCGGATCAGTCTTCGCTCCTCATTTATTGAAATCACACAGCTGTGATCATTGTCATATATACTCCGATTACAAGGATGAGCAGACGAATTTTTACCTCGTCCTCTCAGGTCGTGTGACCCTCAAGGGATAAACTATTTTTGTTTTGTAGAAATCTTGTTAAACAAAAATTTCAAAAAAACACTAAAATGCCTATCTTAAGACATGACAGAGGTCTTAGCATGACTCACAGGCTGCATTGCACTCCTGTTGCCTACCTAAGACATACCAGCGGTCTTGACGAGGTGAAGCAGCCCACTGCATGGACTGTAAATGGTCTTCAGTCAGTATAACATGAACCCACCGCTAACTAAACGATGTAGCGATCATCACATCGTTTCATCGGGATATGATTGTCAAGTAAAAGTTGCCGGTATTTAAACGTTTGTCAACAATCCAAAGTTTTTTTTATTGCAGCATTTTTAAATTATTAAACTGATTTGTGAATATATTAATGTTGCGCAAATTGTGTTTCATGACGTAAGAAGATCGCTCTCTTTGTCGAGCATATTGTTGTGCTGACTTCCTTCTGCAACCCCCAACGAGAAAATTCACGATATCTGACTCGGTCTTTGAGTGCAGTTCCCAAACAGTAGCATCGACCATTTCCATTTTTGAATTCAGGGCCGTGGGGAGTAAGACGGTGATTAAAGAGTTTCCTCCCGAAAAAATTCAGAGTTGGTAAAATTGGAGAATGTAAATGGAAATTTTAACATTTTTTTAGCTTATTAACGAAATTTTTGTTAGAGATGAGTGAAAAAAATGTATAAAAATGGAGGAGCAATAAAAAAAACATTCAAAGACACGGTGGATGGCCTTGACTAAAGGCTTTCATCTGTCTCGTAACAGCTGTTTAATAGATCGTCTCCCTCTATATTTACGGAGCCTTTGGAGTTTTTGTGACCTGGCTCCTCGGCTTACTTTGTGCTCAAATTTGGCGTTCAGTGGTAAAATAACCTATGCCTCTTCTGAAACGTCATATTGTATAATAGCCGAAATTCCTGGCTGACGAACAGGATGGAGTGGTGTGACATCATCAGTGTCAGAAAATGCCAGTTTCCCCGTGGTTCTGGGGCTATTTGAGCAATTGGTACCAAATTTCGTGGGGTGGTCCCATTTAGCTGTGACCTTCTTGGTGTAACATATCGGGTTGGGAGTGATCCATCGGTAAGTGGTGGAAATATCTGTGAGGGCGCCGTCTCCTACCTAGGGAATGGAGTAGTACAGTAGTAGTATCATCACATTCCACGGATCCGCCACTAGTGCTTCCCCCCTATGACGTCACCGGCCACGCCCCCTATGACCTAACAGACCACGCCCACTTCCGCCCACTCCCTCTATGACGTAACATTACGTAACATGACGTGATCATTACATAACCATTACGTAACCGGCCACGCCCCTTATTAATAATTTCCCCTTCCCCTCCCCCTCAGTGGTTGACAGTGAGAAGTACTATTTTCCCAAAAAACCCCTATTTTTATTCTAATTCTTCGATTTTTGATTTCCCCCTTTATAAAAAAATTCCTCCCCCCCTTATGAAAAAACCCCTGGCGTCATCTGGTGCCTGTGAGGAACACTAATTCCCCAAAAACCCTTATTTTACTTCTTTGATTTCCCCTCCTATTAACAATTACTCCCCCCTATTACAAATTTCTTCCCCCTTATTAAAAAAAAAACCCCTGGTACCATCTGTTGACAATGAAGAGTACTATTTTTGGAAAAACCTCCTTATTTTAACTCTAATCCCCGATTTTTCTTTATTTTGCCCCAATGGTTGACCTATATTTTAAGCCCTCCTGCAGACCCCCCGGTTGACCTTTTAAGCCCTACCTATAGTTTAAGCCCTCGGATTGGCTGATGCAAGACTCAGAATAATTGCATAGAAAGGGATTGCAACTAATTCAATTGTAACGTCTCACAGAAAATCAGGTCCCTAGTAATTAAATACTTACCAAAATTCTCTTCCCTTAAAAAATTTAACAGGCTGCGTCCAATGCGTATTTTTAGTACATCTCCTATATTCATCTGAAATTTTACAATTCCGTTCAACTCTTTTTGAATGTCTAATGCAGATCTCAAATTGTAAATCAACTCGCAGAGTTGTATTTATTCCTTAGTAATTAAAACCCTTTGCTATTCATTTAGCCAGGACGACTAAATGATTCCTTTATAATTAAAATTCCCTGCTATTAAACTCCCTAGTAATTAAACACTCATCAAAATTCCCTTACCTTTATTAAAAAAAAAAACCGTACGGTTGAAATAAATCAGTTTTCTGTAGATGCGTTTTATCGAAAAAAAAAACTTCTCCCCTGGCCAACGAGAGTCGAACGTGCTACCTCAGTCCCCAGCTTCATTCTGTCAACTCCTTGAACAAGAACCAACCTGCAATGGAAAAGCCTCTGTTATTGGCATTCCTGAAGTCGTACGTGGAGTTTTGTCACGCACATACGTGTCCTCTTACCGGTCAGGTAGCAAGCTTCGAAATATCTTGTGACACGTGATGCAATCGCCGCGGGATGTTGAGTGTCCTGTGATAGGAATTATTGTTCTCTAAGGGTAGGTGACGTCACAACAAGGGGAAAGAAACGTGGAGTGACCAGCGAGTGACACGTATCAGAAGACTGAGCACTGGGGATGTTTAACCTTCAGTATAATTTTACACAGTGTGTTAGGATTAACAACTCTTATAGCATAGTTATTGCAGGTAGGCTCCCTCTTCCACTTTTAAAATTTAGATCTTACACCGACAGTCTTTTCATATACATATTTTTATAACCATTTTAAAACCAACACTTATTTCTTTTATCCCTGGCGATTACTGGTTGTTGCATTTTTTACTAGAAGAAACCCTACCCCTGCAGTAACAAACCCCGCAGAAAATAAAAAATGCTATCAGACGAAAAATTAATAAAATCTGATTTTATTCATCGTGATGAAAAATATTGATGGGGTAATAGGTTCGACTTAAAAGACTTCGTGTTCGGATCCTCACCACGGACAACCTCTCGCTGACAGACGGTTAAACCCTACGAAATTATTCCAAATGGGGAATCACAAGGTTTTTATTGACGAATGAATCTTGGACCTGTACTGCTTCCGTACATCGTGAAAACCCACTCACAGCGTTGATCCGTGTTCCCAATTTCCTTTACTAAGTCACTTCAAAAAACATTCTGACTGCAAAAGTATGACTAACTGTTTTATTACGCCGCGTTTTAAAAATACTTATTACTGTTGTAATCCGCGGTACGGTACGGGAGAGTAACACTGTTCGAAGAAAAATCAGGTAAAATAGTTTTTAAAAAAATCGTTTCCTCCATCGTTTGCGTATGTCTCATCACGCTGGTGAAACCGGGTGAAAAAATATTTTTTTTGTACGAGGTAGAATGTTAAAAGTACGTCGCATGAAAAAATTTTAGTTCCATCACGAATGCACATTAATGGAGTAGGGAGGTCGTAGTTTAATACTTCAGCTATAAAAAAAATAATACAATGTCACACGCACCCCTCTCAACTTGTCTAAGCTAATCCGCTGAAATTTTATTTGCAACGGGACTGATACTTCGAATCCGTTATATGCTCCGCCTAGTGCTTCCACCCTCGTTTCGACACACACTCACTCCCATGTGCTCTGAACAACACGGACACTGCAGGCTGGTGATGTGCAAAGGTCACGGGGGCTGCAGTGGAATGCATGGCTCCTGCTGAATGCTACGCTATCAGAAGTCCATGTGGCTGTCATGTTCTCCAAGCGCTCAGAATATTACTATACGTATAACGATGTAAAGTCCGTTTTAATCAATACTTATTTCTTTCAACTCTGCGACTATTGGACTGGCACATTTTCACTAGAAGGACCGCCTCACAGTGGCAATCCCGCAGAAAAAATTAATAAAAGGAAAAAATCTGATTTTATTCCTCGTGATAAAAGATATTGAAGGTAATAAGGTCAACCTAAAAGACCCGTGTTCGGATCCTTGCCCCGGATGGTTTTTAACAAAAGTCCTACGAAATTAGAAACTATCCTGTTACGCGATGTTGTTTAAAAATACTTATTACGGTTGTATCATCAGTACATGATGCAAACTCTTTCCTAGGAAGTAACGCTACTCGATGCAGTCCCAGTTACATGCTTTTACAGGGTAAAGACTGTGCGCCAGAATGTTAAAAGTAGAATTCATACGTTTCCGTAAAAAAAAAAACTTTAGTTCCTAAATATCAGAGACATTCATATTTATTTACATTAAGGTCACATTAATATTTAGTTCATACATACCAGTTCACCGTGCACCTCTTTTAGTACTGTTGCAAAGTTCAATTTAGACATAAATGTGATATTAGCAAGACAATTTAGTTCAATACATGATTCCTCCACAAAACGTTCGGCAATATCGGTTAAAATAACGTTTCTTACCACTTCTGTGAAATAATCGTAAGCTGATTCAGCGTTTATGGTGAGGCACAAATGGCGAAGTTGACTCGGATGATCCACTTCACACCCGAAACAGTTCTTACGTAGCAGCGTAAACAGTACTTTTTGGAGATCTGTTTTCAAAGTCCGCTTTAAACAGTCCATAAGCTTTACGAAATCACTGCTGTCTTGTTCAAGGGGTCGATCGTTAGATGGTGGGCTTTGAGGAAGATTTGCCGCTAATTCTACCTTCCGCACTGCATTCCAAAATTTACCGTTTTCAAACTTCAGAGCCATCAAACTGTAGGTGATTGGATCGCATAAATCTGTCAACCGATGCCACTGTTCGACGCTGAGCCGAACCGATGACGAAAATACAAGTCCTCCGTCACGGGGGATGCTTTTTTTAATGACCACGCCGTGTCCACCTTTGAGCACGACGAGGCAAACCATAGCGTCCAGTTCATACTCGCCGTATTCGACATCTTCGAACGCTTCGACGATTGTAGACGCATACGAAACCAGTCCATGCCACTGCTCTTCAGACAGCATCACACCGTCCTTTGTAGGATATAGTTTTAAAGAGTCATCACTCTGGAACACACGTATGTTCACTTTAGGATATGACCGATATTCACAAACGCTCGCAAACAAATCCGATCCGGGTTGAAACATATGGCTCTCATCATCTCTAACAGCAAGTCGCTTCACAGGAAGATCACCATCGGTCAGGGAACGTTTAGCACAAGCCATAGCAAGTCGATACTGGAAAAAATAATGCCTTACTGCCCGTCGAAGGGTAATACTTATACCTTAAACCTGTGACGTGTCCCTGTAACTCCATCCCATTGGTCGAGATCTGGTACATTTGCCATCTCTTAGTAAACATAATGACGTCTACAAATATTTACGAGCCTGTATAGACGTGCTTTCGAAATATGCATGTGGTGCTCCTTTAAAACGGAAATCGTGGGAGCTTTTGATCACAAAAACCTTTCAGAATACCTCTGAAATTACAAACAGATAAGGGGGGTTGAATTCACTAACAGAGTATTTCAAAAGTATCTTAAAAACACACTCAAAATGAAACCAAAGCTAGCATCGTAGAACGATTCAACCGTACGTTAAAAACAAAAACGTGGTGATATTTCAGAGGTGTGTTCCATGGAGGCGCCACTGAGGGGGAAAGGGGGTGTTTTAATAAGGGGAGTGGCCTGTTACGTAATCATTACGTAATGATTACGTAACAATCATTATGTAATGATTAGGTAATGATTGTTATAATAACGTAATCATTACGTAATGATTGTTGTAATGTTACTTCAAGCTCTGTACATTACGTTTCACACAAGTCCGTTCACGGTTTTCTAGTGCACGGTCGTATCGTTTAGTGCGGGTCGTCCTTGGCGTCGAAGTCGCTCGCGTTCCGCAGAAAACTGCGCATTATCGCGGTTGGAAAAAATAAAAAGGTTGAAACTTAACCCCAGAATGTCATAAGAAAATTTGAAGTGAGCTACTACCACCTAACAAAGGACACAGGGGACGGATTTGTTCCCTTTTCTAATGCACGAGGTCAAATTCTATTCTTCCTGAATCGAACCATACTCCTTTAAGCAGGAACTAAAGTTTTTTTTTTATTTTTTTTTTACGGAAACGTATGAATTCTACTTTTAACATTCTGGCGCACAGTCTTTACCCTGTAAAAGCATGTAACTGGGGCTGCATCGAGTAGCGTTACTTCCTAGGAAAGAGTTTGCATCATGTACTGATGATACAACCGTAATAAGTATTTTTAAACAACGTCGCGTAACGGGATAGTTTCTAATTTCGTAGGACTTTTGTTAAAAACCATCCGGGGCAAGGATCCGAACACGGGTCTTTTAGGTCGACCTTATTACCTTCAGTATTTTTCATCACAAGGAATAAAATCAGACTTTTTCGTTTTATTAATTTTTTCTGCGGGATAGCCACTGTGAGGTGGTCCTTCTAGTAAAAATGTACCAGCCCAATAGTCGCAGAGTTGAAAGAAAAAAGTATTGATTAAAACGGACTTTACATCGTTATACGTATAGTAATATTCTGAGCACTTGGAGAACACGACAGCCACATGGACTTCTGATAGCGTAGCATTCAGCAGGAGCCATGCATTCCACTGCAGCCCCCGTGACCTTTGAAAGTCACCAGCCTGCAGTGTCCGTGTCGTTCAGAGCACATGGGAGTGAGTGTGTGTCGAAACGAGGGTGGAAGCACTAGGCGGAGCATATAACGGATTCGAAGTATCAGTCCCGTTGCAAATATAATTTCAGCGGATTAGCTTAGACAAGTTGAGATGGGTACGTGAGACATTGTATTACTTTTTTTTTATAGCTGATGTATTAAACTACGACCTCCCTACTCCATTAATGTGCATTCGTGATGGAACTAAAGTTTTTTTCACGCGACGTACTTTTAACATTCTACCTCGTACAAAAAAAAATATTTTTTCACCCGGTTTCACCAGCGTGATGAGACATACGCAAACGATGGAGGAAACGATTTTTTTAAAAACTGTTTTACCTGATTTTTCTTCGAACAGTGTTACTCTCCCGCACCGCAGATTACAACAGTAATAAGTATTTTTAAAACACGGCGTAATAAAACAGTTAGTCATACTTTTGCAATCACAATGTTTTTTGAAGTGACTTAGTAAAGGAAATTGGGAACACGGATCAAGGCTGTGAGTGGGTTTTCACGATGTACGGAAGCAGTACAGGTCCAAGATTCATTCGTCAATAAAAACCTTGTGATTCATCGTTTGGAATAATTTCGTAAGGTTTAACCGTCCGTCAGCGAGAGGTTGTCCGTGGTGAGGATCCGAACACGAAGTCTTTTAAGTCGAACCTATTATCCCATCAATATTTTTCATCACGACGAATAAAATCAGATTTTATTAATTTTTCGTCTGATAGCATTTTTTATTTTCTGCGGGGGTTGTTACTGCAGGGGTAGGGTTTCTTCTAGTAAAAAATGGAACAACCAGTAATCGCCAGGGATAAAAGAAATAAGTGTTGGTTTTAAAATGGTTATAAAAATACGTATATGAAAAGACTGTCGGTGTAAGATCTAAATTTTAAAAGTGGGAGAGGGAGCCTACCTGCAATAACTATGCTATAAGAGTTGTTAATCCTAACACACTGTGTAAAATTATACTGAAGGTGAAACATCCCCAGTGCTCAGTCTTCTGATACGTGTCACTCGCTGGTCACTCCACGTTTCTTTCCCCTTGTTGTGACGTCACCTACCCTTAGAGAACAACAATTCCTATCACAGGACACTCAACATCCCGCGGCGATTGTATCACGTGTCACGAGATATTTCGAAGCTTGCTACCTGACCGGTAAGAGGACACGTATGTGCATGATGAAACTCCACGTACGACTTCAGGAATGCCAATAACAGAGGCTTTTCCATTGCAGGTTGGTTCTTGTTCAAGGAATTGACAGATAGAAGCTGGGGACTGAGGTAGCGCGTTCGACTCTCGTTGGCCAGGGAGAAGTTTTTTTTTTTTCGATAAAACGCCTCTACAGAAAACTGATATATTTCAACCGTACGGTGGTTTTTTTAATAAAGGTAAGGGAATTTTGATGAGTGTTTAATTACTAGGGAGTTTAATAGCAGGGAATTTTAATTATAAAGGAATCATTTAGTCGTCCTGGCTAAATGAATAGCAAAGGGTTTTAATTACTAAGGAATAAATACAACTCTGCGAGTTGATTTACAATTTGAGATCTGCATTAGACATTCAAAAAGAGTTGAACGGAATTGTAAAATTTCAGATGAATATAGGAGATGTACTAAAAATACGCATTGGACGCAGCCTGTTAAATTTTTTAAGAGAAGAGAATTTTGGTAAGTGTTTAATTACTAGGGACCTGATTTTCTGTGAGACGTTACAATTGAATTAGTTGCAATCCCTTTCTATGCAATTATTCTGAGTCTTGCATCAGCCAATCCGAGGGCTTAAACTATAGGTAGGGCTTAAAAGGTCAACCGGGGGGTCTGCAGGATGGCTTAAACTATAGGTCAACCATTGGGGCAAAATAAAGAAAAATCGGGAATTAGAGTTAAAATAAGGAGGTTTTTCCAAAAATAGTACTCTTCATTGTCAACAGATGGTACCAGGGATTCTTTTTTTAATAAGGGGGAAGAAATTTTTAATAGGGGGGAGTTATTTTTAATAGGAAGGGAAATCAAAGAATTAAAATAAGAGTTTTTGGGGAATTAGTGTTCCTCACAGGCACCAGATGACGCCAGGGGTTTTTTCATAAGGGGGGAGGAATTTTTTTATAAATGGGGAAATCAAAAATCGAAGAATTAGAATAAAAATAGGGTTTTTTTGGAAAATAGTACTTCTCACTGTCAACAGATGGCGCCACTGAGGGAGAGGGTGATCGGAATTATTAATAAGGGGGCGTGGCCGGTTACGTAGTGGTTATGTAATGATTACGTCATGTTACGTAATGTTACGTCATAGGGGCGGAAGTGGTCGTGGTCTGTTATGTTATAGGGGCGTGGTCGGTGACGTCATAGGGGGGAAAGCACTAGTGGGGAATCCGTGGAATGTGATGATACTACTTACAGTAGCTCAAAAAATATCCAAACCCTATGATTGATTACCGAATTCAGAGAAAATATCTGACAACGATTGTTTTAGAATTTAATGATCTGGCAAACTTCGTGTGCCTACACGTACGTAGCATTTCTAATAAATAACTGATATCATAGAATTTCCTGTGCTTAATACTCTTCAATATTTGCCAATATTGTGTTTTGGAAGACTTTTTGTTAAATATTCTTATTTTACATAATTCTACAAAGAACCGAATGAATATTGTTGAATATGAGATTGAGAGAGGTTTCATTCAAATCTTTATCTTTAATTAATATTTCCAACATATTTCCATAAAAAAGGGGCCGGGTTGTTTCAGTTGGCAATGTGTCAGTGATCTATAGTTTGTATTTCGAGTGGGGTTAAACATAGAAACATATTTTTGAAGCTGTAGAGCTATGACGTTAACTTTCCATTGACTTAAGATAGGGATTTCCTTTGATTTATAGAAACCAATGTATTATGCTACAGGCTATATTTTATACATGCCTGAAAAATTTTAATCATGACTGATGCTACTTCACCTAACCCCAAATTTTTACATAGACTGTGACCTCTCCCGACCGAGATTTCTCCAATCTCAAGTTCAGTTAGGAACGCATTCCTCGCAACAGGCAAGTTACTTTTGTATAATGGTTTGGTAAGAGCTTACTTCATTTCTCTATTGTTTGCTTTTTTGTCTTTCAATGGTACTTTTCTTCACATAACGTACTAAATGGCCTGGTTACAAAGTTCCCAAAGGCTTAGACGTGTTAGGGGGGGGGGGAACTCTTCTGGTAAAGTGTAGGAGACACATGGAAGCATATCGACAGGACCAACTAGAGCAGGCCTGTCCATCCTTTTGACTTCGCTGGGCCACTTTGAGTAAAGATGTATTGTTTTGCGCCGCACATAAAATATATAATATAGCTAATGTATATGAATAATAAAACTTTATATAATTTCTTATGTTATTTATATTAAAATTAAAAAAGAGCAAAATAAACTAGTGGGATATCAAAAACTCGCTGAAAATCAAATAATCATGTTGAAAGCTTATGTCGTAAACACGTAAACCTTATGATTTTATGGGCCGTATTACTAGCTGTATAGGGCCGCGGGTTCCACATGCCTGATCTTGAGATTCTTAAAGTGAATAAAATACGAATCTGAAGTCGTGAATAAAGAAAATCTTTACGTTTTGACATCTCATTTGACTAACTCTTTCCCACTTTTTCCAAGGCTATGACGCTGGGATGGCTCAGTCAGTATCGTTCCAGGCTCGTACTCTGCGGTTCCCAGGTTCGAATCCCAGTTGGGAAAGAGTCTACGATCATTTTCGTCCTTTTCTAAATGATTTTTCCCATGAACTCCATAGACTCGATAGAACTTGCATAGACACGGTGGATGGCCTTGACTAAGGCTTTCATTGTAAGGCTTTCACCTGTCCCCGTGGTTCTTGAGTTATTTGAGCAATTGGTTATATATGATGCAGTACTCAATATATGAAGTTGCATAAAATCTGATTCATAATATCCTAAATTTCAAATATCAGCAATTGCAAATATATTCATTTCTTTTGTTCAGCTGCATAACTTAGCCTCAGGTGGCATTGCACTGACTTCAAGTTGGTACAGAAGTCTCCTGAGTTTGGCCAGGAAATTGTTATGACACCAATGACACAATGAAGAATGCAAATAATAAAACTTAATTTGTACTTTTATTTTATAGTAATTTATTTATAATACATTTCTGATATAAATTTTTGATGATAAAAAATTTATATTATTCTGAAATTTATTATACGAGAAATCGTTATTTAATGAAATTTGCGAAGAGGTAAATGATAACCTCGTGGGAGTCATGATACCGACTGTAGTGCGAAAACAGATGATTACTGAGTTCTGACAGTAGCCTATTGAAAGCCTTGACAGAAGTCTCTTGAAACTTACCAGAGGTCATATTAAAGATTTGACAGAAGTCAAATTGTAGACTTGACAGAGGTCTAGTGAAAGACTTGACAGAGGTCTAGTAAAGACTTGACAGAGGTCTAGTGAAAGACTTGACAGAGGTCTAGTTAAAGACTTGACAGAGGTCTAGTGAAAGACTTGACAGAGGTCTAGTTAAAGACTTGACAGGGGTCTAGTTAAAGACTTGACAGAGGTCTAGTTTAACTTGACAGAGGTCTAAAGACTTGACAGAGGTTTAGTTTAACGACTTGACAGAGGTCTAGTTAAAGACTTGACAGAGGTCTAGTAAAGACTTGACAGAGGTCTAGTGAAAGACTTGACAGAGGTCTAGTTAAAGACTTGACAGGGGTCTAGTTAAAGACTTGACAGAGGTCTAGTTTAACTTGACAGAGGTCTAATGAAAGACTTGACAGAGGTTTAGTTTAACGACTTGACAGAGGTCTAATGAAAGACTTGACAGAGGTCTAGTAAAGACTTGACAGAGGTCTAGTGAAAGACTTGACAGAGGTCTAGTGAAAGACTTGACAGAGGTCTAGTTAAAGACTTGACAGCGGTCTAGTTAAAGACTTGACAGCGGTCTAGTTAAAGACTTGACAGAGGTCTAGTTTAACTTGACAGAGGTCTAAAGACTTGACAGAGGTTTAGTTTAACGACTTGACAGAGGTCTAGTTAAAGACTTGACAGAGGTCAAAACACTTGACAGAAGTCCCTCGAGACATGACAGAGGTCTTTATAATTAAAGACTTGACAACTCTAGAAATCTCTGCCTTCGGATCAGTCTTCGCTCCTCATTTATTGAAATCACACAGCTGTGATCATTGTCATATATACTCCGATTACAAGGATGAGCAGACGAATTTTTACCTCGTCCTCTCAGGTCGTGTGACCCTTAAGGGATAAACTATTTTTGTTTTGTAGAAATCTTGTTAAACAAAAATTTCAAAAAAACACTAAAATGCCTATCTTAAGACATGACAGAGGTCTTAGCATGACTCACAGGCTGCATTGCACTCCTGTTGCCTACCTAAGACATACCAGCGGTCTTGACGAGGTGAAGCAGCCCACTGCATGGACTGTAAATGGTCTTCAGTCGGTATAACATGAACCCACCGCTAACTAAACGATGTAGCGATCATCACATCGTTTCATCGGGATATGATTGTCAAGTAAAAGTTGCCGGTATTTAAACGTTTGTCAACAATCCAAAGTTTTTTTTATTGCAGCATTTTTAAATTATTAAACTGATTTGTGAATATAGTAATGTTGCGCAAATTGTGTTTCATGACGTAAGAAGATCGCTCTCTTTGTCGAGCATATTGTTGTGCTGACTTCCTTCTACAACCCCCAACGAGAAAATTCACGATATCTGACTCGGTCTTTGAGTGCAGTTCCCAAACAGTAGCATCGACCATTTCTATTTTTGAATTCAGGGCCGTGGGGAGTAAGAAGGTGATTAAAGTGTTTCCTCCCGAAAAAATTCAGAGTTGGTAAAATTGGAGAATGTAAATGGAAATTTTAACTTTTTTTAGCTTATTAATGAAATTTTTGTTAGAGATGAGTGAAAAAAATGTATAAAAATGGAGGAGCAATAAAAAAAACATTCAAACACACGGTGGATGGCCTTGACTAAAGGCTTTCATCTGTCTCGTAACAGCTGTTTAATGGATCGTCTCCCTCTATATTTACGGAGCCTTTGGAGTTTTTGTGACCTGGCTCCTCAGCCTACTTTGTGCTCAAATTTGACGTTCAGTGGTACAATAACCTATGCCTCTTCTGAAACGTCATATTGTATAATAGCCGAAATTCCTGGCTGACGAACAGGAGGAGTGGTGTGACATCATCAGTGTCAGAAAATGCCAGTTTCCCCGTGGTTCTGGGGCTATTTGAGCAATTGGTACCAAATTTCGTGGGGTGGTCCCATTTAGCTGTGACCTTCTTGGTGTAACATATCGGGTTGGGAGTGATCCATCGGTAAGTGGTGGAAATATCTGTGGGGGCGCCGTCTCCTACCTAGGGAATGGAGTAGTACAGTAGCTCAAAAAATATCCAAACCCTATGATTGATTGCCGAATTCAGAGAAAATATCTGACAACGATTGTTTTAGAATTTAATGATCAGGCAAACTTCGTGTACCTACACGTACGTAGCCTTTCTTATTAATAACTGATATCATAGAATTTCCTGTGCTTAATACTCTTCAATATTTGCCAATATTTTGTTTTTGAAGACTTTTTGTTAAATATTCTATTTTACATAATTCTACAAAGAACCGAATGAATATTGTTGAATATGAGATTGAGAGAGGTTTCATTCAAATCTTTATCTTTAATTAACATTCCCTTGCCTCTAAACCCATATGGTCATGAGCTACAGACACACATTGAACACGAGATATCAGACTCCTGTGACTTTTGTCCTTAAATCCTTTCCCAAAAGAGTTTTTAAAAAACATGCATGTTTGTGAATTTTTGAACAGATTTTTAATATTAATTTTTAATAGTAACTTTAAAAAGCTATTTATTGATTTTCTGTTTAAAAACGGGCATAAAATTGTAATTATTTGAATTACGTCTTTTTACATGAAATAGATGTCAATTAGAAATTTTAGAAAGAAAAAAGTTTTAAATATTTCCATTTTTTGTATTCTAATGCCAGTTTTCTTACATCCAACAAAGAGAACGCTGTTATTAATATTCGAATGTATGATGAAAAAAAAATAAAGAAAGATTATTAAAATAGAGGACCAAAAATAGAGAGCACTAAGAGTGCTGAATTGAGTTTTAAAGAATAGTTTTTAACACAATTGTAGAGAGTACTCTAACATAAGAATCAAAAATAATTTTGAGAGAAAGGTTTGCATCTGAGATAAAAGTAACCGAAGTGAATATTGCAAAAGATAGCCGAGGAAGCGAAGACTAGATAAAATGAGAAATAAAGAAAGTGAAGCAATCAGAGATCACGTAAAAATATTGGAGGTGGTAAAAAATATTATCAAAATGAGGTTGGCTTACGATTATGATGGCTAATGGAAGATGGCTAAATTTAATATGGAAATGAGAACCCACTGGAAGAAGACAGTGAAAGAGAGGCAAAAATGGTATGAAACAAACATTGCCGAAAAGAAGAGTTTAAGAGCAAGAATGCAAAGATAAAAATAAGCGGATAGAGAGAGCTGACTGGAACCAAACAACTAAAACTAGGAAAGGTGAAAAGAATAAAATTTTGTATCATTATATTTTTTATAAACTACATTGTTAAGTAATTGAGTAAGTGATTCAATTCAGCAAATGATTAAATAAAAAGTAGTCTGTTCTATTTTGCATTTTAGATCATCAGTAATGTGCCTAAAAAGTCTTATGGGTGGAGGGTTACATACTCGAGTCCAAGGACAAGATCTAGGGAGGGGGGCATCTCCTATTCCTTTTCAGAAACTATCGTAGTAAGGTTAATAGAATCAAAAATTATTCAACTTATTTATGTTTCATGAATTTTTTAAAAAAATTAAAAGACATAAAACGAAGGGAAAATGATACATTGCATTGGAAATACAACCTCTCCCCCCCCCTCCTTTAAGCTCTTTAGTCTCGATTGTGTTTCTTGTCTCCCTCTCTTCTTGATTTTTTTTTCGTTCAGATCCAGGCCTGCTCGTGTCTATTGGGGTGAGGGGATGGAATGATGCTTCAGTTAACGTATTTCGTCTGAGTGGCTCTGTTTTCTGCACAATGGGCTAAATGTCCTGGTTACAGCAAAGACCCACTATACAGCTGTTATGAGACAGATGGGAGCCTGCCTCAATCTTACTGTTTTAATGGCACAGGCTATAGTTATCAGTATCTGCACACGAGGCTAAAAATTTAGTTCCCATTTAACTGACGTCGGCCTTCCCAATCCCTTCAGTGTCATATTTTCTCCCCGAGGGCACAAATATTATCTATATACCCTCGTCAAACAGCTGCTTGTCACAGAAGTCTGACAGGAGTCTTTCAGTTTAATACGCCATAGTAGAAGGGTTTTGTGAGGATGGCTGGTCCTCAGCAGAAGAATAACACAAACATCCATGCCTTATCCGGGGCTATAAACCTAGGTCCCTTTGATCAGTAGACAAACATGCTAATAAATAATAATAAATTTTTTAAGTTTTTTTTTTAATCTATTTTTAGTATTCCAAATGCAACTCTATCTATTTTTAGTTCCAAATACAAATGTTTTGGATTTCAAAGCAGGTAGAGAAGTATGAGATATGAATAAGACAAGATAAAGATTGCAAAGATAAAAATAAGTGGAGAGTAATAGTTGATCTGGACCACATAACCTAAATTTGGGAGGGTGAAAAGAATGGAATTGTGTATCATTAATTTATTTATGAACTACATTGGAAAGTAATTCAGTAAGTGATTCAATTAAGCAAATGACTAAAACAAGCAGAGAGTATGGAAAATGAAAAGAGCATGGTCCATGCCTAAGGCACCATGGTATAGTGTGTGGGGGGTGGGGGGGGGCAGAGTCAGCGGGTCCCAACCTAAGACCCAAGGACCACGGAAAACAGAATGGGTGAATAACAATACAAATTTGTGAGCACAAAACAATACAATATTCCGGTCCCCCTGGGTACGTCCCTGTCTCTCGCATTACACAAGAAGCTAGTCAAAAGTTGTTGATGTCTCCATCTTCTAACCACATCATTATTTGCTTAGTCAAACCACCGACACTTCAGCATCTAGAATAGTAGTTAACAGGAGATATTTTCTCGTTGTCGCATTAGAGAGCGACAATAAATGAGCTGCAGCAGCATTAAGAGGAAAACGAATAAAATTGTAAGGTAAACTCAAATAGAAAAAGAAATTCAGGTAACAAAAGCTTCTAATTTTTCTTTCAATGTATAGTTCAATCCCCTCATCAAATAGTTATGTACTGTGTCGGGCAATACACTTAATAATACTGCTTCGGTTGAAGTAAATGTTTTCATAATGAAATAAAAAATGCTATAAATTTGAATCTGAACACCGGTTCTCGTCCGATCACCGAAGTTAAGCAGCTTTGGGCGCGTTCGGTACCTGGGAGGTGACCATTTGGGAACACCGCGTGCATTTGGCAAAAAAACTGCTGAGTGCCCGCCATCCTCACAGATCCCTCTATTATGGCGTAATAAACTGACAGGCTCCTGTCAGACCTATGTGGCAAGCTGCTGCTTGAGGAGGTATTTATTTTTATTTTATATATTAATGCGCTTATTTTAAATTGTTCTTTTGATGGCAAACTTGTATCATAAATAAAAAGTATCATTAATTTTTTTTTGTTATTTCAATTATCAAGTAGCCTCACTTGAGAACCGCTGATCCAGAATAAAAGACGTAAAGTTTCTTATTATCTTGTCACAAAGGAATTATTTTTCATTTTATAATTTGTTTATTGCAGAGTTCCAAACATGCCAATCATGCAGTATAGGAACTAACTACTCCAACTTTGCTGTTGGGAAAATAAAATCTCCTCTCCCCCCCCCCCCCACCCGAAATTTTAGGATGATTATGTAATAATATCAGATAAAGATTGAACTTATAAAAGTTAACTATTCTGTATATTAATTTTTTTTCAAGCCATTTATTATTATATTACGCGAAAATATATGTTTTATCGGAATTAAAATTATGCATCTATATCTATATTTTTTCAGTTCCACCACTTTTTAAAAGTTTTGCAAACCATTTTTCCGGTAAATACTTCCTGGCTACATGCTAGAAATACGCTATGAATTCTTTTATAAAAATTGAATATTCCCTCAAGCAGTTACTTGCCACAGAAGACTGTCAGCTTATAAAGCCATAGTAGAAGGTCTGTGAGGATAGCGGAACCTCAGCAGAAAAACAACATAAACAACCGTATCTCACACGGGAGTCGAACCCAGGTCTCTTTGATCAGTAGACAAGAGTGCAATTAAATTCTAATTGTATGTCTTAAAATATCGAAAGTTAGAACTAAACAACTTCCACTTTGTTGTTTAAAATAAATCATTATATTTTCCGTGGTCCGTGGTCATAAGTTGGGATCCACTAACATAGCTACTGCTTTAGGCATGGGCCATCCCCTTGCCCTTTTCCTCTCTGTTTCTTTCCTGTACATGGTCTTTATCAGAATTCATGACCCTTGGCCCTCCCTTATTTGTACATCTTATCCCAAAATCCCCATCCATCGAAAAAATTCATTAGTACTCGTTGTTTCGGGTCTGGCCGATTTAGTATATTATATATAATTCACAAAGTATTTATCATCCAAGTTAATCTTTACAGTCCAAGTAAATATGAAACACTTGAGTAGATTAGTTGAAATAAGTATGAGCTAATTGCCTAGTATTGTACATTGTCATTCAGGATCCTTTCAGGTCTTTACATATTTTTATATCCAAATGCTGTACACAATTTAAAGTCATGAGGAAACAGGAGTCCTTTCATCCTGGAGCGGCAGAGAGTCTAGCGTGTTTGAACACTGATCTTGGGTTCGATCCTTGTACATATAGCGTATGAGTTTTTAGGTTTAACTCGATTTCACCCAGTTTTCATCCCCCCCCTCTCCACCCGTAAAACAGATAAAATTATCAGGTATAAAAATAGGTATAAAATAAAAAGATGTGCAGTTCATAATAGGTTGGTGCTTTTTTCTTATATATAAAAAAAGATTTAATTAGTATACTGATTTGTTTTAATTTCCTATTTGTAAAATTTTCTTTATAACGTATTACTAGTGAAAACAATATTACAAGTGAAAACGTATTACAAGTGAAAACAGTATTACAAGTGAAAAGAACAAACTTGGTCAAAGAGGTTCTGTCTTCTAAATGGGTAGGTACAATTAATAGAAACCTTAATATATCTGTTACGGACTTCTGGAGAAAGGCATGTGATCTAGATTAATTTAGTAAATCTGCGCATAATAAAAATGCATGTCATTATGTAAACCTATTCAGATAATTCGTCGACGTGGACGTTGACTTGATTATTTCAGAATTTTCTGCTTTTTTTTTTTATCTTCCACCAAAAACTATGATTTGAAAATTCTTAAATTTTGGATTGAGATCATCAAGTAAGCAAGGTGGCATTAGCACTGCTTACTTTGCAACAGATGTGATGTAGAGTGATCATTTAGCTAACTAAATAATCTGCCATCGCCTGCCGCAAGTAATTTTGCCAAAGAATTCGTCTGTTTTATCTCTGAGCGGCACTTTTTTTGCACACAGCGGACTAAATGACGTAGTAACAAGTACTCCTATGGTTCAAGAAGGTTGGGAAAGGAGATCCACTGGACAGAGGAGACAGATGGCCCGCACAAGGGCCCCGGCTTAACGTCCCATCAGGTGGATGGATGCCTATCCAAGCCCATCGATGCCCCTTACTGACAGTGACAGTTTTTGCGGAGATAAATCTTAAAACTGGTTCAGTTGGGGCTCCAACCTGGGAACCGCAGATTATGAGCCTTGCGGGCTATAAACTAAGCCACCCCCGCCCCTCTCGCCGAAGAAACAATGAATATGCAGATGTCATCATATGTCAATAATAAAATTTATACCTAATGTCTAAATAGTTCAATTATTTTTATTTCAACACAAATTGAAAAATAAAAAGTTTTTCCCGGTAATTATCCCCCAAATGGGGTTATTTTCAACCTAAAAAAAGTCGTACCCTATGTATAGATGTGTCTTTCTGCTGCGGTCTCTCCTTCCTCAAAATATTCTCTATAGCGTATTATACTGACAGGTTCCTGTCAGACTTCTCTGAGAAGGAGATGTTTGAGAGATAATTTATTTTCATTTTCATTTCATTCCATAAACTGATTATTTTCCTAGGAAACAGAAGTCAGTTTGGAGAAATGAAACAAATATTTGGTCTTAGTGAAAAATTTTAGAGTCGAAAAGCCATTTTACTAAACTGACTTCTCTAGAAACCGCGTTTCAGATTGTCACTAGAAAGCAACTAGTTGATGAGAATGTGACCTTCAGCTACGAGAAAACAACTGAGGTGTGACTTTGGCTGACATTGTGCATGGAGTGAATATCTGTGAACATTCTTTCTAACTCACCCTAACCTGCAAGGCTCTGCTGCAGGAAGCGGTGAGAGCCGCTTCCTGCAGCAGAGCCCTGCAGGTAGGTAGTGCAATAAAAGGGAACGAAAGGCTTGTCTTCCACATTTGCCTTGATTCAGCAACGAACGCTGAAAAGGAAATAAGTCGGAAAAAAAATGATTTAAATAGAGAAGATGAAATAAAACAGCTTTCAGAAATACATTTTCGAAGAAGAAACTATTGCATGAAATTTAAATACAAAAATTTAAACTATATAGTATCGAACTAATATTAATTAATTAATTAATTAGTTAAATTTAACTATATAATATCGAATTTTTGGAAGAAATTATTTCTAGTGAACTTTTATATTCTTCAAGAGAGAATTGTGTTCGAAATAATTCCGTGAGCATAGTGAAACGTCAGTAGTGAAAATTATGACGGAAAATAAAATATTCCACAAGCAATTACTTGCTACCGAAATGTTTGGCAGGAGCCTGTTCATATAGTATTCTATAGAGAAATGAGAAAAACCAGACCTCGCAAAATAACAAAACAAAAAGAATGGCGATATTCAAATTTTTCAGATAACTATTCATGAGTTCCGGGTTTACAGGATATTTCCTGTGATACTCAATTACAGAAAAGAAATTTTTATACCTAGCCAATGTTATAACATTTTGCAATAATTTACAAAATTAATTATTTCTTTTCCAGACAAAGTTTTTAATAAATATTTCTCATGAGTTATGCTTAATTGGAAAAAGAAACCTGTCAGTGAGTGGTATCCATGGGCATCGACCGAGGGGAGGAGGGCAGTCTCCCCTCTTCTGGTAAAATAGATCGAAATATTAATTTGTAGCGAATAATACTGGTTTATCAAATATTAATGCTTTTTTTTCCCTTACGAAATGAAATATTAATTATTTTAATATTTTCTTTCGTTTTCATAAACATATCACTTATATTTACTAATGTGAAGAAACATTTTTACATGAATTTTCAATAATAAGTTTCCCATTTTTCCGTTATACTTTTTATAATAATAATAATCTTTATTCACATTCATGCTAGTTATACAAAAGTTTCAACAAATGCCCAAAAAACATCTGCTTATCTGCATCAGAGATGAATAATAAATAACATTACATGAAAATGCATAAATATTGTATAAAACAATGCCATCAACACTTAAATGTATCGATGTGAAATTTCAGTGGAAGCTCCATTGTGATAATTCAGTTTTTTTTTTTTCATTAATTTTTCAGCCTTGAAAAACATTCCTAACATTATTTTTGGTTTCTTTAAATTTGTTTAATGAAATAATTTCTCTTGGTAATTGATTATACCCGTAGGTACTGTAAATGCCTCGTACATTTCCCATAGATATTTAATATTTTTGAAAGATGAAAATTATTATTGGATTGTAACCTTGTGTATTTCTCATGAGAGATTTCAGACTTGAATTGACTGTCAAACATTTTTTTGGAAGTGATCCTCTATTTGAAAAGGTTGTTATGAAAGGAAAGTATGACGAAAATATCTTTTTCCATTATAAGCAAGGACGTATCCAGGGAGACAGGTGAGGTTTAGGTCCGACCCCTCCGAAAATCCTGTTATCTCATATAAATCTGAAACTTGTGTACCTGCTTTGAAATCCCTAACAGGTATCTTTGTATAATTTTCGCCTCATATGACATTCCCGACACTAAAAGTAGATATAAAAAAAACCTATAAAATTTTATCTTATCTAGAATATCATTTTATCATTTCTTGTAGAATATTTCAGTAATTAGGAACCCCACTTTACCATTTATACCTTTGGACCTAAATCATGAACATTTGACAGATATTTTTTATGTATTCTGTAATCAACCATAGTGTTCGGATATATATTTGAGCGACTGTAAATAACTCTACTAAACTAAAGGCATGTGCTGTAGAGTGATTTTATAAAATGGATTTTAAAATAACACTTCTGATAAGATTTTCATCAAATTTTGCTCTTTTTTCGAACCGTAATCTGAAACTACTGTACAAAACTTATATACTCCTCCCCCACGAAAAACTATCATGTTCACTGGAAAAACCCAACGTTTTAATTTTATTGTTTTTTTTTTTTTCCTTTTTAAGTACTAGTAAAGTATTATTATTTAAATTTTCCAAATCATCTGCTAGTTCGAATTATCACTGTTAAAGAGTACAAAATTTGGAAAATGATAAATTTCGTTCTCTTTGAAAAGGAACATCCTATATTCTCCAGAGGCGATATATGTTCTTCCAGTGTTTTGACAGAAATTACTCTTGCCGAAAAAGGCAACGTGTGATTTTTCTCTCTTTGAAGTGATCTTTCAAGAAGTATTATTACAAAGTATGTATATGGTACATGAAAATCAATATGGTCCCCTTTCATCTCTCCCCAGAACTACCAGGGCCATAACAACGGTGAGGCAAGTAAAGCACTAGCCTCGGGGCACAAGATGAGGTGGCGCATAAAAATACAAAATGAGGAGTTCAGAAAAATACAAGATGAGGAGGCTCTGAAAAAGACTGCTATGAAACTATATAGGGGTGCAATTTTCTATTCTTGCCTCTGGCACAAATATAGCTAGTTGACAGAGCTCCAGACTCACAATTTTGTTTTCCCAATTTCTACTCCCAAATGCGATTGCATCAGATTTTCTTCCGTTAACCCCCGTGAGAAGGGGGTCACGGTGGGTTTCTGAAGATTGCCGTCCGTCAGCTGGGACATTAACCTGTGGGTAAAACGCCATACCCTATATAAGTAAAAGAATGCACTGAATTCTCTTGATGGGAGATTACCAGCTGTCTCCTAATAGCTGTCCAGTGGATCTCCTACACCAACTTTCTCCAAGCCCTTTTGATTTGGCCATTTAGCCTGTTGTGTGCAAAAGTGTGCAGTTTGGAAGTTAAACCGAAGACTTAACCACCACCCAGTGCTGAGTAAAATAACTTTGTCTCTTTACTATTAACTAGGTTCCTAATCAGAGATACACGAATTTGCACATCGTACAATCATTTATGAGGGTATAATAATATTTCATCCCTGAATAACTAACCGGACGTGGGTCCGAATCCCTGATAAGGCATGGATATTTCTTTTTCTGTGTTTTCTTTCTATAGATGTTTCGCCTTCATCCCAGTTCTTCTCAATAGCGTATTATGCGTACTAACAGGCTTCTCTCACATCTCTGTGACAGGCTGCTCTAATAATTTAATATTTTATTTATTTTTAGTGTGCTATAAATAATACTAACTACCTATGCTTTATCAGAGAATTTTCTTGGAGCACGTTTTCGGCATGTTCGCACAAAACTTATGTTATATATAACATATTTCCATAGGCTTTGGTTAGCATTGAATAAAAAGTGGGTTAGAACTTTTCGGAATGTTGCAATTTGCAGTAATATATCCATTGCCGATTTAGAAAGAGCATTTTGTGACATGAAAGGAAAGCATATTCGTAGGTAAATGAAAATTTTAGTGTATAGTGTTTTATTGAAGATAAATTAGTCATCATAACACGTGACTCTTTAATTCTATATTTTCAACATAATTCACTCAATATTTAAAGGGTTATAGAAATTTAAATATTTAACAAGCTCATTGTATCAGAAATCTATTCCAGAAGTACATTAAAACTATGTAATAGTTTTATATAAGTCGGATCTAGAAAAAAAAATTATGGGAAGAGCAATTAACTGGATCGAACCGGAAAAGAAATAAACGAAAGATGAAAAATACCTGAATTGGTGTTTCAGTAAAATATTGCCACTCCACTGTAGTGTTGGTCTTAAATTTGTTTTGAAAAATCGTGTTGTGTATTTGTTTCATATTATTTATGTCTCCAATCCGGTTACTAACATTCTGAAGATGAGGGAAAGAGGGACATGCCGTCCCCTCCACCCCAATAATAAATGAAAAAATAAATAAATAAATACCCCCTCAAGCAGCTGCTTGCCACAGAGATCTGACAGGAGCCTGTCAGTTTATATGCCAGAGTAGAAGGTCTATGAGGATGGCAGGACCTCAGCAGAAAAACAACACAAACGTCCATGCCTTATCCGGGGCTCGAACCCAGGTCCATTAGATCAGTAGTCAAGCGCGCTAACTACTCGGCCATGGGACGGCTAAATAATAAATGAAAATGAGTGAAAAATAATATGAAACAAATATGTAACCAATTTTATCAAATAATTGTTTATTTTGGAAGTTTATATAAATAATTATTGGTCTGTTAGTAAAGATTATATAAGTTCCTTACGCATTGCTTCTGTTAAATATTCCAGCATATGCAACTCCTTAAATAATAAGAGAATATTATTGAAATTTAATAATTAGTTGCACTAAATGTAGATCTTCATTTTTTTTTTGTTTTGTTATAGCATTTTACCATAAAGTCTTATATTTTAAGTTAGAAAGCTCCAAAAGTTAGCATTCTGTTAAAAAAAATGGGGAAATTCTTTTATATTGTTGTCTAAGCATTATATCTATACATAGCTACTGAACAGAAAAAACGTTTCATGTTATTTGAATATGGAGTCATATTCAGATATCAGTAACTTCTTAAGTAATATTAATATGGACAAAATATGACTATAGTTATATTTGAGGTCTCTATCAAATCTCTTTAAATGTAAAATTATTCACAAATAATTGTTCAGTATCCAAATAATTTTGTAAGCTGGAAAATGTACTCAATCAAAACCTGAAAAATTATTGCAACATATTAAAATGAAAAAGAAACATTCTGTAAACTTTAATAAAATGTATATTTTAGCTGCATATGTAATGATTGAACAATATATGAATTTTGAATGATTTTTGGTTAACAAGGTAAGTTAATGTTAAATATTCCAGATTCTATAACTCATTAAATATTAAAAATATCAAAAGTAGGTATTTAGGCAGACCACAGTCAGATCTTCAAATGTGATTGCCAATAATCACATTTTTCCATAAAAAGCTCTTTTAAGAAATTGTAAAGTTGTGAATTTGATTCCCTCTTGATCAAACATTTAACAATTTCAACTGTTTCTACTTTCTGTTGAGAACCTATCAATGCATGAATATATTATTCAGTCCTAAGACGTTTTTCTCTTCCTTCAAATCCAAAAAAATTATTCAATGTTTCCTTTGCTCTTTGCTGAAATGTAAGTTTCAAGAAGCAATAAACAACCCACATTCTGCAGTCGACTCTTAGAGTCCCCCTGTTGCCTGGAGGGATGCAGGCAGTTTGTCAATTAGACGTTAATTGATGGTCGTTTGAACCCTCTGAGCGGGAGATGCACAAAGAAGGGAGGGAGAGTTCACCCGTTCTACCTTACCTTCTCCCCGGCCGACGGGCCGGTATGGTAGCGAAAGGGATTCGGCCGGTACGGCCGGAACGGTAGTGAAAGGGTTAAATCGCCCTGAGCGAAGTTCCTGACAAAGACAATTGTGTTTTGCCCTGCGCTTCCTGCTTCTGTGATGCCGGGGGCGGGGGTGGCTCAGTCGGTAGCGCGCCAGGCTCGTAATCTGTAGTTCCCAGGTACGAGTCCCAGCTGGGTCAGCAATGAGATTAATCTCCGCAAAATTTCCCCGCCCTGCCCACGGTCAGTAGGGGACACCGACGGGTTTGAAAAGGCCGCCGTCCGTCGGATGGGACGTTAAACCGTGGCCCCGTGTGCGGGAGAGCCATACCCTGTGCACGTTAAAGAACACGCTGGATGGCCTTCACGGGAGGCTACCATCTGTCTCCCAACAGCTGTTCCAGTGGGTTCCCTCCCCCAACCTTCTCTGAGCCTTCGGGGTCCTTGTGGCCTGGCCATTTAGCCCATGGTGTGCAAAAAAGTGCCGCTCAGAGGTAAAACAATCCAATCCAATCTGTGATGCCGAAGATTGCCAAAAATAGTAAGAGGTACGAAGCAATCGTGTTTTCTTTTATAAATCAGAAAGTTTTCATATCAGTTTTAAATCAGGTCTGTATTTAGAAAAGACAGCGATAAAACCTGTTGGTCACGGACTCAATTGACGTGTGCTAGATAGAAGTTTTGAATGACTTTAATTAGTTTTTATAAAAGAGCAATTCATTTAGTTGTAAGGGCAAGCATGAGCTCAAGTGCAGGAGAGAAATAGATATATTTATGGTCTTAATACTTTTCCTCGGTATTCTAACAATATTACATCATTAAATTGTTTCGTTTACGATATGTGAAAGAGTTGGCTTTATTTTACCCGTCACTGTGATCTATTTGTTCAGATAGAAAGTAAATATCCACGGCCAATACATTCTTAGAAAAACAATGCAATGTACGATAAAATAATATGTACAGTCGCTCAAAAAAGTATCCGAACACTATGGTTGATTACAGAATTCAGAAAAAATATCTGGAGCGTGTACAGCAACTGTACACGCTCCAGTTACCGTTCACAGCAAACTGGAGTAACTGCACACGCTCCAGTTTGCGTGAACTGGTGCGTGAAATGTGCAGTAACTGCACACGCTCCAGTTTGCTGTGAATGGTAACTGCACACGCTCAATATTTCTGTGAGTGGGCCCACACGATCCAGGTCTTTGTGAGCTCACACGATCCAATGTGCTGTGAACATTAACCGCAACCGCTCCAGTTTGCTGTGAACGGTAACTGCACACGCTCCATATTCATTGCATTATATATTCATACGCATTATATACATTAAAAAAATATCCGAACACTATGGTTGATTACAGAATTCAGAAAAAAATATCTGGCAACGATTTTTTTTAGAAATTAGTGATCTGGCAACCTACGTGTCACGTGACACGTAGGTTGATACGTATTAGTGATCTGGTAACCTACGTGTCACGTGACACGTAGGTACACAGATATTTTTTCTGAATTCTGTAATCAACCATAGTGTTCGGATACTTTTTTGAGCGACTGTACAAATCATATTTAGAAGGAGAAGAAACATTATTCCTTCACCCCCTAACAGGAGGCTGGGGTACTATCGATTGAACCCCCCCCCCCCCGGCCCTCAAATGGCCAGGTCACAGATATCAAAGTAAGGTAGGGCATCCACTGGTCACTTGGTAGGGGTTGCATCTAGTAGTAATGTATCATGTGGTCACTTCAATTTTTTATATTAAAAAATCTACCGAAAAGCAAATCATCCTATTTCGTGAGTAAGAGCAAGTTGATGAATGATTAAGATTCGAAGGGCAAAAATTACAATCAGCATAGCAGACAAAATGCAAACACGTGCTTGTGATCACCACGCGTCTAGAAATAGCGCGAAACGTAATATCATCTCCTGGCGCTGTTCGTAATATAATTTAGTGTTTGGAGTATGTATGTATTTGGATTAAGTATATGTTATATATATAACTTAATTTTTTGAACAAATTTAAAATTTCTTACGAACCAAATGCTTTTCTGGATGCATAAAATTCCTATCAAAAAATATTTTGAGAGTAAATATATATTGTTCATTGAATGGAATTTGATCTGTAAATTTTGCACATCAAATCGAAGAAATATCGTTTTGACCTTTTTACCAGAAGCTACGTTAAAATATCCCTGAGATTAAAGACCTCTTAAAATACTGTTATTATCATTTTGCTATGTATTTTAATTGGCAGTTTCATATGATAATCAAAATTCTTCAAACTTCTTTTCTCGAGGATGGGGAGGGCAGTTGTGTATCAAAAGGAGGGCTATGTACAGTCGCTCAAAAAAATATCCAAACACTATAGTTGATTACAGAATTCAGAAAAAATATCTGGCAACGATTTTTTTAGAAATTAGTGATCTGGCAGCCTTCGTGTCACGTGATTACAGAATTCAGGAAAAATATCTGGAGCGTGTACAGCAACTGTACACGCTCCAGTTACCGTTCACAGCAAACTGGAGCGTGCGCAGTTACTGCACACGCTCCAGTTTGCTGTGAACGGTAACTGCACACGCTCAATATTTCCGTGAGTGAGCCCACACGATCTAGTATCAAAATAATATGACCACCTACAGTCGCTCAAAAAAGTATCCGAACACCATGGTTGATTACAGAATTCAGAAATAATATCTGGCAAAGATTTTTTTAGAAATTAGTGATCTGGCAAACTTTGTGTCACGTGACACGAAACGGATTTTTTTTTTGAGCGACTGTAGTTGTACTTCACCTCCATCTTAAGGGTTTGTACAACATATATTTTCTAAGCAGTCCATGAAAATTAGATGTCTGAGAGCAAGGCCGCATCTAGGGGAAGAAGCAGGAGGGGGTCGGGTGACCAATGCCCCCCCCCCACTTTGAAAAACGACCTGTTTGCGTGACGCTCAAATATCTATTGTCTCACTTTTTTTATCTAATTAACTGACGTAATCCATTTTCAGATTCGATATGCATTTTTATGTAAAAAAGAATACATATGTGAAAAACGCAAAATAATCGAAATACCATTCTAGAATTTTTCAGAAAACACAAACCTACAAGCACACATACAAAAAAATCCAACGTTGGGTTGTTTTACCTCTGAGCGGCACTTTTTTGCACACCATGGGCTAAATAGCCAGGTCACATGGACCCCGAAGGCTCAGAAAAGGTTGGGGGAGGGGACCCACTGGAACAGCTGTTGGGAGACAGATGGTAGTCTCCCAAGGCCATCCAGCGTGTTCTTTAACGTGCACAGGGTATGGCTCTCCCGCACACGGGTACACGGCTTAACGTCCCATACGACGTACGGCGGCCTTTCCAAGCCCATCGGTGTCCCCTACTGACCGTGGGCAGGGCGGGGAATTTTGCGGACCGTGTACAGGAGAGCATGCCCTGTGCACGTTAAAGAACACACTGGATGGCCTTGACGGAAGGCTACCATCTGTCTCCTAATAGCTATTCAGTGGGTCTCTTTCCCCCAACTTTCTCTGAGCTTTCGGGTTCTTCGTGACCTGGCCATTTAGCCCATTTTGTGCAAAAGAGTGCCGCTCAGAGTTAAAACTATCCAATCCATAGCCTTCCATTAAAGGGGCGGAGGGAGTTAGAAAAATAATACTTGGCAAATCAGTCCAGAAAGATTGGCAACCACTCTGCACAGAATGAATACCTTTTCTCTCTTAGTAGGCAAATAATTTGAAAAATTCTATTCTTTCAGGTCTTCGACTAACAGGGAATGCTCATTCTCAATAAAAAGAAAGTTCCGCATTTTCTAATTTTAATGCCTTTTAATGATGAAAATCATCCGTACCTAATCAACCAAACAAGAGTTTTGAATTTTTCACTTAAAAAAATATTTGAAATGTCAACAGACGTGAAACAAACTCAGAAGATGACATTCTAAAACAATAGTTTGTGTTTTGAAGATGAAAGAGAAATAGGAACCGCCCCGAAAGCGCCATCTAGATACTGACATCGACAGGAATTTTTTTCTGGGCGGAAAAAAATAGTTTCAGGGCGGGAAATTTTCTTTTCTGGTGAGGAGAGCAAAAACATAAAGCAAAGTTTTCAGATAGAAATATTTAGGTCGAGCCATTCGTCAATTTGAGAGCACTTTCACATGCAGCAATCATACCACAATGTAACTACGGTTGCCTGCGAACAAAACGAAAGGGTTGAGTTGTTTTACCTCTGAGCGACACTTTTTTGCACACCATGGCTAAATGGCCAGGTCACATGGGTTGGGTTGGGTTGTTTTACCTCTGAGCGGCACTTTTTTGCACACCATGGGCTAAATGGCCAGGTCACAAGGACCCCGAAGGCTCAGAGAAGGTTGGGGGGAGGGGACCCACTGGAACAGCTGTTGGGAGACAGATGGTAGCCTCCCGTCAAGGCCATCCAGTGTGTTCTTTAACGTGCACAGGGTATGGCTCTCCCGCACACGGGACCACGGCTTAACGTCCCATCCGACGGACGGCGGCCTTTCCAAGCCCATCGGTGTCCCCTACTGACCGTGGGCAAGGCGGGGAATTTTGCGCCTTAATGAAGAAGAAGCCACTGAAAAAACTGAAGACAAAAAAGAATTCAAACGCAGTTCATTTGACAAAAAATTAAAACCTGAAGCTATGAAAAACAAAATTCTAATTACTGCAATTTCAAAAGTGACATAAACATAATGAAACCATTTCTTTGAACAAATTCACATTTCTAGGTGCTATCGATTAATCATCTCGCTGTCAACTTTTTTCTCCCTTGGCGGTATACCAAACGAAAAAGAACATTGAAACAGATGTAATGCAAAAGAAATACATAATCTACTCGTTAAATAATAAATAAATTCAAAAGCTATCGTTTAATTTTAGGCTTTAAGAATATTTTCATGGCGGCACTTTTTCAGCGAAGCAGCAAATCAAAAGTCACCATAACGCTTTAATCTTGGCATATCAATATTTTATGAACCCCTTTTTAAAACTGGTAACTTCCATAGCTCTGGTAGTCTCATTCTCCATAGTTCTGATTCTGGTAGCATCCTCTCTTTAGTTCTGACTCTGGTAGCCTCCTTCTCCATAGCTCTGACTCTAGTAAGCTCACACTCCATAGCTCTGACTCTGGTAGTCTCCATCTCCATAGTTCTGACTCTGGTAGTCTCCATCTCCATAGTTCTGACTCTGGTAGCCACCTTTTCCAAAGCTCACACTCCATAGATCTGACTCTGGTAGCCTCCTTCTCCATAGCTCTGACTCTGGTAGACTCCTTCTCCATAGCTCTGACTCTGGTAGCCTCCTTCTCCATAGCTCTGACTCTGGTAGCCTCCTTCTCCATAGCTCTGATTCTGGTAGCCTCCTTCTCCATAGCTCTGACTCTGGTAGCCTCCTTCTCCATAGCTCTGACTCTGGTAGCCTCCTTCTCCATAGCTCTGACTCTGGTAGCCTCCTTCTCCATAGCTCTGACTCTGGTAGCCTCCTTCTCCATAGCTCTGACTCTGGTAGCTTCCATCTCCATAGCTCTGACTTTGGCAGCCTCCTTCTCTATAGCTCTGACTTTGGCAGCCTCCTTCTCTATAGCTCTGACTGTGGTAACCTCCTTCTCCATAATTTCAAATCTGATAACCTCTTCTCCATCCCTGTGAATCTGATAATTTCGTTTTCTTATTTCTGATTCAGATCACTGTTTTTTCCATAACTCTAACTCTGATAACTTTTTTCTCCAAAGTTCTAACTCTAGTAACCTCCTCTACAGTTCTAAACTCTAGTAACCTCTTCCACAGCTCTAACTCTGGTGCCTTCTTATCTATAGTTCCAACTCTGATTACCACTTCCATGGCATTGAATCTGGTAACTTTCTTCTTCCCATTTCTAACTTAAATAATTGTTTTCTCTTTGTAGCTGTTACTCAGGCAACCTCTTTCTTCAAAGTTCTCTCATTTAATTCAAGCATGGCCTAACCTTTAGAACAACAACACATCAATTGGAAAATAGATAAAACTCATAAATATACGAAACGAGTTACACCAATAAAAATCTGATACCCATAAATGGAGAAAGACGTTTCTTTTTTAACTAACTAATTTGCTGATTGCCATTTACTTGAAGTGAGTTCCAACTGAAATTGTAGACTCAATATTTATCAACAAAGAATTGTTACCATAATTAGCTACATTCCAAGCCCATCGGTGTCCCCTACTGAAACCTTGTTTTACCTCTGAGCGGCACTTTTTTGCACACCATGGGCTAAATGGCCAGGTCACATGGACCCCGAAGGCTCAGAGAAGGTTGGGGGAGGGAACCCACTGGAACAGCTGTTGGGAGACAGATGGTAGCCCCCCGTCAAGGCCGTCCAGCGTGTTCTTTAATGTGCACAGGGTATGGCTCTCCCGCACACGGGGCCACGGCTTAACGTCCCATCCGACGGACGGCGGGCTTTCGAAGCCCATCGGTGTCCCCTACTGACCGTGGGCAGGCGGGGAATTTTGCGGAGATAAATCTCAACGCTGACCCAGCTGGGACTCGAACCTGGGAACTACAGATTACGAGCCTGGCGACATTTCTGGGCCCTTACTATTATTCTGAAAGGGAGGAGACGGTCCCTTTGTCCCCTCCCCCATATCCGGTTGTAGGTGTTAGCGGAGATAAATCTCAATGTATTCACTGTAGAGACTCGAATCTGTGAACAATAGATTACGAGACAGGCGCGCTACCAACTGAGCCACACCCGGCTCCCTTTTTTGGCCAAGCATTCTTGACCAAGCACTGTGTACTCTTGTGAAGATATTATCCAAGACAAAAGAGAAGAAAGCGGTGAAATAATTCGTGTCTAACTTGATGGATGCCTCTACGGTGTGCAAGCCGAAAATGTCTTCTTCTGGCCATTACGAAGATGAAGATCCATTTACAAACCTCGTGGATATGCTCGAGAAAAGAAACATTCCCAAGAATGCCGACTCAGAAGACAATAAATATTTTTCTCTCTTGACATTCCTTTGCACATAAATTCATCTTGCACCCTCTTATCTTACTCCAGTGTGCTCTAAGGTCATCCTTTAATGATCCCAGAGGATGTATCCTAACAGTTAACAGTTAAATTAATAAATGGGAAAGAATTTCCGCTGGTTTTGCTATTGGTATTCGGAACTTCCTTTTTTTTATGCACTTTAACCTTTTTATGTATAAATCAAAAAGAAAATCCTTTGAAAAAATAATTACTTGTCTTTTTTTTTTTGTTCTAATATTACTTTCTAAGAAAAGGTTCAAAACATATAACTTCTAGAGTCCAAAATGTTCCATCCTCATTTGGGGACGTTCCATTGATAGAATTCACGTAACATCGGATTCTTTCTTTTTTGGGGATGAGCGAGGCAGTAGAAATCTGTTGGCTCGATGTTCAGCACTTTTTCGGTTAGGTTGTTTTACCTCTGAGCGGCACTTTTTTTGCACACAATGGGCTAAATGTCCAGGTCACAAGGACTCCAAAGGCTCAGAGAAGGTTGGGGGAGGGGACCCACTGAACAGCTGTTAGGAGACAAATGATATCCTCCCGTCAAGGCCATCCAGCGTATTCTTTAGCCTGCACAGAGTATGGTTATCCCCCACAAATGGCCACTGCTTAACGTCCCATCCGATGGACGGCGGCCTTTTCAAGCCCATCGGTGTCCCCTATTGACCGTGATCAGGGCTGAGAGTTTTGCGGAGATAAATCTCAACTGTGATCCAGCTGGGACTCGAGCCTGGGAACTGCAGATTACGAGCCTGGCGTGCTACCGACTGAGCCACCCCGCCCCTGGGGGAGGGGACCCACTGAAGAGCTGTTGGGAAATAGATGGTAACCTTCCGTCAACGCCATTCAGCATGTTCTTTAACGTGCACAGGATATGGCTCTCCCACACACGGGCAAAGGCTTAACATCCCATCCGATGGACGGCGGTTTTTCCAAGCCCATCGGCGTCCCCTACTGACCATGGGCAGGGAGAAGAGTTTTGCACAGATAAATCTCAACGCTGCCCCAGTTGTGACTCGAACCTAGGAACTGCAGATTACGAGCCTGCTGCGCTACCGACTAAGCACCCCCCGTCCCATTTTGGTAGTGTAAAGTAAACACAGTAAAGTGTCATATTTCATTTGACACTTTACTGTTGATTGTAGGTCTTTGCGACCCGAAGATACAGTAGAAGAACGACTTTCGAATTTCCCTATTTCTAGGGGGGAAAGCAAGGGGGATATATTTTTATTGGCCACAATGCTCTTAACGTCACAAGCTTTCATTTGATATCCAGCTTGTTACGTTTGGCCCTTGCGTTCGAAAAGATATAGTAGAACAATTGGTGGCATATTTTTTCCCTTTTCGCGGGAGGAGAGAACGCATAGAGGGAATTTTTATAATCCCTCCTATGATATTCCCCATGTCAAAAATTTTCATTTCACGCACTAATTTGTATATAATATTATAATATATTTCATTTGATGTTACTTTCGGCCCTCGCATTCCGAAGTTATAGAGCGGAACAATCGTTTTCATATTTTTCCTTTTTTTCGGGGGAAAAACGTCATGGAAGGAAATTTAAATAAATATATTGCCTAATAAGACTCCTCGCATTGAACGCTTTCATTTAGCACATAGAACGTTAAATTTGTCCGTCGCATTCGAAAGATAAATAAAAATTAAATAAATAAATACCCCCTCAAGCAGCTGCTTGCCACAGAGGTCTGACGGGGGTGGCTCAGTCGGTAGCGCGCCAGGCTCGTAATCTGTAGTTCCCAGGTTCGAGTCCCAGCTGGGTCAGCGTTGAGATTTATCTCCGCAAAATTCCCCGCCCTGCCCACGGTCAGTAGAGGACACCGATGGGCTTGGAAAGGCCGCCGTCCGTCGGATGGGACGTTAAGCCGTGGCCCCGTGTGCGGGAGAGTCATACCCTGTGCACGTTAAAGAACACGCTGGATGGCCTTGACGGGAGGCTACCATCTGTCTCCCAACAGCTGTTCCAGTGGGTCCCCTCCCCCAACCTTCTCTGAGCCTTCGGGGTCCAGTGACCTGGCCATTTAGCCCATTGTGTACAAAAAAGTGCCGCTCAGAGGTAAAACAACCCAACCCAGAGGTGTGACAGGAGCCTGTCAGTTATATGCCATAATAGAAGGTCTGTGAGGATTGCAGGCCCTCAACAGAAAAGCGACACAAACAGCCATGCCTTACCCTGGGCTCGAACCCAGGTCCCTGAGATTAGTAGCCAAGCGCGCTAACCACTCGGCTATGGGACGGCTTTGGAAGATATGGTGGAATAATTGTTTAAAAAGAAAATCCCGGAACCGACAAATGTCGATTGAAAAGCAATAGGAATATGTGTAAAAAGTAGCTCCATTCACCCGTTGTTTTGAAGACCACGTCTCTCGATTAATTTCAGATAGTATTCAGGCATTTTTTTTAATTTCGTGCTCTTCAAAAGATTCAATTTTCTTTCTTCAACGCGAAGATGCATGAACCTTAGTTTATTAATCTCGCAATTCATTATAAATAGAGATTTTTTTTAATCATTTGGAGTTCGTGTGTTACTCATTTTAATTAATCTTAAGACATTTTCTTTCAATCCTAATTAAAAATTGCTGTTGCCTCATTGAAAGCAACATCTGTGGACACATAAAGGTAACTTGATAAGTACAAATGTGGGCTTATCTCCTTAATAATTATAATTCTTTACACACAGCCAGAATTTTGCATTCAAGGGCTTTTAAGCTTTTGCGTTGTTACAGGAAGAGATTTTGTGGCGAAGTCTATTCTGCATCTGCCCAAAATACTATGGGGCGTGGGTGACTCAATCGTTAGCGCGACATGATCGTAATCCACAGTTCTCAGGTTCCAGTGACAAACTTTTCTGATTTGCTGTGAAAACCACAGCAAAACACAACAAACTCTGATTTCGCCTTCGACACTACCAGTATGGAATGCCGTGTACTATCTACTGTCAGGGGCAAGGCTCTACCATATAGATACATCTCATCCCTGATGGTCCTATGGCGAGCAGTCCTACAGAAGGAAATCTCATCCATCGGTCAAAACCTAAATTTACTCTGTTCCCCTGTTAGCCATGAGCAAAGATATATATATCCAAGTTCGCTCGGCTCCCGGGGTGAAGACTCTTAGTTGGACCCAGACTTTGAAAAGGGCCCTTGCCTACTAGAGGAACCACTTCTTTCAGCAGGGCCCTGTACTTTGCTCCACTGAGCCCTGATTTGAGGTCTGAGCACTGTCTAACCGGGCTACTAAACCGGTCAGCAATGCCTTCGACCTCGGGTTGGTCTTGGCTCTGTCCAACCGGGGCTCAAACCGGTCAGCAGAGCCTTCGACCGGTTGCTGGGCCACAAGCTCCCCCCCCACCACCACCACCACGTCAAGGTGGGCCCCTATCGGGGGGGGGGTTCAGTGACAGCTGGGGCAGAATTGAGATTTTTCTCCGGAAAATTTTTAGTTTTGCCTATGGTCAGTAGGGAACACCAATGGGCTTGAAAAAGCCGCCGTCCATCGGATGGGGCATTAAGCCGTGGTCTCGTGTGTGAGAGAGCCATACACTAAGCTTGCTAAAGAACACGTTAGATAAAACACAAAGGACAGCTATCTCGAGTCTGATTAGCCTCCGCAGTTCTTTCTGCAAAGGAGGCGTGGGAGGATGTTGGTGGTAAGAGATGATAATCTGGATAGTTCTTGCGCAATATCCCTGACCCGAAACCACGTGGCTGTCTGTTTGTGGGAACTGTCGAGCAGCGGTCTGGAGGATTTCATGGGAGGAATCATGTGTTGTAGTGTCCGAGTCCCGGACTAGGCGCCAGGCATATCACGCTGACAGAGAATTTTGCTTACAAGAAGGGATGCACCCCTTTGTGTAGGTTACTTCTGGTAGCTGGCTTCAACTTGGATTCGTTCTCTTTTGTTGCGATCTTATGCAACCACGGCAATTTCCGGCTCCGTCTCACGACACTACCTGGTTATGAAAAGCCATGACTATCTAGAGCAGGGGAAAAGAAAGAGCCATATAGATGCAACTTAACCCCGACCTCACATGGCAGCAGTCCTATAGAAGGAAAGCTAACTACCGGAAGAAACCTAACTTTAATCTGTTCTCCAGTTAACCATGAACAAGGATATATAAATCCAAGTTCGTTCAGCACCCGGGGTGGAGACTCTTAGTAAGGCCAGACTTTTGTGAGGGCTCAGGCTTACTAGGGGACCAAATCCGTTCTGCTGAGCCCTCGAACTGCTCACCCAGAGCACCTGATAGGTGAGGTCTCAGACACGGTCACCATCCAACCGGCGCGAGAAACCGGTCGGCGGCATCATCAACCTCGGTTGGTCTTGGCTATGTCCAACTAGGGACCCAATCCAGCCGGCACAGTCTTCGACCGGGTTGCTGTGCCCGAAGCCCCCACCACCACCACCACGTCAAGGTGGTCCGCTATTTGGGGGGGGGGGGGGCTTCAACTTGGATTATAAGAATCATCAAGGCAGGTAAATAGTATTGGTCTCTACGGCAACTCAAATGGAATTGTCCGCCGAAATAATCATTCACACGGCGCCATAATGTCAGATCAGAGAACCAAAGGTACGGTCGAAATCATTCTAGGTCCATATGAAAATACACGTAGAATATTTGCACAATGCGTCGTTTTGTGTGATCCGAGAGTGTTGAATATTGCATGAATCGAATTAGAGTTTCTGGTACTTACGTATTAACGCCACCGCAGCGTGTAATAAATTAATAATTCCACACTTTAACTAGTTATTCTATGAAATAACTAGGTATTCTATGAAATAACTAATGATAGACAATTAAAGTGTAAAATAAACAATCTGACTGAATTATACAGCATACAAAATGTTATTTATATAGACGCAATAAAATCATTTGTTACAACAGGGATTACTAAAATGGCATTTGAAATTGCCCTAATGTGCGAAGGCCAAGTAAGAACGAATCCGTAAAATGGTGAATCTCTTGAATATGAATCTTCGTGTCACGTGATTCACTCGTCCGCATTATAAAAAACGCCCCAGATGAGCGGAGGCCAAGTTAGAACGAATCAGTAAAGTGATTTGTTCTCACTTGGCCTGCTCATTTTGGGGGCGTTTTTTATAATTCGGACGACTGATTCATGTTGACAGAGGGATGACCTGGTTTCAACTCTACTCTCGGACACTAGAAATAGTCTTTTTTTTTACTTTTGAACTTTAACGATACGGAAGCCGTTAATGTGCACATTACCTAGGTAAAATGCGGAAAACTTTTGATTCCGCACTTTAACGGAGCAAATCAGTTAATCTGCAGATTAGCTAGGTAATGTGCACATTAACGGCTTTCGAGCTTTAGCGGTAACATATATATACAGTAGATATCTCAAATTTCAGTTCAGCAGTAAAAATGAACATTAATGTAACATTATTTTGTAATAGATTTGGGTACTTACGTACTAACGCCAGCGGTGGCGTTAATACGTAAGTACCGAGTTTCTCAAAAGCAAAAAGTCGAAGCAACGAATCATTTACATTATGCGACGTTATTTGTTATCCGAGAGTGTTGAATATCGCATGCATCGAATTACAGTTTTTCAGAAGGAAGGAATCTAAGCTACGAATCATTGACACTATGCGACGTTATGCTTGATCCAAGAGTGTTGAATATCACATGCATCGAATTACAGTTTCTCATAAGGAAGGAATCTAAGCTACGAATCATTTACACTATGCGACATTATGCGTGATCCGAGAGTGTTGAATATCGCATGCATCGAATTACAGTTTCTCAGAAGGAAGGAATCTAAGCTACGAATCATTTACACTATGCGACGTTATGCGTGATCCAAGAGTATTGAATATCGCATGCATCGACTTACAATTCCCCAGAAGCAAAGAAATTAAGCTACGATTCATTGACACTATGCGATGTTATGCGTGATCCAAGAGTGTTGAATATCGCATGCATCGAATTACAGTTTCTCAGAACGAAGGAATCTAAGCTACGAATCATTTACACTATGCGACGTTATTTGTTATCCGAGAGTGTTGAATATCGCATGCATCGACTTACAATTCCCCAGAAGCAAAGAAATTAAGCTACGAATCATTTACACTATGCGACGTTTTGTGTGATCCGATATTGTTGAATGTAGCATGCATGGAATTACAGTTCTTGACGAAAAAAAGAGTCGAAGTTACGAATCATTTACGCTATGCTACGTTATTCGGGAACCGAAAATGTTGAATATCGCATGCATCGAATGCAGATTCTCAGAAGCAAAGAAACAAAGCTACGAATCATTTACACTATACGACGTTATGCGTGATCCCAGAGTGTTGAATATCGCATGCATCGAATTTCAGTTTCTCAGAAGGAAGGAATCTAAACTACGAATCATTTACATTATGCGACGTTATTTGTTATCCGAGAGTGTTGAATATCGCATGCATCGACTTACAATTCCCCAGAAGCCAAGAAATTAAGCTACGAATAATTTACACTATGCGACGTTTTGTATGATCCAAGAGTGTTGAATATCGCATGCATCGAATTACAGTTTCGCATAAGGAAGGAATCGAAGCTATGAATCATTTACACTATGCGACGTTATGCGTGATCCGAGAGTGTTGAATATCGCATGCATCGAATTACAGTTTCTCAGAAGGAAGGAATCTAAGCTACGAATCATTTACACTATGCGACGTTATGCATGATCCGAGAGTGTTGAATATCGCATGCATCGAATTACAGTTTCTCAAAAGGAAGGAATCGAAGCTATGAATCATTTACACTATGCGACGTTATGCGTGATCCGAGAGTGTTGAATATCGCATGCATCGAATTACAGTTTCTCAGAAGGAAGGAATCTAAGCTACGAATCATTTACACTATGCGACGTTATGCCTGATCCAAGAGTGTTGAATATCGCATGCATCGAATTACAGTTTCTCGGAAGGAAGGAATCTAAGCTACGAATCATTTACACTATGCGACGTTATGCATGATCCGAGAGTGTTGAATATCGCATGCATCGAATTACAGTTTCTCAGAAGGAAGGAATCTAGGCTACGAATCATTTACACTATGCGACGTTATGCGTGATCCGAGAGTATTGAATATCGCATGCATCGAATTACACTTCCCCAGAAGCAAACAAACAAAGCTACGAATCATTTACACTATACGACGTTATGCGTGATCCCAGAGTGTTGAATATCGAATTACAGTTTCTCAGAAAAAAAGAATCGAAACTATGAATCATTTACAATATGCGACGTTTTGAGTGATCCGAGAGTGTGGAATATCGCGTGCATCAAATCATAGTTTCTCAGAAAAAAAGAGTTTAATCTACAAATCATTTACACTATTGCGACGTTATGCGTAATCCGAGAGTGTTAACTATCGCATGTATCGAATTACAGTTTCCCAGAAGCAAAGGGTCGAAGCTACAAATCATTTACACTATGCGACGTTTTGAGTAATCCCAGAGTGTTGAATATCGCGTGCATCAAATCATAGTTTCTCAGAAACAAGTGTTGAAGCTACGAATCATTTACACTATGCAACATATATGCGTGATCCGAGAGTGTTGAATATCGCATGCATCGAATTACAGTTTCTCAGAAGCAAAGGATCGAAGCTACGATTCATTTACACTATGCGACGTTTTGAGTAATCCCAGAGTGTGGAATATCGCGTGCATCAAATCATAGTTTCTCAGAAGCAAAGAGTCGAAGCTACGAATCATTTGCACTATGCGACGTTTTGTGTGATCCGATATTGTTGAATGTAGCATGCATGGAATTACAGTTCTTGGGGAAAAAAGAGTCGAAGTTACGAATCGTTTACGCTATGCTACGTTATTCGGGAACCGAAAATGTTGAATATCGCATGCATCGAATGCAGATTCTCAGAAACAAAGAAACAAAGCTACGAATCATTTACACTATACGACGTTATGCGTCATCCCAGAGTGTTGAATATCGCATCCATCAATTTACAGTTTCTCAGAAGAAAAGGATCGAAACTATGAATCATTTACAATAGCGACGTTTTGAGTGATCCGAGAGTGTGGAATATCGCGTGCATCAAATCATAGTTTCTCCGAAACAAAGAGTTCATTCTACAAATCATTTACACTATTTGCGACGTTATGCGTGATTCGAGAGTGTTAACTATGGCATGCATCGAATTACATTTTCCCAAAAGCAAAGGGTCGAAGCTACAATTCATTTACACTATGCGACGTTTTGAGTAATCCCAGAGTGTGGAATATCGCGTTCATCGAATTACAGTTTCTCAGAAGCAAATAAATTACGAATCATTCACACTATCGAACGTTATGCGTGATCCGAGAGTGTGGAATATCGCATGCATCGATTCATAGTTTCTGAGAAGCAAGAAGTCGAAGCTACGAATCATTTACACTATTTGGCGTTATGCGTGATCCGAGAATGTTCAATATCGCATGCATCGAATTACAGTTTATCAGAAGGAAGGAATCTATGCTACAAATCATTTACACTATGCGACGTTTTGAGTGATCCGAGAATGTTGAATATCGCATGCATCGAATTACAGTTTCTCAGAAGCAAAGAGTCGAATCTACGAATCATTTACACTATGCGACGTTAAGCGTGATCCGAGAGTGTTGAATATCGCAATCGTCGAATTACAGTTCCTCAGAAGCAAATAAAGTATGAATCATTCACACTGTTATGCGCGATCCGAGAGTGTGGAATATCGCATGCATCGATTCATAGTTTCTGAGAAGCAAAACGTCGAAGTTACGAAGCATTTACTCTATGCGAAATTTTGTGTGATCCCATAATGTTGAATATTGAATGCATCGAATTACAGTTTCTCGAAATCAAAGCGCCGAAGCTACGAATCGTTTACACTCTGGGACGTTTTGTGTGATCCTAGAGACTGGAATATCGCATGCATCGAATTATACTTCTTGAGAAAAAAAGAATCGAAGTTACGAATCATTTACACTATGCGACATTATTCCTGAACCGAAAATTTTTAATATCGCATGCATCGAATGCAGATTCTCAGAAGCAAAGAGTCAAAGCTACGAATCATTTACACTATGCGACTATGTTTCGTGTGATCCTAGAGTGTGGAATATCGCAAGATCGAATTACAGTTTCCCAAAAGCAAAGCTTCGAAGCTACGAGTCATTTGGACTATGCGACGGTTTGTGAGATCCGAGAGTGTGGAATATCGCATGCATCGATTCATAGTTTCTCAGAAGCAAAAAGTCGAAGCTACGAATCATTTACACTATGCGACGTTATGAGGATCCGAGAGTGTTGAATATCGCATGCTTCGAATTACAGTTTCTGAGAAGCAAAGTATCGAAGCTACGAATCGTTTACTATATGCGACGTTCTGAATGATCCGAGAATGTTGAATATCGCGTGCATCGAATACAGTTTCTCAGAAGCAAAAAGTCGAAGCTACGAATCATTTACACTATGCGACGTTAAGCGTGATCCGAGAGTGTTGAAAATCGCATGCATCGATTCATAGTTTCTGAAAAGCAAAACGTCCAAGTTACGAATCATTTACTCTATGCGAAATTTTGTGTGATCCAATAAAGTTGAATATCGAATGCATGGAATTAGTTTCTCAGAAGCAAAGAGGCCAAGCTGCGATTCATTTACACTATGCGACGTTTTGAGTGATCTGAGAGTGTCGAATATTGCATGCATCGAATTACAGTTTCTCAAAATCAAAGCGCCGAAGCTATGAATCGTTTACACTCTGGGACGATTTGTGTGATCCTAGAGAGTGGAATATCGCATGCATCGAATTATACTTCTTGCGAAAAAAAGATTCGAAGTTATGAATCATTTACACTATGCGACATTATTCCTGAACCGAAAAATTTTAATATCGCATGTATCGAATACAGTTTCTCAGAAGCAGAGTCGAAGCTAAGAATCATTTACACTATGCGACGTTATGCGTGATCCGAGAATGTTGAATATCGCATGTATCGAATACAGTTTCTCAGAAGCAAAGCGTCGAAGCTACGAATTATTTACAGTATCCGACGTTGTGCGTGTTCTGAGAGTGTTGAATATCTCATGCATCGAATAAGAGTTTCTCAGAAGCAAAGAATCGAAGCTGCGAATCATTTACTCGATGCGACGTTTTGAGTGATCCGAGAATGTTGAATATCACATGCATCGAATACAGTTTCTCAGAAGCAAAAAGTCGAAGCTACGAATCATTTACACTATGCGACGTTATGAGTGATCCGAGAGTGTTGAATATCGCATGCTTCGAATTACAGTTTCTGAGAAGGAAGGAATCGAAGCTACGAATCATTTACTCTATGCGACGTTTTGGGTGATCCGAGAATGTTGAATATCCCATGCATCGAACACAGTTTCTCAGAAGGAAAAATTCGAAGCTACGAATCATTTACACTATGCGACGTTATGAGTGATCCGAGAGTGTTGAATATCGCATGCTTCGAATTACAATTTCTGAGAAGGAAGGAATCGAAGCTACGAATCATTTACTCTATGCGACGTTTTGAGTGATCCGAGAATATTGATTATCGCATGCATCGAATACAGTTTCTCAGAAGCAAAGAGTCGAAGCTACGAATCATTTACCCTATACGACGTTTCGTGTGATCCTAGAGTGTGAAATATCGCAAGATCGAAATACAGTTTCCCAAAAGCAAAGCTTCGAAGCTACGAGTCATTTGCACTATGCGACGCTATGTGTGATCCGAGATTGTAGAATATCGCATGCATCGATTCATAGTTTCTCAGAAGCAAAAAGTCGAAGCTACGGATCATTTACACTACGCGACGTTTTGAGTGATCCGAGAGTGTGGAATATTGCATGCATCGAATTACAGTTTGTCAAAATCAAAGCGCCGAAACTATGAATCATTTACACTCTGGGACGTTTTGTGTGATCCTAGAGAGTGGAATATCGCATGCATCGAATTATACTTCTTGAGAAAAAAAGAATCGAAGTTACGAATCATTTACACTATGCGACGTTTTGAGTGATCGGAGAATGTTGAATATCACATGTATCGAATACAGTTTCTCAGAAGCAAAAAGAGTCGAAGCTACGAATCCTTTACAGTATCCGACGTTGTGCGTTATCTGAGAATGTTGAATATCGCATGCATCGAATTAGAGTTTTCCAGAAGCAAAAAATCGAAGCTACGAATCATTTACTTTATGCGACGTATTGAGTGATCCGAGAATGTTGAATATCGCATATATCAAATACAGTTTCTCAGAAGCAAAAAGTCGAAGCTACGAATCATTTACACTATGCGACGTTAAGCGTGATCCGAGAGTGTTGAATATCGCATGCATCGATTCATAGTTTCTGAAAAGCAAAACGTCGAAGTTACGAATCATTTACTCTATGCGAAATCAAAAATATGCTTTTTGAGTCATATTGTTAACGGGTTTATTATATGTCAGTGTTAAGTTGGGCCTGTTGCTTTACAATATTTTATGTTTTCTTAATATCTCCACAAATGCGCTTTGACTCCTGAGGAGTTTTGTATTTTAAAAATTGTCTATTTACTTTGGAAAAACATTTTATTCCTTAAGTCCGTCATGTTTTCGCTAGGAGGTAGTTCTTTCCGGTCATTCGTTTATTACGTCGGGGTCCTAAGTATGACACCATTAAACATATTTGACTGGAGCGTTCTGCTTTTAATCTTGAAAGGAGTTTTTATTTTGCGTACCTTCAAGGAGGATATGTTTTCCAATGACTGTTTTCACTGGATATTTTACCGTTTGATTTCCTGCATTTTTATTATATATATATACCCAATACTTTATCTTTTTCGGTTTAATGCTTCCACCTGCTGTATTTTAACTAGACTTTTGCTCCGGGACCGAAGTTTTATGTAAACCATAAAACCTGTTAATCGCTCTAAAAGCCTGATTGCAAATTAATTTTTCGTAAAACGCGTAAGTATATTCCACTTTTATTCTATATGTTTGTTTCAAATTATTCACATTTAATAAAAAACCTTTTCGTCTTGAGTTATACAAATAATCTCCTTGTCATGTTTTAAATCAATTTCGAAGTTTGTTGATGTGTCTATCAGACTTGGGCCGTGTCACGTGACGCCAGCCCGGTTCCTTACAATCCTGTTTCCCGCTTTTCGAATAACTGCTGCTGTATCTCCATCGCGTCTTTAGTTCTGGTCCACCTTTCTCATTACAACCCACTTGTCTGTAAGTGGGCGGCGGGTCTCCCCCACTAAGGAGCACCACTCTCGAAGACACACTTAGCTAGCTACATAACAGTCAGCGCACTCGGTCAATTAACCCTCCCCTTGCAGCCAGTCTACACATCCTCAAAACGAAATTCCCTTTCTGTTACATCGGAATGGCATTTCGCTGGAGAGGCATCCATTGTCCGCCTATTATCACGACAGGACGACCCTCAAAGCAACTCGACCACAAACGATAATGTTTCATCCTTCTTAGAACAAGCTTTCTGTCACACACCCTTTAGCGTTGCTGAAGCAAACATTTTCTAAACATGGGTGCCCAGAACGCCTTTGGTGTCGGGACTTTTTCGTCAACAATCAGATACTAGTAGACAGGTATGGGAACTGTTCAGAGACACACCTCCTTGGCTGTTACATTCGCCCTTATTTTCACGTTTACGAACAACACAACTTACTGCAGGGAGGTGGAAGGGCATTGTCGACCTCGCTATTATTTGGCTCACCTGTCTAAGTAGCAGGTAACGCTTCGACTATAATTATTTTGTCAACAGAATCGTCCTCGAAACAATTCGTTTCACAGAGAGACACGTTTCTTTGTAGAGCATTGCTGTAGGGAGTTGTTACGCTTCCTAAGTACAAAGCACCTCGCTCTTGAAAGAGGAGACCTCCCAGAATAGGAATGACACTCAAAAAACAATAAGAGCGATAGCCTACCTTTCAATACTGACATGAGTTGCATTTTCACTGATGCTATTGCACACCTGTGCAAAGCGTTCGTGGGAACGCCATCTCTTCAGCCCCAGTAAAGGGGAAAAAGGGGGTAAAGCAATAAATTTCCTAGACCCATCCTAGTATGTTCACCGACAGTGGAATCCAAGTTAGGAAGTCACTGGAGGCCAACCTACCAACAGAAACTTAGTGAAACTTCTCTCCAGTGGTAATGAAGGGGGCCAACCAATAAATTTCGTAGCCCCATCCTAGGGCGTCACTGAAAGGAAACCTAGCAACAGAAAGCCTCCAGTGAACACACAGGGATGACACTATTCAGAGGTACGCCCCTCCTAAACAAAGTCAACCAATAAAATTCGCAGCCCTATCCTAGGATGTTCACCGCCGTTCGAATCCAAGTTAGGACGGCCTGGAGACCAGAAACTTAGCGAAACTTCTCTCAACTAATTTCTATGCTAGATACTTAGGGGGAAAGAAATCGGATAAAACTGATTATAAATGAAGCCCTCCCTAGGTCGGTACTTTTTTAGCAAATATTTTAGTAAAGAAATAGGGACAGTAAACAACACTGCAGAAAAAAAAAAATCTGTAGTCACGGGACCTCAAGTTTCCAGCGAACAGGCAGCGGTGACGTCATTTCGGACACGCCCCTCCTAAACAGTCAACATCCAGCGAACACGCCGGGGGAAGGGGGGGAGGAAATTTTCCTCTCCCCTCCTATAAAAGTATTACGACTTCTGTAATAAATTATAATGGTGGAATTGTTGTGTGAGGACATCAAGAGAAAAAGTTCTGCGCTTTTATTGCTTTTGTTATTATTTGTTGACCTGTGATACCCAGGGTGGGTGGGAAAAGATCATTTTTTTTAGCAGACAGTTGTTTGTATTTATGGATAAACTCAGAGGTAAAACAACCCGACAGATAGCAAAAGTTCTATTCCCCAAGGTCATATTCATACACTAAAATCTTTTTCAGCATCCACGTATATCGGCTACTTATAGCCGACGACGTTTTGTAAATGCTTGAGGTGTAATATTTGTTTGAGAATAAAAAATAAATCTCAATGTTCATTAATTAAATAGTTAACTAAAAAATAAACTATGACAAAAATTAGCCTGCATATAAAAAATGCCTTATTAAATACTAAATGAAAGTCTCTCAAAGTATTATTTTAGAAATGCTTCCGAGTTAATTTGCTGTCTTAAATGCACTTATCTGCGGCTCTGAGAAGTTTCTGAGAAGAAAATTACTTTTATTATCCAGAATATTATTTTTATTATCCAGTACTGTTTACTTCCCCTCTATATTTCACTATGTAAACTTCGTGATCTCCACAAAGGAAATTGGTACTAATAAAATATTATTGTTCTCACTTTGCGAATTACTCATTATTCCGAATTTGCATCGCTACTGCGCTCCAAATTCTTCGCAAGATGACATACGAGCACTTCCTTCGAAAGAATATTTCATATTCCTCAAAGTCGATATGCAATCATTTCTTTTCTTTTTTTACTTTCCAAATTCTCTCATTTCATCTTGATTTTTGTTATTCACAAACTGCTCTTTTCACCTTGGCTTAAGAATTTGTTTGTTTTGTTTTTGTTTTGTTTTTTTTCAAAGTTCAGCTCAACTCAATATTTCTTGTTTTTAAAATTTTCCGTATTTCTTTTCAGTGCTCTCAGCTGAGTACTCATTCTCTGTAATTCAGTTCAGCAGTCCTTCTCTATAATCCAGTTCAGTACTCCTTCTCTGTAATTCAGTTCAGTACTCCTTCTCTGTAATCCAGTTCAGTACTTCTCTGTAATCCAGTTCAGTACTCCTTCTCTGTAATCCGGTTCAGTACTCCTTCTCTGCAATTCAGTTCAGTACTCCTCTGTAATCCAGTTCAGTACTCTTTCTCTGTAATCCGGTTCAGCACTCCTTCTCTGTAATTCAATTCAGTACTCCTTCTCTGTAATCCAGTTCAGTACTCCTTCTCCGTAATTCAGTTCAGTACTCATTCTCTGTAATCCAGTTCAGTACTCCTTCTCTGTAATTCAGTTCAGTACTCCTCTGTAATCCAGTTCAGTACTCCTTCTCTGTAATCCTGTTCAGTACTCCTTCTCTGTAATTCAATTCAGTACTCCTTATCTGTAATTCAACTCAGTATTACTTCTTGTTCATGAAATTCTCTTCGAATCTAAGTCACAAATATTGCTTTTCTTATTATTTGTTGTCCAGATTTCGACTCGAAATTATCTCTTTTAGGTTTTGCCCATCTATATTTTACCCTTCCCCTTCCCATAGAATCTTGGAATCTTTGTGGCTTGTTCCTTTAATTCACTCTGGAGCAGAAAAACTATCTCTGAAGCAGCCAAACAATTTAACATATTGTTGCTAATTTAAATATGGATAAGCACTGAGCGTGAGTTTCAAATAGTGTATTTTCAAACAAATTACAATGGTATGGATGAAATAGCTTATAAACAAACTAACTACTGTTTTACATAAATCAATAACACTTTTTCCACGGAGCATACAAGACCAGTCTGTCTGTTCTACTAAACTACTCCCTCTTCACTGTCTGTCGTATCTCTTGAATTCCTCCATTTCCGGCGTAAACAATCCTTCATCTTCTGATAGATCATTAAGTTTATCTTACTAACAACACAAAACAATCACCTGCGCACACGGGGCGGGGTGGCTCAGTCGGTAGCGCGCCAGGCTCGTAATCTGTAGTTCCCAGGTTCGAGTCCCAGCTGGGTCAGCGTTGAGATTTATCTCCGCAAAATTCCCCGCCCTGCCCACGGTCAGTAGGGGACACCGATGGGCTTGGAAAGACCACCGTCCGTCGGATGGGACGTTAAGCCGTGGCCCCGTGTGTGGGAGAGCCATACCCTGTGCACGTTAAAGAACACGCTGGATGGCCTTGACGGAAGGCTACCATCTGTCTCCCAATGGCTGTTCCTGTGGGTCCCCTCCCCCAACCTTCTCTGAGCCTTCGGGGTCCTTGTGACCTGGCCATTTAGCCCATGGTGTTCAAAGGTGTTCCATGGTGCAAAAAAGTGCCGCTCAGAGGTAAAACAACCCAACTATATATATATACACACACACACTTAACACATTTGTCAACTAATGTCGTTTCTCTCAGACACCATTTTTGAAAAGAATCTTGTTAAAGGCAGAAAGATAAAATAAATCAGGCTATTACCCCTTCTGTCCGTGTGTTGAAATGGAGATGAACATGGCCAACTTGTTAAACTTGCGGAACAAAAAGAATACGTATCACTTCGAATTTAATTACCATTAAGAAAAGTCTGTAAACTCAGACTTTTCCTACCTCAACGTCGAAAGCATTGGAGCTAATTATTATGCAGATGAGCTCGTGGCTTCGCCTCTTCTAGGAATGCGAAGAGGAGCATCGCACGTGGGCTAATTTAATGAGTTCTTGAATTGCTTGCGGCCGAAAGAAGAGCGACGACATAGATAAGGCAGAGTAAGAGGAAAGAACGTCAGAAGTGTCAGAATAATCCCGAAAGAAATTACACATTGCAGATGAAGATTGTACGCAACATTAACTATACTTCCCCACGAGGGAAACAAACTGAATGGCTGAGCAAATATTAATTCTGAGTTGTTGCTTTTTTTTCTAAGAGGTAAATTCGAGCTCGAAATGCTTTTTTTTGTGTGTTGTTAGGTGGGGAGAACTGATGGTATCACACCACGTGCGGAATTATGATTATCTTCGCCCAACAATGGAGGAAGCAAGAGTGTCAGAAAAGGTCAACCATTGTTGAAATGGTATTGCTTGCTCCCTGGATTAGGACTGTTGGCTCCAATAATATTGCTTGTAGAACCTAGTTGTTCTCAGCTTTAGTAATGACGATAAAAGCGAATTCTTGGGGAAAAAAGCTGATTTTCTTGGAATTGCCGGAGTAAACCACATGCAGGAAGAAATTTTGCCAAGTTATTTAAAAAGCTTTTGTCTACATATAAACGAAATGGTATTTGGTAAAATGGATTCTACCCTATATTGCTAGGTAATAATATTTAATTTTTTTAATAATCTTTATTTTATTCCGCCAGTCAATACAATATACATTTACATAGCATAATTATCTAATAACAATTAATATATACATGAGAAAAATTGAGAAGTGAAATAGCTGAGAAATATCAATTGTATCAGAAAAGGTAAATGACAATCATATTAAATATTGGCGTTTAATAGGAAAGGCGAAACAAAAAAGGAGAGCATAGTAAGCTGACCCTATTGAATTGAATAAAAGAATGTGTTTCTCTATAAATCAAAACACCTACAGTTGATTAATATTTATTGTGCACATGCCTTCTCAATAGTTTCTTTTAACCGATTTTCGTTTATCCGATCAAATCACCGTCACATTTATTAGCAGAATTATCCGACGTTGTTCGGGGTCTAAGAAGTATATATATATATACAGGGTGAATCTGAAAAAGTGGGCAAAACTTTACGTGGTGGTAGAACGCAGCTATACGAGCAATATTCGTCATAGAATGTATGGTCGGAACGCAAACGGCGAGCCGCTAGGTGGCGTTGGAAATGGTATAAAAGGGTCGGTCCTCGCACCCAGTGTCTTCGCAAATGTGCGTCGGTCCCTATCCCGCAGGTGTGAAGCCTGCATTACAGCTGGCGACAGCTCTTTTGAGCAATTTCTTTGAGCATGTACCTCAATTACATTCCTGTTAATAAAATGTTTTCTGAAGTATCTCCTCTCCTTCTTGTGTTCATTCTTTAAATGTGACAGTGGAAAACTACCTTTTAACTTCTCACCGCTTGCGTTCCGACCATGCATTCTATGACGAATATTGCTCGTATAGCTGCGTTCTACCACCACGTAAAGTTTTGCCCACTTTTTCAGATTCACCCTGTATATCCTCTTAAGTATATAGTGTATGGACTCCCATGTTGTAAACTTTCATTGGCATAGAACTCATTAGGATTAATTCGCCCTCCTCCTTTACCCACCTCTTCGGCAAATATTTCTCCCCCACTTTTGGGGGAATGAAACTTTCTAAAGTATCGGTTACATGAAACGGTTAAATGAAACTTTCTAAAGTATATAGTAGATGACACTGCACATGCCAGAAGCTTCCATTTGGCATGAAACTCATTACAATCTGTTCGTTTCTGCCCTCCCCCCTCGGTATAGTTTTTCTCCTCCCCTTTAGGAGAAATCTGAAAGTCTCTAAAGTTGTAGTAGATGGTACTCCTCACGTGATTTTGAATAATAGCTAATGATAAGTCTAAGAGAAACTCCGGTTTTTAACCGCTAATGTTAAGTCTATGCATATTGCGAGAATTCGTATGTAGCCTATACTTTTCCCTTGGGTGAATGGAACTTTCATACAAAGTTTAGCGCCTTTAGCTTTTCTTTTTTTCTGGGAAGAGAGTGCATTAGCTGACAAAAAAAACAATCAGAAAAACAAGCAAACACACAAACTTTCTTCATTATATATTAGATAATCGAAACTGCATTCTATAAGAACGAAATATGCTGGGTTTGGGTTGTTTTACTTCTGAGCAGGGGGCGGGCGTGGCTCAGTCGGTAGCGCGCCAGGCTCGTAATCTGTAGTTCCCAGGTTCGAGTCACAGCTGGGTCATCGTTGAGATTTATCTCCGCATATTCCCCGCCCTGCCCATGGTCAGTAGGGGACACCGATGGGCTTGGAAAGGCCGCCGTCCGTCGGATGGGACGTTAAGCCGTGGCCCCGTGTGCGGGAGAGCCATACCCTGTGTACGTTAAAGAACACGCTGGATGGCCTTGACGGGAGGCTACCATCTGTCTCCCAACAGCTGTTCCAGTGGGTCCCCTCCCCCAACCTTCTCTGAGCTTCGGGGTCCTTGTGGCCTGGCCATTTAGCCCATGGTGTGCAAAAAAGTGCCGCTCAGAGGTAAAACAATCAATCAATCAACTTCTGAGCAGCACTTTTGGCCACAACGGCTAATGCACAATGGGCTAAATGGCCAGGTCACAAGGACCCCGAGGGCTCAGCGAAGATTGGACAGTTGTTAGGAGACAAATGGTAGGCCTCCTTTCAAGACCATCCAGGGTGTTCTTTAAAGTGCACAGGTTATAGCTCTCCCTTACACGGAGCCATGACTCAACGTCGCATCCGACGGACGACGGCTTTCCCTTTTCTCACGGTGGGTTGGATGTGGTCCTTTTCTCACGGTGGGTTGAATGTGGGGGGGAGGGGTTAGTGGAAATAAATCTGAAAGCTAGCACAGTTGGGACTCGAACTTCGAAACTGCGTGAAATATGCTGTATGAGATTATTATTGTTTGTTGAATGGAAAATCAAATCCCTAATCTACCTGCATAAAAAAAAGTCTAATAAAAACATTAGGAATTTCCTTTTACATTTTTAAGATTCAAAATTTATATTTTTCATTTAATAATATCTTGCTCCATTTTAGCGAAAATAGGATTTATTTTGTCCAACCCAAATTCTAGAGGCAGGACTTTTGAAATATATTTATTTGATCTTTTTTTGTTGTTGTTGTTGTTGTTGAAGGAAAAACATAAGGTTTTGTGATCGTAATCAAAGGATCTCAAAAAGTTAATGGAAGTTCAGCAAAATCTGAGGAAAAAAAACCTTTTCTTTTATCAATCTCACCGACACCAATTCTTCTTTTCTCTTTGTGAACGGAAAGCAAGGATTTTTTCCTCTAAGCGGTTAAGCACAATTGGATAGGTGAGATGGGTTGAGGCTTCTTTACCTCTCAGCATCTTACGGCAGTTAAAAAGAAAATCCCTTTCTTCTCAGGCCAGCCGATGGGCACGACAGCTGGCTCCATCAGGTTCATCTCTCTCTTGACTTTTCGCGTTTCGATAAAGTTCTTTTAAAGTCGTGTGACTAATGGACGATCGCGTTTTGTTCTTTGGAAGGGGTAAAAAAAAACTTTTGAGAAACAACTTTTTTTTTCCGTCGAGAAAGTTGGATTGTTTTACCTCTGAGTGGCACTTTTTTTGCACACCATGGGCTAAATGGCCAGGTCACATGGACCCCGTAGGCTCAGAGAAGGTTGTGGGAGGGGACCCATTGGAACAGCTGTTGGGAGACAGATGGTAGTCTCCCGTCAAGGCCATCCAGCGTGTTCTTTAACGTGCACAGGGTATGGCTCTCCCGCACACGGGGCCACGGCTTAACGTCCCATCAGACGGACGGCGGCCTTTCCAAGACCATCGGTGTCCCCTACTGACCGCGGCAGGGCGGGGAATTTTGCGGAGATAAATCTCAACGCTGACCCAGCTGGGACTCGAACCTGGGAACTACAGATTACGAGCCTGGTGCGCTACCGACTGAGCCACCCCCGCTCCAAAGAGAAGATGGGTGTGGCGAAAAATAGAACATGGTGATGCTGTTGGACCGACTGATTGTGGAAAAGAATCTTTTTTTTTGTGTGTGCTGCAATACTTTTGTGCTTAAAATTCAAGTGAGGATCTGGTAAAACATCTGGTGCAGTCAAGAAATAGATTAATCTTCGCGGTGATGGTTAAAAAGCGAAATTAAAAAACGAATTTGCATTAAGATTACGTTTGTTAATGGAGCATTCCACAGTGTGAACATTGTTTTAGGTAATATTTTTAAAATGTCCCAAAAATTTTGATAATTTAGTATAATTTGTTCGTTCCCATTAGCAAAAGAAGTTAAGTGAAAAAATGTTTTTTCAAATGATTAATTTAATTTATAAATATTACTGCATATCGAATACTACAAGTTATATGCTATGCATAATATTAATTTATTACGTTAATTGCACTCTTTATTAACATTAACTCTATTATTTAATATTTTTATACGAAATTGCTAAACCTGATGTACATAATAAAGTCGCACTACCACGTCGTGTGCCTAGCGGCACGTGAGGTGTAAATTCAGCCATGAAAATACGATTGACTTTGACAATTCAATCTTTCTATTCAAGATGACCTTTCTATTCAAAATTTCTATCAAGATGACCTTTGAACACCGCTTGGACACCGTTGGTTTATGGGGGCGGGGGTGGCTCAGTCGGTAGCGCGCCAGGCTCGTAATCTGTAGTTCCCAGGTTCGAGTCCCAGCTGGGTCAGCGTTGAGATTTATCTCCGCAAAATTCCTCGCCCTTCCCACGGTCAGTAGGGGACACCGATGGGCTTGGAAAGACCGCCGTCCGTCGGATGGGACGTTAAGCCGTGGCTCCGTGTGCGGGAGAGTCATACCCTGTGTACGTTAAAGAACACCCTGGATGGCCTTGACGGGAGGCTACCATCTGTCTCCCAACAGCTGTTCCAGTAGGTCCCCTCCCCCAACCTTCTCTGAGCCTTCGGGGTCCATGTGACCTGGCCATTTAGCCATTGTGTGAAAAAAAAGTGCCGCTTAGAGGTAATACAACCCAACACAACTTAGATAACATTCAACGTATACCTTACTTTACATAATGAACCATAAACCTTCGACTGATTGCCTGAATCCTAACAGAACTTCATCTAAAAATCAAAACACGTAGTTGTTTATTACAAAAGCTCTTAAACTTTTAATTACGGTTGCGATTACCAAATGCAACATTACCAACTAGCAGCTTACCTTCGTAAATATCTTGTAAAACAGTGCATTTTTTTTTATTAAACTTAGAACATCATCAATATAACTCTACATTTTTTTTCTGTTCTCATCCATATCCATATCAGTCTACCTTGTTCAAAGAATGTAGAGGGAGAAGAAGTTAAGCTTCCATAGAGATTAATGTAAAATCGAGTATCGTGCATTTGGCGTAGAGGTGAAACGAACATTACAGGGGACGAACGCTTTTGTAATTACATGTTACTGTCAACTTCCATTCTCTTCGCTTTTCCTATGTAACAATTTCCCATTGATATCCTTGCAGAGTATATTAATATCAATTCTGTTTCCTGTTTCTATGCAACCAAGAAAGCTTCTAATTGTAATAATTTATTCTATAAATTAACTTCAGGCTAATTTCAAATCTACTCTATCCGTTCAATTTATAATTGTTGGTTCAACGAAAAATAATTCCAATGGAGAAAATAAACCTTTATTAAAATCATGATATTATTTTTTTCAAATACAAAGTGCAGTTACATTTTTTCCTTTTTTAAAATATAAATTTTTTGATACATAATTCCTTTGCCCCTTATTGTTTGCTTCCCAGCTTAAACAATGCACGATACGAATCGAAACACCACTTGAGGTCGCCACTTACGCTTTGTCAAAGCTGAACTTCTTTTCCTTATACGCTCTTTGCCTTGTTAATTGATTTTAATTAACATATAATCTTCAACATATTTTCTATATTTGCAAATATATATATTTTCGGCACTGAAAACTCACGCACGAGTATACTTTTGTGAGCTTCCCATCTTTATTTTTTTGTGCAATTGCTTTTAGAGAAAAAAAAGCTATCTTCATTTCCAAAACTTGAATTTGCATTGCCTTTCATTGTCACGTGACAGTAGTTCAGTAAATTTCACGAGCTTGTTTTTTTTTTTTGAAAATAATGCTAAGTACTGTCAAAATTCTAACAATACATGGCACAAATTGATATTTGTTGGTTAAACTGATATTCTTGCGCTAAAACCTAAAACCTAAAACTGAACCCAAACATTCAAATAAGAAGTTATGGGAGAAAAAAAATTCAAAAAGTTAATAAAAAATTAAACTAAATTTCAACTAACACTAAAATGAAAATTTTATATTAAAATCCAGATTTAAAATTGAAACTGATCAGCAGAGAGCTCAGTAGCGCTCAGCTGGTGTTGGGTTGTTTTACCTCTGAGCGACACTTTTTTGCACACCATGGGCTAAATGGCCAGGTCACAAGGACCCCGAAGGCTCAGAGAAGGTTGGGGGAGGGGACCCACTGGAACAGCTGTTGGGAGACAGATGGTAGCCTCCCGTCAAGGTCATCCAGCGTGTTCTTTAACGTGCACAGGGTATGGCTCTCCCACACACGGGGCCACGGCTTAACGTCCCATCCGACGGACGGCGGCCTTTCCAAGCCCATCGTGTCCCCTACTGACCGTGGGCAGGGTGGAAAGTTTTGTGGAGATAAGTCTCAACGCTGGCCCAGCTAGGACTCGAACCTGGGAACTGCAGATTACGAGACAGGCGCTCTATCGATTGAGCCACTCCGGCATCTCTCAGCTGGTGAATTTCGATTTGCTGCAACGGACACTCTAGCTGAATGCAGCAGATAATCTGGAAGGTAACGCTAGACGGACTTTTAACAATATTTAGCAAAAGGAAACCTTACAGATGAGAATTTTTGAATTATATAATTAAGAGTTCAGCAGAGTCAACCGTCAATCAGTTGAACCATATTTCCAACTTCTTTTACGCCGTAATTCTTTCTAATCACAAATTCAATTAGGCTAAAAGCAAACTGAAAGGTGGAATGAGACAAGGAACCAACAATTACGTCTCTAACATTTCTCTGCAAGAGTGAAATGGAGATAAAAAAAAACAAACTTAAAGATTTACAATTGGAAAAGGCAGAAATTACGTCCTCTGCTTAAAATCTAACTTGAGCTAATTATAAGAGCATCATCGTGCAGAAGAAGAGACTGCAATGCAGAACGAAATAAACGTGACATTGTGCAGCAGAGAGAGAAATTCATTAGCAATTTAAAAACAAAATTTTGCTGCGAAACTAAATGACATGCGGTAAAGCTAACTCACCCTCTTTCCCTCTGCGGTATAAAAGACTCCACCGAAACCGCAGGATTCGTTCAAACGTGAGAAATTTCGGCAGAACGTGGGAATGAAAGGAGGCTTTTGTGGTTAATAGGGTCATTAATCCTTAACGTTAAGAGCACGAAGCGTTTAGCTTTGCTGTGTAATTTAAAACAACGGAAGTTGCATTTAAGAAGAGCCAGAAAAATTATCATCCGGCAATTATCTCCGGTAACTTCCGACTGCGAAAAATAATGCTTCGATTATTATTCTGTCTCTTTCGTAGTTTAATGAGGAAGAGTTTCGTGGATCAGGTCGAATGAAGGGGAAGAAAGAATCGAACCAGCAATCAACGATAATTGATCTGGCGGAAGAAATGTTCATTTCCCACTCTCTTCCGTCATTTCGTTTCATAGTTTATTTCAATCTTTTTCTGCATTTATTTTTCGTTCTCATTATTTTCTTACTCGTTTCCATTGTTTGCTTTTGTTTCTTTCTTTCTCTTCTATAGTTACGTTTGTTTTTTTTTTTCTTACGTTGCTTGCATTGTTTGCCTCGATTTTTCTCCATTTGTATTGTTTAATGAAATTTTTTTTTCAATTGCTTGTTTTTATTTCCTTCCAATAGTTGCTCTCATCGTTCCTTTGATATTTTTTCGTGAAGTGTTTGCAGTGTTTATTTTATGCTTTGTTTTTCTTATTTGCATTGTTTGTTTTTTTTATTTCATTTGATTTAATATTTTCCACTTAAGTGATTTTTCTTTCTAATCCTATTTTTAGCCATTTTGTTTCGTTTCAATTGATTTTACTTTTTGCTTCGCGCCAGGCTCGTAATCTTCAGTTTTACAGTTCCGAGTTGTTGTTGGGTTGTTTTACCTCTGAGCGGCACTTTTTTTGCACACCATGGGCTAAATGGCCAGGTCACGAGGACCCCGAAGGCTCAGAGAAGGGTGGAGGATGGGACCCACTGGAACAGCTGTTGGGAGACAGATGGTAGCCTCCCGTCAAGGCCATCCAGCGTGTTCTTTAACGTGCACAGGGTGTGGTTCTCCCGCACACGGGCCACGGCTTAACGTCCCATCCGACGGACGGTGGCCTTTCCAAGCCCATCGGTGTCCCCTACTGACCGTGGGCAGGGCGGGGAATATACCTCGGTCAGAAATGGGACACTGATGGACTTCGAAAGGCTGCCGTTCTTCGGATAGGACGTAACCCGTGGTTCCGTGTGCAGGAGAGCCATATCCTGTGAATGTTAAAGAACACGCTGGATGGCCTTGACGAGAGTCAAATCATTGTCACCTAGCAGCTTTCCAGTGGGTCCCCTCGCCCAAACCTTCTCTGAGTCCTCGGGGTCCTTGTGACCTGGCCATTTAGCTCATTGTGTGCAAAAAACTGCCGCTCAGAGGTAAAATAACTCAATCGAACTTAGTACATGGATTCTCTTTCAAAACAAACAAAAAAAAGTAAATCATTCCTCACTAAAGAACGATCACAGCATAAGAGAAAAAATCTCGACATTGGCAGCAGCATTGAGATGACTTCATCGAGCATGTCTTCTCGGTTTCACTCTAGCACCATCAAAATTGATCGCGTGTCCGTTTCTGTCTCTTAAGATCTGATTGTCCCTCCCATACAGACAAAGTGGTTTCCACAAATAGACCCTCGTCAGAAACGTCTAACAATCTGCCTCGTGTCACTTAATGAGAATTTGAAGGAGCAGATGGTCATATCAAAGTCTCATTCCTGGTGAACGGGGGTAGAGGACTTCTCGCACGAGTCGTAGATTAACAGATGAGTTTAGGCTCAGCGATCGATGAACATGAAAGTGATGGCTTCATCGTTCTCCATATAACAGTCCTGGATAGGTCACTCTGAGGAAACATGAAAGAATCTTTTCTCCTCCCCCCCCCCCGCTTCCTGCATCTATTCTCTCCCCAAGCACAAAAAAGTAGTGATCTGATCTTTTTTTTTCCCACATTAGTGGGGTGGGGGTGGCTCAGTCGGTAGCGCGCCAGGCTCGTAATCTGTAGTTCCCAGGTTCGAGTCCCAGCTGGGTCAGCGTTGAGATTTATCTCCGCAAAATTCCTCGCCGTGCCCACGGTCAGTAGGGGACACCGATGGGCCTGGAAAGGCCGTCGGGTGGGACGTTAAGCCGTGGCCCCGTGTGAGGGAGAGCCTTACCCTGTGCACGATAAAGAACACGCTGGATGGCCTTGAAGAGAGGCTACCATCTGTCTTCCCAACCTTCTCTGAGTCTTCGCGGTCAATGTGGTCTAGTCATTTAGCCCATGGTGTGAAAAAAAGTGCCGCTCAGAGCTAAAACAACCCAACTCCCACATTAGTTGGAGATAATTTAATATCAGATGTTTACTCCCCCTCAACTCCCAATACACCCACATTACGAAATAAATCTTCTTACTAGGAATGAAATCATTCCGGTCCGGATCTAACCTGGGCGGGGGTGGCTCAGTCGGTAGCGCGCCAGGCTCGTAATCTGTAGTTCCCAGGTTCGAGTCCCAGCTGGGTCAGAGTTGAGATTTATCTCCGCAAAATTCCCCGCCCTGCCCACGGTCAGTAGGGGACACCGATGGGCTTGGAAAGGCCGTCGTCCGTCGGATGGGACGTTAAGCCGTGGCCCCCTGTGCGGGAGAGCCATACCCTGTGCACGTTAAAGAACACGCTGGATGGCCTTGACGGGAGGCTACCATCTTTCTCCCAACAGCTGTTCCAGTGGGTCCCCTCCCCCAACCTTCTCTGAGCCTTTGGGGTTCATGTGACCTGGCCATTTAGCCCATGGTGTGCAAAAAAGTGCCGCTCAGAGGTAAAACAACCCAACCCAACAACCCGGATCTAACCCCATCCCCCGATTCGTTTTTTCAAATTCTAGTAACTGGAAAGGAGGTGAAAACATTAAGTATATATATTATCAATGATTTACTTGTATTAATGTACCAATTTCGAAATCTCATTGATATTATAATCTTAAGTGAAATTTGGGTAAAGGATGATGAAGTTGTAAATTATAAAATTGATGGTTATCAGCAATTTTTTAGGAGTAGGCAATATAATAAATCAGGAGGAATTGTAGTTTATGCAAATGTTACAAAGTTTAGTTTTTATGATTGTAATGTAAATATGAAAACTGCAAAGAATATTAATCTATTTGACTGTAACACAGGTATATATTTATGTGCTATATATCGTTCTCATGAATACTCCGTCAAAGAATACATAACTGAATTTAGTAATACTTTGCAAAATATTAAAAATAATAAGCTAATAATAATTGGGGATATAAATCTTAATCTATTAAGCAACAGCTCGGAGGTGTCAGATTATCTTGATGTAATGTCTTTAAATGGTTTAAAGTCATTTGTGAATATTGCTACGAGATCTACGTTTTCCTCTCATACTTGTATAGATCATGTATTTATACGAGATAAGAATAATGATTATACGTACAATACAGCTGTCTTCCAAAATGATATTACAGATCATTATCAATGCTTGTAAGCGTAAGTGGGAAAGAAATTTTTTTAACCCTAAACCTTTAGTGAAAAGCTGTATAGATTACAATTTATTCGAGAAATATATTAAAGAATATAAATGGAACAATGAAGATGATAAAACTGATGATGTAAATGCATTATATGATAAATTCATATACATGATAAATGAGGCCAAAACAGTTAGTACTAAAGTTACTAAAAACAATAATGTTTTGGGTCCTACTCAGAGTAGCAAAAACAAATGGATAACAAATGAAATTATAATTTTAGCAAAAGAAAAGCAAAAATTATACAACATATATAAAAAATGCCCTTTTGATAAATCGCTTGAAAAGCAATATAAATCATTAAGAACTCAACTAACAAATAAAACTAGGTATGCAAAAAACTTCATTATTTAAAAGAGTTCCATAATTGTAATAGTGATGTGAAAAAGCAATGGGCAACAATAAATAGTATTTTAGGGATCGAAAAAAAACCCTGAGATATATCCTTCAAAAAATTTTGATGAAGATCTAGCAAATAAATTTAATGCACATTTCATAGAAGTTAACCAGGGGTATCAAAATACTACAAATAATTTTAATACTGAAATTGACAAATATGTAAACCATAATGATAACTCAATGGTTCTGTTTGAAGCAGATCAAACGGAACTAAACAATATAATATCACAATTGAATAATAAGAAATCATGTGGTTATGATGAAATAAATGCCCATATGTTAAAAATTGTTTTTAAATATAAACCTCATATTTTTGTAAAAATTGTAAATTTATCTTTTTCTACTGGAATGTTCATAGATGCTTTAAAAATTGCTAAAGTAAAGCCAATTTACAAAAAAGGTAAAAACACGGATTTTAATAATTGTAGACCAATTTCCATACTCCCTATCGTTTCAAAAATTATTGAAAAACTCATGAAAGAGAGATTAATGAAATTTCTATCGAAACATAATTTCTTATCAAATAAACAGTTTGGATTTAGAGATAAATTGGGTACAGAACATGCTATGTTACAACTTACCGGCAACATCTATAACAGTGTAAATGAACACAGGAAAACTTCAGCCTTATTTATTGACATAAAAAAAGCTTTCGACACAATAAATCATGAAATTTTAATGCAAAAATTAAGTATAATAGGAATAAGGGGACTTGCTTTCAATTGGTTTAAATCATATTTGGAAAACAGGAAACAATATGTGGCTATACATAAACTGGAAAGTAATATGCTTGTTTTGAATGGTGGTGTACCGCAAGGTTCTATTCTTGGACCAGTATTGTTTTTAATATATATTAATGATTTTTGCAATTTAAATTTATTTGGCAAAATCACAGCTTATGCGGATGACACAGTGATAGTGTACTCGACTGAAACTAATAATGAGATAATGTTCAAGATAAACAATGACTTAAAAAGCATAAGAAACTGGTTTAGTAGTAATAAACTGCAAATAAATGTGGAAAAAACTAAATTTATCTATTTCGGCTTATTGAATACAAGTAAAGAGGTTGTCATAAAATACCATAATTCTGGTTGTAATTTGGTAAATGGTTGTGTATGTAAAACTATCGAACAAGTTGAATGTGTTAAATATCTAGGCATTTATGTTGAACAAAATCTAAAATGGAAGAAACAAGTAGATACAGTGTGTAAAAAAATAAGATTTATTTTGTACAAGTTATATTATCTTAAATCATGTTCTCATAAGAAGTTGTTAATTTTAGTTTATTTCGCTTGGGTTCACTCAATTTTAAGCTATGCAATCACATGTTGGGGGGGGGGGGAGATTATATATCAAACCTACTCCCTCTAGTGAAATTGCAAAATAAAATTGTAAAACTAGTTTCAAATAGCAATATTAGCAACGTAAATTATCATTACATAAGCAATAATATATTACCCTTGAGAAAGTTATATTTATATAGAAGTCTTTTGTATCTACATAAAAACAACAATTGGATGGAAAAACGGTTCATCCCATACGATACCAGATGTTCTACAAACATGTTTCATGTTGTGAAATCAAAAAAAGAAATCATGCATAAGCATTTCAATTTTATTGCACCAAAATTATATAATTCTTTACCAAATAGTGTAAAAGAAGAAAAAAGTGATTGTAATTTTAAGAAAAAAACCAAACTTTTTTTGGTAAATACTGAAGATATTGAAGACGCTTTTAATGTAATTTCTTAGTTTTTTTTATCCACTGCCAAAGATTTTCGTTTACAGTAGAATTTTGTTTTTGTAATCTGTAAGAGTTGTTTTGTAACTCCTAGATTACACAGAAATACTTGTAAAATGTATGTTTGTGTCAGTTTTTTTATTTTTTATTTTTAATCGTTTTTTTTTTATTTTATTTTATATTATTTCCTTTTGCTATAATCCATCCAAATTTGATGGTAAATTTTTGTGTGTAATGTTTCTGTAAATGAGAATGGAAATAAAATATTATTATTATTAAAAAAAAATAAGCATTTTTAAAGAAATATTTGAAAGGCCAATAATACGGAGGAAAACAAATGCGGCATTCCAGTCAATCTTTTCCGCCCTTCCCCCCGCCCCCTTTCTTTCACTCGGATCCCTTAGCCATCAGTTATTTTTTTTAAGTCCGTGCTTGATCACAATAGATAACTGAAAAGCATATTGTAGCATCTTGGCACCCCAAAGTGCATTTCACATTTCGTGGCACTTGAGCTGAAACTCAATCAGCTGTGAATTAAATTAAAAAGAGGATCCTGAACTCAAACTTAATTAGCTGAGAATCTCCTCCCTCTCTCTAACACTTTTTACTCTTTTTAAGATCTTCATAATGATTTTAGCCATCAAAAAAATATTAATCGTATAAACAATTCTAGCATTTTACTGTCACCTAACACCACTCACTTCTAACACCACTCACATGTAACACAATTACTAACGCCCCCGCCCCCCCCCCCCTCCCACCTCAAGATATTATGTAATTCTTGGAATCGTACGGGAACCCAACAAAAGCTGTCATAATGATATTGTGCAGAGTTGCTGATTTCTTTTTTTAGAGTCTCCAGTAATTTCATGATTCAATTAATTCGACATCAGAAACGTTTCCTTTTGCATCTTCTCGGCCGTCGCTTTTCTGTCTCATTCTGAGGACGCAGATCGCCTCTGGCGCAAATGATAATCTCGTTTTCAAAGAGAAAGAAGTTTTTTCTTTACCTACTGTTTCAACCTTACCTATGCATACCAACTAAAGAGTCCGGACTTTTATCTAAAGAACAGCTAAGTGCCAGCAGGAAGTGAGATGATTGTCAAAGTAATAGCGTGAGAAATGGTCATACATAGAGAATAAAAATAAATAAATAAATACCCCCTCAAGCAGCTGCTTGCCACAGAGGTCTGACAGGAACCTGTCAGTTTATATGCCATAGTAGAAGGTCTGAGAGGATGGCAGGCCCTCAGCAGAAAAATGATGCAAACAGTCATGCCTTATCCGGGGCTCGAACTCAGGTCCCTTAGATCAGTAGCCAAGCGTGCTAACCACTCGGCCATAAAATTTAAAAAACCCAGTGTTTGTCAAAAAATGCAACTGTAGACGTGTTGGGTTGTTTTACCTCTGAGCGGCACTTTTTTGCACACCATGGGCTAAATGGCCAGGTCACAAGGACCCCGAAGGCTCAGAGAAGGTTGGGGGAGGGGACCCACTGGAACAGCTGTTGGGAGACAGATGGTAGCCTCCCGTCAAGGCCATCCAGCGTGTTCTTTAACGTGCACAGGGTATGGCTCTCCCGCACATGGGCCAACGGCTTAACGTCCCATCCGACGGACGGCGGCCTTTCCAAGCCCATCGGTGTCCCCTACTGACCGTGGGCAGGGCGGGGATTTTTCCAGAGATAAATCTCACGCTGACCGAATTGTGACTCGAACCTGGGAATTGCAGATTACGAGCCTGGCGTGCTACAGACCGAGTCACCCCAGTCGCAGGTAGTGGAGAATACTGGTTCCGTTGCAGCATTATGTCCCGTGTTGGAAAGGGTTGGGCTATTGGATTGAGTTATCTCTGAATGGCACTTTTTGCACACAATGGGCTAAATAGCCAGGTCACAAGGACCTCAAGGTCTCAGAGAAAGTTAGTGGAAGGAGAGATATTGGTGACTGTTAAAAGATAGATGGAAGCCTCCCGTGAAGATCATTCAAAGTTTTTTAAACGTACACAGGTATCGCTCTTCTGCACACTAAGCCAAAGCTTAAACTCCCATACGACGAACGGCGACCTTTCCAAGTACGTCGGTGTCCCCTTTCTGACAGAGGGATGTGTAGTGGACATCCCCTTTCTGACAGAGGGAAGTGTAGTGGACGTCCCCTTTCTGACAGAGGGAAGTGTAGTGGACGTCCCCTTTCTGACAGAGGGAAGTGTAGTGGACATCCCCTTTCTGACAGAAGGAAGGGAGATCGTTTAGTGGAGATAAATCTCAACACTGGCCCAGATAGGACTCGAACCTCGTAACTGAATATTACGGGCCTGACGCGCTACTGATTGAGCCACTCCCGTCCCATCTCACTGCGAACCAACGCGATACCACACCACCACCGAGACAGGGTGGTTTCTTGCATAAATAAATCGTTTGCAATAGTCGTTCAAAATTTCGCCATTTTTCCGACTTTCTTCACCGTTAGAGGGCGCCATTTCAACTATTAGGAGTTCGGAGTGTTTCATCAATACCTGTCGAGCCGAAAAGGAATTCTTTTGTCTTCAAAAATTAAAATATTGAATATCTACAGACTTACAGACTTAACAGACAAATCTCAGAGTGAAAATAATAATTTGTTGTTCTTTTTCAAACGATCTATAAACAAATCAGTAGTTGACACAATCAGTGCAGAAGAGCTTTGAGTTCCCCTTTGAAAACATTGTTTTGAATTTTACGTAATGTATTTACACTTATTTCCATTTCTCTCGAACGGAATTTTAATTCCCACACTATCGAAAATGCTTCTTCCTGAAGATACAGCTTTGTGCTATGACTAACAGTGAACTTCGACAAAGGAGCTTTGTGCTGAGTAGCATATGTTACTAGTTACTAGTGAAATAAAAAATCCGACTTTAAATTCGTGTATACCACCATAATCAGTTTCTTCGAATATAGAAAATTTCATTTCTTGGATAAGAAAGAAATGAAAGGAATAAAAAAAAAATAGCGCATGGCCACTATTGCTCTATGTTTTGTTTTTCACTAACTTGGTTTGTTTATGACAAGAGGTTGTTGGGTTGTTTTACCTCTGAGCGGCACTTTTTTGCACACCATGGGCTAAATGGCCAGGTCCCGAAGGCTCAGAGAAGGTTGGGGGAGGGGACCCACTGGAACAGCTGTTGGGAGACATATGGTAATCTCCCGTCAAGGCCTTTCTCTGAGCCTTCGGGGTCCTTGTGACCTGGCCATTTAGCCCATGGTGTGCAAAAAAGTGCCGCTCAGAGGTAAAACAACCCGTCAAGGCCATTCAGCATGTTCTTTAAAGTGCACAGGGTATGGCTCTCTCCCGCACACGGTGCCACGGCTTAACGTCCCATCCGACGGACGGCGGCCTTTACCAAGCCCATCGCTGTTCCCTACTGACCGTGGGCAGGGCGGGGAATTTTGCCGAGATAAATCTCAACGCTGACCCAGCTGGGACTCGAACGTGGGAATTACAGATTACGAGCTTGGCACGCTACGGACTGAGCCACCCCCGCCCTTGTTGAAGCATTGCAGATAAATCATTTCTGTTTACAGATGTCCCGGAAAGATAGCTTATCTGTAGGAGGGAATAACACATTGACATAACATTTTAAGTCTTCTTTCTGTCTCCACCCGATAATCTTAATTCAGTTACAATCGAATATCATGGTCTATTTTGTCAAATGTGTTTTGTAAGTCAGGCTGCTACTTAATCATCCTGATTCAAGGCTTCATAAAGTGTGTCTGTGAAATTTGTTAGCAATTTATAGTGTTTTGCCCCTTTTGGAAGCCGTATTATTTATGATTTAGTATTTTACGCTTTGTGAGAAATGTGTTTAGGATGTTATGCATGTACTTTTCTAGAATCTATGTATTATGGACAAAATTGCGACAGGTCGGTAATTGGCGATATTGGATTTATCTCCTCCTTTGTAGGGGGGGGGGGGGAGTGGCTCAGTCGGTAGCGGGCCAGGCTCGTATTCTGTAGTTCCCAGGTTACAGTCCCAACTGGGTCAGCGTTGAGATTTATCTCCGCAAAATTCCCCGCCTTGCCCACGGTTAGTAGGGGACACCGATGGGCTTGGAAAGGGCGCCGTCCGTCGGATGGGACGTTAAGACGTGGTCACGTTTGTGGGAGAGTCATGCACTGTGCACGTTAAAGAACAGGCTGGATGGCCTTGACGGGAGGCTACCATCTGTCTCCCAACAGCTGTTCCAGTGGGTCCCCTCCCCCAACCTTCTCTGAGTCTTCAGGGTCCATGTGGAGAAAGAGAAATTCATTTAAGGAAAATTCAGGAGATTCAGGAAATTTCAGGAGGAATTCCATTTCAGGGAAAGGTGCAAGCCCTGAAGTGGGTGGAGGTCTTACGCTGTGGGGCAGCGAATCAGCTCTTATACAGATGTAGAAGTTGAAGGTTCGCGACTGGGAGTGGGATCCCCGGTCGACCGATTATCGATGGAAAAGCCAAACTAAGAGTCTCCACCCCCGCCCCGTGTAAGTTGGTAATAACAAATCTCTGAAAATTGAAGACAAAATAATGCAAAATTTTTGTTCAATCTCGGCGTTTCGAAAACAACAAGTTGTTGTTTTTTTCTCCTAAAAACATAATTGTTTGTTGCTGTGTGTTGTTTTGATAAAATGATTAATCTACGTCCTACTGACGATGTATAGAATAATTAAATGTTTAAAAACATTATTAGTATTCGGAGCATAATTAAATTCATCTGATCCTAAAAACCCTCAAAGCGAAAGCTAAAATTTAAAGACTGCTCTTGAAACCATTGCTAATGCAATACAATTTTGGAAAGAGAATGCTTGTAAAAAAAACATAATTGATCTGTTGGAGTTCTAGGAATTGTCTTTATTGAAAATATATGTTACAGAAATATTATTAGTATTAAATGATTTCATCTTAGATTTAAGATTGGTTTTCGTTCTGTTTGGCGAACGTGTTCGAAAGAAAACTCCTTTGAAACACTTGATTAATTGAATATATATTATATATATACATCTGTTCAAGAAGATATTTGTTACGATTACTGCAAGAGTCTCTTAATTTTGAAACTTGGTGCACATACACAGTCGTATCAGAATAATATGACCACTCACCGAATCACAGTGTACCCGCCCAGGCGCATCACAGAGTGCACATGACAAGGTCGACCACACAGAGATATAAGCGTACGGCCAGGGCAGATGAGCCATAATGCGTAACGTGAGCACAATGGGCAGAGGTATTTATTTGACGGACGTTCAAAAAGGAATGGTCATCGGCTACTGCGCCAAGGGTGGAAGCATCTCGGGAACAGCAGACTTCGTGGGCTGTTTGCGAGGTGCTGTAGTAAGGGTGCACCAAGAATGGACCGCTGGCACACCGAGTACCTCCAGACGTCATAACTGTGGAGCTCCAAAGGCCATCGACCCCCAGAGGAGAACGTCGTCTCCGTCGACTGGCAAAGGGAAATCGACACGCAACAGTGCAGCAATTGACCCCTCAAATGAATGCTGAGGCACCCAGGCACATGTCCCCAATAACAGTAGGATGAACCCTGTTACACAGGGGCAGGGGTGGCTCAGTCGGTAGCGCACCAGGCTCGTAATCTGTAATTCCCAGGTTCGAGTCCCAGCTGGGTCAGCGTTGAGATTTATCTCAACCGCAAGATAATCATCCGCAAAATTCCCTGCCCACGGTCAGTAGGGGACACCGATGGGCTTGGAAAGGCCGCCGTCCGTCGGATGGGACGTTAAGCCATGGCCCCGTGTGCGGGAGAGCCATACCCTGTGCACGTTAAAGAACACGCTGGATGGCCTTGACGGGGGGGCTACCATCTGTCTCCCAACAGCTGTTCCAGTGGGTCCCCTCCCCCAACCTTCTCTGAGCCTTCGGGGTCCATGTGACCTGCCCATTTAGCCCATGGTGTGCAAAAAAAGTGCCGCTCAGAGGTAAAACAACACAACCCAACCCTGTCACACATGGGTCTCCACAGTCGACGCTGCGTAAAGGCGCCCATTTTAACCAAGGTCCATCGGCAACAACGCCTGCAGTTCGCACGGGACTACCTTCATTGGACAGTGGAAGAGTGGAAAAAGGTTGTCTTCTCTGACGAATCGAGGTTTCTACGCCGCAGAAGTGACGGGTGGCGGCAGATACGGCGTTAGACACATGAGAACCAACACCCGGACATGCTTGTCAGTCAAGTACAGGCCGTTGGTGACAGTGTGCATGTCTGGGAGAAGTTTTCCTGGTATGACATGGGACCGCTGGTACCACTGGATGGGTCCCTGAACGTCAATGGCTACTGTCCATCCTCGCTCCCCCCCCCCCGAAGTGGGGACCACCTTGTCGTGGGGGGGGGGGGTCGTACGGTGCCTCTGAGAAGTAGGGTCGCCTCGCGGTCCTCTGGTGTGCACGCGTCTAGGAGCAGCGCTGGAGATGACGTGAAATGGAGGGTCCGTTGAAAGGGTAGTGCACCCGATTAGATGGACTCATCCTGGCATCAGAGAAGGGAAAGGTGCAAGCCCCAAAGTGGGTGGAGGTCTTACGCTGTGGGGCAGCGAATCAGCTCTTATACAGATGTAGAAGTTGAAGGTTCGCGACTGGGAGTGGGATCCCCGGTCGACCGATTATCGATGGAAAAGCCAAACTAAGAGTCTCCACACCAGAACTTTAGGCATCCCGGATCAGAAGACTTTGATTAAAAAATATGGTGGAGGGGTCTAGGGTGCCTTTGAGAAGTTGGGATCCCTGCTCAGTAAGTGTCCCTTGCATGCCACAGTAGGTAGCAGCACCAATGGAGAAACCTGTATGAGGGTTCTGCAGACTGGGTTAGGGGCCCCTAGTCTTGCAGGCTCTCCGCTGCAACCTCTGAGAAGTAGGGGTCCCAGCTGGCTGGTACTGCTGGGGCTCCGAAGGGTGGCAGCCCTGATGGAAAGGACGAGTCGAGGGCCACGCTGAATGGGAGTGGGATCCATTATTAAGCTGGCTTATTGATGGAAAAGCCTCTGGAAGTCTCCACCACATTAGCTCCCCCCAGTCCAAAAAGTTAGGCAGGATTATTCAAAGATTGGCATTCTAAATTTAAAATTTAACCATCAAAGTTTTGGTTTTGTATATGTTTGGCATTTATTATTTGAAGGAAATTTCACTGAAATGTTTGGCTATTATATTTAGGCAATGCGCAAAATTCAAAAGTCTCACAACCTCAATGATTAGACAACCAGACGAATCTGATTCTATCAGCTTATATGTCTTGCTCATTATAACACGTCCTTTCTCTGCAGTTATGTTTAAAGTGAAGGAATGCATAGACAGTAGATGGGTCAAACGTGGCACCCTCTGTATGGGTTGGGTTGTTTTACCTCTGAGCGGCACTTTTTTGCACACCATGGGCTAAATAGCCAGGTCACATGGACCCCGAAGGCTCAGAGAAGGTTGGGGGAGGGGAACCACTTGAACAGCTGTTGGGAGACAGATGGTAGCCTCCCATCAAGGCCATCCAGCGAGTTCTTTAACGTGCACAGGGTATGGCTCTCCCGCACATGGAGCCACGGCTTAACGTCCCATCCGACGGACGGCGGCCTTTCCAAGCCCATCGCTTCCCCTACTGACCGTGGACAGGGCGGGAATTTTGCGGAGATAAATCTCAACGCTGACCCAGCTGGGACTCGAACCTGGGAACTACAGATTACGAGCCTGGCGCGCTACCGACTGAGCCACCCCCGCCCCACCCTCTGTATAATGTAGTACTATCTAGAATAGTGGAACGTTTGGGGGATGTCATGGAACTATATTTCCTGTCCATTCTCGCTAACCACATACATCCCTTCATGTTGAACCTTTACCCTGGTGGTGATTGTGTCTACCAACAGGACAATGCGTCCTGCCATGTCGCTAAGGTGGTGCGTGATTGGTTCCAGGAACACGACAGCGATGTCTCCGTTCTCCCTTGGCCGTCGAAATCGCCCGACCTCAATCCCATAGAGCACTTGTGAGACCATTTGGATCGACAGGTTCGGCGTGCGGGCCCACAACTACGTCATCTCCGGAACCTCCGTGCTCTGTTGGAGTCCGAATGGGTACGTGTGCCTCTGGCAACCTTCCAGGGCCTCTTTCTGTCCGTACCACGCCGTCTCGTCGCTGTTATCCGGGACAAGGGTGGTTATTGTCATTATAAAGTAGGTGGTCATATTATTCTGCTACGACTGTGTATTATCTAAATTCGTCGATTCCAGAACTAATCTCAAATATTTAATTGGAATCTAAGATTTTGTTGAATGTTTGATCAGCTTAGAACATATTTAATAAATTATTCTTTCTTATTTTAAAGACTTTATTTCATTTTATTTATGAAACTATCTAGTTAAGAATGACTTGAATTTCAACAGCATAGTTACGTTTGTCGTTTGTTTTGTTTCTCTCAAACAATGAATTAAATGCATCATAAATTACTAATTATTGTCTAATTAACCTAATTGTTAGTCTCTCCTTCTCCCCCCTGCTCATCGTTTCCATTATTAACGTCACAAAACAGTTGGGATATTAACAATGCAATAATGAAACATTAATAATTGTAAAACATAATTACGCAAACAACATACGCATTTTCTATCAGTGTCATTATAACAACTTTTCAGGCACATATTGTTGAATATTGAATACTTGTTCCGTATAATTTTGCTGTTACGAAAAACGAAAAAAAAAGAAACAGACAATAAACATTTTCTCTAAATATGAAACGAGAACTGCATAAGATAATGTTATTTTCGCTTTTGTTAACGAATTTAAGTCGATAAACTTACTCTATTAACATATATATTAATTTTTCCATTCGCTGTTGCGTTGGGACCAAATAGATTATTTACATATAAAAAGGAGTTAATTGTTTGGACTAAATCTTTGTTTCGTGAGATAGTGGAAAATGGGATGGGGGAAATATCCCGCTGATTACTTTACGAACACTTATTAATACCCACTTTGATCAGACCATATCATCCGTATCGTTACATTGTTATCGAAACACTGTGTCATACGCTAAGTATTGTTTACTTCATACCATGATCAAAGTATTAAAAATAAAAAAATAAATACCCCCTCAAGCAGCTGCTTGCCACAGAGGTCTATCAGGAGCCTGTCAGTTTATATGCCATAGTAGAAGGTCTGAGAGGATGGCAGAATCTCAGCAGAAAAACGACACATACATCCATGCCTTACCCGGGGTTCGAACCCAGGTCCCTTAGATTAGTAACCAAGCGCGCTAACCACTCGGCCATGGGACGGCCAATGATCAAAGTATTAGTATTATTGAAAAGTATTCATACCATAAGTTAAGTGTCAATATTATTTAAAAGTATCATACTCGGAGGTAAGTATTAATATTATTGGCAGTTGTTTATAACAAGAGATAAGTATTAAGTATTGTTGAAAAGTATTTAGACTACGATCTAATTATTATTGACCACTATTTAGACAATGAGCAGAGTATTAAACATTATTGACAAACATTCATACCATGAGATAAGTATTATCATTATGGAAAGTATTCATATCATAAGCCAGGTATCAATATTATTGAAAAGTATTCATATTCAGAGCTAAATAAGGATATTATTGGCAAGCTTTCATAATATAAGTATTAATATTATCAACAATTTTATATCATGTGCCAATTATTAAATATTAAAGATAAGTATTCATACCGTGCGATAAGTATTACTGTTATTAACAAATATTCATATTACGAGATATGTATTAATATTATTGGCAAGTATTAATACCACGAGCTAAGTATTACGGTTACTGACAAGAATTCATACCACGAGATACGTATTATTCCCTATATGGCCATATATCTTATTATACATAGCCACATAGGAAAGACCGGAAAAAATCAGGGAGAGCGTGTGCTATTTCTTTTTCTTACTGCAAAAAAGAGAGAGCGTGTGCTATTTCTTTTTCTTACTGCAAAAAAAAGAGCGTGTGCTATTTCTTTTTCTTACTGCAAAAAAGAGAGAGCGTGTGCTATTTCTTTTTCTTACTGCAAAAAAAAGAGAGCTTGTGCTATTTATTTTTCTTACTGCAAAAAAAAGAGAGCGAGTGCTTTTTTTTTCCCTTTAAAAAAATGCAAAAACTTATCAAGCAAATTTTATTTTATGTAAGCAATGTTTTTAAAATTTTATCAGGATGAAAGAGAATTCAGGGATGAAAAAAAAGAGCAAATAAAAAAAAAGAGCTTTGGTGCAAATGATATTCAATTAACGAATAAATTTTACTGAGATGATTTGATTTATTTTTCTGGTGGCTCTCGAGCCATTGTTCGTAAGTTATTAACTACGGCAACAAACCTTTCTGCAGATAGTATTAAAAATTTGCTCTTTTATTATGCCCATGATTATATATTATAATTTATTATACCCCTAATTATATATTATAATATATTGCGCCCGTAATATCACACACAAAAAAATATCATTACCAAGTACCTTAACATTTTTTTTCATTTAAAATAATAGCAAAATCATGTGAACGGGTCAAAGGTTGCCGACAAATCTACACTCTGAAAAATTAAAATGGTTGGGCTGTTTCATCTCTGAGGGGCACTTTTTAAAATGGCCAGGTTACGAGGACCCTGAACGCAGAGAGATGTTTGAGGAAGGAGACTCACTGGAACAGCTGTTGGGAGACAGATGGTAGCCTTCCGTCAAGGCCACACAAAGTGCTCTTTAACGTGCATATGGCATGGCTCTTCCGCACACGGGGACACGGTTTAAAGTCCCATAATACGGACGGTGGCCTTTCCAATCTCATCGGTGTCCCCTTGCTGACAGGGCGGGAAGTTTTTATGGAGATAAATGTTAACGCTGACTCAAGTGGGACTCGAACCTGGGAACTAGAGATTACGAGATTGGCACGCTACCCACTGAGCTCGCCCCCCCCCCTCCCTAAAATTGTTGCTGGGCTTCTAAACGATTAAACCAAACATGCAACTATTTTGTATTTCAGTGATTTATCTGACACATAATTTGCATAATTTTCTGATGAAATTCAATATTTGAACATAGTTACATCTTTTTAGCCATATGCCACTTAAGGAAATAAATGTCAATTGAATTGTAATAACTTCGATACCATTAAGTCTTACGCGGTTCTATTTTATTAAAATTAGTTCCATAACTATGAAATTTTTTGACACGTTTTAACTTTTCCTAAAATATTAGCTTGTTTTGTATCTTTAAAAATTTTAGAAGTAAAAATTTTGTTAGTAGTTAAAAAAAAGGAAGCAAAATATAACATTTCTTCCATAAAAAAAAAAAGATGCGAACAAAGAGACCTTCCGGCCATCTTACTGGGGATCTTTTTCTTGAAAAAAAATATTAATTTAATTAAGACCAGAATAATCTGATTTTGACATTAAAGTTCCATAAAAGTTCAATTCCTTCCTGAGTGATGGAATCATTTCATCCTGAAGCAGCTTTTCCTTGATCCTTGCAATAGATAAAAAGCAGAAATACGTTACGGAAGAAGTCATTATGGGAGAAAAAGGTGAAAAAGAACATATTCAAATTACCAACCAGAAATGTCCAAATTGCAATTGCATTGCTGAAAGGAAATTCTTTTTCTTACTGCAAATGCATCAGAGCTTTACGTAACAATCTGAAGCTTTTTTTATTAGTTATTTCGATTAAAATTTTCCATTCTAGATGCTAAGAGAGGTTGATAGAGAATCTAAGCAAGTTGGAAGAAACAAATCAAACAACGTATGCAGCAATCAATGTATGTATGCAGTTGCTAATATGACATTAAAACCGAAAAACAAGAAGTATTAAATCAGATATAAAATACATCTAGTACAGTCGCGCAAAAAAGTATCCGAACACTACGGTTGATTACAGAATTCAGAAAAAATATCTGGCAACGATTTTTTTTTAGAAATTTTTTAGCAACCTTCGTGTCGACACGAAGGTTGCCAGATCACTAATGTCTAAAAAATCGTTGCCAGATATTTTTTATGAATTCTGTAATCAACCATAGTGTTCGGGTACTTTTTTGAGCGGCTGTACATCGTTTGCAATATTCGTTTTAAATTTTGGGATTTTCAAATTTTTCCACCGCTAGAGGGTGTAATTATAGCTTTAGAGAAATTCGGAATGTGCATATTGTAATATTTCATTAATACCTATCCAACGCAAAAGAAATTTTTAATTTATCTCTGTAAACAAAAAGTTTGATGTCTACAGACAGATGACAAAGCGAAACTAATATATTTTTTTGAAAACGAGATAAAAAAAACCCAACCAATACAGGAAAAATACTAGACTTTCAGTCTAACTACCCAACGTTTATAAAGAAAAATCTAATCGACCAAGCAATAAAGAAAATTCATTTACAAAACACAGAGGAAGAACAAACAATAACGCAAATTAAAAAGCTTGCAGAAAAGCATTATCTAGCTAATTTCATCCTAAAGATAAAATCTAAAAAAGTAGATAAATCAAATGAAAAAAAAAAAGAAAAACCGTACGTCACTAAAAAAATGCCTTATCATAAATGTCTTTTTGAAAAGATCCAAAGAATGAGCAATAAATTCAATATAAAAATAGCACCAGACTTGGATTTGGGTTGGGTTGTTTTACCTCTGAGCGGCACTTTTTTGCACACCATGGGCTAAATGGCCAGGTCACATGGACCCCGAAGGCTCAGAGAAGGTTGGGGGAGGGGACCCACTGGAACAGCTGTTGGGAGACAGATGGTAGCCTCCCGTCAAGGCCATCCAGCGTGTTCTTTAACGTGCACAGTGTATGGCTCTCGCACACACGGGACAAGGCTAAACCTCCCATCCGACGGACAGCGGCCTTTCCAAGCCCATCGGTGTCCCCTACTGACCGTGGGCAGGGCGGCGATTTTGCGGAGATAAATCTCAACGTTGACCCAGCTGGGACTCGAACCTGGGAACTACAGATTACGAGCCTGGCGCGCTACCGACTGAGCCACCCCCGCCCCCATACAGAGAAAGTGGAATAATTTATAAAGAAACATGTGAATGCAAAAAACCACATATTGGAGAAACAGGAAGAACACTAGAAAAAAGAATAAAAGAACAGAAATCCGCAATAAAAAAACAAACAAAATAAAACAGAACTGGACAGATACACAGAAAAAACTAATCATAAAATAGACTGGAGCACAACTACAAAAATTAAAAAAAAGAAAAAAAATGCATTCATAAGAAAAGCAGAAGAAGGATTATTAATACACTCAACAGATGGCGCCATGAACGATATGCAAGGATTTTGATTACCTATTTTTGTTACCACTACTACAAAAGAAAGGAAGTTCCAAAATGGCTGCACCTCCTCGGATGCCGACCACGTCAGGGGTCGAAATACGGGGCGGGGGTGGCTCAGTCGGTAGCGCACCAGGCTCGTAATCTGTAGTTCCAAGGTTCGAGTCCCAGCTGGGTCAGCGTTGAGATTTATCTCCGCAAAATTCCCCACCCTGCCCACGGTCAGTAGGGGACACCGATGGGCTTGGAAAGGCCGCTGTCCGTCGGATGGGACGTTAAGCCGTGGCCCCGTGTGCGGGAGAGCCATACCCTGTGCACGTTAAAGAACACGCTGGATGGCCTTGACGGGAGGCTACCATCTGTCTCCCAACAGCTGTTCCAGTGGGTCCCCTCCCCCAACCTTCTCTGAGCCTTCGGGGTCCATGTGACCTGGCCATTTAGCCCATGGTGTGCAAAAAAGTGCCGCTCAGAGGTAAAACAACCCAACCCAACCCAACGGGTCGAAATATTAAGAAAGTTACTCACAAGTAAGTGAATCTATCTATCTTAATATTTTACGTATAATACACTATCAATTCTAACACCGTCATGAATACAACTATTACTTGATTAAATAAATGTGCATTTTAGACGTTTGCGAAGACCCTGCTGAAGTTTATGTGACTAATTCTACAATTTTCATCAATTTTTCATAGGCTTCTTAAGACGGGCATTTGTGCTGTTAAACGTTTCAATATTCTTACTCTTCAAATACAGAAGAAATATTGCTCAAAATCTAGATTCAAAAGTTACGGGTTTCCAACTTTACTCTCCTATGGCATAGAAATATATCTCTATTTTTCTATCCAGTATCTACATAACCAATATGTCAAGAGGCCCTTATACGCCATGGGGTCGACTATTTTCGCTTTATTGGCAGCAGAGGAGGAAAAACCGCGACATTACCAAAAAAAAATATGTCATAAATGATTCACGATGCCTTTCATTACTACATTAGTGAAATATTTTTCGAACTGTTTTGTTCTTTCTCAGAGTCATTCTTTTGATACATCAGAGTCATTCTTTTGATACATCAGAGTCCATCGCAATCCACCTGAGGCCACACTTGAATAAAACATCGACTGCCATTCTCCCTTTTTGGTCGTTTTTTCCTGTCAGGAAATGAAGCAGATCACATTCCTCTGAATGTGTTCCGCCTTATCCTCTTGGACGTCTCCAGTTTACGATGAATGTGCGACACTTTCACAGTTATCTTAGTTTGTACCTTTAGAGTTCTGAGCGTTCTTCTTCTGTCTTTCACGATTAATTTATCAGCTTTCATAGAACAGAGAGATGAAATGATTTGCTCTCATACACAGGGTGGGAACATTTTTCGTACCAAAACAATTTTTCTTTTTTATAGAAAGCTTTAGTTAGATCAATGTAGAAAAGTGCAGTCGTTCAAAAAAATATCCGACCACTATGGATGATTACAGAATTCAGAAAAAACATCTGGCGATGATTTTTTCAGAAATTAGGGATCTGGCAACCTTCGTTCTCCGCTCTCACTTCGTCCCTCTACTCGCATCAGTGGTTCTCAGCCTTTTATGCTTCACGTACCCCCTGGAAATGTATACGTAACTGGCGTACCCCTTGTATAGATAGATAAAACTATAGTTATAGTATAACAATGGGAATAAAATAAAACATATATATCAGTGGTTCTCAACCTTTTATGCTTCACGTACCCCCTGGAAATGTATACGTAACTGGCGTACCCCTTGTATAGACAGATAAAACTATAATTATAATATAACAATGGGAATAAAATAAACATACATATACGACTTTTGAGCTCTCACAACGTACCCCAAAATTTCTAGCTCAAAAGTCGCTAGAACTAGTAACAAAGTAAAAATAACCATTGTTATACTATAACTATAGTTTTATCTCTCTATACAAGAGGTACGCCAGTTACAAACACATTTCCAGTGGGTACGTGAAGCATAAAAGGCTGAAAGCCACTGCTATAGCCAATTGCAACGCCACCAAACAGCGCCCCCTAGCATTGAAGGGTTGCGTCAGCGGGCATACATTCATAGACGAAAAAGATTTGTCTTGGTGTTCCCCATCTCCCATTGAAATTTGTACAGAGAGTTTTGAAGTTGGGTTGTTTTACCTCTGAGCGGCACTTTTTTGCACACCATGGGCTAAATGGCCAGGTCACATGGACCCCGAAGGCTCAGAGAAGGTTGGGGGAGGGGACCCACTGGAACAGCTGTTGGGAGACAGATGGTAGCCCCCCGTCAAGGCCATCCAGCGTGTTCTTTAACGTGCACAGGGTATGTCTCTCCCTCACACGGGTCCACGGCTTAACGTCCCATCCGACGGACGCAGAGAGTTTTGAAACACCCTGTATACCTGACACCATTGTCTTAGTTTGTTATAAAACGTGTAAGTGATTTGAACAGCACAAAAGGGATCTATTGATGGATTTTTGCGTTACAACATCCCATATCTTTTGTCACATTTTCTCCAGTCGAATCAAACCGTTTTTCTCGGAAATAGGCGGAAATCTCAGCATCCATTGTCTGGCATCTAGTAATAAAGTCTCGCAATCACCCAAATCTTTCTTACCTCTGAAAGGCGGTACAGAGAGGTAAATCTAATTTTTTGCGTGCAGCATCCCACTCAATAATCAATAACCTTGTTCTGCAGCCAACGCATTGACGTCCACTCGTTGTTGGCTGAGGTAAATCTTTAAGCTTTAAAGTGATGTAAATAACGTAACCGAGTCGTTGTGGAAACCCTTGCATAATCTATCAAAGAGGTTATGTTTACGAAGGATTTCATTTCTCCATTTTATGAGATTGATGAATGGTACTCTCAATTATGAGGTGAATGTCGCAGAGTAAATCTGATTTGATTTCCACCTGTTATACATTGGACCACTGGATTTTATATCATTGAGTTCACTGAATTTTATACCGCTATTTATTTTTTAATATTTTTATTGGTCATAATCGTAAAGTCGGTAGCGCGCCAGGTTTGTAATATGCAGTTCCTAATTTCGATTACAAACTGGGCCGGCGTTAAGATTTATCTCCGCAAAACTCCCCGCCCTGTCCTGGTTCGACAACGAGGGGGACAATGTTGGGGACAACGAGGGGCTTGGAAAGGCCGCCGTCCATCGGATGGGACATAAAGTCGTAGCCCTATGTGCGAGAGAGTCATACCCTGTGCACGTTAAAGAACACGCTGCATGGCATTGACTCGAAGCTACCATCTGTCTCCTGACAGTTGTACAGTGCGTCTCTTCCCCCAACCCTATCTGAGCCCTCGGTGTCCTTGTGACCTGGCCATTTAGTCCATTGTATGCTAAAATAAAGTGTCGCTTAGATGTAAAACAACCCAACTCAGTGACATGAAGAAAATGTTCAGAAGTGTTTTATAGGTGTTCAGAAAATATTGCTCTTTACATTTGCTTAATAATCCTTTAGGTCGAATTTTCATTGTAGGAGAATTCAAAATTTCGTTCTCTCTTCAAATAAGCATATCATATTCGTCAAAAGGCGATGCAAATTTCTTCTAGTTTATCGTTTCTTATGAGAGTTTTTTTTCTCTGTGGGATTTTAGTCGGTTTTAATTGCTTTTTATTGGATTAATTGAGTTGCATAAATCTTTTTGCATGATCTTTTTAATTAAGCTGCATAATCTCTTAAAAAAATTACAAATCTTTTAAGAGTTTTGTTTTTACTTGTTTGAAAACATTTAATGGTAACAATATATCTCTCGCAATTCATTTGATTTTTTTTCGACAATTAACTATCGCGTAAGTGATTTCCAATCCGTGTGAAATCCAAATGTTCTTGAATTTCAAAATGGCTTTCACGTGTTCCGAAAACTCTATAATCTCATCACTGCTAAGAATATGTTGTTGAAAAGGGATCAGAGAATTCTGATCCCTTTTCAGCAACATATCACGCCAAATCCGATCGGTATTGATTACGTCATTTAGAAATTCATCTGAATAGCCTGGAGAACAACGGACATTTTCCTCTGATGGAGTTGGGTTGTGTTACCTCTGAGCGGCACTTTTTGCACACCATGGGCTAAATGGCCAGGTCACATGGACCCCGAAGGCTCAGAGAAGGTTGGGAGAGGGGACCCACTGGAACAGCTGTTGGGAGACAGATGGTAGCCTCCCGTCAAGGCCATCCAGCGTGTTCTTTAACGTGCACAAGGTATGGCTCTCCCGCACACGGGGCCACGGCTTAACGTCCCATCCGACGGACGGCGGCCTTTCCAAGCCCATCGGTGTTCCCTACTGACCGTGGGCAGGGCAGGGAATTTTGCGGAGATAAATCTCAACGCTGACCCAGCTGGGACTCGAACCTGGGAAGTACAGATTACGAGCCTGGCGCGCTACCGACTGAGCCACCCCCGGCCCCTCTGATGGAGTGACGAATCGCTTCCGAGTTTTAAATGAGTAAAGAGATGAGATTAGAATTTTCACGTGGTTCGTATGCGGGATGTTCATTTAGAGAGGGAGATACCGCAGAATGACCCTCGATGGAATTTGAGAAAAGGAATTATATTTTGTGTTCGCAGAAATGGGTTACAGAATGATGCAATCTCTTCGAAAATTGAAATGGAAACTAAATTGGACGATGAAGCTCGGTTTTCTTTTTTTTACTGCTTAAAGACATAACAGAATGGAGATCTTTTGCATAGAGAGCTTCATTAAGGATTTCACCAGCATCATCTGGTAGAAAGGAGCTTTCATTATACTTAGTATGTAGTCATTCTGAAAGAAGGCAATTACATGAAAGATTGAAGACCCTCGGCTTATGCATTCTAGCGAGGACTTGAAGTCTGTTTCAGAGTTGGGTTGTTTTACCTCTGAGCGGCACTTTTTTGCACACCTTGGGCTAAATGGCCAGGTCACATGGACCCCGAAGGCTCAGAGAAGGTTGGGGGAGGGGACCCACTGGAACAGCTGTTGGGAGACAGATGGTAACCTCCCGTCAAGGCCATCCAGCGTGTTCTTTAACGTGCACAGGGTATGGCTCTCCCGCACACGGTGCCACGGCTTAACGTCCCATCCGACGGACGGCGGCCTGTCCAAGCCCATCGGTGTCCCCTACTGACCGTGGGCAGGGCGGGGAATTTTGCGGAGATAAATCTCAACGCTGACCCAGCTGGGACTCGAACCTGGGAACTACAGATTACGAGCCTGGCGCGCTACCGACTGAGTTTCAAGCCCATCGGTGTCCCCTACTGACCGTGGGCAGGGCGGGGAATTTTGCGGAGATAAATCTCAACGCTGACCCAGCTGGGACTCGAACCAGGGAACTACAGATTACGAGCCTGGCGCGCTACCGACTGAGCCACCCCGCCCTCTGTTTCAGAACTTCCCTCTATGTGATAGATCACGTTCTTTAATGCACGCGTAGGTAAACACGCATAATCGTGGATTAACGTCGCATCAAACGGATGGTAACATTCAGAACACTGGCAGATATATAAATGGCGCACTTATTGCAATTTAGAGGGGGAGGGGGAATCAGCTGCGTTCAGTTGCTCAAATAACGATAGTTGCAAAACATTTCAAGAAAATCCTTCCTTTTCAAAATATCACGAGATTTTGTTAAGAAAACTCCACTAACTCTGACTTTGTCCTCGGTGAGAAATCGGTCACCGTCTTTCGAATAAGACGTTAAGCCATGGCTCCATTCGCAATAGAACTCACATCAAGGGTACGCTAAAAAACAGAAATCAGGCTGGATGGCTTCAACAGACGGCTATCATCTGTTTCCTAACAGCCTTCCAGTGGATCTTTTTGATAACCAGCTCCGATCCTTTATGATATGGCCATTTCTCTGTTGTTGTATGCACAAAATTGCAGCTCAGTGATAAAACAATCAATTCTACCTTTTCTGTATAAAGTAGAAAGTCAGGAATAAATCCTAATGAAAATTGTTATCATAAGAGAAGAAAATGACTATTTCCAAAGACTCCGGTGAACCAGAAATATCTTTAAATGGGAGGAAAGAGACATCAAAGAAAAACTGGAGCTAAACTCTCAGAGCTTCGGAAAAACACATATGTCGCAAGTCGGGATTTTTATCTGATGCCACAGTCGAGGAGGCGAATATGTTAGTGGAGAGGATTGGGTTGGGTTGTTTTACCTCTGAGCGGCACTTTTTTGCACACCATGGGCTAAATGGCCAGGTCACATGGACCCCGAAGGCTCAGAGAAGGTTGGGGGAGGTGACCCACTGGAACAGCTGTTGGAAGACAGATCCGTCTAGGCCATCCAGCGTGTTCTTTAACGTGCAGAGGGTATGGCTCTCCCGCACACGGGGCCAGGGCTTAACGTCCCATCCGATGGACGGCGGCCTTTCCAAGCCCATCGGTGTCCCCTACTGACCGTGGGCAGGGCGGGGAATTTTGCGGAGATAAATCTCAACGCTGGGACTCGAACCTGGGAACTACAGATTACGAGCCACCCCCGCCCCCCACAGTCGAGGAGGCGAACATGTTAGTAGAGAGGAGATGATGATATTACACTAGGAGGACGGAAAAAATGTATAGATGTATGAGGCATGTGAAAAGTGAAACTATTCCCTTAAAGTTTACTACGCTTTTTGGAAATATCGTGATTAAAATTTCTCTTGGAGAAGAAAGGAGAAACTGTTGGAATGAAACTGCGGAGAAAATAAGTGTCGTTTGGAAACTTTTCAACTCCTCAATTTCATACAAACAAAAGACACTCAATTCTTTACAAATAGAAATGCCTTCGAAAGACGCAGTTCGTAAAACGCCTTTCGAAAAATGTATTTTGCCATCCGTCTAGAGAAAATAGCTTTTAAAAGTGGGAGGTAATATCCTTTCATCGTCATACCTCATCCATCACACGTCACTCATTCTATTTCATCATCAGTTTTCCTCATCTTCACCTTCCTCTTGCTTACAAATGATCGAAGTTTTGATTCGCTTAGGAGAGTGATGAGAAATTCTTTACGTCATAGACTGATTTTGCTTAGTTGTATCTTTTCTCACATAGAAATGGACTCAGCGTCCACGCTATTGAATTTCTACTTCAATATATCAATACTAGAGATTTGGCTTGTTGACTTCTGAGGAACATCCTTGTTTCGCTATGTAATGGGATAAAGGGTCACGTCATAAAGATCCCAAGGATTGTTCAAGGTTGCGATTACCAAATTACTATTAAATACCAAACGAATATTGCTGAAAATTGAAATAGAATATATTTGAATGAGATCTTTATCTGCTATCACATTTTTCAAAACCAAAAAACTGATTTCAAAAGTTAAAAAGTTTCAACGTTAGTTTCCCATTGATACATACGCTCTTTCCTTAATTTATGGGGGGCGGGGGTGGCTCAGTCGGTAGCGCGCCAGGCTCGTAATCTGTAGTTCCCAGGTTCGAGTCCCAGCTGGGTCAGCGTTGAGATTGATCTCCGCAAAATTTCCCCGCCCTGCCCACGGTCAGTAGGGGACACCGATGGGCTTGGAAAGGCCGCCGTCCGTCGGATGGGACGTTAAGCAGTGGCCCCGTGTGCGGGAGAGCCATACCCTGTGCACGTTAAAGAACACGCTGGATGGCCTTGACGGGAGGCTACCATCTGTCTCCCAACAGCTGTTCCAGTGGGTCCCCTCCCCCAACCTTCTCTGAGCATTCGGGGTCCATGTGACCTGGCCATTTAGCCCATGGTGTGCAAAAAAGTGCCGCTCAGAGGTAAAACAACCCAACCCAACCCATGGTGTGCAAAAAAGTGCTGCTCAGAGGTAAAACAATCCAATCCAAAATCCTTAATTTATGGAAATCAGTGTAATAATAAGATAGATGGAATTAATAGTACAACAACATAAATGGACTCAAAACTTCATTAATGCGGATGGGATCAAAGCAGATGCAGTGGCACTGTTTGAAAGCAGTTTGAGTGAATATATTTTTTAAATATTTAACACTTGCAATTTAGTTTTTTGATATAAATTTTAATTTAGGAATTTTTTTTTAGTCCTGGAATTTAATTTTAATTAGTCCTGGAATTTCCATTCCTTTTCCTTAGCATCGAAATGCTGTACACTTTTCCTGACTCACCCCAAGAATGTAAAAGAGAATGCTTGGTGAAAGTATCTGTCCATTCTTCCGAATGCAAACACACCACATTTTCAAACATGACAAAGAAAGGATTCAGAAAAGAAAAGAATGCAACATATATTTGAAAGAAAAGGCAAAACACGAAGCATAGTTTTAAAGAAAAGGAAAAGGAAAAGGCGAAACATAAGTTTGAAATGTGCATAGAAACAGTTTTTTTAAAGGAAAACAAAATTTCATTTTAAAGAAATTTCGAAACTATTTTATATTAGAATTATATGAATCTATAAATGATGAATGTTAAGCTATTATTCCTAGTGCAGATAGGTGTAGTATTGATATCCAGTGAGGCGATCATGTTTCAGTGTAGTTAAATGGAGATTCATATTTACGATAGTGCCGACAGAAGAAACATAGGTGGAAAAACTTCAGAATTTTTTTGCAATGATAGCTTTTTAACCGACGGAAATACTTAATGTTGCATATTATTTTATTAAATATGAATTTATTAAAAAATTATCACTCTGCAAACAGTGTTTTAGCAAGTTCTTAAACTAATATTAATATATAAAACAAACGGAAATGTGTTGTTTTCAAACATTTATGTATCAACAACGGTTAGAAGTATCGGTACCATCCACTCAATTGTCTGTATTTTTTCCAACTGCAGAGCATGGAAAGAAGCAATTGAGACTATGAGACTGCGCAATTGACGATTCTCGTAGATTACTAGGAGCGGGGATGGCTCAGTCGGTAGCGCGCCAGGCTCGTAATCTGTAGTTCCCAGGTTCGAGTCCCAGCTGGGTCAGCGTTGAGATTAATCTCCGCAAAATTCCCCGCCCTGCCCACGGTCAGTAGGGGACACCGATGGGCTTGGAAAGGCCGCCGTCCGTCGGATGGGACGTTAAGCCGTGGCCCCTTGTGCGGGAGAGCCATACCCTGTGCACGTTAAAGAACACGCTGGATGGCCTTGACGGGAGGCTACCATCTGTCTCTCAACAGCTGTTCCAGTGGGTCCTCTCTCCCAACCTTCTCTGAGCCTTCGGGGTCCATGTGACCTGGCCATTTAGCCCATTGTGTGCAAAAAAGTGCCGCTCAGAGGTAAAACAACACAACCCAACTCGTAGATTACTAGTAGATTGAACTATCAATCACTTGTCAATCGGCCAATGATGTATTAAATCAATTTCTATATGAGATCATTTGTTGATGATCAAGTGATTGATAAATCAATTAACCAGTGATCTAGCAGAGCCATCAATCAGTGAACTGAGCATTTTCCTTTTCTCCATTACACGCTTCGCCACCATCCAAATCCATCCCATCCAAATAAAATCATATTTGCATGATCTTAACACCAATGGATGGCGTCATCTCCCAGCTCCATTCTCCTCATGCCATAAAAAAAATAAATAAATCTCCCCTCAAGCAGCTGCTTGCCACAGAGGTCTGACAGGAGCCTGTCAGTTTATATGCCATAGTAGGAGATCTGAGAGGATGGCAGGACCTCAGCAGAAAATCGACACACACATCCATGCGTAATCCGGGGCTCGAACCCAGGTCCCTTAGATCAGTAGCCAAGCGTGCTAACCACTCGGCATGTGATCTTATAATAATTAACCTGTGGATTTCTGTCAGAAATTAGTGAATACAGAAATATGGTTAATTTTGATTTTAAATTGGCTCATATAATTACAATATATATCCGCAAAATCCAACAGAGTTTCAAAGAAATAAAAAAAGTATAATTTTGAAGACAAATCCTAATTTTTAAAGACGAGATTTAACATAATTTTAAGCGAAAAAACAAAGCTTTAAAGTAAAGACAAAATTTCATTTTAAAGGAAAATAAAATGCGTTTTTTAAAGAAAAAGGTAAAGCATAATTGTAATCACATACCAAACTTGATTTCAATAAAAGAAGAAATTAAATTTTAAAGGAAAGATAGAACAATATAATTTTAAAGAAGAAAAACTATAATTTCCAGGAAAAAGATAAAGCTCAATTTTAAACTGTAACAAAAGTGAATTAAAAATTAAATAAAAATAATATGAAACGAAAAAGAAAAATTTAAAGAAAAAACCGAAACAGGATTTTGAAGAAAAGATAAACATATTTTAAAGAGAAGCTAAAGCTAATTTTAAACAAATCAAATCTTCATTTTAATAAGAAGAAAAAGATCATTTTAAAGGAAAGACAGAACACAATTTTAAAGGAAATAAAAATGAAACTTCAATTGTTTGAAACTGAAAACAAAATTGAAATCCAAAGGAAAAAATCAAACCCAATTTCAGAGAAGGAATGAAACATAATTTTAAAGAAACATTTTTATAAATTTAATGAAACCAAAACCTTAATTTTAAGTAAAAGATGAGACTTAATTTTAAAGAATAGATAAAACATAATTCCAAAGAAAAAACTGAACAATTAATTTTAGGAAAAAGAAGTAAATTTTTTAAAAAGATGGAATAATAGTCAAAACAAAAGTTAAAATATTACGTTAATTTGAAGAAAAGATAAATCAAGGCATTAAGAAGAAAAATGAAATCTTATCTCTTCTTTTATATATATTTTATATATATACTTCTCAAGTTCAAATGTTCATTTTTAACGAATATTTCAAAATTAGAATTTTTTCCTTCAACATATTAATATAGAGAAATTTCTTTTGATATTAAAGTTAGCCATTACAGTTCTTTTTTACCAGCCAAATAATATGACAGTTTAAATACCATAAATAATTTCCATTTAACAAGCAAAACCTCGAATCGATAATTTTTTCCTCAGTCGTATTAAATCTCTTTAAAAATTTGTTACTTTAAACATTTCCGTCCGAAGTTAAATTAATTGGCGCCTTGCAAATCTGACTTTGGAAAGCATATACGTTTTCCAAAATTTTTGCAATTTCTTATTATCAAAACTAAAGTGCGTTGTCAGGAAAAAACTTACTGAAGACAAGAGATACTTATTAAGAGGAACTATAGATATTCAAATATAGTTACATGAATTCTGAAATGGAAATTAAGAAATTCAGAATTTAGTCATTAAAAGCAAGAAATTCATTCACGTCTTAAAAATTTATAAACTCAATTCGAAAATTACGCCTGAAAACGATAAATTTTAATTAACAGCCTTCCTTAGTTGAGAACGGCTGTTAATTGAATAAACTAAACAAACTGAGAGTTATCTAGCTCTCAATTTGGTTTGTTCATTCAATGTTAAAGCTGGGGTAAAGCGATCATGACATGCCGGAAAGCCTTAATAAAGGAGATGGGTTGGGTTGTTTTACCTCTGAGCGGCACTTTTTTGCACACAATGGGCTAAATGACCAGGTCACATGGACCCCGAAGGCTCAGAGGTTGAGGGAGGGGACCCACTGGAACAGCTGTTGGGAGACAGATGGTAGCCTCCCGTCAAGGCCATCCAGCGTGTTCTTTAACGTGCACAGGGTATGGCTCTCCCGCACACGGGGCCACGGCTTAACGTCCCATCCGACGGATGGCGGCCTTTCCAAGCCCATCGGTGTCCCCTACTGACCGTGGGCAGGGCGGGGAATTTTACAGAGATAAATCTCAACGCTGACCCAGCTGGGACTCGAACCTGGGAACTACAGATTACGAGCCTGGCGCGCTACCGACTGAGCCACCCCCGCCCCCTTAATAAAGGAGAAGGAGAAAGAATAATGCGATTCAGGTAAAGAAAACATACAAAAATAACTTTTCAGGATGTCCATATAACCCTTCAAACAATTCTTCTTTTCCTTCTTGACTCCGTTTCATTTCAAAGTTTGATGTCGTTACGCTTCCATTTGCTCATACTTCTCTTCAGACTCAATACCACAGTTATTGGATGCTCTTAGATTCCTCATGTTTTTTCCCCTAACGTCTTATCCCTGGCTTATCTTTTTTCTTACTCTTCCATATCATTGTGATCTATACCATCAACCAAAATCAAATTGCATCCGTCCCCTCTGATGAACTCTATTGCAAGAAGTCGTCGGTGGTCAGTCAAGTATTTCGTCCCACCTATAAGAGGCAACTTCTGAAAGAAAAATAAACAGTGTATATATATATTGCACAAAGGCATATAGATATATAACAAGGAAGAGTGCAACCAAAATGTGAGTGGTATAATATAGGATTCATGGAAACTAAAAGGTGACAGATGGGATCTGAAAGATTACGTTCTTCAGTCTGAGAGCTTTTGCCCAACTTCTCGTTTCTTGGTGAAAAGAATTTTCGAAGTCAGTAAATTTACTTTTTGGATATGACATTTCGCTCTCTGTTTTTTTATTTTTTTAGAATGTGGGTTCAAAATATCCGAACTGGAAACGGATTGTTAGTTTTTTTTTATTATTATTATTTTCCGTTCTTTGACTTTTATCCCAAGAGCAACTTTCTTCTGGAGATTTACGGGTTTCAGTAGGTCAGGAATGAAAAAAGAACCTTTGGTGAAGCTCTGAGACGAAAAATGAACATTGCAAAGACCACTGGCTACTTCTTCTAGAACCAAATTCTCACCAGATGCAGCAGAACTATCAAACGGAGGCCAGGGAAAGAATTTTGTGACATCGCTGAGAGTGGAGGAAAATTAGAGATATAAAGCAAGAAACACGAACGAAAAGAAACAAACGAAAAAAAAATTGTTATAATAAAAAATAAAATGAATTTTGAATGAAGACTTTCACTCTTGGTGAAACGCCAGGTGTCGTTCTGATTCAGTGCAAATTAATTTTAAACGTGTAAAAATGTAAATGTGTAAAAGTTATTAAATGGGTAAACATTGACTTCGTCGATGGTACGTAGATGCCGCTGTTTAGTTAAGCTGCAATTTTATAAATAGGTGTGGCCGGGGAGGCTGAGTCGGTCGGTAGCCCGCCAGGCTCGTAATCTACAGTTCCCAGGTTCGAGTCCCAGTTGGGTCAGCGTTGAGATTTATCTCCGCAAAACTCCCCGCTCTGACAACGGTCAGTAGGGGACACCGATGATCTTGGAAAGGCCGCCGTCCGTCGGATGGGACGTTCAACCGTGGCCCCGTATGCGGGAGAGCCATACCCTATGCGCGTTAAAGAACACGCTGGATGGCCTTGACGGGATGCTACCATCTGTCTCCCAACAGCTATTCCAGTGAGTCCCTTCCCGAACCTTCTCTAAGCCTTCGGGGTCCTTACTCACTTCTAGGACCTGGCCATTTAGCCCATTGTGTCCAAAAAAAGTGCCGCTCAGAGGTAAAACAACCAACCAATTTATAAATAAGTCTCATGCTTTGTGCATAGAAAATTGCTTAACCCTTTCACGACTAAGGGAAACATTTTTCCCATTTTAAAATTGGTGATTGTCGTATTTAATTATAACCTTATCTGCATTTTTTATACAGAATGTCAAACTAGAACGTATGCCGAACGCAATTACGTAAACGGAAACGTTTAGAAAACAAAAACAGAACTGTCAGGACGCATAATATATGTACTATGTGCAATGTCCATCTTTGCCTCACTACCAAAAGAAATTGCTTCGCAGAATATCATAATTAGCACATCATTTTGTATAGTCATTTTATTTCATAATTTTGTATTATTTTAGTTAACATTTTGTTCTAATAAACCAATAAATAAAAGACATTGCATAATAAGCCTAACTATAATTTGTGTTACCTTTATAGTCCATTGGGAAAAATATTTCCCATAAAATTCCAAAAAAAACTACACATTGTTATGTATTTTTCTTATGATTTTTATTTATTTCACGTCTGAACAAACTAAAATAAACAGTTACATACTAATATTTACTCTTAGAAACCTTATGGTCCTGAAAGGGTCAATTAAGTTTATTTGTGTTATTCTTGTGTAATATCTGCCCCTCACTAGAACAATTCTATTTTGCGACTAAGGTAAATTTTATTCATCAGCAGCATTGCTTCATTTGTAATAAATGGGAAATGCTATTTGGTTTCATTTGTCTTTTCCTGTGGGAAGCAGGTTCTTAAGTTAAAAGAAAAATCTTCCATTCTTCAAAATCCAGTTAAATAATTCCTGAAGTACAATGTTGATTTTTCTTCTCTTATTTATTATACGTCATGTTCATATAACGCAACAATCTAATGATGCGATTAAAACAACGAAGACGAACTGATGCAAACAAAACTTTTAAAACCTTACAACATAAAGCAAATCAGCAGCTAAATATTTCTGGCATTCATCCAATTTAACCATAAATTAAAGTATATTTTACACTGCACATACAGTGTGTACTATAAAATACAGATAATAAACATAAAAAACCCCGAAAACATCAAAATAAAATCACTAATACAGGCTGGACCGCCATGTGAGTTACAAGAGAATCTGTATCTTGGGTTGGGTTGTTTTACCTCTGAGCGGCACTTTTTTGCACACCATGGGCTAAATGGCCAGGTCACATGGACCCCGAAGGCTCAGAGAAGGTTGGGGGAGGGGACCCACTGGAACAGCTGTTGGGAGACAGATGGTAGCCTCCCGTCAAGGCCATCCAGCGTGTTCTTTAACGTGCACAGGGTATGGCTCTCCCGCACACTGGGCCACGGCTTAACGTCCCATCCGACGGACGCAGCCTTTCTAAGCCCATTGGTGTCCACTACTGACCGTGGGTAGGGCGGGGAATTTTGCGGAGATAAATCTCAACGCTGACCCAGCTGGGACTCGAACCTGGGAACTACAGATTACGAGCCTGGCGCGCTACCGACTGAGCCACCCCCGCCCCCTACTGTTTAACATAAACCTAAGGCTTTCCGCAAACACTTGTGTTTCCCTTTTTCTGTACATTACCTGCATATTAAAATTAAATTTAAGTTATTTCTAAAGTTCTTAGTTTTTAATTCCAGTGCACTTAGTAGTTTAAGAGCATTAAATTTATTCCTTACCCTCCTATTTAACTTGAGGTCGGTAAAGAGTACATTTAATTTTTAAACTTTTTCTTCTCGATTTTTGTTAATTCGAATACCGCTACTGCTTCTAGTTTAAATAGCATATTTCCTGAATTATATATCATCTTTTTCATCAGTTTCGATATCAAAATATTCTTTAGAGAGGACCAAGCTATTATAAAATCTAACTTTAGTGTTCAGTTGCATCTGCCTACTTTCTCACAATATCTACAGATTCTTGAACGTCCCAGTCGATAGCGCGTCAGGCTCGTAATCTGTAGCTCCCGGGTTCGAGTCCCAGCTGGGTCAGCGTTGAGATTTATCTCCGCAAAAATTCCCCGCCCTGCCCATGATCAGTAGGGGACTCCGATGGGCTTGGAATGGCCGCCGTCCGTCGGATGGGACGTTAAGCCGTGGCCCCGTGTGCGGGAGAGCCATACCCTGTGCACGTTAAAGAACACGCTGGATAGCCTTGATGGGAGGCTACCATCTGTCTCCCAACAGCTGTTCCAGTGGGTCCCCTCCCCCAACCTTCTTTGAGCCTTCGGGGTCCATGTGACCTGGCCATTTAGCCCATGGTGTGCAAAAAAGTGCCGCTCAGAGGTAAAACAACCCAACCCAAATCTCCATTACACAATGCGCGAGATATTTAAGCTGAGGAATTTGCTCAAGAGCTCAGCCGTTCAAAAGAAAAGCCCAATCTACCTGAGCAATTTCCATCGCTTTACTTTCTTCTATATTAATTAATACCAAGCCTTTAGATTTGTGAATGATTTCTATATAGGCTTGGATCTAGAAAAAACTAGGGAGGTACGTGACGCAATCGAGTTGGAAAAAAATTAAGGGGAGAGGCCAAGAGACTGCATTTCCATTTCAGTATAATATTTTCCCTTCATTTTAAATTAATCAATTAACCTCCTCAAGCAGCTGCTTGCCACAGAGGTCTGACAGAAGCCTATCAGTTTATATGCCATAGTAGAAGGTCTGTGAGGATGGCAGGACCTCAGCAGAAAGACAGCACAAACATCCATGCTTTACCCCGGGCTCGAACCTAAGTCCCTCTGATCATTAGCCAAGCACACTAGCCACTTTTTAGAGGTATTTAAAATTTTTCTTAAAAAATGCATGAAGTATGCACAAGTTTAATATTTATTTTTGCTTTCATTACCCATTTTAACATTCTCAAGACTCCCCCCCCCCCCATCCCATGGATCCATCGCTCTTTCTATACATCTTTTATTGATTCTTCATATTCCCCAAAATTAATAATTACAGCACTCACTCAACAAATAAGTCAACATAATAATCTGTCGCTGTTTTCTTCTTAAATGAAACCAAAAAAAGATAACACGAATATCTGTAATAAAAATGCGGTGGCTGATAAAAACAACTGAAGGAAAACTAATTTTCATCTCTTGAAGATTAATTAATATTTTTTTCCTTCGTCATGTCATACAAAATAAAAATTAACGGAGTGCGTAATATAAGCGGGAATAAACCAGTTGAGCTTTTTTAATTTTCATTTCGTGAGAAAATTTATGTCTGCGATGTAACAAAAAAAGTAATGAGTGTTACGTCAGAATAAGGTTTTTTTTAATCATAATAAGAAACTTAAACTCTTAACTCGACTTCCCTTGCCTAATAAAGTTAGAAGGTTGGAATATCACATTCTCTATCTGTAATAACACTACAAGAATTTTATATTTTTTCTGGTTTGGGTTGGGTTGTTTCACCTTTGAGCGGCACTTTTTTGCACACCATGGGCTAAATGGCCAGGTCACATGGACCCCGAAGGCTCAGAGAAGGATGGGGGAGGGGACCCACTGGAACAGCTGTTGGGAGACAGATGGTAGCCTCCCGTCAAGGCCATCCAGAGTGTTCTTTAACGTGCACAGGGTATGACTCTCCCATACACGGGACCACGGCTTAACGTCCCATCCGACGGGCGGCGGCCTTTCCAAGCCCATCGGTGTCCCCTACTGACCGTGGACAGGGCGGGGAATTTTGCGGAGATAAATCTTAACGCTGACCCAGCTGGGACTCGAACCTGGGAACTACAGATTCCAGCTGGGACTCGAACCTGGGAACTACAGATTACGAGACTGGCGCGCTACCGATTGAGCCACCCCCGCCCCATGGGTATAATGAATTGTACAATATCTGCTTACGGAAAAGAATTACATTTTAAAATTATTTTCCACTAAACTCGGAATATTTTAGAAGCAGAAAAAAATTCCTTCATCAGTGAAAGGAACAATATGAGGAAAAATAGCAGGCAACTCAATGTAAAGAGATTCTTCATAGATTGCACAAAAAATGTGTCCAACATCTAAGCTTTACGTTGGTATTGGAGAGTTATCTCTATTGGCTCACTTTTTCATAACTGGTAAAAACGTTTTTAAGAAGGCAATTACTGACATTTTAAGCAGATTATTTTAGCCAGAAACTCTAAAATTGTTTCGCGTAAAAATAAGTTGTTAAATTGAGTGGTTTAACTTTCGAGCGGCATTTATTTTACACAATGGGATGGACAGGTCACAAAGATGCAAAGAGATCAGAGTTTGATGGAAAGAGTTGAGTTGCTTTTCCTCTGGACAACACTTTTTTGCACACGATGGGCTAAATGGCCAGGTCACAAGAACTCCAAGGGTTCAGAGAAGGTTGGAGGAGGGAACCCACTGGATAGCTGTTGGGAGACAGATGGTAGTTTATAGTCAAGGCCATCCAGCGTGTTCTTGAACGACACAGGGTATGGCTCTCCCTCACTAGGTACCATGGCTTAACGTCCATCGTACGGGCGGCGGCCCTTCCAAGACCATCGGTGTCCCTTTTCTCACCGAGGGCAGGGTGAGGGTTAGCGGAGATCAATTTCAACGCTGGTCCAGGCAGTACTCAAACGTGAGAAATGAAGATTACGAGCCTGACGCACTACTGACTGAGCTACGCCCAGATCTAAAAAAAATAATGGGACGGGGGGGCGGACAAGTGACTCGATCGAACAGGAAAATAGTAAGGGGGAGAACAAGTGACTGGGACTACATTGCATTATAACATTTTGCACTGTATTTTAGAGTTCCTGAAAATATTTCTTGAAACCTACATGAACTATACATAAGTTTAATCATTTTTAGGGAAAATGGGTGGACAAGGGGTCTTGCCCCCCCCCCCTTTGATCTTGTCCTGGACTGAGCCAACTCCCGCAAAGGTGTAGGAAGAAATCAAATCGACAGTTATTTAGAAACAGATGGAAACTTCCGAAGTTCATCCAGTTTGTATTTCAGCAACTAAATAGCGTGTCTCTACTGTACACGGAGTCACTGCGTTACATGGAGACCGTTCCAGTTCTATCTGCATCACCTTTCTTATCGGGAACAGAATGGGAGATATGGCGTCAATAGGGATTCGAACCGAATAATATCAGGTTACGAGGCTGGTGCGTTACCCACTTAGTCAATCCCTGCTTCTATAGAGAGCCAAGAGGCTGGATTGTTTTCAGGCTTTGGATATTTTTTTCCTCCATAATGATAAGATCAATCGAGATCCGATGATTTTTCGGAGCTCAGATTAGTTGCTGGAAAAGGGAATCCATTAGAGTACTGTTAATGCAGAGAGGAGAGCACATTTAAGAAAGTTCATTGCGTTTTCTCGACTAAGTTGCCCACGGGAAGGGGCGGGGGTGGCTCAGTCGGTAGCGCGCCAGGCTCGTAATCTGTAGTTCCCAGGTTCGAGTCCCAGCTGGGTCAGCGTTGAGATTTATCTCCGCAAAATTCCCCGCCCTGCCCACGGTCAGTAGGGGACACCGATGGGCTTGGAAAGGCCGCCGTCCGTCGGATGGGACGTTAAGCCGTGGGACCGTGTGCGGGAGAGCCATACACTGTGCACGTAAAGAACACGCTGGATGGCCTTGACGGGAGGCTACCATCTGTCTCTCAACAACTGTTCTAATGGGTCCCCTCCCCCAACCTTCTCTGAGCTTTCGGGATCCGTGTGACCTGGCCATTTAGCCCATGGTGTGCAAAAAAGTGCCGCTCAGAGGTAAAAACAACCCAAACGCCCACAGAACCAATAGTGTTCCTTCTGTCTCGCTGAAGACAGGGTGCTTAAGAGTCGAAAAACTCTCGGCAACGGCACTGCTGGTAAGTGTCGGGTAAATGGTATTTGGCAACGTTTCTCACTTGAACAGCATTGTGAAAGAGTCGCAGTGTTTCTGCTTAAGCTCGGGTCCAGTCGCCTCTGAAACGGGGCGAAAGTTGGCTCAGTCAGTTGCGCGCCAAGCTCTGAATCTTCCTTGCCCGTGTTGAAATTTAACTACGCTAATGTCTTCTACACAGGTGAACTATATCCTATGGGTATTAAAGAGCATTCTGGATGGCTTTTACGGGAAGCTGCCAGTGGGTCGTCTTTCCCCGATCTTCTCTGAACCCTTAGGATCCTTTCGATCTAGCCATTTAGCACAATGTGTGCAAGAAATGTGCCGCTCAGAGGTAAAACCCATTTGTTACTGTTTATTGCTTTACAGACGGATTGCCTTGCTTATAGGGAAGCTGAAGTTCAAAGATGTTTTCTGGTCCCATTGAGTTTAAGCATGCTTTGTCTATCGAAAAACCTAGAGGGCTTTTATTTCTGAAACGTAATGTATTGAAATGGGGGAAAAATGGTGTTCTCCTTTGTTCTGAATACCAACAAATGAATTTGCTCTCAAGAACACGTCTTGGATCTTTCGTCTTCAACCCCCAACGACGATACCTTATACATAAATTTCGCACACGGAGTTTTGGAAAAGAAAGCAAAGGTTCCCCCCCGCTTTCCCGTTTCAAATTAAAGTCTATGGCGGTTTCAAATTAAAGTCTATGGCGGTTTTAATTAAAGGCATTCATTCTTCTCCAATGCAAATGAGTGTAAGGATAGGAAGACGTCGCTTGTAAGGCTGGCTTGAGTTATTTAGCGACAGAAAGGCTTTACCAGAGGTAAATAAGAGGACAGAGGAAGGCATCGAACGATGTAAGCTGCATTACAGGTGGAGCTTACGTTGCTCGCCATCTTCTTAAAGTTCCTTGGACAGAACAAACACGGTGTAGAGTAACTTTACACGGGAAGATGATTAAGCAGTCTGCTGGTGGGTCTGCTGTGTGCTCAGTGGGGACACTTTTGTCTCACGTGGTGATATTGTGGATTTCTGTTTTAATGAATGTTAATTAGGAAAACTGATATCGAAATCTTGAGTTCTGTGGATGTTGCTTCAAGGATTTGGAAAAAAAATATTCTGTTGTTAAAATTTTAGTAAAGAATATTTCTAAATAATAATTACACGGTGGCATTTTATTTACGTTATTTTAAAAGTATTTTAAGCCAAAATTGAGTTTAATGCACATGCTGCATAAATAAATAAATAAATACCTTCTCAAACAGCTGCTTGCCACAGAGGTCTAACAGGATCTTCTCAGTTTATATACCATAGTATAACGTCTGTGAGGGTAGCTGGACCTCACAGCAGAAGAAAAACACCAACATACATGCTTTTCTCGGGACTCCAACCCAGGTCCCATTGATCAGTAGGAGGCGGGGGTGGCTCAGTCGGTAGCGCGCCAGGCTCGTAATCTATAGTAATCTATCGTTTCTATATCTCGTAATCTATCGTTTCCAGCTGGATCAGCGTTGAGATTTATCTCCGAAAAATTCCCCTGCCCACGGTCAGTAAGGGACACCGATGGGCTTGGAAAGGCCGCCGTCCGTCGGATGTGACGTAAAGCCGTGGCTCCGTGTTCGGGAGAGCCATACCCTGCGCACGTTAAAGGACACGCTGGATGGCCTTGACGGGAGGCTACCATCTGTCTCCCAACAGCTGTTCCAGTGGGTCCCCTCCCCCAACCTTCTCTGAGCCTTCGAGGTCCATGTGACCTGGCCATTTAGCCCATTGTGTGCAAAAAAGTGCCGCTCGGAGGTAAAACAACCCAACCCAAATCTACTACTTTTAAAATAAAATTTACTTGAACCATGAACGTATGTTTTCTTAATTAATAGCATCCTCTTTTTTTTTACAGTTGAGAGTTCTTTAATATTTTCATATTACTCTCATTGATATTTAAATCGGAAACTCGAACCTTTCATAGAAAGCAAATCTATTAACATATCACATAAACGACAACATAGAGGACAAGAAGCTCAGGAATATCTTCCTAAATGTGAGCAGTGAATGCCACTTAAACGCTAAACCCTCTTAATGACGAATGTCATTCTAGCGCATTTGTAGCAAAAGGATAATTCTCAAATTCTGCTTAATGCACGGAGCTGGGGGATTTTCTACAAACAGGGAAATGAATTTGAGCTAAACTCCCGAAGGAACACTAGAGGTTAACACTCGGAGAGCATTCAGAATATAAACTTTAATATCCTCTAAGATCACGAGTGGTTGTGACAGATCCGTTTATCCAAGCGGAAAGGTGTTCATGAGCAGCATCCGTTGCCGTCGGTTGTCCCTGGAGAACGATGCTGGATTCCTTTTGTCGGAATTTCTGTGTTTCTGGGAGAAACCTTCTCACGCAAATTTGCATCGTTATCGAATGATTTTCCAGGAAATAATTTCTAATTTCAAGGCAGTTACTTTCTCTCTAGAGTATTTCCTTTTTATGGGAAATGCATTGAAGTTACACTTAGGAGACAGAGATGATGCTGAAGTTGTCACGTTTAAAAGTTTTCCGTGTTATGAGCAGTTTCACTGCTAGTTTACACAGTGTATATTTTGCACCAGGTTTAGAAAAGTGTCAGAGTTGGTAAGTTTAAGATAGTGACCTCGTGTTAGTGGAAAGGCCGCCATCCGTTGGGTGAGACGTAAAGCCGTGAATCTTGGTGCGGGAGAGAGCCATACCTTGTGCCCGTTAAAGAACACGATGGATGGCCTTGAAGGGAGACTTCTGATATCCCTTCTCTGAGCCTTCGAGATCCTTGTGACCTGGCCACTTAGCCCATTGTGTACAAAAAAGTGCTGCATAGGCGTAAAACAATCCAACCCAATCCTGTTAGTGGATTGAAACAGATATTATGTCAGGGTCGAGATTTTATCCGTATACCCCTCGGTGAGATACGACAGCATGAACTAAAATGGTCGATGTCTTCCTGTGGGAACGTTATATCGTGTTTGCACATTCAGGCAAATTGGGCAAGCTGAAGAACAGGTTAATTCCCTTGACAGGGCGTTATTCGTTAAATGTATATTGCATAAAAACCTAGAAACACAGAACGTTCTGTGGTGGATCTAGTTATCCAACCCTTGGTCTGAGATTTTGGATCCTTGTATCATATCTCCAAGCTCTATGAAAATCTTGCGAGGTTTGCATATTCATATTTCGACAAGTAAACAAAACTGCTTCATTCTTCATTTTCATCTAGTAATTTACGATGTTTAATGTGTTAATCTGTTCGTTGCCAAATAAGTAATATATAATTTATATATAACCTGTATGTGTACAAATGTATTGTCCAAAAAAAACCAGAGGGGCGGGGTGCTCGGTCGGTAGCGCGTCAGGCTCGTAATCTGTAGTCCCCAGGTTCGAGTCCCAGCTGTGTCAGCTGATTTTATTTTAATTGAGATTTATCTCCGCAAAATTCCCCGCCCTGCCCACGGTCAGTAGGGGACACCGATGGGCTTGGAAAGGCCGCCATCTTTCGGATGGGAGGTTTAGCCTTGTCCCGTGTGTGCGAGAGCCATACACTGTGCACGTTAAAGAACACTCTGGATGGCCTTGACGGGAGGCTACCATCTGTCTCCCAACAGCTATTCCAATGAGTCCCTTACCCAACCTTCTATGAGCCTTCGAGATCCATGTGACCTGGCCATTTAGCCCATGGTGTGCAAAAAAGTGCCGCTCAGAGGTAAAACAACCCAAAAAACCGGAACAGTCGATAAAACCAATAAGCCCAAAATAACGAGGTTTTGCGATTTTGTGCCGTATTTCATTATCCAAGCTCTAAATTTCTGCACTAAAAAGAAAAAATACATCATAAACCTTAATTTAACCATTTTTCTCTAGTTCGTTTATATCAGAGTTCATATTTCAAAATACAATCAAGTCATTTAAAAGACAGAAAAGGTATTCTAATCTTTCAAGAAATATCCTGAGATGAATTTTACGTTACATGATAACTTACAGAACAGGCAAATAATTTCCATTGTTTATTGTCAAAATACTCACGACTAACAATAATCACAAAAACGTTCACATTTTAACGAGCAAAAAACTTTTTTACTTCAGAATTTCTCTCTTTTTTGTTATGAAAAAATGAGACGCTCGAAATAATGCTTCACCGGGACGAACAGGAACACTCTTACCATTTCCTTGCGGGTAAATAAACAAGAACAACAAACACCATTATTTACATTTTATTCACAAATGCAATCTTCTTGGAAGCAAAATTGTTTTAGAAAATGATCTTGGCTGTCTCTGACTCAAATTAAGACGCTCAGAGGAAATAAGAAGCGTTTATTTCTAAGATTCTTCTTGTAACGGAATGAACTTCAATTTTCTTTTAATAGACGGAAAGAAAAAATAAGCGTAAGACAGATGAGCCTGAACCTCTTTTTAGCTATTATCTAACAGAGATAAAAAAAAATGCATCGATGAGTTATATTAGTCAATTCCACCGACATTTACGTTATGAAGAAAATAAGCTAACTTTTTTTTTACAAGGTAAGGAGGGGCAGAATGCCTAGTTTCAGTTACAGAACACATTATGGGATCATTTTTGTTTGGGGAGGAGAACATCATTACGGAGAACGGTTTCTTTCGAACTCGTTTCTGAGCTCATTCTCTGATTACAAAAGACAGAGACTACGGCAGGAGGACTCATCATCGTTCTCTAGGAAGATATCGAAGAGGAATAGTTTCTCGAAGATAACAATGATGGGGAAGAAACTTGATGGAGATTTTCGTCATTAGTGTATAGGACTAAGAAGGGGTAACTTTTAAAGTCAAATGAGGATACTTTGGGTGTCATGGGACGAGATTGTTATTACTCTTTGGAATATAATCTCGTCCCGTGACGCGCAAAGAATTGAAAACAAAACATTTCTAGTTGTTATTTTAGATGTGTAAGTCAGCTCTTTTTTCCTTTTCTTTTTTCAGTGGTGGGGAGGTAGATTTTTGGAAAGTTTTTTCGAAAATTCTCTCTTTAAAGTAATGAACTAATCACTGACTCGCTACTAATTCAAAATCAGAAGATTAAAAGAAACACTATTTTCGAAAAATGTGTTTATGATGCGAAAATCATCATGATTTCATGAACAACGAAGAAAGTCATGCACCAGAAATTCCATATCTGCTGCCTGTAAATTTTCAAATTCAAATTTGAAATTTATTTTCAATAAGTATTATCTATAATTATATTACATAAAAAAATCCCACTAAGCAGAAGCTTATCAGCGGGAATGTACATATATGTTTTTACAGATATGATCTAGATTGCCTCAGTAGTACAAAAAATGAAGGAGAGAAAAAAAGGATAAATGAGAAAGAAAACCGACAAAATGATGAAAGTTTCCAAATAAAAACATCACTTTTTCATCAACCACTGAAATAATTGATCTTTAACTTACTTAACTTAAATTATTCCATCAGTTGAATTTATATTTTTTTTTGCATATTTATTTATGAATTTTATATCCCCACAAAAAATTAATCTTCCTAAAGTAATTAATTAACAATTCAGAAATTTAGAGTTGTTAATTGAACGTTGGGCTGGTGATATTTTTTATCCTGAAGAGTAAAATTTTCCTTCGCTTTCGTTAATCGAGTTGTGAATTAATGAAAAGCAAACATTTAAAGATTGCTTGCTTAATTAATCAATCCAATAAACATTAGGCGCGATACAGTCACGAAGTGTGACTGGAAGCAATTGACACTGCGCTGTTGACGACGAGGAAGTGGTTCTCTTACATCTTTGGATGATTGAACTATTAGATGAATCAGTGATAGAAATATTCTCATTTGGGATATTATAGGTAATGTCATAGATCATTGGTTGATTGCTAGCTCTAAACCAATGATCTCCAATCCATTTTTATCCTTACACTTCCTATGTTTTCCCTATTCCTCTAAAATTTCAAGTTAAATTACACTCTTAAAATATGTTTTACGGTTTTGTAAATCATTATTTTGGTTGATTGATAAGGAATTGATAGCTATAATCCAATGATCTTTGAGAACCTCTCATGTCTTAACTTCAAAGTCTCTTCCGCAAAATTCCCCGCCCTGCCCACGGTCAGTAAGGGACACCGATGGGCTTGGAAAGGCCACCGTCAGTCGGATGGGACATTAAGCTTTGGCCCCGTGTGCGGGAGAACCATACCCTGTGCACGTAAAAGAACACGCTGGATGGCCTTGACGGGAGGCTACCATCTGTCTCCCAACAGCTGTTCCAGTGGGTCCCCTCCCCCAACCTTCTCTGAGCCTTCGGGGTCCTTGTGACCTGGCCATTTAGCCCATGGTGTGCAAAAAAGTGCCGCTCAGAGGCAAAACAACCCAACGTTAAACAACACACTGGATGGCCTTGACGGGAGGCTACCATCTGTCTCCCAACAGCTGTTCCAGTGGGTCCCTTCCCCCAACTTTCTCTGAGCCTTCGGGGTCCTCAAAAAGTGTCGCTCAAAGGTGAAACAACCCAACCAAAAATGCAAAAGTCTATCATGGTTCACAGTCATGCTTCGCCGCTGTCACAATATATTAGAGATAATCACAAAAACCCAGAAAGTGCAGGATTTGGTTCTGTGTGAACCAAATTATGTAGGCATGGATTAGGATATCCTCTCGCCGAGTTTTGAAGTCTGTAAAGCGATTTCTCTACGATAAAGTGCATATTTCCACCTCATTAAATGAATGTCTGTAAAAGCAAAGCAGCCTTCAAGCTATGTAAAGCTGATTAGATAAAATCTCTGAGGAATATCAAATTAAGTCATTTCATTCAGCAAAGTGTTGAACACAGCTGAGGCCCACAGAATCAAGCTTCTTCCTATGATGTATACAAATATGTGTAAATGTGAAACGTGCAAATAAATGATATGTCATCCTCTACATAGTGCATTGAGCATTTACTTCTTTCATAGAAGGTACAGTCGCCCAAAAAAGTATCCGAACAACTACGGTTGATTGAAGAATTCAGAAAAAATATCTGGCAACGATTTTTTTGGAAATTAGTGATCTGGCAACCTTCGTGTCACGTGACACGAAGGTTGCCAGATCACTACTTTCCAAAAAAAAACGTTTTCAGATATTTTTTCTGAATTCTGTAATCAACCACAGTGTTCGGATATTTTTTAATGTATATAATGCGTATGAATATATAATGCAATGAATATGGAGCGTGTGCAGTTACCGTTCACAGCAAACTGGAGCGGTTGCGGTTAATGTTCACAGCACATTGGATCGTGTGAGTTCACAAAGACCTGGATCGTGTGGGCCCACTCACAGAATTGTTGAGCGTGTGCAGTTACCATTCACAGCAAACTGGAGCGTGTGCAGTAACTGCACACGCTCCAGTTTGCTGTGAATGGTAACTGGAGAGTGTACAGTTGCTGTACACGCTCCAGATATTTTTTCCGAATTCTGTAATCAACCGTAGTGTTCGAATACTTTTTTGAGCGACTGTACATCAACTCTAACGTAAATCGAATCACTGGTGTAACAACCCCCGGATCTGTGGATTGAACTAGTGGGAGAATCAAGTTTGATGATTAAATAAGTGAAATAACTTAATTAAAGGAAATTTTAAAAAGAATTTCGGAAGTAAACCACCACCACTTCTTTCATCGAGTCCAACACTAGAGGCAAATATAGATCTGCTTTTAACAATATGCGGCCTTCGACTATGAATTTCTTTCAAAGCGGCCAGCAGACAGGATTATTTTTCAAATGTGGCCCACAGAACGAAGTAATTGGAGCTCCCTGTCATCGCCAAAAACATTTGTGTCAAGCAATGATATGTCATGGAAGGGTTACGAGTGTTGGGTTGTTTTACCTCTGAGCGACACTTTTTTGCACACCATGGGCTAAATGGCCAGGTCACATGGACCCCGAAGGCTCAGAGAAGGTTGGGGGAGGGGACCCACTGGAACAGCTGTTGGGAGACAGATGGTAGCCTCCCGTCAAGGCCATCCAGTGTGTTCTTTAACGTGCACAGGGTATGGCTCTCCCGCACACGGGGCCACGGTTTAGAGTCCCATCCGACGGACGGCGGCCTTTCCAAGCCCATCGGTGTGCCCTACTGACCGTGGGCAGGGCGGGGAATTTTGAGGAGATAAATCTCAACGCTGACCCAGCTGGGACTCGAACCTGGGAACTACAGATTACGAGCCTGGCGCGCTACCGACTGAGCCACCCCCGCCCCCATCAGACTAGGAACCTGGCGTGTTTTCCAATTGAGCAAACACTAGCCCTATTTCAAATATTCGCTTGCTTTATACACTGGTTTCCATAAATTAAGGATCAACCCTTTGTTTTGTCATTGGGAAGATAACGTCAACGTTCTATAACTTCTAAAATAAGTTTTTTTGTGTGGCTGCTTGAGGAGGAGGAGGATACATATGTATATTGTTTTAGAGCGCAAATAATAAATATTTTGTTTACCTGATAAAGAAAACACGATAAACTAAATAAATAAAATTCCTTTTGATAACACTGAAATCCATGCATTAAACAAGTCTTTCTTCGTCGTGAAAAAAAAAGAAAAAGAAAAATGTAATCTTGTGGTTTCCATAGAGGTTTTATAGTAATCTTTAAATTTTACCTTTTCAATCATGTTTCATTCATCAATATTCCATCAAAATTTTTTTTCTTTTATCGGTTTTCATAAAATGCTAAAATACATCTCAGCCACCAGCTGGCAAGCGAACAAGCAACAATTTTTTTTTCTTAAAAATGCATTAAGTATTTTTTTTTCCATTACAAATCAAATTCGACGCATAATCTTTTCCTTGAAACGAGTTTTATCGACCAAAGCTTTTCTTCTTCTTCCGGAAAAATTGTTTTCCGTCCAGAGACAGAAACTTTTCTGACGAATAATCAGCTCAGGTTTCAATATGACTAAATTTTCTTCTCATCTCTCATTATATTTAATTCAAATAATCTTTATTATATTTCCCTCTCGCTGCTTCAATGTTTCGTTTTTTCTCCAGCCCATTTTTTCTTTTTTTTTTAAAATAAGATATCAGGAACATTTTACTTAAGAGTGACTTTGGATTTACTAATGGAATGTAAAAAACACACTTAAAATAAAGAAATTAAACAGAAATCGTTTTGGGAGATACACATTTATTAAAGATTGCTTGCCTAATGTGATTTAAAAACTTGAACCTGCCTTTAAAAGACCTGAAGCATTTTTAAAAGCGAAATGAATCCGAAATTCCTGCGAGAAAATCCAAAAAGTGAGATTTATTTCATCTTGAAGCGAAGAAGAAACTGAAAATACTGAATGCAATACCAACGTCCTTTTTAGAAATCTTCGGGGATAAATTTCGATCTCACTGAAAATCAGTTTTGCCAGAAAACAGTCTCATTTCTCTTGATTAGATGTCTGATGCTCTGTGCTATCTAGTTCTATTCCTCAAGCTTAGCCGAAAATTTTTATTATTTCGAGAAGTGGGTGAAGAGTGTATTTTTATTATTACGGGAAGTGGGTGAAGAGGGTATTTTTATTATTTCGGGAAGTGGGTGAAGAGTGTATTTTTTATTATTTCGAGAAGTGGGTGAAGAGTGTATTTTTATTATTACGGGAAGTGGGTGAAGAGTGTATTTTTATTATTTCGGGAAGTGGGTGAAGAGTGTATTTTTTATTATTTCGAGAAGTGGGTGAAGAGTGTATTTTTATTATTACGGGAAGTGGGTGAAGAGTGTATTTTTATTATTTCGGGAAGTGGTTGAAGAGTGTATTTTTTATTATTTCGAGAAGTGGGTGAAGAGTATATTTTTTATTATTTCGAGAAGTGGGTGAAGAGTGTATTTTTATTATTTCGGGAAGTGGGTGAAGAGTGTATTTTTATTATTTCAGGAAGTGGGGGAAGAGTGTGTTTTTATTATTTCAGGAAGTGGAGGAAGAGTATGTTTTTATTATTTCGGGAAGTGGGTGAAGAGTGTCTTTTTATTATTTCGGGAAGTGGGTGAAGAGTGTATTTTTATTATTTCGGGAAGTGGGTGAAGAGTGTATTTTTATTATTTCGAGAAGTGGGTGAAGAGTATATTTTTTATTATTTCGAGAAGTGGGTGAAGAGTTTATTTTTATTTTTTCGGGAAGTGGGTGAAGAGTGTATTTTTATTATTTCAGGAAGTGTGGGAAGAGTGTGTTTTTATTATTTCGGGAAGTGTGGGAAGAGTGTGTTTTTATTATTTCGGGAACTGGGTGAAGAGTGTATTTTTATTATTTCAGGAAGTGGAGGAAGAATATGTTTTTATTATTTCGGGAAGTGGGTGAAGAGTGTCTTTTTATTATTTCGGGAAGTGGGTGAAGAGTGTATTTTTATTATTTCGGGAAGTGGGTGAAGAGTGTATTTTTATTATTTCGAGAAGTGGGTGAAGAGTATATTTTTTATTATTTCGAGAAGTGGGTGAAGAGTATATTTTTATTTTTTCGGGAAGTGGGTGAAGAGTGTATTTTTATTATTTCAGGAAGTGTGGGAAGAGTGTGTTTTTATTATTTCGGGAAGTGGGTGAAGAGTGTATTTTTATTATTTCAGGAAGTGGAGGAAGAGTATGTTTTTATTATTTCGGGAAGTGGGTGAAGAGTGTATTTTTATTATTTCGGGAAGTGGGTGAAGAGTGTATTTTTATTATTTCGAGAAGTGGGTGAAGAGTATATTTTTTATTATTTCGAGAAGTGGGTGAAGAGTATATTTTTATTTTTTCGGGAAGTGGGTGAAGAGTGTATTTTTATTATTTCAGGAAGTGTGGGAAGAGTGTGTTTTTATTATTTCGGGAAGTGGGTGAAGAGTGTATTTTTATTATTTCAGGAAGTGGAGGAAGAGTATGTTTTTATTATTTCGGGAAGTGGGTGAAGAGTGTATTTTTATTATTTCGGGAAGTGGGTGAAGAGTGTATTTTTATTATTTCGGGAAGTGGGTGAAGAGTGTATTTTTATTAGTTCGAGAAGTGGGTGAAGAGTGTATTTTTATTATTTCGGGAAGTGGAGGAAGAGTATGTTTTTATTATTTCGGGAAGTGGGTGAAGAGTGTATTTTTATTATTTCGGGAAGTGGGTGAAGAGTGTATTTTTATTATTTCAGGAAGTGGAGGAAGAGTATGTTTTTATTATTTCGGGAAGTGGGTGAAGAGTGTATTTTTATTATTTCGGGAAGTGGGTGAAGAGTGTATTTTTATTATTTCGGGAAGTGGGTGAAGAGTGTATTTTTATTATTTCGGGAAGTGGGTGAAGAGTGTATTTTTATTAGTTCGAGAAGTGGGTGAAGAGTGTATTTTTATTTTTTCAGGAAGTGGGTGAAGAGTGTATTTTTATTATTTCAGGAAGTGGAGGAAGAGTATGTTTTTATTATTTCGGGAAGTGGGTGAAGAGTGTACTTTTATTATTTCAGGAAGTGGGTGAAGAGTGTATTTTTATTATTTCAGGAAGTGGGGGAAGAGTGTGTTTTTATTACTTCGGGAAGTGGGTGAAGAGTGTATTTTTATTATTTCAGGAAGTGGAGGAAGAGTATGTTTTTATTATTTCGGGAAGTGGGTGAAGAGTGTATTTTTATTATTTCAGGAAGTGGGTGAAGAGTGTATTTTTATTATTTCGGGAAGTGGGTGAAGAGTGTATTTTTTATTATTTCGGGAAGTGGGTGAAGAGTGTATTTTTATTATTTCAGGAAGTGGAGGAAGAGTATGTTTTTATTATTTCGGGAAGTGGGTGAAGAGTGTCTTTTTATTATTTCGAGAAGTGGGTGAAGAGTGTCTTTTTATTATTTCGGGAAGTGGGTGAAGAGTGTCTTTTTATTATTTCGGGAAGTGGGTGAAGAGTGTATTTTTATTATTTCGAGAAGTGGGTGAAGAGTGTATTTTTTATTATTTCGGGAAGTGGGTGAAGAGTGTATTTTTATTATTTCGGGAAGTGGGTGAAGAGTGTATTTTTATTATTTCAGGAAGTGGAGGAAGAGTGTGTTTTTATTATTTCGGGAAGTGGGTGAAGAGTGTATTTTTATTATTTCGGGAAGTGGGTGAAGAGTGTATTTTTATTATTTCAGGAAGTGGAGGAAGAGTATGTTTTTATTATTTCGGGAAGTGGGTGAAGAGTATGTTTTTATTATTTCGGGAAGTGGGTGAAGAGTGTATTTTTATTATTTCGGGAAGTGGGTGAAGAGTGTATTTTTATTATTTCGGGAAGTGGGTGAAGAGTGTATTTTTATTATTTCGAGAAGTGGGTGAAGAGTGTATTTTTATTTTTTCAGGAAGTGGGTGAAGAGTGTATTTTTATTATTTCAGGAAGTGGAGGAAGAGTATGTTTTTATTATTTCGGGAAGTGGGTGAAGAGTGTATTTTTATTATTTCAGGAAGTGGGTGAAGAGTGTATTTTTATTATTTCAGGAAGTGGGGGAAGAGTGTGTTTTTATTATTTCGGGAAGTGGGTGAAGAGTGTATTTTTATTATTTCAGGAAGTGGAGGAAGAGTATGTTTTTATTATTTCGGGAAGTGGGTGAAGAGTGTATTTTTATTATTTCAGGAAGTGGGTGAAGAGTGTATTTTTATTATTTCGGGAAGTGGGTGAAGAGTGTATTTTTATTACTTCGAGAAGTGGGTGAAGAGTATATTTTTTATTATTTCGAGAAGTGGGTGAAGAGTGTATTTTTATTTTTTCGGGAAGTGGGTGAAGAGTGTATTTTTATTATTTCAGGAAGTGTGGGAAGAGTATGTTTTTATTATTTCGGGAAGTGGGTGAAGAGTGTATTTTTATTATTTCAGGAAGTGGAGGAAGAGTATGCTTTTATTATTTCGGGAAGTGGGTGAAGAGTGTCTTTTTATTATTTCGGGAAGTGGGTGAAGAGTGTATTTTTATTATTTCGGGAAGTGGGTGAAGAGTGTATTTTTATTATTTCGAGAAGTGGGTGAAGAGTATATTTTTTATTATTTCGAGAAGTGGGTGAAGAGTATATTTTTATTTTTTCGGGAAGTGGGTGAAGAGTGTATTTTTATTATTTCAGGAAGTGTGGGAAGAGTGTGTTTTTATAATTTCGGGAAGTGGGTGAAGAGTGTATTTTTATTATTTCAGGAAGTGGAGGAAGAGTATGTTTTTATTATTTCGGGAAGTGGGTGAAGAGTGTATTTTTATTATTTCGGGAAGTGGGTGAAGAGTGTATTTTTATTATTTCGGGAAGTGGGTGAAGAGTGTATTTTTATTATTTCGGGAAGTGGGTGAAGAGTGTATTTTTATTAGTTCGAGAAGTGGGTGAAGAGTGTATTTTTATTATTTCGGGAAGTGGAGGAAGAGTATATTTTTATTATTTCGGGAAGTGGGTGAAGAGTGTATTTTTATTATTTCGGGAAGTGGGTGAAGAGTGTATTTTTATTATTTCAGGAAGTGGAGGAAGAGTATGTTTTTATTATTTCGGGAAGTGGGTGAAGAGTGTATTTTTATTATTTCGGGAAGTGGGTGAAGAGTGTATTTTTATTATTTCGGGAAGTGGGTGAAGAGTGTATTTTTATTATTTCGGGAAGTGGGTGAAGAGTGTATTTTTATTAGTTCGAGAAGTGGGTGAAGAGTGTATTTTTATTTTTTCAGGAAGTGGGTGAAGAGTGTATTTTTATTATTTCAGGAAGTGGAGGAAGAGTATGTTTTTATTATTTCGGGAAGTGGGTGAAGAGTGTATTTTTATTATTTCAGGAAGTGGGTGAAGAGTGTATTTTTATTATTTCAGGAAGTGGGGGAAGAGTGTGTTTTTATTACTTCGGGAAGTGGGTGAAGAGTGTATTTTTATTATTTCAGGAAGTGGAGGAAGAGTATGTTTTTATTATTTCGGGAAGTGGGTGAAGAGTGTATTTTTATTATTTCAGGAAGTGGGTGAAGAGTGTATTTTTATTATTTCGGGAAGTGGGTGAAGAGTGTATTTTTTATTATTTCGGGAAGTGGGTGAAGAGTGTATTTTTATTATTTCAGGAAGTGGAGGAAGAGTATGTTTTTATTATTTCGGGAAGTGGGTGAAGAGTGTCTTTTTATTATTTCGAGAAGTGGGTGAAGAGTGTCTTTTTATTATTTCGGGAAGTGGGTGAAGAGTGTCTTTTTATTATTTCGGGAAGTGGGTGAAGAGTGTATTTTTATTATTTCGAGAAGTGGGTGAAGAGTGTATTTTTTATTATTTCGGGAAGTGGGTGAAGAGTGTATTTTTATTTTTTCGGAAAGTGGGTGAAGAGTGTATTTTTATTATTTCAGGAAGTGGAGGAAGAGTGTGTTTTTATTATTTCGGGAAGTGGGTGAAGAGTGTATTTTTATTATTTCGGGAAGTGGGTGAAGAGTGTATTTTTATTATTTCAGGAAGTGGAGGAAGAGTATGTTTTTATTATTTCGGGAAGTGGGTGAAGAGTATGTTTTTATTATTTCGGGAAGTGGGTGAAGAGTATATTTTTATTATTTCGGGAAGTGGGTGAAGAGTGTATTTTTATTATTTCGGGAAGTGGGTGAAGAGTGTATTTTTATTATTTCGAGAAGTGGGTGAAGAGTATATTTTTTATTATTTCGAGAAGTGGGTGAAGAGTATATTTTTATTTTTTCGGGAAGTGGGTGAAGAGTGTATTTTTATTATTTCAGGAAGTGTGGGAAGAGTGTGTTTTTATTATTTCGGGAAGTGGGTGAAGAGTGTATTTTTATTATTTCAGGAAGTGGAGGAAGAGTATGTTTTTATTATTTCGGGAAGTGGGTGAAGAGTGTATTTTTATTATTTCGGGAAGTGGGTGAAGAGTGTATTTTTATTATTTCGGGAAGTGGGTGAAGAGTGTATTTTTATTATTTCGGGAAGTGGGTGAAGAGTGTATTTTTATTAGTTCGAGAAGTGGGTGAAGAGTGTATTTTTATTATTTCGAGAAGTGGACGAAGAGTATGTTTTTATTATTTCGGGAAGTGGGTGAAGAGTGTATTTTTATTATTTCGGGAAGTGGGTGAAGAGTGTATTTTTATTATTTCAGGAAGTGGAGGAAGAGTATGTTTTTATTATTTCGGGAAGTGGGTGAAGAGTGTATTTTTATTATTTCGGGAAGTGGGTGAAGAGTGTATTTTTATTATTTCGGGAAGTGGGTGAAGAGTGTATTTTTATTATTTCGGGAAGTGGGTGAAGAGTGTATTTTTATTAGTTCGAGAAGTGGGTGAAGAGTGTATTTTTATTTTTTCAGGAAGTGGGTGAAGAGTGTATTTTTATTATTTCAGGAAGTGGAGGAAGAGTATGTTTTTATTATTTCGGGAAGTGGGTGAAGAGTGTATTTTTATTATTTCAGGAAGTGGGTGAAGAGTGTATTTTTATTATTTCAGGAAGTGGGGGAAGAGTGTGTTTTTATTACTTCGGGAAGTGGGTGAAGAGTGTATTTTTATTATTTCAGGAAGTGGAGGAAGAGTATGTTTTTATTATTTCGGGAAGTGGGTGAAGAGTGTATTTTTATTATTTCAGGAAGTGGGTGAAGAGTGTAGTTTTATTATTTCGGGAAGTGGGTGAAGAGTGTATTTTTTATTATTTCGGGAAGTGGGTGAAGAGTGTATTTTTATTATTTCAGGAAGTGGAGGAAGAGTATGTTTTTATTATTTCGGGAAGTGGGTGAAGAGTGTCTTTTTATTATTTCGAGAAGTGGGTGAAGAGTGTCTTTTTATTATTTCGGGAAGTGGGTGAAGAGTGTCTTTTTATTATTTCGGGAAGTGGGTGAAGAGTGTATTTTTATTATTTCGAGAAGTGGGTGAAGGTGTATTTTTTATTATTTCGGGAAGTGGGTGAAGAGTGTATTTTTATTTTTTCGGGAAGTGGGTGAAGAGTGTATTTTTATTATTTCAGGAAGTGGAGGAAGAGTGTGTTTTTATTATTTCGGGAAGTGGGTGAAGAGTGTATTTTTATTATTTCGGGAAGTGGGTGAAGAGTGTATTTTTATTATTTCAGGAAGTGGAGGAAGAGTATGTTTTTATTATTTCGGGAAGTGGGTGAAGAGTATGTTTTTATTATTTCGGGAAGTGGGTGAAGAGTGTATTTTTATTATTTCGGGAAGTGGGTGAAGAGTGTATTTTTATTATTTCGGGAAGTGGGTGAAGAGTGTATTTTTATTATTTCGAGAAGTGGGTGAAGAGTGTATTTTTATTTTTTCAGGAAGTGGGTGAAGAGTGTATTTTTATTATTTCAGGAAGTGGAGGAAGAGTATGTTTTTATTATTTCGGGAAGTGGGTGAAGAGTGTATTTTTATTATTTCAGGAAGTGGGTGAAGAGTGTATTTTTATTATTTCAGGAAGTGGGGGAAGAGTGTGTTTTTATTATTTCGGGAAGTGGGTGAAGAGTGTATTTTTATTATTTCAGGAAGTGGAGGAAGAGTATGTTTTTATTATTTCGGGAAGTGGGTGAAGAGTGTATTTTTATTATTTCAGGAAGTGGGTGAAGAGTGTATTTTTATTATTTCGGGAAGTGGGTGAAGAGTGTATTTTTATTACTTCGAGAAGTGGGTGAAGAGTATATTTTTTATTATTTCGAGAAGTGGGTGAAGAGTGTATTTTTATTTTTTCGGGAAGTGGGTGAAGAGTGTATTTTTATTATTTCAGGAAGTGTGGGAAGAGTATGTTTTTATTATTTCGGGAAGTGGGTGAAGAGTGTATTTTTATTATTTCAGGAAGTGGAGGAAGAGTATGTTTTTATTATTTCGGGAAGTGGGTGAAGAGTATGTTTTTATTATTTCGGGAAGTGGGTGAAGAGTGTATTTTTATTATTTCGGGAAGTGGGTGAAGAGTGTATTTTTATTATTTCGGGAAGTGGGTGAAGAGTGTATTTTTATTATTTCGAGAAGTGGGTGAAGAGTGTATTTTTATTTTTTCAGGAAGTGGGTGAAGAGTGTATTTTTATTATTTCAGGAAGTGGAGGAAGAGTATGTTTTTATTATTTCGGGAAGTGGGTGAAGAGTGTATTTTTATTATTTCAGGAAGTGGGTGAAGAGTGTATTTTTATTATTTCAGGAAGTGGGGGAAGAGTGTGTTTTTATTATTTCGGGAAGTGGGTGAAGAGTGTATTTTTATTATTTCAGGAAGTGGAGGAAGAGTATGTTTTTATTATTTCGGGAAGTGGGTGAAGAGTGTATTTTTATTATTTCAGGAAGTGGGTGAAGAGTGTATTTTTATTATTTCGGGAAGTGGGTGAAGAGTGTATTTTTATTACTTCGAGAAGTGGGTGAAGAGTATATTTTTTATTATTTCGAGAAGTGGGTGAAGAGTGTATTTTTATTTTTTCGGGAAGTGGGTGAAGAGTGTATTTTTATTATTTCAGGAAGTGTGGGAAGAGTATGTTTTTATTATTTCGGGAAGTGGGTGAAGAGTGTATTTTTATTATTTCAGGAAGTGGAGGAAGATTATGTTTTTATTATTTCGGGAAGTGGGTGAAGAGTGTATTTTTATTATTTCGGGAAGTGGGTGAAGAGTGTATTTTTATTATTTCGGGAAGTGGGTGAAGAGTGTATTTTTATTATTTCGAGAAGTGGGTGAAGAGTGTATTTTTATTTTTTCAGGAAGTGGGTGAAGAGTGTATTTTTATTATTTCAGGAAGTGGAGGAAGAGTGTATTTTTATTATTTCGGGAAGTGGGTGAAGAGTGTATTTTTATTATTTCGGGAAGTGGGTGAAGAGTGTATTTTTATTATTTCAGGAAGTGGGGGAAGAGTGTGTTTTTATTATTTCGGGAAGTGGGTGAAGAGTGTATTTTTATTATTTCAGGAAGTGGAGGAAGAGTATGTTTTTATTATTTCGGGAAGTGGGTGAAGAGTGTCTTTTATTATTTCGAGAAGTGGGTGAAGAGTGTCTTTTTATTATTTCGGGAAGTGGGTGAAGAGTGTATTTTTATTATTTCGGGAAGTGGGTGAAGAGTGTATTTTTATTATTTCGAGAAGTGGGTGAAGAGTGTATTTTTTATTATTTCGGGAAGTGGGTGAAGAGTGTATTTTTATTATTTCGGGAAGTGGGTGAAGAGTGTATTTTTATTATTTCAGGAAGTGGAGGAAGAGTGTGTTTTTATTATTTCGGGAAGTGGGTGAAGAGTGTATTTTTATTATTTCGGGAAGTGGGTGAAGAGTGTATTTTTATTATTTCAGGAAGTGGAGGAAGAGTATGTTTTTATTATTTCGGGAAGTGGGTGAAGAGTATGTTTTTATTATTTCGGGAAGTGGGTGAAGAGTGTATTTTTATTATTTCGGGAAGTGGGTGAAGAGTGTATTTTTATTATTTCGGGAAGTGGGTGAAGAGTGTATTTTTATTATTTCGAGAAGAGGGTGAAGAGTGTATTTTTATTTTTTCAGGAAGTGGGTGAAGAGTGTATTTTTATTATTTCAGGAAGTGGAGGAAGAGTATGTTTTTATTATTTCGGGAAGTGGGTGAAGAGTGTATTTTTATTATTTCAGGAAGTGGGTGAAGAGTGTATTTTTATTATTTCAGGAAGTGGGGGAAGAGTGTGTTTTTATTATTTCGGGAAGTGGGTGAAGAGTGTATTTTTATTATTTCAGGAAGTGGAGAAAGAGTATGTTTTTATTATTTCGGGAAGTGGGTGAAGAGTGTATTTTTATTATTTCAGGAAGTGGGTGAAGAGTGTATTTTTATTATTTCGGGAAGTGGGTGAAGAGTGTATTTTTATTATTTCGAGAAGTGGGTGAAGAGTATATTTTTTATTATTTCGAGAAGTGGGTGAAGAGTGTATTTTTATTTTTTCGGGAAGTGGGTGAAGAGTGTATTTTTATTATTTCAGGAAGTGTGGGAACAGTGTGTTTTTATTATTTCGGGAAGTGGGTGAAGAGTGTATTTTTATTATTTCAGGAAGTGGAGGAAGAGTATGTTTTTATTATTTCGGGAAGTGGGTGAAGTGTGTATTTTTATTATTTCGGGAAGTGGGTGAAGAGTGTATTTTTATTATTTCGGGAAGTGGGTGAAGAGTGTATTTTTATTATTTCGGGAAGTGGGTGAAGAGTGTATTTTTATTAGTTCGAGAAGTGGGTGAAGAGTGTATTTTTATTTTTTCAGGAAGTGGAGGAAGAGTATGTTTTTATTATTTCGGGAAGTGGGTGAAGAGTGTATTTTTATTATTTCAGGAAGTGGGTGAAGAGTGTATTTTTATTATTTCAGGAAGTGGGGGAAGAGTGTGTTTTTATTATTTCGGGAAGTGGGTGAAGAGTGTATTTTTATTATTTCAGGAAGTGGAGGAAGAGTATGTTTTTATTATTTCGGGAAGTGGGTGAAGAGTGTATTTTTATTATTTCAGGAAGTGGGGGAAGAGTGTGTTTTTATTATTTCGGGAAGTGGGTGAAGAGTGTATTTTTATTATTTCAGGAAGTGGAGGAAAAGTATGTTTTTATTATTTCGGGAAGTGGGTGAAGAGTGTATTTTTATTATTTCAGGAAGTGGGTGAAGAGTGTATTTTTATTATTTCGGGAAGTGGGTGAAGAGTGTATTTTTTATTATTTCGGGAAGTGGGTGAAGAGTGTATTTTTATTATTTCAGGAAGTGGAGGAAGAGTATGTTTTTATTATTTCGGGAAGTGGGTGAAGAGTGTCTTTTTATTATTTCGAGAAGTGGGTGAAGAGTGTCTTTTTATTATTTCGGGAAGTGGGTTAAGAGTGTATTTTTATTATTTCGGGAAGTGGGTGAAGAGTGTATTTTTATTATTTCGAGAAGTGGGTGAAGAGTGTATTTTTTATTATTTCGGGAAGTGTGTGAAGAGTGTATTTTTATTATTTCGGGAAGTGGGTGAAGAGTGTATTTTTATTATTTCAGGAAGTGGAGGAAGAGTGTGTTTTTATTATTTCGGGAAGTGGGTGAAGAGTGTATTTTTATTATTTCGGGAAGTGGGTGAAGAGTGTATTTTTATTATTTCAGGAAGTGGAGGAAGAGTATGTTTTTATTATTTCGGGAAATGGGTGAAGAGTATGTTTTTATTATTTCGGGAAGTGGGTGAAGAGTGTATTTTTATTATTTCGGGAAGTGGGTGAAGAGTGTATTTTTATTATTTCGGGAAGTGGGTGAAGAGCGTATTTTTATTATTTCAGGAAGTGGGGGAAGAGTGTGTTTTTATTATTTCGGGAAGTGGGTGAAGAGTGTATTTTTATTATTTCAGGAAGTGGAGGAAGAGTATGTTTTTATTATTTCGGGAAGTGGGTGAAGAGTGTATTTTTATTATTTCAGGAAGTGGGTGAAGAGTGTATTTTTATTATTTCGGGAAGTGGGTGAAGAGTGTATTTTTTATTATTTCGAGAAGTGGGTGAAGAGTGTGTTTTTATTATTTCGGGAAGTGGGTGAAGAGTGTATTTTTATTATTTCGGGAAGTGGGTGAAGAGTGTATTTTTATTAGTTCGAGAAGTGGGTGAAGAGTGTATTTTTATTTTTTCAGGAAGTGGGTGAAGAGTGTATTTTTATTATTTCAGGAAGTGGAGGAAGAGTATGTTTTTATTATTTCGGGAAGTGGGTGAAGAGTGTATTTTTATTATTTCAGGAAGTGGGTGAAGAGTGTATTTTTATTATTTCAGGAAGTGGGGGAAGAGTGTGTTTTTATTACTTCAGGAAGTGGGTGAAGAGTGTATTTTTATTATTTCGGGAAGTGGGTGAAGAGTGTATTTTTTATTATTTCGAGAAGTGGGTGCAGAGTGTGTTTTTATTTTTTCGGGAAGTGGGTGAAGAGTGTATTTTTATTATTTCAGGAAGTGTGGGAAGAGTGTGTTTTTATTATTTCGGGAAGTGGGTGAAGAGTGTATTTTTATTATTTCAGGAAGTGGAGGAAGAGTATGTTTTTATTATTTCGGGAAGTGGGTGAAGAGTGTCTTTTTATTATTTCGACAAGTGGGTGAAGAGTGTCTTTTTATTATTTCGGGAAGTGGGTGAAGAGTGTATTTTTATTATTTCGGGAAGTGGGTGAAGAGTGTATTTTTATTATTTCGAGAAGTGGGTAAAGAGTGTATTTTTTATTATTTCGGGAAGTGGGTGAAGAGTGTATTTTTATTATTTCGGGAAGTGGGTGAAGAGTGTATTTTTATTAGTTCGAGAAGTGGGTGAAGAGTGTATTTTTATTTTTTCAGGAAGTGGGTGAAGAGTGTATTTTTATTATTTCAGGAAGTGGAGGAAGAGTATGTTTTTATTATTTCGGGAAGTGGGTGAAGAGTGTATTTTTATTATTTCAGGAAGTGGGTGAAGAGTGTATTTTTATTATTTCAGGAAGTGGGGGAAGAGTGTGTTTTTATTACTTCAGGAAGTGGGTGAAGAGTGTATTTTTATTATTTCGGGAAGTGGGTGAAGAGTGTATTTTTTATTATTTCGAGAAGTGGGTGCAGAGTGTGTTTTTATTTTTTCGGGAAGTGGGTGAAGAGTGTATTTTTATTATTTCAGGAAGTGTGGGAAGAGTGTGTTTTTATTATTTCGGGAAGTGGGTGAAGAGTGTATTTTTATTATTTCAGGAAGTGGAGGAAGAGTATGTTTTTATTATTTCGGGAAGTGGGTGAAGAGTGTCTTTTTATTATTTCGACAAGTGGGTGAAGAGTGTCTTTTTATTATTTCGGGAAGTGGGTGAAGAGTGTATTTTTATTATTTCGGGAAGTGGGTGAAGAGTGTATTTTTATTATTTCGAGAAGTGGGTGAAGAGTGTATTTTTTATTATTTCGGGAAGTGGGTGAAGAGTGTATTTTTATTATTTCGGGAAGTGGGTGAAGAGTGTATTTTTATTATTTCAGGAAGTGGAGGAAGAGTGTGTTTTTATTATTTCGGGAAGTGGGTGAAGAGTGTATTTTTATTATTTCAGGAAGTGGAGGAAGAGTATGTTTTTATTATTTCGGGAAGTGGGTGAAGAGTGTCTTTTTATTATTTCGGGAAGTGGGTGAAGAGTGTATTTTTATTATTTCGGGAAGTGGGTGAAGAGTGTATTTTTATTATTTCGAGAAGTGGGTGAAGAGTGTATTTTTTATTATTTCGAGAAGTGGGTGAAGAGTGTATTTTTATTTTTTCGGGAAGTGGGTGAAGAGTGTATTTTTATTATTTCAGGAAGTGTGGGAAGAGTGTGTTTTCATTATTTCGGGAAGTGGGTGAAGAGTGTATTTTTATTATTTCAGGAAGTGGAGGAAGAGTATGTTTTTATTATTTCGGGAAGTGGGTGAAGAGTGTCTTTTTATTATTTCGGGAAGTGGGTGAAGAGTGTATTTTTATTATTTCGGGAAGTGGGTGAGGAGTGTATTTTTATTATTTCGAGAAGTGGGTGAAGAGTGTATTTTTTATTATTTCAGGAAGTGGAGGAAGAGTATGTTTTTATTATTTCGGGAAGTGGGTGAAGAGTGTATTTTTATTATTTCGGGAAGTGGGTGAAGAGTGTATTTTTATTATTTCAGGAAGTGGAGGAAGAGTATGTTTTTATTATTTCGGGAAGTGGGTGAAGAGTGTCTTTTTATTATTTCGGGAAGTGGGTGAAGAGTGTATTTTTATTATTTCGGTAAGTGGGTGAGGAGTGTATTTTGATTATTTCGAGAAGTGGGTGAAGAGTGTATTTTTATTATTTCAGGAAGTGGAGGAAGAGTATGTTTTTATTATTTCGGGAAGTGGGTGAAGAGTGTATTTTTATTATTTCGGGAAGTGGGTGAAGAGTGTATTTTTTATTATTTCGAGAAGTGGGTGCAGAGTGTGTTTTTATTTTTTCGGGAAGTGGGTGAAGAGTGTATTTTTATTATTTCAGGAAGTGTGGGAAAAGTGTGTTTTTATTATTTCAGGAAGTGGAGGAAGAGTATGTTTTTATTATTTCGGGAAGTGGGTGAAGAGTATGTTTTTATTATTTCGGGAAGTGGGTGAAGAGTGTATTTTTATTATTTCGGGAAGTGGGTGAAGAGTGTATTTTTATTATTTCGGGAAGTGGGTGAAGAGTGTATTTTTATTATTTCAGGAAGTGGGGGAAGAGTGTGTTTTTATTATTTCGGGAAGTGGGTGAAGAGTGTATTTTTATTATTTCAGGAAGTGGAGGAAGAGTATGTTTTTATTATTTCGGGAAGTGGGTGAAGAGTGTATTTTTATTATTTCAGGAAGTGGGTGAAGAGTGTATTTTTATTATTTCGGGAAGTGGGTGAAGAGTGTATTTTTATTATTTCGAGATGTGGGTGAAGAGTGTGTTTTTATTATTTCGGGAAGTGGGTGAAGAGTGTATTTTTATTATTTCGGGAAGTGGGTGAAGAGTGTATTTTTATTAGTTCGAGAAGTGGGTGAAGAGTGTATTTTTATTAGTTCGAGAAGTGGGTGAAGAGTGTATTTTTATTATTTCAGGAAGTGGAGGAAGAGTATGTTTTTATTATTTCGGGAAGTGGGTGAAGAGTGTATTTTTATTATTTCAGGAAGTGGGTGAAGAGTGTATTTTTATTATTTCAGGAAGTGAGGGAAGAGTGTGTTTTTATTACTTCGGGAAGTGGGTGAAGAGTGTATTTTTATTATTTCAGGAAGTGGAGGAAGAGTATGTTTTTATTATTTCGGGAAGTGGGTGAAGAGTGTATTTTTATTATTTCAGGAAGTGGGTGAAGAGTGTATTTTTATTATTTCGGGAAGTGGGTGAAGAGTGTGTTTTTATTATTTCGGGAAGTGGGTGAAGAGTGTATTTTTATTATTTCGGGAAGTGGGTGAAGAGTGTATTTTTATTATTTCAGGAAGTGGAGGAAGAGTATGTTTTTATTATTTCGGGAAGTGGGTGAAGAGTATGTTTTTATTATTTCAGGAAGTGGAGGAAGAGTGTGTTTTTATTATTTCGGGAAGTGGGTGAAGAGTGTATTTTTATTATTTCGGGAAGTGGGTGAAGAGTGTATTTTTATTATTTCAGGAAGTGGAGGAAGAGTATGTTTTTATTATTTCGGGAAGTGGGTGAAGAGTATGTTTTTATTATTTCGGGAAGTGGGTGAAGAGTGTATTTTTATTATTTCGGGAAGTGGGTGAAGAGTGTATTTTTATTATTTCGGGAAGTGGGTGAAGAGTGTATTTTTATTATTTCAGGAAGTGGGGGAAGAGTGTGTTTTTATTATTTCGGGAAGTGGGTGAAGAGTGTATTTTTATTATTTCGGGAAGTGGGTGAAGAGTGTATTTTTATTATTTCGGGAAGTGGGTGAAGAGTGTATTTTTATTAGTTCGAGAAGTGGGTGAAGAGTGTATTTTTATTTTTTCAGGAAGTGGGTGAAGAGTGTATTTTTATTATTTCAGGAAGTGGAGGAAGAGTATGTTTTTATTATTTCGGGAAGTGGGTGAAGAGTGTATTTTTATTATTTCAGGAAGTGGGTGAAGAGTGTATTTTTATTATTTCAGGAAGTGGGGGAAGAGTGTGTTTTTATTATTTCGGGAAGTGGGTGAAGAGTGTATTTTTATTATTTCAGGAAGTGGAGGAAGAGTATGTTTTTATTATTTCGGGAAGTGGGTGAAGAGTGTATTTTTATTATTTCAGGAAGTGGGTGAAGAGTGTATTTTTATTATTTCGGGAAGTGGGTGAAGAGTGTATTTTTTATTATTTCGGGAAGTGGGTGAAGAGTGTATTTTTATTATTTCAGGAAGTGGAGGAAGAGTATGTTTTTATTATTTCGGGAAGTGGGTGAAGAGTGTCTTTTTATTATTTCGAGAAGTGGGTGAAGAGTGTCTTTTTATTATTTCGGGAAGTGGGTTAAGAGTGTATTTTTATTATTTCGGGAAGTGGGTGAAGAGTGTATTTTTATTATTTCGAGAAGTGGGTGAAGAGTGTATTTTTTATTATTTCGGGAAGTGTGTGAAGAGTGTATTTTTATTATTTCGGGAAGTGGGTGAAGAGTGTATTTTTATTATTTCAGGAAGTGGAGGAAGAGTGTGTTTTTATTATTTCGGGAAGTGGGTGAAGAGTGTATTTTTATTATTTCGGGAAGTGGGTGAAGAGTGTATTTTTATTATTTCAGGAAGTGGAGGAAGAGTATGTTTTTATTATTTCGGGAAATGGGTGAAGAGTATGTTTTTATTATTTCGGGAAGTGGGTGAAGAGTGTATTTTTATTATTTCGGGAAGTGGGTGAAGAGTGTATTTTTATTATTTCGGGAAGTGGGTGAAGAGTGTATTTTTATTATTTCAGGAAGTGGGGGAAGAGTGTGTTTTTATTATTTCGGGAAGTGGGTGAAGAGTGTATTTTTATTATTTCAGGAAGTGGAGGAAGAGTATGTTTTTATTATTTCGGGAAGTGGGTGAAGAGTGTATTTTTATTATTTCAGGAAGTGGGTGAAGAGTGTATTTTTATTATTTCGGGAAGTGGGTGAAGAGTGTATTTTTTATTATTTCGAGAAGTGGGTGAAGAGTGTGTTTTTATTATTTCGGGAAGTGGGTGAAGAGTGTATTTTTATTATTTCGGGAAGTGGGTGAAGAGTGTATTTTTATTAGTTCGAGAAGTGGGTGAAGAGTGTATTTTTATTTTTTCAGGAAGTGGGTGAAGAGTGTATTTTTATTATTTCAGGAAGTGGAGGAAGAGTATGTTTTTATTATTTCGGGAAGTGGGTGAAGAGTGTATTTTTATTATTTCAGGAAGTGGGTGAAGAGTGTATTTTTATTATTTCAGGAAGTGGGGGAAGAGTGTGTTTTTATTACTTCGGGAAGTGGGTGAAGAGTGTATTTTTATTATTTCAGGAAGTGGAGGAAGAGTATGTTTTTATTATTTCGGGAAGTGGGTGAAGAGTGTATTTTTATTATTTCAGGAAGTGGGTGAAGAGTGTATTTTTATTATTTCGGGAAGTGGGTGAAGAGTGTATTTTTTATTATTTCGAGAAGTGGGTGCAGAGTGTGTTTTTATTTTTTCGGGAAGTGGGTGAAGAGTGTATTTTTATTATTTCAGGAAGTGTGGGAAGAGTGTGTTTTTATTATTTCGGGAAGTGGGTGAAGAGTGTATTTTTATTATTTCAGGAAGTGGAGGAAGAGTATGTTTTTATTATTTCGGGAAGTGGGTGAAGAGTGTCTTTTTATTATTTCGAGAAGTGGGTGAAGAGTGTCTTTTTATTATTTCGGGAAGTGGGTGAAGAGTGTATTTTTATTATTTCGGGAAGTGGGTGAAGAGTGTATTTTTATTATTTCGAGAAGTGGGTGAAGAGTGTATTTTTTATTATTTCGGGAAGTGGGTGAAGAGTGTATTTTTATTATTTCGGGAAGTGGGTGAAGAGTGTATTTTTATTATTTCAGGAAGTGGAGGAAGAGTGTGTTTTTATTATTTCGGGAAGTGGGTGAAGAGTGTATTTTTATTATTTCAGGAAGTGGAGGAAGAGTATGTTTTTATTATTTCGGGAAGTGGGTGAAGAGTGTCTTTTTATTATTTCGGGAAGTGGGTGAAGAGTGTATTTTTATTATTTCGGGAAGTGGGTGAAGAGTGTATTTTTATTATTTCGAGAAGTGGGTGAAGAGTGTATTTTTTATTATTTCGAGAAGTGGGTGAAGAGTGTATTTTTATTTTTTCGGGAAGTGGGTGAAGAGTGTATTTTTATTATTTCAGGAAGTGTGGGAAGAGTGTGTTTTCATTATTTCGGGAAGTGGGTGAAGAGTGTATTTTTATTATTTCAGGAAGTGGAGGAAGAGTATGTTTTTATTATTTCGGGAAGTGGGTGAAGAGTGTCTTTTTATTATTTCGGGAAGTGGGTGAAGAGTGTATTTTTATTATTTCGGGAAGTGGGTGAGGAGTGTATTTTTATTATTTCGAGAAGTGGGTGAAGAGTGTATTTTTTATTATTTCAGGAAGTGGAGGAAGAGTATGTTTTTATTATTTCGGGAAGTGGGTGAAGAGTGTATTTTTATTATTTCGGGAAGTGGGTGAAGAGTGTATTTTTATTATTTCAGGAAGTGGAGGAAGAGTATGTTTTTATTATTTCGGGAAGTGGGTGAAGAGTGTCTTTTTATTATTTCGGGAAGTGGGTGAAGAGTGTATTTTTATTATTTCGGTAAGTGGGTGAGGAGTGTATTTTGATTATTTCGAGAAGTGGGTGAAGAGTGTATTTTTATTATTTCAGGAAGTGGAGGAAGAGTATGTTTTTATTATTTCGGGAAGTGGGTGAAGAGTGTATTTTTATTATTTCGGGAAGTGGGTGAAGAGTGTATTTTTTATTATTTCGAGAAGTGGGTGCAGAGTGTGTTTTTATTTTTTCGGGAAGTGGGTGAAGAGTGTATTTTTATTATTTCAGGAAGTGTGGGAAAAGTGTGTTTTTATTATTTCAGGAAGTGGAGGAAGAGTATGTTTTTATTATTTCGGGAAGTGGGTGAAGAGTGTATTTTTATTATTTCAGGAAGTGGGTGAAGAGTGTATTTTTATTATTTCGGGAAGTGGGTGAAGAGTGTATTTTTTATTATTTCGAGAAGTGGGTGAAGAGTGTGTTTTTATTATTTCGGGAAGTGGGTGAAGAGTGTATTTTTATTATTTCGGGAAGTGGGTGAAGAGTGTATTTTTATTAGTTCGAGAAGTGGGTGAAGAGTGTATTTTTATTAGTTCGAGAAGTGGGTGAAGAGTGTATTTTTATTATTTCAGGAAGTGGAGGAAGAGTATGTTTTTATTATTTCGGGAAGTGGGTGAAGAGTGTATTTTTATTATTTCAGGAAGTGGGTGAAGAGTGTATTTTTATTATTTCAGGAAGTGAGGGAAGAGTGTGTTTTTATTACTTCGGGAAGTGGGTGAAGAGTGTATTTTTATTATTTCAGGAAGTGGAGGAAGAGTATGTTTTTATTATTTCGGGAAGTGGATGAAGAGTGTATTTTTATTATTTCAGGAAGTGGGTGAAGAGTGTATTTTTATTATTTCGGGAAGTGGGTGAAGAGTGTATTTTTTATTATTTCGAGAAGTGGGTGCAGAGTGGGTTTTTATTTTTTCGGGAAGTGGGTGAAGAGTGTATTTTTATTATTTCAGGAAGTGTGGGAAGAGTGTGTTTTTATTATTTCGGGAAGTGGGTGAAGAGTGTATTTTTATTATTTCAGGAAGTGGAGGAAGAGTATGTTTTTATTATTTCGGGAAGTGGGTGAAGAGTGTCTTTTTATTATTTCGAGAAGTGGGTGAAGAGTGTCTTTTTATTATTTCGGGAAGTGGGTGAAGAGTGTATTTTTATTATTTCGGGAAGTGGGTGAAGAGTGTATTTTTATTATTTCGAGAAGTGGGTGAGAGTGTATTTTTTATTATTTCGGGAAGTGGGTGAAGAGTGTATTTTTATTATTTCGGGAAGTGGGTGAAGAGTGTATTTTTATTATTTCAGGAAGTGGAGGAAGAGTGTGTTTTTATTATTTCGGGAAGTGGGTGAAGAGTGTATTTTTATTATTTCAGGAAGTGGAGGAAGAGTATGTTTTTATTATTTCGGGAAGTGGGTGAAGAGTGTCTTTTTATTATTTCGGGAAGTGGGTGAAGAGTGTATTTTTATTATTTTGGGAAGGGGGTGAAGAGTGTATTTTTATTATTTCGAGAAGTGGGTGAAGAGTGTATTTTTTATTATTTCGAGAAGTGGGTGAAGAGTGTATTTTTATTTTTTCGGGAAGTGGGTGAAGAGTGTATTTGTATTATTTCAGGAAGTGTGGGAAGAGTGTGTTTTCATTATTTCGGGAAGTGGGTGAAGAGTGTATTTTTATTATTTCAGGAAGTGGAGGAAGAGTATGTTTTTATTATTTCGGGAAGTGGGTGAAGAGTGTCTTTTTATTATTTCGGGAAGTGGGTGAAGAGTGTATTTTTATTATTTCGGGAAGTGGGTGAGGAGTGTATTTTTATTATTTCGAGAAGTGGGTGAAGAGTGTATTTTTTATTATTTCAGGAAGTGGAGGAAGAGTATGTTTTTATTATTTCGGGTAGTGGGTGAAGAGTGTCTTTTTATTATTTCGGGAAGTGGGTGAAGAGTGTATTTTTATTATTTCGGTAAGTGGGTGAGGAGTGTATTTTTATTATTTCGAGAAGTGGGTGAAGAGTGTATTTTTATTATTTCAGGAAGTGGAGGAAGAGTATGTTTTTATTATTTCGGGAAGTGGGTGAAGAGTGTATTTTTATTATTTCGGGAAGTGGGTGAAGAGTGTATTTTTTATTATTTCGAGAAGTGGGTTCAGAGTGTGTTTTTATTTTTTCGGGAAGTGGGTGAAGAGTGTATTTTTATTATTTCAGGAAGTGTGGGAAGAGTGTGTTTTTATTATTTCGGGAAGTGGGTGAAGAGTGTATTTTTATTATTTCAGGAAGTGGAGGAAGAGTATGTTTTTATTATTTCGGGAAGTGGGTGAAGAGTGTCTTTTTATTATTTCGAGAAGTGGGTGAAGAGTGTCTTTTTATTATTTCGGGAAGTGGGTGAAAAGTCTATTTTTATTATTTCGGGAAGTGGGTGAAGAGTGTATTTTTATTATTTCGAGAAGTGGGTGAAGAGTGTATTTTTTATTTTTTCGGGAAGTGGGTGAAGAGTGTATTTTTATTATTTCGGGAAGTGGGTGAAGAGTGTATTTTTATTATTTCAGGAAGTGGAGGAAGAGTGTGTTTTTATTATTTCGGGAAGTGGGTGAAGAGTGTATTTTTATTATTTCAGGAAGTGGAGGAAGAGTATGTTTTTATTATTTCGGGAAGTGGGTGAAGAGTGTCTTTTTATTATTTCGGGAAGTGGGTGAAGAGTGTATTTTTAATATTTCGGGAAGTGGGTGAAGAGTGTATTTTTATTATTTCGAGAAGTGGGTGAAGAGTGTATTTTTATTTTTTCAGGAAGTGGGTGAAGAGTATATTTTTTATTATTTCGAGAAGTGGGTGAAGAGTATATTTTTATTTTTTCGGGAAGTGGGTGAAGAGTGTATTTTTATTATTTCAGGAAGTGTGGGAAGAGTGTGTTTTTATTATTTCGGGAAGTGGGTGAAGAGTGTATTTTTATTATTTCAGGAAGTGGAGGAAGAGTATGTTTTTATTATTTCGGGAAGTGGGTGAAGAGTGTATTTTTATTATTTCGGGAAGTGGGTGAAGAGTGTATTTTTATTATTTCGGGAAGTGGGTGAAGAGTGTATTTTTATTATTTCGGGAAGTGGGTGAAGAGTGTATTTTTATTAGTTCGAGAAGTGGGTGAAGAGTGTATTTTTATTATTTCGGGAAGTGGAGGAAGAGTATGTTTTTATTATTTCGGGAAGTGGGTGAAGAGTGTATTTTTATTATTTCGGGAAGTGGGTGAAGAGTGTATTTTTATTATTTCAGGAAGTGGAGGAAGAGTATGTTTTTATTATTTCGGGAAGTGGGTGAAGAGTGTATTTTTATTATTTCGGGAAGTGGGTGAAGAGTGTATTTTTATTATTTCGGGAAGTGGGTGAAGAGTGTATTTTTATTAGTTCGGGAAGTGGGTGAAGAGTGTATTTTTATTAGTTCGAGAAGTGGGTGAAGAGTGTCTTTTTATTATTTCGGGAAGTGGGTGAAGAGTGTATTTTTATTATTTCGAGAAGTGGGTGAAGAGTGTATTTTTATTATTTCGGGAAGTGGGTGAAGAGTGTATTTTTATTATTTCGAGAAGTGGGTGAAGAGTGTATTTTTTATTATTTCGAGAAGTGGGTGAAGAATATATTTTTATTTTTTCGGGAAGTGGGTGAAGAGTGTATTTTTATTATTTCAGGAAGTGTGGGAAGAGTGTTTTTTTATTATTTCGGGAAGTGGGTGAAGAGTGTATTTTTATTATTTCAGGAAGTGGAGGAAGAGTATGTTTTTATTATTTCGGGAAGTGGCTGAAGAGTGTCTTTTTATTATTTCGGGAAGTGGGTGAAGAGTGTATTTTTATTATTTCGGGAAGTGGGTGAAGAGTGTATTTTTATTATTTCGGGAAGTGGGTGAAGAGTGTATTTTTATTATTTCGAGAAGTGGGTGAAGAGTGTATTTTTTATTATTTCGAGAAGTGGGTGAAGAATGTATTTTTATTTTTTCGGGAAGTGGGTGAAGAGTGTATTTTTATTATTTCAGGAAGTGTGGGAAGAGTGTGTTTTTATTATTTCGGGAAGTGGGTGAGGAGTGTATTTTTATTATTTCGAGAAGTGGGTGAAGAGTGTATTTTTATTATTTCAGGAAGTGGAGGAAGAGTATGTTTTTATTATTTCGGGAAGTGGGTGAAGAGTGTCTTTTTATTATTTCGGGAAGTGGGTGAAGAGTGTATTTTTATTATTTCGGGAAGTGGGTGAAGAGTGTATTTTTATTATTTCGGGAAGTGGGTGAAGAGTGTATTTTTATTATTTCGAGAAGTGGGTGAAGAGTGTATTTTTTATTATTTCGAGAAGTGGGTGAAGAATGCATTTTTATTTTTTCGGGAAGTGGGTGAAGAGTGTATTTTTATTATTTCAGGAAGTGTGGGAAGAGTGTGTTTTTATTATTTCGGGAAGTGGGTGAAGAGTGTATTTTTATTATTTTGGGAAGTGGGTGAAGAGTGTATTTTTATTATTTCGGGAAGTGGGTGAAGAGTGTATTTTTATTAGTTCGAGAAGTGGGTGAAGAGTGTCTTTTTATTATTTCGGGAAGTGGGTGAAGAGTGTATTTTTATTATTTCGAGAAGTGGGTGAAGAGTGTATTTTTATTATTTCGGGAAGTGGGTGAAGAGTGTATTTTTATTATTTCGAGAAGTGGGTGAAGAGTGTATTTTTTATTATTTCGAGAAGTGGGTGAAGAATATATTTTTATTTTTTCGGGAAGTGGGTGAAGAGTGTATTTTTATTATTTCAGGAAGTGTGGGAAGAGTGTGTTTTTATTATTTCGGGAAGTGGGTGAAGAGTGTATTTTTATTATTTCAGGAAGTGGAGGAAGAGTATGTTTTTATTATTTCGGGAAGTGGGTGAAGAGTGTCTTTTTATTATTTCGGGAAGTGGGTGAAGAGTGTATTTTTATTATTTCGGGAAGTGGGTGAAGAGTGTATTTTTATTATTTCGGGAAGTGGGTGAAGAGTGTATTTTTATTATTTCGAGAAGTGGGTGAAGAGTGTATTTTTTATTATTTCCAGAAGTGGGTGAAGAATGTATTTTTATTTTTTCGGGAAGTGGGTGAAGAATGTATTTTTATTATTTCAGGAAGTGTGGGAAGAGTGTGTTTTTATTATTTCGGGAAGTGGGTGAGGAGTGTATTTTTATTATTTCGAGAAGTGGGTGAAGAGTGTATTTTTATTATTTCGGGAAGTGGGTGAAGAGTGTATTTTTATTATTTCGAGAAGTGGGTGAAGAGTGTATTTTTTATTATTTCGAGAAGTGGGTGAAGAATGCATTTTTATTTTTTCGGGAAGTGGGTGAAGAGTGTATTTTTATTATTTCAGGAAGTGTGGGAAGAGTGTGTTTTTATTATTTCGGGAAGTGGGTGAAGAGTGTATTTTTATTATTTCAGGAAGTGGAGGAAGAGTATGTTTTTATTATTTCGGGAAGTGGGTGAAGAGTGTCTTTTTATTATTTCGGGAAGTGGGTGAAGAGTGTATTTTTATTATTTCGGGAAGTGGGTGAGGAGTGTATTTTTATTATTTCGAGAAGTGGGTGAAGAGTGTATTTTTTATTATTTCAGGAAGTGGAGGAAGAGTATGTTTTTATTATTTCGGGAAGTGGGTGAAGAGTGTATTTTTATTATTTCGGGAAGTGGGTGAAGAGTGTATTTTTATTATTTCAGGAAGTGGAGGAAGAGTATGTTTTTATTATTTCGGGAAGTGGGTGAAGAGTGTCTTTTTATTATTTCGGGAAGTGGGTGAAGAGTGTATTTTTATTATTTCGGGAAGTGGGTGAGGAGTGTATTTTTATTATTTCGAGAAGTGGGTGAAGAGTGTATTTTTTATTATTTCGAGAAGTGGGTGAAGAGTGTATTTTTATTATTTCAGGAAGTGTGGGAAGAGTGTGTTTTTATCATTTCGGGAAGTGGGTGAAGAGTGTATTTTTATTATTTCAGGAAGTGGAGGAAGAGTATGTTTTTATTATTTCGGGAAGTGGGTGAAGAGTGTCTTTTTATTATTTCGGGAAGTGGGTGAAGAGTGTATTTTTATTATTTCGGGAAGTGGGTGACGAGTGTATTTTTATTATTTCGAGAAGTGGGTGAAGAGTGTATTTTTATTTTTTTAGGAAGTGGGTGAAGAGTGTATTTTTATTATTTCAGGAAGTGGAGGAAGAGTGTGTTTTTATTATTTCGGGAAGTGGGTGAAGAGTGTCTTTTTATTATTTCGAGAAGTGGGTGAAGAGTGTATTTTTATTATTTCGGGAAGTGGGTGAAGAGTGTATTTTTATTATTTCAGGAAGTGGAGGAAGAGTATGTTTTTATTATTTCGGGAAGTGGGTGAAGAGTGTATTTTTATTATTTCGGGAAGTGGGTGAAGAGTGTATTTTTATTATTTCGGGAAGTGGGTGAAGAGTGTATTTTTATTATTTCGGGAAGTGGGTGACGAGTGTATTTTTATTATTTCGAGAAGTGGGTGAAGAGTGTATTTTTATTTTTTTAGGAAGTGGGTGAAGAGTGTATTTTTATTATTTCAGGAAGTGGAGGAAGAGTGTGTTTTTATTATTTCGGGAAGTGGGTGAAGAGTGTCTTTTTATTATTTCGAGAAGTGGGTGAAGAGTGTATTTTTATTATTTCGGGAAGTGGGTGAAGAGTGTATTTTTATTATTTCAGGAAGTGGAGGAAGAGTATGTTTTTATTATTTCGGGAAGTGGGTGAAGAGTGTATTTTTATTATTTCGGGAAGTGGGTGAAGAGTGTATTTTTATTATTTCGGGAAGTGGGTGAAGAGTGTATTTTTATTAGTTCGGGAAGTGGGTGAAGAGTGTATTTTTATTAGTTCGAGAAGTGGGTGAAGAGTGTCTTTTTATTATTTCGGGAAGTGGGTGAAGAGTGTATTTTTATTATTTCGAGAAGTGGGTGAAGAGTGTATTTTTATTATTTCGGGAAGTGGGTGAAGAGTGTATTTTTATTATTTCGAGAAGTGGGTGAAGAGTGTATTTTTTATTATTTCGAGAAGTGGGTGAAGAATATATTTTTATTTTTTCGGGAAGTGGGTGAAGAGTGTATTTTTATTATTTCAGGAAGTGTGGGAAGAGTGTGTTTTTATTATTTCGGGAAGTGGGTGAAGAGTGTATTTTTATTATTTCAGGAAGTGGAGGAAGAGTATGTTTTTATTATTTCGGGAAGTGGCTGAAGAGTGTCTTTTTATTATTTCGGGAAGTGGGTGAAGAGTGTATTTTTATTATTTCGGGAAGTGGGTGAAGAGTGTATTTTTATTATTTCGGGAAGTGGGTGAAGAGTGTATTTTTATTATTTCGAGAAGTGGGTGAAGAGTGTATTTTTTATTATTTCGAGAAGTGGGTGAAGAATGTATTTTTATTTTTTCGGGAAGTGGGTGAAGAGTGTATTTTTATTATTTCAGGAAGTGTGGGAAGAGTGTGTTTTTATTATTTCGGGAAGTGGGTGAGGAGTGTATTTTTATTATTTCGAGAAGTGGGTGAAGAGTGTATTTTTATTATTTCAGGAAGTGGAGGAAGAGTATGTTTTTATTATTTCGGGAAGTGGGTGAAGAGTGTCTTTTTATTATTTCGGGAAGTGGGTGAAGAGTGTATTTTTATTATTTCGGGAAGTGGGTGAAGAGTGTATTTTTATTATTTCGGGAAGTGGGTGAAGAGTGTATTTTTATTATTTCGAGAAGTGGGTGAAGAGTGTATTTTTTATTATTTCGAGAAGTGGGTGAAGAATGCATTTTTATTTTTTCGGGAAGTGGGTGAAGAGTGTATTTTTATTATTTCAGGAAGTGTGGGAAGAGTGTGTTTTTATTATTTCGGGAAGTGGGTGAAGAGTGTATTTTTATTATTTCGGGAAGTGGGTGAAGAGTGTATTTTTATTATTTCGGGAAGTGGGTGAAGAGTGTATTTTTATTAGTTCGAGAAGTGGGTGAAGAGTGTCTTTTTATTATTTCGGGAAGTGGGTGAAGAGTGTATTTTTATTATTTCGAGAAGTGGGTGAAGAGTGTATTTTTATTATTTCGGGAAGTGGGTGAAGAGTGTATTTTTATTATTTCGAGAAGTGGGTGAAGAGTGTATTTTTTATTATTTCGAGAAGTGGGTGAAGAATATATTTTTATTTTTTCGGGAAGTGGGTGAAGAGTGTATTTTTATTATTTCAGGAAGTGTGGGAAGAGTGTGTTTTTATTATTTCGGGAAGTGGGTGAAGAGTGTATTTTTATTATTTCAGGAAGTGGAGGAAGAGTATGTTTTTATTATTTCGGGAAGTGGGTGAAGAGTGTCTTTTTATTATTTCGGGAAGTGGGTGAAGAGTGTATTTTTATTATTTCGGGAAGTGGGTGAAGAGTGTATTTTTATTATTTCGGGAAGTGGGTGAAGAGTGTATTTTTATTATTTCGAGAAGTGGGTGAAGAGTGTATTTTTTATTATTTCCAGAAGTGGGTGAAGAATGTATTTTTATTTTTTCGGGAAGTGGGTGAAGAATGTATTTTTATTATTTCAGGAAGTGTGGGAAGAGTGTGTTTTTATTATTTCGGGAAGTGGGTGAGGAGTGTATTTTTATTATTTCGAGAAGTGGGTGAAGAGTGTATTTTTATTATTTCGGGAAGTGGGTGAAGAGTGTATTTTTATTATTTCGAGAAGTGGGTGAAGAGTGTATTTTTTATTATTTCGAGAAGTGGGTGAAGAATGCATTTTTATTTTTTCGGGAAGTGGGTGAAGAGTGTATTTTTATTATTTCAGGAAGTGTGGGAAGAGTGTGTTTTTATTATTTCGGGAAGTGGGTGAAGAGTGTATTTTTATTATTTCAGGAAGTGGAGGAAGAGTATGTTTTTATTATTTCGGGAAGTGGGTGAAGAGTGTCTTTTTATTATTTCGGGAAGTGGGTGAAGAGTGTATTTTTATTATTTCGGGAAGTGGGTGAGGAGTGTATTTTTATTATTTCGAGAAGTGGGTGAAGAGTGTATTTTTTATTATTTCAGGAAGTGGAGGAAGAGTATGTTTTTATTATTTCGGGAAGTGGGTGAAGAGTGTATTTTTATTATTTCGGGAAGTGGGTGAAGAGTGTATTTTTATTATTTCAGGAAGTGGAGGAAGAGTATGTTTTTATTATTTCGGGAAGTGGGTGAAGAGTGTCTTTTTATTATTTCGGGAAGTGGGTGAAGAGTGTATTTTTATTATTTCGGGAAGTGGGTGAGGAGTGTATTTTTATTATTTCGAGAAGTGGGTGAAGAGTGTATTTTTTATTATTTCGAGAAGTGGGTGAAGAGTGTATTTTTATTATTTCAGGAAGTGTGGGAAGAGTGTGTTTTTATCATTTCGGGAAGTGGGTGAAGAGTGTATTTTTATTATTTCAGGAAGTGGAGGAAGAGTATGTTTTTATTATTTCGGGAAGTGGGTGAAGAGTGTCTTTTTATTATTTCGGGAAGTGGGTGAAGAGTGTATTTTTATTATTTCGGGAAGTGGGTGACGAGTGTATTTTTATTATTTCGAGAAGTGGGTGAAGAGTGTATTTTTATTTTTTTAGGAAGTGGGTGAAGAGTGTATTTTTATTATTTCAGGAAGTGGAGGAAGAGTGTGTTTTTATTATTTCGGGAAGTGGGTGAAGAGTGTCTTTTTATTATTTCGAGAAGTGGGTGAAGAGTGTATTTTTATTATTTCGGGAAGTGGGTGAAGAGTGTATTTTTATTATTTCGAGAAGTGGGTGAAGAGTGTATTTTTATTATTTCAGGAAGGGGGTGAAGAGTGTATTTTTTATTATTTCGAGAAGTGGGTGAAGAGTGTATTTTTATTTTTTCAGGAAGTGGGTGAAGAGTGTATTTTTATTATTTCAGGAAGTGGGGGAAGAGTGTGTTTTTATTATTTCTGGAAGTGGGTGAAGAGTGTATTTTTATTGTTTCGGGAAGTGGGTGAAGAGTGTATTTTTATTATTTCGGGAAGTGGGTGAAGAGTGTATTTTTATTATTTCAGGAAGTGGGGGAAGAGTATGTTTTTATTATTTCGGGAAGTGGGTGAAGAGTGTATTTTTATTATTTCGGGAAGTGGGTGAAGAGTGTATTTTTATTATTTCGGGAAGTGGGTGAAGAGTGTATTTTTATTATTTCAGGAAGTGGAGGAAGAGTATGTTTTTATTATTTCGGGAAGTGGGTGAAGAGTGTCTTTTTATTATTTCGGGAAGTAGGTGAAGAGTGTATTTTTATTATTTCGGGAAGTGGGTGAAGAGTGTATTTTTATTATTTCGAGAAGTGGGTGAAGAGTGTATTTTTATTTTTTCAGGAAGTGGGTGAAGAGTGTATTTTTATTATTTCAGGAAGTGGAGGAAGAGTATGTTTTTATTATTTCGGGAAGTGGGTGAAGAGTCTATTTTTATTATTTCAGGAAGTGGGTGAAGAGTGTATTTTTATTATTTCAGGAAGTGGGTGAAGAGTGTGTTTTTATTATTTCGGGAAGTGGGTGAAGAGTGTATTTTTATTATTTCAGGAAGTGGAGGAAGAGTATATTTTTATTATTTCTTGAAGTGGGTGAAGAGTGTCTTTTTATTATTTCGGGAAGTGGGTGAAGAGTGTCTTTTTATTATTTCGAGAAGTGGGTGATGAGTGTATTTTTTATTATTTCGAGAAGTGGGTGAAGAGTGTATTTTTATTATTTCAGGAAATGGGGGAAGAGTATGCTTTTATTATTTCAGGAAGTGTGGGAAGAGTGTGTTTTTATTATTTCGGGCAGTGGGTGAAGAGTGTATTTTTATTATTTCAGGAAGTGGAGGAAGAGTATGTTTTTATTATTTCGGGAAGTGGGTGAAGAGTGTCTTTTTATTATTTCGAGAAGTGGGTGAAGAGTGTCTTTTTATTATTTCGGGAAGTGGGTGAAGAGTGTATTTTTATTATTTCGGGAAGTGGGTGAAGAGTGTATTTTTATTATTTCGAGAAGTGGGTGAAGAGTGTATTTTTTATTATTTCGGGAAGTGGGTGAAGAGTGTATTTTTATTATTTCGGGAAGTGGGTGAAGAGTGTATTTTTATTATTTCAGGAAGTGGAGGAATAGTGTGTTTTTATTATTTCGGGAAGTGGGTGAAGAGTGTATTTTTATTATTTCAGGAAGTGGAGGAAGAGTATGTTTTTATTATTTCGGGAAGTGGGTGAAGAGTGTCTTTTTATTATTTCGGGAAGTGGGTGAAGAGTGTATTTTTATTATTTCGAGAAGTGGGTGAGGAGTGTATTTTTATTATTTCGAGAAGTGGGTGAAGAGTGTATTTTTTATTATTTCGGGAAGTGGGTGAAGAGTGTATTTTTATTATTTCGGGAAGTGGGTGAAGAGTGTATTTTTATTATTTCAGGAAGTGGAGGAAAAGTGTGTTTTTATTATTTCGGGAAGTGGGTGAAGAGTGTATTTTTATTATTTCAGGAAGTGGAGGAAGAGTATGTTTTTATTATTTCGGGAAGTGGGTGAAGAGTGTCTTTTTATTATTTCGGGAAGTGTGTGAAGAGTGTATTTTTATTATTTCGGGAAGTGGGTGAAGAGTGTATTTTTATTATTTCGAGAAATGGGTGAAGAGTGTATTTTTATTTTTTCAGGAAGTGGGTGAAGAGTGTATTTTTATTATTTCAGGAAGTGGAGGAAGAGTATGTTTTTATTATTTCGGGAAGTGGGTGAAGAATGTGTTTTTATTATTTCGGGAAGTGGGTGAAGAGTGCATTTTTATTATTTCAGGAAGTGGGTGAAGAGTGTATTTTTATTATTTCGAGAAGTGGGTGAAGAATGTATTTTTATTATTTCAGGAAGTGGGTGAAGAGTGTATTTTTTATTATTTCGAGAAGTGGGTGAAGAGTGTATTTTTATTTTTTCAGGAAGTGGGTGAAGAGTGTATTTTTATTATTTCAGGAAGTGGGGGAAGAGTGTGTTTTTATTATTTCAGGAAGTGGGGGAAGAGTGTGTTTTTATTATTTCTGGAAGTGGGTGAAGAGTGTATTTTTATTGTTTCGGGAAGTGGGTGAAGAGTGTATTTTTATTATTTCGGGAAGTGGGTGAAGAGTGTATTTTTATTATTTCAGGAAGTGGGGGAAGAGTATGTTTTTATTATTTCGGGAAGTGGGTGAAGAGTGTCTTTTTATTATTTCGGGAAGTGGGTGAAGAGTGTATTTTTATTATTTCGGGAAGTGGGTGAAGAGCGTATTTTTATTATTTCGGGAATTGGGTGAAGAGTGTATTTTTATTATTTCGAGAAGTGGGTGAAGAGTGTATTTTTATTATTTCAGGAAGTGGGTGAAGAGTGTATTTTTTATTATTTCGAGAAGTTGGTGAAGAGTGTATTTTTATTGTTTCGGGAAGTGGGTGAGAGTGTATTTTTATTATTTCGGGAAGTGGGTGAAGAGCGTATTTTTATTATTTCAGGAAATGGGGGAAGAGTATGCTTTTATTATTTCGGGAAGTGGGTGAAGAGTGTCTTTTTATTATTTCGGGAAGTGGGTGAAGAGTGTATTTTTATTGTTTCGGGAAGTGGGTGAAGAGTGTATTTTTATTATTTCGGGAAGTGGGTGAAGAGTGTATTTTTTATTATTTCAGGAAGTGGGGGAAGAGTATGTTTTTATTATTTCGGGAAGTGGGTGAAGAGTGTCTTTTTATTATTTCGGGAAGTGGGTGAAGAGTGTATTTTTATTATTTCGGGAAGTGGGTGAAGAGTGTATTTTTTATTATTTCGAGAAGTGGGTGAAGAGTGTATTTTAATTATTTCGGGAAGTGGGTGAAGAGTGTATTTTTATTGTTTCGGGAAGTGGGTGAAGAGTGTATTTTTTATTATTTCGAGAAGTGGGTGAAGAGTGTATTTTTATTATATCAGGAAGTGGGTGAAAAGTGTATTTTTATTATTTCGGGAAGAGGGTGAAAAGTGTATTTTTTTTTTTTTTCGGGAAGTGGGTGAAGAGTGTATTTTTTATTATTTCGAGAAGTGGGTGAAGAGTGTATTTTTATTGTTTCGGGAAGTGGGTGAAGAGTGTATTTTTATTATTTCGGGAAGTGGGTGAAGAGCGTATTTTTATTGTTTCAGGAAATGGGGGAAGAGTATGCTTTTATTATTTCGGGAAGTGGGTGAAGAGTGTCTTTTTATTATTTCGGGAAGTGGGTGAAGTGTGTATTTTTATTATTTCGGGAAGTGAGTGAAGAGTGTATTTTTATTATTTCGGGAAGTGGGTGAAGAGTGTATTTTTATTATTTCAGGAAGTGGTTGAAGAGTATGTTTTTATTATTTCGGGAAGTGGGTGAAGAGTGTCTTTTTATTATTTCGGGAAGTGGGTGAAGAGTGTCTTTTTATTATTTCGGGAAGTGGGTGAAGAGTGTATTTTTTATTATTTCGAGAAGTGGGTGAAGAGTGTATTTTAATTATTTCGGGAAGTGGGTGAACAGTGTATTTTTATTGTTTCGGGAAGTGGGTGAAGAGTGTATTTTTTATTATTTCGAGAAGTGGGTGAAGAGTGTATTTTTATTATATCAGGAAGTGGGTGAAGAGTGTATTTTTATTATTTCGGGAAGTGGGTGAAGAGTGTATTTTTATTTTTTTGGGAAGTGGGTGAAGAGTGTATTTTTATTATTTCGAGAAGTGGGTGAAGAGTGTATTTTTATTATTTCGGGAAGTGTAGGAAGAGTGTATTTTTATTATTTTAAACAACAATTTTTTTTATTTTTTTAGGTACAAATTCTACTAATCGAAAGTAGAATTACATTTCCTGAATATTGGAACCCAAGAAATATTCTGAAGTCATTTTTAACATGTGTGTTATGTTTACTATACTTCAGTACATATCGATTTACTTAAAAAACATTTTTTTACTCTTTTTCCTTTTTCACAGCAGAATCAATAACTGCAGTTGAAAGGAACTCGTTATATTCTCCGGAATTTTCTGTTTACCTTTCAATTTGCATATAAATAGTACGATTCGTGTTCGCGTTATTCAACGAGATTCTGGCTGTGAATTTCCAACAAATGATTTTAAAGATGACGGACACTTCCGAGAGATGAGATGGAGAGAAAGACACAGCAAATATTTATAGATTTGTTTGCTTATTGCTGCCAGTATACAATGTCTAAGAGTTCAATAAGAAGGCGAGACTTCGGAAGAAAGATAATACGTAAAAGAAAAGCTCCCTGTCTTCATCCGGCATCCAAACCTAGATCACATTGTTCAGCATGCTAAAAATTCGCCTCTATAATGAAATAAACATAAAAAAGGCAAAATAACCCGTAAAGACTCGAATGTAGTCTTCAAACCATCTTGTTCCTAAAAAGAAGAAAGATATATAACATATTTCTCGCAACAGTTTCTAACAGCGAAACCATTTCAAAAGTGACACCAGCCAAAGCCGGACGGAATAAGAGCTTGAAACTATCCTTACTTCCAATTCTCCCTACAGTCATTTTTCGATGCTTACCATCCCCACTCTTACCTCGTTCTTCCTTCAGTTTTTGCAATGCTCACCATCCCCACTCTTACCTCGTTCTCCCTTCAGTTTTTGCGATGCTCACCATCCCCACTCTTACCTCGTTCTCCCTTCAGTTTTTGCGATGCTTACCATCCCCACTCTTACCTCGTTCTCCCTTCAGTTTTTGCGATGCTTACCATCCCCCACTCTTACCTCGTTCTCCCTTCAGTTTTTGCGATGCTTACCATCCCCCACTCTTACCTCGTTCTCCCTTCAGTTTTTGCGATGCTCACCATCCCTACTCTTACCTCGTTCTCTCTTCATGCTTTTGCGATGCTCACCATCCCCCCTTCTTACTTCGTTCTCCCTTCAGTTTTTGCGATGCTCACCATCCCCACTCTTACCTCGTTCTCCCTTCAGGTTTTGCGATGCTTACCATCCCCACTCTTACCTCGTTCTCTCTTCAGTTTTTGCGATGCTCACCATTTCCCCCTTACTTCTTTCTCCCTTCAGTTTTACGATGCTCACCATCCCCACTCTTACCTCGTTCTCTCTTCAGTTTTTGCGATGCTCACCCCCCCCCTCTTACCTCGTTCTCCCTTCAGTTTTTGCGATGCTCACCATCCCCCCACTCTTACCTCGTTCTCCCTTCAGTTTCTGTGATGCTCACCATCTCCACTCCTCATCTCATCATTTCCCTTCAATCACATCGTGGTACTCACTATCTCCTTGCAAAAATTTCTCCTTTCAATCAGACTGGATTTATGATACGCTTCTCCTTACGAGCAGCCTTTTTTTTCACGCCCTATTCATTAGCCCAGCCGTCCTTTGGCCGAGTGGTTAGTATGCTTGTCTACTGATCAAAGGGACCTGATTTGAGCCCCGAATGTTTGTGTTGTCTTGATGAGGTCCCGCCATCCTCACAGGCCTTCTATTATGTCGTATTAAACTGACAGGCGCTTGTCAGATCTCTGTGGCAAGCAGCTGCTTGAGGGATTATTTATTTTATTTATTCATTAACCCAAATAAAGATGAATGTGTCCCAAAATTGGAATTCGTGGGCCGCACAGAATTATGCTTGTGCTCACAATCACAAGTCTGCCCCTGCTTTCAGTTACTTTATGATACTCATCATCTTCACTCCCTTCTTGGGGCGGGGGTGGCTCAGTCGGTAGCGCGCCAGGCTCGTAATCTGTAATTCCCAGGTTCGAGTCCCAGCTGGGTCAGCGTTGAGATTTATCTCCGCAAAATTTCCCCGCCCTGTCCACGGTCAGTAGGGGACACCGATGGGCTTGGAAAGGCCGCCGTCCGTCGGATATGACGTTAAGCCGTGGCTCCGTGTGCGGGAGAGACATACCTGTGCACGTTAAAGAACACGCTGGATGGCCTTGACGGGAGGCTACCATCTATCTCCTAACAGCTGTTCCAGTGGTCACCTCCCCCAACCTTCTGAGCCTTCGGGGTCCATGTGACCTGGCCATTTAGCCCATGGTGTGCAAAAAGTGCCGCTCAGAGGTAAAACAACCCAACCTACTCCCTTCTTCAGCTTGTCACCTACAGTAACGTTTTGTGTATCATTTAAGGAGCAAGAAAACAACATTTTGTCATCGGAGGTGGAGGTGGGGTGCGATGTTGATTGCCAGGAAATTTGATGAGAGTGTGTAATAACTAGGTAGCCGACAGAGCAATCATTCATCTCTTTCCCTCTTACGCTAAGATTATAAAAAAACTGTTCATCATCATACTCGATGAGAAGACTTCTCGAATTCCAATAGTTTTCTTTTCACACCAAGAAAGTAAAAAGTTTTTTAATCAAGTTAATTAAGTTTCCTGTGAATCTCATGGATCTCAAACAGAAACTCTTGATTGATGGAGAAAAAAAATATCGATTAAAATTTCTTGATGAGCAGGAGTTTCGTTTTAATGTCATCGAAAAACAATTTTTAACAGAGGAAACACTCTTAAAAAACAAAACACTGAAAATGACAGAAGGGACTGTTTTTTTTTTTCGACAGAAGAGTAAAAAACAATTATTACAACAAATTTTCTGCTTTAGCAGGCTACGGGGTCAAGGATATAAGAGGAAAAAATGTGATCCTTAAGCAGGAGGATGACCCAAAATATACACTGGTTTCCACAAATTAAGAAAAATCCCTATGTTAAGTCAATGGGAAGCTAACATCAAAGCTCTATAACTTCTAAAATAAGTTTTTTTTTTTTGCTTTGAAAAATGTGATTGCAGATAAAGATCTCAATCAAATAAATCAATATCTCGATTTTTCACATTATTCGTTCAGTATTTAATGAGTTATGGAAGTTTGAATATTTAATAACAGCAATGCCGGTCTTAAGAAACTTGTACAAAACTGAAGAATAGTAAAAGAATTCTTTACATAAAGTTCTAAAATACAAACTTATTTTATTAAACACTTTGATCCAATGCTTATTACTATGTTTTAATTATCTTCTGAAGTCAATTTTTGTGGTTGGCATTGTTATCGCTAAATATTCAAACTTCCATAACTCATCAAATACTAAACGAATATTGTTGAAAATCGAGATATTGATTTATTTGATTGAGATCTTTATCTGCAATCACATTTTCAAAATAAAAAAGCCTATTCCAGAAGTTATGGAGCTTTGACGTTAGCTTCCCATTGACTTAACATAGGGATTTTCCTTAATTTATGGAAACCAGTGTAGTTTTCCTGGGCCTACCTAGTTTGTTTTACCTCTGAGCGACACTTTTTGAACACAATGTGCTGGATGGCTACAAAAATGACGTCATAAGGACCCCAAGGGCTCAGAGACGTTTGGAGAAGGGGACCCATTGGACAGCTGTTAAGAGACAGATGGAAGCCTTCCGTTAAGACTATTTGGTGTGTTCTTTAGCGTGCACAACGTTCCAAGCCCATCGGTGTCTACTTTCTCAAAAAGGTTAGAATATTTATTAATAATAAAATAGATTTATTATTAACATTATTAGGATTATTCCTAGGTAAAACATGATCGAAGTTTTGAAGTGGAATCATTTTACTAAACCATTGGTGAATGGAAGTGCTCTAATTGTCCCAGCGATGGTCCATGGACGTTGATCAACCATGTGAAATGGGTGAGTATGGTTTTGCAATATTCGTTGTTGGGTTGGATTGTTTTACCTCTGAGCGGCACTTTTTTGCACACCATGTGCTAAATGGCCAGGTCACATGGACCCCCAAGGCTCAGAGAAGGTTGGGGGAGGGGACCCACTGGAACAGCTGTTGGGAGACAGATGGTAGCCTCCCGTCAAGGCCATCCAGCGTGTTCCTTAACGTGCACAGGGTATGGCTCTCCCGCACATGGGGCCACGGCTTAACGTCCCATCCGACGGACGGCGGCCTTTCCAAGCCCATCGGTGTCCCCTACTGACCGTGGGCAGGGCGGGGAATTTTGCGGAGATAAATCTCAACGCTGACCCAGCTGGGACTCGAACCTGGGAACTACAGATTACGAAAATAATATTAGGCTGAATCAAATGACTATAGTGAAACAGAGTTGTCTTCTGTAGGATCATAAAGAATCCAGTAAAATTAAATAATCCTTAACAGGATCACAGAGAATTCACAAAAAAGTTTACTTCACAAAAGATCCTCTATGACGATATTAAATAATTCTGGCCCTTAAAACAGCAGTACGGCCATTATTAAACATAATAAAAAAGTACTGAACATTGAATAAGAAATTCAGGGCTTAGTTCAAAGATTTCTGGCTCAAATCAAAAATGATTAACAGCAAAAGCGGCGAAATATTTGAAAGTTTAACTGAACTAAGTTTGTGTCCGGCCCCTTGTCGACAACATGCTGTGTCAATTAATTGGATACCGTTAGATCAACTGATCCTTGGAAGCTGTAATGCAATCCTGCATGGACGCAGCACCCAGGGAATGGTCTTCGATAGCTCTATTTAGAGACAGAGGATGTGGAATGCTGCGAATGGGAAGATGTTTTCACAGAAAAAAGCGATTTGGCGGCAGAAGCGACTGAGATGCGTTGCCTTGGCTCTCGAAGACACGCACAAGCTGAGGAAATTCGTAAGAAAACGGAGAAAACGAAATCAAGAGAAGGCTGATAACATTCTCTGCTTGAATAAACATCTCGGGTAGTGTCTGTTTCACTTGAATTGGCAGTGGTGAGCTTGTGACGAGATAAATTCATCCCTTTTTCTGTTTACACGGTATATGTTGTTGATGGTCAAAAAGTTCAACTCCTCTTTTCACTCTTGAAAGAATTTAGCCGTTTTAATATCTGCCATATAGTCAGCTATATAATTTTTCAACTACCGCTAATATTAGGGTTGGGTTCGGTTGTTTTACCTCTGAGCGGCACTTTTTTGCACACCATGGGCTAAATGGCCAGGTCACATGAACCCCGAAGGCTCAGAGAAGGTTGGGGGAGGGGACTCACTGGAACAGCTGTTGGGAGACAGATGGTAGCCTCCCGTCAAGGCCATCCAGCGTGTTCTTTAACGTTGGGTTGTTTTACCTCTGAGCGGCACTTTTTTGCACACCATGGGCTAAATGGCCAGGTCACATGAACCCCGAAGGCTCAGAGAAGGTTGGGGGAGGGGACTCACTGGAACAGCTGTTGGGAGACAGATGGTAGCCTCCCGTCAAGGCCATCCAGCGTGTTCTTTAACGTGCACAGGGTATGGCTCTCCCGCACATGGGGCCACGGCTTAACGTCCCATCCGACGGACGGCGGCCTTTCCAAGCCCATCGGTGTCCCCTACTGACCGTGGGCAGGGCGGGGAATTTTGCGGAGATAAATCTCAACGCTGACCCAGCTGGTACTCGAACCTGGGAACTACAGATTACGAGCCTGGCGCGCTACCGACTGAGCCACCCCCGCCCCTACTAATATTAGGACTACTTAGCCCAACTTGATGGCTGAAAAATCGATCTGCATTCTTTAGTCTTCTTCGTGAAGCCCACGGTCAACAGAAGACTGCTTCTCGAAACAATCTAATATCTTTCTTTAGATTTTAGCTAAAATTTACCATTGGTAATTATTATTGCTTTAAAGTAATGATTTACTTTCAGTTATATATTATTTTTTCGAAATAATAAATTATCCCTCAATTAGCTTGCTTACCACAGACGTTTAACAGGAGCCTGACAGTGCAATACGCCACAGAGATAATGTTCAAGGGAGTCGAGACCTCAGCAGAAAGACAACACAAGAAAGAAAACATCCGTGCATTATCCGGGGCTCGAACTTGGGTTTCTGTGATCAATAGCGATGCAAGCTAGCCACTCGGGCACCGGAAGATGATGCAGCTTTAAGGGATATACCAAGAAGCAAAGGTTCAGGCACCTGCCATGTCTTCCAATCAGCATCAGTCCCAGCTCATATGGGGCGGGAGTGGCTCAGTCGGTAGCGCGCCAGTCTCGTAATCTGTAGTTCCCAGGTTCGAGTCCCAGCTGGGTCAGCGTTGAGATTTATCTCCGAAAAATTCCCCGCCCTGCCCACGGTCAGTAGGGAACACCGATGGGCTTCGAAAGGCCGCCGTCCATCGGATGGGACGTTAAGTCGTGGCCCCGTGTGCGGGAGAGCCATACCCTGTGCACGTTAAAGAACATGCTGGATGGCCTTGACGGGAGGCTACCATCTGTCTCCCAACAGCTGTTCCAGTTGGTCCCCTCCCCCAACCTTCTCTGAGCCTTCGGGGTTCATGTGACTTGGCCATTTAGCCCATGGTGTGCAAAAAAGTGCCGCTCACAGGTAAAACAACCCAACCCAACAACGTTCACTTTATGACTGTCTTTCACACTGTACAAAACTTCTATAGGATTTTCAGTGATCAAGATTCGAAACATTGTCACGAATAACTTTGTCATTGACATGAAAGGTTGCTTTATCAAAGAAGATTAACTTTTCGGAAAGACTTTATTGTCTCTAGGATCATTCCTGGAGATCAGAGCAAAAACTCTATCGTTTCATTTTCTCTGTCGGCTTCATAGCATGAAACAAAAGCAATCTATAACTTATCATGGTACAAAGCAAACTTTCGTGTTTCTGCTTTCAAAGCATGCGTGATTAGTTCGAGCTGAGTGTATACACTTTTCATAAGGAATATTTAAAATCATTACATTCTTCTGCAAAACTTCCCGCCCTGCCCACGGTCTAGGGGACGCTGATGGGCTTGGAAAGGCCGCCGTCAGTCGGATGGGATGTTAAGCCGTGACTCCGTGTGCGGGAGAGTCATACCTTGTGCACGTTAAAGATTGGATTGGATTGTTTTACCTCTGAGCGGCACTTTTTTGCACACCATGGGCTAAATGGCCAGGCCACATGGACCCGAAGGCTCAGAGAAAGTTGGGGGAGGGAACCCACTGGAACAGCTGTTGGGAGACAGATGGTAGCCTCCCGTCAAGGCCATCCAGCGTGTTCTTTAACGTGCACAGGGTATGGCTCTCCCGCATACGGGGCCACGGCTTAACGTCCCATCCGACGGACGGCGGCCTTTCCAAGCCCATCGGTGTCCCCTATTGACCGTGAGCAGGGCGGGGAAATTTTGCGGAGATAAATCTCAAAGCTGACCCAGCTGGGACTCGAACCTGGGAACTACAGATTACGAGCCTGGCGCGCTACCGACTGAGCCACCCCCGCCCCACACGTTGAAGAAAACACTGGGTGGCCTTCACGGGAAGCTACCATCTGTTACGTAAATGCTGTTCCAGTGGATCCCATTTCCCAACCTTCTCTGAGCCATCGTGGTCCTTTTGGCCTGGCCATTTAGACCATTGTGTGCAAAAAAAGTGCCGCTCAGAGGTAAACCAAACCAAACCAATCCATTGCATCCTTAAAATTTACTTTTCCATTAGGAGGGGGCAAAAATTTCTGTTAGCAGTCCAATTGCTTTGTGTGAGTAGGAATGCTCATTTCCGAAAAGCTGAGTACCTCCTCAACACACGCCTGCCAGGAACGGAGGCTGACTCAGTCAGTAGCGCGCCAGGCTCGTGTAAGTTTTAGTTTCCACAGGTTCGAGTCCCCAACTCTGCTGGAGTTGAGATTTACCTCGTTAAACTCCACTTGGCTTTCTTTGAGAACGGAGATACCGATACGTGAAAAGATCGCCGTCTGTCGGATGCTAAACCATGAACACAGGTGCAAAAAAGCCATCCGTTAAAGAATTCGCTGGCTGGCCTTGACGGGAGGCTCCCATCTGTCTCCTAACATCTGCCTCTTTCTCCAATAACCAACCAGGGACGGGGGTGGCTCAGTTGGAAGCGCGCCAGGCTCGTAATATGTAGTTCTCAGGTTCGAGTCCCAGCTGGTTCAGCGTTGAGATTTATCTCCGCAAAACTCCCCGCCCTGCCCACGGTCAGTAGGGGACACCGATGGGCTTGAAAAGACCGCCGTCTGTCGGATGGGACGTTAAACCGTGGCCCCGTGTGCGGGAGAGAGCCATACCCTGTGCATGTTAAAGAACACACTGGATGGCCTTGACGGGAGGCTACCATCTGTCTCCCAACAGCTGTTCCAGTGGGTCTCCTCCCCAACCTTCTCTGAGCCTTCGGGGTCCTTGTGACCTGGCCATTTAGCCCATTGTGTGCAAAAAAAGTGTCGCTTACAGGTAAAATAACCTCACCCAATAACCAATCCTCACCTTACTTTGGAGGGGCTCAGCTATCAACGCAAAGTATTTCACCACCTCACTCTGCACAACCTAAATATCAAATTTCTAGCCTAAACAGACTGTTTAAAATATTAGCTTAAAGACGCCGTTGCAGAGTATATATACTAGAGATATACTAGATTCGATATATATACTATATACTAGATTCGAGCCTTGGACTCGGGTGGGTTCCGATTCAGAATAGCGCAGACGACTTCTGTCTCCTGTTCTGTCATAATTTAAAATGATTTTTCTCGTATTTGTGAATAAAATTAGCAAGAAACGTAAAATGAACAATTTCTTTTGGGTATAATTTCAAAACTTTAATATTTTAAAGTTTTGAGTTTTAGAAATTTGGATCTTTTTCTTTAACGAGGAAAATTAAAACAAATGGAAGATTAGGAAAATGAGAATAGTAATATTTAATTAGTGATTATCGAGTCATAAAAAATTTTTCATGTTCTCTTCCAACCAAAACCTGAATGCCTGCGAACGAACAGAAGCCAAAAATAATGAACTCTTTTAAAAATATGAGCTAAAAATGCCCTTAGAAGACCAGACAAAAGGAAAAAAACTGACCTAAAAGCCATCCCCTTCACTTCCTCTTTAGAAGCAAAAATATCGTGTTTTTTTTTTTTAAAGCAGTAAGACTCTATGCATACAAGGCAAGATCGTACTTTTAAGTGCTACGACCGGTCATTCAACACACTAGAAGAGTGCACAACGCTCTTTCATGTGTATTCTAAGCCCCTTTTTTTGTAGAGATTTTTTTCTATACACAGAACAAATAGAACGTTACAAGGATGCATCAGTTTTGCCTTCCTAACAACAAAAAGAATTGAAATATTTCTTGCTATTTCCATCCGAAGTCATGAAAGAATCCATTACTCTTTGTAGACAGACAAGAGCAGTCTCGAGATCCTTCTTATTCTGACTACATTTGCGATATTCTGTGAAGGAAAAAAAAAATCATCGTGTATGTTTTCTTCTATTAAGAAATATTTTAACTTGTTGAAAAGTTATTTTTGCTAAAGTTACCCATGATTATGTCTTTCACCTTATTCTCGTACCCATTAGACTTAAGAAACGAAAACGTGATCTTCTTTCCTTATATGGGATTTGACTTTTCGCTTAAAGTAACTTTGCAAAAGATTATTCGAGAAATTTCGAAATTTCGAAATTGATTTAAATCTGTTCTTGTGCAAAAAAAAAAATCAGAATTATGTTTGTTTTAGGCGTGAACCAGGATGGTTCCAGGAAGTAAATGAATTAAAAATAGATCCCCACTAAAGCAGCTGCTTGCCCCAGAGGTCTGTCAGGAACTGTCAGTTTGATTAGGGGGCGGGGGTAACTCAGTAGGTAGCGCGCCAAGCTCGTAATCTGTAGTTCCCAGGTTCGAGTCCCAGCTGGGTCAGCGTTGAGATTTATCTCCGGAAAATTCCCCGCCCTGCCCACGGTCAGTAGGGGACACCGATGGTCTTGGAAAGGCCGCCGTCCGTCGGATGGGACGTTAAGCCGTGGCCCCCTTGTGCGGGAGAGCCATACCCTGTGCACGTTAAAGAACACGCTGGATGGCCTTGACGGGAGGCTACACTCTATCTCCCAACAGCTGTCCCAGTGGGTCCCCTCCCCCAACCTTCTCTGAGCCTTCGGGGTCCATGTGACCCGGCCATTTAGCCCATGGTGTGCAAAAAAGTGCCGCTCAGAGGTAAAACAACCCAACTCCTTTCTCTACCCATCTCTGAGCCCTTGGGGTCTTAGTGACCCGGCCATTTAGTCCATTCTGTGCCTAGAAGCAAAACAAACACTCCTCGCCTGAAGTGCATTTTTTTTTTCTTTTGCTGAACAGTGGGCTAAATCAAGTCACAATTACAGTATCCTGAAACTTCAGAAAAGGGTAAAGAAGGCGAATCCACCATAACTTCAAAAAAAAAAGCGTAAAGGAAATGAATCCACCATTTCAGAAAGCTGGAACCGGGACAGTTCAGTTATGGTTCCGATTTCAGTTTATTGAAACTGAGTTGCTGGATTACTTCTGAGCGGCACTTTTTTCCACACAATGGGCTGATGGCCGGGTCACAAGGACCCCAAAGGCTCAGAGAAGGTTGCGGTGGGTACCAACTGGATTGCGTTACGAGACAGATGGTAGTCCCACATCAATGCCATCCAGCGTGTATTTAATGTGCACAGGGTATGGCTCTCCCGCACACGGCTTAACGTCCCATCCGACGGACCGTGATCTTTCCAAGCCCATCGGTGTTCCCTACTGACCGAGGGCAGGGCGTGAAGTTATGCGGAGATAAATCTCAACGCTGGGCCAGTTGGGACTCGAACCTGGGAGCTGCAGATTTCGAACCTGTCGCGCTTCAGACTGAGCCACCCCATCCTCCATGATTTCAATACTTTGAACAAAACAAACTAATCCTATAAAAATAACCCTCATACATCTTTCCGGTTCTGCAGTCTCATGGCTGCGTGGTTAACATGAGAAAAAAATACCCCCTCAAGCAGCTGCTTGCCACAGAGGTCTGACAGTAGCCTATCAGTTTATATGCCACAGTAGAAGATCTGAGAGGATGGCAGGACCTCAGCAGAAAACAACACGAACATCCATGCACCCGGGGCTCGAACCCAGGTCCCGTAGATCAGTAGCAAAGCGCGCTGACCATTCGGCCACGGGAACCGCTAAACGTGAAAGACATAACAAAATAAAAAAAAAATCTTGGACGAAAATTCCTCATAAATGTAAAAACACCCAGTAATAGTAAAAAAAAATATACACAAAGTTCTTTATTTAGATGTTGTTGCGAGTGGATGCAGTATAGAGAGCCACTTCAGTCTACTCATGTCCATAATGGATTCCTGATGGATTTTTTTGTATCTTCGAATGAAAATAACAAGAAACGTTTCGAGCATTCCGAGGGATGGAAAAGATAAACTAGGGTTTCTTTGAAACGATGTATTGTGCTGCGTACAAGAAGATTAAAATCTTTTATCGATTCTGATTTCTCAGATAGCGAAAATAAAAAAGTGTTCTATAGACACCGTACAAAAAAGAGATAATATATACGGATTTTTTTTCCCAATTCGCCATTGTCAAATTGTCAGACTTCCCAGTAACAAACAAACATCGAGAACAAAAAGTTTCTGATTCTGAATGAGTAGTCGTTTTGGTTCCATTTTTTGGGGCGGGGGTGGCTCAGTCGGTAGCGCGCCAGGCTCGTAATCTGTAGTTCCCAGGTTCGAGTCCCAGCTGGGTCAGCGTTGAGATTTATCTCCGCAAAATTCCCCGCCCTGCCCACGGTCAGTAGGGGACACCGATGGGCTTGGAAAGGCCGCCGTCCGTCGGATGGGACGTTAAGCCGTGGCCCCATGTGCGGGAGAGCCGTACCCTGTGCACGTTAAAGAACATGCTGGATGGCCTTGACGGGAGACTACCATCTGTCTCCCAACAGCTGTTCCAGTGGGTCCCCTCCCCAACCTTCTCTGAGCCTTCGGGGTCCATGTGACCTTGCCATTTAGCCCGTTGTGTGCAAAAAAGTGCCGCTCAGAGGTAAAACAACCCAACCCAACGTATTCTGTGAGTGATTTCACCATCAGTTTGCTTTTTTATTTATATATATATATTTTTAATTTTTCTTAAAAACATCTATCCTTGGAACTGCTACACTGCTATTTCCCACTTCTGAAGCTTTCATTTGACATACCCAAGGGCTCAGAGGGACCCAAGGGCTCAGAGAAGGTTGGGGAAGGCGACCCACTGCAACAGACGTTGGGAGACCTTCGTTCAAGATGGTAGCCTTCGGTCAAAGATATCCAGCGTGTCCTTTAACGTGCACAGGGTATAGCTCTTATGCACACGGGGCCATGACTTAACGTCCCATCCGAAGGACGGAGGCTTTTCCGAGCCGATCGGTGTCCCTTAGTGACCGTAGTCAGTGTAGTATGCGAAAGGTAAAGAATTTGGCGTAAAGAATTTTACCACGTACCCCATGTTGAGAACCCCTACACTATGGCAAACTCTATAGTGTGCAGAACTTTTGCACACGTGTGAATTTACCATTCTTGCATTGCGGATTAATGAATTAAAAAAAATAAATACCCCCTCAAGCAGCTGCTTGCCAAAGAGGTCTGACAGGAGCCTGTCAGTTTATATGCCATAGTAGTAGGTCTGAGAGGATGGCAGGACCTCAGCAGAAAAACGACACGAACATCCATGCCTTATCCGGGGCTCGAACCCAGGTCCCGTGAATGCTCATCATCAATTCAATCAATCGCGTTTATGCGCGATTAGAGTTTGGGAGGAGATAAATCTCAACGCTGGTCCAACTGGGACTCGAATCTTGGATCTGCAGATTACGAGCCTGGCGCTCTACCGACTAAGTAGAACCAGCCATATATAACAGGCGCCCCATATATAAAGAGGATTCAAATTAATTATCTTATTTGTTATTATTAAACAAACTATGAAAGGGTCGTTGAATTTATTCAAATCAAACTTCGGGCAAACAGATCCTTTCAGTACTATAAAAGTACACGGCCATGTCATCGTTTAAAAAAGAAATAGCTCGAAACACAAAAAAGCATAACAAAAGGAAAACAAAAAGTTTCTTTTTTAATCTAACACCATTCTCTTCATCTCTGCCATAAAAAGGGGCGGGGGTGGCTCAGTCGGTAGCGCGCCAGGCTCGTAATCTGTAGTTCCCAGGTTCGAGTCCCAGCTGGGTAAGCGTTGAGATTTATCTCCGCAAAATTCCCCGCCCTGCCCACGGTCAGTAGGGGACACCGATGGGCTTGGAAAGGCCACCGTTCGTCGGATGGGACGTTAAGCCGTGGCCCCGTGTGCGGGAGAGCCATACCCTGTGCACGTAAAAGAACACGCTGGATGGCCTTGACGGGAGGCTACCATCTGTCTCCCAACAGTTGTTCCAGTGGGTCCCCTCCCCCAACCTTCTCTGAGCCTTCGGGGTCCATGTGACCTGGCCATTTAGCCCATGGTGTGCAGAAAAGTGCCGCTCAGAGGGAAAACAACCCAACCCAACTCTGCCATAAACAGAGATCTCTTCTGGAGTACTTGCTTCCGATGGTTGAAGCAAGAGAATCGGATGTTTGGATTGTCTCTTCAGCTTCCACAGCGGTAAGAGCTCTATCGCTGAAATGCGATTTCTCCTCTCATTGGATAAAGTCGCCTATCTCTTTTCCTTTCGCCATTTTACTCGCTTTCCACCTTGCCTCGCCAGCAGAACTGAGCTCCGCCCCTCTTCAATAAATAACAGACATCTGTTAACAAACATTTCCAGCGTTCCCTTCTGCGAGACCTTTATGCTAAGTTAAATATTTACAGCCAACTTGGATGAAATGCTTCGAGCAACAGGAGAGCAACAGAGGTATAAGGAATCGACTTTTCTGAATATTCGTTCACGTTGTTTGTTATTCTTATTTTCCAATGTCTGTTCTGAGGTTCAATATGCGAAATTTCCTTGCAGTCGTTGACAGTGATCTAAGGTTTAAGATTCAAAGTTGCATTGGTTGTTTGTTTAGACTGGGGAACAAAGCGGGTTTGAAGGTTAGGATAGCCATTGCCCTAGGTGAAATAATTTAACCATTAGGCCCACTTAGGTCATGTTGCAGGTGTGCCGGTTTAATCATTAGAGCCACTTAGGTGGGCCTATTTAACTCATAGGGGAGGGCGGGGGGGGGGGGGGGGCTCAGTCGGTAGCGCGCCAGGCTCGTAATCTGTAGTTCCCAGGTTCGAGTCCCAGCTGGGTCAGCGTTGAGATTTATCTCCACAAAATTCCCCGCCCTGCCCACGGTCAGTAGGGGACACCGATGGGCTTGGAAAGGCCGCCGTCCGTCGGATGGGACGTTAAGCCGTGGCCCCGTGTGCGGGAGAGCCATACCCTGTGCACGTTAAAGAACACGCTGGATGGCCTTGACGGGAGGCTACCATCTGTCTCCCAACAGCTGTTCCAGTGGGTCTCCTCCCCCAACCTTCTCTGAGCCTTCGGGGTCCATGTGACCTGGCCATTTAGCCCATGGTGTGCAAAAAAGTGCCGCTCAGAGATAAAACAACCCAACCCAACCTTAACTCATAGGGCACTTAGCCCATATCATAAACTATGGCTAAGTTGGTCTAACAGGTAAACTGAACCATCCAAGTCATGTCCTAGGTGTTTCAACTGAACCATTATGCCAACTTAAACGATGTTTAAGGTAGGCAAGTTTAACCATTAACACAACGTAAGCCATGTTTTAAATGGGCAGCTTTAAACATTAACCTTAGACCATGGCCTAAGTGAGTCGGTTTAATAATTTTTCCTAACTTAAAAACACCATCTTCGTATATTTCATTCAAATGTGTTATGTTCACAATAATATTCATAATATCAATCAGATACTACATATGATACTCTAAAAACAATCATTTCATTATTTTGGTGTACCACTTTGACACAGATCATAAGTGTAATAATTCATTAATTTCTTTTAAAATTTCAATATAATAATCAACACAATATTTTAGGTATTGTTTTGTATTTGGCAACAGATGGAAATCCGTTCTTATTCCGAAATAAAGTTTATTTTTCCGGATCTACTTGTGTTTGTGTGTTTTGTTTCATTGTGTGATTGAAGGAGGAACACAACACGACAATGAATTAATCTCAAAGTACCGAGAAGTGCATCTTTACCTGACGATATTGTTGCAAATTTAAAATGGATAGGCACTGAGCGTGAGACTAATAACTATATTTTCAAACCAATTACAATACAATGCAAATTGTTACAAAATATGGATGAAGTATTCTATAAACAAATTAACTACTATCATACATAAGTTATTAACCTTTTTGTATAGAGCATACAATATCAGCTCTGTCTGTTGTACTAAAATACTACCTCTTCACTTTGTCCGTCATATCTCTTGAATACATTCACTTCAAGCGTAAATAAGCCTTCGTCTTTGATTAAATCACTAGACTTATCAAACTGGTGCCGTCCCGTGGCCGAGTGGTTAGCGCGCTTGGCTACTGATCTACGGGACCTGGGTTCGAGCCCCGGGTAAGGCATGAATGTTCGTGTTGTTTTCTGCTGAGGTTCCTGCCATCCTCTCAGATCTTCTACTGTGGCATATAAACTGACAGGCTCCTGTCAGACCTCTGTGGCAAGCAGCTGCTTGAGGGGGTATTTATTTTATTATTTTTTATCAAACTAGCAAAACAAAAACGACCGCCCGCGCACACATCACATAAAAGATACTTCTTGTCTCTTACTTATCGCGCACTGAATCAGATCATCTGAACGTCCTTTCAGATCTCACAACTTTAACACACTGCACTGTTCTATTTTTCATTCTTCCCAATCGTTCTCAGTTCCAATTCGTTGGCTAATTAAATCTCTCGTAGAAGCACACACGAGGATTTAAGTCACGTTAAGTCATGAAGTCACTGTTGCTCGTTCATCTGTCGCAACAATATTTTAACTATCTGTTTAAATCAATCACCAATGGGTTTGAAACGACTGATTTAAATCATAACACATCATTGAAATACTTTAAGAAATGAGATTTCCATTCACTTTACATTCAGTTGAAAAATTTCTCTTTTAATCAAATTTTTTGCTTATCTCTAGTCTAAGTTTTACTTTCTTTTTCCATTTTTAAGTTCTTTGTCTGAAAAGTCACACATGGGAAACCAAAACTTCCAAGAAGTTGCAAAGTGCTTTTGACTCATCCATCAGTTTCTGTTTCCTCATCTGACAGTAATGGATTACTCTCGGAAAATATCCTTTCGCACATTTGCAAGCGGAAGAAAAACAACTCAGAAGAAAACAACTCTCGGTGGTTGCATACCTGAAAAAACTGGAACTTCAAGAGGATCGAAATGCATTTGCAGAATTCGCTATGCAGATCAACTTGGCTTATGACCTGAGCAACACTGAGATTTAATTCGCTTCTCAAAAAACCTTCCCTCATTAGAAAAAAAATTCAACTGCTGATTCAGAATAAGTGACGTCTTTCCGGTGGGATCTTAAGTCTTAATTTCATTTGATGTACGCATGTGCATAAACACGATTGATTGTATTGATAATGAGCATTCATTAATCCGCAATGCAAGAATGGTAAATTCTCACCTGTGCAAAAGTTCGGCACACTATAGAGTTTGCCATAGTGTAGGTGGGGCGGGGGTGGCTCAGTCGGTAGCGCGCCAGGCTCATAATCTGTAGTTCCCAGGTTCGAGTCCCAGCTGGGTCAGCGTTGAGATTTATCTCCGCAAAAATTCCCCGCCCTGCCCACGGTCAGTAGGGGACACCGATGGGCTTGGAAAGGCCGCCATCCGTCGGATGGGACGTTAAGCCGTGGCCACGTGTGCGGGAGAGCCATACCCTGTGCACGTTAAAGAACACGCTGGATGGCCTTGACGGGAGGCTACCATCTGTCTCCCAACAGCTGTTCCAGTGGGTCCCCTCCCCCAACCTTCTCTGAGCCTTCGGGATCCATGTGACCTGGCCATTTAGCCCATGGTGTGCACCGCTCAGAGGAAAAACAACCCAACCCAAAACCATAGTATAGGGGTTCTCAATGTGGGGTACGTTGTAAAATTTTTTGGGGTACGCCGTAAGGGCTCAAAAGTCGCTAGATCTACTAAAAAAGTCAGTGTTTTATTTTATTCCCATTGTTAAACTATAACTATAGTTTTATCTATCTATACAAGGGGTACGTCAGTTACATACACATTTTCAGGGGGTACGTGATGCATAAAAGGCTGAGAACCATTGCCATAGTGGAATTTATAATCCTCCCTATTTGCCATACAAGCGCGTGACAAAGAAATGATGTGACGTAGACCCATAATGCAGATATCAGGCATCATGATAAGAGCTGATTGTATCAGAAAAGATTACTCGACAAAGCAGTGATTTGCATCATCCATTATTTATATAGTTCATGTGATGTGGTTTATTCTCCCAAAAAATGAACTACATCGCACGAACTACGAAAATTATTTCTAAGATTGAAATAAATCGCATGAATTGATACAACAGTCTCAGAAATAACTATTTCGCTTGTACTAAAACGTTTCTAATACTGAACTACATACATCGCATGAATTAAGATAATTCTAAGCAGGGGATATTTCTAAGCAGGGCTTTCTAAGTGGGTGCCAAGGGGAGACCATGCCCCCTCCTCCTTTGAGAATGTTAGTAAGAGTAATAGAGGCAAAAATTATCAAATTTATGTAAATTTCAAACACGTTTTAAGAAATATTTTCAAGACCTATAAAACCGGGGAGAATATATTAGAGTGCAATGCAAATCCAGTTTGTTGACCCACTTTAATTTTTTCGGTTTGATGGAGTCATTTCCGCCTCCCCTTCCCATACACCTTTATTTTATTTCTTCTAGATCCGGGCGTGTCCTAAATGTACAACATCGCATGAACTTAAGAAGACAGCATTTGTAAGAATGAGATACGTACTTTTTAAGAATGAGATGAATACATTCTAAGAATGAGATGCATGCATTCTAAGAATGAGATACGTACTTTTTAAGAATGAGATGCATACATTCTATGAATGATATACGTACTTCTTAAGAATGAGATGCATACATTCTAAGAATGAGATACGTACTTTTTAAGAATGAGATACGTACTTTTTTAAGAACGAGATGCATACATTCTAAGAATGAGATACGTACTTTTTTAAGAACGAGATGCATACATTCTAAGAATGAGATACGTACTTTTTTAAGAACGAGATGCATACATTCTAAGAATGAGATACGTACTTTTTAAGAATGAGATGCATACATTCTAAGAATAAGATACGTACTTTTTTAAGAATGAGATCATGCATTCTAAGAATGAGATACGTACTTTTTAAGAATGAGATGCATGCATTCTAAGAATGAGATACGTACTTTTTAAGAACGAGATGCATACATTCTAAGAATGAGATACGTACTTTTTAAGAATGAGATGCATACATTCTAAGAATGAGATACGTACTTTTTAAGACTGAGATGCATACATTCTAAGAATGAGATACGTACTTTTTTAAGAACGAGATGCATACATTCTAAGAATGAGATACGTACTTTTTTAAGAACGAGATCCATACATTCTAAGAATGAGATACGTACTTTTTAAGAACGAGATGCATACATTCTAAGAATGAGATACGTACTTTTTAAGAATGAGATGCATACATTCTAAGAATGAGATACGTACTTTTTAAGACTGAGATGCATACATTCTAAGAATGAGATACGTACTTTTTTAAGAACGAGATGCATATATTCTAAGAATGAGATACGTACTTTTTTAAGAACGAGATCCATACATTCTAAGAATGAGATACGTACTTTTTAAGAATGAGATGCATACATTCTAAGAATAAGATACGTACTTTTTAAGAATGAGATACATACATTCTAAAAATGAGATATGTACTTTTTAAGAATGAGATGCATATATTCTAAGAATGAGATACGTACTTTTTTAAGAACGAGATGCATACATTCTAAGAATGAGATACGTACTTTTTTAAGAACGAGATGCATACATTCTAAGAATGAGATACGTACTTTTTAAGAATGAGATGCATACATTCTAAGAATAAGATACGTACTTTTTTAAGAATGAGATGCATACATTCTAAGAATGAGATACGTACTTTTTAAGAATGAGATGCATACATTCTAAGAATGAGATGCATATATTCTAAGAATGAGATGCGTAATTTTTAAGAATGAGATGCATATATTCTAAGAATGAAATACGTACTTTTTTAAGAATGAGATGCATACATTCTAAGAATGAGATATGTACTTTTTAAGAATGAGATGCATACATTCTAAGAATGAGATACGTACTTTTTAAGAATGAGATGCATACATTCTAAGAATGAGATACGTACTTTTTAAGAATGAGATGCGTACTTTTTAAGAATGAGATGCATACATTCTAAGAATGAGATGCATACATTCTAAGAATGAGATGCATACATTCTAAGAATGAGATGCAATACATTCTAAGAATGAGATAAGTACTTTTTTAAGAATGAGATGCATACATTCTAAGAATGAGATACATACTTTCTAAGAATGAGATACGTACTTTCTAAGAATATTTTATAAAAATGAAATGCGTACTTTCTAAGAATGAGATGCATACCGGCAATGTCATACCGGCATTGCCGGTAACATATCGGCAATGTATGAAAAGCCGGCATTCTATAGAATACCCGGCGTTTTTAGGCAACGTATGAAATATGAGAATTATTACATACTTTCCCTAGGCATTGTGTAGAATACCTGGGCATTATATAGAATGACAAATACTATTTCGGAAAAGTATGAAAAAGGCTTTTATTGAAAAGATGCATGTGAAAATGTAAGAAGTACAAAATATAAGATACGGGATTTTTCTACAAAAAGAGAAAAATACCATTGCTGAACTAACGCCAGAAATATTAACATCATAACCTGTAATGAATCTGTCGTCCGCATTATAAAAAACGCCCCAAATGAGGTAAAGCCAAGTGAGAACGAATCAGTAAAGTGTTGAATATTCGAAGTTTGCAATTCGGGTTAGGATACTCGTATTTCACTTTACTACTTGTCAAATCTATTTCAGTGGAGTTCCGAGATGCTTGTGATATGTCGTTTTTTGATGACTTTTTTTAATCTGTTTTTTGACCTTAACTCTCTTTCTATGGAAGCTAGGGTTCTCAAACTTTGGGATCCCTATTGAGGCAACCCTCTTTTACACTCTTACAACGCTAGGGGGCGCTTTTCCGAATGGAAGGATGTCTTTTTGGTGTCCAAAGTGACCAACTACGGCGCTCTTTTTTACCGAAACTAGGGACTGGCGAATCTGGCAATCAGGGTGAGCCTATAGGGGACCCAGGGGAACATTTACTGGTCAATTCGAATTGGACTGAGTGCTCTGGCTCTCTGTTTGAGGTGAGCGTCGAGAGTCACGTGACTCGCATTGCGACATTAAACATCACTGCCGGGAGTATTTTATACTTTGCAGATTTGCCTTTTGGCATTCTATAGAATGCCTAGGAAATGTGTGAAATATGAATCGTTTCATACATTGCCGGCTAGTTTTAGGCATTATATACAATGCCTAGGCATTCTATAGAATGCCGGTTTTCAAACTTTGCCGGTGACACATACATTCTATGAACTAAATAGAATGAATTCCTTCGAATTAATGATTCGCTCTATTTTGATTAATTCCATGTCCTTCATTCCAGTTAGGTTTTTTTTCTATTCATTTCACTCAATATTTTTTCATTCTTTCAATTTCAGGTAATTCTAGGTAGTTCCTTCATTCTATTTAGGTCATTCGATGAGTTTATTCTTTCTTTTCCTACGACTCGAAACCCAAGAGTTTTCCCTTCTCAAATTGAGTCTCCGTGTTTGCGATTTGTTCCGAAGTTTGGCGCCAGCGTTTAAAGAGTCAGTAGTGTCCTTAGTAATATGCCGTGATAACAGGTAAAGGTAGAATGGAAGACATTTTAGAAAATCTAATAGCTAATCGTTGATTGAAATTCACTGAAGGAGAATGTCCACATTTCACAAAGGAGAAGTTGGAATCGCAGTCCCTTAGATGAAGCAATCAAGATCAACACTTTGGCGAGGAGCAATGAGATGAAAGGCAATTTTAGAAAGTTGGTTGTAATGAGAAAAGTCCGACGAGCTTTCCGTTTGACTGCTGGTTGGTTAACTATGTTTCGCTCTTCGTCGTGAAAGCGGTTACACAGAATTAACTAAGGAGACAGCAGCATCGGTCGGCGATTAGGAAACTCTGATTCTAATGTTGGCCGTTGTCTTTTCTCTGGTAAGGACAGCTTCACAAAAGAGACCACAGAAGACATGCAATTTGCATGTGAGAGTAACCAGCAGAACTTTAAGAGTTCCTAATATGAGAACATACGGACAAATAGACATTAAAATTAATAGCGCTGTTAACGTTTCTGTTACAAAGAAGATGATAAAGTAGTCTGAGTGATGATGTTCAGAGCAGGAAGTATGAATGCCGTGAAAAGTATTTTTCGCTGAGTAAGTTGGTGTTCTCTTTGTGGTTTGCAGTAAAGAAGTATTATCTCTAGGTCGGAGATGTTCAGTTAAAGTGAGTCTTCATAAATAAATTTCGTGCTGTCAGATGTAAATGTTGGTTAAGTTCATTACATAAGGAAACATTATTGTGAAAAGAATTGTCACTACTTACCTCTGAGCGCCTTACCTTTACGCTCTAAGCTTCTACCTTGTGATAGGTTGGGTTGTTTTACCTCTGAGCGGCACTTTTTTGCACACCATGGGCTAAATGGTCAGGTCACATGGACCCCGAAGGCTCAGAGAAGGTTGGGGGAGGGGACCCACTGGAACAGCTGTTGGGAGACAGATGGTAGCCTCCCGTCAAGGCCATCCAGCGTGTTCTTTAACGTGCACAGGGTATGGCTCTCCCGCACATGGGGCCACGGCTTAACGTCCCATCCGACGGACGGCGGCCTTTCCAAGCCCATCGGTATCCACTACTGACCGTGGGCAGGGCGGGGAATTTTGCGGAGATAAATCTCAACTCTGACCCAGCTGGGACTCGAACCTGGGAACTATAGATTACGAGCCTGGCGCGCTACCGACTGAGCCACCCCCGCCCCTCCCCTCCTTGTGATAGAATCGTCTAAATGGTAGGTCACAAGGACTCATAGAATGTTGGAGAGATGGACACACTGGACAGTGTTAGAAAACAGACGGACGCCTCCTGTTAAGGACATCCAGCGTGTTCTTTAAAGTGCACATGGGCCCACGATTTAACGTCCCATCCGATGGACGGCGACCTTTTCAAAGTCACGGTGTCCTTTTTGACCGATGGCATAACGGAGGTTAAAGAAGGAAAATTTAAACTCAGACACAGTACAGTTCAGACTCTCAGCTGAGAACTGCAAATTACGATTGTCGAGCGCTACGGATTGAACCAATCCCCATCCCTCAGCAACCATTTTTTACCCCTCTTTCTCTAGACCAGTGGTTCTCAACCTTTCATGCTTCACGTACCCCCTGGAAATGTGTACGTAACTGGCGTACCCTTTCTATAGATAGATAAAACTATAGTTATAGTATAACAATGGTTATTTTTACTTTGTTACTAGATCTACCGACTTTTGAGCTCTCACGGCGTACCCCAAAAAAATTTACCGTGTACCCCACGTTGAGAACCCCTACTCTAGATTATTTTTTATCAAAGGTCACTATAAAGGGGGGGAAACTTATAATGCACTATTTGGAGAGAAAATTTTGTGAAAAAAGTGCAAAAAAAAAACATGACGACTGTTGTGACCCATACCGGTTTATTTCAGTCACTTGTCTCTCGTAAACCTTTTTCTATTTCTGTACCTTTCAACCCCCGAAAACATTGACACATGAAAAGCAAAAGGTTTTGGGAAACTCTTTTGCCTGAAATGATACTCTTTCAAATTTCCGATTGTCGTCTTTTTCACATCGTTGTATGAAAGAAATGTGAAGATGAAAAGTGTCATCAAAATTAATGTGAATTTTCCAAACCTGGAAGCTATCGTCATCTCCTTTACATCATTATCCTCATTGCCCAGGAGATTAAAAATTTTCTTACCGATTAGGCGACAAAGTAATATCATCTATTTAGACACAATTCTGTTACAGAGTTTAAACTGTCACCTGCCATTAACTCTTTCTGGGAATTGGGATTTACTCTTGTCAAACGTCAAGATCTAATGATTCCCCCTTTAAAATCTCTCCTACCTCTTATTCCCTATCCTCCAACATCGGTTTCCTCTCCCTCAATAAGAAGATTAAGCTTTGTCGTAATGCAACACCTTAAGGAGTTGCAGCAAAATCCACCAAAGTTTCTGCTGTGCCGTTCCTATCGAATCATCTTTTCCCTAGACACTTGCTGCAGACTTGATCATCTAATCACTCTTGTCGCATTTTCATTAAATTTTAAATCCCACAACTCTCTTTTCTGTGAGCTGAAGGAGATCTCCTGGGACCTGCAAAGTCTCTAGGAGTGATGGCGGCTATTAATACTTTGTCGTTGTAGAGTCATCTCTGTTCATAAAGCCATCTAAATAATTTAAAGGTAGAAATATAGGAGAAAATAAAATAGACCTTTAAGACTTCTTACTTTCACTTGACATGTGCTCATTGCTGACAATAAATTATTCGAATTAAATCTTAATTAGTTTCCTTTTTTTTTTCAACGTGGAAATATTTTTGTTTTGATTCATTTGTGGTCGTCGTGCTATCGACTGCATTTTACTTGGCTTTAGCCCTAGCATTTTACTTGTCCCCACCCCCCCAACCTCATCATAAAATTTGTATTCTTAAAGGCCGTTATTATAATTGAAATGCTTCGGACTCGTGCGTCTCCTGCTCACTAATGATGGGCGCGAAAATTCGAGCCATAAATCTCTAGTGTGTATATCATGTACAGTCGCTCAAAAAAGTATCCGAACACTATGGTTGATTACAGAATTCAGAAAAAATATCTGGCAACGATTTTTTTAGAAATTAGTGATCTGGCAACCTTCGTGTCACCTGACACGAAGGTTTCCAGATCACTAATTTCTGAAAAAATCGTTGCCAGATATTTTTTCTGAATTCTGTAATCAACCATAGAGTTCGGATAATTTTTTCAGCGACTGTAGGTGGTCATATTATTTTGATACTAGATCGTGTGGGCTCACTCACGGAAATATTGAGCGTGTGCAGTTACCGTTCACAGCAAACTGGAGCGTGTGCAGTAACTGCACACGCTCCAGTTTGCTGTGAACGGTAACTGGAGCGTGTACAGTTGCTGTACACGCTCCATATATTTTTCCTGAATTCTGTAATCACGTGACACGAAGGTTGCCACACTAATTTCTAAAAAAATCGTTGCCAAATATTTTTTCTGAATTCTGTAATCAACCATAGCGTTCGGATACTTTTTTGAGCGACTGCAGGTGGCCATATTATTTTGATACCAGATCGTGTGGGCTCACTCACGGAAATATTGAGTGTGTGCAGTTACCGTTCACAGCAAACTGGAGCGTGTGCAGTAACTGCACACGCTCCAATTTGCTGTGAAGTAACTGGAGCGTGTACAGTTGCTGTACACGCTCCAGATATTTTTCCTGAATTCTGTAATCACGTGACACGAAGGTTGCCAGATCACTAATTTCTGAAAAAATCGTTGCCAGATATTTTTTCTGAATTCTGCAATCAACCATAGTGTTCGGATACTTTTTTGAGCGACTGTACATATTTTCCGACAATCTCCACCGATTCTTAAAAGTTCAAGAAACGAAAGAAATGCGAAGATTTTAATTTGGGTTTTTAAATTAATTTCAGCTGCTTATGATATCATGGATGATTCTATATTAGGATATATAAGTTTCAATTAAATCTCATCATTTGTTATATGGTTCATTTAAATTTATTGCGTACAGAGATACTCCGACACTTTTATCTGTTGTTGATCCTAAAGCATCTCTAAAAGGCATTGAATTTGCGGGTAGGACAATACATCTTTTCATTTATGAGAAAAGCAACAAAAAGAAATGGAGAAAATAAAATATTTTAATTCTTAATTTTTATGATCTTCCAATCAACATGGCACCCGTGATAACGAATGCGTTTTTAAAACACCGCTTCTCGAATGGAAGTTAAAAAATTCCAAGATCCATAGGTAAACACACAAAGCTCATTTGAATCATTTGTAATTTTCACATCTGACAGGCTATTTAAATATATGCTTTATTGCGATAAATTTCAAAGAGAAGGTTTACATAAAACATCACAAAAGATTTGATTATAAGAAGGAAAAAAAACTTATGTGTTTACTGTCTTTTACTACCTTGTTTGGCGAAAACATTTATTTTTCGAAAAACAGCTTAGCGTTAGTTGGACGTCCTATTGTCTATGCTGAGCTCCCTAAAATAGTTAAGCTTCAGCTTCCTTAGGGAACCTAAGGGTTCGGTTGTTTTACCTCTGAGCGGCACTTTTTTGCACACCATGGGCTAAATGGCCAGGTCACATGGACCCCGAAGGCTCAGAGAAGGTTAGGGGAGGGAACCCACTGGAACAGCTGTTGGGAGACAGATGGTAGCCTCCCGTCAAGGCCATCCAGCGTGTTCTTTAACGTTGGGTTGTTTTACCTCTGAGCGGCACTTTTTTGCACACCATGGGCTAAATGGCCAGGTCACATGGACCCCGAAGGCTCAGAGAAGGTTAGGGGAGGGGACCCACTGGAACAGCTGTTGGGAGACAGATGGTAGCCTCCCGTCAAGGCCATCCAGCGTGTTCTTTAACGTGCACAGGGTATGTCTCTCCCGCACACGGCCCACGGCTTAACGTCCCATTCGACGGACGGCGGCCTTTCCAAGCCCATCGGTGTCCCCTACTGACCGTGGGCAGGGCGGGGAATTTTGCGGAGATAAATCTCAACGCTGACCTAGCTGGGACTCGAACCTGGGAACTACAGATTACGATTATGGCGCGCTACCGACTGAGCCACCCCCGCCCCTCTCTACCGACGTCAAAACCGCCCTCCCCCCAGATAAAATAGAAAGTTTAAGTTTTGTGTAATCGATAAGAACAGCTTTTCGAAGAGGAAAGGGTTTTCTACTTTTTAAACTGGTATTTTTGGTGAATTAAACTGCACGGTCTGGTTGGAACTCCGTAGCACATGGCTGCCTGAGGATAATGATGATGATTTTTGGTGAGCAGTACTTTTTGAAGTTGAATCTCTTAGTGCATCGTGCTATTCACATGTACGCAGGTGCCAAGCAATATCCCTTTAAATTCGTCGCAGTCAACTTCAACGAAGAATGAAGAGGAACCGATTTTATTATATGAGTGTTCTTAAAATTCATTCTTAGCTCCTAAACTATGAGACCCGGATTAGAAGATGTAGCAAAAATATTTGCTTTGGTTCTGTTTATCTTTCATGTTTTCGCTCTCATCAAAATTCTTTATTGTGACATATTAGCCGCTAACTGGTCTCTGTAGAACTTGCAGAGTCATTTGTCTCATTTATTTGCGTAGCATTTAAAACTAATTATCAGTGCTTGTTGACCGGTTTTGACATTTATTAAACGAAAAGGCCTCGTTAATTATCTAGTAGCGTATCGAGTAGCACAGCAAAAGAGATTTCTTTTAAATGGTGATTAAATGAACAGCAAACATAATGCTTTTATCTAAGGTTGTGCAGAAATCACGTTTTTCTTCTAGACTCTATCGCTCTAAATATTTAAATCCTTTGATGATACTGAAGACAGAAAATTCAAAAGAGAATCTTCAAACTTAAAAATTCTTTCGATGCAAATAAATGGCGAAATGCTTACCTAGGGAGTGAAATAGAACCACTTATTTACTGTTTTTTTTACCAAATACTATTTGTTGATTGAAAGTTCTAACCGAAAGCGTCATTCCCAGCAGACGAGGTGCGGGGTTGGTTCAGTCGGTAGCGTGCCGCGCTCTAAATCTGCAGTTTCCCCGCAGTTCCCAGGTTCGAGTCCTATCTGGGTCAGCATTGAGATTTATCTTTCGGAAACTTTCCCGCCCAGGAAAGGTCTTGGTCAGTAGGGGTGGTAGGGGACACTGGTGGGTTTGGAAAGGTGCCGTCAGTCGAATGGAACGTTAAGCCGTGGCCTCGTGTGCGGGAGAGCCATATCCTGTACACGTTAAAGAAAAACTAACAGCTTCCTAATAGCTGTGCAGTTGTTCCTCTCTCCCCAGCCTTCTCGGGGTCCTTGTGACCTGGCCATTTAGCCTTTTGTGTGCAAAGAAGTGTCGCTCAGAGGTAAAATATCTGGGGTTGGGTTGTTTTACCTCTGAACGACACTTTTTTGCACACCATGGGCAAATGGCCAGGTCACATGGACCCCGAAGGCTCAGAGAAGGTTGGGGAGGGGACCCACTGGAACAGCTGTTGGGAGACAGATGGTAGCCCCCCGTCAAGGCCATCCAGCGTGTTCTTTAATGTGCACAGGGTATGGTTCTCCCGCACACGGGGCCACGGCTTAACGTCTCATCCGTCGGACGGCGGTGTACCCTACTGACCGTGGGCAGGACGGGGAATTTTGCGGAGATAAATCACAACGCTAACCCAGCTGGGACTCGAACCTGGGAACTACAGATTACGAGCCTAGCGCGCTACCGACAGAGCCACCCCCGCCCCTAACATCTGGGGTAAAACACCTTGGGTTAACAGACGACTGAGCTGCGTTGCAGTCAATTTAAAGTAATGGGCAAATTAAACTTGCTCAAGAGCGCAATCATTCAAAAGAAATGAAGCAACACTTATCCGACCAATTTTCATCACTTTAGTTTTCTTTCTGTTACCAAACCAATTTTATTCAGAGTCTCATTAACAGTCGCAGACGGCGGTGAACCCTACTGACCGTGGGCAGGACGGGGAATTTTGCGGAGATAAATCACAACGCTAACCCAGCTGGGACTCGAACCTGGGAACTACAGATTACGAGCCTAGCGCGCTACCGACAGAGCCACCCCCGCCCCTAACATCTGGGGTAAAACACCTTGGGTTAACAGACGACTGAGCTGCGTTGCAGTCAATTTAAAGTAAGAAAAATCACCGAATGCTACTTAACCGAAACATCGCAGTGAAGCATTTTAATGGTCGATGCAACTAATCCGTCGAAAGAGCTTATAAACCAACAAAATTTGAACTGTGAAAAATGATTACAAAGTACGAAAAAGCAATTTTCGTTTCATCACAAAGACTTAATAGACTATTTTTAACTTCGATATCCTCAGAAAAGATTCCATTCAAGAGAGCAAATAATTTTTTGCCTCAGTGGAAATTTCAACAACTCGTAGTAAAGAGTTACTCAACCCGTCATTGAAGAAAATTCGAAAAAAATGAGAGTGAGTATTCAAGGTATCGTCTTAGAATGCGAGGAAACTAATTAATCGTTTTAAGTTTTTTTAAATGATATTTAATGGAAGAAAGAAAATCATGGTTAGGAATAAGAAGATTAAGTGAATTATAGAATATTTATCTGCAGACAGGAACTAGAAAATTCTAGTAGGATTACGTTTCGACGCGACTGTTAATGAGACTCTGAATAAAATTGGTTTGGTAACAGAAAGAAAACTAAAGTGATGAAAATTGGTCGGATAAGTGTTGCTTCATTTCTTTTGAATGATTGCGCTCTTGAGCAAGTTTAATTCTCTTGGGAGTTGTTTGGCAAATACTGGTATTCGCGACACGAGATAAAATGAAAAATCTCAATTGTCATTGGGACTTTCAAGAATCAATGGAGATTGTGAAAAAATAGGTATGTTCATCTAAAGCAATGTTTCCCAAAGTGGGCGATACCGCCCCCTGGGGGGCGCTGGAACAATCCAGGGGGTCGGTAGTAGCCTCGGGTGCAATTGGGGGGCGGTGGAAACAAAGAAAGAAGGGAAGATAAGAAATTTTTGAAAAACCGTTCGTACATGTTTCATCTGTTGTGTAACATAGAGTTAGAGTCGAATGTTACAATGGTTGATTTTAATAAATAATTTTATAATTTCAAGCTTCAAGGGGTCTTATTTACAACAACATCTTTCTTTACTATGTTGTAGGACGTAGGTGGAAATAGAGAGACATAAAAGAACGTAAATTTGTCACTGCATCTTTCTGTTTGTTCGCTTAAAGAATGTAGATTTCCAGGGGGGCGCTGAGTCAATTTTTTTTTTCTGAAAAGGGGGCGGTAGGACAAATAAGTTTGAGAACCTCTGATCTAAATACTAAAAGTAGGCTATATAATAGTTTGGGTTGGGTTGTTTTACCTCTGAGCGGCACTTTTTTGCACACTATGGGCTAAATGGCCAGGTCACATGGACCCCGAAGGCTCAGAGAAGGTTGGGGGAGGGGACCCACTGGAACAGCTGTTGGGAGACAGATGGTAGCCTCCCGTCAAGGCCATCCAGCGTGTTCTTTAACGTGCACAGGGTATGGCTCTCCCACACACGGGGCCACAGCTTAACGTCCCATCCGACGGACGGCTGCCTTTCCAAGCCCATCGGTGTCCCCTACTGACCGTGGGCAGTGCGGGGAATTTTGCGGAGATAAATCTCAACGCTGACCCAGCTGGGACTTGAACCTGGGAACTACAGATTACGAGCCTGGCGCGCTACCGACTGAGCCACCCCCATAATAGTTAGGTCCTTTCTATGGTTTTCTATGGTAATAAAACTTGCCATTTTAACCAAGATAATAGGAAACTTGAGGACTTTGGTTCCAGATGACTGCATAGTTATCTTGTTCATTCGGTGGTTTGACTTGGCAAATATTGATGAGATTAGAAGGAGTGGCTGGTCAACCGTCATTGAGTATCATCCTAGGTAGGAAGAGAATGCTTTGGTTTGGCCATGCTGACTTCATCAGATTAGTGAATGGGTTACGAAAGGCGTACCTAAATGCCTCGCAAAATGATGGTGACTTAGAATGAAATAATGGTACAGTATTAAATAGGACCTTGTTAGGATTGGATGCAGTGTCGAAGTGCAACAGCAGCAGCTCAGGATAAGCAAAAAAAGAATAAAATTTCGCTGATTGGACTTACGTAGACCACAGCTGCCTGAGGATTGTTGTATGAGTGTAAGAATACGAAAGGAAAAAATTAAGATTCGGAATAATGAAATGAAAGGAACACATAAAACATAAACAAGCATAATCAAAGACATTCCAATGATAATCTCCATTATTTAGAATTTTCACCATTTGCGAAATCCTATTTAATTATCTCATAATTTGAGTCGTCTCCTACACCTATTTTATTTCTCAGTGTAGTTTCCTACATTGATTATTATAATCTCAGTTAAAACATCGATTGTGTTCATTTCTCTGTCGAACTTCTTATGTTTTCAAAAAAGAAACGGACTTTTCCGTTGCTGGGTGCCATCTATACCAAAAGGGATTCGGGGCGGGGGTGGCTCAGTCGGTAGCGCGCCAGGCTCGTAATCTGTAGTTCCCAGGTTCGAGTCCCAGCTGGGTCAGCGTTGAGATTTATCTCCGCAAAATTCCCCGCCCTGTCCACGGTCAGTAGGGGACACCGATGGGCTTGGAAAGGACACCGCCCGTCAGATGGGACGTTAAGCCGTGGCCCCGTGTGTGGGAGAGCCATACCCTGTGCACGTTAAAGAACACGCTGGATGGCCTTGACGGGAGGCTACCATCTGTCTCCCAACAGCTGTTCCAGTGGGTCCCCTCCCCCAACCTTCTCTGAGCCTTCGGGGTCCATGAGACCTGGCCATTTAGCCCATGGTGTGCCAAAAAGTGCCGCTGAGAGGTAAAACAACCCAACCCAACCCAAAAGGGATTCGGACGACATCGCACCCAGTTACCAATACTCCCAGGTTCCTGAAATGTCTTTTTTTTTTCTCCACTAGCCCTTGCTCTTGCCTTCGTGAGAGTGGAGAATCAGAAAGTCTTGGAAAGGCTTCCGTTCATCGCATGGGACGTTTAATCGTATCTCCATATGTTGGGTTGGGTTGTTTTACCACTGAGCGGCACTTTTTTGCACACCATGGGCTAAATGGCCAAGTCACAAGAACCCCGGAGGCTCAGAGAAGGCTGGGGGAGGGGACCCACTGGAACAGCTGTTGGGAGACAGATGGTAATCTCCTGTCAAAGCCATCCAGCGTGTTCTTTAACTTACACAGGATATGGCTCTCCGGTACCCAGAGCCACGGCTTAACGTCCCATCCGACGGACGGTGGTCTTCCAAGCCCATCAGTGTTCCCTACTGACCGTGGGCAAGGCGAGGAATTTTGCGGAGATTCTTATGCAAGAGACCTGAAGATATACTATATTAAAGAACACGCTAGATGGCGTTCATCTGTCACCTAACATCTGTCCAATGGAAATTCTTTTCCTATCTAGCTCCGTGACTGGATCTTTATGACCTGGGAATTTCTTTCACTGTGTACAAAATAAAAAAGTTCTGCTCAAAAATGGAACTATAGCCTCTGTCAAAATCTTTTTTTATCAGCCGAGCTATTTCCCTTTCTTATCATACCAATTAGGGGCGGGGGTGGCTCAGTCGGTAGCGCGTCAGGCTCGTAATCTGTAGTTCCCAGGTTCGAGTCCCAGCTGGGTCAGCGTTGAGATTTATCTCCGCAAAAATTCCCCGCCCTGCCCACGGTCAGTAGGGGACACCGATGAGCTTGGAAAGACCGCCGTCCGTCGGATGGGACGTTAAGCCGTGGCCCCGTGTGCGGGCGAGCCATACCCTGTGCACGTTAAAGAACACGCTGGAAGGCCTTGACGGGAGGCTACCATCTGTCTCCCAACAGCTGATCCAGTGGGTCCCCTCCCCCAACCTTCTCTGAGCCTTCGGGGTCCATGTGACCTGGCCATTTAGCCCATGGTGTGCAAAAAAGTGCCGCTCAGAGGTAAAACAACCCAACCCAATCATACCAATTATTTCAACGAATTACTTGAATAATTCCTTCCTCCGCCCTCTTAATGTCCTTTCTTCGAAAATAAACATCTGTTGACACTAAGCCTGTACTAATTCAAGTTTTCTTGTTCCCACAGTAATTTATCGCCATTAATTATCTTGAGTTTTCTTATGGAACAGTTAATATTTCTTAGCGGTGTCTTCAGAAACGTAATTACTGCTTTTAATCTGGACAACTGCTTGTTATGCTTTGTTTTATCGTCAACTGTCCGAGCATTTGCCCTTTGAGATTCAACAGGTATTTGTTAAATTAACACTGTTTGCAAAATCTGAAAACACTGCCCCATACGTTCAAACTTGCCTCTTAGTTTTAATCACCATTTGCATCAGCAAGTATCGTGTTCATTTGCATTTTCACAGTAGAAAATGATCCTAATAAGCATGGAACATACTGGGACGGGGTGGCTCACTTGTTAGCGCGCCAGGCTCGTAATCTGCAGTTCCCAGATTCGAGTCCCACCTGAGAAAGCGTTGAGATTCATCTCCGCAAAACTCTCCGCCCTGCTCTCAGTCAGTAGGGGGCACCGCTGGGCTGGGAAAGGCCGCCATCTGTCAGATGGGACGTTAAGCAGTAGCCCCATGTGCGGGAGCTCATACCCTGTGCACGTTAAAGAACACACTGGATGGGCTTAACTGGAGACTACCATCTGTCACTTAACAGATGTCCAGTGGGTCTCTTCCTCCCAACCTATTCTGAGTCTTCGGGGTCCTTGTGACCTGGTCATTTAGTCCATTGTGGTAAAAAAAAGTGTCACTCAGAGGAAAAACAACCCAACCCTTCCGTGCCTTATGGCCAAAATAAATCGCCCATGAAGAATTAAGGGGAAAGATTTCTTCATTCTTATTCTGATTACGGCAGGAAGTAAGGGAGGGGGGGGGGACATCAATTGGTAGACTACTCCCGTTGTGCCCTCGGCGAGAAATAGCACACCGATGATCTTTGAAAGGCCATCGTCAGTCGGATGGGACGTTAAGCATTATTCCTGTATGAACAGAAAAGCCATAACCTGTGCACGGTAAAAAAAAACACGCTGGATAGCCCTGACGAGAGATTAAATCTGTTTTCTGATAGCTGTCCAGCGGATCTACTTCGGCATCATTTTCTGGGCCCTTAGGGTCCTTGTGACCTGGCCATTTAGTCAATTATGTACAAAAAGTATCGCTCACTGATAAGAAAAATCCAATTCAACTGTTCGAGGCAAAAGAATATGAAGACTTGGACCACCTCAACGGTTACTCCGAAATATTGTGGCTTTTCTTCTACGTAAATAGGATATACAATTTGATACAAAGAGGTAAATTTTAAAATCTGACTCAAATCTGGAAACATCACGTTATTACCCTGGAAGGCTACCGATTGCATCAGTTCTTTCCTTTTGTATCCATGTCTTAATCCCTCATTTGATAGATACTTATATTATCTCTTCCCATATGACACAACTGAGCTTTTCTAATCCCATCAATTATCTTTCTCAGCAGGGAACGGAAATTACGAGAAGAAAATCTTAAATCCTTGCAACTCTCCACTCGACAGATTACCCAGTGATTCAACACCCATTCCTGGGAGCCAATATATTGGCAGAGGATGACGCTGACAGGCGGCATTTCCCTGTTGTCAAGGGATAAAGATTTGAAGTGACACAATTTCATCTTTTGGGTCATTCTGCTGGAGAGCTTTTGCAACATACAAGAGTAAGGTTTTCTATTCAATTTCTGCGTTGGGTTCGGTTGTTTTACCTCTGAGCGGCACTTTTTTTGCACACCTTGGGCTAAATGGCCAGGTCACATGGACCCCGAAGGCTCAGAGAAGGTTGGGGGAAGGGACCCACTGGAACAGCTGTTGGGAGACGGATGGTAGCCTCCCGTCAAGGCCATCCAGCGTGCTCTTTAACGTGCACAGGGTATGGCTCTCCCGCACACGAGGCCACGGCTTAACGTCCCATCCGATGGACGGCGGCCTTTCCAAGCCCATCAGTGTCCCCTACTGACCATGGGCAGGGCGGGGAATTTTGCGGAGATAAATCTCAACGCTGACCCATCTGGGACTCGAACCTGGGAACTACAGATTACGAGCCTGGCGCGCTTTCTACTGAGCCACCCCCGCCCCTCAATTTCTGCAGGAGGTAGGTTGTTGTTGTTGTTTTACCCCTGAGCAACACATTTTTGCACACAATGGGCTAAATGGTCAAGTCACAAGGACAGATCAGAGAAGATTGGGGGATGGGGACTCACCGGAAAATTGTTAGGAGACAGATGGTAGCATCCCGTCAAGGCCATCGAGTGTGTTAACTTGCAAAGGGTATGGCTCTCCCGCACACAGGGCCACAGGTTTAAGTCCCATCCGACGGATGGCGACCTTTCCAAGCCCATCGGTGTCCCCTACTGACCACAAGCAGTGCAGGGAGTTTTGCGGAGAAAAATTCGAATGCTGGCCAAAGGTGGGACTCAAACCTGGGATCTACAGATTATGAGCCTGGTGCGCTACCCATTGAACAACCTCGGCTCCACACTGTTTGTGCTAATATATATTGTTTGATACTAATATGCAAATGATATATATATTGATATTGTTTGATACTAATATGCAAATGATATATATATATTGATATTGTTTGATACTAATATGCAAATGATATATAATGATATTGTTTCATCATCATCATCATCATCATCATCATCATCATCATCATCATCATCATCATCATCATCATCATCATCATCCTCAAGCAGCCATGGGCTACGGAGGTACAACCAGACCGTGCAATTTAGTTCTCCAAGCAAGTCTATCCTGAGCTACATCTAATGCATCTGGCCACTGCACACCAATTCTAACAAAGTCCTGTTTGACATTGTCTGTCCACCGCATCCTAGGTCTCCCCTTCTTTCTGAGGCCTTTAAGCACACTGTTCATAACCCTATTCGCCAATCTATAATTATTCATACGGGCAACATGGCCAAACCAACGGAGTCTCTCTCTGCACATTATGCTGCTTAAAGGAGGTTGCCAACTCCTTTGCCTAACCTCATCATTAGTTACAAAGTTGAACCACCTAATGCCCAAGATACTGCGTAAGCATCTGGAATCAAAAACATCTAGTTTCCTGCTATCTTGTTTACAAAGTGTCCAAGCTTCACTACCATAACTAACCCTAGAAAGAACCAAACTATTATACAGTCTAATTTTAGTCTTTAGGTGTATACGCCTATTTCTCCACATTCTCCATAGGTTCTTAAAAGTCCCAGCAGCAATCCCTATTCGTCTGTTAATCTCATGCCGCACATCACCATTATCTGTTACATAGCTCCCAAGATAATTAAACTGTGACACCTGCTCAAGACTGCAACCATTCAGATTAACTGAATCACAGCCTGCCTGACCAATTTTCATCACTTTAGTTTTCTCTCTGTTTATAACCAAACCTACTCTACTACCAGTCTCATCAACAGCTCGAATGAAAGAGTTCATCTCATCAACATCATTTGCCAAAAGGGCTAAATCATCAGCATAATCTAAATCAGAAATTTTCGTATCTCCAGCCCATTTAAGGCCAAAATCTTTCCCTTGAAGTGGATTTCGCATAACATAATCAATAACCAAGCTAAAGAGAAAAGGAGACAAAATGCACCCTTGTCGAACACCAGAAGTAATGCTAAACCAATTGCTACAAGCCTTACCAACTCTCACACACGACTCAGTGTTATTATAGAGAGCTTTTATAATGTTAACTAACTTGTCTGGTATACCATATGATCTCACAATCAACCACAAATTATGACGAACGTCGAAATCAGAATTCTGAACAGAACGTCGAAATCAACATTCTGTCGACGATCAACAGAAAGTCGAAAGCCTTTTTGAAATCAACAAAGCTAGCAACCAAAGGTTTCTGAAACTCTAAACATTTCTCAAGAATCTGCCTAAGTGAAAATATCTGATCCACACATCCCCTGCCACTTCTGAATCCACATTGCTCATCACGCAATTGACTGTCAACCAGATTCTTAATTCTATTAAGCACAATCATGGAAAGAACTTTACCTGGAACAGAGAGTAGGCTGATACCCCTATAGTTATCACAAGAACTGCGATCACTTTTTTTGAAAATAGGGATAACAATAGCTCTGGTAAAATCCTTAGGAACCATGCCTTTATCATAAAAGATATTCAGAATTTCAGTCATCCAAGTGGTAACCGAAATATTCCCAGCTCTAAGCATTTCCGTAGTAATTTCATCTACCCCTGGGGATTTATGAAGTTTAAGTTTAGAAACAGCCAAAATAACTTCAGATTGTGTTATAGGGCCAACATTAAAGCCACCAATGCATCTATCATCATTGCAAACAATGGGAGTAGAACTAACTACATTGTTTAGAACATCACTGAAATGCTCAGCCCACCTAGCCATGACAGAATCCTCCCCTTCTATAACCTTACCTTGTTTATCCTTCAATCCTTGTATGCCTCTCCGTTTTCTACCACACAAAACATTAACTATCTGGTACAGCTCTCTGCTGTTGTGCTGTCTAACTGCTTCCTCGGCTTTGTCAGCCAAACCATCAAGCCAAAGATTCTTATCAGCAGCTAACTGATCCTTTACAAGTTTATTAAGGTCTCTGTAATGCTTTCTATTAAGACTAGTAGGGTATTGATTAAGGGCATTCCTGCAGTTCTTTCTTTCCGAAATAAGCTCAAGTGCCTTATCACTCAGATAATTTTGCCTCTTCTGCTCCTTTTTTCCTAAAAGAGTACTGTTAGTGTCCAAAAAAGTCTGTTTAAAATGATCCCATTCTTCCTCAACTTCAGTAGTAAGCAAACCATGACTGTCATAATGACTAAGTAACCTATCATGGTAAGCTTTGGCTATAACTGGATCTTTCAGAGCTTCAGTATTAAAAGTAAATTTTTTAACCCTAGCACAACACTTTTTAAGTTTAAGTTGCAAGACACTTTTAACAAGGTAATGGTCAGATCCAATTTCAGCTCCCCTATATGCCCTGGTATTCCTAACAGAACTAACCCATTTGCTATTAATTAATATGTAATCAATCATATTCTTATGCAGCCCATCAGGTGAAACCCATGTGTACTTATGTATGTCGCGGTGTTTGTAATAAGTGTTAGTTATTCTGAATCCATTGAGTTTACTTACCTGTAGGAGACGTTGCCCATTGCCATTGCAGCTACCAATACCAAAAGGGCCTATTACTCCTCCCCAAAGGTCAGAGTCAGTACCAACTTTGGCATTGAAGTCACCAAGAACAAGGGTAATATCTCCTTTCTTGACAGAATTCAAAATATCCTGAAGTTGTTCATAAAACCTATCCTTCTCATCCTCATCGGCATCCTCAGTGGGGGCATAACAGCAGATAACATTCAAGTCTTTAACGCTTGTCTGAAATTTTGCTGTAAGAAACCTTTCATTAATGCACTCATATCCTAGAAGAGCATCGCTAGCGTGTCTGCTGAGAAGCAGACCCACGCCTTGGTGATGCTTATTGTCGTCCCTCCCTGAAAATAGAAATTTAAGATTATTTTTAAGAATCTGACCTTTATCTGTCCATCTGGTCTCTTGCAAGTCGAGAATATCTAAATTTTAACGGTGGAATTCATGTGTGAGGACATCAAGAGAAAAAGCTCTGTGCAGAGTCCTCACATTCCAACTATCTATGGAGAGAAAATGGTTAGTGGGATGTTTAAAGAAACTATGTTTATTGAGAGAGGGAATGCCGACAATATCAAACAGCCCCCTAATCGCAGACATTGGGAAAAGACCCGTTCCCCCACTACTAAAGGCTGAAGCCATCTACACTGGAAGACTTCCTCCAATGTAGAATTTGACGATGCCAATAGAAGCAAAGAGTTCAAGTGCCTGCGATGACTTCTGCTCAGGATTATCCACCAGCTGATAAACATATCCTGTGAATCTATTCACTTGGGGCTGTCAACCCACAAACAAACAGAAAACACAGCGGAAGATTTTCCCTCCACAGAAGCCCACCAGTGCAGCAAAATCAGGATCCATAATCAAGCTCAGAGCCATATATCTGTCCAGTCCAGTAGGTTTATATGGTCAGCACCAGGACCCTGTGTGGTTGACCACTCCTCAGCAGGGTAGAAAAAAAAGAAAAGTAGCCATAGTTGTCCAGATCAGTAGGCCATACTAATCTGGCAGCCCTCCCCTTCCGTTCACTTCCACAAGAGAGTATCTCTTTTGAAAGTTACTAACGGTCCGCACCACGAGAAGGCGGGGTCGGACATTAGGTGCTAGGCCTGGCCGGTTCTATGCATCATCAGAGGGGATTGGTGCATAGTTCTCCTTCCAGTGACTACCTAGCTACCATTTACAGACCTATTGTTTGATACTAATATGCAAATGATATATATATATATATTGATATTGTTTGATACTAATATGCAAATGATATATATATTGATATTGTTTGATACTAATAGCAAATGATATATATATATTGATATTTTTTGATACTAATATGCAAATGATATATATATATTGATATTGTTTGATACTAATATGCAAATGATATATATATTGATATTGTTTGATACTAATATGCAAATGATATATATATATATTGATATTGTTTGATACTAATATGCAAATGATATATATATATTGATATTGTTTGATACTAATATGCAAATGATATATATATATATATTGATATTGTTTGATACTAATATGCAATGGGGGTTGAGTCCCAGATATTTGTTAATTTGACGCAGAAGAAACTGGGAACCTTACTTTCTTACCCTCATGTAACCAGGGAACGACATTCAGCGCTGAACGAAATTTGTAATATGCTCTTTATGAATTTACAAACTTGAAAGAAAAAAATAGATACCACCACAAGCCAACCCAACTCTCAACCCTTGGGATCTCTGAGTACCCATTTTGTACAAAAAAATGCTCTCATACGTAAAACAGCCAAGCTTTCCTAATGGTGAGCTCCCTGTTGCCTAAAACTAACCCCATCTGCGACGTATTCAATTATAGGTTCTGTTCCCTGTCGTTGTTCAAAAGCAGATGCCAGTCTGTAACGAGAAATCCAGCCGCAACACGTGACACGCAGACCAGCTCTGCAATCTCCGGAACAAGAGCAGCTAATCGTTGCTGCCCTTTGCCAAAGTCAAACTTGTAATTAATCATGATAATGGCCCTCAGAGGTAGTGTGGGACTCACGTGGCGGCAAATCTTACACAGATGGATGAACACTACCCCGGAGAACAAAGCTTCTCCTAACAATCGTGTCTATAAAATTAACAGCTAAAATCTCACGAACTCTCCAAAATTGCCAGGAAACGAGAGGAGAGTCTACATCTCTGCTTCCAAATCAATTGTCCAATTAACATCATTGTAAGGTTTGTCGTGATTATTGATAAAATATATCCTTTTCGTAATACTTAACGTACAAAATAAACAAAACTTTGAAACATTCCTGGTATAGTGGAAGTTGGGTTGTTTTACCTCTGAGCGGCACATTTTTTGCACACCATGGGCTAAATGGCCAGGTCACATGGACCCCGAAGGCTCAGAGAAGGTTGGGGGAGGGGACCCACTGGAACAGCTGTTGGGAGACAGATGTTAGCCCCCCGTCAAGGCCATCCAGCGTGTTCTTTAACGTGCACGCACACGGTGCCACGACTTAACGTCCCATCCGACGGACGGCGGCCTTTCCAAGCCCATCGGTGTCCCTTACTGACCGTGGGCAGGGCAGAGAATTTTGCGGAGATAAATCTCAACGCTGACCCAGCTGGGACTCAAACCTGGGAACTACAGATTACGAGCCTGGCGCGCTACCGACTGAGCCACCACCGCCCCAGGTAAAGTGGAAGAATCTAGTGATTGTTGGGATCATCCAAGGAAGGAAGGTAATATGATGGGGAAGTAAATCTGCAATAAAATGAGGATTCAGAAATGAGAGCGCTTGATGTTCAAAATTTTAGATGTAAATAATTTAGATCTATAACGAAATATAGCAGGTTCCGTTGTTTTACCTCTGAATAGCACTTTTTCGCACCAAATGGGTTAAATGAACAAGTCACAAAGGATGAGAGAAAGTTGGGACGGGATAAGTTTTAGCAGACAGATGGAAACCTCTTGTAAAGACATCCAGAATGCTCTTTAAAGTTACTCTTCCGAACACGAGCCCCGCCCTGCCCACAGTCAATAGAGGACACCGATGGGCTTGGAAAGGCCGCCGTCCGTCGGATGGGACGTTAAGCCGTAGCCCCGTGTGCGGGAGAGCCATACCCTGTGCACGTTAAAGAACACGCTGGATGGCCTTGACGGGAGGCTACCATCTGTCTCCCAACAGCTGTTCCAGTGGGTACACTGAGCCTTCGGGGTCCATGTGACCTGGCCATTTAGCCCATGGTGTGCAAAAAAAGTGCCGCTCAGCGGTAAAACAACCCAACGTTAAAGAACATGCTGGATGGCCTTGACGAGAGGCTACCATCTGTCTTCCAACAGCTGTTCCAGTGGGTCCCCTCCCCCAACCTTCTCTGAGCCTTCGGGGTCCATGTGACCTGGCCATTTAGCCCATGGTGTGCAAAAAAAGTGCCGCTCAGAGGTAAAACAACCCAACCCAACCCAAGCCCTTGCGGGAAAATATGTGATCGAAGTTGTGTGTTCATCCCGACAACGCTCCTCTTCATCAATGGCGAATTAAGATATCTGACGGCTCTAGGGGCAAAAGATTCGTGAGGCCCCAAACTCTCTGGGGAGTGTATATGGTAGGGGAGGAAGGGGTAGAGGTATTTACTTTGCAAAATATTTTGCAACCTACATATAGGAAAAATGCATACAGCCGGTTAAATAAAATGAATTGCAGAAATGAATAAATGAAAAATTTAATACGTATGCATTATTTAAAATTGGCCTTAGTGAAAAGCAAACAAAACACAAAGCTTAAATATAAACCCAAAAAATTATCTGTTTGTTTTAGTGTATTTAACAAAAATCGCGTCTTATTTGGCATTGATCCAAACAAAAACACGAAATGTGTACATAAATAGTACATTACAATGATTGTAAATTATTTTACTCAATATCTGAAGAAAAACAATGTCGAGTTTTGAGTGCTCTTGGGCCCCCATGAGTGTCGAGTTTTGAGTGCTCTTGGGCCTCCATGAGTGTCGAGTTTTGAGTGCTCTTGAGCCCCCATGAGTGTCGAGTTTTGAGTGCTCTTGGGCCTCCATGAGTGTCGGGTTTTGAGTGTTCTTGAGCCCCCATGAGTGTCGAGTTTTGAGTGCTCTTGGGCCTCCATGAGTGTCGAGTTTTGAGTGCTCTTGGGCCTCCATGAGTGTCGGGTTTTGAGTGCTCTTGAGCCCCCATGAGTGTCGAGTTTTGAGTGCTCTTGGGCCTCCATGAGTGTCGAGTTTTGAGTGCTCTTGAGCCCCCATGAGTGTCGAGTTTTTGAGTGCTCTTGAGCCCCCATGAGTGTCGAGTTTTGAGTGCTCTTGGGCCTCTATGAGTGTCGAGTTTTGAGTGCTCTTGGGCCCCCATGAGTGTCGAGGCCCTAGACTAGCGCGTCATGCGGTCATCATAAACTGCTTCACATTCAGCATTATCAGTGAAGCAATTTTTGGGTCGAAACCAAATTACAACTATATAACGCATGATTTCATGAAAGGGATCCGTTCTGAAAATGTGGAGCAGATAAAGAGATGGTACCTAAGAATAATTCCCAAAGTGGACTTCAGAAAGAGTTTCAAAGCATGAAAGACCAAAGTGGAGAATTGCGTTAGGGCCAATTTTTGATTTCCGTAATTTTACAATAAATGTTTATTGAAGCCTCTTTTTTTGCTACATCTCGTATGGACAAAAAACAGTGACTTCGAGGAACAGGACCTCAGCAGAAAAACTATGCTTCAAACCCAGATCCCTTTGATCTACAACCAAACACGCTACCATTCGGCCACAGGATGGGTTGGGTTGTTTTACCTCTGAGCGGCACTTTTTTGCACACCATGGGTTAAATGGCCAGGTCACATGGACCATAAAGTCTCAGAGAAGATTGGGGGAGGGGACCCACTGGAACAACTGTTGGGAGAAAGATGGTAGCCTCCCGTCAAGGCCATCCAGCGTGTTCTTCAACGTGCACAGGGTATAGCTCTCCCGCACACGGGGCCACGGCTTAACGTCCCATCCGACGGACGGCGGCCTTTCCAAGCCCATCGGTGTCCCCTACTGGCCGTGGGCAGGGTGGGAAATTTTGCGGAGATAAATCTCAACGCTGACCCAGCTGGGACTCGAACCTGGGAACTACAGATTACGAGCCTGGCGCGCTACCGATTGAGCCACCCCCGCCACAGGATGACTTAGTAATGAAATGTATATATATATACCCACACACACATAGGCTTTTTGTGGCCTTTGGTAAGCGTCAGCTCTATTGTACATAAATCCGTTACTCATTGACAAAGCGAAAAATTGATCAGCCCCATTTAAGTAATTCAGTTTTCAGAAGATCAATGCATCGATTGATGGATATTTCGTACACTGATGTTATATTGAAACTTTAAAGTGATAGAATGATACTTTCTCAGAGAAGTCATCAAGAAGTTACTTCGTCTACTTCGAGTTGCTTACGAGCAAGATTTCTTCTCTTTTTCACCGACAGCAAACATCATCGTAACTCAATCACCAGTTCCTCTCGCCAACAACCTGCTCCGTTAAGACGTCAACTTCAATTGTTTTGTTCCACTTTAGTGTCACATCACTTAATACTTCCATTTTTTTTCCTACTGGATAAGCCGACCTCTCGCCCATCTACGCACTTCTCCGACCCCCCTCAAGTTTAATTCTGGCCATTAGCACAGATTCCTGACGGCATCATCTGTCATCAGACGGCTGTGTCATTTTTTTAAAAAGTGCTTCGACTTAACTGACTTAACTGTAAACACAAAAGTTAGAGAGAATAGCAGACAAGTTAAATCTCTGTTTCTAAGAATGTTTCAATGAGTATGAAATGCAAACGCATTGAAACAATCAAGGATTATTTTTTCGTCCTTCTCCAAAAATATTTCTGTTGGAAAAACGATAAAAAAACCTTCCCGTCATCAAAGCGTTAATAAATAGAATTCGAGTGGATAGAAATGATTTTCTAAGAGGAGAGCGAAGAAGGAAGTTGATTGTTTCCATGGTGATAAAGAAACAGGAAATAACAGAATTCTTTAATACTTTCAGCACATTAAATTGCTGGTCTTCTGAGTACAGTCGCTCAAAAAAGTATCCGAACACTATGGTTGATTGCAGAATTCAGGAAAAATATCTGGCAACGTTTTTTTTTTTGAAATTAGTGATTTAGCAACCTTCGTGTCACGTGATTACAGAATTCAGAAAAAATATCTGGAGCGTGTACAGCAACTGTACACGCTCCAGTTACCGTTCACAGCAAACTGGAGCGTCTGCAGTTACTGCACACGCTCCAGTTTACTGTGAACGGTAACTGCACACGCTCAACAATTCTGTGAGTGGGCCCACACGATCCAGGTCTTTGTGAACTCACACGATCCAATGTGCTGTGAACATTAACCGCAACCGCTCCAGTTTGCTGTGAACGGTAACTGCACACGCTCCATATTCATTGCATTATATATTCATACGCATTATATACATTAAAAAATATCCGAACACTGTGGTTGATTACAGAATTCAGAAAAAATATCTGGCAACGATTTTTTTTAGAAATTAGTGATCTGGCAACCTTCGTGTCACGTGACACGAAGTTTGCCAGATCACTGATTTCTAAAAAAATCGTTGCCAGATATTTTTTCTGAATTCTGTAATCAACCATAATGTTCGGATACTTTTTTGAGCGGCTGTACATATCAAATTGATTATACGAGTATATCATTGTTATAATAAACGTATGCATAACATCATCATAATTTAAGTGTGCCGCGGTCTATAGGTTCAAGTGTGACGTGAGATAAAAAAGGTTGAAAAACACTGCTCTAATGCAAGGTTACTCAAATGAAGTTAAGCGATATGTATTTGTTTCCCATCGGAGAAATGTATGAAAATTTCAGAAGTAATAATAAAACAAATATAAGAGCGAAAAATAAAAGCAAATATAAAATCAGTTATGTGGGGTTTTCTTTGCTTCACCTTGTGTATATCTTTTACATCTGACAAAGCGAAAAGATCCGAAGTTCAAGAAAAATTAAATCATCTGGCCAATTTGAAAATGCAATTGACTAGACCTACTATAGCACAGTCAATGTGCTAAATAATTACTCCAGTCAATGATAGGACGACCTTATAGTGTTGAATTTTTATTATTTCCAATTAGTTAGATTATTTTACCTCTGAGAGGCACTTTTTTGTACACAATGGGCTAAATGGCCAGGTCACAAAGACCCCCTAGGTGCCAGAGAACGTTTGAGGAAGGGCAGCCACTGGACAGCTGTAAGGAGAAAAATGGTATCCCTCCCCCCCATCAAGAGCCATTCAGAGTATTCTTTAACCTGCTTACGGGGCGGGGGTGGCTCAGTCGGTAGCGCGAAAGGCTCGTAATCTGTAGTTCCCAGGTTCGAGTCCCAGTTGAGTCAGCGTTAAGATTTATCTCCCGCAAAATTCCCCGCCCTGCCCACGGTCAGTGGGGGACACCGATGGGCTTGGAAAGGCCACCGTCCGTCGGATGGGACGTTAAGCCGTGGCCCCGTGTGCGGGAGAGCCATACCCTGTGCACGTTAAAGAACACACTGGATGGCCTTGACGGGTTGGGTTGTGTTGTTTTACCTCTGAGCGGCACTTTTTTGCAGGCCTTAACGGGAGGCTACCATCTGTTTCCTAACAGCTGTTCCAGTGGATCCCCTCCCCCAACCTTCTCTGAGCCTTCGGGATCCATGTGACCTGGCCATTTAGCCCATGGTGTGCAAAAAAGTGCCGCTCAGAGGTAAAACAACCCAACTCTCATCGTTACCTACAATTCTCCGAATATTCATCATCAAGCCAACTCTACGGCAAGCTTCATTAATGCCTCTAACAACAAAACTCATCTACAGCGTCGTTAACGAACAAATCTGAATCATCCCCGTAATTCAAATCAACAGATCTTTCAGACATTCGTAGAAATTCCTATTCCAAGAGAATAACATTAGAACTCTGCATGAAAGCAACTATCATTTCTTCTCATAAATTGGTGAGCTACAAGCCAATTAACCCTAGCCCGTGTTGTAGAGGTTAGTATCATGGCAAACAACTGAATTAACCTTCCACATTTGCCGAATGAATATTTCTCATTCCAGCATCTTATACGTTGCTCTCATTCTCCTTTTACATCCACAAGGCAATAAAACGGTCTCATTCTGGTCGTTAGTTTCTCCTTAATTTGAACAAAGCTCGACGTTCAGATGTCTAAATGGTCACATTCGAGTCTAATGGTTTCTCTTCCCAACCAAGTGCTAAGTATGTTTGGCTCCTTTGGCTCCATGACTTTCTTTCCTCTCTAGGGAAGAGGTGTATGTACTGGCTGCTTAGTTATGGCTCAAATATGTTTTGATCATCCAAACTTTTTATATTCTTTAAGGGACGTTTGAAAAATAAACAGAGATAGATTACACTCGGTTCCTCAAATCATGTGCAATACAAAATGAAAATTGCTAGCAAAGGTTTGAACCCAGAACCGTCGAAAAAACCAGAAATCATGGATTTGGGTTGGGTTGTTTTACCTCTGAGCGGCACTTTTTTGCACACCATGGGGTAAATGGCCAGGTCACATGGACCCCGAAGGCTCAGAGAAGGTTGGGAGAGGGGACCCACTGGAACAGCTGTTGGGAGACAGATGGTAGTCTCACGTCAAGACCATCCAGCGTGTTCTTTAACGTGCACAGGGTATGGCTCTCCCGCACACGGGGCCACGGCTTAACGTCCCATCCGACGGACGGCGGCCTTTCTAAGCCCATCGGTGTCCCCTACTGATCGTGGGCAAGGCGGGGAATTTTGCGGAGATAAATCTCAACGCTGACCCAGCTGGGACTCGAACCTGGGAACTACAGATTACGAGCCTGACGCGCTACCGACTGAGCCACCCCCGCCCCTTCCTCTCTAGGGAAGAGGTGTATGTACTGGCTGCTTAGTTATGGCTCAAATATGTTTTGATCATCCAAGCTTTTTATATTCTTTAAGGGACGTTTGAAAAATAAACAGAGATAGATTACACTCGGTTACTCAAATCATGGGCAATACAAAATGAAAATTGCTAGCAAAGGTTTGAACCCAGAACCGTCGAAAAAACCAGAAATCATGGATTTGGGTTGGGTTGTTTTACCTCTGAGCGGCACTTTTTTGCACACCATGGGGTAAATGGCCAGGTCACATGGACCCCGAAGGCTCAGAGAAGGTTGGGAGAGGGGACCCACTGGAACAGCTGTTGGGAGACAGATGGTAGTCTCACGTCAAGACCATCCAGCGTGTTCTTTAACGTGCACAGGGTATGGCTCTCCCGCACACGGGGCCACGGCTTAACGTCCCATCCGACGGACGGCGGCCTTTCTAAGCCCATCGGTGTCCCCTACTGATCGTGGGCAAGGCGGGGAATTTTGCGGAGATAAATCTCAACGCTGACCCAGCCGGGACTCGAACCTGGTAACTACAGATTACGAGCCTTACGCGCTACCGACTGAGCCACCCCCGCCCCTTCCTCTCTAGGGAAGAGGTGTATGTACTGGCTGCTTAGTTATGACTCAAATATGTTTTGATCATCCAAGCTTTTTATATTCTTTAAGGGACGTTTGAAAAATAAACAGAGATAGATTACACTCGGTTCCTCAAATCATGGGCAATACAAAGTGAAAATTGCTAGCAAAGGTTTGAACCCAGAACCGTCGAAAAAACCAGAAATCATGGATTTGGGTTGGGTTGTTTTACCTCTGAGCGGCACTTTTTTGCACACCATGGGCTAAATGGCCAGGTCACATGGACCCCCGAAGGCTCAGAGAAGGTTGGGAGAGGGGACCCACTGGAACAGCTGTTGGGAGACAGATGGTAGTCTCACGTCAAGACCATCCAGCGTGTTCTTTAACGTGCACAGGGTATGGCTCTCCCGCACACGGGGCCACGGCTTAACGTCCCATCCGACGGACGGCGGCCTTTCTAAGCCCATCGGTGTCCCCTACTGATCGTGGGCAAGGCGGGGAATTTTGCGGAGATAAATCTCAACGCTGACCCAGCTGGGACTCGAACCTGGGAACTACAGATTACGAGCCTGACGCGCTACCGACTGAGCCACCCCCGCCCCTTCCTCTCTAGGGAAGAGGTGTATGTACTGGCTGCTTAGTTATGGCTCAAATATGTTTTGATCATCCAAGCTTTTTATATTCTTTAAGGGACGTTTGAAAAATAAACAGAGATAGATTACACTCGGTTCCTCAAATCATGGGCAATACAAAGTGAAAATTGCTAGCAAAAGTTTGAACCCAGAACCGTCGAAAAAACCAGAAATCATGGATTTGGGTTGGGTTGTTTTACCTCTGAGCGGCACTTTTTTGCACACCATGGGCTAAATGGCCAGGTCACATGGACCCCCGAAGGCTCAGAGAAGGTTGGGAGAGGGGACCCACTGGAACAGCTGTTGGGAGACAGATGGTAGTCTCACGTCAAGACCATCCAGCGTGTTCTTTAACGTGCACAGGGTATGGCTCTCCCGCACACGGGGCCACGGCTTAACGTCCCATCCGACGGACGGCGGCCTTTCTAAGCCCATCGGTGTCCCCTACTGATCGTGGGCAAGGCGGGGAATTTTGCGGAGATAAATCTCAACGCTGACCCAGCTGGGACTCGAACCTGGGAACTATAGATTACGAGCCTGACGCGCTACCGACTGAGCCACCCCCGCCCCTTCCTCTCTAGGGAAGAGGTGTATGTACTGGCTGCTTAGTTATGGCTCAAATATGTTTTGATCATCCAAGCTTTTTATATTCTTTAAGGGACGTTTGAAAAATAAACAGAGATAGATTACACTCGGTTACTCAAATCATGGGCAATACAAAGTGAAAATTGCTAGCAAAGGTTTGAACCCAGAACCGTCGAAAAAACCAGAAATCGTGGATCTGAAATTTTTCCGTTCTTGAAAATAAATCACCACAAAAAGCAAATTATGAAAAGTCTACAAATAAATAATGCACATACTAAATTATGGTACGCAATGTTATAAATAATTTTAATAATAAATTTATTCATAAAAATTATAAAAAATAATAAAGGGGAGGGGGGGTGTCAAGTGACACGATCGGTCCGGAAAAAAATGAAAAGGAGGCCAAGAGAGTGGATTTTAATTGTAATATAACGTTTTCTTCTCTGTTTCAGAAAAAATTTATTGTAAAATGCGTGAAATTTGCAGAAATCGAAATTTTTTTTTTTGTCCCGATTATAATTTTTTTTGTTTTTTTAGGGAGGGGGGGTCTTTGCTCACCCCTCTAGATCACGACCTATTTATAAAAATATATCAAAGAAAAGAATCAATTGGGTGATGAAAAGTAAATTGATTATAATCTATCAATATACTTTACATCACCCAATTGATTCCTTTCTCTGTTTTTTTTTTTAATATATCAATTATTATCATTTTCCATATCTTCCGTGGACCTCTCTTACAGTACGTTCATATTTTAATTATCAAATTAATATATTTAATATCATTAATCTCCTGAAAGTTTGTAATCCAAGCACCTAGTTCTTCTAACATATACTAAATTTAGCTTCTAACATAAACTAAATTTAGGGCTGTAATCCAGCCCTAAAATTATTATATGTAATATCATTAAATATCATAATTTGACGTACTGTGATGTACTGTACTTTGATGTACTGTAAGAGAGGTCCACGGAACCAAATCTGAAATGACACACTAATATGGTCATCGCTAAATCATTTAAATCTGAAGCCCACCGTTCACAAAAAATTCTTAATGTATATAATATTTTAATAAACGGTCATTAGTATGATGAGATAGAAACTGAATTTCTGTTTCTTCTCATCAATTAACAGTTTACGTTATGCTGCTTGCTCGTGGGCAAGTAGGATGGATAATGGACAGTTAATGGATGAGACGTTTAAGCTCTGAACAACACTTTCTTTTGCATGCAATGAGTTAAAAGTCTAGGTCACAAAGACCCAGGGCTCGGAAAAGGAAAGCGGAAGGGGATCCACTAGACAGTTGCTAGGAGACATGGAAACTTCCGGTCAAGACCATCCCGTGTGTTTTTTAACATGCACATAGTAAGGCTCTCCTGCGCACGAAGCCATGGCTTAACGTCCCATCAATGAATGGTGGTCGTTACAACACAATGAGGCTGCATAGTTGATTAATGAGTACTAGATCACTGATTGATTTAACTATCAATTGCTGGTCAATCAAGGTGGAATAAACCACTGTTCTATGAGATCATTGGTTGATTGACAAGTAATTAATAGCTCAATCAACCAATGACTTCGCGGTATATTGTTAGATTGGTTTAGAAATTATTTATCAGACAGATACACAATTACTAAAATAAAAAACTGCTACAGCAGAAAAGTAATTACACGATGTGGAATTCCCCAAGGCTCAATTTTAGGTCCTTTATTCTTCCTAGTATACATAAATGATTTGCTCAATACAAAATTAAATAGTGCTATTTATCTATATGCTGACGACATTGTTTTAATAAGGGGCGGGGGTGGCTCAGTCGGTAGCGCGCCAGGCTCGTAATCTATAGTTCCCAGGTTCGAGTCCTAGCTGGGTAAGCGTTGAGATTTATCTCCGCAAAATTTCCCCGCCCTGCCCACGGTCAGTAGGGACACCGATGGGCTTGGAAAGGCCGCCGTCCGTCGGATGGGACGTTAAGCCGTGGCCCCGTGTGCGGGAGAGCCATACTCTGTGCACGTTAAAGAACACGCTGGATGGCCTTGACGGGAGGCTACCATCTGTCTCCCAACAGCTGTTCCAGTGGGTCCCCTCCCCCAACCTTCTCTGAGCCTTCGGGGTCCATGTGACTTGGCCATTTAGCCCATGGTGTGCAAAAAAGTGCCGCTCAGAGATAAAACAACAACAAACAAACAATTGTTTTAATAAACAGTCAAAAATATTTAAATGATAGCATTTCAGAGGTTCAAACAGATTACAATAATATTATTAGATGGTTAAATCATAATAAAATCTATTTAAATGAGAAAGAAACAAAATTGATGATTATTCATTCACCAGGATTTCATATTCATCAAAACCTCTTTATCAAAACTCATAAAATAAATTGCAGAAAAAAGGATGCTTCAAATTATGAATCATTATGTAATTGTCCACTTGTTGAGCAAGTAAATAAAATAAATTACTTAGGAATCATTTTTGATTAATATTTTAGGTGGAATGCCCATATATCCCACATATGTGAAAGCTTGAGAATATCGGCGATAAAAATTCAAAAACTGAAATACGTATTAAATATGGAAACATGTGTCCTATTTTATAAAGCAATATGCGAATCTATTTTAAATTATGGAATAATTGTGCATGGAACAACTAACTTAACTAACATAAATAAAATAGAAAAACTGCAGTCTATAATAGCTAAAAATATTATTCCGTTTCATTTGCAAAAAAATTATAAAACTTCTACCGATAGATTAAAATTTTTAAATCTTTTATCCTACAGCAATTTATATAAATATAATGTAATAATTAACAATTTTTTTGACGAAACTTACAAACTAAAATTTCAACATAATAAAAATACAAGACTTCAAAACCAAGGTTATTACAAATTGCCAAATTTTGGAAATAATTACGGGAAACATACCTCCGAATATCAAGTACCACTTATATTTAATGCTATTCCAAAAGAATTACTAAATATAGATTCTTTTAAAAGACTTAAAATGGAATTAAAAAATTATTTGGTACTTTCTAGTTAGCTGATTTTTATGTGTTGTGTTTTGTGGATTTATTTGATGTACACCATTTTTGTGGCTGAATGACCTATGTTTAATATAATTTATTCATTTTCCTGCAGATAAGCTATTTAGCTTTGCGGGTCAAAGTGTAAATGTATTTGTATTCTTTACTCTTATGAATAAAAATTATATTCTAAAAAAAAAACCGCCAGTCGCATTCTCATTTCTTTAATATTTGCCACTGCATTACATTCGACATAACTCAGCCTTGAAGATTTTCGTTCTGTGCGAATACTTTGCCATTAAAGAGGACAATTCTGTGTCTGAGCTTTCACAGATGTTTATTCTTAATACCTGTTTACAGTCTGCATCCTGTGATGAATCTGGTTTATACGCCTCTTAAAGAGTGCATCGTTGTTCGCTGATCCTGTTTGGATGGATTTCGAAACTGAAACTATGATTTATCAAACCCAGCTGATGATTGGCTCTTCATCTCGTCACTCAACTCACTGCTCTACATTACTAACGTTTTCATGATATTGGGATAAGACAATACTTATAAACTACGAGTCACGAATCGATTTCTATTAAATCTCCCTCACATTACATCCAAATTTTTCACCCATACAGCTTGTGTTGGGATTTACCTCCACTAACCGCCACTCTGCTTTCGGTCAGAAAAGCCACTATCAAAGCCACTATCCATCGGATGGTATATAAAGCTGTGGGCCAGTGCACATTAACCCATTCACTACACAATTTTAATTTCAACCACTTTCTGTCTCATCATGGTTGAAATTATAATCATTGAGGATTTACTCATTAACGTATGTCATGAACTTGGTATGTCATGAACATGTAGTATTCCATGTCACGTATGTGCAGTGAACGTATTAATGAATATATTAGATGGCCTTGATGAGAGGCTTTCATGTCTCTTAGCAGCTGTCCAGTTGCTCCCTATCCTCCAATCTTCTCCGAGTCCTTCTGACCTGGCCATTTAGTCCATTATGTACAAAAAAACTGCGTTCGGAGACGAAATAATCCAACCCTTCAAACTTTATTCTTCAGTTATGAATTTAGACGGATCTTATTTCTTTCCCACTTATTCTTAAAAGTGAAATTAGATACAGCTCGGGTTATTCATATTTACTTGGCTTGTTTTATCTGTTATTGCACTTTTTTACTTAATATTGAGTTAAATGACAGTCATTAAATCCCAACGATAGGAAATCCACTAAACGTTTAAGACAGAGGGAATCTTCCATCGAGAAAATCCAGCGTTTTTTTCAACATTCACAATGTTTCAGATATCTTGAACATTAGGCCGAGAGCAATGTCTCCTCCAACGGAGAGTCGCTTTTCTCACTAGGAACAGAACACGAATTAAAAAAATAAAAAATAAACACCCCCTCAAGCAGCAGCTTGCCACAGAAGTCTGACAGGAGCCTGTCAGTTTATGTGCCATAGTAGAAGGTCTGAGAGGATGGCAGACCTCAGCAGAAAAACGACACCCGGGGCTCGAACCCAGATTCTTTAGATCAGTAGCCAAGCACGCTAACCACTCGGCCATGGGAATTAGTGGAGACTTAACGCAGTCAGAGTGCCATCCAGTGACTGAGTGGTTAGCATATTTGACTTCTGATGAAAGGGACCTGGGTTCGAGCTCCGGGTAAGGCATAAATGTTTCTCATTTGCATTATCTTTCTACTGAAATCGCTTTCCTAACATATCTGCTCTATGGCGTATTAGATAGGCTACTCTCAGACCTGTGGCAAGCAGCTGCTTGAGAGACGGGGGAAGAGGGTTATTATTTTTTACTGCAGGCAGTCACTCGAAGCTCTTAACATCAGAATTCGAGACAGGCGTGGTGCAACCTCCTTCCTGTCATTATGAAGAATATAAAAGATTTGGCAGTGTGCACGTGAAAATTCAAACCAGTCATAGTACAACTGGAAATGAAAATGTGTCAATCGTATTAGATTTTGGGTTGGGTTGTTTTACCTCTGAGCGGCACTTTTTTGCACACCATGGGCGAAATGGCCAGGTCACATGGACCCCGAAGGCTCAGAGAAGGTTGGGGGAGGGGACCCACTGGAACAGCTGTTGGGAGACAGATGGTAGCCTCCCGTCAAGGCCATCCAGCGTGTTCTTTAACGTGCACAGGGTATGGCTCTCCCGCACACGAGACCACGGCTTAACGTCCCATCCGACGGACGGCGGTCTTTCCAAGCCCATCGGTGTCCCCTACTGACCGTGGGCAGGGCGGGGAATTCTTGCGGAGATAAATCTCAACGCTGACCCAGCTGGGACTCGAACCTGGGAACTACAGATTACGAGCCTGGCGCGCTACCGACTGAGCCACCCCCGCCCCAATCGTATTAGAACCATAAGGTTTAATGTCTATACTTGTTCATTGCTAAATTTATTACGTCCATTTGTACATATATGTTAAATTTTGCAACGTAGTACAGTCGGTCAAAAAAGTATCCGAACGCTCTGGTTGATTACAGAATTCAGAAAAAAATATAGGGCAACATTTTTTTTAGAAATTAGTGATCTGGCAACCTTCGTGTACAGTACACGAAGGTTGCCAGATCACTAATTTCTAAAAAAATCGTTGCCCTATATTTTTTCTGAATTCTGTAATCAACCATAGCGTTCGGATACTTTTTTGAGCGACTGTACAAACAGTTCTTTAAAATAAAAGCATTATTTCTAGTTCGATATAACCACTAAATTAAATTTTGCAACGTAGTACAAACAGTTCTTTAAATAAAAGCATTATTTCTAGTTCGATATAACCACTAAATATAAATAAAAAAAATAAATACCCCCTCAAGCAGCTGCTTGCCACAGAGGTCTGACAGGAACCTGTCAATTTATATGCCATAGTACAAGGTCTGAGAGGATAGCAGGCCCTCAGCAGAAAAACGACACAAACAGCCATGCCTTACCCGGGGCTCGAACCCAGGTCCCTTAGATCAGTAGCCAAGCGCGCTAACCACTCGGATAACGAATATAAAAAGAAAAAACAAAAGATCATACAGCAAAGGGTTTTTTCACTATTGTAAATTTTGTTCAGCTCTTGGAGAGTCCCGTTTTCCAAAAGAACATCTTTAAGTAAATAAACTCAAAAATTTGTTTCTCAAACTCAAAATTTTGAAAACCTGATTACCCTACTATAAAAGATCATAACAACAACCCATTCTATTTATTTCCACACTCGCCGAATTCTGAAGCTTTCCTAATCTGCCCATTACACGAATAGATCTTCAAAAAAAAATTCATATTTTTCTATATTGCATATACGTTGCTTGACTTTCGCAGGAAAGCATTCCATGGTTTTGGGGGCGGGGGTGGCTCAGTCGGTAGCGCGCCAGGCTCGTAATCTGTAGCTCCCAGGTTCGAGTCCCAGCTGGGTCAGCGTTGAGATTTATCTCCGCAAAATTCCCCGCCTTGCCCACGGTCAGTAGGGGACACCGATGGGCTTGGAAAGGCCGGCGTCCGTCGAATGGGACGTTAAGCCGTGGCCCCGTGTGCGGGAGAGCCATACCCTGTGCACGTTAAAGAACACGCTGGATGGCCTTGACGGGAGGCTACCATCTGTCTCCCAACAGCTGTTCCAGTGGGTCCCCTCCCCCAACCTTCTCTGAGCCTTCGGGGTCCATGTGACCTGGCCATTTAGCCCATGTTGTGCAAAAAAGTGCCGCTCAGAGGTAAAACAACCCAACCCACGGTTTTGACTGTTACGACTATACATCTGCAAAGTTTCCTCATTAGAAGGCATTGCTTTGGTAATGAGCATGGGTCAACTTAGAGAGAAAGGAACTGATAATGTCTTTTCTCATCGCAAGATTTGCCCTTTCTCTTTAGTGACTGCAACAACCTTTGTATCACTAATGACTATCATATCAAAAACGAACTCTGTAGACAAAGCCGTTACATTAGGAGAAAGTGGGGCGGGGGTGGCTCAGTCGGTAGCGCGCCAGGCTCGTAATCTGTAGTTCCCAGGTTCGAGTCCCAGCTGGGTCAGCGTTGAGATTTATCTCCGCAAAATTCCCCGCCCTGCCCACGGTCAGTAGGGGACACCGATGGGCTTGGAAAGGCCGCCGTCCGTCGGATGGGACGTTAAGCCGTGGCCCCGTGTGCGGGAGAGCCATACCCTGTGCACGTTAAAGAACACGCTGGATGGCCTAGACGGGAGGCTACCATCTGTCTCCCAACAGCTGTTCCAGTGGGTCCCCTTCCCCAACCTTCTCTGAGCCTTCGGGGTCCATGTGACCTGGCCATTTAGCCCACGGTGTGCAAAAAAGTGCCGCTCAGAGGTAAAACAACCCAACCCAACCTTTGTAGCACTAATGACTATCATACCAAAAGCGAACTCTGTAGACATAGCCGTTACATTAGGAGAAAGTTTGACGATGTTGTAATCTCATCTGATGAACGTTAGTGCAAAGCATATAGTGCTATCAAATGGTCATAACCATTTTCTTTACAAGAAAATGATGTTTCCATACTAAATCCATTCACGTGGAACATTATTTCTTTACCGCTAATTCGAAATTCTAAGTCAGTTTTTTATTATTTTCCCTGCGAATACCTTATCTAATACAGATTTTATTATCTGATAATTACGATATAAATTTAGTGGCTCTTTCATTAGATACAGTTCCGTATTATGACAATAATACTTCAGATACAGAGTTGGGTAATTTTACCTCTGAGCGGCACTTTATTCCGCACAATTTGCTAAATGGGGGGGGGGGAGTCACAAGAACCCCGAAGGCTCAGAGAAGATTGGGGGAGGGGTCATATTGTTGTTCTTTAAAAACTGGAATGGATAGCATCCTGCATAAGGTGGCTGCTGAATATGTAATCTAATACATGGTATGGTTCTCCCGCACATAGCTTAACGTCCCATCCGACGGACGGCCCATCGGTGCCTCTACTGACCGTGCGCAGGGCGGAGTTTTGCGGAGATAAATCTCGACACTAAGCCAGTTGGGACTTGAACCTGGGAACTGCAGAATACTAGAGGTCCTGTATAGTTAGAGGCTAGCCATCTCGGTGATTTACTGCCATTGGTTGATTGAGTCACGTGGTTTATGGGTGCCATGTTTTGTCGTACCGTGAGACGAAAACCTATAAGTTACCGATGTACCAATTTAAAACTTCTCAGTTGTCATAGTTTTATATATTTCTACCACCTTTTTTGTCTATAAAAGCTGTCATATTTTATGAATGCCTCACTACGCTGCATTTGGGTGTAAAAATTTCACTCAGAGAAATAAATTAATGAATATTTTTTTCGAGAAACTCCATCAGAAGACGGCAATCGGCTCCAAAAGTGAAACGAGCTAACTGAAAAACCAACAATTTCTTTTAAGGTTCGTTTGAAAAACGAGCTGTTTTCACTTTGTCGTCTGCCTATGCCAATATTTGTTCGTCTGTCTGTCCATCTGTCTTTCCACCTGTCTGGCCGTCTATAGACATCCATTTTTTTTAATTTTTAGAGCTAAATGAAAAATTCTTTTTGGGTTGGATAGGTGTCGAACAAATATTGCGATTCGCAATTTTGAAAATTTTCAACAGCTTTAATAGCGCCCTCTAGCGGTCGGAAAAGATGGAAAATGCTAAAATTTTAAACGAATATTGCAAACTATTTACACTGGAAATTTGAAATTTTGGTAGTAGAGTGTTATGGTCAGAAGGTTTACAACGGCAACAAGGCTTTGCAGTCTTAGCTAAAATGGGGGTGCGAAAATGAAACTTTTTTAAAGAGATAAACGTAACATTATATATATATTTGTTTTGCAGGCACTAACAAATTGTTAATGATTTAAAATATATTTGATAATCTCAGCGTTACTTGCAGACGTTCAAACGTCTATAAATCAATAAATGTTTTTGTGGAAAAAATTCTCCTGACATAAGGGATTCGAACCCTCACCTCTCCAGAAACGTACCAGAGTATTCTATCCTGTTGAACTAATGACGTCTGTCTTTTTCCCACTAATAACGACTATCACTCTTCCCGCGAATTTTGGGCGCCTCCTTATGACGCCATCTATGATTGGGTGTCAACTGTTTCTTTTTTAGTGTTCTGAGTAAGGTAGAGATAAATAATGAAGTCACGTTATTTAGCGTTATTAATGATTTAAACAATTAATTGATAATCTCAGCGTTACCTGTAGACGTTTAAACGTCTATAAATCAATAAATTTTTTGTGAAAAAAGCCGGCGTTAGTTCAACAGGTTAGAATACTCTGTCATGTTTCTAGAGAGATGCGGGTTCGAATTCCGTATGTCGGCGAAATTTTTTTCCACAAAAATATTAATATTTATATTTTTCGAATATCCATCAGTTGGAATTTACAGTGTTAGAGAGTGCTAAAGGCGGTAAATAAAAACTCGAAAGGCGAACTCTAAGGGCGAAAAAAAAGCTGGAAAATTTCAAATCTTTAAATAAATATTGCAAACGATCTATTTTTGCTGGAAACTTAAATTTTTGGTCATAAAGTGTTATGATCAAGTGGTTTACACTGATAGTAATGATTTGTCCCGTTGGAATCCTGCCGTTGGTAAAATGCAACTTTTCTGCTTTAAAAGATAAATGAAAAACTTTTCTGGCATATTACAGGTACTAATAAAATATTAATAATTTATGTTCTTAATTATACAGTAGTTCGAATTTCCACTGTCAGAGGGTACTGAAAGTGTAAAATAACTAGAAGAACGCATATCGGCTCTGGCGCTTATGGGAATCTCATTTTCAAAGAGAATGGAGTTCTTCTTTTGCCTACTTTTTCACTCCTTAAAAGTTTTAATTATGGATGTTCGTGTTGTTTATCTGCTGAGGTCCTGCCATCCTCGTGGACCTTCTACTATGGCGTATAAATTGACAGGCTCCTGTCAGACCTCTGTACAAGCAGCTGCTTGAGGGGTTATTTATTTTTTAATGTATGATGGGGGAAATGCACATAGTATTTTATTAGTAATTATAGAACATAAAAAGTATTTGTCTTTTAGTTCTTAAGTTTAAAAAGTTGCTTTTCTCTCGTTCCTCTGAAAATAGTGGGCAGATCATTGCTATCAGTGAAATTTCTACCGTAGCAGAACTCTACACGCCAAAATTTCTACCATAAACATATCACTTGAAACATTCGTTAAAGTTTTGCAGTTTCGATTTTAGTGATCTTTAATGATATAAATTAAAACTACCTTTGAAAATGCGAATTACATTTCATTAATAACCAACTAAAAGAGAGATTTCCAATTATCTCTTAAAACAAAAACGTTCCGTTTCTTATCTACCTTCGGCTTAGGGTCAACTCACTGTTGTCAATGGAATTTTGAAGACTGCCACATTCCATGACCAGAATTTCAAATTTCTAGCATAACTACATCGCTTGCAATATTTGTTTTAAATTTTTCCATTTTTTTCCACCGTTAGAAGGCGCAATTATAGCTTTTGGGAAATTCGCAAAGTGCAAATTGAAATATTTTATCAATAGCTGTCTAATTCAAAAACAATTTTTAATATATCCCTAAAAACATACTTTTCTGTTAAAACAAAAAAAGTTGCATTCCCCCCCCCTCCCCTGGGTCTAAAGGGTCAAGCGATTGTTGGCAATGGTAACTTCGTAACCTTCACATTTCAACACCAAAATTTCAAACTTCTAACATAACTACATCGTTTGGAATATTCGTTTAATATTTTGGAATTTTCAAATTTTTCCACCGTTAGAGGGCGCAGTTATAACTTTTGGGAGATTCGAAAAATGCAAATCGTAATATATCATTAATACCTATCTAACACAAAAATAATTTTTCATTTATCTGTATAAACAAAAATGTTCGATGTCTACAAGACAGACAAGGGAAATATATATCTTATTTTTTAAAGAAAGCAGTAAATTTTGCTTTAACGTTTTTAGCCGTTTTATAAAGTGATTCCAATCATGAACATTGAAATCTATTAAATATAACCCTACCCTTTTCCGGAATCCATAAGTACCGTGCAATACCATTCAGCTATGCACGTTAAACAATCCAAGCGACGACAAAACATGGCCAACCTCTACCTATATAGGGCTTCTACAGAATACGAGCCTGCAGCGCCACCCCCGTCCCCTTCAAATACAGAACTCAGTACTTCTTAAATAAGCTTTTCGTGAGAAAAAAAAATGTGATTTCTGAATCAAATCTATTTAAATCTCTATTTACAACAATACGAGTTTAGTATTTAAAGAAATAAAGACGGTAAAACATTCAGAACTCGTTCAGCAAAAAAAGTTCAAAACTGGTGAAAATTAACGTAAATATTTTTGCGAAATACTTTTGCGTCTTTTATTAAAGCTTAATAAGAGCAATAACTTTATAGTAATTTTCAGGGCAATTATTACTGTTAAATATTTTGGGTTGTTTTACCTCTGAGCGGCACTTTTTTGCACACCATGGGCTAAATGGCCAGGCCACAAGGACCCCGAAGGCTCAGAGAAGGTTGGGGGAGGGGACCCACTGGAACAGCTGTTGGGAGACAGATGGTAGCCTCCCGTCAAGGCTATTCAGCGTGTTCTTTAACGTGCACAGGGTATGGCTCTCCCGCACACGGGGCCACGGCTTAACGTCCTATCCGACGGACGGCGGCCTTTCCAAGCTCATCGGTGTCCCCTACTGACCGTGGGCAGGGCGGGGAATTTTGCGGAGATAAATCTCAACGTTGACCCAGCTGGGACTCGAACCTGGGAACTATAGATTACGAGCCTGGCGCGCTACCGACTGAGCCACCCCCGCCCCTACCGTTAAATATTTAAATTTCTGTAACTCTAAATACCGAATGAATATTACTGAAAATCAAGACTTAGATTTCATTGAAATCTTTAATCTCACGTTTTTATAAAAAAACACACTTAAGAAGTTCTTGTGTCCCTTATTCTGTATCCGAGTTGTACCTTTATAACACGGAATTGTACCCAATAAAGTGGCTGCTGAATATGTAATCTAATATATATTATGACTACACTAAAATATTAATAATAGAATTTTAAAAATATTTTATTAAATCTCTACATAAACATTGAGTACATGAAGCTTAACAATAACATTCCAGCATTAGAACATAAGTACACAAAACAAAATTCATTATACAATGAAGAGTATGAAAATGTACAGTGATATATATATACACACACACAAAGTAAACATAACGAATAAGAGTAACAAAGAAAAGGTAGTTAACTATTTGTGCTTAAACTAATGTTAAAATATTGAATACTGGACAAACAGGTTTGTGACACTTTATACCGGATTAAAGATAGAACGCTAATTGCATTTCAGTTGTATGAATCGCAAAGGTGGTGTTGCTTATGCCAAGTCTATATGCAAATGCAATAATATCTAATTTTATAAAAAATGATAGAAATAAAAGTGCAAGTTTATTTACTTTCAGAAATTCTGTTAACTGCAGTTATATTACAACTTTAACACTAATTTTAAAAATCCATGATTAAAAAGTATCCATAATTTAAAGGTATAATAACCATAGAAGTAGCAATGCAGGGATCATGGCAAGAAACTTAAAAAATTTGTAGTCTTATAGTATAAATGTGCACCTAAATTCATTCATTTCTGAGCATTCCTTAAATATACAAACATGAAAGAATTGCAATATTTGATTATTTGGGGTTTCACTGATCAACGTAAATTATAAAGGTAAATAGTGAATAAATATTGACAAAGAAATATTTCATACTTGTAAACAATGCTTCCAGTATAACACTACAAGAGGTAAAGAGATACAAATTCTACTCACTGGTGATTCAGAGGGATAATTTCATAAGATTTGGAGTGAACATATATAAAAGAGAACATAAGATAAACTTATTTACAGTGCATTTATTATTTCACATGTTCCAAAAAATAAAAATTTCATTATAGCTTCAAAGTAGATGTGCATTTATATATATATAGAACTTTGAAGCATGATTCACAAGTCTTTGAATATTAAAATATTTACAGTTCATCACTGGGTTCTAGCACTTAGGCATTTTACCTTAAATGTTTTGTAGAACAAGAAAGCTGAAAAAAATATATATTTACACACACTTTTATTTCAAACTTTTTTAATAGGCTGGGTTGGTCTACCTGAGTTTATTACGTTGCAAAAATTAAATATATTTAATTCTCTATGAGTGCAGTGTCATAGAGAATTAAATGTATTTAATTTTAATTACCACACTGTGTACCTCTACTCTATTTTTTGTTATTATATTGCACAATGGGTTAAATAAGTAGGTAATAAATACCAAAGTGTAAAGTTTGTTAATATTAACAATTCAAAAGCAAGACATTAGAAAGTTGTAATTAAAACAGACATCAACATTTGAGATTTGGTTTAATTAGTGCTTCAGTTGTTAAACATTCCATGTTTTCATATCCAGAATTCAAAGTGTAATAAAATTTTGAGACCAAATAAATCACTGTAACCGAAATTTTTATCTTGAAATATATAAAATGATGTATATTTCATTTATCATAATTATGTAGCTAAAAATGACCAGTTTCTGCAAATTCTACAAAAAAAAAGAAAAATATTCATTTATGCTTGATTTAAATTAGCTTCAAACTGTATTTCACAATTTCTTTTTAACTTTCAAAAAAGGTTTCACAATGGTAACTAAATAAATGGAGAAAATGATAGTTCTATTTTCCTGATAATCACATTTTCACATAACATTTCACAATGACAAGCTCCCACATTGTATTTGAAAGAAGCGTCAAAATATTTTAAGACTTTTATGAAACTGAGGTTCTCACTGAACTATAACAACAATTTCTTTCACTTGCAACCATTAATTTTAAAAACATATGAACATGTTGTAGCAGTTTTGAATGATATGCAACAGTTTATGATTTGCATTTCAAGCACGTTTTTTAACTATCAAATAACAGAATTGGCTGCCTTGTGGCAAAGCAGTATCTCATTCACTTGCAACAACATAGGACTGTGGCTTAAATTCAAATCTCAGTGGTGATATGGATGGTGGGATATATATGCACAAATCCATCTAAACCAATGGTTCCCAAAGTTTACATAGCCAATCACTCTCTAATTTTTTTTTTTTTTTTTTTTTGGGGGGGGGGGAATAAAAAATAATATTGTACAATGATTCACAATGACAAGTTCTGTTTGGACCCCCTCATTAAACAATGCATGTATGAATTTTATTTGGTTTAATTTTTATTACTGTCACACACTGAAAGTGGTAAGGTTGCTTAATGGTGTTTTGGTAACTATTTATTTACTGATAATTAACATATACATGTGAATTAGTCATAAGAAATGGGCTATGCACTTTGAAACTCTCTACTTGGATTCCCAGAGGTTCAAAACCCCACTTTGGGAATCTCTAATCTAAACTGCAAACAATTTCTAATTTTCTACATCTCATGTGTATTAAACAAAATAGGCATTTCCCAACTTCAAATTGTGTTTTTTTTACCATTTTTATTACGAATGTAACTATCCATCACTCCCCAATACACAAATTCTATTACAATTATTTTTATTATTTGATTACCAATGGGTTAAAAATATTACCCTATATTTAAATACTATCTAAATATATATAATATACAGCAGGATCCAAGTTACACTGATTTATATGTTTTCATATAATGTGGCCAATTTTTCGATTTATGCACTACCAGCTTCATGGATTCACGGTTTTCAATTTGTTATACAGTCAGGCTAGAGCCTCCAACACCAGGTGCCCAGGATCTTGCCAGAAATTGTGATATGGCCAGAATTGTGACATTTGTCCCAAAAATAGGAAACTGAAAACTTGAAAAGCCTATTTTATAATGAGATTTTAAAAGAATTATTTCTGTTTATTGTTAACTTAATCTTTTTAACATTAACTGTCTATTCCTATAAGTAACAAAATATATTTCTATTACTTTAAAAATGCTTAGCTAGTTTATTATCCTAAAAAGTGCTAGCAATTTGCAAAACCTCAATCATCCAAATTCACCTTTTCTGCTTTCAGGACATTATCTTAAATGTCCTATATTTACTTCACTTTAATGTCTTGGAGTGCAGCTTTGCAAATCTAAATTCATCCCAAAATTCAAAAGTCAATTTCTGCAATATTCCATTATCTCCCCTCTCTGAATATTTTCTAGTTTTTGGGTGTCAAAAAAGGTATAATGGAATGAGAGTGAGTGTAATATTGTGTCCAAAAGAGAACATGTCTAATACACTGAGAGACTACACAGAGATCCTGGCTAAGAGAAGGCAATAATGCTGTATGATTACCTGCCAATAGAATCTCAATCAATTGTGCATGCCATTAAAAACAGTGAGGTGAACATTACACTGTGCTAAATCAACAAAAACTCGTTCATGAAAAAAATAGTGACATTGAGGAAGATATACAGCCTGCCATTGTGCAAGGCTTGAAGCTTGAATGATGAATTCATCAATGTTGACCCAATCGTCAAAAGAAGTGTAAACTTTAAGGGCTTTGGAACTGCAGACAGAATTGATTAAGAATATGAATGAGCAAAATATCACCCTCTTCAAGGACTGCAGCATCCCTTGGGGAAAGAACCAAATGACCCAATGGAGCCTAATAAACCTCCACTAAATGGCTAATTTGCAAATAAAAACTATTAAACTTTCTTTTCTACTATGAAATAAGGCTACCAAATCTGGTCCAAGGTAATTCCCTATCTCCTATAGACTGATAATTCAACATAAATTCAACAAACAACATAATTTCAACTTATGGTGTTTTCCAAGAAAGTATTCCCCACAATCCATCTTGAGGGCTGGCTGTAGTTAAAAAGATATCTATACTAGTATGCAAACCTGGAACAGAACAGACACAAAACTAAATGTTACAAAAGGAACTGCTTTTAACATATATGCGTTCAAATTAATATTTATTAATCATGCTCTTTGGCTGGATGAAATCAATATTGTTTTATTAAACAATAAAGGTGTATGCATTTAATATGAATTATAAAATTCAAAGGTTTCTACAATTTATAGTTGTAAATTTTTTAACTGATTCCTAATCTTCTTCTAAAATTTTTCTAAAATACAATTGAGCAAATGCTTTGTTAGAGGGCTGAGTAATAAATTTCACTGTTTCAAGTAGAAAACAAAAAAAAAATGCAACCTTTGTGCATATCTTTTTTGTACAACAAATCAATTAAACTTGTTGTCAATAACAAAAATAGTTAATAATTATAGTTGATCCAAAGTGAATTAATAAAGCAGCAATTATTATTCTGTATCTAACAAAATGTATGGTTTCAACCTAGTAATACATTGTATAATGCATTAATAAAACTGGGAAACAATTTATCATCATCTGACTTCATAATAAGGATGAGATGCACAAAGAAATTTGTTAAATGTTAAGCATAGAGATACTGTCAAAAGATTAGGAAAAATAATAGAAATGAATCTGATTTCTATGAATGATCATAAACGATTCTGCAATTAGATGTCAAACGATTCTGCAATTAGATGTCATAAACTCAGCTTATCCTTTGACCAATTAGCTACATCTTTATAACAGTGTTTAAAACATAATCTAGCATTAGGAATGCTACAAAATTTTATTAGTTGTGATGAATTTTTCAACAGATGCTGATTCTAAAATCTTAGTATAATTCAATATAAGAAAGATATTTGAAAAATAGGTTTTGTCATTTTTAGGCTTGAATGACATACAAAGAACATGACTATTGCATCTAAAATAAACACCTCTAAAGTACAAATATATGCACAAAAGCAAACCATAAATATCTTTGATCAGCAGGGAATATGCAAAATGTTCACAGGAACCTTGTACATAAATAAGTTTCAACTGGCAAATTCTCAATGAAAACAAGTACAATCCCCTAAGCTTGGAGCTCAGTACAGGACACTTTTATTATATCATAAATATATTGCCAATTTAAAAGGAATATTCCCATGTGAGATGTACTTGGTTTTACATAAAGAACTTCCCACTTATTTGCAAATGTAACAAGCAGTGTCAAAACTCTTGTGACAATTTAACAACCACTTTCTGATCAGAGTCTGATATATTATGCCCACTTAAAAATCCTGCTTGGTTTATTACTGGTGCATTATTAATATTTGAATGTGTAAGCTGGTGAACAGTGTAATCTGGAATTGCATGAATTTTTGTTAGTTTTTCATTGACCACATCCTCTTCTGCATAAGTATACAAATTTTGGTCCACTTTCTTTGGAATTTCAGCATTACTGCCAGAAATGTTATCTTCAAGAGCTTTTTCTTCCAGCATTTTAAGGTCATTTGCTTCAGTTGAGGAATAAAGCAAACTTCGTGATCGCCCTAAGAGAAAAAAAAAATCTTTAATAAATATTTTTAATTTCTTTTTCTTAAGATCACTAATAAAATTAAATATATTAAAACCTGCTGAAAAATACATATAGCAATGTTCAGCATGCATACAACAAACAATATCTGGAGATTTGGATGGACAAGAGAGAAATATTCATATCAGTATGGTCCTTCTTATGTCTTCATATAATAACACTAGATGATTAATGCATTATCTTGCTCTCAGAGGGGCCAGGATGGCTCAGTCAATAACGTGCCAGGCTCATAATCTGCAGTTCCTAAGTTCGAGTCCCAGCTGGGCCAACATTGAGATTTATCTCTGTAAAACACCCTGCCTACAGTCAGTAGGGAGCATGGAAGGGCTTGGAAAGGCTGCTGTCTGTCAGATGGAACATTAAGTCATGGCCCCATGTGAGGGAGAGCCATACCATGTGCACGTTAAAGAACATGTTAGATGACCTTGACAGGAGGCTACCATCTGTCTCCCAACAGCTGTTCCAGTGGATCCCCTCCTCAACCTTCTCTGAGCCTTTGGAGTGACCTGGACATTTTAGTCTGTTGTGTGCAAAAAAAGTGCTGCTCAAAGGTAAAACAACCCAACCCAACCTTGCTCTCAGAGTACATGAGAACAATTTGCTATTCTTAAGTGATGGAACCGAGAATATTTTACTTCCTCTGGGTTCCCATCAATTATACATATTAACAGAATCAAAAATAAGAGCCAGAAATGGCTACATCATTTTTAATAATTATTTCAGTGGTTTTCTGTGAAATTTATTCAGTCTTTTTCTGTGAAAAAAAGTAATGTTTTTATTAGGAACCATTTATCATTTTATTGGTTTTCTTTTTCTATTCTTTCTTTTTTACTTCATTTTATGCAATAATATAGATATAATCTACATCATATCTGCCAAAATCATATACATTACCACTGATATGCTTCAGTTTAATGGGATTTTCAATGTAAAATAATACTTTTTGAAAATAAATTTGAATTTGAAATACATCATTTTTTTTAAATATAGAAATTGCAGTTTGAAAATTTTCTTACATTTATCTTATAAAAATATATAATTCAAGCTTTAAAAATAATACTTTTTTTTTTCCATTTGCTGAATATCTTATTAAATTGTGATATAAATTTAAATATTGCATTAAGTTATATGTTAATTTTTTTATTATTATTTCTTTGCTTTCTAGTCAAAAAACTGATCTTTTATCATTTGCTGAAAATGAATGAGGCTTTGGATACAGAAGCAAAAGGGACTTTGCAGAGAATAGGAGTGAGGGCCAGAGTCGCCATTTTGGCGGAGCGCCTTCCTCATCTAGCGACAGAATGCCGTCGCCAGCAGGTCCAGTTTGGGAAGCCAGACGAAGAAAGGTGACAAGAGTCAGCCTAGCACTGTGACCGTGTACAATCCCTATTGGCTGAGACACCCTAATGTCCCCCGAAGGACACGTGACCTCACCGGCGAGGTGGTTGAAATTCTTCTTGCGTGCAGACTATGAGATGGTTCGGATGTGAGACGACCGTCTGCAGCTAGCATAAGCTTTGTTTCGTATCTAGCGGTGGGACCGCTGAGGCTCATATAGCCTGCGTGTATTTGGTCAGTGACTGTACCGAGTGGACAGTCACTTATGTATATAATTAATTTGTAAATAAATAATGTACATAGTTGAAATACATGAGTCTGTATTCGGCCACCTAACTTATCATCCTGACAAGATAGGGACAGGTACCCTTCTACAAAGGCTCTCACACACATAGGTAGAAAAGAATCCAGTCCAGACAGGCAGAGAAGAGTGCCATCTACAGACTTCATTAGCATAAAATCAGTCCTCCAATGATTGGGAGGGAAATTTCATCCAGTGCATTTTAACTGCCCCCCCCCCCCCCCAAATTCACCACTATGCTTAGGTAGATTTCAACCTCTCTTCCCCTTTACAATTAGTTTTTATTGCATGGTTTTAAAAACTTTTACCCTATCACCACCAAGTTCTTGGCTGTGCCTCTCTGAGGATATTAAAATATTATATTCTATAATCCTTTACAGATTGGCAGTTACATTACAATTAGGAAGGATCCATTAGAAATCGTAGAATCAATTCAATCGATTAGGAAAGTACCCTACAATCTTGATTAACATTCTGATACAGTAGATCAAATTCTTCTACAGTAACATAGATATTGCTTTTATAATAATTGAACACTATAGAATGCCATTTTTGCTGTCAATCTCATTTCTTTCTCAACAAATGCACTCTTACTTATCACAAGATTAGAACAGCAAGCATATATTAATGGCCAGGTTTCTCACAACAATATGATAATAGTTGATTCATGAAGATCCCTAAAACATCTGATAGTAAGAGATATAACAATTATCTCCTATTAGGTTCTAGTTATTCTTTCAGAATTCACTGTCATATGTATGTATTAAGTCATTTACTTACTTTATCCGCATTCCAAATGATAATGCTGCAAATCAGAAATACAGTTGCAACATTCTGATGAGCATTCCAATCATATATGAATATTTAATCTCTTTCAAAATCGAATCATATTGTCCTTTTTCGGTGTGTATTTCAAGATGCTTTCAACAGATGACCCAAAATCTTCTACGCTAAATATATTAGATCTAGTTTCAATTACATTGTATTTTTTTACATAACCTCTACACCAATGGTTGGATTGTTTTACCTCTGAGTGGCCCTTTTTTGCACACCATGGGCTAAATGGCCAGGTCACATGGACTATAAAAGCTCAGAGAAGGTTGGGGGAGGGGACCCACTGGAACAGCTGTTAGGAGACAGATGGTAGCCTCCCATCAAGGCCACCCAGCGTGTTCTTTAACGTGCACAGTATATGGCTCTCCCGCACACGGGGCCATGGCTTAACGTCCCATCTGACAGACGGCGCCCTTTCCAAGACCATCGGTGTCCCTTACTAACCATGGGCAGGGTGGGATACCAATAATGTTCAACATGTGGCAAGTGTGCCATGCATGGTACCTTGTGACCCTAAATCTGGTAAATGAATATTTTTGTCACAACAAAATAAATTTCATATTTTTTTAACATTTAAATATTTGATGCATACTTTTATTTGGCAGAAGTGTAATTATAGTATAATGGTTATAATTTTTCCAAAATATACTTTGTAGCAAACTGATATGCCAATTTTCATAATAAAATTACTCCCTGATGTTGACAAATTGGCAGGGGTAAAACAATAATATTAAAAATAAATTCTTTTTACCTATCCTCCTATGGTTTTTTGCTCCTCCTTTGCTAGTTTGTAGGTCTGTGGATTTGTTAAAAACTGTTGTTCCACCCTAACTTTTGAATGCGTTGGACAAATTTAATGATTTATATGTCAAATGAAAGTTTGTAATGTGGGGAGTGTCATAGGCTATAAAAAAAAATTACCCACCATTCTTTCTTCCCCCTCCCCCCTAAAAAGGGGAAATATGAAAATGATTGTACCACTATATCTCGAGCATGTGGGTGCCAAATGTAACATGTATGTACAATGAAAGCTTGTGATGTGGGAAATGTTGTGGGCAATAAAATATACCTCCTCCTTGATTTGTTCCCCACTAAAAAAAGAGCAAAGGTTAAAGTCATTCTTCTATCATGTCTTACCATATGCAGGAGCCTATGGTTATGAGTTAGGTGTCAAATGAAAGGTCATATGAGGGGCTCTCGTAGACTACTTCAAATTATGCCTCCCCAACCATTCTCTCCTCTTACCAAAATAAATAAATAAATACCCCCTTAAGCAGCTGCTTGCCACAGAGGTCTGACAGGAGCCTGTCAGTTTATATGCCATAGTAGAAGGTCTGTGAGGATGGCAGGCCCTCAGCAGAAAAACGACACAAACAGCCATGCCTAACCTGGGGCTCGAACCCAGGTCCCTTAGATCAGTAGCCAAGCATGCTAACCACTCGGCAGGGGGCAGAAATTTAGGAGGAAGTCCAATCTAACAAGTTATATCTCCTATTGAAGCTTGTGATGTCTCCAATGTCATGAGCTACCTCAAACATGATTCTAAAAACAGGGAATGTACAAATGTGGTCTTTTTATGAGTCATAAATCAAGCAAAAGTTGCTGAAGGTATGTGTTTTTAGTGACAAAGAAAAATAATATAAATTAAAAAAAATTAAAAATACCTATCTTCCTATACGTTCCCTAAAAAGTAGAAAATAAACTTAAAACATACCGATGGTGCAATCAGTCACTGAATTCGTATTCACTTCCAAAGAATATAGGGTGCTGATTTACCTACTCAACAAGATTGCCAGTGACTTTATCTTCCTTTGAAGTGAATACAAATTCAGTGATAAATTGCACCATTGTTATGTTTTAAGTTTTATTTTATACTTTTTAGGGTGCACATAAGAAAATGAGTATTTTTTATTTAGAATTTTTTTGGTTTCAATATGTGAACTTACAAATCACTTTATGCAAAGCTCTTAAAATATACCTATATTAATACATTTGATTCAGTGGCACATCATATTTTTGGGCTAGAGAAAATGGCACAATATATGGTTGAGCACCACTGCTCTACACTATCATGTTGCACACAAAATAACTTGCACCTTATAACCTACACTACTTATATCAAAATTAAAGTTTGTGTGCTGAAATCTTTTCAACTGTCACAGGAAACAAATTCTCATATAGTGAAACTTTTTTTTATAGAAATACTAAAATTACACATATATATTACCAGCAACTGGTGGCATCTTAGTTCCACCTGGAAGAACCAGATCTTTAGATTCCAATGACTTGGGGCTGAGGTTTGGTATGAGAAGTAGAGCAAATGACAATAACACCACCTAAATGAAAAAATAATTAAATTATTATTCCAGTTAATGTAATAATATTGCTCACCAATATACTCACTACCAAAACAATCATAGATTAACCCAACAAATGTTTTCTCTCTGTAATTTTTTTTTATAATTTAGTCAATTTGTTGTTAGCTTCCACTACAAAGTAGGCCTAAAAGCAACTAGTGTCTGAGATACTGACGAAGTGAAAATACCTGTAAAGATGAACATTATGAAGAAATTTACTTTTCTTTTGCATGAAACACTATGCTTTACAGATTCCACTTTTAGATTTTGCATGATCATCTTTTACATGAGAATACAGTACTACTTCAGAATATTACAGAAAAAGGATTAAAAACAATGCAAATAATAAAAGAAAACATAATGGATACTACTTATGTTAGATAATTTGCTTCATACCAGAAAAGTAAACAATTCAAAAACGTAATTGTAGCTTAGAAATTAACTCTATCAGCTCTTGTGATGTAAAACATTGTCAAAGAGAAAACAATAAAATGACTTAAATATTTAAATATTAAGAAATTAGTACTGTTAAAGGTACAAATATTGATTTGTGATGGTTAATTTTTCACACTTGATAAAATGTTTATATTTAGCAAATCTGTAAGTTATGACTATAGCAACTACTAAAGAGATAATAAAAACATTTTTCAATAAATAAGTTGTAGGTTCATTACACATTATAAAATTATTCAAAGCTACTAGAATATTTCCAGATTATGATTACTCAATATTGACTTTAATATCACAGAATTTTAAGTCTTGAGTTACAATTACTATAAACTGAATTAATTTTAGCAGTTTTTTTAACTATCTGTATTTGATGAAAACATATTTTTAATTACTGATCTAGCATTTTAATGTTGATTAGTTGATTAGAGAATCATTCCATTGTAGTGATGAGGTAATATAAATGACTTTAAAAATTCAAAAGTTTAGCATATGGAATATGCCCTCAGTTGAATGCTCCAGTGCCGTCACTGTTTTTAGGCACAGTCAAAATAGTATTACCTAGAGAGTATATTACCTAGTCCCTATAAGAGTGATTCTGACTACCATAGCCAATCTACTGACAATTATGATACAAAAGGCACCTTATGAATTCTCTATGAAAGCAACTATGTTACTCAATAAAAAAAAAATACTGAACATGGAAAAATGGTAATAGTTTCTAATATACAACTGCAAGGCTAATTACTTATACAATTCAATAAGTTGTAGTGTTTTTATTATTATACAGATCAACTTCTTAATCATTAGGAGCTTTCACTTTCTGTACAAATACATATTTACAATAAATAAGAATTTACATACCATAACACAAGTGCTGGTTTGAACTGGTTTGACAGAAGCACTTGCTAAAAGCTTTTGCAGACGCTTTAATTGCTCAACAAGAGATCTAAGAACATGAAATATGTATGAGGATAATGCATTATGCATGTGTAAAAAATTTCAAAGAATGCTTATATATATTTGTATACCAAAATATTTCATCTGATTTTGCAAATCACTTTTACTACAGTGAAATCTATTAAGCTATTCACTTTTTGTGAAACCTGGTTGACTTAACAGATTTCCCTGCAGAGTATTTATGTCAAAGACTAGAGCAGAAATTAATTTGGAAACAATTTAAACAAGAATGGAACCATTACATCTATTTCATAATGGTTGAATAATTTTTGAAGCTTTGAAAGATAATATTTTTTTTTTGATACAAGTATTAAGTGATCAGTTTTATAAACATTGGCATGTTCAAACAGAAATTTGTGGATAATATGATACAGTATGTATCAAAAGTTTCTCTCCACTTATATCTTCATATATATATATGACATAAAAAACCAGAATATAAATGGGAATTAAAAATCTTTTTTTTTTCAAAAATTGCAAAATAACTGAAATTAACAACCAGTATTGTGAGATTTTCTATTCAGTGCCCTAAATGACATCAGCAAAGAAAATAATCTAATCTTATTTTTGTTAAAGTAAAAAAAAATCATCCATACTATCCTAGTGGCTAGCACATTTGGCTACTGATCAAAGAGACCAAGGTTCAAGCCCTGGATATGGCATGGATGTTTCTTTTCTTATATTGTTTTTCTGCCAAGGTCTTGGCTTTTTCACAAATCTCCTCTATGATGTATTCTACTAACAAGCTACTGTCTGACCACTGTGGCAAGCAGCTGTTTGAGAGGTACTTTTTGTTTATTCATTTAATCAGCTGCATGCAATACAATCAAAAGCAAACCAAAACTAAAGCAATAACACATGCACAACAATGGTAATGGCAGTTTGTTTTAGTAAAAAACTGTTATAAAGAAACAGTTGTCAGTTGTTTTCTTTTTGCAAAATTTAGAATTTTTTTTTGGAAATATATTAAATGCTAAAGATGGAAAAAAATTCTGGAAACATTTATATTTTTATTGCACTTTTATGTAAACTACTGTGCAATTTCTAACTTTTTAGGATATCTAATAAAATATGTTAATTAACAAATGTATTAAGTAATGAGTTAATAAATATTTTTCATTGTACACCACATTCTTAATATGCACACATTTTATGCACAGCTTTTTTCAGCGGTAAACAATTTTTCCATTTTTATATATATTTTTTTCCCATACATATTATTTACTTTAAAAAAATTCGTAATTAAATTCTGTTAATTTTGATATTTAACATGACCTATTTCCATTGATTGGTTATTTTTAAAAAAAATTCTAAAGTTGACGTTTATGTGACTCAGCACAATTGGCTAAAAACCGAGAAAAAAAAAATTACAAAATGGAAGAAATATTTACTTTCATTATTATCCTCCTCCTCAGGCAGCCATGGGCTACGGAGGTCTAACCAGACCGTGCAATTTAGTTCTCCAAGCAAGTCTGTCCTGAGCTACATCTACTGCATCTGGCCACTGCACACCAATTCTACTAAGGTCCAATTTGACATTGTCTGCCCACTGCATCCTAGGTCTCCCCCTCTTTTTGAGGCCTTTAGGCACACTGTTCATAACCCTATTCACCAATCTACAATTATTCATACGGGTAACATGGCCAAACCAGCGGAGTCTCTCTCTGCACAATATGCTGCTTAAAGGAGGTTGCTGACTCCTTTGCCTAACCTAATCATTAGTTACAAAGTTGAACCACCTAATGCCCAAGATACTGCGTAAGCATCTGGAATCAAAAGCATCTAGTTTCCTGTTATCTTGTTTACAAAGCATCCAAGTTTCATTACCATAACTAACCCTATAAAGAACCAAACTATTTTACAGTCTAATTTTAGTCTTAGGTGTATATGCCTTTTTCTCCACACTCTCCATTGATTTTTAAAAGTCCCCCGCAGCAATCCCTATTTGTCTGTTAATCTCATGCCGCACATCACCATTATCTGTTACATAACTCCCAAGAAAATTAAACTGTGACACCTGCTCAAGATTGCAACCATTCAGATTAATTGAATCACAGCCTGCCTGACCAATTTTCATCACTTTAGTTTTCTCTCTGTTTATAACCAAACCTACTCTACTACCAGTCTCATCAACAGCTCGAATGAAAGAGTTCATCTCACCAACATCATTTGCCAAAAGGGCTAAATCATCAGCATAATCTAAATCAGAAATTCTCGTATCTCCAGTCCATTTAAGGCCAAAATCTTTCCCTTGAAGTGAATTTCGCATAACATAATCAATAACCAAGCTAAAGAGAAAAGGAGACAAAATGCACTCTTATCGAACACCAGAAGTAACGCTAAACCAATTGCTACAAGCCTTACCAACTCTCACACACGACTCAGTGTTATTAAGAGAGCTTTCATTATGTTAACTAACTTGTCTGGTATACCATATGATCTCACAATCAACCACAAATTATGACGATCAACAGAGGCGAAAACCTTTTTGAAATCAACAAAGCTAGCAACCAAAGGTTTCTGAAACTCTAAACATTTCTCAAGAATCTGCCTAAGTGAAAAAATCTGATCCACACATCCCCTACCACTTCTGAATCCACATTGCTCATCATGCAATTGACTGTCAACCAGATTCTTAATTCTATTAAGCACAATCATGGAAAGAACTTTACCTGGAACAGAGAGTAGGCTGATATCCCTATAGTTATCACAAGAACTGTTATCACCTTTTTTGAAAATAGGGATAACATTAGCTCTGGTAAAATCCTTAGGAACCATGCCTTTATCATAAAAGATATTCAGAATTTCAGTCATCCAAGTGGTAACTGAAACATTTCCAGCTCTAAGCAATTCGGTAGTAATTTCATCTACCCCTGGGGATTTGTGAAGTTTAAGTTTAGAAACAGCCAAACTAACTTCAGATTGTGTTATAGGGCCAACATTAAAGCCACCAATGCATCTATCATCATTGCAAACAATGGGAGTAGAACTACCCACATTGTTTAGAACATCACTGAAACACTCAGCCCACCTAGCCATGACAGAATCCTCACCTTCTATAACCTTACCTTGTTTATCCTTCAAACCCTGTACATCTGTTCGTTTTCTACCACACAAAACATTAACTATCTGATACAGCTCTCTGCTGTTGTGCTGTCTAACTGCTTCCTTGGCTTTGTCAGCCAAGCCATGAAGCCAAAGATTCTTATCAGCAGCTAACTGATCCTTTACACATTTATTAAGTTCTCTATAGTGCTTTCTATTAGGACTAGTAGGGTATTGATTAAGGACATTCCTGCAGTTCTTTCTTTCCGATTTTTCCCCCATAAGAGGGAGATAAAATTTTATGGGAGGGGTATGAATCATAAGTTGAGCAATCTACTACATACTTCAAAAATTTTCAGACCTGAGCAATGCAGGGAATATCTGCTAGTATTACATATTTTTGAGACAAAAGGGGAATATTACTTCGTTTAATGAAAGTTATTGAAATAAAACCCATACTTGATTATTTAATGAATTATTTTCTTATGTGTGTGGTAGCTGAGCTAGATATGTAAAGGATGGTTTATTTTTCATGTTCTGTTAAGCGAATCCAGAATTGCATCGTAAAAAAATCATGTTTAGTGTTTTTCTAATTGATGATATGAAAAGCAATATTTTGTTAGAGATATCAAATTCTGCTCAAATTCATAACTAAAAATTTCATATTTATACAATCAAATGGAATAAATTGCCATTATTATCAAGTTTGATTTTGACACCTGCATCAAATATTTACTAATTATCCTGATGTCATCCCACTTGTCATTTTGACTTTTGATAAGTACAATTATTCAGTGTGATCATCAACCCAAATATTTAGCCAATAAACGAACAAATTTTTTTTCTGCATCTTTTGTAAAAACCCAGAAATTCATAGGGTTGGGTTGTTTTATCTCTGAGCGGCACTTTTTTGCACACCATAGGCTAAATGGCCAGGTCACATGAACCCTGAAGGCTTAGAGAAGGTTGGGGAAGGGGACCCACTGGAACAGCTGTTGGGAGAAAGATGGTAACCTCCCTTCAAGGCCATCCAGCATGTTCTTTTAATGTGCACAGAGTATGGCTCTCCCACACACGGGGCCATGGCTTAATGTCCCATATGACAGATGACGGCCTTTCCAAGCCCATCGGTGTCCCCTACTGACCATGGGCAGGGTGGGGAGTTTCACAGAGATAAATCTTAACGCTGACCCAGCTGGGACTCGAACCTGGGAACTTACAGATGAAAAAGACCTGAGCCACCCTCACCCCAGAAGTTCATAGCAATCCTAATCTTAATACATTTACTCTGTTTCATTGCACACTGCAGTAATGTCAACTTTCAGGCATTCTTTAAATGAGTTAATTACTATCTGCAGTTTTACATTTTCTTTTCATCAATGCATTTTTTTTTTCAGCTTTCTTCAACACAAAGAGAGAATTCCTTTTTTCCTTGCAAGAAGTACTTCGAAAATGCATTGAGGGGGTATTTATTTATTTTTATTTTTTTTATAAAATGAATCCTTTTCACAATTTTTGGTTGTTGTACAGTATTAAAATTCTTAAATGCATTATAAAAAAAATTAAAACACCAAAAAATTTCATGCTTACGTATTTTGTTTTTCCAATATGTGAACTTTCTTCTGAAGATGAATGTTTTGTACAGTACACAGTTTCACCCTAAAAAAATGTGCAAATACAATAAAATCTCAAGTATAATTTATAAAATTTTATAAATTTTCTAATTGATTAAAAAAACATAATGCAATATATAGATTAAAAAAACATAATGCAATATATAAATAATAAAATAAAATAAAAAATACCCCCTCAAGCAGCTGCTTGCCACAGAGGTCTGACAGGAGCCTGTCAGTTTATATGCCACAGTAGATCTGAAAGGATGGCAGGACCTCAGCAGAAAACAACACGAACATCCATGCCTTACCCGGGGCTCAAACCCAGGTCCCGTAGATCAGTAGCCAAGCGCGCTAACCACTCGGCCGTTATAGATATAAAAAAAAAACATAAAATTAAACAAAAATTCACATTTTATATAACTTAAAAGCATGGAAATCGTAAATCAGATCAATAATATTTCAATAATAATGACAACCAATAAATTTAATGCTGCTAAGGTAACATACAGCTATGTTGTGCTTTCAGTCTGGTGTCAGGCAAATGATCACATCTAGCAAAGCTTGTTCTCCAAATTCTCTGCTACCTTAATGGACAAGCCTTTTTTCCTTACATATTCTTTATGTTACAAACTATTTACTGTGACAATGTCTTGCTACTATGCTGAAAGTATTGAGCATAGTTTATCTCACTCTAGCATAATTAAACTTATTGCTTATAGGCATTTCAAAAGAGCTTAAAGCATATATATACAATCATTCTTATGATGCATATTTTCATGCAATCACACAAACAGTAAAAGTGCTCCCTCCAGAGTATAGTCATCATTTATATATATTAAATCTAAAGCACTATTTTCCATTACCAAAATAGAAATCAATAATAAAAATTAAATACCTTGTTTCTAAACCATCCATGTACTGCTTTTTACGTTTTCGGCTATCTTGTGCTGATACCTGGGTAATAATAAAACAAAACATTACGAGGAAAATAAAAATAAATACAAATCAACTTTACTATAATGAAAAGCAAATAATTCAGTTAACTTTGAATTTATCCAAATCTAATTTTAACTTCCCTTATTAAGAGTTATGACTGTAGGATGCAGACTCATGAACTATAGTATAAAAAATATGACAATTCAAAAATTTGATCAACAAAAGATAGCAATGTGGAATATAGCTGAAACTCGGTATATCAGACTTATAATCAATCAAAAAATGTACAATTCAGCTCAAGGAACTGCATTTTAGGTAATGCCATTTCCAGCAATAATGCTGTATGGGGAGTCATTCCTTCAATAGATATGTCCTATACCATCCTGAAGATGACATGCTGATTCATTAAATGAATGAATATGTTGAATCAGCATTATGACATGCTGATTCAACAGATTGCCATAGTTTTCTTCGGCATTCCCAGCAGTTTCCCTCATTGCAAAATGCCCTTATTAACATAAGCATGTCAAAAACATACACAGTCAAAAACATTTGTCAAACTGGCAAGCAAAAGAATGTTGACACAATGCAGGAATTTATGCATTGATAGTATATTTGCATACCCATTATATTCTTGGATAATAGCCCTTGATATGGCTTACATAAATGCCAATAATACTGGATGAAAAAGTAACCAACGTATCACTAGATGTTCAATTACCATTAATCTATATCAGGGATGAACTACAATTTAAAGTGATGGTACTCCAGACTATAATACCTCAGATTGATACCAGTTGGCATTTTATGATACAAGATGGATAGAATCTTTTCACAGCACAATGTTTGATGGATTCTAGGTACATTAGAGCTTTATAAACAAAAGTAGGATTCACCCCTGAATACTGTAGAATCCCCATTCTTGCTGCCACAGATGTCACTTTCTTTCTGCAACAATGAATCCTTGCTCTATTACAAGACTGGAATAGAAGTGGGGGAAAAGGAGTTGGCTAAGCATGAAGTAAGCTAACAATGTCAAACTGGATTTTAGTAGAATTGGTCTTCATTAATCTAAGGCTGCAGCCATTGTTCAGAATAGGTATTTGGAGAATAGAACTCAACAATCTGATAGGATCACCATATATTATTGGCAATTTGGACAAAACATTATGTGAATTAAAAGCAAATTTTGCAATTTCTAAAATCAGATATGGAAAAAAATTCAAATATATCAGTATTTGATGTTGCAGAAGCTGGTGCTTTTAAAAATTTAGCAAAAACTAACAAAATTTTAACACACTTTTGAAACCACACTTATTATCATAAAAGGTTTGTTATAACATTAACTATTACATTTAACTTGAGAAGAATTCTTATAATTGGCAACTATGCTGTTAAGTACTGCAGTACTTACAATTCTTTAAATACTAAATGAGTCTTGTCAAAAATTAATATATTTCCAGCATTTTCATATAAATCAGTTATTTTAGAAGTACATAGTACCAACATATAGACATTACAAAAGTATATATATATAGAATAGAATGAAAGTAGACAATATTTTTATTGATATGGTGCATAAATGTCCAAGAGAGTCTGACATTTTAAATTCATGGGTTCAAAAGAGCCTCTGAGCAGCCCTTTTTTGCATACCGTGGGCTAAATGGCCAGGTTACATGGACCCCCAAAGGCTCAGAGAAAGTTGGGGGAGGGGATCCACTGGAACAGCTGTTGGGAGACAGATGGTAGCCTCCCGTCAAGGCCATCCAGTGTGTTCTTTAACATGCACAGGGTATGGCTCTCCCACACATGGGGTCACGGCTTAATGTCCCACCTGATGGACGGCGGCCTTTCCAAGCCCATTGGTGTTGAAAAAAGGTTGGGAATCACAGATCTACTAGATCATCAGATGGGTCTAGGAAACCTCTCATTTTGTTTTAAAAAAAAAACTGGGCACTAAATTTGATCGTGATTTTTTATTGACTTATGCATATGACGATTGTCTTTGAGGATGTTATTATACTCTTATTTCTGGTCAGTTTGCCCAAAGTAAAATAACTGAAAGGAATTATAACACAGTCTTACCTTATTCCTGATTTTCCTCCGTATCCTTTTAAGCTCTCTCTCTTCTGCCTATAAAAACAATCAATGAAATATTCCCTTGTAATATATATTAATCATAAAGATAATATATTGTTGAAAACTATTTATATGCTTAACTCTGATTGAGAAATGTATTGCTAAGATTCCTGTAAATGATTAGTGAAACACCCAAAAGTGAACAAATTTTTCCCAGCCATCCATCTTCTTTTTCTCCATCAAGAGGGAAGTTTAATAATTTATTAAGCACTTTCAGAAATATGGATAGATGCCCATTGTATATGTATTATTCAAGAAAAGATATTCTAGGATTTATCTTCCTTCTATCTTTTTTATGGTCTGTAAATGGTAGCTAGGTAGTCACTGGAAGGAGAGCTATGCACCAATCCCCTGTGATGATGCATAGAACAGGCCAGGCCTAGCACCTAATGCCCGACCCCGCCTTCTCGTGGTGCAGACCGTTAGCACCTTTCAAAAGAGATACTCTCTTGTGGAAGTGAACGGAAGGGGAGGGCTGCCACATTAGTGTGGCCTACTGATCTGGACAACTATGGCTACTTTACTTTTTTTCTCTTCCCTGCTGAGAAGTGGTCAACCACACAGGGTCCTGGTGCTGACCATATAAACCCACTGGACTGGACAGATATATGGCTCTGAGCTTGATTATGGATCCCGAATTTGCTGCACTGGTGGGCTTCTGCGGAGGGAAAATCTTCCGCTATGTTTTCTGTTTGTTTGTGGGTTGATAGCCCCAAGTGAATAGATTCACAGGATATGTTTATCAGCTGGTGGATAATCCTGAGCAGAGGTCATCGTAGGCATCTGAACTCTTTGCTTCTATTAGCATCGTCAAATTCTACATTGGAGGAAGTCTTCCACTGTAGATGGCTTCAGCCTTTAGTGGTGGGGGAACAGGTCTTTTCCCCATGTCTACGATTAGGGAGCTGTTTGTTATTGTCGACATTCCCTCTCTCAATAAACATAGTTTCTTTAAACATCCCACCAACCATTTTCTCTCCATAGGTAGTTGGAATGTGAGGACTGTGCACAGAGCTTTTTCTCTTGATGTCCTCACACAAGAATTCCACAGTTATAATTTAGATATTCTCGGCTTGCAAGAGACCAGATGGACAGATAAATGTCAGATTCTTAAAAATAATTGTAAATTTCTCTTTTCAGGGATAAATAAAAAAATAAATAAATACCCCCTCAAGCAGCTGCTTGCCACAGAGGTCTGACAGGAGCCTGTGGGAAGACAATAAACATCATCAAGGCGTGGTTCTGGTTCTCAGCAGACACGCTAGTGATGCTCTTCTAGGATATGAGTGCATTAATGAAAGGTTTCTTACAGCAAAATTTCAGACAAGCGTTAAAGACTTGAATGTTATCTGCTGTTATGCTCCCACTGAGGATGAGGATGAGAAGGATAGGTTTTACAGAAAACTTCAGGATATTCTGAATTTTGTCAAGAAAGGAGATATTACCTTTGTTCTAGGTGACTTCAATGATAAAGTTGGTACTGACTCTGACCTTTGGTGAGTAGTGATAGGCCCTTTTGGTATTGGAAGCTGCAATGGGCAATGTCTCCTACAGGTAACTAAATGGTTTCAGAATAACTAACACTTATTACAAACACCACGACATACATAAGTAGACGAGTTTCACCAGATGGGCTGCATAAGAATATGATTGATTATATATAATTAACAGCAAATGGGCTAGTTCTGTTAGGAATACCAGGTCATATAGGGGAGCTGAAATTGGATCTGACCATTACCTTGTTAAAAGTGTCTTGCAATTTAAACTTAAAAACTGTTGTGCTAAAGTTAAAAAATTTACCTTTAATACTGAAGCTCTGAAAGACCCAGTTATAGCCAAAGCTTACCATGATAGGTTACTTAGTCATTATGACAGTCATGGTATGATTACTACTGAAGTTAAGGAAGAATGGGATTATTTTAAACAGGGTTTTTTGGAAACAGTACTCTTTTATGAAAAAAGGAGCAGAGGAGGCAGAATTATCTGAGTGATAAGGCACTTCAGCTTATTTCAGAAAGAAGGAACAGCAGGAATATCCTTAATCAGTACCCTACTGGTCCTAATAGCACTACAGAGAACTTAATAAACGTGTAAAGAGTCAGTTAGCTGCTGATAAGAATCTTTGGCTTGATGGCTTGGCTGACAAAGTAGAGGAAGCAGTTAGACAGCACAACAGCAGAGAGCTGTACCAGATAGTTAATGTTTTGTGTGGTATAAAACGGACAGGTATACAGGGATTGAAGGATAAACAAGGTAAGGTTATAGAAGGTGAGGATTCTGTCATGGCTAGGTGGTCTGATCATTTCAGTGATATTCTAAACAATGCGGTTAGTTCTATTACCATTGTTTGCAATGATGATAGATGCATTGGTGGCTTTAATGTTGGCCCTATAACACAATCTGAAGTTAGTTTGGCTGTTTCTAAACTTAAACTTCATAAATCCCCAGGGGTAGATGAAATTACTACAGAAATGCTTAGAGCTGGGAATGTTTCGCTTACCATTTGGATGACTGAAATTCTGAATATCTTTTATGATAAAGGCATGGTTCCTAAGGATTTTACCAGAGCTATTACTATCCCTATTTTCAAAAAAGGTGATTGCAGTTCTTGTGATAACTGTAGGGGTATCAGCCTACTCTCTGTTCCAGGTAAAGATCTTTGTATGATTGTGCTTAATAGAATTAAGAATCTGGTTGACAGTCAATTGCGTGATGAGCAATGTGGATTCAGAAGTGGTAGGGGATGAATGGATCAGATTTTTTCACTTAGGCAGATTCTTGAGAAATGTTTAGAGTTTCAGAAACCTTTGTTTGCTAGCTTTGTTGATTTCAAAAAGTCTTTTGACTCTGTTGATCGTCATAATTTCTGGTTGATTGTGAGATCATATGGTATACCTGACAAGTTAGTTAACATAATGAAAGCTCTCTATAATAACACTGAGTCGTGTGTGAGAGTTGGTAAGGCTTGTAGCAATTGGTTTAGCATTACTTCTGGTGTTCGACAAGGATGCATTTTGTCTCCTTTTTTCTTTAGTTTGGTTATTGATTATGTTATGCGAAATTCACATCAAGGGAAAGATTTTGGCCTTAAATGGACAGGAGATATGAGAATTTCTGATTTAGATTATGCTGATGGTTTAGCCCTTTTGGCAAATGATGTTGATGAGATGAACTCTTTCATTCGAGCTGTTGATGAGACTGGTAGTAGAGTAGGTTTGGTTATAAACAGAGAGAAAACTAAAGTGATGAAAATTGGTCAGGCAGGTTGTGATTCAATTAATCTGAATGGTTGCAATCTTGAGCAGGTGTCACAGTTTAATTATCGCAGTATACGAGTTATGTAACAGATAATGGTGATGTGCGGCATGAGATTAACAGAAGAATAGGGACTGCTGTGGGGACTTTTAAGAATCTATGGAAAGTGTGGAGAAATAGGCATATACACCTAAGGCTAAAATTAGACTGTAAAATAGTTTGGTTCTTTCTAGAGTTAGTTATGGTAGTGAAACTTCGACACTTTGTAAACAAGATAACAGGAAACTAGATGCTTTTGATTCCAGATGCTTACGCAGTATCTTGGGTATTAGGTGGTTCAACTTTGTAACTAATGATGAGGTTAGGCAAAGGAGTCGCAACCTCCTTTAAACAGCATATTGTGCAGAGAGACTCCGTTGGTTTGGCCATGTTGCCTGTATGGATAATTATAGATTGGTGAATAGGGTTATGAACAGTGTGCCTAAAGGCCTCAGAAAGAGGGGGAGACCTAAGATGCGGTGGGCAGATAATGTCAAACAGGACCTTGTTAAAATTGGTGTGCAGTGGCCGGATGCAGCAGATGTAGCTCAGGACAGACATGCTTGGAGAACTAAATTACATGGTCTGGTTGGACCTCTGTAGCCCATGGCTGCTTGAGGATGATGATGATTTAAAATATAAAACTATTACCATTGCAATCTATTTCATGAAATGATGACTTGTTCACTTAGGCCTTCAATCTCTCACTCTCTCTCTTATATATGGTATATAAAATTGGAACGGGAAAAAAAATTATATATGCTTTCGTTCATTATTTGAATAACCTAGAAATGTGTTCATTTTTCATTTTTTTTCTTTCTCCTTCTCTCTTTTTATAAGAAACATTTATAAAAAAAATTCAACATTACTGTAGTCAAATAAAAAAAAAACAATAAAAAAAAACGATTTTCTGTTTTTGATTTTTGGGCAAATTTTAAAAATTGGTTGAAACCTGGTTTTCAACACTAGTGAAGACACAAAGATTACTCAATTTCATCATGAAAATAGTATTCTTAACTAAAGGAATTTACATATTCTGACCAATTGCAATTTCTGCTTTTATGCTGCCAAGGATTTGAGACTTCTTTACTGTGTGTATTCCTGTTTGTTAATGAATTAACTAGTCAACCTGGTATTAAAATTATGTTAAAATTTTAAATACAGATATTTTATATTTTATAAGTTTTTCAAATAATTATGGTAATCTTTTCTTCAAAGAAATAGCATACATAGCATCCTATATAGAACCAAGTTTGCTAAACTAATATTTCTGTACACAACTAAGTTCCCCATTAATATTTCAATTGATCTAGGTGACATGACCATATCTTCAGTTAGCTATTTCAGACTTAACAAGTTCACATAGCTAAAAGGATTACAAATATAAAGTTGCATAAGTATTAATTCTAACAAACTATAAAAAGCTCCTATATGTATAATTACAATATACATATAGAATGAAGTACACCAAAGTTTGACAACACTGCATGTTGCACATCTGGATGGGGAAACCTTCAATTGATTGCACAGTGTGGCCTTGGACTCCAAACAGGAAGATTGTATAATTAGCAGTGTCAAAATGGTATCCAGTATTCAAGAATAAGCTTTTGTTATGGAGCATTATATACTTACAGGCAAGGGTGTAAAGGATGATAGTATGTGGAAATGGTGTGTGAGCATTTTGAGCAAAAGTTAAACAAAATATCTCCAACTAAGCAAATGGTGTTCTTTCTGGTGAAAACATTCCAAAAGACTAGAACAGTGGTACCTCAACCAAAATAATGCTAAGGAAAGAAATGTACTGTCTTGGCCAGTGAACATATGAAGTGGGAGGTGCTTGATAAAATTCTCAGATCCCCAAGGAAAAGCAAATGATTCATGAGTTGGGTCTTTTCACACCATTTGCAAGTTAAGCAGAAGCTGAGAGAATCAGAACATTACAAAAACACTTGTGCTCATACTCTTGCTAATGTTTATGAAGATGAGTTTCCTCTACACTCTATACACTTACATTGCAATGCAAGAAATGAAAGGTGCATGCAGGAAATGAAAGGCTCTGTGTAGGGTATGAAACCTGTTTGGAACATCTTAGTTTACATTTGGAGCATGTGTTTGTGTAATGCCATGTTGTGATGGTCCACCCATTTACTTTTACTTTTCCTTAACCAGTTTTGCTTTATTTACGTTATATTTATCATTTTGAGGATTGTTTAATTTTTTTTGGACTGATCCCAATTCTCACTTCCGAGTGGTAGGAGTTGCACATGCGTAATTCCAACCTTTTGATTGTCAGCCATTAATGCGCACGTGTAGGACATGACCCCTCTTGCATCATAGCTAACGCGATCGTCAGATTATTCAAAGGTTTTCCCGGCATGCAACAGACACGTGCCAGATTTTGTGTGCAGCATGCTATAACTAAGTGACACTAGGTCACAGAGTTGTTTAGTAGTGACGTTAGGTCACAGAGTTAGTGGAGAGAATAGAGTCAGAAATAGTAGAGATGTAGAATTAGTCAGAATTGACAGTTAGTGGAAGTTGAGATGTAGATAGATGCGAGTTGTTAGTACTCCAACTTTTGTATTGGATTTGGTGAGTCTTTTGAATTTTTCGGAAATAAACTTTGTTTTTGAAACTTTTGAATTTTTGCTATTTTCCTCTTGAGCAAATTGATTTTTGATTAGATTTAAACTTTAATTAAACTTGACAATGCTTTTTGAATTCTTACTCGATAAGTAATGCTATATACATAACAAACCCTATTTCAACTTTATTTGGCAAGTTAAAATTGCCTGGCGCCCGACAAAGCTTTCTGTAATTTTCAATAAATTTGGATCAGACAAAAGGTCCAACTTGAAAGTTAATAATCTTTGGAGCATTACAGTCTATTTTGTTTAATTTCCATTGCTGTAGTGTTTTTATGTTCTGTTTAAGCCAAGGACATATTAAATTAAATACAATCCTCAATGCCCTTTTTTTTTTCATTTTTGGTATACTTCCTAAGACCAACAGATGATATTTTTGAAAGAGGAAATAAAAGCTAAACAAAAAAAAATTCCTTTTAAAATTAAAGCAAAGTAACTTGCCACATAAAAAAATACTATTAATGTATTACAGTAATATTATCCAAGAAATTTGGTTTAAATAAAAAAATTTCACACATTCAATGAAAAAAGTACATACTTTTGTCAAGGGTAAGTGAGTTGGTATATTTATACCTTCCTTTTTCATTAACCTTCTCTCTTCATCTGTTAGCTGTAGTAACTCTGGACCCTATAAAATTACATTTTCTTAAAATCGTTACAAACTATTTATATTAAAAACAGACTTTTATGTTCCTTATTCACATATAATAATGCAAAAGCAAAGGTGTCAGATACAATTAATTTCCTAAGCTGATCATCTGTGGGTCTGATAAATAATGATTTTCATAAATTTTTTTGCAACAGGTTTTATACAATTCAGCAATGTCCAACTTAGGTAACTGATTAATATTAATGGAAGTTAACTCAGCATATTTCACAACATCATAAAACACATGAAATATTGGCCCTTTTCATACTTCATAAAAATATATATTTAGATTTCTGTGAACAAACTAATTTCAATCAAGGGGGAAAGAAAGTTAAAGTCTATCTTTTTCCAGTTTCAGTGAGGTACATGTTTTAATTACACTATCTCCTGCTATAAGCTCACTTTAACCTGATGAGAAATATTATAATTTGCCATATAGCTTTCTAATAATTCACTATATTCTATTTTTAGTATCTATAGTAGCTTTAAATAATATTAGTAAAGATTACATACCTTACAAAAAAAAATAGGATATGATACACTATCATTCACATTTTCTGAATAAGTTTGAGAAATTTATAAGTTAACCTAATGTAGAAAAATATTACAGTAGGCAGTCTTGCGAGCATGTCAGTGAAGATAATGATAAATGTTTGTCATTTGCTAATTTTCAACATAAAATAATGATTATGCATCAAGTTCATTGACAACAGGGTCATCATAAAAAAAACACGGTTTTAAATGTCAATATTTATTGATTATATTGTACTGAAAGTAATGAATTTGGAGTCATAGAACACATAAATTTAGTATCAAGTGCTAATCACTAGCAAGAACTTCTATAAGCAGTTATATCAAAATGGTACACATTAGTGAGTAGCTTGTTTTTTCTATGAGGTTTTATCAAATCAGCAATGTTAATTCTTTGGACTGCAAGTGGTAATTAAGGAATATCTGAAAAGAGAACTGTGCACTATACCCATGTGATGATGGGAATGTCAGGTAAGGCACCTGATACATCCTAGCCTTTTAGACTCCCCTGAAGGGTAATGGAAGGGTGGGCTGTCAGATCAGTTTGGCCTACTGATCTCTGCTTATGTGGGCATTTTTTTTGTCATTCTTACTGAGATGTGGGCAACTTTAAAGGATCTCGAAACTGACACAATGACCTAATATTATTTTTATTCTGGAGATAATGGACTGGTTGGTTTCTGTTGAAGTAGAATCTACCACTGTATTTTTGCTTGCATGTGGGTTGCCAGCCCCAACTCAATAGATACATATGATACCCTACATCAGTTGGAGATGATCGCGATCAGAGCCATCACAGATAGCCAAACACTTTAAACTAGTAACTATTGTCTGTCTTAGAAGTGTCTTGTCATGTCTGTCTTAGAAGACACATTGAAATATTCTGTTACAGACGAGTTTGGACTCAATTTTTTGGTTTGATATTTACTAACACTACAAACATCATGATATTGAAAAATAAGTATGGGCTGCACTTGATGTGCTAAATACGAATATAATTAAGTATAAATGTTGTACCAGGTTTTAAAAAATTACCTTTAATGTTGAAACTCTGACTCTCAGAGAGATTATTCCCCAATTATGGCAAATCATGTTTTGTTCAAAAATGAGATTGAAGAAGATGAATAGGGTCATTCTTGGAACTAATACTACTGTTTGGGATAAAATGGAGGAAGGGAGACAGTCATTTGAGTGATAAGATGTAGTTTATTTCTGAAAGGAGTTTAGGGCTAATCAAAATCAATTACCTACTAGTCCTAAAAAACACCATTACTGAAAACTAATGCAAATATTGAAAGCACAAATTTTTGGTTTGTAGCCTAGTTGACACAGCAGAAAAGGCTGCTAGAGAACACAACAGAGTTCTATCAGATAATAAATATTTTGTGTGAAAAAAAATAGAATTGCATACATGTAATGAGGGGAAAAAATGGCAAACTTATGGAAGGTTTTGTTATGGATAGAAGGGCTAAGCATTTCAGAGAAATTCAGAATAATGTGGTTAGTATCATGCCCATTGTTTGTTATGAAATTAGATGTATTACTGGTTTTAAATGTTAGCCCTATTTCACTGCATAAGTTATGAAACTGCATAGTTTCACTGTATAAGTTATGAAACTGCATAAGTTACCAAGAGTAAATGAAATCATTCAAGAAATGCTGAGAGCTGGGAATGATTCTATTACATATGGCTGATTACACTGGGCAACACACAAAAAGGCTTTGAAATGAAAATAGCCAATCTTTACTAATCTCAAGGTGCTGAACACAAAAATGACAGTAAAATTTGTCAATTGGCTTTTCTTTAAGAGAGACAGAGATGGTCATGTATAAACAACTCAGTCTGCATTGAGTATACAGGTAACTATTTCGCAATGTTGTATTTTAAACTCCAGATTGCAACATATTGCATTGTATTGCATCAGCCCACCATACACACAACCCCAGGAGGTATTGCATTATTGTCTGATGCAATGTAGTTGAGTCATGACATCGTGGCTTTACAATCGCAGACAAAAGATGATGCAACCATTAGTTGTAAGCAATGTCTCGTAGGGTGAACAAGTCTTTTGAGCAACTACCATTTACCCCCGAGTCATAAGTACAACACAAGTGATTCTTGCAGTTTTAATCCAGCAGTAGTGATGCCTCATAATTGTGTTAATAGTGCAGATACATTTTGTTACATTTGTGAGGAAGTGATGTTTGCAAGCCAGAAAAGGGCCATCACTCCAATAGCGAAATAGTTGTACAAGTTTTATTTTGGATGCAAGATCGGAGATTAGGACAAGGACATATGTTGCAGTACGTGTGCAAGAAATCTTCTGAAGTGGCTGAAAGGCAAAAAAGTGGTGATGCTGTTTACTGTTCCTATGGTTTGGAGAGAGCCAAGTAATCATGAAAATGACTGCTACTTCTGCATGGTTCCACCTGTTTCTGGAGGCATCACAAGGAAAAAGAAGTGCACAATAGCGTACCTGTATATACAATCTGCTCTCTGACCAGTTCTGCATGGCAAAGGCTCTCCTGTTCTTGAACCTCGAAAAGAACTTTCCATCGATACATATGATGAGAAGGGAGGCGAACCGACATTGGGTTCTCTGCAGACTTTTGGTTTCTAATGATGATCCATATGTCTGCCACGGTGCATCATCTGCACCACACATTCTCACCGAAGAAGAAATGAACAATCTTGTTCACAATCTGGAGCTGTCCAAGGCCAAAGCAGAGTTACTTGGATCAAGACTTAATGGAATCTTCTCATGGAAAATGTCTGACTTACTTCATTTCGAACTCGTCAAGAGTAGTTTGCAACTTACTTCAGAAAGGAATATTACCTTGTGTTCTGCTCCTATGTAAATGGCCTGATGAATGCCCTCAGGAATCAAACATGACCCTCAAGAATGGCGACTATTCATAGACTCCTCGAAATTGAGTCTCAAGGCAGTGTTGCTGTATAATGGAAATTGACTTCCATCCATTCCAGTTGGACACGCTGTCTACATGAAAAAACCTACGACAACCTAAAACAGCTGTTGAATACCTGATAAATGCTGATACCTGATGAAAAGGATTTCATCAGGTATCAGCATTCATCAGGTATTCAACATAACAAGTATGGCTGGCATCTCTGTTGTGACTTGAAGGTAGTAGCTCTGTTGATGGGTCTGCAGCTGAGATATAATATGAAGTACTGCTGTTTCTTATGTGAATGGGGCCGCCGAGCAAAGACTTTGCACTATGTGAAGAGAAACTGGCCTCAGAGGAAATCTCTGAAGGTCAGAGAGAAGAATGTGGAACACCCAACACTGGCAGAAATGCACAAAATCCTGCTGCCGTCCCTACACATCAAACTCGGTGTGAGGAAAAACTTCATAAAAGCCATGGACCGGACTGAATCAGCATTCAAGTACTTGGCTGACAAATTCCCTTGACTCAGTAAAGCAAAAATTAAAGAGGGAATTTTTGTGGGTCCTCAGATCCGCAAGCTGTTCAGAGACCAGATGTTGGACAACCTGCTTCAGGGTGATGAGAAAAAGGCTTGGGATGCGTCTCATCTGCTGTCAACTAAATTCCTCGGGAATGTTAGGGCAGACAACTACAGAAACTGGTTAAGGACATGTTGTTTCTGTATCACAAACTTGGTTGCAATATGTCCTTAGAGATCCACTTTCTCCATTCTCACTTAGCTGTCTTTCCCAACAACTGTGGCATGGTTAGTGATGAGCATATGTACGTATTACTCTATTATATAAGAAACTATTATGGATTTCTCAGAAATTGTAGCCAATTTTGCATTTTCTTTGTCATATTCGTGCTCAGCACCTTGAAATCTTTAAGAAATGGCTACTTTTATCTCAGAGGCATGAGTTTTATGAAAATTTGTTGCCCAGTGTTATATTGTCGAATATTTTCTATGATAAAGGGGTTGTTTCTAAGAATTTTGCCAGAGATATTATTATCTTTACTTTTTCAAGAAATGTGATTATGGTTCCTGTGATAATTACAGGAACATTGTCATACTGTCTGTTCCATGTAAAGTTCTTTGTATCATTGTGGTTAATAGAATTAAACATTTAGTTGATGGAGAACTTCAAGAAGAATGGTGTTGGTAGAGCTGGAAGGGGCTGTATAGGCCAATTTTTTTCACTTAGACATTTTTTTTAAAGGAAGAAGTTACTTCTCTACACAAAAGACAGAGATAACTTAGAAGCTATATTAGGCTTGTCCTGTATGTGAAAATACAACACACAAACATTTATAGAAGAGCATGCCTGCTGATCTTAGGAGTCAGGTATGCTAACCACTAGACTGGGAGAGTTAATTCTTCAGAAACATTTGGTTTAAAAAAAATAATAAAAACCTATGATTATTAGCTTTGTTGATTTTAAAAAGGCTTTTGACCCTATTGGTCATTATGATTCGTGGTTAATCATGAGATCACATGGAACACATGAAAAGCCAGTTAAAACAATGACTCCCCATGGTACAAAGTGTCATGTTGAAAACTGATAAAACTTACAGTGATCAGTTTTGCATTGCTACTAGAGTTTGATAAGGGTACATTTTGCCACCATTTATTTTTAGTTTGGTTAATGACTGTGCTATAAAGAAATTCAATGCAACCTGAGTCAAAAATAAATTATTTGTTGCCTGTGAACCTTTGCATAATTAGTAGTATAGTTTACCAATGAATTACTATTACACAACTAGAAATGAATTGTCAGTAAAAAAATTACAATTCAATCTTATAACAGTTAGCATCATGATCCATACCACAATAATAAATGTCTTCATCAGCAAAATTATCTGCAAATTGTGCCTGGAAACAATATTCCAGGAACTGTAACAATATGTTTTAATCTTCCATAAAGCAATTTTCAATGACAATGTTTTTTTTTTTATCACCACACCAATGTTTTCACTTATTTCAAAATTATTATTTCAATATCCTTACTGTTGTCAAATTGGTACCAATGATGTGTCACAGTACAAAATAATGCATAGAAGTGAAGATGAATGGTTGGTGAGACAGCATGCAAGTACTCAAGATTTAGTCTTGGGGGGTGGCTGAGAATAAGACTTGAGTAGGGTTTCCCAATTACTAAAATATTCCATCCACTGAACAGGAAAGGTTAAAATAATATTCCATATGGAATAAAATTTTATAGTTGTTTTTTAAACCCATTTCTAGTGTCAAACATGTAATACAATATGAGGGATAAAATAAAATTATACTAAAACAAGTTTTACAGTGACTGGATTTTCAGGGGGGGGGGGGGGGGGTCATGATCTTCTAGTCTTCCCCTGGATACATTCCTGTGAGAGAGAGTTCGTATTCTTTTTCTCTATAAGACATATTTAAATATACACTGAAGTGCCATTGAATTAGGGATAGGGGACGTTATCCAAATTCAGTACTGCAAGTCTAGCATTTGCACGCATGCATGGCTGAAACTGATTATATATAGCTGTCAGCTTTGGCTTCCCCAAGCATTCGATTCGCTGTGAAAAGTGTAATGGGAAAGGCATGGGATTTAGATGCATTTGACAGAGGGCAGATCATAGGTGCCCAATGGATGGGACACTCAATCCCCAAAATTGTCAACAAACTCAGATTTTCTCGTATGACAGTTTCAAGAGTGTCCCTGTAATATGAAAATTCCAACAAAAAATAAAACACCAGGACAAACTGCAAAGGAAACCAGCCTTGAAAGATCATGGGCTTTGCCATCTGACCAGTATTGTATGGACTGATAGGGACCAGACATTATCTGAAATCACCTCCCATCTGAATGCGGGTTCCAGAGGGGAAGTCAATGCATGGACCGCGCAATGCTCACTTCATCGTCTCAGCTTCAGGAGCCACCAACCTACAAGAGTCCCACTTCTAACAGCATGATGCCTTGCCTGGGCTAAAGAACATCGAAACTGGACCATCGAAAACAGGCGACAGATAGCCTGGAGTGATGAATCCTGATTTAAACTTCATCACGCTAATGGGAGACTGAGGGTATGGCGTCAAACCCATGAAGCCATGGATCCTGCATGTCATGTCAGAACAGTACAAGCTGATGGTGCCCAGTGATGGCCTGGGGTGTCTTCAATTTGACGTCTGTGGGGCCTTTGGTACAAGTACTGACGACTCTCAATGCATCCGGGTACATACACCCATTTATGACTATCATGTATCCCAATGGAGATGGCGTCTACCAGCATGACAACTGTTCATCTCACAAGTCCAGGTTGGCTACTGCATGGTTTCAGGAGTATGTGCTGACTTTGAAATAATGAATTGCCCATCTAGAAGTCCAGATTTAAATCCCATCAAAAATCTTTGGGATACCATCGAGCAGAGTGTTTGAATTGTGGACAGCTCTAGAGGATGCATGGGTCACCATACTTGTGGAACATTTAAGCAAGCTTCTGGAGTCCTTGCCTCGTCATGTGGCGGCCATTATCAGGTCCAGAGGGGGTCCAACATGTTACTAGGTTGCTATCCCTAATTCAATGGCACTTCAGTGTATTAAATTAAAACACAACACTGCTCAAGATTAAATGCACATGGTAACTTTCACTAACTATGCAGTCCCTGGTTAGCTTGATTAATTGTTTACAAGTATAAATATGGATGTTGTTAACTAAGCTAATTACCAGAAACATTTGAGATTATGATGCATTAAATTTTTGTTTTGGGGAAAAAAAATGGAAACATTTGAGATTATGATGCATTAAATTTTTGTTTTGGGGAAAAAAAAATGGAAATAAATATGGATGTTGTTAACTAAGCTAATTACCAGAAAACATTTGAGATTATGATGCATTAAATTTTTGTTTTGGGGAAAAAAAAAACACTAAGCATGGAGGGTATATGAAGGTGGTATGGAGTCACAGCTTTCCCTCGATGGAAAATAAAAATATTATGTGATCTCTCCTCTGAGCTGATAAACCACTAGCTACCCTTTCTAAATATCTGATGATGTTACTGATTATGAAATGTAACAGCCATATACCACACTGATACAAAGAATTTTACCTAGAACAGACAGTATGACAATGTTCCTGTAATTATCACAGGAACCGTAATCACATTTCTTGAAAACACAAAGATAATAATACCTCTGGCAAAATATAATAGCCATATCCTAAGCATTACTTTATTAGAAAAATTATTTTTTAGTCCACTGAAATTATGTTAAGTGCTTTTTCAAACTTTAAAAATTAAAACATTGACTTGATCATGCAAATTTATCCTTAGAGAGAAAAAAAATTAACTGGATGTGAACCACATCTCCCCTTCTTAAGCATTATTTCCTTTCCCATCTCTACTGCACATTGTTGTGGTACCAATGGCATTCTATCAAAAATATTATATTTAATGGTATAATTTTACTGATATTTCAGTTTTTTCTGCTGTGTTATTTGCATCTAACAATAGAAATTTACCTCCTTACCTCCAAAATTATAGAATTCAGTGGACTTTCTTCAATGTTAGCTGAATTTGCTGATTTTGATAATCCTTTTACTGTAGTAATCTACGAAAAAAATATAAACATATGTTTACTAGCTTAAACTGCTTAATACATAATCTTCAAGCAGTAGGATATAGAGGTTCAACCTGATTACAATTTATTTCTCCAAATGCATCTCTTTTGGATAACAACAGCTGCATTTGGCTACTGCATTTCAATTCCAATAAAATTCTGTTTCATGTCATCCACTCAACTCATTATAGGTCTGCTCCTTTACCTCTAGCTTTTAGAGATACTGTTCATAGCCATATTTGAAAATATGTAGTTCTGAATGTGGAAATAATACCCAAATCAACAAAGACTTTTCCTACACAAAAATGCTGTTGCAAGGCAGTTGATGAATTCTTTGTCTAAATTCATTCAAATAATTTAATATGTCAGATAACTTATATATTAGCACTTAAAATCAAAAGCATCAAGCTTTGTGCTACCTTGCTTACAAAGGATTTAAGTTCCACTATGGCAGCAAACTTAAGAAGGAAAATTTATTATATAATCTGTTATAAATTTATTTTCACCCACTCTTCACAGACACTTAAAAGTTCTGGAAACTATATAATCCTGATTACCTCATGCCAAAAATTGTCAGTATCTGGTACATCACTTCCAAGATAACTAAATTGAGGAACTTGCTTAAGAATACAGCTTGATGGCTGTATTCTTCTTTTGATGAAGAACTAATTAGCTGACCAGTTTTCATCATTTTAGTTTTTTCTGAATTTATCACTAAGCCTTCCCTGTGCAAAAGATCTAATGAAGGAGTTCATCTTCTTGTGAACCTCAGTTACTTAGAGAACCAAATATTCGGTAAAATTAAAACGAGACATTTTCAGATCTTTCACCAAGTGCTCAACATGTGGCACACAGCTTATTTGCAAATCTGAGTGTCTATCCCTCCCCCTATCCAAGAAAGTAATTGATAACTTTAAAATACTTTAGGTTTAGAAGCTAGCATTAGACTTTAGTGTTTTACAGTTGTAGAATCATCCAGCAGCCAGAACTTACATATTAATAGGTGTTCAAATAAGTTCAAGTGGTTTTTGCATGACTGAAGTTCTAATGCGAATTATGCAAAATATATAATACCATTGAATCAGACTCAAGCCAAATGTGTCAAATGCTTTCAAAAACAATGCGAGTGCTGCAACAATATGGTTGCATTTGCATAAGCTAGGGAAAGTGTATCGATTCTCCAAGTGGGTTACATATGAACATACAGCTGACCAGAAGCATTAGAAATTATCAACCTGCATATCACTCTTTCATGACATAACAAATCATTTCTCAATTAGTTGGTGACTTGTGATGAAAAATGGATCACACACAGCAACCCTAAGCATTCACATCAGTGGCTATCACTCAGAGAATCTGCTCTGGACACAAATCTCTGCACATCAAAGCCTGCATGTCATCAGAAGAAAACTATGCTGTGTGTGGTGGCATACAGAAGGAATTGTGCACTACAAACTCTTATCCCCCTCACCAAATCATCATAGGGAATGTGTACTCAGAACTGCAACAGGTGCACAATGCATTTCTGCAGAAGAAATCTACATTTGTAAATAAGTTAAGTTATTGTCTTTATGTATGATAATGTGAAACCACATATCATGCAAGTGGCCCACAATAAAATTTGTGACTTTGGGTTCTCTGCAAAGTGGAGGTTTTGGCCTTAAATGGTCTAGAGATCTGAAAATTTCTGATTTAGATTATATTGTTGATTTAGCCCCTTCGGCAAATGATGTTCATGAGATGAACTCTTTAATCAGAGCTGTTCATGAGATTAGTAGGATAGGCTTGGTGATAAACAGAGAGAAAACTAAAGTGATGGCAATTGGTTAGGCAGGTTGCAGTTTAGTTAATCTCATTGGTTGCATCCTTGAATAAATGTCTCAAGTTAATTATCTTGGGAGCTATGTAACTTGATATGCAGTATGAGAAAAATTGGGATTGCTCCTGGGACTTTCAAGAATCTATAGAGTGTGTGGAGAAATAAGGTATATATATCTAAAGATTAAAATTAGGCTGTATAATAGTTTGGTTCTTTCTAAGGCTAGTTATGGTAATGAAACTTGAACCCTTTCTTAAAAAAGATAACAGGAAACTTGATGCCTTTGATTTTAGATGTTTACACAGTATCGTGGGCATTAGGTGATTCAACTCTGCAAGTCATGATGAGGTTAGGCAAAGGAGTCGGCAACCTCCTTTGAATAGCATATTGTGCAGAGACTGCATAACTATAGATTAGGGAATAGAGTTATGAACAGTGTGCCTAAAGGCTTCAGAAAGAGGAGGAGACCTTGGATGCAATGAGCAGACAATGTCAAACAGAACCTTATTAGAACTGGTCTACTTCAGTGGCCAGATGTAGCAGATGTAGCTTAGAATAGATGTGTTTGGAGAACTAAATTGCACAATCTGGTTGGACTTCCATAGCCCATTGCTGCTTAAGGATGATGAAAGTAATAGCATTTTCATTATTGCTTTCAAAAGATTTATGCAAAATTTCAAATAAAAAGTGGATAAATATTTGGAGGATATTTACAATTATTATTATATACTGCAAACCACTCTGAACATTTTTTTATCTAATTTAACAAATATTTTTATTCCATGGGTATTTGGAGTTGAAAAGATTCAATCAAAATTATTATCTTGATATTCTCACACAAGAATTCATGAAATATAGATCAAGGATTAGATACTAATCACAGACTTTTATTACATAATAGACAAACAATACTTTATTTTAAGAACTTAATTTTCATTTTGTATTTGTGTAGATTCTACATACATTCTGAAGCACAGTCAAATTCTACAACAAAGTAATAGTCAATAAGGAAGATTACTTGCTACTACTGTAAGACTTAGTTTTTCTTCAAATGGAAAGATTCAATTTTAGATGAGGAATTTTTTTACATAATAAGGTCTTAAAGAACTGAAGAGTGTGCCTAAAGCAATCAATAACATTACACAGAAACAGCTAACAATTGTGCTGCAATCATTTAATAATGAAGATATCTGAAGCTAGTTAACATGGTTTACTTATTAGTGGATGTACAGTGTTAATTTGTTTTTAGAATATATGTTAAACACAAAACAAGTGATATTTATGCTCATCTTATTTCAAGATTGTGTACCATACATTCCACCCATACTATTCATATAATCTCTCTCTCTCTCTTTAATAAGCTCCTTAGTTTATAGAATTATTTAGTAGAGAAGAGAAACTTTATGAGTATAAGAATATCAAATATTTTCATTTTGAGAAAGCAGAAAATAAAATATTAAACTTACTTCCCTAAGCAAACTATTGTCTATAGTTGTAACTTCTGAAGTGTCATCCACAGTCATTTCTGATGTTACAACAATAATATCAGCACCTGAAAAATACAATTATTGAAAAATAATTGATAATTAAAATAACTTACTGGACAAAGCATATCTATGCTGCTCAATACAGTTCCATAACATACAAAGAGTTCAATACAATTTGTAATATTTATAATTTTAAATGAATTATATTTTTACATAACTTTTCTACCCCCTGTAGAATTGATTAAATAAGTAGGTCATGTGGATCAAAACTTAGAGGAAAAAATAACATCCAGTGGATGCTGTTTGGAAATATGGGAGTCTCTTGTCAAACATGCTTTTACTTTTCTTCATATTATACAATAAAAATTGTTGTCCCCATTATTCGACTAGATTGCATTTCATTAATTTTATGATTTTTTTTATTTTCTGAATTAATGATCATATTTCATACTGCAACAATTTATTTGGTGAATTTGATTTAGGAGATTATGCAAATTATACTCCTTTGGAGTTTTTGTGCTAAGAGAACTTTGCAAGTTATTATCCAATGCATTTTGCTGTACAATATCATGAAGAGCAAGCTGAATAAATGGCATTTCTGCTTTCATCTAGGATAATGTACTACTACACTATATAGACAATTTATAATGTTAAAGTACTCTTCAACATAACAATTTAATTGCAAAGCTATAACCTATTAAAATATTTTATTCTTGACACACCAGATATTTAGATTAAGACCAACTACATTTTTGTGGGAAAAAAAATGCATAATTTCAGAAATAAAATGTATTGTTAGAACCATACAATGGCACAGTTAAAGTTATGATGTCATAAGTTTTTATAATATATTCATCCTCCAAAAACAACTAACATAAATTAATTTGAAGTTACATAGCACAGTACAATAAAGATTTTTGTGATTTTTTTTTAAATAAGGAGTAAAAAAAATCAATAACTGCTCCCCAAATGGGGCTTTTGAGTTAATTTTTTTTTTCCAATCTTCTCAGTGAAAGCAAGTAAGGACAATCAAATAATTTCAGTGCCAACAAAGTTGCAATTCAAAATTGTGAACCTTTGTTATAGAGCTCATCCAGCTACACACTATGATATCTCATGACTAATTTAAATTAAATTAAGCAGCAAATGTAGCCATCCCACATAGCGTACTTGGCTACTGATTAAAGGAACCTGAGTTTGAGCCCTGTGTAAGGTATGATGTGTTGTTTTTCTGCTGAGGTTGTGATGGCTTACCTGTTCACTTTTACTTTTCCTTAACCAGTTTTTACCTTATTTACTTTGCATTTATTATTTTGGGGATTTTTATTAAGGTGGACATCATTTTTCCTCCCCAAGACCCCTAAAAGAGTCGAGCATGCACAGCTCAGACTTTTTGATTGATAGCAGCTAATGCACGTGGAAGGACACGCTCCCTTTTGCATCACAGCTACACGTGTCAGTTGCACGTCACATGTAGTAAGTGACGTTAGGCCGCAAAGCTAGTTTTGAAATAGTTTTTTAAGTTAGTAGGAAGAAAGCTACTTGAGATGTTAGTAGTTTTGAAGTTTTACAGCAGAGTAGGGTTTTTTTGTGGCAGAGTAGAGTTTTGCACAGTTGAGATGCTTATTAGTTTTGGAGCTGTGATTTGAGAATGTAGGTGATGTTGTTTTAATTGAGCTTTTAGTTGCTCCGAGAATTTGATGTATAAGTTTTACCCTGGTGAGTCACAATTTTTTGGAAATAAATTTTGTTTATTTTATGAAATAGTTTGACTTTTCTCATTTTTTCTCAGGAGCAGGATAATTGATTTTGATTAGATTTAATCTTTAATAATTTGACAATCATTTGAATTGTTTTCGTATTGACTAATTAACACATAATATACTTAGCGAACCCTATTTAACTTTATTTGGCAAGATTAATTGCCTGGCGCCCGAAGCTATCTGGTAAATTAGTATAATTTGGATCAGTTACAAGGTCCAAAGTGAAGAGTTTAACATACATTTTGGAGTGTTACAAGGTCCCAACATCCTCCCAAACTTTCTACTATGGTGTATAAACTGACAGGCTCCTGTCAGGTCTCTGTGGTAATCAGTTGCTTGAGGGGATATTTATTTTATTGTTTTAACCTTCAAGTGGCATTGTACTAATTTAAACCACATGCCTTTATTTTTCAATTTATGCTTCCACTAAATATCTAAACTATAAAATTTTAATGAAAAAACAAAACATTCAACATTAACTGTTGTATTACAATTAATGCTTTACTGCATTGTACAGACTTATGTATTATGCAATTCAGATACAACAGCAAATACAGATTGCTAGAATCCCCGAGTGATATTTGGGAACTCTGTATATGCTTAAAGAAATAAACCATTTCTAAATATTAGAAACAAAGCTCTCTACCTTTTATTTATTCATTATTTTTTTTTGAATAAATATAACTTCTGCTACATGACATTATTACATATAAAATATACATAAATTTATGCACAGTCTTATATGGTTATATAATATAGCCTTTAAAAAAATCCAAAATGTATGACCTAGATACAAACTTTACATTTCCAGAATGTCAGAATCTAGATAAAAAATATTTAATCTATTTATTATAATATCATAAACATTTTATATAATAAGCACTATTGTTTTAAATTTTTAAGAAAATATGCACATTAACTTTAAGTGCAGTTTTCTTTTTTTTCGTTAAAATTTTTGAACACTGGTGTCTATAGCTAAGGACAGAGGCAAGAATCTCTCTCTACTACTATATGCTCATTTACACTAATTACATAAATAACGGTTTCAATCAAGCTTAGTAAAACAAAACTATTATCAACAATGTACTCATTTAAAAAGCCCACATCTGTTAGCAATACAGTTATTGTGAAAGGGGTCAACGTACTTACCAATGTCTATTGCTGTAGCAGGAGAATTTGGCAGCTGGTAACAGCTGGAATCTTTTTCAGAGTATGAAAGTGTGGGCCTGGCTGAAGTTAAGAGCTTTACTTCACCAAGATCACTAAATGTCACTCCTTCCATTTCTAATCCAGATGGTAATGGAGATGTGCTTTCAGAGTTATCACTTCCATATGTACTATGAGGTGACAAACTTTCACTTCGTGACAACGAGTCAGTTTCAGGACTGCCACTGAACAACTGATTATCTACAATTTGGGATGTACAACCCCCTGGTTCTACATCCTTCAAGAAAGAGTTCCAGAATGTGTTGTCATCCAGACTCCAATCATTCTAATGAGGAAAAAAAAAATGACTTTTTATTCAAATTAGGTAAATATTGAAACTAGAAGAATGAAATAAATATTTTAGCCTAAACTTTTTATGATAAATTTTTGTAATTATATTTAAACTCTTACTTCATAAGGCTGATAAAAACAGCTTTGGGTTGTTTTACCTCTGAGCGATGATAAAAACAGCAGAATAGAATGTCTGACTGTTGAATAAAAGGATTTGGTTTTTATATAAAGATTCTGACTTATTTCATAAACGTATGTACAACTGATTTTAGAAAGATATTTAAAAACTAAGCTAATTCATTGAGCTAGATACTTCCAAGCTAATTAATTAATCAAAATAAAAAAAGCTAAATGTTTTAAACTGGCAATTAAATTCTGAACACTGAATGAAAATATTAGCTCTATAATATTTCATACCATTTTAAACTTTCTAATATTATTATTCAATCTCTGTTTCTTGAAACTTTTCCATATACTTATTACTTCACCAAAATAAAATTATAATTTTCTCACCTTTAAGCTTAAAGAATTTAAAATAAATAACAATGGATACACAATTTAAAAATAAAATTCATTTACTTACCAGTTGTAAATCACTAGGTGAGCTTTTCAGAATATCCATCTCATTTGCATCAATAAAACTGTTGATATCTTTCAAAACAGGATCTTCCTTATCAAATAATAGATCCAACACTTCATGTGAAGAATTTATATCCATGTTAATGATTATTAAAGCCAATTACATGCACAATGTAATTCTGTAAAATACAAAGTTCTATAATATTTCAATACAAATATATATTATAAAATACTAAATTTGTCTTCTTACTTTCAATTGCTCATTAGGTTCCAACAGAAAAAAAAAATCAATAACAAAAGAAAAGCCTCAGTATATTTATTAAAACTACAAATATAAATTTATAAAAAGTTATGTGGAAATAAAAAATAATGCTATATAATAAAGAATTATACATACTGACTGAAAACTATAGTACTTAGCATGTTGAACGAAACATGATAAAGGACATTTATAATCTGTATAAAATTTGGTTACATCAGTCTAAAGGAAGAAATTTAGGCAATTCAGTGATGTAATTTAAATGCATATGGTTTCAAACCAATAGGAATCTGATGAAATATATACCAGATGAGGAAACCAATCAGAATCCTCATCAGATATATATCCTTATCAGATAAGGATATTCTACAGACAGAACTGAAAGTGCTTTGAAATGCGTGTTTGTGGTGTTTTTGTCATTTTGCATTACTTAATGAGTTTGAAATTACTTGTTTCATTCTTCACAACTTTACATAATTCAGGCACCCTTAAGTTGCAACCATTTTATTATGGGCCAATCAACATGCACATGAACCCTCAATTGTATGCTTTATGGTGCATCCTTCTGTAAATAGAACCAGCTATACTAAACAATCAACGTTCAATTTACCCTTCATATGTGGGGGTGAAGAATCATCCAGGTAGAAAAATGTTCAAGGAGTTGTTGTTTTACTTATGAACAGCACTTTTCTGCACACAAGGGGCTAAATTAAATGGCCAGGTCACAAGGATCCTGAGGTCTCAGAGAAGGTGAGAGGAGGGGATCTACTAGATAGCTGTTAGGTAACAGATGGCAGCCTCCCTTCAAAGGCACATCCAGCCTGTCCTTTAAGGTGCACAAAGTATGGCTCCCCCACACATAGGGGCCATGCCTTTATGTTCCATCTGACAGATAGTCTTTCCACGGCTGTCAGTGTGCCCTACTGACTGAGGGCAGGGTGTGAGGAGTTTTTAGGAGATAAATCTCAACATGGGCCCAGCTGGAATTTGAACTGAAAACTGCAGTTCATGAGTCTGGTATGCTACTAACTGAAATACCCTCATCACAGTTCAAGGAATGGGAGAGAACAATTTCTAAGAAAGTGAATCTGAGGTCAAATTTACTAAACTGACAATGCTGTATTAACTGGTTGATCATATGGAGTTGGGTTAAAACAACCCAACGCCATATGATCATCCACTCCAAGTGGTACGTTTTGCACACAATGGATTAAATAGTGAGTTCACAAGAACCTCAAAAGGGTTCAGAGAAATTTGGGGAAGAAGACCTACTGGAGAGCCATTAGGAAATAGATAGTAGCTTCCCATCATGGCCATCTAGCATGTTCTTTAATCTGCACAGGATGTGGCTCTCCTGCATCAGTGTCACATTTTAACATTCCATCCAATGGATGACAGCCTTTCCATATCCATCAGTGCCACCTTTCTGACAGAGGACAGGGTGAGGATTAGTGAAGACAAATATCAATGCGTTTAGTTGAGACTCCAACCTAGGAACTGCATATTATATGTCTGATGCACTATTGACAGCCAACTCCCATTCCTGATCACATGGGGATGTGTTGAAAAAATTCAGAGGGGGTTATCAGATGCCCTTTTTTGTTGATCAAGTGTCCATCCAATAACAACAGGATATCATTTGTTCCATTCTCTGTTCAAATTTACAAATTGTCATGTGATGACAATTATAAATGACAGATGGCAAATGATCATAGGGACCTAGGTTCAAGCCTCAGATAAGGCATGGATGTTTGTGTTCTCTTTCTGCTGAGGTCTTGCCTTCCTCACAGACTTTCTCCCTGGCATATAAACTGAAACACTCCTGTCAGTTGGGTTGGATTGTTTTACCTGTGAGCGGCACTTTTTTGCACACCATGGGCTAAATGGCCAGGTCACAAGGACCCCGAAGGCTCAGAGAAGGTTGGGGGAGGGAACCCACTGAAACAGCGGTTGGGAAACAGATGGTAGCCTCCCGTCAAGGCCATCCAGCGTGTTCTTTAACATGCACAGGGTATGGCTCTCCCGCACACGGGGCCATGGCTTAATGTCCCATCCGACAGATAGTGGCCTTTCCAAGCCCATCGGTGTTCCCTACTGACCTTGGGCAGAGAGGGGAATTTTGCGGAGATAAATCTCAACGCTGACCCAGCTGGGACTCGAACCTGGGAACTACAAATTATGAGCCTGGTGCACTACCGACTGAGCCACCCCCGCCCCACTCCTGTCAGACCTCTGCAGCAAGCAGTTGCTTGAGAGGGTATTTTTTTTTTGCTAATGCAAAAAAATTACTGTATAATTTATAACTTTTTTTCTGCTACACATTTTTTTCAAATCCTTCAAGTATCCCTTTTTTATAAGGATAGACTCAAAACACTGTCCTGGTGGGCAAGTGGTTACTGTGCTTGGCTACAGATCAAAGTGATAAAGTCCCTGATAACTTTTTTTCCCCTTGCACAACTCTTCAGCAGGTCTGATAGATTATACTGCTGTTAACCCAGGAAATATTTAAGGGTCCACATTGTAAGCTGGATAGTTTTGGGTTTGTGGGAATAAGATATTATATATTGCCCTTATGGGCATCTGTTGTTGAAGCAGATAGGAGGTATTCCTACTATAGAATAGATGCTTGCTTTCTTGTGTTGTCTTTATAGAGGTTTCAGCTTCTCGAAAATCTTCTACATGCCATATTATACACTTAGACTCCTGTCAGACCTCTGTGGCAGACATCTACTTTAGAGGTAAAAAATCTCAAGCAGCTGCTTGCCACAGAGGTCTGACAGGAGCCTGTCAGTTCATATGCCATAGTAGAAAATCTGAGAGGATGGCAGGACCTCAGCAGAAAAATGACACACACATCCATGCCTTATCCGGGGCTCGAACCCAGGTCCTTAGATCAGTAGACAAGCACGCTAACCACTCAGCCACGGAATGGCTACTTTAGAGGTAACTTATTTTAATTTTTTTAAACACAAAATGTTACCCCTTTTTTAGAAAATCTGATCACTCTAGAGTATGAAGTTTCAATGCAAACTCTAAACTTTACAGGATAGTGTTTTCTTCTGATGGAAACAAAAAGATAGGGCTCCTGAATAAGCTTGCTACATTATTGTTGTTGTTGTTTTTTTGGAGACTTAAGCATTACTCTCTCTGATGAGAAGTGATAAACTCTTGAATTCCAATTGCTCAGAATCTAAACCTGAATGCACAAAATTCACATCCATATTCAACTTTATATACGTGAACATGTACCCTACATATTTAAAATGAGTAGTAAACGTAGTCCACAGATTCGCACTTTGTCCCACCCTCCCACAATAAATTTGAAATGCTGCCACGCATGCTCATGACATAATAGGAGAGATGAACATCTCAAATTAGGCATTACTTAGAACTCAAGTAACTTAGAACTCTAAATAAGGTATCTTTATATCGGTGTTAATATTTTCATTCATATCATATATTTCATTATCTGATCCATTTGTTTATTTATTTATTAAACAGCTATACATGCATTATTCTAATTTTAAAAATCATTTAATATCTTGGGGGGAAAAAATCCAAAAATGACCCAAAACTGTTCCAAAAAACGAAATCAATATAATAATCTCACGACCTTACACTCTAAAAATAATTTCGGTTAAATTATTTCCAAAGCGTTAAGTTTACCTGACTTTTCCAGTTCCGGATTGCTTGTTATTTATAAACAAGTATGAGCCTTGAATTTCTCGACACTTTTCCCATTTACACACACTGCCAACTTCGTCAGGAAAATAAAGAAGCTATTTTTAGATCCAGGAAAATTAATATAAATATCAATGGGTGATAATTTAGTGAATAAATTTCATTACAAATACAGAAAAATCGCACAACCTTGTAAACGTTTCGCTCATAATCGAGATGACTCAGCTGCTTGTGAACATCAGCCTCAACTTCCAACACTACAATTTTGACGTCATACTATTGCAACCGTGGTTTGCAACGATTCCAGCTCTCATTGGATAATCCTACTTTCAGTATATAAAGAGAAATAAGGTACTATAATTGGTCTAAAAAATTATTCAATGACAATAATATTACCAGTAAAAAACCCCATTTCTACGATATCTAGGAATGATATGTTTTGAATTCGACTTGTAAACAGGAAGAAAACTGTGCAATTACTGGTTTTAGTTTTCGATTGCTTGAATTTCTCTTGTTTGTTCAGACTGTTGACTACAATGATACGAGTTGTAAATAATTCAATCAACAATAAAGACTGACAATACTATGATAACAGGTTCCTACCAGTGGAAATAATTAATCGTTGTCATGATGACAGTATGGTCACCAAGAAAATTTCATTCAACTCCAGTCAATCGAAATTACAGATATTCAACAAGAAAACAATTATTTCACCAGTAAAAGAAACATATCTGTAACGTGACAAATGATGACAGCCCAACACACATCGACTTAATTCCAAAAAGAATTTCCAAGGTTTTAAAGTTCCAATAGTAGTTTTTTAACAGAATCTTGACCACTATAACAGAAGAACGCATATCACTTCTGGCGAATATGGGAATCTCGTTTCCAAAGAGATTGAAATTTCGTTTATCTAAGAAAAAGCTTTAATTCAAACTAATAGATGATTAGGAAAATGAAAACAGTAATATTTTATTAAAACTTTCACAACATAAAAGAAAAAAGTGCGTTTCATTATTACAATTTTGTACCATAACAGATCACTTGAAATAGTCTAATTTCATATTATATTTCAAATATTCATTATTTATATTTCAAATTTCATTTCTATGTTTAGTGATCTCTAACGATGCAAATTGTGGTTAGCGTGCATGACTACTGATTTAAAGGACCTGGGTTCGAGCCCCGGGTATGGACATACGTGTTGTTTTTCTTCTGAGGTCCTACCATTCCCAGACTTTCTACTGTGGCGTATAAACTGAGTCTCCTATCAGACCTATGTGGCAAGCAGCTTCTTCAGGGATATTTAATTTTATGGACTTGAAAAATATGTTATATTTCATTAATACCAATGGGGAAAAAATTCAATTATTTCTTTCTAAAAGGTAAAATTTCCCACCCACCCTGTGAGTAATGGGCAAATTCACACCACACGACCTTCACATTCAACTATCAAAATCTCAGATTTATAGTATAAATATATTTTTCTAATATTCGTTTAAAATTTTGGAATTTTCCTCCGTCAGAAGCTTTTGAAATTGCAGAGAGTAGAATCATGGTGAATATCTCTCCAACAGAAAAAGAATTCTTTATTTATATGTAAAACAATTTTTTCTTAAAACAAAAAAGTTGCATTTCTCCACCACCTCCGGTTATATACGGTCCTCATTGTTGCCAATCGAAACTTCATTCCATCGTCAAAATTTCAAATTTCTAGGTGTGTAATATTTCTTTAAATCTGGCACTTAATCCATCTCCTGTAGCATTTTTCATGGAGATTTAAATGTGATTTCCATTCACAGAACATGGACGTGTCTCAATACGTTTGATAATGAGTATCGTCACATATCCTGTAAGCAAGGCATATTAAACTGACAAGCTCCCGTCAGATCTTTATGGCAAGCAGCTGCTTGAGGAGGTATTTATTAGTGTCTGTGGCCTAAAAACTATCATGTTTGGCTACTGATTAAAGGGACCAGGGTTCGAGCTCCAGATAAGGGACAGTTTTTTTTTGCTTGCCAACATCTTCACAGATCTTCTAGAGCAGTGGTACTCAACCTTTTATGCTTCACGTACCCCCTGAAAATATGTATGCAACTGGCGCACCCCTTGTATAGATAGATAAAACTATAGTTATAGTATAAAAATAGGAATAAAATAAAACACCAACGTTACTAGATCTAGCGACTTTTGAGCTATCACGGCGTACCCCAAAATATTTTACTGCATACCCTACATTGAGTATCCTTATTTTAGATTTAAACTGGTAGGCTCCTGTCAGACCTGTGTAGCAAGCAGCTGCTTGAGGGGACATTTATTTTTTTTAGAGGACTTTGACCTTCTGAGGCTTAAGCGTCGCCAAATTTAAGAGGCCTCAAAATTCAAAAGTTGAAATATATATATATATCATTCTGAATTAAGGAAAGATTATTAAAAAGAATTAACCATATCCATCTTTCTTTATATGTTCTAAAAAGTGGAAAATTGGCATCGATGATGCAATCAATCACTGAATTCGCATTCACTTCAAAGGAAGATAGGGCACCGATTGACCTACCCACGAAGATTGCTGGCGTCCTTTTTTTGAAATCAAGACAAATTTAATGACTGATTGCCCCACGATATGTTTTAAGTATACTTTCTAGGGAGCATGCAGTTTTTTAATGTATTTTTAATTATGTGGTATGTGATCATAAACATCGACTACATTTTCCTTTTCCGTTTTTTAGGGTAGGAGCAGAGGAATCGTAATTTTAAGCAATCCTCAACGATGCTTTTACAAGGGGGAGATAAAGCATGGGGTTCATTTTTATAGTCTACGACGTTTCTTGTGGCGCAAGCTTTCATTTAACATGTAAATTATTGTTTGTCTCCGAGTTCCAATGATATGGTGGAACAACTGATTGACAAACCACAGTTGACGAGAGAAGAGCAATAGGAAGCCAGGCAATGGAGAGAAAAATAGAAACTCACATTCAGAGCCCAATAAATTCTTGAATATGATTGTTGAAGAAAAATCTTTCTAACGATAAAGATCTCATTCAAATCTATCTAAATTGCGATTTTAAATAATATATATTCAGTATTAAAAGAATTAGTGAAAGCTGAATTATTTACAAAAAACTAACACCAAAATTTAACTGAAGCATGAAAACGAATTCTAGTAGTAGTAAACATTAAAACAAACACTCTAGCTACCAGGTGCAATGCATCCCATACTTTATTAGATACAACTATAATCTCTGATAACCTGTTTCAATGTTTTATTTAAATTTCGCGTTTTTTTGTAGCTTGTTAAATATTCCAAATTTTATAACTCTTTGAATAGTGAACGAATATTATTTAAAACCGAGATTTAAACAGTTGATTGATATCTTTATCTTCAGACATATTTTTCATTAAAAACCCCATCGAAGAAATTATCGAACTCTGAATGTGATTTTCTACGATATTAAGATATCCATGGCCCTGTTCCGTCCATTTTCGGTCCAGTGCCTGTAGGTAATAATACGCATGAAACCGATATCCAAAATCTTAAATTTACATAGCTTAAGGCCTCAGAAGGTCAAAGTCGAGCTCTGCTAACTTCACCGATATCGTGAAAACATAACAGCAGTAGTATACAATGACTCTCTCTGCCGCTTCCAGCTGGGTCAGCATTGAGACTTATATCCGCAAAACTCCCCGCCCTGCCCACAGTCAGTAGGGGACACAGATGGACTTGGAAATGCCGCTGTCCGTCGGATGGGACGTTAAGCCGTGTCCCTCTCTGCGGGAGAGCCATACCCTGTGCACGTTAAAGAACACATTGGATGGCCTTGACGGGAGGCTACCATCGGCTCCCAACAGCTGTTCCAGTGGGTCCCCTCCCCCAACCTTCTCTGAGCATTCGGGGGCCTTGTGACCTGGTCATTTAGCCCTGGTGTGCAAAAAAGTGCCGCTCAGAGGTAAAACAACCCAACTCTCTCTGCCAGAAGTAAGTTCTTTGAGGCCCATCATATGAAGCCCTAATGTATAGGTTATTTAGTTAAGCGTAAGTCCGTCCTTGCTTTTAGGAGTTAACTTTCAATTAGGAGAGGGTCCTTTGATCCATGAACACCTAGGTTTTTATTCCTTCTAATGAAAGGGGCATAATTCTGATTGATACTAAATAAATATAACACTTGAATGCTGGAACCAGTGCTTAACGTGCATTATGGGAAATCCGGCTCTGTCAGAAGTGTATATGGGTGGGGTGGATTACTATCACTTTGATATCTATCTACAAGAGGTTTACATTGAGAGCATTGATTTGCCCACCTTATTTCGATGGAAGTGGAAAACTCAACTTTTTAAGACGTGATGATTTCAATGAAAGTATTTTCCAGAATGAACAGCGATTAATGTTTAGTCTGTATATGACAGTGCTGGAAAGACCTTTAGGTACTGTTTCCCTGGCAAGCATATTAATATAGGACAAGTTATGCTGCAATACTTACATGAAAATAAAATTTGAAAGTCAAACTTTCATTTCAAATGCAGCAATTTCCAAAATTTCATTAAATGCACAGATGTAGACATTAAGTGTGAAAAATAGTAAAGCTGTATTTCAGATTTATACATGTGTTAAGAGCATTATATTTCGTATTACTTTTTTGACAAACCGACAGTTGACGAGCGAAAAACAAACGGGAAGATCAAAAATGTGAATCGTAATATTATCTATTATTTTCAATACCTGTCTAAAAGTTTTTTTCTAATTATCTCTAAAACCAAAAGTTGAATTTCTATAGAAGGGCATGTAGACAAACGGCAAAGTGATTGTCGTACCATACAGTAGGTACAATTCCTCATTTCCGAAGCCACTATCTGTTCTCCGTTACTTCTGGTCCATGCTCATAATTACATGCTTTAAGATAAAAAGGTGTGTGCATGGTTCTCTCCTTACGATAAGGTAAAAATCGCAGTTTCGTATTACTTTGATCAAAAAATATGAATAAATAGTTCCCATTATATGAAAAACAGCTGCGATGCGATTGAAGAGTATCAGAAGCAGGATCGGCGCTGCTTTGCAGCCCAGAACGAACTTGGTCTCTGCTACCCTTTTCTTCAAGTTTGATCTTAGAAATTAATGATTAATAGAACTATATTTAATACCATTTTTAAAAGCAATTGAAAATAATCAGTTTAAAATAGGTCGTATTTACTCCAATCAGCTATGGTCATTAGTTTTCAAATATGCGCCACACTAAAGAAATGTAGCCAAGTATTGTCGCACCGCCCCTGTATAGACGTTACTCAAACAAGATAGCGTTTAACGATTAAACCAAGAATATGGGAAATAGGGAAGTTGTTCCAGGTAACCTTGGTGTAGAATGATAGCTCATTTCTGAGGAAGTGTGCATACTGAATCTAGCACAATGTTCGAAGAATTTTTAATCAAATTGGCGAAGTAGGCGAGACCTCAGCAGAAAAATGACACAATCATCCATGCCTTACCTGGGCTCAAACCCAGGTTCTTTAGATCAGTAGCAAAGCAAGCTAACCTCTTGGTCAAAGCAAGGCCAAAAAAACTGACTAACTGAAAAGTACGTTTTTTTTAAATGGAAAATACCCTCAGAGAACAGTCAGAACTATCGTAAGGTTGGAAACACTGAAAGTGGTGGCTGCATAGAGTCATGAAGTGCATCATGATTATTACCAACTTGATGTTACATCGGTCATCCAAACTATTGCTTATTATAGCATTTATTTAAAACTGCTTAGAAACGTTTTTGGATAAGTTGTGTTCATTCGAAGATATATGCTTTACATAAAAATAGCAATGTGAATTACATCTTTCAAATGTGTTAACTAGTCTGTCAACACTAACAAATATTCCTGAATTTAGATTGGAGCATTGAGAAAGCCAGCAATCGGACCTCTCAGTAAGCGTAAGGTATCTACTACTACTAGTCTGTCAAAAAAATTACAACTACTTGAGTTTCATCATCAACTCGCCTACTGTGGCGATATTAAAAAAACTTCATAATTCGAAAATTTTCTTGACTGTCTAGATTATTTCCCCCTTAAAGCCAGTTATTAGAAACTAAGCACTGGTTCGGAAAGGATTGATTATCCAGTTTATGCTTTTTTTTATCTGTGATACGAAAAAATTAATTCAAACGTCTTCCAACATTCAAGTCTTACATTTGAGATATCAATCCTGTGTTAAAGTTTTTGCATTAATATATATACACGCCGCCGCCACTTATCAGGCACAAATGCTACTTAGCTGTCACTTTGAGATATATCTTCGGAAAACTCCACGCTCTGCCCACGGTTAGTAGGAGGCACGAGGCACCGATGGGCTTGGAAATGCAGCCGTCGGACGAGACGTTAAGCCGTGGCCCCATGTGTGGAGCGCCATTGAACAGTCTTGTGCACGTTAGATACAAAATTTAGTAACTTTTTAAATAAGTTTTTTAATAAAAAAAAAGGTGACTGAAGATAATTTACAAAATTCTTTCAGTATTTAAAAGTTACCAAACTGGAATAGAAACGTCAACAATGACAGTTTAATTGTTCTGAAAAGTTAATAAACCAAGTTAAAACAAAGCAACCTTTTTAGTAAACTTTATTAACACGTGGAAGAGTATTTTTAGCAGTTCACGTAATAATTATGATAATTTTCGCTAATTCTCATTGATTTTTTGCACAATGAGCTAACTTGCTAAATGTTTCAGCTTCTGTAACACTTTAAATATTAAACGCATATTGTTGGAAATCGTGTTAACTTTCATTGATATTTTAATTCACGTTGGCTTTCACTAAGAAAATGATTAAGTTTTCTTGGATGTCACATTTTTTTTCAGAAAATGCTTAAGAAGTTATTAAGTTTTCTATCCCAGTTACTATGGACATAACTGGAACTGTAACTCAATTTATTATAAATTTCATAAAAATATTCAAACTCAACAATATTTCTCTACCGAATGTTAAGGTACAGCTGAATAATCATAAATATAAGTTATAGGCAGGATTAAATTAGTAGTTTTCACTTTGATTCTTATTTTTGAAATAAATGCAGTTGTATAAAACCTTATTTTAACAGGTCAGGAATTATCGTTCATGATAGAAGGATCTGGTCTGATGTCATCATATCATTCCTATGTATAAAGAGTATTAGTCTAATAAAATCATTGGCAGTAAATTGAAATGGAACCAACTGCCAGTTGTAATATGAAGAAATCAATGGCATGGTACAGACAACAAAGTGCCCTTCACCTTGAATGACAAGAATTAAGGATCTCTTCCATTAGAATTGAAAGCTGGTTTCACCATAATTAGGAAGCAACATATTCAATATGAAGATGCATTCACAACTCACTTAAAACCTATATTTATTTCATATTCACTAACACATAAACTAAAGTAAAATTTCAGTCTATTGTTCTCAAATCTATAATTTTTCCAGATTCATTGTTCAATTTGTAAAATCTCTCTAAAGTCCTATATAAACAATGCTAAACAGCATTCAAAGAACGTGACAAATTTGGTGCCAAAGCTATTTCTGAACGTACATCGCTGTTGGTTTGCAATTTTTAGTATTGATGATATTGACTTCGGTAATGAGCCTTCTTGGTGGGCCATCCGAAATGGATGTGGGAATTTTAAAAGAAATGATTGAACACTCACAGAAAATAAATTTCTTGTGGATTATAGTAAAACTAGTTGTTGACAATGTAAAACCGAATGATGTAAATTGGGTTTAAAACTGAAAATTTATCATACAAGAATTAGAAATTTACATAAACTGGGCAAAATATGCAAATTTTACTTTTGGTTACCACACAAATTAACCTTTCGAAGAAAGCTTTTATCAAATTTCTAGTTAAATGAAGGCAAAGTCTGCCCGAATTTAACGCCCAAACACTAACCTTTTGATAATTGTTCCTTAATTATAATCCACTTAAGACCAAGATTTCCCTATCCTTGTAAACAGTCCCTTTTCCAATCTCGAACAGTGCCAGTGGCATATACCCACACTCTTGCATCATTGGTTTAGCTATATTCTAACACTGAAATTAGGTTAAATGGCTGGTACAGCGTACCAGCAGTCTTCAAAATGGGGAAAAATTATGCCCAGAATGTAAGATGTCCCATGTGACAGACGCTGGCCTTTCAAGTCCATTGTGTCTCCTACTGACCTAGGGCAAGGAATTTTGTGGAGATAAATGTTGGCACTAGCAGAATTCGAACCTGGGAACTGCAGATTTAAAGCCTAGTGTGCTATTGAAAGAGCCACTCTCCCAGTACATAAGGGAATGATGCAAAATATTCATATAAATTTTGCATCATTCCCTTATGTACTGTAGAAAATTTGCACATTTAACAGATGCAAACACAAGCATGCAAATTAAGTTTGGTATGGAAGAGAACAGGGCTCTGATCACCACTTGCTTCCAATTACATCTTGCATTAACTTGGTAGCTATTTCATTTCATATGTCACAAAGACGACATACAGATGATTGTATAACGGTGAAGGGCGATATTGCCTTCTCAACTGTTAATGGCCACAATTTCAAGGCATATTATTACAGGAGGTTGAATGAACAAGGTATGCAAGACCAAAAAACAGTTACCCAGACCTCCTTCAACAGCGTTCAATTTATCGTGGTATACAGACCAATGGATAAATGTGCTCTTTAGAGATGATTCCCCCCCCCCCAATCTCCAGAATTTTAGAATGTTTATATGATATATTAAACTTTAGAATTATTAAATATAGAATATTTAATTTCAGAATGTTTTAATATTTTATAATGATGCAAGAGTGTGGGTAAACATATACATTGCACGTTCGGAAAGAAAATTTAGGACCATTAAAACCAGAGTGAAATATTACGTATCGGAAGCATTCTAATTCATTTCCATTCACTAGACTCCCCTCTATTCCCTTTTTTTTTTTATAGATTCTGGTTTTTTCATCCCACATTGTGGCTTAACTTTTTCTGCATTGTATCCCGATATATTTTTGCAGATGAATATTTCAAATATGATTCAATAACTTACATACACAAAAGCCATATTATTGCAAATGCATATAAAATTAAAAGAAATTAACATAATTTCCTAACGTTTTTACATTTTCGCCAAAATATAAAACATGCATATTACATTTGTGCAATATTTTAAAAAATTATGGAATTATAAAAAACTAAAAGTTTACAAATAACTGTTAAGAGCAAATTTTTTAAAGAGTTAGCATTGAATCAGAATTTGCTAATGGATCTATACTACTCTGGAATGGTTAGCACACTTGGCTACTGATCTATGGGACCTGGGTTCGAGGCCTGGGTAAGGCATGAATGTATGCGTGGTTTTTCTGCTGAGGTCCTACCATCCTCTCAGACCTTCTACTATGGCATATAAACTGACAGTCAAACCTCTGTGGAAAGCAGCTGCTTTAGGGGGTATTTATTTATGTACAAGAGATCCATATAATCAGGGACAGCGCTAACTATTTTGCCACAAGGAGCGAACTTGGATATGTGCCGCCTGCAGCGAGCTTGGACTACTACTTTTCTTCAAGTCTGATCTCTGCCCCTAAAAAAAATTCTGCCTGGTGCTATCTCATCTGTTGAGGTGCGGTAGCGCCGCTCCTGTAAGTACTGCAGGTGATCAATAACAAGCTGGATGGTTTTGACAGATGGTTTCTACTTACTAACAGTGTTCCAGTGGAAATAACCTTTTCCTACAGAGCTTTCGTGACCTGGCCATTAAAGCCTTTCTACACAAATGTGATGCTCTCTATGCTTCAACCCTCAAGGTATTAAAATACCGTCTTCTGATTAAAGCAAGAACGACGATTTTGTGTTAGTACTGTCAGTAGAAACCCAGGCCCAATCTGTGGGGATGCCTGCCCCCCTAGTAATCCATTCGCCTGGTCCCTCCCCCACATCACCACCACAACTTTACTGGCGTGAATGTGCCACTTGTCCACCTATCCCCTTATTTTTTTTTTTCTAGAATTGATCTGGTAGTAACTACCATAAGAGAGTAGTGTGGTGCAGAGAACAATTTTCAGTTCCCTGGAGGGTTAAAAAGTGATCAAACTTTGTAACTTAGCTATCTGCTTAAGTTGGTCGCATTTAGTATAATCATGTGTGAATACCTTGAGCAAATTTCAACGTGATTTATTCCAGTTTGATTGCAGCCGTGCTGTGCTTAAAACTTTAAACTTGAGCTTACTCTTCTTAGCTTAAGATGCTTTAGATGTTCATCTTCTCTTCAGATGTTTTTCTATCAGATGCCTTGAAACCACCACCTGAAGGAATCAACTACTATGAAACAGGAAGCTTGATAAAATAACATAAACCAAAATCATTGAATTGTGACACCCCGTCCATGTCAGTGGAAACTAACTTCGAAAATCTCTAACTTTTAACATAAGCGCTTTATGAGAAAATGTAGCTGAAGACATTAAAGATCTTAATCAAGATATTATCGAAATCTCGATTTTCAATAACATTCGTTCAGTATTTAAAGAGTTACAGAAGTTTGAGAATTTCAAATAGTTTAATACAGTAGGTGTATATTTAAAAAATTCTTGAAATTCTTTTGATATTTTCAATTTTCTTAGGACTTGTAATGTGGCTATCGATATTCAATTCAACCTTCCATAACTTTTTAATATAGAGCGAATATTGTTCAAAAGCGAGATTTTGATAAAGATCTCAATCAAGTCTATCTTTAAATCACATTTCCTCATCAAACGCTTATTTTAGAAGTTATAGAGATTCGAAGTTAGCTTCCACTGATATAACTTGGGATGGATGGTCATAAATCAATGAACACAGAATATGATGCTGTTTTATCTTCTTAAGTTAGAAACTTGGCAAACAAAAATACATAAAAATTCGAGTCGCATTATGTTAAATCTAAACATATCTGTAAAAATGGATTCTTCGAAATAGAAATAAACATTTAAGATATATATATAAATAATACAGTGACGTATCTTACTAGTTTCTCGCCAAAAGAAAAAGTAGTATGTAGTAAACAATAAATATTTGACTTATAGCACTATTTCGTTGAGTAAATGAAATTTCTCACATTTTATATAAGATGAGAATCTCAGTGATATTGAAGCTGTATAACTGTACTCCTTCAGTAGTGTTTAGTTCACATAAGTACAACTGCAAAGCATTCCATTTGTATACCTGAAACAGCAGTGGCTTGTCAATGGGAGTACAAGTCAGACTGATTGGTTTGGTTGTTTGGGATTTTATATGCATCAACATCTAAGACATGTGTCAGGTTGTAATAAGTTTTATGGTGCAAGCAGGGACGTACCAAGATTTAGTTTCGGGGTGGGGTCTCAGAATAAAACTTCAGTAGGGTTTCACTAAACTTACTTGAGTAAGTAATTTCTGTTCAGTGGAATAATTTAGTAATGTTAAAATGATAATCTATGTAGAATAAATTTTTATACTTTGTTTTTTAAAACTATTTTGAGTGTCAAATATAAAATATGAAAGCTAAAATAAAATGACACAAATAACTGTTTTGGATTTGAAAGCAGGTAACAAATTTGAGATTTCATATAAGGCGACCGGACTTTTTGCAAAGAGGGGGGGGGGGGGTCTCTTGGGCAACTAGGTCTGTATTATGCCAAACAAGAACAAGTCAGACTGAAGATTAAAAAAAATGAGAAATTGTCCACTTACAGTAAAAATTTGCAATCGCTCTACTGACTGAATATTAATATAAAGATCAAAACAATTTCAACAATTCCACAGTAAGTATACAGTTCTATAACATCCTGTAATTAAGCTTAAAAAATGCACTATATTTCGCTATATTTCATTTAGAATGTAACTTATATAACAGAATGAATTATACAAATATTATTTGGTAAGTGATGTTACACAAGATATTTACATAAATCTATATAATACATAAAAAAAATTGCAGTCACAGACGGATTGGACTTATACACCTTCGATTTACTAGAGACAAACGCACAATATTAAATATTGTTCTCTGATGATAGGGCTAAAATAACATATAAAGAAATGGGGCAACAGAAGTCATTAAGTCCAAAAAGATATTTTGGGAAATGATGGTTTTAGTAAAACTTACAAAAACAATTGCTCCTAGATTATATTTTTATAATGTATTTAAATTATCAATATTTTCATTATACCCTAGATATATTTCAATTGATTTACTACTTATGATTCAGCGAATTTTTTGTTATATTTAGTATGAAAATTGAAAGTAACCACATATTGGGCTTACTTAACAAATGGTGTATCTTATACTATTTTTTTTTTCTTAAAAATTACACAATTTATCAAAATTTGGCAATAAATTTTCATTAAATGTATAACAGTTTTCCACTTTTCCGATAGTGGTTTTCTAATTTGTATTTGTTTAAAATTATCCGCAACATATTGGAATTCATTTTAAAAACATTTTAACACGTCAGAGTGCAGATATTAATGTCATTTTAAACAGCTTAATAGCCTAGGCTGCATTTTCCTTTTTACCAGTCTTGATCGTCCAGTTGTATTTTTTTGCAGTTATTTGGTTATATTTTTTTCAGTAGCCAAGAACAGCTCACTTCTTTCACGTGAAATTTGCAATGTAAAAAAAGTATCGAAATGGATTTTGTTGCTTATCTTTATATTACACCTACAACTGAAGAAACATAATTTCCGCGACCATTCCTTTGATATGTTGGTTGTTTGGCGAAACAGCGCGAGGGCTGTGTTGTGCCAAATGACAGTAAATAAAAGAAGTCCTATCAGCAAAGTTAAAAGTAACCACTAAAAGAGCAAAGCAATAAAAATGACACAAGAAAGTGTATAATAATAGTATAAAAACTAAAAAGGGTCAACAATTGTAAAAACTGAAAAATCAACAATAGGTGTATAGGACCCATAAAATAAAACCGTCACATGTCATTATTACATTTTTCACGCGACTACTGTTGCAGGAATTCAAGAACATTCATATCTTGGACAAAAACGTCTTTTCTCATATCATGCTTTACACTTTATCTAGGAAGATTTATGATAAAAGGCATAAACGTTAGCGTATTTTAAGATCATATTGTGTCTTTTTGTTTTAATTTGGAATTGAAGTTTATTTATATAACGATGTAGTATACTTTGTTTAGTTTGAATATCCTTTATGCATAAACATTGTGCCTAAATTGCCATAAGTTCGTTCGGTGGCGAAGTAAAATGAGTTATTATTGATGTAAATTAACTAGTGATGTTGTTGTGTATATTCTACTAGCACGAATGGAAATAAACTATTTGCTGCCAGGAAAAATCTTTCAAATTTGGAAGGCTATTTTTTAACACACGCTTTTTACATTTGCTTAGCCACCTAAACAACAAATCTCAACGCATTTTACCTTCAGCTTCATTAATTTTTGGTGTCTGGGAAAACAAGTGGTTTAGATATTTGCAGATTTTAGACTTAGCTATAATATCAAACCGACTTTAGGGCACTCAAGACCACTCACTAATCAGTCACGAAGTCTTAATAAAGTAATAAAAAATTTGTTTGAAAACATTATGAACGTACTCGTATATACATCATTGAATCATCGTTCCGTAAGTCCCATATTACAAATTCTGAAGTGATAACCACATGAACATTGATCTGACAACCTTAATCTAAAGCTGGACGAATTTTAACAGCACAAAGAAAAACGTTGCCTCGAGGAATCAGGTGAAATACTTCAATAATTATTTCAAATTTCTCTCAGCTATATGGAAAAATTGTTGACTTTACTCAATATGACTTTCATATTACATTTTCTCATAAACATTTTCTATGTCAATATTTGGCTCTAAAAATTTTTTTTGCTGATCCTTTCTCTTCTGCTAGTTTTTTGGAGGGTGCATTATACCATCCATCAGGAAAGGTTAATTCCACTCGGTTTGTTACGAATTTTAATTTACATCAAAGTTTTCTCAATCTCCAACATTGCTCAAACGTATCCAATGTTCCAAAATTTCCTTAATTCATACGAACTTTAACATGTTATAAAAGCAGCTGTAAGAGTATAAATTAAAATGGAAATTTTTTAAACGTTACTACATAGTTTTCAATGATACGTGTATTGGAGTCTTTAGCAAGAGTTGCATCCCCACAAAACAAGGTTATAATCCATTCTGTTTTTATAATACATTGATCATGAATTATCCTATTTAGATAAAATCTAACAGGTCTAGTTCGTTTTGTTGGCTGCGATAATTATTTCTGAGGTACATTAAGCCTAGCCAATGCCTATTTAGACTACACTGAACCAGTAATTGGAGTTGCCTTCACTGGTTTTGCAGCTAGCGACTGTTCCAGCAAGGCAAACTTCATGTGCTGTTAGCTCCGAGGCAGTGACTTCGGTCTTAATAGGGCATGTCCTTGTATAAGGCCTGTAAAAGCTGATATAAATTGACTACTTTCAAAAGATGCCGAAATCACAGTTTAAAATTGTAAGCTTTAAAGTATTATAACTGTAGAGCAATCAAATATTTTGAAAAATATTGGACTCAATTTTATTGTTGGTAATAAAATTTTGGCTATACAAATCTCAAACACAGTATAATGTATCATAATTATGTATCTGGAGCAGATCAAAGTTTTTTTTCAAACTAGGACGACTTTGAGAAAAAAATGGAGATTCGTCGTTTGAAATACGTAGTACCGATATACAATTCTCTCTCAATGAAAATTTGATTCATAATTTCCAAACCACGTGCACTTATTTACTTTGGTAGTTTTCTGAAAAGCATTCGATACTTTACAAAGTGCCCTTTCCCTTACAGTTAGGAAAATGTAACATTGACTTCATTACAATCAGGGAAAAAAAAATCGCTTCTTTTTCCAAACACGAATATTGGACTATTTAAGCACCCCCCCCCCCAAAAAAAAAACGTATAAAAAAAAAAAATGAAAAAAGTGAAAATGTATAAAATTAATTTAATACATTTTCACTCATTTTATAATAACATAGTAAACTTTATTAATACCGATACTGATGGTAGTAAAGCCGAGATCGTAGGCATAAATTAAAAAACTATTATTCTTTTAACTGTTATTTTAACGCTTCACTGCATATATACACCTAACGGCTTTTCCATCTCTAGAAGAAATTAAGATTTCACATTAGCTGTGGTCTCTAATCAGTCATACTTATAATCTTGCATTGGATTTATTAGTTTTACCTCTGAGTGGCACTTTTTTTGCACACAATTTGACTAAATGGCCAGGTCACAAGGACCCTGAAGACTCAGAGAAGGTTGGCAGACAGATGGTAGCCTCCCGTCCAGTGAGTTCTTTAACGGGCACAGGGTAGGACTCTCTCCCGTATACGGGGACACGGCTTAACATCTCATCCTTCGGACGGCAGCCTTTCCAAGCCCATCAGTGTTCCCCACTGACAGTGGGTAGGGCGGTAGGGGTTTATAAGTTACTAATGGGAAGAGGAAGTTAAAAATAATGATTAAATCCTTGACTTTGCATTCATTTTTACTTTTACATTGATATTGGTCAAGCCCCCATATTAATATATGCAATTAGCAACTCAATTTATCATTGCATATTCATACTATGCAAAATGCACGAATGTCATATAGAAGACAAGAATCAATCTATCGTAGCCTACCTGCTATCACGTGAAGTTATTGTAGAAATAATGTATATATCAGTGGCTTACTCAATTTGGGTGGTGAATGCACTCAGGTCTTGAATAATGAAATAATTTTTAAGTACCCTGAAACCAAATAAATACCCTTTCCACTGGGTAACCAGTGCTATATAGTTATTATTAAATAAATATTATTAATGTTTATGTTCCCTAACACAAGCCACCACGAGTAGTTCCCATCAGAGCCATAACAATGTTGGGGCAAGTAGGATTCAGAGGTGTAAATTGAAATTTTTGGTTGGCTGGGGAGGAGGGACGCAGTTCAGTAGCTTGCCTCAGAAACAAAACACCGCTCGCTTTGGTTCCCATAATAATTAAAGTTAATGGTGTACTGTCTATTATTCTTTCTACTACAGCCACTTTACAATGTCGGCGTAAAATGCTTTGCATTAAGATATTACATGTTCATTTCAATATTGAATATGGAACAAAAACATTTAGTTATCTGTCTTGAGTAAATAAATAGTCTAAGTGCAATAAAAAAAATCGAAAAAAAAAATATTTGAAAAAGAAATATATCTTGCACCTAGTGTTTCTGTATTTGGAATTGTAAAATGAAACCGAACCTTGTTTTAATACGTTCAAATGTTGAATCTTTATTATAAAATGATGTGATTTATTCTGGTTTCTTACCATGTGACAAGCAAGAAAACTAGTATCATAATGCTCAATAGAACCCAGATTGATATCTTGCGGTTCTGGATTGCATAGAATAATTTTCAGTTCTCCATGTATATCTTTCGCGTAATTACATCTTGTAATAAATATTATTGATATATATATTATTCCCCAGTCAGCCCACTTGTGATAAAGATATGAAATGTCAAACTTTTGGTTAAAATTTATTTAAAATGCTGAAAATGATGAAGTTTAATGTCTTTTTTTTTTAATGCTTTTAAAAATGCATTTCTCACACCAAAGTATTATGTTTACAAATTGGAGTTTTTAAAAAAAGTATTATGTTTACAAATTGGAGTTTTTAAAAAAAGTATTATGTTTACAAAAAGAAGTTTACAAATTGGGTTCCTTGAGAAACAAAAAAACTCTGATTCAGCACGTGAATAACTTGCAAAAGGATATAACGTCCTGATTACAAAAGATATTACACCTGCTTCAAAATCCATTTTGTTGCATTTGCAAATGTCTCTCAATTACCATTAAATGAAGCTATTTGAATTTTTTTTTGAGACCATCGAAACAGTTCTTAATTATACAGCGTGCATAAATTTTGTTTATCATTCAGATTACTATCTTATCTTGATTAAGATTCCATAAAAAAAACATGTAAGGTTTCGTGGCTTAATGTTTGAAAACCCCTGTGTAATACTCACTTAAGTATAATATTTCTTATTGTACTAATTGTGGAAAAACCGGGTATGCAATGGATGATTTTTGCTCAAGTATTATTCCATGATGTTACGACACTACTATCTATACCTTCATTTTTAGCCTAGCTTGAGTGAGACTGCTTTACTTTTCTAGGTTTCACCATATAGCATGAAAGAAATTCTATTTAACCAGCAAAATAGTGCTACAAGTCATATAACGATGCTTAAACACTGAGATTTTAATCAAAACACATAACCAAACAAACTGACTTACATTTTTCAACATATTTAAATGCAGCATGCAATGACAACTGAGAATATCAGTCATGATGCTATACTTTCTTAGCACTGCACTGATGCTAAATGTAGCAAAAACAAATTGTAAGCTATGGAAATACAAAATTCCAAAATGTGGGTATAAAGTTGTTTAACTGTCCACATCTAACATAAATCTTATGCTTTGTTTGTAAAAGATGTAATGATGGTAAGTAGCCTAAAAAAAATAAGAGGCTGCATAAACATCATTAATCACAGAAAACAGCTCTCTGTATTAACTAACTGTCACAGTTTGACTATTAACTGCCAAATCTAGAGTGTGCACAACTTCAGACATTGGTGCAAAGGCTATGGCAAATGGAATGTGTAATTTCAGAGTGAATATTTTAATGAATATTAGATTTTGAAGACATTAATTGTTCACCTTCTGTTTCTCAATGACTTCTATGACCTTCTTTCATACTGACTGAATTAATAAGCAATTAGCATCACCTTGTCATGGTAAATTTTTTTATCATACATATAAGCATTTTGGAGAATAACTGCTGATCTTGTTATGAAGACTACAAATCTAAAATTATGCAAAGCAAATTTTAATATCCTAGTCAGTGACCTTTTATTTCTTGTAGCATTCTTACATTTTCCAGTGTCCCTAACCATTAAAAAATGAAGCAGAAAAAACTCTGCTTCTCATTCTGGGATCTTATGGTTTCATGTTAGTTAAGAGAGCAGACTGACTGGCAGTCTGCAGATTGCATATGACCCCCAGTGATTAAATTGCAGTCTATTAATGTTCTTTTACTGAATATTTAGGTGAGAATAATCCTCTTCACATTATAGAACAGAAATTGCCAACACACCAAGCACAAACAGCAGAAACTATAGAGATCTTGTGTTACAGTTACAGAAAAGTAATTCCTTGTTTCTTTCTCCTAGCAGACATAGGACAGTCTTTCTTAGAACACAGGCAAAATTATGATAGTTAAAATGCCATAGCACAATGCAACTTTTTTTTTCAACTTTGTGTGTTAATTTTTTAGTTACAGGTTTATGCTTAAAAAACCTGATTACTGTAAAGAAGGCATATATGTTTCTGATACATATTTCAATTTCTATAATGCAGCCAATGGTTAGATGACTACACTAAAATGTAGCTCTAGATATTGGAGCGTCTCCATATTGTATATAATTAAAAACTGAAATACAATTACATTAACACGGTCATTGTTATTTTTATTTGCAAAATTTTAGTTTTGCAGCATTCTAGATAACTGACCATACATCTAGCAATATGTACACCTGGTTGTATAAGCAATAAAGTCCATCTTCAGGGTGATAACTCAGGACCAAACACTGAATGTTTAAAGTGGGCTCTTTCCAATGGGTATGGTTACAGGCCCTGTTGTGGCAAAGTATGGAACTTAGCAATATTAATTTCGGAAATATTGCAAATGACACTAAATTTTTAATGGTGAAGTTGTGGATACAGCACTGATTATGTACAATATTTTTTAATGGTTACTGATTAGGTATAAATTTTATGTACAATGCATATAAAAATATTTCATTTCCCCCAAGTGTAGTTGGATTAATGGCATCTGAGAATTGCAAAAAAGAAAAAATCATCTAGAACCAACCATTGCTGACACTTCAAAAGCCTGGAGTCCATGTCTGCCAGAAATGTTACTTCATGCTTGAAAGGTATCCCACATTGCTTGAAACATGTCAAACAATGGAATGCTGCAGCAATTTGAAAATGCCATATCAGTTTATTTGGGGATGTAAATTGCATGGATTAGGAAACACGTGTCATGGAGATGACTAAACATTGGTTGTTTTCAACTGGAGTGAGCATCATTCCTGCATACTCACATGCTAAGTATTGCTAGATGGTGATTTCCAGTGAGGGGTATCAATGAAACACACAAGTGCTGCTGATAAACTATTTGACACAAGATATCCACAAGCTCATCATTCTACATATCAGATAATTTTTGAAGATACTCACATGTGAGTATGCAGGCATGATTCTAACTGAATATTCAGTTGACCTTGTTTAGTTCAGAATATGGTGAGGGTTCTGACAACTCCACAACACATGCAGCTGTCACCCGAATAATTGGTATGGTCATTTTCATATCATTGCATGCAGCATGAGCAGCACTCCATTGTTGGGCATGTTCAGAGCAAACATGTGGGATACCTAACATGTACAAAGCAACGTTTCCTGGCAGACATATGATACCACTTGTTAAACACCAAAGCTGCTGAAGCATCAGCAATGGTAGGCCTAGAAAACTTTTTGTTGTGTTTCTCTGCCACCATTAAACCAATTTCACTGTCAATGCACTCTTCACCACAACTTCACCATTGGAATTTCTGAAAATCTTTCATAAAATTTGGATATCTGCAATATTTCCGAAGTTAACATTGGTGAGTTCTGCACTTCACTACCACAGGCACTGCAACTATGCTCATCAGAAAAAGCATCCCAATTTTTCCATATACATGGGATCACTGGTCCATAGTTATCACCCTATAAAAGTATTACATAGGCCTAGTGTGCAAAGTTCAAAGCCAGGAATACTTGCATTAATTTTGCTAAGAATTGCAGGGAAGAAAAGCCATATTTTTTTTTAATAGTAAAAATATAACTATATATGTATATGTTTAAATTTCATATATAGATTTATCTTCCTTATTTAACAATGAATTTGCAAAATAAGAAATGCATTAACGTGTTCCGAAGTTCTTAGCCTATCACTTTAATTCAACAATATATATCACTCACATTTAATAAATGTTATAAATAACTCAATGTAGGGTTAAATCTGAATTATGGCAAATTTAAAATAAGATCATTGGTCTCTGTCAAACCTCTAAGGAGGAATTTATTATTCAGGCCATTGTGTTACTAAAAGAGTAAAATATTGTTATATTCGGTGAATTTCATTTTTCTGCTTCATACTAAAAGTATTTAGCGAGTAGTAGAAAAATGAAAATCAAAAAATGTAGCTTTAGCCCATTTAGCAGCATTTTGTAATACTTTGATATATAGCATTATCTTATGTACCGATAATTTTTGACACTGTTAATATGGCCTTTAGATACTTACAAAAGTAGTCACACTGATACTATTACTTCTTTAAAATAAGATTTTTCTTTTTCAATTTAAATAAGTAGTAATTCATTCCTGGCAGATGGCTCATGAGGCACCACACCTTTCAGGTGACACATGCAAACAACACATTCTAGTTTTCACACAGGCATGTAAAATGGAGATGCACACAGATTAACAAACTGAGGAAAAAGATTGTTTTAACCAATTTGAACATCCTGAAATTTCCTAAATACTTGACTGCTGGTCCCAAATTAGAATTAAAGTTCCTATTTATAATATAACCATATTTTGAATTGAGAATATATATTATACATATTTGAACATGAGATAAATTTTATGGTTTGCTGATTTCAAATTTGATGTCATCTCTCATGGATTTCTAAATGGCTACCAGTGGTTTCTAAAGTTTATTATATAGCTGATTTCACTTTTGATGTAACTTTTTTTGAGGTTCCCATGACTTCCCAAATTTATCCTATTCGTTCTCCACCTTGCCACTACATATTACATTAAAAATTTAAGTCACTAATCATGATAGTACCCATGTTCAAATTTCAAACTACTTTTTGTACCATTTGTTTGGAGAAAGGGATCATGGAGGGAGGGGGGGTCATGGGTTTGTTGAATTTCAATGGAAAAATTATATTTTCAGAATATGGATTCCAATATACTGCCTAAATAAATATTGATTTATATAGCCTCCTTGCAGGGCTGAATATAAGCAGGTACAAGCAGTGTTGCTGCACCAGGTGCAATTAGCTATTTACATCACCTATATTTGGAAAATATTGACTTTGATGTAACTGACCTATGGACAACCACTATGAATATAATAAAAAAAAATACCCCCTCAAGCAGCTGCTTGCCACAGAGGTCTGACAGGAGCCTGTCAGTTTATATGCCACAGTAGAAGATCTGAGAGGATGGCAGGACCTCAGAAGAAAACAACACGAACATCCATGCCTTACCCGGGGCTCGAACCCAGGTAACAAATATCGATTTGAAGCCTAATGGTAGTAGAAAGCAACATGTCAAATTGTTAGATAATGCAGATGTATTGATATTTTGTGCTTAATTATAATAAGCTGATTTTTAATACGTTTCCTAATACACTTGTTTCAAGTCTCATTTTTCTTTATAATGGGTGTTATACCTTTAATAATCAAAATAGTAATTAATGGGTTATTGTTGCATCTTATAATAGGTGAGAATCATTAAATTAATTCAGTAAAATTTGTCTGGGATCAAATCTTGTTTTTATACTATTTATCACTGAAGGCCATTTTATATGGTCCCATTTCTTAGATGAGAACTAACATAAAATATTGACAAAAGTATTTCAAAATGCCTTATTTTATGCAATTTGTAAATTGCTGTCAAATATTCTATTTCCTTCTGTAAATTCTTGTGTAGGAAATAAAATGATATTTAGATATCAATCTTTACACAGAAAATTTTAAAACAAAAAAAAAAACTTGTAATACATCTCAATTTCCAAGCACTCACATTTCCTCCTTTGATTCACTGCTCTCCTTCTGATCACAATGAATTATGCTATGTAGCACACACACACACACAAAAAAAAAACATTTTCTGTATAATTTTGAGAAGTTTCCATGTCCAGAAATTTGGGCAAAAGAACAAATGAATACAAACCAGTTAATAAATACATTACAGCACAAGAGAAATTGTCAGGACCTTAATTATTAATATTCAAAACTGAAAAATATAATATGAAATACACTCCAGTTCCCTGAAATTTCCCTAATACCTTGAAACTGGTCAGAGTCATCCAACATTTAACATAATTACAAGTGGTCATAAGAACAAGAGGTGTACACATTAGAGGATAGCACCTCAACCAATAGAAAAATAAGTTATACACCATGGCATTGAGTGAATTGGGGGCCTAATATTGATCTGTAGAATACTCCATGCTCTTGTGATAACTATCTTTGAAAAATGCACAGTTTGGGTCAGTTGAAGAGTGGGAGTAAAGCTGTGATCACATCACTGTGATTTATGATGACAAAAAATATGGCCAAGAGCACCAGTGATGGATATCAGCATTAAAAAACACCATCTGAAGATATAACAGTTTATGGGTGGCATTGTCTTATTGGAAGATATACATGTATAGCTAAAGGATGATACTAACCTATCTGAGAGCAATGTATTTTAAACAATTATCAGAAGTGAACAGCTATCAAAGCCAACAATACCCAACATTATGGCACAAAATACAGGGTGATTCAAAACTCTTGGGCCAAACTTTAAGGGGTGATAGAACACACCTAAACAAGCACTTTTCGTCATACAATGCATGGTTGGAACTCAAGTGGTGAAGTGCAAGAGGGCGCTTTCCTGTGAACACTTATAAGCACTGGTTTTCGAACTCGTCGTCACTTCTAACGTGGATTGCAGAATGGATGGATTGTTCCCCAAATCAGGAGAAGGCGGACATGTATTTCATGTACGGAGCTGCGGACGGGAAGCTGAGGGAAGCCCAAAGACCATAGGGAGTGCTTTCTGACCAGGCACACATCTGGTCAGAAGCGCTCCCGGTACAGTCTTTGGGCTTCCCTCAGCTTCCTGTCCGCAGCTCCGTACATGAAATACATGTCCGCCTTCTCCTGATTTGGGGAACAATCCATCCATTCTGCAATCCACGTTAGAAGTGAAGATGAGTGCAAAAACCAGTGCTTATAAGTGTTCACAGGAAAGCGCCCTCTTGCACTTCATCACTTGAGTTCCGACCATGCATTGTATGATGAAAAGTGCTTGTTTAGGTGTGTTCTATCACCCCTTAAAGTTTGGCCCAAGAGTTTTGAATCACCCTGTATATGTTGTATGGCCCCTTGCACATAGATTGGAGAAGTTTTGTCATCAAGCAACAATATTTGCAGTGCATATTTTGATTTAAGAGCTACACAAATGAATCTTAGGAAAGTTCTGACTTAGGTAATTTTCAAGTTGACATATATATTATTTTAAGATCACAGATTTCAAGGCTTATTTAAAAAGATATGATGATTAGAGAACCTAGTTTCAGTGAGCATATTCTTGTGTCAGTTAAATCACAAGATGGGCATAGTAGTCAGAAAACCTGTTCTAGTAAACCTGTCCTGGTGTGACAAAACTTATCAAAGCTAGAGAGGAGCAGCTTCTAGGTTTCACCATCCAATGTGTAGGCTATATGGAGTACAATTTTTAACAGATGAAACTAGGAATGATATTACTATTTATTTTGTTCTGACAAAACACAATAACAAAGCTTGATTTCTTTTCTGCACTCAATGAATAATCATCCAAAGATTTCCATTTAAATTTAACTGAAATATATTACCATGGTAATGCGGTAATGCAACAGTGATGATTTGCTACTGTTTGAAAAACGCACAAAAACTAGAGCATACTAATCAGAAAACATAATAATGTGGAAAGCTAATAAGTTTCATTACACTTTTATATTGCAAACTGGTTAAATTTTTGGTATTATTTATAACTGTGTAAGGAAAAAATTTAGTTTCAGGAAATTTTTATCTAAGATTACTGTAGTTATTCCAAAACAAGCAAAGAAAAAAGTTACAGTATGATATAAAATGCTTTCAAAAGATCTATGAATACACTTAGTAATAACACTAAAGTGCTTGAAAAATACTTGTATTACAATTTGTTATCACAGGAATAACAGATACCAAAGACTTCTACATTCTCCTTTTATGGATAAAAATGGAAGCAAATATAGCTCATGATGTGAATGAATGGTGTTACCCAAACATAGTATTGTAAGTGCAGCACCCTTGACTCCCTTCTGCAAGAAATATATTTTAAAATTGCGAACCTAACAAAAACAGTATTTTTTACATCAAACGCTTTTGTACAATTAAAATCTATTACAAACACTGTGTGTACATTTTTAATGTCTTCTGTGGCTACACTTTTTGCTATACATCATCCACAACTGATTGACAAAGAAATGTACATGTCTTTGCACTTTTGCAATTGGATGTTTTAGGTAGCTAGAAAGACATTATAATGTTTAGCTTCACGTGTACTACACAAAGTTCTGCTGAAAAGCTGTGTACATAGTGAAATTCACGAAGTGTCACACAAATTTCAGCATACAGTTCCCTAAACCAGATTTTTAAAACACACCTTTCTCTTAGTATTGTTGTTTTCTCCAGTTTCTGCCTCTGATTGAAAAAGGTGTAAATCGTTTTGATGGTGAAGGACCATAGTCATAATCACTAAAATGCCTTTCTCTTGTTTGCCAATTATTTCTTGTATGGAAATTAGACTGTTGTGAACCTCTATTGTGATGATAATCATGTCTGTCATTTGACCTACGACCATAATGATCAACTTCACTACCATAGAAACTACTAGTATGTCTTTGAACTTGCTGAAAATCACCCCAGTCCTTACCAAACCACCTGTGATCCTTTGAATCTTTCCTATGGGATTGGACTGTTTCAATTTTTGAAAGTGTCCAATCAGCCTGAGATACTCCACTTTGTGGAACAAGTGACTCTCCTTCACCATTTGATGGGCCATGCTCAGGATTTGATGGCACATTTGGTGTAAAGTACGATTGTCTTTCATCTTTATCTTCACTAAATGTTTCCTCTGCTGGAGTCAAATCACTTGCAACATCACTTTCTGACTTAGCCTGTCTACTTTGTTTATTTCGGGTATCACCTTCTTCATGCCAACTTATGCGTGTTGTTTCACGAACAATATCATCAGGAGTAGAATACATTGGTCGTAGAACATGAGAACTACTACTCTGAGAACTATGAGTCCCATGATCTAACACTTGCACAGAATCATCTGTAACAACAGTTATTAATGTGCTTTGACGTTGGTTATTTCTGCTTTCAAGTTCATCATCTGACACTTCAGGTTCAGGAGATGCTGGTGTATCTTGCATAATTTCTGGTGATGGAACATCACGTGAACATAATTCTCCACCCTCTAATTCCATATCCATTTGTTCAAAATTTTCAATTTCTGGATTATATTCATCAGGACTAAAACTAGCACTTTCAAACTCAAAGCTGCCATCATGTGGTGTTGAAGGCACTAAAGTGGGAATATAGGAAAGATTTTGATGAATATTTTTTGCAACTGTAGATTTTGCTGATGAATGAACTGAGTAAGACTGATTTCGTGGTCTTGAGTCTGTATAGGGTGAAACTTGAATAGGGAGAGATGGATTTGAGGAAGCATAAGGTGATGAATGAATAGCAATATTTTCATCTGTAATGGACATGGCAGAGTTTCGGGATTTAGAAACTGGTAACTTCCTCGAATTTTCCACTTGTGAAGATACACGAGAATGTTGAGGTGAATTAAAAAATGCAGATGGTGATGAAGAATGTGGTGAGACCTGTGTATTTAATGATGGGGCAATTTTTTTAATAAACTCTGAAATGTTTGTCTTTGACTCATATGATTCAGCCTTTTCAGGATGCCAAGAATCATCTTTTTGGTTATGCAAAGACTTCTCACCTGTTGCTGTTTGGATCAAATTTGTTAACCCTCTTAAAATGTCTTTTGGGCTTTGAGATGACTTTGGATGTGAAGCCAGTCGAGTAAAAAATACAGCAGAATTAGAAGAATGTGTATCTTCATCTTGTAAAGGTGTATTTTGTCCACTATATTCATCTTTAACAGGAGTAGCTGCCTCTGTACCTGCAGAGACATTATTTGGTGTATCCTCTTTCCCATATAAAATAGGAGAATTCATAATATCTTGAGATGGTGTTGAATTACCAGCAGCAGATCCACCAAAGAGAGTATTCTGCAAACCACTTGGCAAATTTGGAATATTCTGCATCAAATTCGATAATCTGCTATCCAAGCTACTTGAATCATTTTTTCTGGAATCAGTTCCAGGAGAACTTATAGCAGGAGTACTTTTTGCTGCAAAAGCTCCAAGCCATGATGACATCATACCAGGCCCTGAAAATATGAAGAAACAAAACTTATTCATATTAAAATGAGTTAGAAGTTTTTTTATAGCTAATTTCAACTAATTACACTGGGCAATACACAAAAAGGCTTTGAAATAAAAATAGCCGATCTTTACTAATTTCAAGGTACTAAAATTAGACTGTATAATAGTTTGGTTCTTTCTAGGGTTAGTTATGGTAGTGAAACTTGGACACTTTGTAAACAAGATAACAGGAAACTAGATGCTTTTGATTCCAGATGCTTACGCAGTATTTTGGGCATTAGGTGGTTCAACTTTGTAACTAATGATGAGGTTAGGCAAAGGAGTTTGCAACCTCCTTTAAGCAGCATATTGTGCAGAGAGAGACTCTGTTGATTTGGCCATGTTGCCCGTATGAATAATTATAGATTGGCGAATAGGGTTATGAACAGTGTGCCTAAAGGCCTCAGAAAGAAGGGGAGACCTAGGATGCAGTGGGCAGACAATGTCAAACAGGACCTTGTTAGAATTGGTGTGCAGTGGCCAGATGCAGTAGATGTAGCTCAGGATAGACTTGCTTGGAGAACTAAATTGCACTGTCTGGTTGGACCTCCGTAGCCCATGGCTGCTTGAGGATGATGATGATGAACACAAAAATGACAATAAAATTTGTCGATTGGCTTTTCTTTAGGAGAGACAGAGATGTTCATGTATAAACAACTCAGTCTGCATTGAGTATACAGGTAACTATTTCGCAATGTTGTATTTTAAACTCCAGATTGCAACATATTGCATTGTATTGCATCAGCCCACCATACACACAACCCCCGGAGGTATTGCATTATTGTCTGATGCAATGTAGTTGAGTCATGACATCGTGGCTTTACAATCGCAGACAAAAGATGATGCAATCATTAGTTGTAAGCAATGTCTCGTAGGGTGAACAAGTCTTTTGAGCGACTCCCATTTACCTGAGTCATAAGCACAACACAAGTGATTCTTGTAGTTTTAATCCAGCAATAGTGATTCCTCATAATTGTGTTAATAGTGCAGATACATTTTGTATATTTGCAGGGAAGTGACGTTTGCAAGCCAGAAAAGGGCCATCACTCCAATAGTGAAATAGGCATATGAGTTTTATTTTGGATGCAAAATCGAGGATTAGGACAAGGCTTGGGCCCTCACACATATGTTGCAATACATGTGCAAGAAATCTTCTGAAGTGGCTGAAAGGCAAAAAAGTGGTGATGCTGTTTGCTGTTCCTATGGTTTGGAGAGAGCCAAGCAATCACACAAATGACTGCTACTTCTGCATGGTTCCACCTGTTTCTGGAGGCACACAAGGAAAAAGAAGTGCACAATAGCGTACCTGAATATACAATCTGCTTTCTGACGAGTTCTGCACGGCAAAGGCCCTCCTGTTCTCGAACCTTCAAAAGAATTTTCCATCAATTCAGATGATGAGGTGGGAGTCGAACCGACATCAGGTTCTCTGCAGACTTCAGTGTCTAATGATGATCCATATGTCTGCCACGGTGCGTCATCTGCACCACACATTCTCACCGAAGAAGAAATGAACAATTTTGCTCGTGATCTGGAGCTGTCCAAGGCCAAAGCAGAGTTACTTGGATCAAGACTTAATGGAATCTTCTCATGGAAAATGTCTGACTTACTTCATTTTGAACTCATCACGAGCAGTTTGCACCTTATTTCAGAAAGGAATATTACCTTGTGTTCTGCTCCTATGTAGATGGCCTGATGAATGCCCTCAGGAATCAAACATGACCCTCTAGAATGGCGACTATTCATAGACTCCTCGAAATTGAGTCTCAAGGCAGTGTTGCTGCATAATGGAAATTGACTTCCATCCATTCTGATTGGACACGCTGTCTACACGAAAGAAACCTACGACAGCTGTTGAACTGTCTTCAATATAGCAAGTATGGCTGGCATCTCTGTTGTGACTTGAAGGTAGTGGCTCTGTTGATGAGTCTGCACCTGGCATATATATGAAGTACTGTTTCTCATGTGAATGAGACAATTGAGCAAAGACTTTGCACTATGTGAAGAGAAACTGGCCTCAGAGGAAATCTCTAAAGGTCAGAGAGAAGAATATGGAACACCCAGCATTGGCAGAAACACACAAAATCCTGCTACCATCCCTTCACATCAAACTCTGTGTGATGAAAAACTTCGTAAAAGCCATGGACCATACTGCATCAGCTTTCAAGTACTTGGTTGACAAATTCCCTCGACTCAGTGAAGCAAAAATTAAAGAGCGAATTTTTGTGGGTCCTCAAATCTACGAGCTGTTCAGAGACCAGATGTTTGACAACCTGCTTCAGGGTGATGAGAAAAAGGCTTGGGACATGTTTCATCTGGTGTCAACTAAATTCCTCGGGAATGTCAGGGCAATTAACTACAAGGAACTGGTTAAGGACGACATGTCTTTGTATCAGAAACTTCGCTGCAATATGTCCTTAAAGATCCCCTTTCTACATTCCCACTTAGATTTCTTCCCTGACAACTGCGGCATGGTTACTGATGAGCACTGTGAACATTTTCACCAGGACATTGCAACGATGGAGAAACGATACCAGGGAAACTGGTCCACTTCAATGTTGGCTGACTGCTGTTGGACGCTCGCCAGAGATAATCTTGAACAGCTGTACAAGCGACAGGCAAAGCAACATTGGAAGTAGAAGCGGAGGTTTACCGATACGTGTCATATGTACATATTACTCTATTATAAGAAACTATTGCAGATTTCTCAGAAATCGTAGCCAATTTTGCATTTTCATTGTAATATTCGTGTTCAGCACCTTGAAATCTTTAAGAAATGGCTACTTTTATCTCAGAGGCACGACTTTTATGAAAATTTGTTGCCCAGTGTTAGTTCTACACCTCTTTCACATAACTGTGACTAAGAAATTAATGCAGTTACGAAAAAAAATTTTTTACTCCTGAAAACTTATTTAAAACAACATGGATAATTCACAATTTGTTTGCTCTAAACTTAGTAATCTGTCCTAGTTTATTACTAAATTTACTATAAAAAAGTGTTTTCAATGTTCTATAATTTTATGCTTTTAAATATTATGCCATTTATGACTAAATTTGGCAAATAACAACTGAGAGTGCTTGTATCAAATACTTAAGACAGTTTTTTTTACAACAGCTAAATTGATTTCTTTAAATACACATTTAAAAGGACCTTCTTGTTTAGAAATTGATTAAAAATAACTTAAAATTCTTTGTCTTTGAGCAATAATTTTTTTAAGTTTATCCTTCAAACTATTTGCATGTTAAAAGTTTTCTCCTAAAAACTTTTAACATGCAAATAGTTAACATCAGAATGGCATCATATAAATTTTTATCTATCAATTACAACTTCTGCAGCAGCACACAGTCATTGCTACTAGTGTGAAAAAGCACTCTAGTTCAGTATTAAAGTTTTCAGTGATCCCTGATTTTTATTTTGCAAAACTGGATGTTTTCAAGAAGTGTTAAATTAGTAAAATATCAGATGGCTGGGTTGTTTCACTTTCCAAGTGATTTATTTTTTACTGGATAATGGAGAATTGGCAAAATTACAAGATTTCAATGATCAGGGAATAAAATTACGTGGACCATTGTTAGAGTCCAATGTGTGTATATTACCCGATGAATAAAAGATTTAATATTTTATTCCTTCATAAAAGCAAGAAAAAGCACTTCTAACTAAATTTCTATGCTACTGGCATATTATTAAAATAATTGCCCCTGCATGAAGTTATAACAATAAATCAACATATCACTGCATTTAATATTCAGTTTGTAGGACAATCCATGTGGTAATGTCTTTAAATGGTTAAATATAGAAAATCCCAATGTTATTATGTGATGTTGGATAGATAAACATCCTTATATTATCAGTTCATATAAGAATATCATGTAGCAAATGTTGATGTTAAGCAGCAGGTATGTCAGTGATGACAACCATTTTGCTCTGTATTTATATAGAGGGGAGATAAGTTGGAGCACAACAGAAATATATAGGTAATTCCACCTCAAAAACATGCACACAGTATTCTGCAATATACATTGCCAAGAGAAAATGAAACATATCAATGATACTTATCACTGCTTATTATCTATGACATTAAATACATGAAAATATATCTCACAATTTAACCAAATGCAAGAGTAAATATAAATAGCATAAAAGAAAGGTGTCCAATTAAAACAACTTTCCACAATATGTTTTTTACCCTGATGTTGGGCGCTTTATCAGTTTGTTCAGCCTGACGAATTACTTGACAGTAAAAACAAGAAAAAAAAAAAGATTTAAATTAGCGTGATTAGTTTAAAAGGTGTCCAAATTATAATGTTATCAAACAGAAAAATGAAAAGGGCTATAATACAAAAAATACCACTAAAAGCAGAACACTAAGTACGACATGAATCAAATGGTATCAAAATTAACTCGTAGGTTGGGAGGGGGGGGGGGGATATCCAAGAAAGAAATGAATGAAGTAAAAATTTATGATCTAAGCAAAATTTAGCAAGAACAACTTTCTCCTTGTGATTTCTGTGAAAATGAGATTGACCAACATGCTAGGGCTTGTCAAATCAAGTCAGTTGTAGAACACCGACAATAATTTGTGGAGAGTATTTCTCTATATAATAATGTGTCTGTAAACTTACAAGCAGCTGACTAAGCTAATATTCTATTAGATGATATCTGAATAAAAAAAGAAATTAAACCTATTTCACCACTGTAAAACTGTCTTATAAATCAAGAACTTTTATAAACTTTCACAGAATGAAGAGTAATATTTATTATTTACTAATTTTTATACACAGCTGATTCCAAAATCTTGTGAGGGAAGAGAATGGCTTAGTTGGTAGCACACCAGGTTTGTAATCTATAGCTTTCAGGTTCAAGTCTCACCTAGCCCAGCACTGAGATTTATCTCCACTAAAATCTCTTCCCTTGCTCAGAAGGTCCCACCAGTGGGTTTGAATTTGGGTTGTTGTACCTTTGAGTGGCACTTTTTTGCACACAATGGGCTACATGGCCAGGTCACAAGGATCCTGGGCTCAGAGAAGTTTGGGGGGAGAGGACCCACTGGACAGCTGTTGGGAAATAGACAGTAGCCTCTCATCAAGGCTGTCCAGCATGTTCTTTAACATGCACAAGATATGCTCTCCCATACATGGGCCACTGTCTATCAGATGGGATGTAAAGTCATGGCCCCATGTGCAGGAGAGCTATACCCTGTACACATTAAAGAACATACTGAATAATCTTGACCAGGAGGCTTCTGTCTCCTAACAGTTGTCCAGTGGGCCCCTTCCCCAAACCTTCGCTGAGTCCTAGTGACCTGGCCATTGTATGCATAAACAAAATGCCGCTGAGAGATAATACAAAAGCCAAAAGCTTGTGATAGAAAATGAAAATAGTGATACATTTTTAACCCATTAACCCTTCCAGGGCCCAGCCTGAAAAACTGATTACATCTAGAAGTTGAGCTACTTTTTCACTCTGATCAGGCAAAAAAAATAACTTTAGAATTTTTTTGTTAAATAACTATTGAAAGGAATTATGGCATGTTATATGGCAAATTAATCAGTATTTAATTTTTGATTTTGTGAAAATAAAATATTTAATAAAAAAGACTACCGGTTTTATTTTAATGACTTTTTTAGAGTCACGTAGAAAAAAAAATGCATCTAGCAACACAAATAAAAATAATAATAAAAAAAAAAAAACTAATAGACAGAAATGATTGCGATACACAAAAATATCAATTTTCTTATTTCAAGTAAACATTTCTCCCATTTTGTAATCTTTTTCTTGGTACCATACTTTGAAAAAAGTCCAGGCTTTTAGCCAATTGTGCTAAGTCAGATAAGCAAGTCAACTTTAGAATAAAAAAAAATACCCAATCAACAGAAATAGGTCATATTATATATCAAATTAAACAGAATTTAATTACAAATTTTTTTTATAAAAATAAATAATATAAAAAAATTTACAAGCATATTGATTTTAATAAACCCTTTTCAATATGATATTCAATATATATATGATGAAATAAAAACATTGCACTAAACAATTAAGGCTTAATTTTGAAAACCTGATGAATAAAAATAGTTAAATTATATATTAATAGAAAGGAATTTCCTCCCAAATAATATAATATTTAACCTGAAATATGATTTTTATTTCTTTTAATGATTATTTTCAGTGTCATATATTTTAAACATGGCCAGTATTATACAAAGTGACTGACTTTCACATTCAAGGAATTTTCTGAACTGGTTATGAAACAGAAAAACTTCCTTGGTTGCTTTTATTACTAAACATTATGAATTTTTTCTTTGGGTGTTGAAGTTTGGTGATCTTGGCTAAGTGCAGAAAGGTATGTGCACCAAAACAAACATATCATCAGAGTGGCACAGCCAAGATACTGAGGGGGTTGCTGCTTTAGAAAATCATTTAATATAAACATAAAAACTCATAATGTTTAAAAAAATATATAATTTTTATAAGGGGGAGAAGAGGATTGAAACATTCACTAAGTTTAGCAGGTATGTCTGTGTGTGTGTGTGTGTGTGTGTGTGTGTGTGTGGGGGGGGGGGGGGGGGGGGGTAAAACTCTTTCTGGAATTGTCCTCCCACATGAGGAATGATTTCTGTGCCTGGGAAGTCTACTTTGCGTCCGTATCCAATAACCTCATTCATTTTCAGCAAATGGAACAAGTTCAAAGTTTATTTTACTAAAAATGCAAGAAATAATAAAGGAAAAATTACATATAACCTAATGGAATGTTCAATATAATATCTGCAACCACTTTTAAGCCAGCCATCAGATGTAGGATAACTCAAAAAGATTGATAAATCAACTTACCAAATGATCACTAACTTACGGAAATAAATCTACAGAAATGAATTTGCTTCCATATCCAAGACCTCATTTATTTTCAGAAAATGCTACCAAAGTTTTACTGGAAAAGTAATAAATAATAAAATAAAAAACTAACATATAACCTAATACGATGTTAAACTATCTATAGCAGCAAGTTGTAGGCCGGTCACCTGATGTAGCATAACTATGAAAAATCAATACTTATCAATCGGCGAAAAGATTGATAATTTACGAAAACAAATCTACTGAAATGGAAGCTAAGATTTAAATATAAAAAAGTAAATATTACTTTGCAAAGGATATCCAATATGCTGGACCAAAACTATAAACAATCCATTACGGAACCCCTATAACACAGGGAATGGAGATAGAATGTGTGAGTCACTGCCTCTTGTGCAGTGAGCCATTATGTAATTAAGTGCAGCTGCAGCCAGTATTGGAACCTAAGACAGATGTTTTCACTTCCAGTTTCAATTTTAAGAGCAGGAAAGTGTTGAGTGACAGTGTTAAGAAGAAAACATGTTAAGTGACAGTAGTCAAAATATAATTGAGTGATCTGTGTAACAGGAAAAAAAACTTACTTTGCCTACTATACAAGAAGCGACTAAAATCTCTATAATCCTGTATTCAGTGATCCACAATGTTATTTTGAATCACTAAAATGATACTAAACAGCTCAGATAGTGATTAACTTTTTAATTTAATTCAGCTATGTAAAATGTATACTATTCAATTAAATGCACATTTTTTGCACATTATAATAATTCATCAATTATTTATACTTCATGATTTAACATTTTCATGCTCTCACTCATGCTATAATTTGCTAAGCTATATGGTTTATATTGCTTGTTTTACTGCCATAAGTTACTCTTTCAAGAACTGTATTTCATGATTAGTTTACCTTTAGAGGGCAGTATGAAAAATAAATAAATGCTAACTTATATAGGTGGTTGGTTATGTCAAAAAATTACTACATATTAAGTCTCATTTAAAACCTGTTCAATTTCTGCCCTTTGCAGAAAAAAAATATGAAAAATATATATATCTTTTCATTTAATATATTATATGACAAAGAACAGATGGAGGAAAATGATTCCCCCGGAGTGTCAGCAATTGCTTCAGTATAATCAATTGCCTGCCTATTGTGCTCCAGTATCGATAACGTTGGGTTGTTTTACCTCTGAATGGCACTTTTTTGCACACATTGGGCTAAATGGCCAAGTTACAAGGACCCCAAAGGCTCAGAGAAGAGTGGGGGAGGGGCCCACTGGAACAACTGTTGGGAGACAGATGGTAGACTCCTATCAAGCTATCCAGCATGTTCTTTAATGTGCACAAGGTATGGCTCTCCTACACACAGGGCCACGGCCTTTCCAAACCAATCAGTGTTCCCTACTGACCATGGGCAGAGTGGGGAGTTTTATGAAGATAAATCTCAATGCTGACCCAGCAGGGACTCGAACCTGGGAACTGCAGATTACAAGCCTGGTGCCCTACCGACTGAGCCAGTATCAATAATGAATGGAACATATAGTTCCCACCCACCTTCCAGACTTTATCTTACATGACCCAAGAGCTTGTCTTTGCTAGTGATAGAAGACATATATTTGATCAAAGATTCCTTCTTACTCTGGCACCAGACAAAAAGAGTTTTCGACTTGGAGCACTGGAATTCAAGGTTGGAAGATGTCAGATATCTCAGAAACACTGCCCCCCCCCCCCTCCCTCAAGCCTTGATCTGAGCCTTACACAAGCTGTGGTGTAGTGGGGATTCCACTACTGATATGGAATTCGTGGAAATCATGTCGAGGTCTGAGGAATGGTTGAGGCAGCTGCATGAACAATACAGTCTGTCATCTCCAGTACTGTAACACTAATTGGCTCCTGACTGGCTGAGTGTTCATCAAACTCTCACAAAGGATTTTGAAGACACTCCACTCAGCCTGATCAAGCCTCTACCGTGGTAAGCATGAAAGGTTGGAAGGCTCCCCACCATAAAAGATGGTACACACCACAAGGATATGATTATTTTCATAAGAGTTGTCCTCGACCTTCCATTTAAAGAGTGAAAGAATTGAATAGGAGCAGATGGTGAAATCAATGGTAGTGAAAGTGAGGTATGGGGAATGAAAGTAGGTATTGACACCAGTGTTCAAAAGGGAGAGTGATGGATCCAGGAGCCATTGCTCCAGGACCCTAACCTTCCCATTGGTGTCAGTACTGCCCCAGAGCAAACTGTGTTCACTGAAATCCCTCAAGAGAAGAAAGGGGGAAAGCAGTTGCAAAGCAATGGCATCAAGTTCTTCCCAGAAGATACTTCTGGGTGGTAGTTAGACAGAGAAGAGAGTCAACAAAAATCCCACGAAGAGGTGAATTGCAACTGACTCTAAGTTGGTGGTGAGGGGTATGATCTGGAATGGAGAATGATTGCTCATAAGGCACAGATGGTGATACCCCCAAGAGCTGGGCATCTTCATCCCAGTCCCAGCAAACTAGGGAAAAGGGCTAGATTCTGGAACTAGTGACTGTCTGCAAGTATGTCTCCTGCAGGCACACGATGTTGGGCTCGTGTCCTGAAGGAGGGACCTGACGTCATTCACATTCCTCTGGAATTCACAACAGTTCCATTGTAGTAGTGTGGACATCTCATGTACCAGAGGAGTTAATTTTCTGTTTATTTTCACTGTCACCAGCAGCAGTTCTCGAACTGTCCTTAGAGGCATCACACATCCACAGTTTGAGGGATCACCGATTTTTTCTTTGGCCAAGGTGGTGGTGGTGGGGGGGTCCTTTAGGTTTGGAAGGCGTGGCTGTCTGTGGTCATGACAAGAGGTGCCCTTCCTGAAGTAGTAGCAGAAGGCACTGATGAATGAATAAAAACTGGTGTTGATGGTGACACCAATTACTGAGTAAGAAAGTACTTTGCTGCTGGTGAGAAAGATTTAGACAATGGTAGCCTGATATCAGTCTGAACCACCATGGAAGCCAGGAGCCATTGCTCCATGCTTCCATGGGAGCCTGATATCAGTTCATTGCATATATCCTGATATCAGTTCATATCAATGATGGTCTTCCAATGACCACACTGGTACAAGAAACCTTGTCTAGTAGGGCAGGCACTGCACTGAACTTCCTTGCCTCTAGATAGATGTTTATGGTCTTGAGGCATTGTACCTCCTTTTCCTCCAGCCACTTAAGACAGTTGTGGGGGAATGCTGGATGGTCACCACTGCAGTTCTTGCAGCATGCCTTTCGTACTGTGTAATCAAGATCGAGGTTGCCCCTGGCTGCCAGAATGAGCACAGGTGAGTTTGCCCCAGGAAGCTGTGCAGATAAGATTGTACTTCTGGCAATGAAAACATTGCAGAGGGTTTGGAATGTAGGGCTATACCTAGCAGTGAAGGAAACTTGCTTTGATAGTAATCAGCAAGTGTGGAGTTGTGGGGGAATGCTGGATGGTCACCACTGCAGTTCTTGCAGCATGTCTTTTGTACTGTGTAATCAAGATCGAGGTTGCCCCTGGCTGCCAGAATGAGCACAGGTGAGTTTGCCCCAGGAAGCTGTGCAGATAAGACTGTACTTCTGGCAATGAAAACATTGCAGAGGGTTTGGAATGTAGGGCTATACCTAGCAGTGAAGGAAACTTGCTTTGATAGTAATCAGCAAGTGTGGCATATTGAATGTTAAAATTAGTAATTGGGTAGGTACTAACTTCCCATTGCAGCATTGTGAAACCTGAAGGACTGCTGTCACTCCTTGAAAAGAGAGCTCCAAGAGGATTTCCTCCTCAGAAACTCTGAGAGAGCTCCACTCAGATATCGCACCTAGAGAAGAATTAAGCAATTTCTGAGCAGTAACCCCGCCAATCACTGTCACTTTCAGCAATAGTTCTGAATGTTTAGAGCACAAAAAAAGTTTCCACCAGCAAGTTGCCAGATCTTAGGACTTGACTGATTTCGGAAATCCTGCCAAGACCTTCCAGACCTTAACTGAAGAAAAAACTGTCACTCCTTGAAAAGAGAGCTCCAAGAGGATTTCCTCCTCAGAAACTCTGAGAGAGCTCCACTCAGATATCGCACCTAGAGAAGAATTAAGCAATTTCTGAGCAGTAACCCCGCCAATCACTGTCACTTTCAGCAATAGTTCTGAATGTTTAGAGCACAAAAAAAGTTTCCACCAGCAAGTTGCCAGATCTTAGGACTTGACTGATTTCGGAAATCCTGCCAAGACCTTCCAGACCTTAACTGAAGAAAAAACTGTCACTCCTTGAAAAGAGAGCTCCAAGAGGATTTCCTCCTCAGAAACTCTGAGAGAGCTCCACTCAGATATCGCACCTAGAGAAGAATTAAGCAATTTCTGAGCAGTAACCCCGCCAATCACTGTCACTTTCAGCAATAGTTCTGAATGTTTAGAGCACAAAAAAAGTTTCCACCAGCAAGTTGCCAGATCTTAGGACTTGACTGATTTCGGAAATCCTGCCAAGACCTTCCAGACCTTAACTGAAGAAAAAAAAGGGGACATTTTTTCAATCACATGATTATCCGAGAAATGGATGATCAGGTGAATCTCAGGGACAAAGATAATGACAGCAACAATAATAGAGACAACTAAGATGAGGACTTGTGTTGAGCTCTCTTTTCAGCACTGACAGAATCAACTGCATTAATTAAACTCATGCTTTTCAATTTATGGTTTAGTGACCCCTGGTCCCCACCCACCATGGAGCCCAACAAAGGGGACACCCAATCGGCTGCATGGGCATTATATCCACACAGCCAGTGAGACAAACCCTAACAAATAAATAAAAGAAGAAAAAAAAAGAGACAGGAACCGAACTGTCCTCACAAAAGAAAGATAACAGCGAAAGGAAAAAAATGTGTGGAGAAACTCATTAACTTGTACCTGAACATGGACAAGACATTCACCATATTACATAGTTGGCGCTAGGTGCAAGCTCCTTTCACCACAGACAACAGTGCTATGGCATCAGTGTTTAAGACCCAGCGAAGGACAAATAGAATTGGTTTGTGAAGAAGAACTGGCTTTTTACCCTCTCCTCTCTGTATACTGATTTAGACCAACTGGAAGATTTGGAAATGGCTTGTCGGGTATGCCAAGGCTGGAAGGTGTGAATGGTGAGCGGTGTGTTCATAACTCCTTCCTTCTACTCCCTTTACTGACTGTACCATTATTTTTCTCTTGCTTGCTTTCCACAAGCTGATTGAAGAATCCTGAAGAGGCAACCCTAGCACTTCCCATTTACCTGAAGCAGGGACCAAAGCAGTGTTTAGCAGCAGCCCTCGAAAATGCTGTCCAGCCCTATGACGAAAAGGCTCCCCCAATGGTAAAACAAGCCGAAGCAGATCCCCACTAGTCATTAACTTAGTAGAGCAGATGAAGACACCTGAGCAACTCCCAGGATCTTGGTTTCCAGGGACATGGGTCATCACGCATGGCAAACAAGCTGGTGAGCAATTAGGACACTGTGAAGGTACCTGAACATGGAACATGGGCAGAACTCGCACTGAGGGGTCAGGTGAAATAGAAATAAAATGATAAGATAATGTTAGGCATATTATTTTTCACCAATAATTCAATTGTTTGTATAATTGTAAATTTTGTTTCTAGTAAAATGCCATTCAAGCTTACTACAAAACGATTCTTATTTTAGGAAAATGTTGGGTTGGGTTGTTTTACCTCTGAGTGGCACTTTTTTGCACACCATGGGTTAAATGGCCAAGCCACATGGACCCCGAAGGCTCAGAGAAGGTTGGGGGAGGGGACCCACTGGAACAGCTGTTGGGAGACAGATGGTAGACTCCCGTCAAGGCCATCCAGCGTGTTCTTTAACGTGCACAGGGTATGGCTCTCCCGCACACGGGGCCATGGCTTCACGTCCCATCTGATGGACGGTGGCCTTTCCGAGCCCATCGGTGTCCCCTACTGACCATGGGCAGGGTGGGGAATTTTGCGGAGATAAATCTCAATGCTCGCTACCGATGAGCCCCCCCCCCCCCCCCCCAGTGTAGGAAAACAAAAATCTGCATTTGTTATCAGAAAAACTAGTATTTTTCATTACACCTCCTTACATTCTACTTTGTAAACTAATGCTTTATACTCTCTTATTACAGATATTAAGTGCAGCGCTCTTTTAAGCTTCTTTCTACACTATGCAGAAGATGATGGTACATGTTCATACTTGCTGCAGAGCATTAAGAACATGTTTACAAGATACATCTGGCCTGATTATAGACTACACAGGCTTAAACCTAAATAATAGTTAGAACTTTTTTTAGTTCAATGAGAAAAAAGAAAACAGCAAGCATCCCTTTTTTTATGGTTTCATGCAAAGTTTAATTTACATATACCTACTAATTTTTAGAAGGTATTCAAATTAATGCTAATTATCCACAATATTCATATTAAAAAGTGCCCATCATGTTTTTTTTTTTTTATAATGCTTTAAAAGTTATAATATAAAGAGTTCCTTTATGTACATCACACTGTTCATTTTGTTTTAAAAACAGAGGGAAATTTTTGCTTTAATTAAATTATTCTACATTGAACACTTTATGTTTTATATCTACACCAAAAAATAAAATAGTTTGCAATATTGAAAGTTAGGAAAAAAAAAATCTTAAACACAACTTTACTTCAAAATTACTGTTTAATTCAGCACACAAAGGAAACCTTTTATATCTATTATGATCAGATTAAAAAGATCACTCTTCAATTTCCAATACATGTTTGCATGTCATACTTATATATTTAGAAAAAAAACAACATTGAAATAAAACAGCATTTGTATTTCATAAATTTACCTTATACTAATTTTTTTTAAAGTTTTGCTTAAATGTTAAGAAACAAAAGAGAAAAAAAGAAGATGAATATACAGATAACAAATTTACCCTGTGAGAAGAAATTTGAAAGAGTTGGAATGGGATTCCCAACTTTCTTCTTAGAATCAGATGGTGTAGGAGTAAGGGTAAGCCCTTCTGGTGAACCCTCTGGAGATGGTGCATTTACTAAGGAGTCCACTCCTGTGGTTTGCACTTGATATTAAAAAGAAAAATACTATTGTTTTATATGCTGTAGGATGAAGTTATTTCCAATTGAATTACAACTACGAATAACAGAATGTTCAGATCCACCAATATATCAACACTACCTACAACAGAATGTTAATTTTTTTCAAAATGCACAAATGGTAGCCATAGCCAGTAAGTAAAAGATGTATTGAAAGCATAGAGTCTAATTTATAAAAGTGTATTAAAATAAACAGAAATGTTAAAGTACACTTTAATAATTCAACAAATTATACTTTGAATAAATGATATTTGCACATAACATAAAATCAATGATAATGCTATGCAAATATTTCTTTAAGAATAACAATAGGGCAGCTCCAAATTATTATGCTACTCTAGCTTCAGACAAAGGGTGGGATGGATCAGTCCGCAGCATGCCAGGTTCATATAATTTGCAGTTGAGTCTCATCTGTGCCAGCATTGAGATTTATTGTTACTAAATCCCAACCTGCCTGGAGCTGGATGCTGGGGTTAGGGATGTTGAGCTGTGGCCCTGTCTGCAGGAGCCATACCCAGTGCACATTAAAGAACTATCTGGATAGCCTTGACAGAAAGTTACCATGTCTCCTAACAGCTGCCCAATGGGTCTCCTTTCCACTACTTTCTCAGAGTCCTTGTGACCTGACCATTCACTCCACTGTGTGCAAAAATGTGTGGCTTAGAGCATGACAAACAACTCAACCTAGCTTCAGAAAATAATTTTTTTTTTGAAATAATAGAATTCATTATATTTACGCAAATATTGTAGCAGATTACATTTAGAAGAAAAACAATGTAGAGTACATTTCAAACACTTAAGGGAAGATAGAAACACGACTGTAGCTCAGTATGATGTAGTAAATATGGAGACACAGAACAAATAACCTGAAGTTGAAACAACAGATGGGAGATACACTAACAGCATCAGCTATTTCCAGACAGCAGAGAACACAATTCTGTGGACAACTTGGAAGATGTAACAATTCAGAGGTTACCACAATTTGGAGGAAATAAGAAATGATTAATTTTAATTACTAAACTTATTGTAAAATATTTGATGTTAGTGAACAAAACTTTAACTTCTTAGAAGTCTACAATCCAGCAGCTCACAAAAAAAGTTGCTTAGAACTCAACATAGTCAATAATTACATCTATTCTATCTAATTCGACCTTCAACAAAGGGTTTGTATCTAATCTCTATAATCTATTTTATTACAATATCTCATTGACTGCTGTGGTACTGATGTGTGGGTGGGAGAGGACTTGAATACCTGATAATATCAGTTATCCTGATCATGGACAAGCTGTTATGCTGCTGGTCTCCAAGTTGTTGAACAACATGACAAATGGTCACAGGAGTTGAATGTGGATCAGTCCAAAAATGTGTGGCATATACTGCCCTGCAGCTTCCCAGGCATTTCACTGACGCTCCCCATATAGCAGAACCACCACAAAGTACTGATCTTTGCAATAGCCTGCCATCTGGATCTTCAGTCAGTACACCCACTCAACTACAAGCACTATATCATGTACTGCCACACCTGATTTTTATATTGCTGATAGGTGCTACTTCACCATCATCATGTGAATATGCTTGTGAATCTATCTACAGCATTGCACAGTATTTTGCGGTAGCTAAGCATCAAGTGTCTCATTTCGTATGATCAGCCTTTATAGCATTCCATTCATATTGTATGTCGTTTACTACTAATTAGATACTCTGTAGATGTAGCTCAGGATAGACTTGCTTGGAGAACTAAACTGCACGGTCTGGTTGGACCTCCGTAGCCCATGGCTGCTTGAGGATGATGATGATGATGATGATAATGACAACTTTGTAATTTATATTTTTTCTTTATCTTTGTTGCTGAATTAGGTTTGTTAACTTCCTAAATTTGCCATTAGGGGCATTACTGTCACTGTCATTCCATCAGGCATAGTCACTTTCCTGTAGGTAGACCTAACATTTGCACCTTTAGAACTTATCGTTAAAAAATTATTTGAGTGTTTTACGACTTTTCTTTGAACCTTGTGCATACCGGTGTTCAACAGTTACAACTTCATATTATGGCAACGAAATCTAAGGTTGAAGCACTGTAACATTTACATAAGCTTTTAACAAAAAAAAAAGTGACTATAGTCATGATCAAATGTTGCTTTACTCTGCGGATATTTTTATTTTTTAATTGCACATTGCTAGATTCCTCCTATTATCAAAATCAGATAAACCTATTTAAATGATTATCCACTAATACATTGTATGCAGAAAAACAATTCTATAATACAAAAGTTCTTGACTTTATGCTATTAGTGTATATATATATTTAGCTATTGCCTGTCCGCCCGCCCGACTGCCTGTATGCATGCGTGTCAACAGTTCATAAATTTTTATATTGGAAAGTACTGATGGCAAGATGATCATTGGGCTATGTTTCACAATTTTGTGAAGATGGGACCATTAATTTCAAATCCCCCCCGGCCCCCAAAAAAAATCCCATCTCAGAGTCCATGAGAATTTAGAAAAATTGTGCCTACAACATGTTTCTTTCAGACACTGTTGCAACAATGCATATTGACATAGCACTTAGTAGGTTCTCAAAAAGAAATGCCAAATAGAAGTGTGGGCGACTTTTGCTGTTGTCATTTTTTAAACCAATCTTGGATACTCTGCAATTTCATAAATACTCAGTTGACTAGTTCCAGATTTTATACATCAATTTCATCCATGCTACCCTGTGTAGCATTAAAAATTCAAGTCCCTACATATAATGAAACTTAATTTAGCATCTTGAACAACTTTTTTGCCAATTTAATTGTTTGGAATTTTAATTAACACTTTTCAAACCCCCTGTAATCATTGAAATAATTGAATGGCTGAACCAAAATTTCTCAAACAATGTCCCCCTTTCCAATTTGTGTTAAAAATTAAATCCATACCTCTGATAGAGTCCAAGTTTGAGTTCAAACCACTTTTATATTACATTTCATTTCTCATACAATGAAGGACCTGTTGACTTTCAACAGGAAATTTGTGGCATTAAACTTCAAGTCCCTACCTGTAACAAAATTCAACAATTTGGAAACCTGGAGCCACTCCCTCCCCGCTTCTTTTTAGTTCAGCATTTTGTGCTTTTGACCATCAGGTTTTGGGCTGTATACACTGGCACAGTATAAAAGTTAAGATGATGTGTTACAAAACAATACACTACATGCCAGTGGTCTTCGAAACTTTTAACATCGGTGGAACCCTTGTGACAATATAATTTATCATGGAACCCCTATATAATAAGTGTATTTTTTCAAGTGCAGAAATGAAATACAACCTTTCAAAATGTAATTTATATTTATAAACATACAATATTAACATAAATTTATGCCTGATTTTATTATTATTACAAATCATTGTCTGATTTGTGGGCATTTGCAGAACCCTTGAAAATATCCTTGTGGAACCATAAAGTTCAACAGAACACAGTTTAAATACCACTGCTATATGCTAAATAGTAAAATTTATTTAGATAGAGCCTCAACATCCCATTTTATTCCTGCCATTCACTATTTCACAATCCACATTAATCATCCAATTTAAAATACTAATAAAAATGTCAACAGTTACTAATAGTTTTATGTCACTGATAGTAGCTAAAATTATGTACAATATGCATGGTGTAATCATTTTAGAAACACCAAAAAAGAGTCAGAGATTTTACCTTCATTCACAGCTATCAGTGACTGGGAGAGTAACAAACAGTACAATGTTTGCACACAAGTCAGTTATTTTGCTTTCTCCCCAAACCTTAAAAAATGCTTTTGCGATTCACAATACAGAGAGAATGTCATCATACAGTAATTATATCAGTAGTAAAAAATTTTACTACAGAACTGTGTTGTCAACACTTTTGATCAAATGTGTCATCCATATTCAGTATTTCAAAAAACAAAAATGCTGGTCCTTATGTGTTCTTGGTGGATTTCTGAATGCAACTGGAACAAACTCAATAATATTTATGAATGGTACAAAATCAAAATTTCGTTTTGAAAAGTGGGAAGGCTTAAATCTTAACCATTGCATCTTTCAAGTCTATATTTTCATTCCATCAAAGTATTTGTGCCATTCTAAAGTTAAGATTCAAGCCAGCAAGTGCAGTACTAAGAAGAACATGCCATAGGTTAGTATTATTCTGAGAAACAAACTAGAATTAATAATAATAATAAAAAAATCTTTTTACATGGACCCTAAAAAGAAGAAAATAAACCTAAAGCAAATCGATGGTTCAATCAGTCACTATGTTTGTATTCACTTCAAAGGAAGATAGGGTGCCAATTTACCTATACAAGACTGCCAGCGCCCTATCTTCCTTTGAAGCGAATACGAGCTCACCAACAGATTGCACCATCAATATGCTTTAGGTTCAATTTCTACTTTTTAAGGCCCATATAGGAAGACAAAATTAAAAAATTAAAAAAAAAAAACTTTTTATGCCACAAAAAACACCTACTTTCAAAGCTTTTATTTAATATATGACTCATAAACATCGACCACATTTTTCCTTCCTTTTGGAGTTGTGTTTGAGGTAGCCCATGACATTGGAAACATCACAAGCTTGGAGTATGATTCATTAAATATGAATAATATAATAATATAATAAATGTGTCCCCATAAAAATCTGCCCCCTTTTATTGGTGGGGGGGGGATAGTGTGGGAAAATATGAAATAGTATACGGTGGTCATTACATGAGCTTTCATTTGACACCTAACTTGTAATTGCATGCCCTTGTGTTCGGAAGACATAGAACAATTTTCACATTTCCTATTTTTATGTATTTATTTATTTATTTATTTTTTTTTGGGGGGGGGGGTGTTAATTTTTAATAGCCTATGACATTCCCCACATAGCTTGTTACTTTCAGGAGATATAAAGGAACAATAGTTTTCTATTTTTCCTTTTTTGAGGGGACTACTTTTTTTTATAGATTATGACACTCCTTACATCACAAGCTATCATTTGACCACATAGCTGATTACTTTCAGCATTCACATTCTGGAGATGGGGACATATGAAAAAACATTCTGCTCTTTTTTTCAGGGGGAAGAAAGCACAGGGAGCCATTTTTTATAGCTTATGACACTCCTGTGTCATAAGCTTTCAATTTACACATAGTTTGTTACATTCTGCACACATTCAGGAGATATAGAGAAACAATCGTTTTCATATTTTCCCCCTTTTCAGGGAGGAAGAAAGCATGGAGGGTCAATTTTTTTTATACCCTATGATATTTCCCACGTCAGAAGTTTTCATTTGATATATAGCTTGTTACTTTCAGCCCTCATGTGCTGAAGATGTAGTTGAAGAGTAGTTTTCATATTTCCCCTTTTTTATAGGGGAAGAAACCATGCAGTCATTTTTTTTTACAGCCTATGACACTTCCTGCATCACACTTTCTTTTGACACATAAATCATTAAGTTTCTCCATTGTGTTCAAAAGATATGATGGAACAACTGTTTTGACAAATCCACAAATGTCAAGTGAAAAACAATAGGAAGATAAGTAAAAATTGGACAAAATATAATACTGCAAAGGATTCATTTGCACGCATATCAAAAATGCCAATGATAAATGCTTTTTTGTCAGAGTAATTAGACTATATAACCTCCCTGATCACTAATATATCATTGAAATTTAAAAAAACTTCAAAGCTAATTTTTAGCATTTTTTTTTTAATTTGGAGGTACACCTATACTACTATGGGGCATTGGTATAACTATTTTTTAGGGATAGATTTGCAAGGGTAAAGAATTATGAAAGTCTGAATACTTAACAATGCCAAAGCCAGTCACCATAAGAATTTATCTCAGAAGTAAATTGAAACTTGAGTAATAAATACTACTAACCATTTACTACAATAGATGTATATTTTAGTAGTGTTAACTGGAGAATTTGGTTTACTGAACATCTGTGTTTAATTATACAATACTACCTCTTTTGTATTGATTATAATGATATTCTCAGAACCTAAATGTTTAATGGATATTATGATTGAAGAAAAAGTTTCGAGAACTCACAATACATATTTAATAGCAATACAAATATAAAAATTATTTCAATAGAAAAAAAGCTTAAAAGAAATGAAATGTAAAGGCAATAAAATCTACTTATCTACTAATAAATCAGCACTTTGAAGTCAATTCAAATTTTAGAGGAAAAATTGTCTTGAGCCGGGTGGGGTATGAACCCATGACCTCCTGATAACATGTCAGGTGCTCTGGACCACTGAGCTACCAGCAGCTAATCAAGATCTCCTCTAATTAATGCTATGAACATTTCTATTATGCCTCATATAGGCACCATTCAGGCAATCTAGCCACAAGTGGCTCTGTATTTGCCATACGGATGGAAAGCATGTCTTACAAGTATGCTGGTGATAAATAATGAAATATATCATTGAAATTTATATGGGGTGGGGTATGAACCCATGACCTCCTGATAACATGTCAGGTGCTCTGGACCACTGAGCTACCGGCAGCTAATCAAGATCTCCTCTAATTAATGCTATGAACATTTCTATTATGCCTCATATAGGCACTATTCAGGCAATCTAGCCACAAGTGGCTTTCTATTTGCCATACGGATGGAAAGCATGTCTTACAAGTATGCTAGTGATAAATAATGAAATATATCATTGAAATTTATATGGGGTGGGGTATGAACCCATGACCTCCTGATAACATGTCAGGTGCTCTGGACCACTGAGCTACCGGCAGTTAATCAAGATCTCCTCTAATTAATGCTATGAACATTTCTATTATGCCTCATATAGACACTATTCAGGCAATCTAGCCACAAGTGGCTTTCTATTTGCCATACGGATGGAAAGCATGTCTTACAAGTATGCTAGTGATAAATAATGAAATAAACTCGACATATTCAATATCTACTAATAAATCAGCACTTTGAAGTCGATTCAAATTTTAGAGGAAAAATTGCCTTGAGCAGGGTGGGTATGAACCCATGATCGGTGGCTGGTAGCTCAGTGGTCCAGAACACTTGACATGTTATCAGGAGGTCGTGGGTTCATATTCCACTCAGCTCAAGACAATTTTTCCTCTAAAATTTGAATCGACTTCAAAGTGCTGATTTATTAGTAGATATTGAATATGTCGAGCTTATTTCATTATTTAAAACCTACTTATTTGTTAAACAATACACATTACCTCAAATCATAAAGAAAAGCTTTCCCCAACCAATTAATGAACAAATTGCTAAGGCAAAAAGTCTGAAACATTTGCATTATGGAGCAAATACCCAGTATAGTGAGTTTGCTAAAATAACCACACTGACTTCTTCATCTTCAAGCAGCCATGGGCTACGGAGGTCCAACCAGACCGCGCAGTTTAATTCTCCAAGCATATCTGTCCTGAGCAACATCTGCTGCATCCGGCCACTGCACACCAATTCTAACAAGGTCCTGTTTGACATTGTCTGCCCACCGCATCCTAGGTCTCCCCCTCCTTCTGAGGCCTCTAGGTACACTGTTCATAACCCTATTCACCAATCTATAATTATCCATACGGGCAACATGGCCAAACCAGCGGAGTCTCTCTCTGCACAATATGCTGCTTAAAGGAGGTTGCAGACTCCTTTGCCTAACCTCATCATTAGTTACAAAGTTAAACCACCTAATACCCAAGATACTGCATAAGCATCTAGAATCAAAAGCATCTAGTTTCCTGTTATCTTGTTTACACAGCGTCCAAGTTTCACTACCATAACTAACCCTAGAAAGAACCAAACTATTATACAGTCTAATTTTAGTCTTTAGGTGTATACGACTATTTCTCCACAATCTCCATAGATTCTTAATAGTCCCGGCAGCAATACCTATTCGTCTGTTGGGCTTGTAAATGGTAGCTAGGCGTAAACTGGAAGGAGAGCTGTGTACCAATCCCTAGTGATGATGCACAGAACCGGCCAGGTCTAGCACCTAATGTCCGACCCCGCCTTCTCGTGGTGCAGGCCATTAGTACCTTTCAAAAGAGATATTCTCTTTTGGAAGGGAAGGGGAGGGCTGCCAGTTCAGTATGGCCTACTGATCTGGTCATCTATGGCCACTTTTTTCTTTTTTTTCAACCCTGCTGAGGAGTGGTCAACTTCACAGGGTCCTGGTGCTGACCATCTATACCTACTAGACTGGACTTGTTTATGAATTTGAGCTTGATTATGGATCCTGGACTTGCTGCACTGGTGCGCCTCTGTTGAGGGAGAGTCTGCTGCTGTTTTCTGTTTGCTTCTGGGTTGCCAGCTCTAAGTGAACAGAGGCATGGGATACCTTATATCAGCTGGTGGATAATCCTAATCAGAGGCCATCGCAGGTACCTGAACCTTACTTAGCTAGTTGGGCATCGTCAAGCCTAAACTGGAGTAATGTGTCTCAGGCAGGCCATATGGCTCTTGAAAAAGCCCACTTGAAAAGGTGGTGCCTGAAGTTCCTACCAGCATCGGTGATTTCAGCCTTTAGCGGAGGAGGAACAGGTCTTTGCCCCATGCCTGCGATCAGGGGGCTGTTTGATATTGTTGGCCCTACCAATCTCAATAAACCTAATTTCTTTAAAAATCCTACTAATCATTTTCTCTCTGCAGGAACGTGGAACGTGAGGACATTACATAGAGATTATTCTCTTGATGTCCTCATGCAGGAATTCCAATGCTATAACCTAGATATTCTCGGCTTGCAAGAGACCAGATGGACAGATAAAGTTCAGATTCTTAAAAATAATCTTAAATATCTCATTTCAAGGAGGGACGACAATAAGCATCACCAAGGCGTGAGTCTGCTTCTCAGCAGACACGCTAGTGATGCTCTTCTAGGATATGAGTGCATTAATGAAAGGTTTCTTACAGCAAAATTTCAGACAAGCATTCAAGACTTGAATGTTATCTGCTGTTATGCCCCCACTGAGGATTCTGATGAGGATGAGAAGGATAGGTTTTACGGACAACTTCAGGTTATTTTGAATTCTGTCAAGAAAGGAGATATTACCCTTGTTCTTGGTGACTTCAATGCCAAAGTTGGTACCGACTCTGACCTTTGGGGAGGAGTAATAGGCCCTTTTGGTATTGGTAGCTGCAATGGCAATGGGCAACGTCTCCTACAGGTAAGTAAACTCAATGGTTTCAGAATAACTAACACATATTACAAACACCCCAACATACATAAATACACATGGGTTTCACCTGATGGGCTGCATAGGAATATGATTGATTATATATTAATTAACAGCAAATGGGCTAGTTCTGTTAGAAATACCAGGGCATATAGGGGAGTTGAAATTGGATCTGACAATTACCTTGTTAAAAGTGTGTTGCAACTTAAACTTAAAAAGTGTTGTGCTAGGGTTAAAAAATTTACCTTTAATACTGAAGCTCAGAAAGATCCAGTTATAGCTAAAGCTTACCATGATAAGTTACTTAGTCATTATGACAGTCATGGTTTGCTTAATACTGAAGTTGAGGAAGAATGGGGCCATTTTAAACAGGCTATTTTGGAAACTAACAGTACTCTTTTAGGGAAAAAGGAGCAGAGGAGGCAGAATTATTTAAGTGATAAGGCACTTGAGCTTATTTCAGAAAGAAGGAACTGCAGGAATGTCCTTAATCAATACCCTACTAGTCCTAACAGAAAGCATTACAAAGAACTTAATAAACGTGTAAAGGATCAGTTAGCTACTGATAAGAATCTTTGGCTTGATGGCCTGGCTGACAAAGCTGAGGAAGCAGTTAGGCAGCACAACAGCAGACAGCTGTACCAGATAGTTAATGTTTTGTGTGGTAGAAAACGAACAGATATACAGGGATTGAAGGATAAACAAGGTAAGGTTATAGAAGGTGAGGATTCTGTTATGGCTAGGTGGGCTGAGCATTTCAGTGATGTTCTAAACAATGTGGTTAATTCTACTCCCATTGTTTGCAATGATGATAGATGCATTGTTGGCTTTAATGTTGGCCCTATAACACAATCTGAAGTTAGTTTGGCTATTTCTAAACTTAAACTTCATAAATCTCCAGGGGTGGATGAAATTACTACGGAAATGCTTAGAGCTGGGAATGTTTCAGTTACCACTTGGATGACTGAAATTTTGAATAACTTTTATGATAAAGGCATGGTTCCTAAAGATTTTACCAGAGCTATTATTATCCCTATTTTCAAAAAAGGTGATCGCAGTTCTTGTGATAACTATAGGGGTATCAGCCTACTCTCTGTTCCAGGTAAAGTTCTTTCCATGATTGTGCTTAATAGAATTAAGAATCTGGTTGACAGGCAATTGCGTGATGAGCAATGTGGATTCAGAAGTGGTAGGGGATGTGTGGATCAGATATTTTCACTTAGGCAGATTCTTGAGAAATGTTTAGAGTTTCAGAAACCTTTGGTTGCTAGCTTTGTTGATTTCAAAAAGGCTTTCGACTCTGTTGATCGTCATAATTTGTGGTTGATTGTGAGATCATGTGGTATACCAGACAAGTTGGTTAACATAATGAAAGCTCTCTATAATAACACTGAGTCATGTGTGAGAGTTGGTAAGTCTTGTAGCAATTGGTTTAGCATTACTTCTGGTGTTCGACAAGGGTGCATTCTGCCTCCTTTTCTCTTTAGCTTGGTTGTTGATTATGTTATGCGAAATTCACTTCAAGGGAAAGCTTTTGGCCTTAAATGGGCTGGAGATACGAAAATTTCTGATTTAGATTATGCTGATGATTTAGCCCTTTTGGCAAATGATGTTGATGAGATGAATTCTTTCATTCGAGCTGTTGATGAGACTGGTAGTAGAGTAGGTTTGGTTATAAACAGAGAGAAAACTAAAGTGATGAAAACTGGTCAGGCAGGCTGTGATTCAGTTAATCTGAATGGTTACAGTCTTGAGCAGGTGTCACAGTTTAATTACCTTGGGAGCTATGTAACAGATACTGGTGATGTGCAGCATGAGATTAACAGACGAATTAACACACTGACTTCACTGTATGATAATTAAACAAATTTCACTAATAGAAAGAATAAATCAAAATCAGCAGGCAATTTATTTAAAAAACTAACTCTTGAAACTTTCAGATTGCATCTTGATAAAATTTTTTCTGATTTTAAGACAAAAAAAATAACTGAATCTGATGGAGAAATGGCTAGTGAATACAATGGATGGGTTTAAATCCTAGCCAAAGTCTTTTATTATTGGTACAGTTTTCTTGCTATAAGGGGGTAAAAACATTAATTATGGTGAATAATTTTTTCACTGACCAGCTTAAACAATCTTATTCTAAAACAGCCCTTAATTGGCCAAGCTGATGTAGCTTAACTTCTAAAGTAGACCTCTGCAGTACTGTATTTGTTTGATGGTTTGAACCTAAGAGTGAACCATTCCATTGATAACCCACTTTATCTTCCATAAAAGCCAGCAAAATATTCCATAAAGACCACCAGTGGTTTGGTGGAAGCACAAGAAGTTAACTGCCTTGGTGCTTAATGTTAGCAAAAGAATTCACTTTTCATTCTGTAACAATTTGGTTCAAAAATGGCTCCTTAAATTTGATGGCTTTGGAATGGAAGTGTACATGAAGCCCAATGCTGTGTCCTTATCATGAGCTGCAATACATGCTACTAGAGGCAAGCATGTATAAATGTCATGAGATTTTTCTAGTCTGTAATTTGCAAGATTCTCTGTTACAGTAGTTACATAATGAAGAAGGCAACTTGAAGGTTTAAATTGTTAATGATTGCAACATACACTATGCAGATTGTATAAATTTAGATCAAGAATGTATATTTTTCAATATCTAATTAGTGTTTTCAGCAAAGCACTTAAATATATAATTTTCAAAGTTGATAATACAGTTTCCTTACCCGCTTTATACTATTTTTTATTGATACCAGTCCCGACACCATTGTCACTTGGTAACAACATACATTCTGCTTATTATCAACTGCTCAATAATTTCCACTGCATATTATTAACGTGCTCAACCTTTCTCAAGCTGCAATGTAAATGGACTTGTCAACTCTTGCTATAACATGGAGTAATATGTGCTACTATTACATCATCATAGGAAAGACTGACTTTTTACCAACGAATTTTTTCTTTAAATCATTATGAATTAACAGATATATTCATTCAAATTTCAAAAGTCCTGCATTAGATGATAGTTATTTCCCATATTTTGTTCTGTACCTTTTCTGCATTGTTATTACTGATTTAGTTTCAGCAAACTACACAATGGGCTTTTTCTTGTACATTCATCCAATGTTTTCCCTCTTTACAATACCTATGCCATCTGGCTTAAAAACTTTAGGATAAAAATATTTTAAGCTTTGTTATAATCTGCCACAAATTTTATTTTTATAAATAAATTTGTTACTTTAATTTGAAATTGAAAATTTTTTGGGACATAAATTTCAAAATATACTTGTAATTGGTCTTTAATACCACACTTTATATATAACACTTACTTTTGTCACCAGGTAAACTCAATTCTGCTTCGACATCTGAATTGCTTGGTGATGGTGCATCTGGACAAGGAGATGGAACAGGACTAGGAAATGTTGTAGTTACTTCTTCCAGTCTCTTGTGTAAATTCTTCACTCTATTTCCAAAATTCTTGTATGCCTAACAAAAGGTTGGGAGAAGGAATGAAATACATTACACAGACATATATATTTTATATAATGTTACCTACTGAACTCATAAAACTGAGCACTATTCACTTGGCATTTTGAACAAAAAACAACCAGAGTTTGCATCTTTTGGAGTTGCTGAACCAGCCTGGATGGCCTAAACTTTCAGCGTAATTATTCAGTCTGATCTGCAACATATAAATAAAATCAAAGCCCTACTCTAACTCAGTCCGAAATTAAATTTAATTACAATTACACCATTAAATGATCATTTTAAACGATAATTTAGAAGTCTGGAAAAACATTTTGTAATACAGCTCATTAAATGATATAATGAATGCTTTAATGATTAAGCTTGCAGTCACTTACTTAGAAATCTTCCTCAAGAAAAGATGCTGAAGATGATGATATAAGCTAATATCTGATGTGCTTTGATAAGCTTCTCCTTGAAGCTTCGCTGGCTATTTACATTTCAAATTACATTAAATGTTGCATATCAAAAACAAGTACTTATCAATAAAAATCATATTCAAAATACCAAATTATTAAATAAAAAATTAAATAACCCAGATATCAAAATTATTTTAGCTGACAAAACTGAACAATTTGTATTAATTGACAAACAGAAATATTTTGAGAAAATTGACATAACTTTAAAAGAATTAAAATGTATTGAAGTAAGAGAAAACCAAATATCAAAAACTTTGAATTCATCCAAGAATTTAAAAAATAACCTCCATTTACCTAAGGGCTGGGTTGTTTTACCTCTGAGCAGCACTTTTTGCACACCATGGGCTAAATGGCCAGGTCACATGGATCCCGAAGGCTCAGAGAAGGTTGGGGGAGGGGACCCACTGGAACAGCTGTTGGGAGACAGATGGTAGCCTCCCGTCAAGGCCATCCAGTGTGTTCTTTAACGTGCACAGAGTATGGCTCTCCCACACACGGGGCCACGGCTTAACATCCCATCCGACGGACAGCGGCCTTTCCAAGCCCATCGGTGTCCCCTACTGACCGTGGGCAAGGCGGGGAATTCTTGCGGAGATAAATCTCAATGCTGACCCAGCTGGGACTGGAACCTGGGAACTACAGATTATGAGCCTGGCGCACTACCGACTGAGCCACCCCCGCCCCCCATTTACCTAAGGAGATGCCTGTGTATCTCCTATGTACTTGGCAATACCTTTGTAAAAATCAAATTGCATAAACTTGGATATACTTTTAGACCTTTGGTTCCTAAAAGAAAGTCGCCCACTTATCACTTTGACAATACATTGTATGATTTTTCTGCACTCCATATTTAGAAAATTATAAGTATACAGTAAAATATCCATTGCAAGCATTACTTCAAATACAAAAAGCCCCTGTGCCACTGGCTATTATACACCTGTTACACTGTATTGCTGTATCCGAGTATTCTGGTGTGGGATGCAGTGATGTGGCTCAAATCAAAATGGAAATAGCGGGGCCTAGCACCACACAATACGTAGTGTTCATGATGTGCTGGACCTCCCTACAAAATCTAATTGGTTTAAAGTTGCCTGTTACATAGGTGTAGACTTGAGGGGGTTCCGATGTGCTTGCTTGGTCTGTCTAGCAATATGGTAATGTGTCATGTTGAAACAGAGGCACAAGCAACATGTAATTGTCAACCATCTTTGTATATCAGATATATAGATGACATACTAATTTTCTGGGAAAAAGGCACAACTGAATTACAAACTCATATACTGCATAAACATTTTACCAACAATTAAATTCACCCACGAAAAGGAAAATTACTATATTTAAATAATGGACTGTGGTACATCACCCCTGTCATGTGACAGAGCAGAGAGGGGACTCTCTTTAGTGAGTATACAGCTACTAGGTGCCAACCTTTAGAGGAGTAAGAGCATCAACTTGGAGGTGAGGCAGGGAGTCAGACTGCCACCTCAGGCTGAGTATTAGCTTTGTTCTGCAGGTTCTTGTGAGAACATATGATGTAAAAAATACATGTACATACATATCACACATAACTCTAGATTGATACTGATGCCACCAGGAATCTTCCTCATCCTGACAAGAGGTAAACAAATGTACCACTTTATACTTTATACTCTTACACATGGTAATTCACTCAGTGGCTCAGAGTAAGAAGTCTAGTGGTGTCAGAAGTGGGGTAAAAGGAGTGGTAAGTGGTGGCTCTGAAATTTTATCTGATTGTGTGTCAGAGGAGGATGTGATTCAAGACATCCCTGCTAGAATGGAGTTGATCCACAAATGCAACTTTGGTGTGGTAAGATATAATATGCAAGCTAGTTTCTGTTATTGATCGTTGCCTCGTGCTATGCCATATAACACAGCACAGGCAGGAACAAGAAAAGTATGTCAGATATGCACAACACTGAAACAACAGAACTGACATAACACAGAGAATAACAGGGCAAATTTGATAGGGAATCCAGGGAGAGGATGTTCACCAGCAAGTGGAATAGCTGAATGCACCAGCGAACAAGAGCACGCAGCCCTGAAATGGGTATTCTAAAAATGAAGCTCAAGTTCGAGGTACAAGAAAAGAAGCAAGGAAATTTAAGCTAACAAAGCTTCAAATGCAAAATGACCTTGAAATGACAAGAGTGCATGGAGAACAGAGAGAACTTTCTGATACAAATGGTTCACCTGGGTCGCGCTCATGTGAATCTGACTCTGCGAGTAAACTGCTGGATGAGTTGGCAAAGTGGACTCCCACTTGCATCAATTGCTTAGAAGTTCTCCAGAAACCCTCTATGATATGCCCATATTTTTCCAGAGAATAGTGTGTTTTTGATATCCAAGGTGTGCTCTAGGACATAAAAGGGAAAGTAGTGTTGTCTATATTTCAGGAAAAATTAACAAGGATGCAGTGACTTCTTTGCTGGCTTCTTCGCATGTGACTTCTTTGTTGGATTCTTTGCCAGTGGAGGATGCAGATAATTATGAGAAGCTCAAAAAATATATTTTGGAGAGGAGTAAATTATCTGCAGTCCAGTATAAATTACAGCTAGATGGAGTGAGGAAACAAGCCAGTGAAACTTGGAATATGTGTTCAGAGAGAATTTATGAAATATGGGTGATACTTGGAGTCGCAGGGTTAGCATATTTGATGCCCTCATCGAACTTTTACTTTGTGACAAGCGCAAATCTGAGGTGCCATCTTTGCATCAGAGAATATGTCTCTTTGCAAGAAAGAGAAGACTGGCTCAGGCCTCATGAACTGGTGGAGTGATTATACACCATTTAGTGAGTATACAGCTAAATGATAGGTCTCAATATCCTGAAGAGAAAGCTGCACCTGCTACATAGGTCATTCAGAAAATAAAGAACGTAAAACAGAAAGTAAAGAGTGCAAGTTCCTGGTTGGGGCTCAATCAAGGTCAGCCGTGCCCAGTGTGGTGTTGGCTACCTCCTGGCACCATTGCCGGGTGTATATTATCCATTTATGGTTAGTTAGATCTTTTGAAATGAACACATGCATTGAAAAACTCGCCGAATGCGAAGTTCAATCAGTTATCCGTTTTCTGACTGCTGAAAACACTAGGCCTATTGACATTCATCAGAGACTTGTTCAAGTGTATGGAGAAGGTGTTATGAATGAATCTAGTGTCAGAAAGTGGTGCATAACATTTAAAAATGGAAGAACAAATATTCATGATGAGGAGAGGTCAGGGCATCCCTTTCTCATTACAGATGAACTCAAACAAAAGGTTGATGACATCATTAAAGAGAACTGATGCTTTACAATTAGAAGTGCATGAAAAATGCCCTGAAGTCCCATGAATGCTCACAGATGAACACAGAACTCAGTGACTGGGAGCTGCATTGACATTCTTGGAGCGTTACTGCCAAGATGGCAATGAGTTCATTGATCAAATTGTTACAGGGGACGAAATGTGGATTTTACACTATACCCCCAAGAACAAAAGACAATCACTCAAGTGGCATCACCCTCAAACACCGAAAAAGGTACAAAAAGTCAAATGAAATTTGTTCGCAAAGAAAATCATGGCGAGTGTCTTCTGGGACTAGAAAAGTGTCTTACTTCTTAATTTCATGGAAAGAGGTGCAATCATAAATGCTGATGCCTACTGTACAACTCTGATATATCTATAGTGAGCCATTCAGAACAGCCGCAGGGACATGTTCTCACGAGGACTGGAAGACAATGGAGCTGCTTGATGAGTTACACTGGGAAGTTTTTGAGCGTACACCTTACAGCCTGGACTTGGTGCCATCAAACTACCACTTGTTCCCCAATTTAAAGCAGTTCCTTGGTGGACAACATTTTGATGATGATGTGCTAAAGGAGGCTATTATAGACTGGATGAAAGGACGAACAGCAGTATTCTATGAGAAGGGGATACTCAAACATATCCCAAGATATGACAAGTGTCTCAATGTCCAGGGTGACTATGTAGAAAAATAGGTTATGAATTAATAATTGTAAATAAAATATTTGAAAAATTTAAAAGCATGTAGCTTTTATAACCAACGTTCTTTACATTTTGAATGGCCCTCATACTTCCATCTTACAAAAGAGAGTTCACGGATGATTGCAAAGCCCCATCCGACAGGTAAAATCTTCAGCTACAGTGAGAACAAGTAATGCACGCAATTGTTAGGTATATTGTTCCAACAAACATTTGAAGAAGGACTGTCCTCAGCTGCAACATTCTACAAAAACACCCACTGCTAATGCAAGAGTGGTAGTTGCACTGCACAGCAAAGATAATTCAAAAGAGAATGGAGCTCTCTGTGCACGGGTGTCAGCACTATTATTGGAAGAGCATTCATTGGTGTCCCAAAGGCACTGCGTAAGGTTTGCTTGGGCGAATTAGAGAAGGTGGAATTGAGTGGCAGTGCAGAACTTGTATATCTATTCTGGACTCAGGGATGGATATGAGTGTGGTGAAGCAAGAGTTTGTTGTAGAAAGATTCTTTAAAATTTTTCTGCAAGCAACTTTTGGAGAATCCATACTAGCCAATTTAATTTACCTGTCTGCATTCTGGGAGATGCTCCTTTTGGTTCAATGTATCCCGAAGTCAAATTACAACAACTACTGAGATCTAACTGTAGATTGCCTACTTAGCTCCAGCAATTGGAATGCATTTGTGCCCTGTGAAGTTGTAAAAGCACAAACTTGGATTGTGAGTATGGAATGCTGTAGAGAGGCTACTGAAAGTAAAAAGACTAATATGACATCAGGAGCAGACTTTCACGGCACCCTGTGTGGTGAGATGGCAGTGCTTGAGAGCTTGGTTGCTATGGTAACCACTCCAAAGTTCACTAGAGTGGCAGAGCTTGAGCAGAAGCCTCACAGGGCATGTGGAGCAACTAGAGTATGCACAGTAGGGAATGAGATAGAAGGAGCAGAGCAATCAAAACCATTACTACTTACAAAGGATGCACTGCTGAAGTAATGTTTGAAAACTTGATCAAATTAGAGCCCTTCTGTAGAGCTCAGCTAAGTGATGCATCACTAGAGTATTTGGCAAGCAGCTAGACTTAGCAAAGGTGATTTTAAAATAAGTGATGTCTTGCTGTACCATTTAGCAAAAGGGATTGATGAAAGGTATTTGCAGCTCATATTACCCACTGAAAGGAAGTTTTGGATTTGGCCCACGGCAGTGTTGTTAAAACAGATCAACAGGGATGCCTGTCATTTTTTTGGCTACACATGGCTCGTGATATCAAACAATATTGCAAATCTTGTGTGATTGTCAGTTGGATGCTGTGGAGTGCAGAAACGACAAGGTACCTAGAGAACTGATCACTAAACCTATGTTACCTTTCCAGATTGTGGGAATGGATGTATCAAGACCTTTTGACCCACCCAGTGAGATAGAGCAAACCAGATATTAGGCCGTGTTGTGGGTTCAGGCAAACATCGCCTTGATCCGGAAAAACTGAAGGTCATTATAGACATGACAACACTTCACAAAAAGAGCTAAAAAAGTATACTGGGTCTTTTTAATTATTACCGACACTACTTGGCTAATTATGCTGATAACACAAAACCATTCATGGATACGACTTAAAAAAGAACACTAATGCAATTGCAATGGAGTGATGAAGCATTTAGGGCATTTGAGGTATTGAAAGAAGGGCTATGCAGTATGACAACATTCAACTCCAGACTCTAAGCAGCCATTTATCTTGCATACTGACACATCAGCTAGTGCAGTTGGAGTATGTCTCTCACAACTGGATGCTTAGGGATATGAACACTCCATTGGTTTTGCCTCTAAAAACTGACCGAGACACAACAGTGATGGACATTAACCCAATATAACATGCAGATTGGTTATAAGAAGGGATTGACTCACTGGAATGCAGATTTTCTTTCACGTATGCACAAACCCATTTTGGCTGATTAGTATGGGATATAGGGTCAATTTATTATACACACTCACCTAAGTTTAAATTGCTTTGAATTGTAACTACCTCAAATATTGCCAAACAGTTTTTATTCTGGAACTAAAGCTAAGCAGATGATGATTGCCATGTTTGATTAAATTACACTTGTGATCCATGCTTTTGATTTTGTAAAGGCCTTCAAAATTAACCTTTTATTCCCTTTAATTCTGTTATGTATTCTATACATTTTTAGTATTTTTTTTTAAATGCTACAATTTTATGTGTATGCCTGAAAAATCCTTAGCAAAGATTCACTGTCATCTCGGGGGGGGGGGGGGGGGGGGGGGGGGGGTAAACGCATTGATGGATGAAAAAAAAAATATATATATATTAAGGTCACAAAATTAAACCAAATGAAAACCTTCATCCACTACTTTCATGAGAGGAACTTTTCTTGATTCAGATGGGGTTAAAAATTTTCTTAATTTCCTTGATTCTGGAAGTGAGTACTTTAGTAAATAGAAATGTGAACCATGATCAGTGAAAAAAACTATCAAAACTTTCAGATTCTGCAGTGGAGCTACCACTTAGATGAACTTGGGGGAATTAAAAACAAAATAATTTTTTCAAGCTAGATACTGGTGATGTGTGGCATGAGATAAACAGAAAAATAGAAATTGTTGCTGAAACTTTTAAGAATCTTTGAAGAGTGTGGAAGAATAGGCATATACACCTAAAGACTAAACTTAATCTATATAATAGTTTAGTGCTGTCTAAAGTTAGATTTGCTAGTGAAGCTTGACTCTTTGTAAAGATAGCAGGAAACTTAACACCTTTTTTATTCTAGATGCTTGCACAATATCTTGCACAGATTGCATTGGTTTGGCCATGTTGCCTGTATGCATAACTACAGATTAGTGAGTAATGCTATGAACAGTCAGCCTAAATGCCTCAGGAAAAAAACTTAGGATGCAATGAGCAGACAAGGTCAAACAGGACTATGCTAAACTTGGCTTGCAGTGGGCTAAATGGAGCAGCTGTAACTCAGGATAGATATGTTTGGAAATTATATAATCTGATTGAACTTCTGTAGTCCTTGGCAGCTTGAGGGAGGAAGGCTGAGTGGATGGATGGGTACCTAAATACATAATCCTCAAGCAGCCATGAGCTATGGAGGCCTAACCAGACTGTAATTTAGCCCACCAAACCTATGTTTTGAACTGCAGTTGCTGCATTTGACTAATTCTAACAAGGTCCTGCATTTTTTTCGTACTACCTGTAAAAACAATTTTCGGTGGTTGGCAAACCTGAGACCATTACCATATGCTTACTTCCTGCTGACTAGTCCATGACTATCAATTTCTTATTTCATGTGTAAGAATATATCTAACGATATTAGAAAAACACATATATATATATATAAAACTTGAACAATTACACTTTATTGTATATTAAATGACACAAAAGAAGAATATAATATATAAACATCAATATTAAAATTAAAGCACAGTGAATGAAATAATTAAAAATTTAATCAGTCAAAAAATAATTTACAATATAAACTAAAGGTTCAGTGGGCTATATCAAATTAAACCTTATATTTTTATGTAGCCTATTGAAACATTTAGTTTATATTATAGAGTGATTTTGTGACTGATTAAATTATTGAGAAAAAACATTTACTCACAGTTGCAACAATTTTTGCTTCTCCTCTCTGCGTATCGTAATATATCTCACTTTGTTCTAACAGTAATATTAGTGTATTTCTTTCTTTAATTTCCTTGTCAAGAGCTTCTATGACATCTTCCAAACATTTTGTAGCTTCATCAAAATCACAAGAGAACTCTTGTCCATGTGTGCGATCTGTTGAATGCAATACATATTTTTTCTTCAAAAATTCACATATGTTTGTTATACAGAATTATAACCACTTAAAAATATGTTAAATAGCAATAATGTTAAAGACATAATGTACAGGGTGTTTCAAAAAGGATGCAACCCTAAATATAAGAGAGTAGAATTTGCATGTATGTACATTTTATGCCACAATATTAGTCAGTTGGCATTACTGTACTCAAGGTTAACAGCCTTTAGCATTTGAAATGGCCTTGTCACGCGCTAGTCTCACTTAAGCATTCATTCCTTTGTGTTGTGTCAGCTATGTCGTTTTCCAAAAACGAAGGTGTATTTATTGTTGACTTATTGTGCACAGAAATCTTACAAACATGTGAGAGAGGAGTTTGAGTTGAAGTTTCCTCAGTCTCCAGTTCCCAACAAGTTAACAATATCTTGTTTGATTGATAAATTTTGTGACACTGGGCCCATATAGGATCAAAAGAGCCCAGGCCGGCCATCACTGTTAACTGCCGAAGTTCTTGATGATATGTCTTAGCATTTAACTTGCTCACCCAGAAAATCTCTTAGAAAGTTATCTTCATAGGTTGGACTTTCACCAGCTACTGTTTTCAGAGCTACGAAGAAGTTAAAATTTCATGCCTACCGCATTGGTGTTGTTCATGAACTGAAAGAACCAGACCACGAGAAACGTTTACAGTACTGTCGTTGTTTTGTTCTTTTGTTGATGAAACTGGAATTGAGGTGTTGGACCATGTTTATTTCAGTGACAAGGCTTGGTTTCACTTGGATGGGTATGTGAACAGTCAAAACAGTCGAATATGGAGCAGTGAAAATCCTCACACTTTTCACGAATGACCATTACACACATGGAAAACTGATGTTTGGTGTGAAATTTCCCATTGTCATGTGATACGGCCTTTATTTTTTGACTCAACTGTAACTGGTGAAGTTTATCGTGACCTCATCCAACAGTTTATTGCACTATTGGATGTGGATGAACGAGAGTGCTGGCTTCAAAAAGATGGTGTGACCGCCCATACTGCAAATGACACATAGGTCATGTTGCAGGAATTTTTTTTGGTGATCATTTGATTTCAAAAAATTTGTGACCCCCCAAGATCCCCAGATCTTACTCCTCCAGATTTTTTCCTTTGGGGATATCTCAAATGTGTAGTATTTCAAAACTATCCTCATACACTTGAAGGCTAACATTGAAAGAGAGATTTTAAACATACAAATATATACTAAAAATCAGCACTTTGAAGTCAATTCAAATTTTAGAGGAAAAATTGTATTGAGCCAGGTGAGATATGAACCCATGACCTCCTGATAACATGTCAGGTGCTCTGGATCCTGGTAACATGATGGTCTCATGATCATAAGAAAACAAACATTAAGAAAGGTAGCTGCAAGTGCCATGAAATGGGTACAAACCTGCATCCAGGTTGCAGGAAATTACTTTCAATATCTGTTGTAAAGATAGATATATGTCTAATTTGCAATTTTTGCCTTTTGCCAAGTTTAAATAGAAAAATACAATAAAGGGTTGCATCCTTTTTGAAACATCCTGTATAAAATGCATTATAAAAAACTGTTTTTTTTTGTACAATGAGCATCAAGTCTGAAAGAAACTGGATTTGTAAGATGGTAAAATGACCTAAGCTCAAAATGCTAGCAACAATTTCAACTTCAAAACCTCAACAACAGCAACAAAATGTATCAATGGACTAGGATGAATTTTTTTGTCTCTGCATAGCATATTTTTCTTTGCCAACAACAGCCTAAATAGCTAGTGCCCAAGGGCTCAAAGAATGATGGCAGAAGGGAATCGACTGGGCAGCTGTTAGGAGACAGGTGGGAAGTCTTCTTTCAAAGTCATCTAGTGTGTTCTTTAAAGTGCATAGCAGTGGCAATGTGCATTTGGAAATAATGTGACAGCATGAGCCATATTTCCCACATTAATGGCCATGCAATATCACCATATTTACTAGATCTTAAACCATGTAATTATTTCCTGTGGGAATTTCTAAAGGACTGGTCTCCACAACAATCCTCATACAATTCAAGAATTAGGAGTGGAAATAGAAACTGTCATCAATGTGAGGTTAAATGAGAACTAATATCTAAAAAACATTTCACCTCTTCTGAGACTTTTACATCTTTTTCTTATTCCTTTTACCATATATGTATATCTGGCCAAGGGAAGGAGTAAAAACAATCCATCTTAGGAACTGAAATTAACTGTTGCACTGAAAACAAGTGAAAGATGCATATCTTAAATTTTAAAAACTAATGGTCAACAGAAGATAAGATTAGTCATTACCTGGTAACAGCAAGTTGCTACCAGTGCAGATATTAAAGGAAGTCCATAGTGCATGCTTTGATAAACTATCCATCTCTATAAATGTAAGTGCTGACATTTCAGTTTGATGATAACACACAAATGGGCATTTCATTTTGATTAAAACACTATATTAATTCATTCAAGCCTCAGAGCAAGACATATCAAAGAGAGCAAGCACAGGAAAAGTATGTTAATACATGTTTTTAGTCTTTGAAAGCTGATATATTTTATTGCATATATCAGGTAACAAATCGTATATTTATACTACATTATTATCATATATAATAACAGGCATATTCCAAGTAAAAGGGTGGTTGGGACATCACTATACATGTGTTTTTTATGTCTCTGTGATGTCACCTAGTGAAGGTCATAATAGGGAATATTCCAAGCAAAAGGGTGGAGGACATCAACTAGTGCCGACAGATTTCAGCACCCTATAATTCTGCAGATACCTGATCGGTTGGTCCAAAATTTGGTCCTCTTGTGTAGCCCTGTGTTGGGATAAAAGATCAGGTTCCTAGCTGCTGTGAGTTGGGATTAATAATCATTGCACATGTCTAAAATCTCTGGGGGTGCTGCTGTTGCCTTGTCTACCTAGGAATTTATGAATGGAAAAGTATGTTATCAATGGACAGATATTTTGTGCCAAACTTTTAGGTTGGTTTCTTTTACCATTGAGCAGCACTTTTTTGCCAAAAATGGGCTGAATGGCCGGGACACGAGGACCCCAAGGGCTCAGAGTATGTTGGGAGACAGATGGCTTTTCTTTAAAGTGCACAAGATAAGACTCTCCCATACACAGGGCCATGGCTTAATGTCCTGTCTGATGGATGGCAACCTTTCCAAGCCCATTGGTGTTCCCTACTGACTGAGGGTAGGGTGGGCAGTTTTGCACAGACAAATCTCAAAGTTGGCCCAGCTGGCACTTGAAACTGGGTATTGCAGTTTATGAGCCTGGCATGCTACCAACTGAGCCACCCCTACCCACAAAGCTTTTGGCAGGATATAGCTACTATATAAATAAAAATATATTTTCACAGTGCCAACTGTCTTAAATTTTAATAATGACAATATCACTGTTGATTATAAAATTTAAATATAGCCACTGGTCTGGAATTTTAAGCTATGTTAATCTTCCATTACATGGCATAATGGAGGCAATATAGTGCTGGAGCAAGCAATTTTCAAACTCACAAAAATGTTTTGCCAAGGCAAAAGTGCTGAAGTCCATTGTTAATGGACTGCATATTACAGAGGTTTGCTGTTATTACCCAGAGGCAATCGCTGACTCACTTGCAGAACTGCAGCTGATGATATAGCTTGTTGACAGATGAAAAAGGACATTACTGCTGTTTTGCAGAGCTGTTGCAATTCTACATGGATACAAGTCCTTTTTTCCATTGACTATGAACAACAGTTCATTGCTTTGTCGAAGATGATAAGGTTGGATTGTTTTACCTCTGAGTGGCATTTTCTTGCACCCAATGATCTAAATCGCCTGATCACAAGGACCTCAAGGGCTCAGGGAAGGTTGGGGCAGGGAATTCATGGACAGTTGTTGGGAGAGATGATAGCCTCCTGTCCAGTGTGTTCTTTATTGTGCGCAGGGTATGGCTCTCCTGCACATGACAAAGTCCCATCCAATGGACAACAGCCTGCGCAAGCCCATTGGTGGCAGGCAATCTACTGAACAAGTGCAAGGCAGGAAGTTTTGCAGAGATAAATCTCAATGCTGGCCTGTTGTTGAAGATAATAATGGCAATGTGTAGCAACACTCAGATGATATGATGTAACATTAGTTTGCTGCATCAGTTCATTGGTGGAGGACAAATCATTTCCCTGAAGAGGCTTATATTGCCTTATTGTGGAGCATCCAGCTAAACTATATTAAAACTTTAAATAAATGTTTAAATATGTGATTTATTAAAAAAAAAGGGGGGGGGGAGGAACCATAATATGTTAATAATGTAAGAAACTCGACTTATTTAGTATTTACTAATAAATTACCACTTTGAAGTCGATTCAACTTTTAGAGGTAAAATTTTCTTGAGCAGGATGGGATACAAACCCACCACCTCCTGATAACATGTCAGGAGCTCTGGACTACTGAGTTACCAGCTGCCGATCAAAATCTCCTCTAAAACACTATGAACATTCCTTTATATCATATATAAGCGCTATTCAGGCAATCTAGTCACAAGCGGCTTTCGATTTGCCTTGTAGATGGAAAGTATGTCTTACAAGTATACTGATGATAAATGTATATGATGACAAGACCCACTAGTTCCACCTAAAGCACTAACAGTATTGGGATAATGCCATGTTTACCACTATCTACGGTCAGGGGCAAGACAGTAACATATAGATACAGCTCATTCCTGACTACCTAATGGCGAACAATACTATAGGAGTGAAGCTTATCCATCGATCAAAACCCAAATTTAATCTATGTCTCGGACCACCATGAACATTCCTTTATATTTCATATAAGCGCTATTCATGTGCTTCATTATGACATAAAAGAATGTTCATAGCATTAGAGGAGATCTTGATCAGCGACCGGTAGCTCAGTGGTCCAGAGCACCAGACATGTTATCAGGAGGGCGTGGGTTCGTATCCCACCCGGCTCAAGACAATTTTTCCTCTAAAAGTTGAATCGACTTCAAAGTGGTAATTTATTAGTATCCATAATATGTTTCTTTGGACCTCTGCTAGTAACTTCAGTTGGCACACTGATTATCAGTAATGAAAGTTATTTTATCAAAAGCCTCTAATGGTACTTTTTTGACATTTGATTATTTGTTTGATATCAAATATTATCACTGGCATTTCTAATAATATCCTGCTAAAGATAAAATTCACCCATGGAAGCGAACAAAATTGTAAACTTCCTTATCTTGATATCTCAATAAAAAAACATCCAACCAGATGTACAAACATAATCATCCTCATCCTCAAGCAGCCATGGGCTACAGAGGTCCAACCAGACCATGCAATTTAGTTCTCCAAGCAAGTCTAACCTGAGCTACATCTACTGCATCTGGCCACTGCACATCAATTCTAAGAAGGTCCTGTTTGACATTGTCTGCCCACCGCATCCTAAGTCTCCCCCTCTTTCTGAGACCTTTAGGCACACTGTTCATAACTCTATTTGCCAATCTATAATTATTCAAACAGGCAATATGGCCAAACCAACGGAGTCTCTCTCTGCACAATATGCTGCTTAAAGGAGGTTGCAAACTCCTTTGCCTAACCTCATCATTAGTTACAAAGTTGAACCACCTAATGCCCAAGATACTGCATAAGCATCTGGAATCAAAAGCATCTAGTTTCCTGTTATCTTGTTTACAAAGTGTCCAAGTTTCACTACCATAACTAACCCTAGAAAGAACCAAACTATTTTACAGTCTAATTTTAGTCTTAGGTGTATATGCCTATTTCTCCACACTCTCCATAGATTTTAAAAGTCCCCGCAGCAATCCCTATTCCTCTGTTAATCTCATGCTGCACATCACCATTATTTGTTACAAAACTCCCAAGATAATTAAACTGTGACACCTGCTCAAGACTGCAACCTTTCCGATTAACTGAATCACAGCCTGCCTGACCAATTTTCATCACTTTAGTTTTCTCTCTGTTTATAACCAAACCTACTCTACTACCAGTTTCATCAACAGCTCGAATGAAAGAGTTCATCTCATCAACATCATTTTCTAAAAGGGCTAAATCATCAGCATAATCTAAATCAGAAATTTTCATATCTCCAGTCAATTTAAGGCCAAAATCTTTCCCTTGAAGTGAATTTCGCATAACATAATTCAATAACCAAGCTAAAGAGAAAAGGAGACAAAATGCACCCTTGTCGAACACCAGAAGTAATGCTAAACCAATTGCTACAAGCCTTACCAACTCTCACACACAACTCAGTGTTATTATAGAGAGCTTTCATTATGTTAACTAACTTGTCTGGTATACCATATGATCTCACAATCAACCACTTATGACGATCAACAGAGGCGAAAGCCTTTTTGAAATCAACAAAGCAAGCAACCAAAGTTTTCTGAAACTCTAAACATTTCTCAAGAATCTGCCTAAGTGAAAATATCTATCCACACATCCCCTACCACTTCTGAATCCACACTGCTCATCACGCAATTGACTGTCAACCAGATTCTTAATTCTATTAAGCACAATCATGGAAAGAACTTTACCTGGAACAGAGAGTAGGCTGATACCCCTATAGTTATCACAAGAACTGCAATCACCTTTTTTGAAAATAGGGATAACAATAGCTCTGGTAAAATCCTTAGGAACCATGCCTTTATCATAAAAGATATTCAAAATTTCAGTCATCCAAGTGGTAACTGAAACATTCCCAGCTCTAAGCATTTCCGTAGTAATTTCATCTACCCCTGGGGATTTATGTAGTTTAAGTCTAGAAACAGCCAAAATAACTTCAGATTGTGTTATAACAAAATAAAATAAAAATAAATACCCTCAAGCAGCTGCTTACCACAGAGGTCTGACAGGAGCCTGTCAGTTTATATGCCATAGTAGAAGGTCTGAGAGGATGGCAGGCCCTCAGTAGAAAAATGGCACGGCCAACATTAAAGCCACCAATGCATCTATCATCATTGCAAACAATGGGAATAGAACTAACCACACTGTTTAGAATATCACTGAAATGCTCAGCCCACCTAGCCATGACAGAATTCTCACCTTCTATAACCTTACCTTGTTTATCCTTCAATCCTTGTATACTTGTCCGTTTTCTACCACACAAAACATTAACTATCTGGTACAGCTGTCTGCTGTTGTGCTGTCTAACTGCTTCCTTGGCTTTGTCAGCCAAGCCATCAAGCCAAAGATTCTTATCAGCAGCTAACTGATCCTTTACATGTTTATTAAGCTCTCTGTAATCCTTTCTATTAGGACTAGTAGGGTACCGATTAAGGACATTCCTGCAGTTCTTCTTTCTGAAATAAGCTCAAGTGCCTTATCACTTAAATAATTCTGCCTCCTATGTTCCTTTTTTCCTAAAAGAGTACTGTTAGTTTCCTAAAAAGCCTGTTTAAAACGGCCGCATTCTTCCTCAACTTCAGTAGTAAGCAAACCATGACTGTCATAATGACTAAGTAACCTATCATGATAAGCTTTAGCTATAACAGGGTCTTTCAGAGCTTCAGTATTAAAGGCAAATTTTTTAACTTTAGCACAACACTTTTTAAATTTAAGTTGCAAGACACTTTTCACAAGGTAATGGTCAAATCCAATTTCAGCTCCCCTATATGACCTGGTATTCCAAACAGAAGTAGCCCATTTGCTGTTAATTAATATATAATCAATCATATTCTTATGCAGCCCATTGGGTGAAACTCGTGTACTTATGTATGTCGTGGTGTTTGTAATAAGTGTTAGTTATTCTGAATCCATTGAGTTTTCTTACCTGTAGGAGACGATGCCCATTGCCATTGCAGCTACGAATACCAAAAGGACCTATTACTCCTCCCCAAAGGTCAGAGTCAGCTTTATCATTGAAGTCACCAAGAACAAGGGTAGTATCTCCTTTCTTGACAGAATCCAAAATATCCTGAAGTTGTCCGTAAAACATATCCTTCTCATCTTCATCCTCAGTGGGGGCATAACAGCAGATAACATTCAAGTCTTTAATGCATGTGTGAAATTTTGCTGTAAGAAACCTTTCATTAATGCACTCATATCCTAGAAGAGCATCACTAGCGTGTCTGCTGAGAAGCAGACCCACGCCTTGGTGATGCTTATTGTTGTCCCTCCCTGAAAAGCCAGTTTATGGAAAACCTACATACATGACCAATGTAATTCAGCCTAATTCTGTGCATTCTATTAAGTATAAAGTAACAGTCCTAAACTCTTAACCTCTATCGGTATATCATTATCGTACTAATTAATAATTATTAAGTAAGGAAATAAAGAACATACATGAAATAGCACAACAAGCAGGTTACCATAATAATCAAACTGATAAAATTAGAAAGAAAAATTTGGATTAAAGCAAGGTTCTCAACCTGCCAGCCCCTTCCCTCCTAGGGAAATAACATACAATAGCAGTTTCATACATCTCAAACTTTACAGAAACCATAAAACATATATTAAGAGTTTTTTTTAAAAAAATCAAACACCGGGAACTGAATGGCAGTGACTGAAACCACTCCTCAGGAAGAAATTATAAAATTACGTTAAATGATTGTCCACATATTTTAAAAGGTAAGAATAATTACATAGGCAGATCATATCACATCCTGGGATTCAGAATATAAGAGCATTTAGCTGATCTTAAAAAAAAAACACTTAAAACCGATTTAAGTCAACTGTAATTAAAAATAATTTACCTAAAAACTTTTTGGCTGCTAACATAATAATTTCACCCCCCAATACATCAACTGAATTTCATTGAAAATTTAATTATAAATATTAATAATGATAATATAAACACAGAATAAATGCTATAGCCTCCCTCTTGGAATTTTTTATGAAAGTACAACTAGAGGACTTCTCTAATAAAATAACTTTCACTACTGGTAATCATTTCATCTCCTGAAGATGCTGGTAGAGGTCCATGAAAACAGTTGTGCTAGCTCCATTTTTAAAAATGTGCTTGTCATGATTTTTAATATAGTTTTATTAGATGCTCCAAGTATGGCAATAACACAGTCATAAGCCTCTTCAGAGAATGATCCAGCCTCTACCAATGAGCTGATGAAGCAAACTACTACACTGGTTTCCATAAATTAAGGAAAATCTCTATGTTAAGTCAATGGGAAGCTAACATCAGAGCTCTGTAACTTCTAAAGTAAGTTTTTTGTTTTGAAAAATCCGATTGCAGATAAAGATCTCAATCACATAAATCAATATCTCGATCTTCAACAATATTCATTCAGTATTTAATGAGTTATGGAAGTTTGAAAATTTAGCAATAACAATGCCAGCCAGAAAAATTGACTTCAGAAGTTAATTAAAACTTAATAATAAATATTGTATCAAAGTGTAATAAAATAAGTTTGTATTTTAGAACTGTGTGTAAAGAATTCTTTCACTATTCTTCAGTTCTGTATAAGTTTCTTAAGACTGGCATTGCTGTTGTTAAATATTCAAACTTCCCTTAACTCATTAAATACTGAACAAATATTGTTGAAAATCGAGATGTTGATTTATTTGATTGAGATCTTTATCTGCAATCACATTTTTCAAAACAAAAAAAAAATGATTTTAAAAGTTATAGAGCTTTGATGTCAGCTTCCCATTGACTTAACATAGGGATTTCCTTAATTTATAAGGAAACCAGTGTATTATATAATATCATCCGAGTGATGCTTCATGTTGTCATTATCATCTTCAGTAATGCAATGAACTGTTATTCTGTCAACAAAAAAAAAAGAACACATAAATTTGCAACACCTCTGCAAAACAGCAATAATGCTTCTTTAATTTATTGGCAAGTGATGTCATCAGCTCCAGTTCCAGGAGCGAGGCAGAGATTACAAGTGGGGAATAACAGCAAACCTCTCTAAGACGTGGAACATTAAACAATGGACTTAACAATACTTCGGCACTTTTGCTTGGCAAAATATTTCGGTAAGTTGAAAATTACTTGTTCCAAAAACACTATATTGCTTCCACATGTCAAGTACTTGAAGATTAACATCATTAAAATTCCAGACTAGCAGTTAACTTTAAAATTTATAATCAACAGTGATATTGTAATTGAATATCTTTAGTATACATATTCCATCTATTAGCCATATGCATGAATGATTGATTGGTTGGTTGTTTGGGGTTTTATGGCACATGGGCAACTAGGCCATAATGCACCAAGCAAAAGACAATATAAAAGATAAAAGATGTGTATACCCACAACCAAAATTTAAAATAAAAGCCCTACATTGCAAAATGGTAAAACAACAAATAATAAGTGTATAAGCACAAAGTAAAACAACTTCAGAAATACAAAATAATCTCAGGTGTTAGAGGCCTGGGTTATATATACAACATACAAGGTAACTAACTATAGAGTAAAATCAAAGTCTAGTAAAATAGCCACAATATTTCAAAAAGGAAAAAAAAATCAGTGATAAAATGCAATGATCAGATAAAAGGTGTCTGAGTGTAAGAAGCTCGGACATAAAATTATGAAAGCTAAAATACAAACACCATTTGATATTAAAACACGAGCATTCGATTAAAATATGTTTAACAGTTAAAACGGTGTCACAAAACTCACACTTATGTTTGTCGTCCTCCTGTAAAAGAAACGAATAAGCAATGGAAGAATGACCTAAGCGGAGCTGAGCAAGTACAACTTCCTCCTTGCAATTCCTGTGGTAACATGACTGCCATGGTTTGATGATAAGTTTGATCTCAAAGAGCTTGTTCATAAGCTGTTCTGAACAAGATCTCTGCCACTGTGCCCAGAGCTCGATGGTAAAACACTGCCAAAAATCCAAATAAGGAACGGCAACAGAAAGCCAGACAGGGGTGTGGCCAACTTGGCAGCTGTGTCTGCCAAGTCATTGCCCCTGATGCTGGTGTGACCAGGCACCCAACAGAAGAGAATGGTGGTGGCAGCTGCCAGATGATGTAGCTGCTGGTGGATCTTAGAAAGAACTGGGTGAGGCAATGCCTCATCGAGATCAAAGCCTGTAATAGCGACCTAAGCGAGTCGGTGTAAAGCACACACTGACAATGATGCTTAGCCACCACACGGCCCAAGGTGGAAATATGGTTGAGTGATGCCATCCAATGCTCCACTATACAGGATAGTACTACATCTAATGGAAGGCACCACATATCATTCTCGTGTGCTGATTGACACAAAAAGAAAACTGACATTAAAACTGCAAAGAAAGCAGAGAAGGAACCTATTAAAAAGATCTGCATTACACAATAGTTGTCTAATTCCGCCTGTTCATTCAATTAAAAAAAAAAAGGAAACATTTTGAATTTTGAGCCATGCCAAGAAATTATTGCCAATAGGATTTGGTAGTGATAAATTTGGAATACATACTGTAATATATCAATCAATATAAACCGGTAACTCTGCAAATGAATTTTATCAATAATATAAACCGGTAACTCTGCAAATGAATTGTGCCCATAGTTGACCGTTTTTGAAGGGGAGTTTCAAGCTTTGTTTTTTAATATATAATAATAAAAAAATTATTATTGCTACCATGAGATCAAATAGTTGGGACTAATGTCCATGTGCCAAACTCTTGTGGGTTTGAGGATGGTTGGGAGAGGGGGCCCACTAGACAGCTGTTGGGAGAAGGGTGTTGGCCTCCCATCAAGACCATCCAGTGTGTTCTTTAACATGAGTGGGGTGTGGCTCTCAGACACACTGGACCACGGCTTAATGTCCCATACGATGGACAGCGTGACCCGTCAAAATAGCTCAAGACAAAACAGCCCCGACAAAATAGCCTGTTCTAAAATAGCCCAAGACTAAATAGCCCCGACAAAATAGCCCCGGAGAAATAGCTTAGTCTATTTAAATTCTAAATTTCGCATTTTAAAAATTGTATACAGACATATAAATAAAAATTCTAAATATGGTTTGGTAATTCTTTGCAAATCTTTAAGGTTTGTGTTCCTTGCCACATTCTTTACAAAAATTACATTTCAAGGTTATGTGAAATGCCACGAAGAAAGTCCATATGTTCCATAGTTGCATAATTTTCCACTAATGCTTTCAGGCGTCGATTCAGTTGCACATATTTAGTTTTGATTGCATCTAGGTTGCGAATACCTGCAGCAAGACGGGTTAAGCGGATTTCTACCATATCCTGCTCTTTTCGGAAATGGTCGATGAGTTTGTAGACGGATGGATGATGGCAATCTACAGTTTGCTGGAATGCCCTATGCCACCCTTCTACCGAATTATTTGTCCTCGGAAGACCATTGACAACGCGCTCATGAACATTCCATATATGTATTGCAAATCGTGGTTGTGCTCGGCGATTGCGTCTTATTCGTCCTATATATGTATCTTCCCAGTAATCGATAATGGGGTCTAGTTCGTTTGGGCATTTTTCAATTAATTCTTCAAATACTCCTATAACATCATGTACCGGTACAAAACTCAACGCAAACAACATTTTTATATAAGCACGCACATTTTCATTATTTACATAAAGTTCCGCTAAATTCAGTTCTTGCACTTTTCGCCATAAGCACTGTCCCAAATGAAACAAACAGCCAACAACTTCTGTGTTATTAAAAACTTGTTGCACGGCGTTTTGAACCGCTTTCTCGTAATCACTTAACACACTTGTTGGATTTAAAGTTTCCTTCAACTGTAATAGTTTCTGAAATACGCGAACATATATTGCTTCACTTTTATTTCTTAACAATACATATATCAGTGGAATACAACACTTTTCTATTAGTCCGTGTATCGTGAATAATTGAAAAAACAGTTCAGGTGATACTTTAAACGTGCCATCAACAAACCAATGATGATTCTGTTCCAATATTCTCAAATTTTCTTCAGTGCCGAACATTAGAATTCGATCAGGATCGTTTTCTCCAGAATCCCACAGAATAAAATTTTCGTTTCTTGTGGTACTTTGAAGATGAACTGGAATTGCAATATTGGCAACACTTGCAGGATTTGGATATGGAAGATTCGTTTTTTTTCGTATACGTTCTATTGCTCTCTGGGAGGCAATATAATTTGGAAGCTTAATCGAAGCTTCCAAAGATATTCCACTTGTGCAGGCTTGATATATTTGCCTAGGCTTCTCCACAGCACTCTGTGCTCTATGTTTCATTTTAGAAACGCATTTCAATGCCTGATTTTTAGCTGGATTTGGCGCATGGTTGTGTTCCGTCACGACCCGGAAGTCAGCACCCAATGTTCTTAGACGCCCTTTACAAGTCGGAACTACACACCTCCACGATGTACTTTCATCCCGGTTTTCCCTAGCCTTGCGATATCGATGACCATCTTTCAGCAGCAGATCTTTCCCTTTTTGCGACGAGATTTTCTCCATTTTTCTTGCAAAACACAAATAATAACGGATTATCAGTTAATATCTGTTAAATAGTTCTATATTATATCAATAAAAAAACGCATCCGGTAAAATAGATATTAAAATAACTTACTTATTTCCGTTAGAGATCTCTTGCAACGACTCCCGCAAGACACACGTGCGCCACGTGCGAACAAAAAACTAAAACTAGAAGCTAAACTAGAAGCATTGGTTTTAATACTAAAACTAAATCACATGGCTCCGCCTACCGGTGAGCTATGTGCCTGTCACGTGACTCATTTGTTACTATAATATTTCTAATTATAGATGCACTCAACGCAACTTGTTGCAAAGTTACCTTCATTTTACCAAAGTATAGGAAGACATATTACGCGCGTTTTCCGACGCGCAAGTTAGATTTTTACTTTGGATTTTAAATAGGCTAAGCTATTTCTTCGGGGCTATTTAGTCTTGGGCTATTTTAGAATAGGCTATTTTGTCGGGGCTTTTTAGTCTTGGGCTATTTTGACGGGGTACCGATGGACAGTGGCCTTTTCAAGCCCAACAGTGACCCCTATTCCCTGTGGGCAGGGCAGAGAGTTTGGCAAAGAAAAATCTCTACACTTGCCCAGCTGGAACCCAAACCTGAGAATTGCAGGTTACGAGTCTGGCACATTACCAACTGAGCCTCCCCTACCCAGTAATAAAATAAAAGAAGTTAAAGAATAATAAAAAGAAAGAGAAGAAGGCAATAAAAAATAGGTGAAGATGAAAGAAAAGAGACAGGATAGAATAATAAAATAAAAGGGGTAAAAAATAGAGATATTTGGGGGTTTAAAATACTTTTAACAGAATTTTACAAAATAATTAACATGTACAGAATAAAGGAGTAAGAAAATGGTTAAAATTAGAAAAAAAAAAGGGAGATGAACAGAAATTTAAAATGTTGAATCAGAAGTACATAAGTAATTTAATATGGTATTACATATAGCAACTTAAATTTTAAATTTAATTTACATGTACAGAATAATAGAGTAAGATAATATGAAGTAGAAAAGAAGAGAAAAACAGAGGTGAACAAAAATTAAAAAAAGAAAAATCTTATACAAAAGTATACAGAGTAATTAGCATGTACAGAATAAAAGAGTAACCATGCAGTGGGATCTGATCTGCAATGATTACGTTACAGCAGACCATGGCCGATCCCACTGATGTGCTGGACTTCGAGCCATCTGTGAAGATAGGCAAGAAGTCCGGTTACTCAGCACGATGGCTGGCAAAGAGTTGCTGGTACATAGTCAGATGTAGAGGCCTTCCCTGTCCTGCACAGGGAAAAATCACAGGAAGGGGAAACAGCTATGGTGGGAGTGACTTGACTGTGCGATGGCCATCAAGACTGGTGTTGATGTCTCTGAGATAGCCTCGGACTCTCAAACCAAAAGGGTGAGTGGCAGTCGGCTGATTAATGTAAAGCATTTCCCACTTTGGACTGAAAACACAGTCTCAAGTGGGATGGCCAGGCAGGGATTGCAATTTAGATGTGTATTGTAGGGACAACTGCTGACGGAGAAAAGATAAAGATGGTTCACAGTCTCAATGTAAAGACCTCTGGACTGGTGAGGTGTGGAAGGCTCCTTTGCAAACATGGAGGGCCTGATGATGGAGGGGGTCCAGCACCTTCACCACCGGATCCCAGGCGAAGTCATACACCTGGGATCCATAGTCCAGTTTTGACTGGACAAGCACATGATACAGGCAGAGAAGAGAACATCGGTCAGCTTCTCAGGAGAGGACCTTGATGATGTTCAATGCCTGCGTGCACTTGGACCTGAGATGACATATGTGTGGTAAAGGCCAATTTCTGATCATTTCTCACAACCTTTCTATGAATTCCACTAAATGTTAATAATCTTTATGTCTGGCCCACAGTCATCGAGTCACTTGTTATAGTCACCCCTTATATTAAAAGTGCTTCTACTCGAAGAACTATGTACACTATCAACAAGAAGAATTTTTTTTTATGAATTTAAAATTTCTTACTAATTAAAAAGTACATTGTAAGTGACTTACACATTCATTTAGTAAATAACTTTTAAGCTTGTATTGTAAACGTTTCATCAAATTTGTCCTTTGCATTATTTCAGTAAGTTATATCAGTGCCTACATAATGGAATGCCTGCTGATTTCACGACGTGAAGTGACAGCAGCGCCAGTTACGTTTTCATCCGTTGTGGCGCTGGCGATCCGCTGTTTTGCTTTCTGCTTGCTTTTTTGTAGCATACATTATTACATTGTTTAGCACTAGTTTTAAAATTTTATTCTGATAAGGATTTATTCATATGTGAGTTATTTATTGTTCTGTCTATTTTCTGTAGTTTCTAAAGAGCAGTTTTAACAATGGTATATTGCTGTGTGCCGTTTTGCAGAAGTGAAACCTGTAAAACGAAAATAAGTTTTCATCAAATCCCTTCCAAGCTTGATTCGCGAGAAAAATGGCTGAAAGCAATATGTCAGCAAGGTAAGATCTTTGTCTTTATAATTACCTTAATAAGTTTGTTGACATGAATAATTTGAAAAATGTTTAATAGATTACTTTTGAATAAATAACATTTCTGATATTTTAAATTCATCGGTATTGTAAGCAAATGAAAGTAATTTCTGTTAGCTTAAATCATAAATATCTTTACACATACTGAATTGAATTACGCTGCACAAACAAAATAATAATTTCCATGTTATGTGAATTGTAATCTGACTTCAAAGTTCTATGATACAATAAAACCAGATAATTTTTTGTTAAATACTCTGGCTTCCATAACTAAATGCAGAACAAATATTTTTAAAAAAATTGCGATTTATCTTTTCCGTTTTTCATTTGTTTTTCTGGAAATACGTAGTATGTATCGAATAAACTCTATAAAATATAGGGCAAAATTTAATTTTAATTTTTTTTTAACTTCTTTGTTTAACAGACTTAAGTGAACTGTACATTTTTGAGTGTAAGGAATGATTAAATAATATTTCACAAACACATCAAATGGAAATGCCTAAATTTAGATTGAAAAAGTTGGAAAATTGTGCTTGTATACATGACAAAAAAAAAAGCCTCTTTATGACTGCTTGCCATATAGAGGTATGACAGGAACCTGTCAATTTAAATGCCATAATAGAAGGTCTGTGAGGATGGCGGGACCTCAGCAGAAAAGCTAACTACTTGGCTTAATATTCCAGTGATATTTATCCCCATAATAGAATGCATCCTTTCTTCAGTAATTGTTAATTTGGCCAGATGCTGAAATCATTTAAAATGATTGTAAGTTTCACTAGGTACTGGTATAGGATATTTAAAGTATATTATAGTATATGACAGTACTTTAAGTAGAATGTGGCAGAGCAATGATCATAATAAATATGCCCAAGAATAGTATTTTGATTCCTGATGATATGACATATCATTTAAAACATTAACCTCTTGATAATGCTGATTACATTCCTGTTTAATTTTCAACTAGTGAAGTAAAAAATTAAAACGTAATAGTATTTATTCTTCTAATTATTGTTTTTATTTAGTTGGCTATTAATGTTTGATTCATACACATACTTTCTCTTAACAGGAATGAAAAAGGGAAGTAAATGGTGCCCTAGCCAATATTTTGTAGTTTGTGGGAAGCATTTTCAAGAAGAGGATTTTAAAACTGTAGGGAAAAGAAATATCTTGAAACCATCTGCAGTGTCTTCCGTGTTTTCCAGTTACCCTACACATTTGTGTAAAAAAGAAGTAGTGAAAAGAAAAACAAAAGGAATTACAGGGAATACCGTTCCATTGACTCTTAGTGCAAATATTTGCAAGTTCCCCTTTTCCTTTTGGAAATTTAGATGTGTTAGCTGAGGCAGCTTCCTTTAGCAACAAAATGGAAATAAGCTGCAAATCATGTGACAAATGCATTCAAACTGAACATGATACAAAAAGCATTTTATTTTTGAGAAATAAAAATAGAAATATAACATCAAGGTTTTACAGAGTGAGGAAACAGTTAAATACAATGAAAGCCAAATATAATAGTCTTCTAAAACACTACCAGAAATTAGAATCTGACTTTGAATGTGTGAAAAAATAACAAGAAAATGCTGCAGATGGAAATCATAGTGCTGTTTTTTTTTGCTAGATCAGATAAAAGCTTATGAGCAAAACAAGCCCAAGTGGCATGAACTTACAGTAAGACTATGTAGTAGTAGTACAATTTTACTATGTAGTATACAAATTTTACTCTGGTATTTCTTGTTCTTGATTTGTTACCACACACACAAACACAGTATTTACTCTGTGTTTATTGTAAAAAAAAAACTATTAAGTTTCTGCAAGTGATACTCAGTGGTTATGTACCTTATATTCAGTATGAAACTTATTTAAGCAAAATTAACGTTTTTTACAGCATCTCTACAACAGATGAATGTTGTGAATGTTTCGCTTATTAAAAACTAGTCAATGAGATGGAACATAAAAATATGAGGCTTTATTTTGCAGTAACAAACATTAAAACAATTTACCCTATTCATGACTGAAATTGAATCACCTATTACAAAACCATTAAGCCTAGGTGATGCAATTTAATGATAGAAAATTATAATAAAACATACCTTTTAATTGTTGAAGAATTTCAGCATTGGTTGCATTTAGTTTGTTTACATTTAGGGAAGCCAGTTTTGCTGTTGTTTCCACTTCTAATTTATTTACCTCCTTCATTTTATCAATAACATTCTCACACTAAAAACAAGAAAAGGAAATTAGTATTATTCCTTCTTAAATACTACCACATATTATGCCAAAAACTTATTTTTAAATAAAAAAAACTAGTGTAAGAAATAGTTGCACAATTCTATCCTAACTTCTGTTTCTATTTTCAATACAAATGAAATATGTTACACAACTAGAATTCTCTTTGTAAAATTTTACACTAATTATTTTTAGGTTTTATACTAGCAATTTAAAACACCTAAACAGTGGAGAACTGTTGAGATTTGACAAGAATACATCAAATGTAAAAAGAGCCAATGCATGTGTTCTAATTTTGCCCTGATTTTAACTTTACACACCTGGTTACTTGAATACTGATAACTCAAAGTTCACTGTATCCCAATTGTGTCTTCAACTTATGAAATATTTTAACATGCTGCAAGTTAAAATTTAATTGGCCCTAAAAATTTGCAGTACATTAATCAGTGTCATGTATGAATATGAAATGAACTATGTGGGAACAGACTTGGGCAGTGCCTTCGTAATAGTTTAGGAAAGACTCAAAGTGTGGCACTCAAAATTGGCTAAAGGTGATTAATCACAAGAAAGTGCAACAATTTTTCTTTACATACTTATTGACAAAGCTCAGAATGTTAAATATTTTTGTCTTGTGACATTCAATGCTTAGAAATGGTGAAATAAAAAGAGAATTATAACAAGATAATCAGCCTAACATTCATCTGCTTGTAAATTTTTTTAAAACTAAATTTCTTTCAAAATTATTGGTTGGTTGGTTGTTTGGGGATTTTGTTGCATAAAGGCAACTAAGGCCATGATATGCTAAACAAAGTGTAAAGGATAAAAAGTTCTAAAAGTCAAGTAAACCTACAACCAAAGTTAAAAGTACACAACAATACAATAAAACAATGCAAACACTAAAACAACAAATGGCAGAAAACACCCAAGTAAAATAAAAAACAACAACAAAGATGTTAAATATCAATGGGTGTATAGGACCTATGCAAAAAACAATGCTGAAAGGTAAAAATCAGAGACTGTTAAAATATCCTGCAAAAACAGTGGTTAAAACTGAGTCATCAGATAAATGATGTCCAAGTGTAGGGGGCTTGGATGTAAAATTGTGAAAGATAAAACACATACGCCGTTTGAAATTTAAACAGGGATAATGAATTAAAATATGTTTTACAGTTAAAATGGCATCACAAAACTCACACTTAGGTTTGTTGTCCACTCAAAGAAGAAACAAATGAGTAAGGAATACTGGCCTAAACAGAGCATGTACAACTTCCTCCTTGCGATTCCTGTGAAAAATGGCCTGCCATGGTTTGATAATGGGCTTGATCTAGAAAAGTTTGTTATCAACCTGCTCAAATCAAGATCTCTGCCACTGTGTCTGGAGCTTGATGGTAAAATGCTGCCAGAAATCCACATATGGACTGGCAGCAGTGTCTGCCAAGTCATTGCCCCTGATCCTGATGTGACCAGGTACCCAATAAGAAATGGTGGTAGTGGCTACCAGATGATAGAGCTGCTGGCAGATCTTGGAGAACAGGGTGAGACATGCCTCACTGAGATCAAAGAGTGAGCTAAACAATGATGATGCTTAGCTGCTGTGTGGTCTAAGACAAGGCTGATAGGAGTGCAACTCTGCAGTGAAAAGGGAATATTGTTGTGGGATCTGCTCTGCAAGGATTACATCACAACAGACCATGGCGGATCCCACTGATATGCTGGATTTCAAACCATCTGTGAAGACAGGCAAGAAGTCTGGGTGCTCAGCACAGTGGCTGGCAAAGAGTTGCTAATACACGCAGCCAGGTGTAAAGGCCTCATCTGTCCTGCAAAAAGTTGCAGGAAAGGGAAACAGTGAGCCATGGTGGAAGTGGCTTGGCTATCGACTGGGCAACACTACCATGACTAATGTTGAGGTCTCTGAGGTAGCCTTGGACACACAAACCAAAAAGACGAATGGCAGATGACTGATTCTGGTATAATATTTCCCACTGACTGAAAATGCAGTCCCAAGTGGGATGGCACATCAGGGATCGCAATTTCGATGCATACTGTAGCATAGAAACTGTGGACAGTGAAGAGATGACAACGGTTCATCAGTCTCAAAGACTCTGGACTGGTGAAGTGCGGAAGGCCCCCATGCAAACACAGAGGGTTTGATGGTGGAGGGGGTCCCGAGCAGTCATACACCTGAGATCCTTAGTCCAGTTTCAACTGAACTAGTGCATGGTAGAGGAGGAGCAAAGAACATTGGTCAGATCCCCAGGAGAGGGAGGAGAGTACCTTGAGGATGTTTGATGCCCACATGCACTTAGATCTAAGATGACAGATGTGGAGTAAAAAGATCAATTTCGGGTCAAAGATGAGACCATGAAACTTGGTCTCTGCCACAACTGGAATGGTGGTCCTCCAAGCTGCAGCTCAGGGTCCTGATGAAGATTATGCTTGTAGCAAAAGTTCATGCAAGCAGTTTTCTGTGGGGGAGAACTGAAATCCATTGGCTGTAACCGAACTGAGAGATTGTTCAGGGCAGCTTGCAATTGCTGTTCCTCATGCTAGACGATGAGAAAAAGTTGCTAAAATCATCAACACAGAGGACACTGCCTAGTCAGAGGAAGTTGCCATTTAATGAAATACATCTGAACAGCAAAAAGCATAACACTCAATATGCAGCCTTGTGGTACCTCCTGGGCTTGGGGGAAAGGCTGCGAAAGAGTGTTGCCAACACAGACACAAAAAAAATGAGAAGATAAAAAAATTGGAAATGAAGATTGGCACATAACCTCTCAAGACAAAGGCATGGAGGTCACAAAGAATGGCTAATCTCCATGCCGTGCTATATATTTTTCAATGTCAAAGAACATTGACACCAGTACTCTCTACCTAAAAAAGAATGCATTATCGCTGTTTTGAGACAGGTCAGATGGTCAAAGCTAGGCTATTGCCTGTGAGAGCTACATTGGCTGTTGGAAAGGCCATGGCATTCCAAATACCAGACCAGTTTTGGCATTTACCATTCTTTCCAACACCTTACACATATAACTAGTCAAAGCATTGGGACAATAATTCGAAGGAATCTTGGAATCCTTTGTTGACTTGGGGAAGACCAAGACGATGGCCTCCCACCATCATCTGGAAACAGCTCCTCGATGAAAATATGGTTGGTGCAGCTGATCCTTACTTGATGGTGAGAGATGTTGGAGCATGGCATAATGGACATTGCCTGACCCAACAGCAGATGCACGGGAAGAGTGCAGAGCAAGGTGAAGCTCCTCTGCTGTGAATGGCCTGTTAAGGCTCCAGGCCATTCAAGTGGAAAGACAGCAGAGCATGTTCGGCCTTGCTCCTCTCAGCCAGAAATTCAGAGGAATAAGAGGATGAAGAAGAGATGGGAGGAAATAGATTCCCCCAGAGTGTCAGCAATTACTTGGGATCAGCAACTGCCAGTCCATTTTGCTACAGGATCAATGAGTGGGAAATTTAGTTCCCACATAACTTCCAGCATTTATCCCATACAATTTTAGAACTGGTCATGAGGGTAATAGAAGATGTATATTTGATCCAAGTTTCCTTCTGGCTCTGGTGCTGGATGAAACAGACTTTTGTTCTGAAGCATTTGAATGCTTGAAGATTAGGATTGAAGATTGGATATCTCTGAAACACCTCTCAAGCCTTGTTCTGAGCCTTACGAGCTGTGGGGAAGTCGGGATTCTACCATGGTTTGGGATACCACGTAAAAAGGGTCCAGGTATGAGGAATAGTCATGGCAACTGCATGGATGATAGTCCATCATGGGAGATGGTAGGTCTTGCAGACACTGGGGCCATTGGGATTGTAGCCATTGGGAGGTGATCGCTGCCTCAAAGGTTGTCCTCAATCTCCCGTCTAAAGGGTAGTGAAAGTGAAATGGCAGTGAACAGCAGTGGAAGTGCAGATCAGGGAGTGAAAGTATGTACTAACACGATGTTTAACAGGGAGACACAGGGATCCAGGAGTCAATGTTCCAGGACCCCACCTCTCTCACTAGTGTCAGCACTGCCATATAGTGGACTGTGTCCATTGAAATCCCTCACAAAAAGGGGGATGGCAGTTGCGAGATGAGGTAATCAAGGTCTTCCTGTAAGATGATACTTTTGGGCAGTAGATAGATGGAGCAGACATTCAATGAAAATCTCATTAGAGGTGGATGGCAACCACCTCTAAGTTGGTGGCGAGGGGTAACACCTGGAATGGAGAATGGTTACTCACAAGGATAATGACATCCCCATGAGCTGGACCATCTCCAACCAGGTCCCAGCGAATGAGAGGAAAGTGCCAGATCGTGGGATTGTTGGCTGTTTGCAAGTACACTCGGAAGGATCTATATGTCATCAGTATTCCTCTGGAATCCACGCAATTCCAATGTAGGAGTGTGGCCATCTCAGAACTTTGGAGAATGAGCGGACAACAAATTCCAATTAATCTTTACTGTCACCAGTGATGATATGGGATATTGTGAGCTGGTGGTGGTGGTCAGAGGGGGGGAGGGGGGAGCTTTTAGGTTTGGAAGGTCTGGCTGTCTCTGTGTTGTGATGGAGGTCGGATTCCTGAGGTGGTAGTGGAAGGCACTCACACAGGAATAAAAACCAGTGTTGGTGTCAATGCTAACAACTTAAGTTTTGCCTGTGTAAGAAGGTACTTGGTCACAAGCAAGAGTCAGTTCAGAAGGTGGAATGCTGATATTTATCTTCACCACCACTACGGACACCATTGCAATGGTGGTCTTTCTGATCACTGCACTGGCAAAGGAGACATTTCCAGGCAATGTAGCCAGCTTTCTCACCTCAAGATAGATGTTAATGTTTTGAGGCATTGTATCTCCTTTTCCTCCAGCCACTTTGGATAATTGTGGGAGAACGCCGGATGTTCGGCACTACAATTCACACAGCTTGCCTTTTCTGCTGTGCAGGCATGGCAGTACCTCTGACATTGAAAGCAATGCAGAGGGTTTGGAATGTATGGCTGTACCTCACAGTGAAGATAACTTGCCTCTCGAAAAAAGTCAGCAGGTGTGGAGGTGTCAAATGCAAGGATTAGTACTAGGGTGGGTATTAACTTCCCATGACAGCATTGTGAAACCCAATGCCTGCTGGCATTCCTTGGGATGAGAGCTCCAAGAGGGTTTCCTCCTCAGAAATCTTGAAGAAGCCCCACTCGGAAATCATGCTCCGAGATAAAACAAGCAATTTGTGAGGTGCCATAGAGACCAACACTCCACCAATTGCCATAATCTTCAGGAGAAGCTCTGAATATTTAGAGCTATCAGTTTCTATCAGTAAGTCACTGGATCTTAGGCACCTGACTGATTTCAGAACTCTGCCAGACTTTCCTTCACTAACATAAAAAGGGAACATGTCCCCAATGACTTGATCACCTGTGGAGTGAATAAGGAACCTCAGGACCAAGATACACATGAAGGTAACAACGGTGACAATAACACAGAACATGAAGAGGATGGGAGCTCATATTGAGCCCTGTTGGTAGCATTGGTTGAATTCCCATTAAATGGAACTCAAGGTTGTTTTTGGGTGTTTTGTGCCCCTGGTCACCACCCACTATAGAGCCCAGTCACTATAACTACACAGCCAGTGAGTCAAGCCCTTACAAAGAAATGAACAGAAAAGAAAATATGAGAAACTAATTGCCCTCACAAATGAAAGATGACTACAAAAGGAAAATAAGGTGTGGGAAAAATTGTAAACCATTACCCATATGTGGGCAATGCACTCACCTACTGTGTAGTTGGCCCTAGCAGGTCCAGCACACTAGCCAACTGATCCTAAGGGAGCCACTCCAGGACCTCCCGTTTACCTGAAGCAGAGGGCAAAGCAATGTATAGCAGGGCCCCTCAAAATTGTTACCCAGCCCCATGACAAACAGGCTCCCCAAAGGCAAAACAAGCCAAAGGGATCTGTCTTGCCACAAGGTCTGCTAGTCATTAGCTAAGGAGAGCAGATGATAACCCCCAAACAACTAACACGATCCTCCTTTCCAGGAACATGAGTCACCATGCACGGCAAACACATGGGCATAGCCAGCTTAGGACTCTGAAGGTACCCAAACCAGCAGAACCTTCACAGGGTGGTCCCCTCACCAAAGACAGGAACTCGCACCAAGGAGTCTTTCAAAAGTAAGATTATATTTTATTTTAAAGAAATGTCACTATCAAAACTGTCAAGTGTGTCACAATAGAGTTTGGTTGTTTTTAGACATTTCTGCTGCATAAGATAATGATCAAGTCATAAGATAGGGCATTTAGGACAGTTGTTTTATGGAAATTGAAATTACAAAGGACACCATATACAAAATGTAAAAAATGAGATGTTTACTACACAAATATGAATTACTGGCTCCATTATCATTTAGTCATACCACATGTTACACTATGCTTCATCTAGCATGTTTGAATACAATGTGATTATAACATGAATGTTTTTGTAGTAGTTTTTTTTAAAATTACCAATGATTTAATATTATTTAACTTTAATGATTACATCACAGAAAAACATTTAAACTAAAAAACAAAAGATGACACCTCAACTAAACTATGCATTTATAATGGAATCACTGTGCAGTGCAGAAAATAGTTTCACTTACGTTTTTCAGTTACCACAGTATTACACAGAAAAAAGTTTTACAAGAGTTGAATAATGAATCATTTATATTTAATTCAGTTTATTAGTACCAGTTTCTAAAAATGCACTCTATAACTGTTTAACATAATTAAAAGTCCTTAAAAGTTCTGTGGGTGAATATCCATTTTTTCTTGTAGGATGGCAGATATTGATGCAAACTTCTGGGCAATCCACTTATTTATAGCACTTTATATTCATTATAGAAGTTTGCAGTACAGTGTAATGCAAACTTCTGGGCAAAGATAAAGGTGTTCAAACCTTTGCTAAAGTAAAAAAAAAGTCCAAGACTTGCTGCATAGAACTTAAATTTAAAGACTGATTGCTTGCTACACACTTCTGATTGTAGTTTAGCAGGTATGTTTCAATATTGGAGTAAAATGTACAGTCCTTTAAAAATATTTGAACAGTTGGTAGCCAGTTATGCTTTCTTTAACTGGCTTGGAGAGTATAGTATACCTCTCCAGTCAGTAGAGAGGAGTACTCATCCAGTAAAAATTGTTCAAAAATCATGTCACTGCATCACAACTGTTGAATTCCTAGTGAAATGCAAAATTCTTCATATTAAAATATCATTTCATTCACTTTTTTTTTTCTTTCCAGCAATTATAATTTTAACATTGAGGTTTTGACTTTGAAGAATTTTAACATTTGAGGTTTTGACTTTGAAATTTAGTTTTAGTAATTATTTTTACAAATTACATTTTATATCAAGTATGCACAAATTATAGCATTTTTGCATATTACAGCTTGATTTATTATAATACATAGATATATTACAAATATTATACAATACGGTTGTCCACACTGATTGGCACCATAGATATTATGCATGCAAACTGACAATAGGATCCATTTTTGGAAAAACATGACCAATAAACAAAGAGGAAAGTGTTATGGTCTTCTTAACTTGGGCCTGTTGTAAAAGCTTCAAGTATTATGAATTTATGAATATTAAATTGCTAGTGTGTTTAGTCATTTGGTGGTGTCAGGTGTATATTAACAATAAATCTCCACAGAATTATGAATTTAATAATTTGCATTTTGTTCAAGAGTTAAATGACTTATTTAAATAAAAATGAGTCAACAGTAAAATAAGTGGATTGCCACTGGTGATCAAGTGATTGTATTTTTGGAATACTGAATATAGCTGTTTCAAAATAAATCTTTATTGGTATGTAATGTAATTAATAGAAGTTTCAGAAATATTACTGCAATAGTGTAATAGATATGTAATAACATCTAAGAGTGAGATACAGCACTTTTTCCACCTGTGGTGGTCATACTTAACTAAAATAGGAAAAAAGAAAAAAAAGAGTTTCAGAGCCATAGTAATAAAACAAGTTTTATGTGAATCTTATCATTGTTTTAACAACCAAATGGGATAATCATCATTATTATAAAATTTTAATAAAATAAAATATAAAATAATGATAAAAATATAATAATAATAATTATTCCATTTAACTTAGCAAACTTTGAATATTAAAGACAATTTCTTCGGACTATTTTTTGCAGCAATGTCTTGGCTGGCCTGTGAATAGTGAGCCTTAACCCTTTAATGCCCATAAACAGCCAGCATTTTGAAATTGACTCATCCAAATAGTGTTATTCTTTTGTCTTTAATACCCTCTACCCTTTTCTGAAATTTCCTGGGCATTAAAGGGTTAAGTTGCAATACAATGTATAACATTTTTAAATTACAAACATCCATCTAAATTATGAATTTTACCAAACTATATCCCTATATTTTTGCATTAAGTGAAATGCAATTATTTTTATTGAAAGCAAAATGCTTATGAAATGAATTTGACAGATAATCAAAATTCTATAATTTTACATATTAAAGAGTATTAAAGAAATTTTACATATTCATACCTTGAATTCAGCTAACAATTTTGATGGAGCAGTAACTGGAACTTTAGCACTAACTAGAAGAAAAGGAAAATGCAGTTAGAAGTCAATGAAATTTTTTTAACATACATACATTATCATAAGATGCATACTAGAGTTGCAACCAAATATCCAGATTTAACACATTGATTAGTTTATACTGAATTCAAATAAAAAAAAATAGATTACTGCCTTGATGCTGCAGTAGTGTCATATATGCTAACAGAAACACAACAGCTTTGGAATTTGAATCCCAGATTGTGTGGCCAGAGCATGCAGAACAAATGCTATCTTTGTGGGTTAAGCATAATGAAAAAATAAATATATCTAATACATTACAAATATTAATGCAAAAAGTATCTTGCATGGTATCGATTAAAAATTAAATACAACACTAAATTTTAAACAGTACTGACAGAAATTTCCCCTCCACAACACATTGGAAAAAATGCAGTAACTACAATTTTTCTCATTAGACATTTTAGTGTTCATGTTCCAAGTGCTGAGTTGGGTTGTACCTCTGAGCAGCACTTTTTTGTACACAACTGGCTAAATGGCTAGGTTCATAAAGACCCCCAAAGGCTCAGAAAAGATTGGGTGAGGAAATTCACTGGAACAGCTGTAGGGAGACAGATGGTAACCTCCTATCAAGGCTTGGAAAGGCCGCCGTCTGTCGGATGGGACGTTAAGCAGTGGCCCCGTGTGCGGGAGAGCCATACCCTGTGCACGTTAAAGAACACGCTGGATGGCCTTGACGGGAGGCTACCATCTGTCTCCCAACAGCTGTTCCAGTGGGTCCCCTCCCCCAACCTTCTCTGAGCCTTCGGGGTCCTTGTGACCTGGCCATTTAGCCCATGGTGTGCAAAAAAGTGCCGCTCAGAGGTAAAACAACCCAGCCCAACCCTCCTATCAAGGCCATCCAGTGTGTTCTTTAACATGCACAGGTTATGGCTCTCCTGCACATGGGGCCACAGCTTAATGTCCCATCCAATGGACGGTGGCCTTTCCAAGCCTATAAGTGTCCCTTACTGACCAAGGGCAGAGAATTTTGCCAAGTTCTGAGTTTAAGATTGGGAAAGTGTCTTGTGATACATATGGCTATCTTATAACTGTTACTTAAACTGTTAATCTTTTTTCAAACAAGTTTTGTGCATACAATGTAGCACATTTTTAAATTCAATTGTTAAATTTTCACAAGGAATTTTATTACTAGGTGATGTCACATGGAAACAAAAGTCATGTGCCTTCACTGCTTGTGCATAGTGAGCATAACAGTGATCTGCTAAACTTTTATCCCTCATATAAATAATTTCTTTGAATTTCCAAGCTTATTTCATTAACTTTATGAACTTTGAATTCATAATATCAGCAAATGACAGTCCTTCTGCTAGTCATGAAATCTATATACAGTTAACATTAAAACTGAAAATGATGCAAAAAAAAAAAAAATATTGCATGTTAATAAGTCTGATACAATGAGAGTTGAATATTGGATCATCTACAATTTATAATATTAAAGTATAGAAAGATGAACTATTGGAATCTGATGCTGAACTGTACGAGACAACTGAAATATTTTTTTTAGAAAATCAAAATGTGGATAATTAGATAGAGTGCTGTAAGAGTAGTTTCAACTAAAATGCTCTGAAATCATTCCTATTTCATGGTCTACGATATGTGAAGAGGCTAGACATTACCAAAAAATAATGCAAAATAACAAATTAAACATGCATTACTAATGAATGTTTAAGAGTATTTAAAAGAATGTAATTATATAGCTTGATATTTCTGTAAAAAAAGTCTGCTCATCAGAATGTATATGGTTTAGGAAATTGCTTCTCTCATTGCCTCAAATGTGTTTAAGTGCTTATGAGAAAGATTTATTCTGGCACTGTATAACTACTACTACTTTAATTGGTTCACAGGAAAAATTGTCAAGTAGTTTCAAATAAAGAACACGTAATATGCCAATTTATGCTAATATTTTGGGTAATCATCATGTTAATTACTTATTGTCAGAAAATTAAAAAAGCATCAGCCTATAGATCAAGGTATGATCCAAAACATAAACTGCTACTAAAAAAACCCTCATAAATAATGAAGGTACAAATGTATATTATCTCGGATTTGGATGTAATTATTGATATAATCATGTAATAATGAGGTAATAGTCACACAATTTCAACTGCAATTTAATATAAAAGATGCAATTTTAAGCTTGATTGAGCAATAAGAAACAAATGCTGTGAAGATGTTAGCACAAATTGTGGCCTAGAAATGTTTGTGGAGTATTTAGCTGACAAACAACAGTTTGATGGCTTTAATGAATAAGTCTCCCTCCCCCCATAAATAATAATAATAATAAAAAAAAACAATCATAGCAAATATTATTCCTACAGTTCACTTCTTTTCAAAACTATTGAAAATGAAAAAAAAAAAAAAAAGTTAAGAGTGTTGGATTGTTTTACCTCTGAGCAGCACTTTTTTGCACACCATGGGCTAAATGGCCAGGTCACAAGGACCCCGAAGGCTCAGAGAAGGTTGGGGGAGGGGACCTACGGGAACAGCTGTTAGGAGACAGATGGTAGCCTTCCGTCAAGGCTGTCCAGTGTGTTCTTTAACGTGCACAGGGTATGGCTCTCCCGCACACGGAATCACGGCTTAACGTCCCATCCGATGGACGGCGGCCTTTCCAAGCCCATCGGTGTCCCCTATTGACGTAGGCAGGGCGGGGGAGTTTTGTGGAGATAAATCTCAACATTGACCCAGCTGGGACTCGAACCTGGGAATTGCTGATTAAGAGCCTGGGGCATTACCGACTGAGCCATCCCACCCCAGGTTAATAGTGATTAAGAACATTATGCTACTCCTTTGTTACAGAGTTTTGAATGCATCTGCAAACATCAGAAGAGTCAACAGAAGAAATTGAAGGGAAAAAATGTGTACTTAAGGAAAAAGTTGATAAACATTTAATAAAAATGATCAAGTTTACTGAATGTTTTAATTCCCCCCTCCCCACTCATTGAGTTGTTTTTACCTCTGAGCAGCACATTTTTCACACAATGAGATAAGTGGCCAGGTCACAAGGAACCCCAAGACTCAGAGAAAATTGGAGAAAATGATCCATTGCACAGCTGTTAGGAGACAGATGGAAGCTTCCCATTAAGGCCATCCATCATTTTCTTTAACATGCATAAAATACGACCCTTCTGCACTCAGGGCAATGACTTAACAGCCCATCCAACAGATAGTGACTCTTCCAAGCCCAACAGTGCCCCTTTTTTCACTAAGGTCAAAATAGGAGTTAGTGGAGAAAATTGCAGTTGGGACTTGAACCTGGGAAATGCAGATTATGAGCCTGGTGTGCTACTGATTGATCCAACCCACAACCCTTTTTTCATTCAGAATGTTCTGAAACCCTTGCCTACTGTAGGATAAGCAGCATGACAAAAGGCTGAAAAAACTAAGCAAGAATATATTTGTAGCCTATCAAAAAAGCATCTGAAAGTTTGCCATATAAAATCAACTTTAATAAAATAATTTCCCTTATACCAAAGATAGCAATGCAAATAATTTGGTACTAACATCACTAGCAATTTGACCCCATGAACGCAAGATTGATAAGGATTAATAGTAGTTTTAGTTACGATTGAAAAAAATTTTTTTTTGGTTATTGTTTTCATTTCATACCCAAAAGCCATTAAAAAAACTCCTGTTTATCAGATAAATATTCAATGAACACATTTGTAGGCTACAATTCATGCTAAAATCTTTACAAGGCTTGCTTTTTAAATATTACCCAATAAATTAATTTACCCAATAATAATTTTTAATATTACCCCATAGGTTGCATCTTTTATATTAATTGTAATTTTTTCCCTTGGTACTATGTAATTATATCATTAATTGCAAAGTATATTCCAAAGCTGAGATAAATTCAGTTGTTCCCTCATTATTTAGAATGCTATCCAACAACAATTATATGCCACATGGTATTAGCAAGGATCAATAAAATGTGCACATCTCAAAATATATTTGGGCAAATTTAATCAAATTTCACATAAGCATCCAAAGATAATGTGATATATCATGAAAATTTGGGCCAAAATAATTTACATATACTCTACATTAGAAGGATGAATATGGGAATCTCACTTTCAAACAGAATGAAGTTTTTGTTTGCCTACTTTTTCACTCCTTAAATATTTTAATTTCAGCTAATGGATAATGGGGGAAATGCAAATAGTAGCATTTTATTAGTAATTATGCAACATAAAAAATCATGTCTTTTATTTCTTAAAGTTTCAAAATTACTTTTCTCACACCCCTCTGAGAAAAGGGGGCAGATTATCACTGTCAGTGGAATATCTCTTGGCACTTTACCACCGAAATTTTTAATTTCTACAATAAGCAGATCATTTGTAGCATTCATTAAAAGTTTTGCCATTTCCATATTTAGTGATCACTAATGATATAAATTAGAATTATATAAGTATTCAAAAAATGCAAATTATAATATTTTGTTAATACCAATCCAACTAAAAAAGTTTTCCAATTATCTCTTAAAACAAAACAGTTACATTTCCCACCCACCCTGGGAGTAAGGGGTCAACTCATTGCTTCAGTAGAAACTTCATAACCTGTACATTACACCAACAAAGTTCAAATTTCTAGCTCAAATAGATAGTTTGCAATATTCGTTGAAATTTTTTGAAAATTTCTGCTTTTTCCACTGTCAGAGAGCATAATTAGAACTTTTGGGAGGTTTGGAAAGTTGCAAATTGTAAGAGCTAATCAATATCTATCCAACCCAAAAACAATTTTTAATAATTTTTAATTTATCTCTAAAAACCAAGTTTCCTCTTTAACCCTTTAACACCCAGGAAATTTCAGAAAAGGGTAGAGGGTATTAAAGACAAAGGAATATTGGATATTCTATTTGGATGAGTCCATTTTAAAATTTTAGCTGTTTTGGGTTGTTATGGGTGTTAAAGGGTTAAAAAATGCATTTTCCTGCTCCTCTAGGTCCAAGGGGGTTTACCATTATTGCCTATGGTAACTTTGTGGCTCTCACATTCCACCACCCGAATTTCAAATTTCCAGCATATATTGTTTACAATATTCACTTGAAATTTTTCAATTTTAATCCTTTTCCACATTAGAAGGTGCAATTATGGCTAAAACAAAGTATGGTTCTGCAAGTACAAATCGTAATATTTCATCACCTACCTGCCACAAAAAGAATTTTTAATTTATCTCTATAAACAAAAACATTTGATATCTACACACAGATGGACAGATAAAGTGAAACTATTATCTTGTTCTTTTTAAAATGATATAGCAAACAAAGTGAAAAAGGGGGTAGTTTTGAATACAAAAATGCATAGTCAATAGAAAACGTGACCCTTTCCAATGTAGATCTATCAGTGTTGATTTGTGCACTGAATAAAATAAACCAGAGAATGGGAGGGTAAATAAAGTCCATTAAACAATAAGAGCAGTTCTGAAGAGTTTGGGAAGGGGGTGTTGATGGGTTGCAGTACATCTCCCCAGAACATTCCACAGATGTTCTATCAGGTTGAAATCCAGAGAGAATGCAGGCCAGTCTTGCTCTGTGTGGATGGGCACTGTTGATCATTAGGAGGAAATTATCACCTACCACACAATTTAATCAACACAATATCACCGCCATTAAAAGTAACTTTTTTTTTATAATGGTAGAATTGTGTTGATTAAATTCATTACCTCAATCACTGTGTTAATTGCTGTATTGAACCATCGTAGGGCTTGACTTAGGGATCACGGATCTCATCACAGAACATTCACAGAACCTCCATCAAACAAAACGGAGGTTGGCATGGTCACCCAATGAAAACTCAGCTACATAGTCAGAGCACTGACACCAAATGCACTTCTCTCAATAATGTATAGGCTGATTATGGGTTTACACCTTTTCCAGATCAGTACTTGTCTGCTGTCTGATTGTAGAGAAAATCCCAATTCATCAATTAACTCTTCCACTACATACTGGTCCAAAACAGCCAAGATTTTAATGGTCTCATCCAATCAATGATATACCTTCCTCTTCACTGTCACCTACCTCTTAGAGGTAGGTGACCAGTCCCCCCCCCCCACCAAAAAAAAAAAAAAAAAAAAAAAAAAAAAAAAAAAAATCACACAGCCTCCTCCAGCTTGAACAAAACCTTGCACACAGTCCACATGGAAGGCTTCACGTGGCTTACAATGTACCCATCACCTCGCTTCATTCAAGTAAAGCAAGAACATGACTCATCCGACCAGGTCACATGCTTCCAAGAGTCTACAGTCCAGTCTTTGAGACACAGCACCCACTGTAGCCTTGTGAAGAGCTGTTAACATGGGTTTCTTCCACAGTACTCTGCTACAGATATCCATGGTATGCAGTTCCCTTCGGAGAGTTCATTCGGAAACAGCTTGTTGTAGGCCTGCATTGACTGACTGGAGCAATTCCTGCCTCATTGCAAAGTGGTTTGCCCTAACAGTGCATGACACACTGTGGCAGTCCCTATTGGTGAGCACAGTCTTTCTGCTACAGTTGTGGCACTGATTAGCAGTGGACTGCGATGTACGCCACTGCTGGAAGACCCTTTGGACAGTATGTTTTGACACACCTGCAAAGGCAGCAACTTCTTGTAAAATATGCCCTTTGGCTCGACCAAATGCAATAACACCTTTTTGCCACTCATTCACATCTTTGGCATGACCCATGTTTCACGGAGTTGTCACTGTATGAACCCCGTAGCACAGCTGTTTGTAGGACGTGTTTATTACTGGTGTGCCCTCTGTTATTACTGGTGCAAGTACTGTGGAAGAGACCCCTCTGTTGTTGTTGAATGGATGTAACCCTTGTATGGCAGGAGATGACAGGAGATGAATTTTTTGTATAAAGACTGTGCTCACCAATAGGGACCGCCACAACACCAAATGCAATAACACATTTTTGCCACTCATTCACATCTTTGTGGCATTAAAATTATTACATTTAATGGCATTAAAATTAATCTGGAGCAGAGTACTGTGGAAGAGACCCTTCTATTGTTGTTGAATGGATGTAACCCTCTTATGGCAGGAGATGACTAATTTTTTGTCTGGTGAGCTTAGTTATCATCTTGAGGAGTTGTAACTGTAGGACACTCTTGAACAGGTCTTCTGAATACTGAGTTGTTTGAAATTGCTGTTATAACTTTAACAGAATGGTGGATGCCAAAGAATAGCCAACTCCATAATTGACTGACCAGCTCCAACATTCCTAAGACTCTCCATCACTTTTGAGTTTTCTCAAGGTTTCCTTTGAGGCATCCACTTCCATACAGAAGTGGTATCCTCGGTTGCTGTGGTCCTCTAGTCATCACAACTAGAACATCGCAGAAACCGAGCGTAAAAAATCAGCAGCAACTACGGCGAGTGTACCAGCCAAGGATTATCCTCCTGTGGTGTAAATATACATAAGCTTTTACCTGCCCAACACCTAAATAAACTATAACCATCGAATCATTTAGCATCTCTAGCTGCAACACAGGAGACATAAATCTTCCAACAGTGATTATTGTGAAATAAATCTGTTATATATTTATTACTCACTGTGTTCTCTTGTAGAGTTTAGCAAGATAATGATTACTGGATTTGAAAAAATAAAAAGAAATTAATGAGATTTTAATGAAGATTAATGAGAACCTGCATCCATTGCAAAAAAGATTTGCTAGTGATAAACCAGCATACCCTCTTAACCTGACATATATCAAGCTCTGTTAATGATCTATTAGAGATTTTACAGTATATAATCTTTGAATTAGTAATTTTAATTTCAAATAAAAAATCCGATATATTTTGAATGCAAAACTTTTCATGAACTGATTTGAACAGAATGTATACATCTGATGGTTTTGGAGTTATCAAGAGGTAATGATGGCATGTTTTCCACATAGATGCTAAAAGTCTAACACTATTGGATTATTCCATGAAATTTCAATCAGATTTTTAATAAAGTAGTTGCAGAACCACCACTATTTGCAAATGCAACTTTATGTAAATGAATGTCAGAACCTTTTGTGTGCTATCATCATCATCATCATTCTCAAGCAGCCATGGGCTACGGAAGTTCAACCAGACCGTGCAATTTAGTTCTCCAAGCATATCTGTCCTGAGCTATATCTGCTGCATCTGGCCACTGCACTCCTATTCTAACAAGGTCCTGTTTGACATTGTCTGCCCATACATCCTAGGTCTCCCCTTCTTTCTGAGGCCTTTAGGTACACTGTTCATAACTCTATTTGCTAATCTATAATTATACATAAGGGCAACATGGCCAAACCAACGGAGTCTCTCTATGCACAATATGCTGTTTAAAGAAGGTTGCAGACTCCTTTGCCTAACCTCATCATTAGTTACAAAGTTGAACCACCTAATGCCCAAGATACTGTGTAAGCATCTAGTTTCCTGTTATCATGTTTACAAAGCATCCAAGTTTCACTACCATAACTAACTCTAGAGAGAACCAAACTATTATACAGTCTAATTTAGTCTTTAGGTGTATATGCCTATTTCTCCACAGATTCTTAAAAATCCCGGCAGCAATCCCTATTCGTCTGTTAATATCATGCCGCACATCATCAGTATCTGTTACATAGTTCTCAAGATAATTAAAATGAGATTCCTTCTCAAGAATGCAGTCATTCAGATTAACTGAACCACAGCCTGCCTGACCAATTTTCATCACTTTAGTTCTCTCTGTTTACAACCAAACCTACTCTTACTACCAATCTCACCAACAGTTCAAATGAAAAAAGTTCATCTCATCAACATCATTTGCCAAAAAGGCTATATCATCAGCATAATCTAAATCAGAAATTTTTGTATCCCCAGATCGTTTAAGGCCAAAATCTTTCCCTTGCAGTGAATTTCATGTAAGACAATCAAAAACCAAACTAAAGAGAAAAGGAGACAAAATGCAACCTTGTCGAACACCAGAAGCAATGCTAAATCAGTTGTTACAAGCCTTAGCAACTCTCACATATGACTCGGTGTTATTATAGAGATGTTTCATTATGTTAACCTTGTCTGGTATACCCATATGATCTCACAATCAACCACAAATTATGACGATCAACAGAGTCGAAAGCCTTTTTGAAATCAACAAAGCTAGCAACCAAAGGTTTCTGAAACTCTAAACATTTCTCAAGAATCTGCCTAAGTGAAAATATCTGATCTACACATCCCCTACCACTTCTGAATCCACATTGCTCATCACGCAATTGCCTGTCAACCAGATTCTTAATTCTATTAAGCACAATCATGGAAAGAACTTTACCTGGAACAGAGAGTAGGCTGATACCCCTATAGTTATCACAAGAACTGCGATCACCTTTTTTGAAAATAGGGATAATAATAGCTCTGGTAAAATCCTTAGGAACCATGCCTTTATCATAAAAGATATTCAGAATTTCAGTCATCCAAGTGGTAACAGAAACATTCCCAGCTCTAAGCATTTCTGTAGTAATTTCATCTACCCCTGGGAATTCATGAAATTTAAGTTTGAAAATAGCCAAAATAACTTCAGATTGTGTTATAGGGCCAACATTAAAGCCACCAATGCATCTATCATCATTGCAAACAATGGGAGTAGAACTAACCATATTGTTTAGGACATCACTGAAATGCTCAGCCCACCTAGCCATGACAGAATCCTCACCTTCTATAGCCTTACCTTGTTTATCCTCCAATCCCTGTATACCTGTCTGTTTTCTACCACACAAAACATTAACTATCTGGTACAGCTCTCTGCTGTTGTGCTGCCTAACTGCTTCCTCAGCTTTGTCAGCCAAGCCATCAAGCCAAAGATTCTTATCAGCAGCCTAACTGATCCTTTACATGTTTATTAAGCTCTCTGTAATCCTTTCTATTAGGACTAGTAGGGTACCGATTAAGGACATTCCTGCAGTTCTTCTTTCTGAAATAAGCTCAAGTGCCTTATCACTTAAATAATTCTGCCTCCTATGTTCCCTTTTTCCTAAAAGAGTACTGTTAGTTTCCAAAAAAGCCTGTTTAAAATGGCCCCATTCTTCCTCAACTTCAGTATTAAGCAAACCATGACTGTCATAATGACTAAGTAACCTATCATGGTAAGCTTTAGCTATAACTGGGTCTTTCAGAGCTTCAGTATTAAAGGCAAATTTTTTAACTTTAGCACAACACTTTTTAAATTTAAGTTGCAAGACACTTTTCACAAGGTAATGGTCAAATCCAATTTCAGCTCCCCTATATGACCTGGTATTCCAAACAGAACTAGCCCATTTGCTGTTAATTAATATATAATCAATCATATTCTTATGCAGCCCATTGGGTGAAACTCGTGTACTTATGTATGTCGTGGTGTTTGTAATAAGTGTTAGTTATTCTGAATCCATTGAGTTTTCTTACCTGTAGGAGACGTTGCCCATTGCCATTGCAGCTACGAATACCAAAAGGGCCTATTACTCCTCCCCAAAAGTCAGAGTCAGTACCAACTTTGGCATTGAAGTCACCTGGAACAAGGGTAATATCTCCTTTCTTGACAGAATTCAAAATATCTTGAAGTTGTCTGTAAAACTTATCCTTCTCATCCTCATCAGCATCCTCAGTGGGGGCATAACAGCAGATAACATTCAAGTCTTTAATGCATGCGTGAAATTTTGCTGTAAGAAACCTTTCATTAATGCACTCATATCCTAGAAGAGCATCACTAGCATGTCTGCTGAGCAGCAGACCCACGCCTTGGTGATGCTTTCCATCCTCCCTCCCTGTAAAGAGAAATTTAAAGCTATTTTTAAGTATCTCACCTTTACCTGTCCATCTGGTCTCTTGCAAGCCTAGAATATCTAGGTTATAGCGCTGGAATTCCTGCGTTAGGACATCAAGAGAATAATCTCTATGTAATGTCCTCACATTCCACGTTCCTGCAGAGAGAAAATGATTAGTAGGATTTTTAAAGAAATTTGGTTTATTGAGATTGGTAGGGCCAACAATATCAAACAGCCCTCTGATCGCAAGCATGGGGCAAAGACCTGTTCCTCCTCCGCTAAAGGCTGAAATCACTGATGCTGGTAGGAACTTCAGGCACCACCTTTTCAAGTGGACTTTTTCAAGAGCCATATGGCCTGCCTGGGACACATTACTCCAGTTTAGGCTTGACGATGCCCAACTAGCTAAGTAAGGTTCAGGTACCTGCGATGGCCTCTGATTAGGATTATCCACCAGCTAATATAAGGTATCCAATGCCTCTGTTCACTTAGGGCTGGCAACCCAGAAGCAAACAGAAAACACAGCGGCAGATTCTCCCTTAACAGAGGCCCACCAGTGCAGCAAGTCCAAGATCCATAATCAAGCTCAAATCCATAAACAAGTCCAGTCTACTAGGTGTAAATGGTCAGCACCAGGACCCTGTGAAGTTGACCACTCCTCAGCAGGGTTGAAAAAAAAAAGAAAAAAGTGGCCATAGATGACCAGATCAGTAGGCCATACTGAACTGGCAGCCCACCCCTTCCGTTCCCTTCCAAAAGAGAATATCTCTTTTGAAAGGTACTAACAGCCTGCACCACGAGAAGGCGGGGTCGGACATTAGGTGTTAGAGCTGGCCGGTTCTGTGCATCATCACTAGGGATTGGTACACAGCTCTCCTTCCAGTTTTTGCCTAGTTACCATTTACAGACCATTTTAATCTTATTGCTGTGTAATTACAATTTTTCTATATATATTATTATTTAGTGTTATGTATGATAAGATGTGGTCCAATAAAAGATGGTTCATCAAGCTTTAATTCTTTATTTTGTGACATTCAGTTTATAACAAAATGATCAATATTTTAATGTAAGGAATAATTTAACATAAGAATCATAACTTTAAGCACAGCTCAGTATAGCTTTTGAAGAAAAAAAAAGCCTGCTAGCAGTTTCAAGTTCTAATCGATTTTATACTTTTGAATGCACAAATGAAAGGATGCAAAATGCTTTTGATTTCTACCAGAACTTGCTGAGATCCCAGTAATGTAGTAATACAGTCAATGAGTTTTTTTGGTATGTCACTAGCTTCCCTTACTCCACCTTCCTAAGTCAGGAGTGTCCTATTTTTTTTACACCAGGAGCTACTTTTAATTTTGAACTTCTTGAATGGCTACTAAATTTTTATTTATGTTTGAATATAAAGCAATAAAAAAGAGTACCATTAGTAGTGTGATGCAAGGGAGGGTGGTACCAGTAGTGAAATGTAAAGGGGGTACCATCAATAATAAAATGTGCATAACTAAAACTATATTTGGGCAAATTCAATCAAATTTCACAGGAAGAATTGAAAATAAACAATTTAACTAGCATTTAACATATTAAAACACAAATTTATTTTTGTGGTAAATAAATCTAAAAACTTTTTGTAGAAAAAAAAACTGCCTCTTAAAAGCTAACTTTACCCCTTGCCATGCCATGGGAAACTCCTACCTTGCTAAAGTGACTGGTAGCCCATGGGAGCCATAATAAGCACCCCTGCACTAAATTGTATGATTTAGGCTTTCTCAGATAGATTTAAAAAAATAGGTTTCTTGAAATGGGTCACTTTTAATATCAAAGTTAATAGATCACTTTTTTTTGCTTTATTTCTTGCATCAATTTTCTTAATTTTTTCTCTCCTCTTTTTGATGTTAAGAATTTGTACTTTGAGTGCATCAGACATAGATATCATGGATGGATAGATCCAACTCTTTTGTTCCGAAAAAGCCAAAACCCATATATGGCATGCACCTACCATACTGCCTGTGTCCTTTTGTAATATATCTAATGCAGTAGCAATTTTTTCTTCATTCATAGCTTCTTTAAAAAATTTCAGCATTTATTTTTTGTTTTTTTTCCACTGTCATGAAAGAAATGAGAACTGAATGAGATTTTTCAAATTACTGTTAGGAAGCATTAAAACAAAGATGGTGGTGACACCTGCAGCACATTAATGATCATCAGTAGCATCCCAATTTTTCTGCACTTTCAAATTTGGTTCACCCCTAGAGGGCATGAGATACATTTCCAAAATGTGACAAATAAAAAAATAGTTGCCCACTCCTATCTTAAAATATTTCCTCTCATTTGTAATGCATCGTTTGTTTTCAAGCAAAAATTGTCCAAGATAACTGGAGTCAAATTTCACCTTTAAGACTTTCACGTTTCCTTCTACTATTAAGATCCTCAGTAAAACAACACACACAAAAGATCCCAAACAAACTTTTAAAACATTTATATATCTATACAACTCTAGACAATTGGACTTTGCAATTTATAACTGGAAATACGTCAAGAGCTTGAAATAAAAACACTATTTCCTTAAATAACATGTTTTAAAAGGCATTGCTAAACACAAAAAGCTTCGATTTTTTTTTCAATTTACACAAACGTGTTTATAATGCATATCTTAATCAAAACTCATTTAAAAGTATTGATAATTTTAACATTAAATATCAATAACGGAAGAAAAATGAACATGCAACCTATTACTTTGTTATTAATCTAAATAATTAAACATTAGACTTCTGAATGATTATGTGAATGGCAAAGGACATTCTGTAATATAACTGAATGGTCTTCTCAAAAGCTGTTTGTTTTTGCAAAAAAAGTATATCCTGGCTAACTTTAGAAATAAATAACTTTTTAATTTTATCTGCAACCTTAATTGCAGTTTCAATTTTCTCTATATGTTTATACCTCATTTAGTGGGAGTTTGAAAATACACCTCATTTACCCTACTGAACATTTTTTTCAAGAAATCAGATGTTTTGAGATCTTACCATATATCTTATGATTTCAATTTTTATTATTAACTTTATAATTATATTAATTTAAAACCATCATATAAGCCAGATGATTAGCACAAAGTTTGCATATTATAGGGTCTTGCTCATGCAAATGCCATACTAAAGGCTACAAATTGTAAATACTGAGTCAACAGCCTAGACATTTTCTAATAGAGCTAACATTTTTATTATTTTACCAGCTAAATGATTTTACAAATTATGTTATAGGCTATCATTACTAATGATACTTAGAAAAATCTGTGTTGCTAAAAAGGATGCAAATTCTGTTAGATTCAGTGAGAAAACCATGAGTTGGCACACTAGTTAGATACTACCAAGCAATGTGAATGATTCTGCAATCTGTACTTTAATTCCTAAACAGTTTGTAGCATAATGAAAAACCATGAAATGGTTTCAAGATATAATATGCAGAACACTATACACTTAAACAGAACTGTACTGTGATATGTCAAAATAGATCATACTCAAGCAGTATCTTAGAAAATTTCATGGAATGTCATCAAAGGAATTAAAACCAAAGATTTTTTTCAATTCCAATTTCTGATGACAAAGAATATCCTGCATTAAATTTTTGTTAGAATAATTTTTTACTTTTAAAATTAAAAATAAACATAAAGATGTAATTAGTGCTTATTCATTTTACAAATATGCAATTTACTTTCATTATAAAATTCTCATCTTGTGAAGTTAACAGAATTGATTCATGTGCTTATTCTTTCTGGCCAAAGATTTATATGTGGAGAAAAATGCACTGTACAAGCCTATCACTTTTGCAACAAATTTTAGGTTAGCAATTATTTCACAGAAAATGCACACTTTAGATTTTTAGGTGTGGAAAAAGTCCTTGGCTTCTTGGTAACTCAAAATCAGAGATAACAAATTTTGAAGTCAGTTAAAAAACAACTTTTTTTAATTTACTAATAACATATTTTGCTATTTTCTTACTTTTTTCTTTCCCTTTTGGTCTTTTCATTCCCTCTTTCCACTTCAATGGTTTATTTTCTTTCCTCTTTTCATATTTTGCTCCCTTCATTTCTTCCCAATTGGTCACATGATTCTTGGTATCCAGGATACCAAGATAAGGAACTTTTTCCACCCCTGATGGTTTCTTTGCTATTAGAGTCAATTTAGAACAAATTTTAGGAAACAGCAAACATTCCATAGTCATTCAAATTCATTTTCATCATAATTTGTGATGAAAATAATTTTTTAAATGGGTTGAAACAATATATGTATTACACTTACCGATAATACTTTTTAGATCAGAGATGAAATCTGGTTCATAAATATTTCTTTGTTCCCAAATGTTGAATACTCGCTCAACTGATGGTCGTATATGCTCATCTCTAAAAACATTAGTAAAATTTAATTAAAGATATGTACTGTGAAAAAATCTAGAAAATATTAGTTTAAAATAAATATTACATTAACAACACATAATTTACAATGCTGCTATCTTACTGTTATAAATCAGTGAAATTATGTAATATATTAACTTGAGATAAACAGCTGGTAGGTATTATACCAATGAGAATATTTTATTTATTATAAAGACTGCATAAAACAAATCCCAGATAAGGTATTTGACTGTTAAACTTTTCTACTTAATAACACAACTAACAAAATCTATTTGATGACAATTTTATTCAATGTCTCAAAAATTGTTACCACATATCTATTTAAAGTTTAAGGTGCAGAAGTAACTAAGCTTCAGCTAGATCAGATATATGTCCAGGTTAAGGCTGTTTAAATTCACAAGTCACTACCACTGCTAAACCTTAAAGCACCAAGTTTCTTTCAAAAGAAAGAACTTCAAAACCATATCATGAAAAAACAAACAGAAAATGACCACATTACACACCAAAAGAGTACAATTTTGCACATCAGAGAGCCATTTGGATGTGTTTGAAAGTGAAATATTATATTCTGGAATTTCAAGGGTAACAAAGTGTTCAGTACTTGCAATTGCAAACACATATGCAATTGCAAGTACTGAACACTTTCTAAATTTGTCATTAGCCTTGGAGACTTTGTGAACTAGCCATACAGACCATTGCCTAACAAAATGTGCAATTATGGAATTAAATCAACCAAATCTTTCAAATTATATTAATGCATTATCATGACTGATCTGCAAATCTTGCTTTAGCCTTTTTTCAATTTGCTTTATTTCTTAATTTCAACTGTTGCATTTAAAAAAGACAAAAATTAAAAAACAGTCTTTGCACTCGTTATATAAACTGAATCCTGTTGAAGAACAGTACTACTAGATTAGGAATTCCAACCTGTTTTTAGTGGTAGTATACTATGAGGAGTTATAAATAAGTAGTGGTTAGCATACAGGCATACATTTAAATAAAAATGAAAAGGTGGTAATTGTAAAAATACTTTTCAAAGCTAAATATTAATAACATAGTAAAAAGACTAAAAAAGGGTTTTGTAGATATAAAAGACAACATTGAAATTTGTAGCACCATTAATAAAAATTTTCAGCTTATGTGAACACATAAAAACTTTCTTGGCCCTTAGTTGAGATTAATGCATTAGACTCATGATCCTTAAACTTTAACTGGCTGAAGATCCTCATTTTTAGTTGGAAACATTCTTGATCCAAGATCACTATAAAGATAAAAGTCTTTAGTGATCATGGATCAAGAGTGATCTGATGTGCATCTGTCTATTTTCTAATATGAAGTAAAAGTTTGTCTAATTTCTTGCATCAGATTACTTTTGCTGATTGTTCATAACATCGAACTGCTATGGAGTCATGAATCAGCAATAATGAATGCAGGAGATAAGTCCAACAGCCTTCTTAAGATAATAGATTAAAAAAAGGAGGTAATTATGATTACACCAACAGTTTACACATTTCAGAATAAATCGCTTTCCTTAATTATTATAGAACAGTTGCCCAAAAATAAAACATAATTTACAGTTTTCAAGTTATACACAAACTGAAGTTGGAACATTTAATAAACTGCTACAATTTTTACTTATCGAAATCTAGTCATCCTATGTATCACTCAACATTAGTATTGCCAAATTTGTCCCCTATAAAAATTGGGCTTTTTCATTTGTTCATCTGTAAAAAAGGATATGAACTTTTATCAACAGCATTATAGCTGTGAGTAGCAGCAGAGTGGTAGCTGGAGTGGTTGGAATTAAAAAGTTGCACTTGAGTGCAAGCAGCAAAGCATGTTGGTAACCTTTCAGTGCATTGCCTCTAGTGCACAGGTGCAAATGCAGTCCCCTGAAGTGCACCATTAGTGATAACATAGGTACAAATTCATTTTTTTTTTCTTGTTATCAAAGAAATGACCACACTCCAAATTTTGTACAACGTTTCTGTGAAGTATAATGTATAACATGTCAGTTTTAATTTTTTATCTATTATAAGGCCACATCACTTTTTTTCACATTTAAAACTTTTCAGCTTTTTCTATTTTTTTTTTTCAAAACCGTATTACATTTAAAAATTTTTTTATTGAATTAATAATCAAAATCTACATCAGTACACCAAGTCTGGTCTTCTAACATAAAACAAAAGAAAAAAAAGAAAAACTTTAGGCACAATTGCAATTTGTATATTTTTCCTTAGGTTAAAATGATTATAACTTCTTATATTTTTTTTTTGACTCAAAATATTTTGAATAATTAGACATCTTATATGTACAGGTGCTCCTCTACTTACAAACAGGTTGTCGTAAGTTGAAATGTTCGTAAGTCGAAAACTAACCTAAAAAGCATATTTGTACACAGAATAACCACTTATTGTTAGTGTTTGATCCTTCAATGTCCTTACTAGAATGCATTACACTCGTTACTGCTTACTAGCAGGTGTTCCAAATGTGGTAAAAATCTGCTGTGGTATACGGTAACAAAGTAGATATTATAAATAAAACAACTTATACTGTTAACATATATGTTTGTACATAAATAATATGATACGTATTGTAAATAACGAAAAAAGGAAAATTAAACACGCTATCGACTTCAACGCCATGAATCTGCGTGAAATTTAAATTTTAAATGTATGGTCAAATTGTTCATAAGTCTGAAATGAAAGTTCGTAAGCTGAATGTTCGCAAGTAGGGGAGCACCTGTATTCATATTTATGCCAAATATCACTGAACTCTGTGATAGGGGGTAAACTTTTTCCAAAATTTTGATTGATTTGACATGGAATGACCCTTATAATAGATTACAGAATAAGACAACAGGTGCAACACTGTTTTGACAGGAAAATTATTTACTTAATGACTGTTAGGAGAGCTCACACTTTTATCATAGAAAAACAGATTTAGGAAACACTTAAAATGAATACTTTCATACTGCGATGTAGATGATTCTCAGAAGATTACAATGTAGCATAATTCCTAAAAATACATACCTCACTAAAAGAGTAGCTTCTCGTAAGATATCAGAAAATGTTTCTCCAAACTGAAGGTTCCCTTTCCTTCTGCTATTTTGTATAACATCATTTGCCAAGTAGAATAATGTCAGCCTGTGGTTTATTTTGGCTGTGAATGAGAAACATAAACAATATAGACAGTCGAATGAATGACGATAAACTTCTTTTTGCTTAATGCATCCCTAGAATACTTGTGATATCATGAGAAAAAAAAACAGTCGAACTTGGTTGTGATGAGCACGGAAATAACAAGATCATGGCTGTAATGAGCAAAAAGCCATAATGATTTTAATTTATGCATATTCCCACACAATTTCTCTTTTATAATGAGCATACTATATGGATATTCCATAGTGCCATATAAATTTAGGCAACTATGGAAAAATACAAACATTCTTAATTGCTCGAGTAATCGGAAATAGTACCCAATTCTTGGAATAGACAAAAATGAAATGGGTGACTTAGCTTTTATGACCACCTGCATCAGATTACGAGGTGGTTTATGACCTAACCTTACCCTGGGTACCGTCCCCACTCTACCTCCTCTCCAGTATTAAACCTCCAGCCCTGCTTCCCCACTTTACCCAAACACCACACGACTGCAAAATCAATTAGAAAGGAACCCTTCTGTCGGAAACATGTCTACTAACAAAAGAAAGTGTCTCTCGATTTGTGAAAAAGTTTAAATTATTCACGAGTTAGAATGTGGTGCAAAAAATGTTTAAGTGTGTAAAAAAAGTTTTGTTTGTCCTCTTCAAAAATATCCACATTGTGGAAGAATAAAGATGTTTAAATACCGGCACTGGAAAACAACATATGAAAAACAAAAAAAATTTAAAAGGTGTGAACTTATAAATATCGATGAAGCATCGCATATAAGTCCATTTTTTTGAAGGAACTGAGACAAATAATGACTCTTAACGCATTGAGTGTTTTAAGGAGAAATTTGAAAAATATCAAAGTGTAATCTTTAAAACAAACATCAATTTTACGATTCATAAATAAAAAGATTAATTGATATTGTGTTCATTATTAATTAGTATTGTTTTTAATTATGGAGAAATAAATTGCATTTAATATTAAATGTATTAAAATTTATACAAGCATAGTAATACAAATAATAAGTAGGTATTTAATAATAATTTCTTTCTTTCTCTAATATTTCTTTTGCTTTTTGAATCCATCTTTTTATCAGATATCAAGAATTGAAAAAAAATAGGAGGTATATTTAACTCATCACTGATACAGTGAGTAATGGTTAAATAATTAGGAAATTTTGTCGATCTCCTGGTACTTGTTATAACCAAGTTCAACTATATATCAGTTCAGACAAAATAATCAAATGCTGATATAAAATAGTATTGTAATATATATTATACAATATAGACACAAGCACAGTATCATATCTATAGCTGATGGGGAGGGATAATGCTAACTGTAATTATGACGCACAAGGTTTAAAATCTGCATCTAGAGGTAATATGAGTCATATATCTTATGAAAAATAAGAAATTTGATATTACAAGTGTCCTTTATGGTCAAACCACAATCTACATGTACTAGAAACTTGAAAATTGGGGCCCAGGAATATTTTAGATCCTACATCTCAGAACTGTTATGAAATTTCAAATCAGATGGCTTCCTTGAAGTCAAATGTCAATTTATGTATGTGAAAGCTTGAGAACTGGTGCATAGCACTATATTGAGTCAATCTTAGAGATGTTACAATATTTTGGTCCCAAAGGATCTCTTGAAGTCAGAAGTATTTTTTATTCACATCTGAAGTAGTATCTAGGGATTGTGGATTCAGTCATTGCTTCTAAGCAGTGTTTGTCGACTTCCCTCATGGTCTCAAGTTTGATCCCAGCTGTGGGAAGCTTCCATCTCTGCATGATGCATTCTCTTCTCTGAGCAGAGCTGCCCAAGTCTGATAAGCAGTGATGTTTGGAGATTCACAAGAATTTCTCTCATAAAGCCAGTATTAATTACAAAAGAATTAATAAGTTGAATTCAGATGTTGGTTCCCTGCTACATGCCTAGATGGCAGCATGATTCAAGATGACATAAAGAAGTTACCTTGTAGGAAAAGAGCAGTCACAAGCATGTGAACAGAATAGCATTAGTATGGATATGGTCTTCTGATGGTTCCCACTAAGGCAGAATGATGTGGCCTTGCCAATGATGTATTTGAACCCCAAGATTCATCTGGCCCATGAGGCCTTTTGAGATGATTTGTTCAAATTTATATGGAGTTTAGGACGAGTATTTATGGAAGATTTAAGGAGGATTTATGGTTTATTCGAGAAGTTTGAGGAGTTATCATCATAATGATGCTAACATCAAATGAAAGCTTGTGACATGGTGTGTGGTATGTAGTATACATTTTAGAAGTTTTAAGACTTGAGTAATGGTGGGTAAATTTTCTAGCATTTATATTCACAATAAGTTTGTCACACATAATCATACAGTTCAGACATAAAGGCAATGGACAAAAAAAGGAAACAGCATAATAAAATCACTAATCAGTGTTATACAGCTCAATGAGACCAGTAGAGCCTGTACATGTCATAGCTTTGAGTTTCAGTGTCTGAAAGCCAGCAGGAGGGATACTACACTATTTGTCAGCAAGAATGGGATCAATTCCTGCTTGTTCATTGGAGCTGAAAAATGCTTCCTGAGAGACTGTTCCAGAAGTTCCCATACATTTTCTAGAGGGCTGATATCTGGTGACTATGGTGGCCATGGTATGTGAAAAGATTCAGTCTCATGCTCCTTAACCATTGGGTGACATGTATTGTGTGTATGGGAGCACTGTCATCCTGAAAGATGGCTCTCTCTTCATGAGAAATGCTGTAACCATTGAATGATGATCACTCAGGACTGTCATATAGTGCATGACATTAATATTGCCTTTTAACAGAATGAAAGTACCCAACTACGCCATGAGAAAGCATCCCATGCCATTACAAAACTGCCATAATCCTTAACAGAAGGAAACAAGTAGTCAGAGTTGTAAGCTTCCTTCGGTTTATGCCACACATGCATTCGTCCATTTGTCAATATAGGATGATTTGCTAGACCAAATTACATTCCTCCATTGTTTTAAGTCTCTACCGTTTGTGCTTTTTGCCCACTGGACATGATGATGTGCATTGCCATATGTGATGAGTGGCTTGTGAAGTACAACTCAACCTTGATATCCAGCTCTATGGAGTTCTCCATGTACAATTTTTGATGAAACTAGCCTCTCACATCCTACACAGAAATCCATGCACAACTGATCAGCTGTAGCTTTGCCAGTTTCACTTTGCACATTGCATTAATGCTCGAACATCCCAATTCTGGAGTATGCATTTTCAGCCACTGTTGCCTTTTGCAGATGTTATCCCTTTAGATTGCCATGCAGCCATGATCTTGGAAACTGTTCCTCATGAAACATTAGTTAATTCAAGTGTCTTAGTGAGCAAAGCCTCTACCAAATACACTCCAACAATCACACCCCTTTCAAAATTGCTAAGATCTTCTCTTGATGACATAGTACCAATAAATTAGAAGCAGTTACGCTAGGTTTGCCTTTATAGAATGATGCTAAGCATGCTGGGATGTCATCTGCATGTTTCATGCCTTCATCAATGGCTCAAAGAGCTCACTGTTTAACATAAACTGAAGGCTTTCTGCAAACCTTGATCCAATTTTTCTGTTCATTACCTGTACAACTAAAACCAAAACATTAATATCCTCTTACATAAAAATTTTATGTATTATGTGCAATGTTTAATATCTGAGCCACTTTAGCATGTATTGGAGAAAAAACAGGGAAATTAAGGTTTTCAAATTATATTAAAATACTCATAAAGAATGCTGTGATCCCCCACCTCAAGGTGTTGACTTTTCTTCATTTTTGCATGCATTATGATCTAATTTAGTGTTTATGTATTGTTTCGGATACAATTAAGATGTTATTTAATAATACATTAAAGCAAATAATGTTCAGAATTATAACTGCTTATACAATATTCAATAAATATTAATGATATTCTCTTATTTTAAAACCTCATGGTTTAAATTGCTATCTTTTGAAAAAAAAATATTCAATAAATATTAATGATATTCTCTTATTTTAAAACCTCATGGTTTAAATTGCTATCTTTTGAAAAAAAAAATATTTCAGTTTATTTATTCAAGTCGGTACTTCTCCACAATTTCAATACAAAATCTAAAATATATGAATTACGTGAACATACTATGATTAAGAAATCGCAGCAAACAAACATTTCATCAAGTACAAATATTTTTACTATAACCAATTTTATGGTAACAAGGACAAGGGATGGAATTTGGGAATTTTATGGCATGTGCAGAAAATTAAGGATCTTGATTATTGATCACATGAAGAGCATTCACAAAGAACACTGTGATAAAAAGATACTTAGACAATGTGATATTTGAACTTCCAACAGTTTATTTTATAGAAGTTAAGAAAATTAAACTAATTACAAATCTGCCTGTTTGTAATGGACTTTATAAACTAGTAGACTCTATAAGAACTCTAACACTATAGAAAAAAAAAATCCTAGACGTGTTCAATAGGTGAAAAGTAACACTAATGAAAATGTCCTAAATGTGTTCAATAGGTGAAAGATCTGTAAAGCATGCTGGCCATGGTAGTACCTGAACATTTTGCTCATGTAGATAATGCAGACTGATGTGGGCTGCGAGGGGATGGGCGTTACCTTGCTGGTAAAAGGTTCTGTGCTGCTGAACAAATGGGACAGCCATTGACTGCAAAATGTTGGTAACATATTGTTGGTCAGTTAGAGATCCCCTTATGGTGACCAGTTCTGACCAAGATGTCTGACTAATGGCACTCCATACCAGGTGCTGGATCTGTGTGATGTCGCATGCACTGGGTGGTGTTCCTTTCCCCTGATGATGGCGAACACATTCTCTATTATTGTGCTGACCAAGACAAAAACGAGATTTGTCACTAAACACCATGGTACTCCACTCTTGTTTGTTCCAGTTCTGTTTGAGGTGACACCACTGAAGGTGTGTTTGTATGTGAGCAGATGTTAGGGGCAAATGCATTGCCAGATGATAGGCACACAATGAAAACTATAAAAGCCTGTGGTTTACCATCTGGTAAGTATTCGATGTATTTATCTGTTGCTAGTCCCTTTGCAGTTGCGTTGTAATCGTGAATCTGTCATGCAATGCCATGCATCACAAATGGCAGTCCTGTCGCTCCGTGGTTATGCAACACTTTTATATTCATAAGAACTATGTTCAACTTTATGAGGATTATCAGTGACAAAGTATGATGTGCTATCTAAAACAGTACACTAAGTAAAGCAGATAGTTGCTTTGTTTATAGAAGCTTCTGCAAAATAGTTAACTTTATGATACCCAAATTTCTACATGCTAACAAAAAGTGTGAGAAAGTTCAAGGAGAGTTACCACTTTCATTTGGAGTAAATTGGTGTTAAATTTCTACGATGATTGGTGGATACGAGGTCTTGTGCGCGGGCTGATGAAGTAAAACACTAGTGAAGTTGTGCAGCTTTCAGTCATCAATGAATAATGAGAAGCCAATCCATCACAGCTCTCAAAATACATTTGCAGAATTCGAAATGAGGCCAACAATGTATTATCCATTTTTAGTACAACTAAAAACACTTTTTCAAAAAATAAAATTTACAGTTTTAAAATTTTTTATACATATCTTATAAAAATATATAATTCAGGCTTGATAAATAATATTTTCTTTTTTCATTTGATGCATATTTTATTAAGCTATGACATAAATAATTTGTTAAAGCCAACTGATTGCCATTTCTTAGAAGCGATATAAGGTATTGCCAATTTGTTTGTTAACATTACTCTGCGCTGAAGCAATTCCCTAATTTAAACTCAGAAGTTTGATTTGAACTATTATCAACAAATTCTTTCTTAAAGTTTCTAAAATCTCCTGATAATTAACAAAATATGCTATTTTTAAAAATGGAAGATTTTGGAAGTAATTATGAAATATGTACCTATATTTTCAGTATACCAAAGTAAAAAGTCTTACTAAAATTAATCTGTTTCTACAATGTTCATATTTTTTATTTTAATAAAATTCAGAATTAATGTCTCCTGCAGGTAAGTAAACTCAATGGATTCAGAATAACTAACACTTATTACAAACACCACGACATACATAAGTACACATGGGTTTCACCTGATGGGCTGCATAAGAATATGATTGATTATATATTAATTAACAGCAAATGGGCTAGTTCTGTTAGGAATACCAGGTTATATAGGGGAGCTGAAATTGGTTCTGATCATTATCTTGTTAAAAGTGTCTTGCAACTTAAAACTTAAAAAGTGTTGTGCTAGGGTTAAAAAATTTGCTTTTAATACTGAAGCTCTGAAAGACCCAGTTATAGCTAAAGCTTACCATGATAGGTTACTTAGTCATTATGACAGTCATGGTATGCTTACTACTGAAGTTAAGGAAGAATGGGATCATTTTAAACAGGATTTTTTGGAAACAGTACTCTTTTATGAAAAAAGGAGCAGAGGAGGCAGAATTATCTGAGTGATAAGGCACTTCAGCTTATTTCAGAAAGAAGGAACTGCTGGAATATCCTTAATCAGTACCCTACTGGTCCTAATAGCACTACAGAACTTAATAAATGGGTAAAGAGTCAGTTAGCTGCTGATAAGAATCTTTGGCTTGATGGCTTGGCTGACAAAGCCGAGAAAGCAATTAGACAGCACAACATCAGAGAGCTGTACCAGATAGTTAATGTTTTGTGTGGTAGAAAACGGACAGGTATACAGGGATTGAAGGATAAACAAGGTAAGGTTATAGAAGGTGAGGATTCTGTCATGGCTAGGTGGGCTGAGCATTTCAGTGATCTTCTAAACAATGCGGTTAGTTCTATTCCCATTGTTTGCAATGATGATAGATGCATTGGTGGCTTTAATGTTGGCCCTATAACACAATCTGAAGTTATTTTGGCTGTTTCTAAACTTAAACTTTATAAATCCCCAGGGGTAAATGAAATTACTACAGAAATGCTTAGAGCTGGAAATGTTTTGGTTACCACTTGGATGACTGAAATTCTGAATATCTTTTATGATAAAGGCATGGTTCCTAAGGATTTTACCAGAGCTATTGTTATCCCTATTTTCAAAAAAGGTGATCGCAGTTCTTGTGATAACTATAGGAGTATCAGCCTACTCTCTGTTCCAGGTAAAGTTCTTTCCATGATTGTGTTTAATAGAATTAAGAATCTGGTTGACAGTCAATTGTGTGATGAGCAATGTGGATTCAGAAGTGGTAGGGGATGTGTGGATCAGACATTTTCACTTAGGCAGATTCTTGAGAAATGTTTAGAGTTTCAGAAACCTTTGGTTGCTAGCTTTGTTGATTTCAAAAAGGCTTCGCCTCTGTTGATCGGCATAATTTGTGGTTGATTGTGAAATCATATGGTATACCAGACAAGTTAGTTAACATAATGAAAGCTCTCTATAATAACACTGAGTCGTGTGTGAGAGTTGGTAAGGCTTGTAGCGATTGATTTAGCATTACTTCTGGTGTTCGACAAGGGTGCATTTTGTCTCCTTTTCCCTTTAGCTTGGTTATTGATTATGTTATGCGAAATTCACTTCGAGGGAAAGATTTTGACCTTAAATGGGCTGGAGATAGGAAAATTTCTGATTTAGATTATGCTGATGATTTAGCCCTTTTGGCAAATGATGTTGATGAGATGAACTCTTTCATTGGAGCCGTTGATGAGACTGGTAGTAGAGTAGGTTTGGTTATAAACAGAGAGAAAACTAAAGTGATGAAAATTGGTCAGGCAGGCTGTGATTCAGTTAATCTGAATGGTTGCAGTCTTGAGCAGGTGTCACAGTTTAATTATCTTGGGAGCTATGTAACAGATACTGGTGATGTGCGGCATGAGATTAACAGACGAATAGGGATTGCTGCAGGGACTTTTAAGAATCTGTGGGGACTGGGGAGAAATAGGCGTATACACCTAAAGACTAAAATTAGACTGTATAATAGTTTGGTTCTTTCTAGGATTAGTTATGGTAGTGAAACTTGGACACTTTGTAAACAAGATAACAGGAAACTAGATGCTTTTGATTCCAGATGCTTACGCAGTATCTTGGGCATTAGGTGGTTCAACTTTGTAACTAATGATGAGGTTAGGCAAAGGAGTTTGCAACCTCCTTTAAGCAGAATATTGTGCAGATTAAGACTCTGTTGGTTTGGCCATGTTGCCGGTATGAATAATTATAGATTGGCGAATAGGGTTACGAACAGTGTGCCTAAAGGCCTCAGAAAGAGGGGTAGACCTAGGATGCGGTGGGCTGACAATGTCAAACAGGACCTTGTTAGAATTGGAGTGCAGTGGCCAGATGCAATAGATGTAGCTCAAAAAAGATTTGCTTGGAGAACTAAATTGCATGGTCTGGTTGGACCTCCTTAGCCCATGGCTGCTTGAGGATGATGATGATGATTTGTGTTGATTAGTTATTTATTAAAAATATTCTAAAATTGGCTTGTTTATTGGACTATGCAACCAGCCTGGACTTTTCTCAAAATATAGTACGGAGAAAAAAATTACAAAATGGAAGAAATGTTTACTTTAAACAAGAAAATTATTTTTTTTTGCTATTCAGAAATAAATAGCCCTTCTATTCATGTGCATTATAATCATTTCTATCTATTAATGTTTTTTAAAGTAAATTTTTATTTGTGTTGCCAGATGCATTTTTTGTTAAATATTTTATTTTCTGAAAATCCAGAATTAAATGATGATTAATTTGGCATATAACATGCTATAATTCCTTTCCTTAGTTATTTGTCGAAAAAGTTCTAAATCTAAAAAAAAATTTTTTTTGGCTGAGCATAGGGAGAAAATAGCTTGGCCTCTGGATGGAAACCACTTTTTCAGTTAAAAATAACTTGTAGGGTTAAGAGCTTGATAATACATAAATTGATGGGAAAAATCTAGAATTTGTTAATGTGACTGGGCAATTAATAACTGGCTTAGGTAAAAATCTCATTGATTTAAAACTTGTTAATAGAATATTTTCATTTAACTTACATAAACTTTAAAAAAAGGTAATGAGCTCTGCGACATGTTTCATCATTAATATGATGGCTCCCTCAGGCAGCAGTGTGATATGGTAAGTTTGAAGATTTAAAGGTGAAGTCTTCTAGCAGTGCTCTCAGAAGGATACAACATGCTTTTCTATACTGAAAGCACAATTCACATGAAGTTCAACATGATGCAAGAGTCCAAGCTTAGGTAAGTGGAAGATATCAATTTTATACAGGATGTTCTTTCGTAATTTGTTATATTTCGTAAGAAAATACACACTGATATTGTGTAGGGAGGTTATTAGAAATTATTATTAACTATAGTCTGAGTTAATGCTGTTTCATCATATTTGCATTTTAAGTCCATTTCATGATCCTATTAAACATTCTACCATTTTGTGATATGTTCGTCCAACATAGTAGTTAAATAACATAATAGCCCCTGTAGGTTGTTTTATCTCTATCATTTAAAGCAAGGATTTTTATATTACTGTTATTGTCTTGGGTGCTCTAAAATTAAATATTTTTGAAATGGTTTTGACTGAATGCAATATTTGTGGAATATATGGAAAGGATATTTAAAAGTTTCATTCTACATTTGTTAAGAGGTTGGGACTGAGTCTGAAATTTCATTTTGAATGCTGTTTAAAAATTGTTTGGAATATTCCACTTGTCCTATTTGAAAGATATTGTAGTTCCTTTTGTAAAGTAAATAGAGTTGAACAATACCTATATGCCCTTAAAAAGTACACACTAAAGGCTAGTTTTTTTTTATAAGTTTGTGGATGTATAGAGTAAATTGGTATTAAATTTAGTACAAGTATTTCATGACAATGACTGCATTTTGTAAACCTACATATGTATGAAGCTTTAATACCAATTGACTCTACACACTCCACAAACTTGCAAAAAAAATCATCATTTATTGGTTGCTTTTTTTTGCAATCATGCATAAGTATTGTTTAATTCCATTTGATTTACAAAGGAAATTACACTAAAAACGCAATTTATTATACACACTGCACTCATCCACAAATCTGCCCTACTCTGCCACAATAATGCAGCCAGAGGCAGGCTATATATATATAGGTTCGATACATTGCAGCTGCGTAGTGTAGCTGCGACTGTTGATGGAACAGTGTGCTACAGTGCAGATGATAATGTCTGCATTCAATGATGGGAGAGTTACGAAGGTTTCTATAAAGACCATTCAAAGTATAATGGCACGACTATGCTTCAGCAGCCGAAGCCCACATCGAGAACCCTTGTTAACAGCATGTGACTGGCGATAAGACCGCAGTGGGTCAATGAACATGGTCAAGGACAACAGAAGACTGGAAATGGATGGTTTGATGAATCAAGGTTCCACCTACAACACACCAATGGGAAGTCGCATATGTGACATAGACCACACAAGGCCATGGACTCCAAATGTCAAATCAAGATGTTACAGGCCAGTGGAGGCAGTGTAATGCTCTGGGGAGTGTTTATGTGGACCATTGTGTGGCCCCTTGTACCTATTGAGACCATCATCACTACACAAGGCTATGTTAACATACTTGCTGACCACATACACCTCGTTCATGGCTATCCATTTCTATAATTATCCATACGGGCAACATGGCCAAACCAACGGAATCTCTCTCTGCACAATATGCTGCTTAGAGGTTGCCGACTCCTTTGCCTAACCTCATCATTAGTTACAAAGTTGAACCACCTAATGCCCAAGATACTGCATAAGCATCTAAAATCAAAAGCATCTAGTTTCCTGTTATCTTGTTTACAAAGTGTCCAAGTTTCACTACCATAACTAACCTAGAAAGAACCAAACTATTATACAGTCTAATTTTAGTCTTTAGGTGTATACGCCTATTTCTCTCCAGTCCCCACAGATTCTTAAAAGTCCCGGCAGCAATCCTTATTTGTCTGTTAATCTCATGCCAGGTATCACCAATATCTGTTACATAGCTCCCAAGATAATTAAGCTGTGACACCTGTTCAAGATTGCAACCATTCAGATTAACTGAATCACAGCCTGCCTGACCAATTTTCATCACTTTAGTTTTCTCTCTGTTTATAACCAAACCTACTCTACTACCAGTTTCATCAACAGCTCGAATGAAAGAGTTCATCTCATCAACATCATTTGCCAAAAGGGCTAAATCATCAGCATAATCTAAATCAGAAATATTCATATCTCCAGTCCATTTAAGGCCTTTCCCTTGAAGTGAATTTCACATAACATAATCAATAACCAAACTAAAGAGAAAAGGAGACAAAATGCACCCTTGTCGAACACCAGAAGTAATGCTAAACCAATTGCTACAAGACTTACCAACTCTCACACATGACTCAGTGTTATTATAGAGAGCTTTCATTATGTTAACCAACTTGTCTGGTATACCATATGATCTCACAATCAACCACAAATTATGACGATCAACAGAGTCAAAAGCCTTTTTGAAATCAACAAAGCTAGCAACCAAAGGTTTCTGAAACTCTAAACATTTCTCAAGAATCTGCCTAAGTGAAAATATCTGATCTACACATCCCCTACCCCTTCTGAATCCACATTGCTCATCATGCAATTGCCTGTCAACCAGATTCTTAATTCAATTAAGCACAATCATACAAAGAATTTTCCCTGGAACAGAGAATAGGCTGATACCCCTACAGTTATCAGAAGAACTGCAATCACCTTTTTTGAAAACAGGGATAATAATAGCTCTGGTAAAATCCTTAGGAATGATGCTTTTATCATCAACAGTCACAGCATAATCCTTAGGAACCATGTGTTTATCATAAAAGATATTCAAAATTTAAGTCATCCAAATGGTAACAGAAACATTCCCAGCTCTAAGCATTTCTGTAGTAATTTCATCTACCCCTGGGGATTTATGAAGTTTAAGTTTAGAAATAGCCAAAATAACTTCAGAGTGTGTGTTATAGGGCCAATATTAAAGCCACCAATGCAACCATTCAGATTCATCATCATTGCAAATAAAAAAAAAAGATCATCATTGCAAACAATGGGAATAGAACTAGCCACATTGTTTAGAACATCACTGAAATGTTCAGTCCACCTAGCCATGACAGAATCCTCACCTTCTATAGCCTTACCTTGTTTATCCTTCAATCCCTGTATACCTGTCTGTTTTCTACCACACAAAACATTAACTATCTGGTACAGCTCTCTGCTGTTGTGCTGTCTAACTGCTTCCTTAGCTTTGTCAGCCAAGCCATCAAGCCAAAGATTCTTATTAGCAGCTAACTGACTCTTTACACGTTTATTAAGTTCTCTGTAGTGCTATTAGGACTAGTAGGGTACTGATTAAGGATATTCCTGCAGTTCCTTCTTTCTGAAATAAGCTGAAGTGCCTTATCACTCAGATAATTCTGCCTCCTCTGCTCCTTTTTTCATACAAGAGTACTGTTTCCAAAACATCCTGTTTAAAATGATCCCATTCTTCCTTAACTTCAGTAGTAAGCATACCATGACTGTCATAATGACTAAGTAACCTATCATGGTAAGCTTTAGCTATAACTGGGTCTTTCAGAGCTTCAGTATTAAAAGTAATTTTTTTAACCCTAGCACAACACTTTTTAAGTTGCAAGACACTTTTAACAAGGCAATGGTCAGATCCAATTTCAGTTCCCCTATATGACCTGGTATTCCTAACAGAACTAGCCCATTTGCTGTTAATTAATATATAATCAATCATATTCTTATGCAGCCCATCAGGTGAAACTCATGTATGTCGTGGTGTTTGTAATAAGTGTTAGTTATTCTGAATCCATTGAGTTCTTACCTGTAGGAGACGTTGACCATTGCCATTGCAGCTATAAATACCAAAAGGGTCTATCACTCCTCCCCAAAGGTCAGAGTCAGTACCAACTTTGGCATTGAAGTCACCTAGAACAAGGATAATATCTCCTTTTTTGACAGAATTCAAAATATCCTGAAGTTGTCTGTAAAACCTATCCTTCTCATCCTCATCCTCAATGGGGGCATAACAGCATATAACATTCAAGTCTTTAATACTCGTCTGAAATTTTGCTGTAAGAAACCTTTCATTAATGCACTCATATCCTAGAAGAGCATCACTAGCATGTCTGCTGAGAAGCAGACCCAAGCCTTGGTGATTCCTGTGAAACACTGACATCTTCCACTTACCTGAAGATTGGACTCTTGTGTCATGTCAAACAACTTCTGGGGCACTGCTAAAGGATTTCACCTTTAAATCTTCAAATTTACTTTATCACGTTGCTGCTGAGGAAGCCATCACATTGATGGTGAAATATATCACAGAGCTCACCACCTTTTTTAAAGTTTATTTAAGCTAAATGCAAATTTTATGTTAAAGAGTCTTAAATCAATGAGGTTTTCACTTAGGAGTTAACTTTCAGTTAGAATTAGTATAATTCATGGTAATTGCTGTACAATAAGTTTTGTCTAAAATTACTTATTCTCAAACATGAGGAGTGCAGATGCTCTTACAAGTTACTGTTGTAATTACTATATTACAATCTTACATGATCTAAAAAAGTATCAACTAGTCTAAATATTACCTTATAACTACACAAAGCATACTAGATCAATTGACATTATGTTTATATTTACTAATGATTGTAGGCTAGTACATCTACTTGTTTAGGCGCTTTTGATGTTAACACTGAGACGTGGTTGTCTTTCACAAATCTGATATAGTCATTATGTAGTCTGATGACAGATATATGTTGTAGACAGTCCTTTGATGTTCTGGTGTGCGGCCATGTTGCTATTACAAGAAACCAGTCCTTTCACAAGTACATGCATTTATAGATGTTATTTCAGTATAGTGACATAGATATCATGATGATAGTCTATCATCATGATATAACATATATAACAGCATATAGTGACATAGATATCATGATGATAGTCATGATATCTATGTCACTATATGTGATATAGATATCATGGCTATGAAGATATAACATATATAACAGCATATAGTGACATAGATATCATGATGATAGTCATGATATCTATGTCACTATATGTGATATAGATATCATGACTATGAAGATATAACATATATAACAGCATATAGTGACATAGATATCATGATGATAGTCTATCATCATGATATCTATGTCACTATACTGAAATAACATCTATAAATGCATGTACTTGTGAAAGGACTGGTTTCTTGTAATAGCAACATGGCCGCACACCAGAACATCAAAGGACTGTCTACAACATATATCTGTCATCAGACTACATAATGACTATATCAGATTTGTGAAAGACAACCACGTCTCAGTGTTAACATCAAAAGCGCCTAAACAAGTAGATGTACCAGCCTACAATCATTAGTAAATATAAACATAATGTCAATTGATCTAGTATGCTTTGTGTAGTTATAAGGTAATATTTAGACTAGTTGATACTTTTTTAGATCATGTAAGATTGTAATATGGTAATTACAACAGTAACTTGTAAGAGCATCTGCACTCCTCATGTTTGAGAATAAGTAATTTTAGACAAAACTTATTGTACAGCAATTATCATGAATATACTAAAACTTACTCTACCTGATGTGTTGAAAATTTATTTTAACTTTAAGTAGTTATAATTGCAAGTACATAGCTAGTTATTAATTGGCCATGATAGTACAGTCACATTAGTAAGTTCAAGCTGATGTGACTGTATCAGGATATTACGTAATAAAATCTTGCACAATATAAACACCAGTACAATATTTTTTATCAGTTAGAATATATATGCTAAACACAGAATAAATCATAGAGAATAAAAGAAACACAGTAGTTACACTCTACAGCTATTTTTTATTTTTGTTTCCAAATAAAACATTCAAGCAGCTGCTTGCCATGAAGGTCTGACAGGAGGCTATCAGTTTATATGCTATAGTAGAAGGTCTGGGAGGATGGCATGACCTCAGCAGAAAGACAACACAAACATCCATGCCTTACCTGGGGTCAAACTCAGATCCCTTTGATCACTGCCTTTGATTCACTAGCCAAGCACCTATCATTTTTTTCTTTTTCTTTTTGTTTTAAGCATGCCATTTTTCAGTTGATTTTTCAATAAAAATATTCATGTTGTAAAATGTGAATAGTTTGTTAAATATTATTAATTATAACTTGTCTGAAATAAAGGGGAAATTTGCTAAAATCTGTAAAGAGCTGAAAGCATGGCTTTTGGTAGAAATAAGACTTGAAACCAAACTTCTTGGTAACATTTCCGATTTTTCTTATGAACTATTCTGACACATCCAAATTCCTCAAATAATAAATTATATAACTTTTTATTTATTTTGTTTATATTCCCACTAACATTGTTTTCTGTTTGTATATGCAAATTTTTGTATTGTACTGTTATTTTGTTCTTATTAAATTATTATTATTATTGACTATTAATAAGATTTAATCAATATATTAGTTGATGTCACTGACTGATCAGGAATGGAATAAGTGTGGCATAATAGTTCAGTAGAAGGAACACTTGACAGGTTACTAGAAGTCGTAGGTTCAGTTCCTATTCCTGCTAAAATAATTTTTTCCACATATTTCACTGATTCCAAATTCTATATGACATTTTCATGTTAATTACTATAAATTATTTAAAATTTACTCTTATAATATTTATTGTTCCAACATTTAAGGAAAAGAAATAGTTTTACCTTTTTTTAGCACTTTCATCCAAATATCTACAATTTTCTTGTGATGAGCTTTATGGTGCAAGATCCATAATGAAAGTGTTTGAATACTATCTTGTGTATTATTAACAGCTTGAAATTTCTTTTCTAAGTTTGCTTCATTTACTGAGCTAGACATTTTGAAACACTTTTCCTTTAACTGTTGCACTGATTCCACAACAGACAAGTGGTAACATTAGTAACTGTAGTGCACACAAGCATATTCAGGTGGGGAGATCTTATAGTCTAGACCATTGAAGTCACAAAATATCTATTTTACAGAAGATATTTTGTGTCAGATTTCAAGACTTCTGGAATGAACACTTCTTAAACAGGAATAGAGAATATCTGTTCAGAGAGCTGAAATAAAAATAAAGCCTATTATACAAAATTGCTTATATATCCATGTATAAAATTATGTAAAATATATACACATATAGAAAAGATGATACTGAATAAACTCATACCTATATATGAAACATAAAATATACATATTACAAAAAGTAACCAGGCACTTATTTGTTATATGCCTGTAAATGGAAAGCCACATTCAGAGCTTCCTATGTTCGAAAATGTTTTTTTTATTAAAATGATTATCTCACTCAAATCTCTAAATATCTATTTTTGGCAATATTTGATAAATATTTAAATTATGGAAGCTGAAACATTTAATTGTTTACTTTTGCTACTCATTAAAATTTACTTCAGTTACCACAACTGTTATAAACACATTGCTCACTAACATAAAATAAATTTGGTTTTGGCATTTGGGGGAAAAATATTTAGGAAGAATTAATCAATAATAAATTCACATATTATCCAATGACTTGTAATTCAAGAAATAATTTTTGTGGAAAAAATGATTTGCTGATGAGTGGGATTCAAACCCATGCCTCCCAGTTACATGCCAGGTGTTCTAACCCTAAGCTGTCACCAGCTATGTCATTTATCACTTGGTTGTGACTTTTATATCTCACTGACATGATCACTCATGGTGCCGCGATCAGGAAAAGCAACTTATCCAATACTGCTCAATATATAGATGTTAAATAAGGAAGTCACTCATGCTAAAGCATTATTAATGCAAGAATCAATAATAAATTCACAAATTGCCTGTTAAGATATAATTCAAGAAATAATTTTGTGGGAAAAAAATTATTTGTCTATTTTGTGGAAATAATAGGCAAAGAAACCTTCCAAGCCGATTGTGACTGATGGCAGGCAAAGAACCCTTCCAAGCCCTTTCTGATTGATGGAAGAGTAGGGGTTTAGCAGAGATAAACCACAATACTAGCACAGGTGGTACTCAAAACTAGGGACAGATTACAAGCCAGACACACTACTGAGCCAACCACCCTGCCCTAAACACTACAAGTATGAGTCTTCTGAGGATTTGATAATGCCTTTGTTCTTAATTGTGTTTCTCAGGCTTGTTTTTGATCACTATCACTTGAGTGCAAAAGTTACACAAGCTGAAGTCTAAATCATGAAATATTTCTACAGAGAGAGTTAAAATACAAGTTACTAGTTTTCCTGAAATTGATTCTCCTTTTCATGAATAGATTCAACATATAGATATAGCATGTGTAGAAACTGTTAGATTATGTGAGAATCATTATTGATTCTTTCATATAAAATTTGACAAAATCTTCTATTTCTTGTAAATTTCCTAACATTTCTAGTGAACTCAAAAAAAAAAAACCCTTCCCTGTAAATTTTTTGGAAGCCTTTGAAATAGTACAAATACCCCCAGTTTGGGTTGTTTTGAAGCTGTGTTAATTGCATACAACAGATAGCCCTGGAAGTGCACCACAAAACTCCAAACAACCAACTAACACTAGCAGTGTCACCAAACTTGATACTGCATCATTTGTTGCACTGTTTCTTTATCCCACAGTGTTATCAGATTGGGAAATTCCCCCTTAGATCTAGGATTTTTTTAGCATTGGGGTGAAATCTAGGGGGACATATAGGGAAAATTAAAATTATAAATTTGTTAGAGATAATTTGGGGGTTTATTTAAAATGTTTTTATTTGCACAGTTCTTGTAACATATTAAAATAAGAACAATTGTGTGGAAGAAAAAAGTGAAAACTTGACTAATGATAGCTTGGATTGTAAAATTGTACTTTGACTGTAATTGCCATTTGATCATGGTTTGATGGTTGAGCATATATAGAGATCAAGTTCAAAAAGAGATGTCAGTTTGTAATGGTTCATCCATTGACCTTTACTTTCCCCCCTAACCAGTTTTACTTTAATTATAAAAATTATTTTTTGGAGGGATTTACTTTGATTTGAATCATAATTCCCCCTCCCCCAGTTTGTTAGAAGAGTTGTGATTGTGTAACTCCACATTTTTATGGACAGCTGCTAAACGGTCATGGAAGGACACACCCACTTATGTCATCCTGCGTGCAATCATCGTATGCAAATGTGGCTTCCCTGCATGACACCTGCCATAGTTTTGCAAGACAGGATTGTATGGCAGAGTGACAGGAGGTGACAAAAGCAGTTAAGAGTTAGTTGGTGACATGAGGTTAGTGAAGTAACATAGTTGGGAGTGACTTGCTCAGCTGCTAGTGTGAGCAGCAGTGATGGTTATTGTGAAGGAGGTTGGTGTTAGCTTGTGAAGTGTTTTCTCTTGAGCAGAGTTCTGGTTTAGAAGATTAATTTTACTAACTTTTACTTGGAACAATAATTTATTTATTTTTTTCGTCTCCTACAAGTAAGTAAACTTAATGGTTTGAGAATAGCTAACACTTATTACAAACACCGCGACATACATAGTACATATCGGTTTCCCCTGATGGGCTGGATAAAAATATATTTGATTATATATTAACAACAAATGGACTAGTTCTGTTAGAAATACCAGGTCATATAGAGAAGGTTAAAAAATTTACCTTTAATTCTGAAGCTCTGAAAGACCCAGTTATAGCTAATGCTTACCATGATAGGTTACTTAGTCATTATGACAGTCATGGTCTGCTTACTACTGAAGTTGAGGAAGAATGGGACCATTTTAAACAGGCTTTTTTTGGAAACTAACAGTTACTCCAAACGTAGTCTTGTGAACACCGTGGACATTTAAATTTTGAAAGGAGGAACCCTGAGACTTTTAGGAAGTTAAATGGATATTTATTATCTATTTATTCAACCACATAGATGCATATATACATGCTATGGCCAAAAAACCTAGTCCTCAATAGGTTAAAGTCTAACCCTGGAAAAATTCACCCCCCTTATCTGGGGGGAGGGAGAATAGTGGGGGTAAATATCAAAATAGTTTACAGCAGTCATTACATAAGCTTTCAGTTGACACCAAACTCTTAATTGTTAGCCCTCCCATTTGGAAGATATAGTAGAATGACTCCTATTTCCCACTTGTTAGAGAAGGAAGAAGGCATGGGGTTGGCCCAAATTTTTATAGCTTATTACACTCTCAGAGTCAAAAGCTTTAATTTGAAGCATAGCTTATTACATTGGCACTCGCATTCTGGAGATATTGTAGAAGAATCATTTTCATATTTCCCCTTTTCTAGGGGGGAAGAAAGCATGAGAGGCCAGTTTTGTATAGCCTATGACACTCCCTGTGTCACAAGCTTTCATTTGACACGTAGCTTATTATTTCTGCACTCGCATTTAAGATATAAGGGGACAATCATTCATATTTTTTGCTTTTTTAGGGGAGAAGTATGGGGGATCAAATTTTTATAGCCTATGGCATTTGCCACAACAGAAGCTTTCATTTGACATATAGCTTGTTACTTTCAGAACTCGCATTCTGAAGATATAGTAGAAGAATAGTTTCCATATTCCCCCTTTTTTAGAAGGGAAGAGAGCATGGGGGGGGGGCAATTTTTTTATAGCCTATGATACTCCCCACATCACTAGCTTTCATTTGACACATAAATCATTAAGTTTCTCCATTGCATTCGAAAGATATGGTTGAACAACAATTTTAACAAATCCATGAACCGAGAAACTGACAAAGCAAAATGCAACAGTAGGATAGGTAGAAAGGACTTCCTTGGCATGGAAATCAGTCCTCGTGTGGGAGGGCAATTTTCAAAAGAGTTTTTTTTTACCCCCCCCCCCCACTATGGATGTAGCAAAATTCAATTTCTTAAAAAAAAAATTCAGCTTTTATGTTTATGGCGAATGATTTTTAAACACTGACAATGTAACGTTTGTGTACTAACTTTCCAGAACTTAGCCAAAATCCCCATAATTCAACACTCACAGAAAAAAAATTCATAATGTTTAGTAATAAAAAGCAGACAAGAAGTTTTCCTTCATTTCATAAACACCATAGAAAATCCCATTAATGTGTGAGCAATCCAAGTCACCTCATATAATTTAAAACATGTTCCAGCATTAAACAACACTGAAAAGAATCATTAAAAAGAAATAAAAATTATGTTTCAGGTAAATAATATAGTATTTGGGAAGAAATTTCCTTTCAATTAACATATAATTTAATTGCTTTTACTTGTCAGGTTTTTCAAAAATAAGCCTCATTACATAGTCCAATATGTCTAAATGGTCATCTGGCATGTGGAAACAGAATCGGGATTCATTCAATGAACAATACTCCTACATTCTGTAGTCCAATGTTGCCTCGCTCGACACCAGTGGAGACAGTATAACCAGTGATGTAGCTGCAATAGCAGATGACAGACTGGATGTCTCGCCCTCATTCTTGCTTCATGCAAATGTTGTCTAATGGTTTGCATAGAGACCAATGGTACTCACATTAGACTGCGAATTACTACTCTGCAGCACCAATGCTGCTGTGAAAAGGTTGCAAACAGACCTTCTATGGAGCCTATGATCTTCAAGGCCTGTGGTGTGGTGTGGCATGCTGGTCCTGTACCTGTCCTTCATGTCATTTGGTGTTCCATAATGTTGTGCAAGACACACCATTTCACTGTGCCCCATGCATGTGGTGATTGCTTGAAAGTTCAATCCAAGCTCTTGCATACTGCTGATTCATTCTCTCAGAAGGCATCATTGTGCATAAGGGTCCAGCCAGTGTTTCCAAGGCATGCTCCAAACATTTTTACAGCATGCATTCCAACCTCACTGTTGGTTGTGCTATGATACGAGCCAGTGGGTGCCTGGTACAACTGGGTGCGACATGTCCATTCGCTGCAGAATTTTGATCATTTGCATATCTTCAATGGCCAATTGCCTCCTGTGATTTATATATCTCTACTTCCAATCCTTTTTGGCATTGTGATTCCATTTTGAGCAGTGTAAGATGTCCTAAATGTGAAAAATTCTTCATTTGGCAAAAAAGGGTGAAACATAAATAATGTAGGCTAAAAGAAAGCAAATATTGCCAAGGAGTATGAAATTCTGCTGAGTTCTTTACCAACAGTTTGAAAAAACAAAAGAACAGATTGGAAAACCAAAAGGGTTTGCTTCAAATAAAAAAAAAATGATTGGACTGGTTTTGTAACTTGGATGTTGATAAAACTTAATATATATACTGCTCACAAAAATTAGGGGATATTTCAAAATGAATATGAAGCAATAAAATATCCCCTAATTTTTGTGAGCAGTGTATATATAAAGCACTAAAGTGCAATACTAGGCAAATGAAAGTTGAAATGAAATGTGGTGTTGAAGTAGAATAAATATACAATAGTCTGTGAAAATAAGGCTAAATCATATCTGTCTTGCATATCTGAAAAGGTAATGAAAGTAGAGCAGGTTGTAGACCTTAATCGGCTGTATAATTTCCCCTGACAGACAGGCAACAGTTAATAGGAGCCAGAGCTCAAAATTACCACTAACTAGTCTAATGCTTCAAGCAAAACCAAAAAGCAGTGTTCACTAGATGCATAAATAAAAATAATAAATACCCCCTCAAGCAGCTGCTTGCCACAGAGACCTGACAGGAGCCTGTCAGTTTATATGTCAAAGTAGAAGATCTGAGAGGATGGCAAGACCTCAGCAGAAAAACGACACGTACATCCATGCCTTACCCAGAGCTCGAACCCAGGTCCTTTAGATCAGTAGCCTAGTGTGCTAACCTCTCAGCCATGGGAGGGGCTTATTAAAAAATAAGTAGTCTTTATTATATGTGTCTAAGCATTCTTATTATTTTTATATTTTAGTTTAATTGCTTAAATGCAAAGGATACTTTTTCTAGATGAATTTGTTTTTCAATGATCAATATTTCTCATTGTATATTTACAGATACAATACTCTGCAAATTAGTTGGGACAATAGGAAAATGCAGTAACAAAGACACAACTAAAATATTTATTTGTTTAATAGTGTACATAGTTAATAGTGAATGTGACCCCCCTTAGCTTAATTACTTTTTTCACCCTCTCAACCATTGATGCCACTAGCTTTCCATACATCTCCTTCACTTCAGGGTCATGGTACCACACTTTCATGACACTTTCTATCATTTTGGTTTTCGTTGTGCAATCCATCTTAGATATGTGTGCTTTAATAATGGCCCACAAATTTTCAATGGGCTTTAGATCGGGTGAATTTCCTGACCACTCCAATACCTTCAAATGTTGCTGGGTAAAGAAGCTCTTAGCAAGCTTAAAATTGTGGCATGGAGCCAGATCCTGTTGAAATACCCCATTGCCGTTAGGAAACAGCTTCTGCAGTGTTTGGACCATTTTTGCCTCCAAAACGACTATGTACTTTTTGCTGTCCATCATTCCTTCAATGAGGTGAAGCATCTATGGTCCGAAAGCTGTGAAACATCTGCAAAACATGACCTTGGGTGGGTGTTTGGGGGATTGCTGGATGTGGTCGGATTGAAGAGGTTCTCCAGATGAGCGGCGGACGAAATTTGACCTGTAGCCATGCACCTCAAAGTGGGTTTTGTCAGAAAATACCACGGCCCGTGTAGTGATTACGGTCCTCAGCCGATAGATGGCATTGCTCAAGTGGCGTGTGACGTCGAAGTGTAAAGTATGATGTTGATTTGTAAAGTATGACGTAAAAACGTAACTGTTGGTTATTGGTGGCCTATGGCTCTTTGATTTGTTTCTTTTGGGTAGGTAATATAGAATCACGTGTTATGTGTGTGATTTGACGAGAGTGTGAAGTTACGTTTGTTTTTTTTCGCCATTTTCGCTTGATGACTTCTTTGGATAACATACCTATATGGTAAGAGGTAAGTTCGTGTGTATTATATATTTAATATATGTGGGGGGGGGGGGGTTCAGTGATAGGTAGGATAGGAATAATTAATATGTTCTAGCTTTTTTTTTAAAATTGGTTTGGATATGGTTTGTAATTAGTTATTAAAGATATTTAGGGGCCCATGTAGTGGGGGAGTATGCAAGTTTTTGCGTGTGGGATTGAAAATGGCGATAGTAAAGAACACATGTATTTTGTTAGAATAGTTTGGGGGTGAATTGAATGTTTTTTTAGTAGTTACGTGTAGTATGGTAATTATTAATGTATTATAGTGATTTATTAATTTTGTTGTATATTTAGGAGTCTTTTAAAAATAGTTATATGATTTATCGTTAACATGTGGAAGCGTCTGGCGACTTTTTTGATGTAGTAATTCTGGGTATTGTAGAATTGTCAGTGTGTGAAAAAACGGCAGTTTTTTGATGGAGTCGGGAAAGAATGAAAAATTTAGAGGTGGGGTGAGAGTGGCGGAGTCGGTAGCGCGCCAGGCTTGTATTCTGTAGTTCCAAAGTTCGAGTCCGAGCTATGTCAGCGTTTAGATTTGTATCGGCAAATTTTCGAACTCGGTTCATAGTTAGTAGGGGACACCGATGGGCTTGGAAAGGCCGCCGTCCGTCGGTTAGGATATTAAGCCGTGGTCCTGTGTATGGGAGAGTTACTGTGTACGTTAAAGAACACGCTGGATGGCCTTGACAGGAAGTTTCTGTCTGCCAACAGGTGTTCTAGTGGGTTCCGTACCTTCTGTGAGCCTTCGGGGTTCATGTGATCTCGACATTTAGCCCATGGTGTGGGAAAAACATGGAGGCTCAGAGGTAAAATGACAATGTAATTTAGGGAAGGGTTATTTGAGCGGTAAGATTTTTTTTGTCAGATTTTGTTTTGGGGCTTTTTTTTTATAATTCGGTTGGGGGTGTACTGTTTCCGATTTTCACGTTTTTTGGTTTGTGTTGTCTTGGAGGACATTATTTAGTTTTGGGGCTTTTTTTTTTTTATAATCGGTCGCCGGTGCACTGTTTCCGATTTTCATGGTTTTCCGTTGTGTGTTGCCTTGGAGGACATTATTTAGTTTTGGGGCTTTTTTATAATGCGGTCGGTGGTGCACTGTTTCCGATTTTCATGTTTTTTGGTTTGTGTTGTCTTGGAGGACATTATTTAGTTTTGGGGCTTTTTTATAATGTGGTCGGCGGTGCACTGTTCCCTATTTTCATGTTTTTTGGTTTGTGTTGTCTTGGAGGACATTATTTAGTTTTGGGGCTTTTTTATAATTCGGTCGGTGGTGCACTGTTTCCCATTTTCATGTTTTTTGGTTTGTGTTGTCTTGGAGGACAACACAAACCAAAAAGATATTTAGTTTTGGGGCTTTTTTATAATTCGGTCGGCGGTGTATTGTGTTTTGAAAAGAGGGGAGGGTAATGGTGGAAGTGGTTTACTGTATGTAGGAAGGCAATCGTTTCATTTTTTGTTGGATTTGGCACTTTTATGAGCTTTCATTCTGTAATTGATGGTTACGAGGTTTTTTTTACGTTTGTTTGTGTTTGTTACTATGGTTACGGTGCGTTGCGTTTGACGTAAACTCGGGTTTTTCGCTACTATGGTAACGAAAAAAACAATCTTTTTTCTAGAAACCCCTGTTTGGGTTAGGGTCTCGGGAGTTGGGGGAATCAACTAAAAGGGCCGTTTTGTTACGTTGCGTCAAAAACAAAATGGCGGCTGAGGACCGTGAACTGTACTACTGCCAATACCACTTTTTCCCAATTCTCCACAGTCCAGTCTCGATGTTTCTTTGCCCAGGATAGCCCTTTTTGCTTCATTGCGGGTGTCAAAAGCTGCTTTTTGGAGGGGCATCAAGCCCAGCGGCCACACTCCAGAAGGCGACAACGTACGGTGGAAGCATCTATATTAACCCCATGAGACGCAATCTCCCTTTTGATGTCTCCACTGGTCTTCGGGTCTATGATATTAATTCTTCGAATTAGACTATCATCTCTAGGGGTGGTTTTTCTTTTTCTTCCACAATGTCCTTTACGGGACGTGTCCATGGACCCTGTCTCCTTATGCAGCTTCATGATCTGTGAAACGCTGGATTTCCCGACGCCAACTGCTTTTGCTATCTGCCTAGCAGTAAGTGAAGTGTTTTCGCCTAAAGCAATTATTTTAGCTTGTTTACGAGCTAAATTCCGACTAAAGTGGAAGTGTAAATAATAGCAGAGTAACACAACAGACAATTCTAGACTTGCAGCAGTTTAGACTCTGCAGCGGAAGGGACAGCATTCCTTCGCTTGTCCCAACTAATTCGCACAGTACTGTATAATGAAGTTTTTCAGCTGTCCCTTCAAATTCATTATAAACAGTTTAACTGTATTTCAACTTGCTTGATATGTCACCTATCATGCATATGCCATTAGAAAGCTTATTATATTCATGATATATTTTTATGCTGAGTGATTAGTGTGCTTGGCTACAGATCAAAGGACCTGGGTTTGAATCCCATGTAAGGCATGGATGTTTGTATTGTCTTTCTGCTGAGATCTCATCTTCCTCACAGACCTACTATGATGTATAAACTGATAGGTTCCTATCAGACCTCTGTGGCAAGCAGCTGCTTAAGAGGATATTTTTTATTTGTATGCATATTTCTATTTGTAATCCTATTACATATATGTATTTTTCTGCAATAGTTAGCTTCATTTTCCATCACAAAATTTTATACTTGGGATTACATAAGAGTATATATGGTCTAGAGATTAACTTTAAAAGTAGGTATGGAAATGTCTGAACATTTCTAAATGTAAAATTTGTCTTTCTAGGAAGTTTTGCATCAGATGGCAAAGGTGATCAAGAAATAAATTGAAAAATATGAACAATAAAGGATATTTATGAAAATGAAGGTCCTTGCAAATTGAATTTTTTAAAATCTAAACTGGTTTTGGACTATTACATATAGCCAGTCCTGACACACATCAGAATACTAGACAATGTCACCATCTTCAGAAAAGAGAAGTGAAGCAACTGAGATGTGCATTTTGAAGTGCATGTTAACAGTTTCTTGCAGAAGCCAGACTTGAAATAAAGATGCTCTGTTTAGAAATGAACACAAGAGAATCTTGCTAATGAGTAGTACAAACAGACAGAGTTTCTTGAAAATAAACTACAGGAAATAAAAATGCAACACTTCCAAGAAATTATGCAAATGTGATGAAATTCAGAGAGGCGGCAGTATATGGAAATGCATGGAAGTGATTAGGTTTGCAGGACGTTCAAAACAATTGGACAGGCATGAGTTGATGTCACAGGTGCAGAGGAGTCAAACACATATAAAGGCAACCAAAGCTCCCTAGTTGACAAAATGTTGTGGAAATTGCTAAAGATGCCCTTACGCAGATATCAAGAGCCGTTCCAACAGTTATCAGATTTCGGGCGTGGGAGAACCATCGGTTTTAGAGAAGCTGATTTGTCGTAGAGAGATGTAGCCAACCTAGATGGCCGGATTCCCAGCACCATCATACACATATAGTGACAGTGGATTCAAGAATCCAGCACACGCCAATAGGATCAGGAAGACAACGTATGACCAAGGAGTGACAGGACTGCCATTTGCAACGACACACCATAGCCATTGTCATGTGCATTGTGTGACAGAATTGTGACTACAACACATCTGTAAAGGGACTGGCAACAATTAACATATTGAATATTTATCCGGTGGATGGTAAACAACATCTTTCACAGTTTTCATTGCGTTTACACCTGACATCCAACAACATTCAAGCATGTCTTCAGTGGTGTTGCCTCAGACAAAACTGGAATGAACAAGAGTGGAGTACTGTGGTGTTCAGTGACAAATCTTGTTTTGTCTTGATCAGCATGACAGTAGACAATGGGTTCACTGTCATCCAGGGGAAAGGAATGCCACCCAGTGCATGCAACGTCGTCACACAGCTCCATCACCTGGTGTTTGGTGTGGGGTGTCATTAGTCAGACATCTCAGTCAGAACTGGTCATCATAAGGGGGATCTCTAACTGCCCAACGATATGTTACCAACATTTTGCAGCCAGTGGCTGTCCAATTTGTTCAGCAGCAAGGAACCTTTTACCAACAAGATAATGCCCATCCCCATACAACCTGCATTAGTCTGCAGCATCTACACGAGTAAAATGTTCAGGTACTACCATGACCAGCACGCTCGCCAGACCTTTCACCTATTGAACACGTCTGGGACATGGGCAGACAGCTCCAACAACACCCAAGAGGCACCAGGTAGGTAAAGTGGTAATTTTCCATTCTTTTTATATTGTAATCAATCGTACATCTCAACATATGCTAACAACTGCCTGCGTTTCAATAAAATGGCATTAATCCTCCCAGTTGATGCAATTTTTTTTTTGTGGTGTATTACAAGCAAAGAGCAATATCATTCTGGTTCTAAGTAGAAAGACTGAGGGAGAGACTGAAGAAGAAGACAACTAATTTATATAAGGAGTCTACAGAAAGGATCAATACACTGACAGTATATTTGTGCATCAAAGAAATGCGAGTTATAGAAGTTTGTGATTGCCAAAGTTCTACTAGGATACAGTACCTAGAGAGAGTGATATGAAGTATTGGACTGCTAGGATTATCTTAGATAATTATCTTTTTAATTATTTCTTATGGGAAATAAGAAATCAGAGTTTGCATCATATTTCACACGAATATAAACCTCAACACAATATGGTATTGTTATATTTATGCTAGAAGTTGCCCATACATCATTTGCAATATTCATTTGAAATTTTGGAATTTTCAACTTTTCCCACCATTAAAGGGCACAATTATGATGTTTGCAAGTTATTTTATCAATTCCTATCTAACCCAAGAAGGAATTTTTCATTTATCTGTAAATACAAGATATTACCAGCTAAAACAAAAAGACATTGATTTTACACTCCCCTTGGTTCTAAGGCGCCAACTTATTGTTCACAATGAAAATTTCATAACCTTCCCATTCCACCACCAAAATTTCAAATTTCTAGCATAAATACATCGTTTGCAATATTCTTTTCATATTTTGGATTCCACTGTTAGAGGACGTAATTATAGCTTTAGGAAGATTCAAAAACTGAAGATAATTTTTCATTAATACCTATCCAACACAAAAATAATTTTTAATTTATCTCTCTGGGTTCAAGCCCTGGAAAAGACATGGCTGTTTGTGTCGTTTCTCTGCTGAGGTCCTGTCATCCTCACAGACCTTCTACTGTGGCATATAAACTGACAGGCTCCTGTCAGACTTCTGTGGCAAGCAGCTGCTTGAGGGGGTATTTATTTATTATTTATAAACAAGAAAAGTTCAATGTCTATAGACAGTCAGACAACAAAGTAGAATCATTATCTCGTTTTCAAAGAAAATGAGATAAAAGTTGTTAAACTTATGCACATTTCATTTAGGTTGAATCAATTTTTAAAGATCTGTAAAATGGAGGGGGAATGTATATACCACAATCCAGTCTCTTGACCCCCCCCCCAGCCCTCTATTTTTTTTCTATATCTGGCTATTTGAATATTTTACATATATATTGATATAATATATGTGTATATCTGGCTATATAATATTTTATGCTATATTGAATATATTCCAACATTCAACAATTGTGGAAGGATTAGTGGCTGAAACTTCACTGAGTAAGAGATTTTAGTTATTAATGACTTTTTGTCCATGGAATGTAATAAAAACAGTTGTATTTACATCAACACTGGGATGGTCGACCACAAGGCACAACAATGAAGCTTTTACTAAACATTTATGCAACATTAGGAAATATTACAAATGCATCTGTAAATTTCAAACTGCATCAAAAAAGAAGTGCCTTCATTGCCACCTTCAGTTTTATTAGCACTTAAACCTTAAAGTGTCCAAAGAGGGTTAACCATATTTTTAAAAAAATATGGTAACTCTCTACCATTTTATATTCTATATTAGCACAAAAATGTCTTATCAACTTATTTTAAAATTAGGCTTTAAGTTCCTTGATTAATCTGCAGTTCACAGTAACAACATAGTGGTTCACGAAGAAACATAGGTTGAGAATATGTGAATAAATGTACCATAAGAATATAACATATAATAAGATGGTTGGAGGTTTTTGCAGAATTGAAAACAAACATGTCGTCTGCTACTAAGATTTGCAGTCATCTCTGAAACCTGCATTTTGATCATTTTGAAGTTTATAAAAAGAGTGGGTATGAAAATAATATTTGTGGGTTTCTTTAAACTATCACGAGGGAAATTGAATTATGTGAATTTTATATATATTGCAAATTAAAAATGTTTTCAATAATGCAGATGATGTACCCTGATCCCTACCAACAGAAATTTTTGTATTTTTATACATTTACAGGTCAGTGCTTTCGTGTTTATTCTTTGGTTTTCTTTCCTACCAGTCTTTCATCATTTAGAGAGTTATTTTTGGGTTTTTAAGTGCAAGGTCAAATTTGTTTAGTGATAAGCTCTAGTTAAAATAGTAGCCTCCGTTAATAATATTTATTTTGGGGTTTTTTTTTTATGTTTGGATAAAAATTTGTTCTTTATCAATAAGCTATAGTTAAAATTGTTGTCTCTGCTGAAATTATTCATTTTTGGGGGCTTTTTTCAAGTGCAGAATGAAAATCTTTTTGTTTAGTGATAAGTTGTGGTAAAATTATTGCCTTTGATGAGATTATTTTGGGGGGCATTTTTCATGTGCAGAGTGAAAATTTGTTAACTATATTCTCTAGTCAAAATAGTTGTGTCCAATGATGTCTTCGAAAATCTAGTCTCTTGGCCCCTTTCCTATTTTACTGGCTTAATTGTGTGTGTCCCTTTCCTTTTTATGGGCTCAATTGTTTCCCCCTTGATTTTTTTCTGGAAGGGGAGTTACTGTGGAAACTATAGTTCCAGTTTAGGCTACATCCTTTCCCAGTTAACGGGCTTTGCTGCAATACTCCTCTACACTATAGCCAATTCACAGTCCACATTATTTAAAGTTTAGGCAAAAGCAAAATAGAAAATAATGATTTAATCTCCAAAATATAAACTTGATCCAATTTAAGAAGAAAAAAAAACCTGCTGGTTATTTTGCAGTTTGGATTACTGGAAAAGGACATAACTTTAACTGGAACCTGTAATTCCAGCTATATTAACCAGTAACCCAAACTGCAAAATAACTTAAGATTTTTATGATTGTGCTGACTCATTATCAAGGTTGTGCTTTTTATTTCTCTGTGACATATACTAACAGTTATCCCCTCATTTTGTGAAAGTTGCTGAAGTTCTTTTTACTCATTCCTAAAAGCTTAAATGTATAAATACACTTTGAAGCCTCACTATCATTTTAGGGATTCTTTTTATCCATTTCAGCACTCATATTTATACTACTTTAGCCTAGTTTGACAATTTGATAGCAATTTTATTTCATTATTAACAAGAAGAGCAAATTTAGCTATTTCATCAGCTTGCAAGTCTGCCACTACAGTTGACTAATAGCTATTGTAAACTTACTTTAACAATACTTTTAAATTTTTTTATTATTTTACAATACTTTAAAATTGTATAAAAAATATGCAAGCTAAGGAAACAAATGGAGAAAACAACAGCATTTTTAACAGCACTTGTGCACATTATATTTCTTAAAGTTAAAGAAAGTGAAATCTGATAGTTCTTCAAAATTTGACTTATAGAAACACTATTTAAAATCATGCTTATGGGAATATGTAGCCTGCCAGGATGAACAAATTTCATAGCAGGATCTGAATGTTTAATGAAATTTAACTACATTATGAAATAAGGGATATGTATATAACATAAATGTTAATTACATTAATACAAATGCAAGCTTCACAGCCTGAAAGATTAGATATATTAGCAGGAGTTCAGTGTTACATGATATAATCTACGACAAATTAGATATCAAAAATACACTGTTTACAGAAAAAAAATACCTTACTATCACATAACGGCTTTAGAAGAACTTGAATCGGTTTTATAAGCAAGTACACAAAAAATATCAGTATCTGAGATTAAAAGCACTAACATCAGTAAGGATCATCATTTTACGAAACATTGCTACAGTGTCAATTAAAAAGCAAGGTATGTGTTCTTTAAACCTTAAAACTTACTTACATGATGATTTTTCGATTCTTCCAATACCTTACATCAACGCCCGCCATGTTTGTTTAATTTCATACAACTTTTTCATACTCTCGCACCAACCTCGCACACAAAAGCCAGGTTACCAGAAGCAATATATCGGAGAAATATATTTTTTTAATAAATAAAAAATACTACATATAAGCCAGACCTGGGTAACAGAGCAATAAAAAAAACTATAATAATATTCTGAATTTTACACATTCCTTTAAGATTTTTTCACAAAATATTTTTAAGCGTATTATTAAATGATTTTGCTTATTCATATCACTCACCAAAATAATTTATAATTTTTTTTAATAAACTTATTTTCTTGTTTCCTTAAAAACGTAATATTTTTAAAAACGTATCTATTATATATTAGAAATTTATGTTGTTGTTTTTAATAGACAACTTTTCTTGAGGCACTTTAAAAATCTAGTTTTTTTTTCTAGTGCTTTTCACTAAGTTTGAGCTGCCTAGCCTATATCGAAATGGTACGTATATCTAAGTATCAGCTAAACATACGAGTCAATAATTAATAATTTCATTCATTTAACACCACAGTTATCATAAAGGAGAAGTAAATATAGCATTGCCAACAAAACGTGACCCAGGCTACTTCTCTGCCGACTGCCATTTTGGTGGCAGAAGACTGGACCTTACAAGTAATTCCTACGTATTTAACAAACTTAAATATTTTTAATTGGTATTAAAATGAATATATCTAATGTCAGATAAATCTGGATAATACTGGAATTAAACAAGTGTTTTTCACTTTCATTTATAAGGATATTTATTATTCTTCCAACCCTATGAGGTCTAATGGTTAGCTTTCCTGATGACTACTACCAGTAGGGCATGTCCTTATCTAAATGTTTGTACTTTGTTAAGAGAAACCACGATGTGCCTAATATAGCTTCTCGGTTATCTCCGTCCTCTGTGTAGGTAACTACCTTCTGCCCTTCTTACAAAATAAATTTTGATTTGAACTCTGAAGGATAGAATTTGCCACAGAAATTGATTCGAAATAGTCCTTTACTGCAATAAAGGAATGGAAATGTATTAAATTAAGCAATTGCGAGCAAATGAAAAGGTTTGCATATTCCAACAATATAGTTGCTTCACTTTGAAAACGAAATTCACATTGAAATTGTTGGTCGAAATGCTTTCAAAAGAAACATTTAATATGAAGTGACCTACCTATATTAGATAGCGACTATAACTGTCCTATTACTATTTATTGTTTCTTGTACACAATGCGCTTTATGTTATTGAAATATGAGTAAAATAAAAATCAGCTATCAGTTAAAAGGGGATTTCATAAAAGCAAAATATGACAAATAGTTCTAAAAAAAGTTATTGTTTCCTTTCAGAGTTCTATTGCAGAAATTAATGGAAGCCCAAGATTTTACCATCTTGCGAAGGAAACGAAATTTTAAAAGGCATTTTATCTACAATTCTGAAATGAAATTCGAAAAAACTAAGGTGAATATAAAGGCTAATACGAACTTAAAGGAACCACATTTTGGTGGCGAACTTCATTCCTGTTATAATATTTTGTTCCCGAGTTGACAACAGAAAAATGTTCATAATGTTCTCCTTTACTATAAATGTGTTTAACACACCGTTTTCAGGAATGTTTTTCGAATATCTCTTTCACTAAAAGAATTTTCACAATCGTACCAAAATATTTGTTAGAGTAAAAGCATAATTCCTACAAGAATTGTTACAAATTCCGAGGAAAATATAAAGATACGCTTTAACCTTGGAAATGTACACTAGGAATGGTCAGAGAAATCAGTTATACTGTGTCATCAACCAGCCCATGAAGTAAACATATCTTTAGATATTATTTATCACCAAGAGGAATTATGTATCTATAAAACATATACGAAAAACAAATAATGATCACAACATATCATCAAATAATGCTCAGGGAAGGTTGGGGGAGGGGACTTTTATTGTTTTGGGATTTATGTCACACGAAATGCGAGTGATCCATTCAGTTAAGAGTCTTTACTGCTTTTGTAGCATGCAGTTGTTTTCAGTCTTTTATGCACACACATGGCTCAAGTATGTGGCTTGAATCTGAATTCTGAATCTTTGAATCTTTGAATCTGAATTGATACCTTCCTCAAAATGCCACACTGAAGTGGAGTAGTCAACCGATGGACTATCAGGGGCGGTCATATGTCTTCAGTTTGCAGGGGCCATTGAGGGAAGTATGAAGTATTTTCCCTGTAAGGCAAATGAAAAACGCTGAAAGGGAATTTTTTATTTTGTTTCGTTTTCAAAGTCATGTGCGTTCTGAAGTAAATGGAAAGATAACTATTTCTTTAATATTATTATCGATGAAAAATTAATCGAATTAAAAAATTATCGATGATTTTAATAAGTGTTCATCGAATTATGTTCTGCCGAACTTCGGTATTCTGCGGAGCATTTCCAAGGGTTCAGTATAGAGATTCCAAGGTTTAATATTTTATAATCTTAAACCTTGGAATCTATGTACTGAACCGTTGGAAATGCTCCGTTAAGAAAATTAGCACGCTTGGCTACTGATCAAAGAGATCTGGGTTAGAGGGCTTGCTAAGGCCAGGATGTTTGTGTCGTTTTTCTGCTGACGTCTCGCATTCTTCACAGATCTTCTAAAAAAATAAATACCCCCTCAAGGCAGCTGCTTGCCACACAGGTCTGACAGGAGGCTGTCAATTTAATACGCCATAGTAGAAGGTCTGTGAGAATGGCGGGACCTCAGCAGAAAAACAGCACACACATCCATGCCTTACCCAGGGCTCGAATCCAGGTCCCGTAGATCAGTAGCCAAGTGTGCTAACCACTCGGCCACGTCTACTATGGTGTTATTAAACTGATAGGTTCCTGTCAGACCTCTGTGGCATGCATCTGTTTGAAGAGGTTTTTTTTTTTACTTTTAATGTTATAAGAAGTAATGTTAGCTTAATTCTGGGAGCTATGCTGAAGTATTTTCATCAGTGAACTTTTTATGATTCAAATTAACTTATAAAAATAGCTAATACTAACTAGTTAACTAATAGATCACGCTGATTTGCCGGTGACAAAATTTGGAATATACCTTTTATAATATAGAATTAAAAATATTTATAATAATAATAATAATAATTCATTATTTAATTGGAATAAAGTGAAAGTACAAGTTATAAAAGGGAACAATATGAAACGAAATATGATCCTTCATTAAGTGATTATTAAATCAATGTAGGTTACAAGAGACAATAAAAATGGTTATTCGATATGATATTTACTTTTTTTAATTCGTTTTGGGAAAGAAATTAATTTAATTTTTGATAAATTTTCGATTTTTTTAAAAATTTCTTCTTTTAATGTAGAGTTTTTTATTACGGTATTCACAATAACAATCGCAATAAGAAATATGTTTCCCAGCCCATGGAGTAAACTGTTTTCTTTTGTTCCATTGAATTATTCTCTTATCATTAATTAAAGAACTGACAGATTCAATGCCTTCGTAATGCAGATGTTAGCAAAATATGTAGAATAAAACCTTACCAATTGAAATTGACAGGGTGAAGAGGTAGTCCGAATTAGTGAAAGTCACAATTTTAGAATATAGTTAAGCATTTTCAAGTTGTAGTTCATAAAAACATGCAAATTTATTCATCATTCATTATGTTATCGGACATATTATGTTATTCATATGTATTCATCATGTTATTAGGACAGAAATATGACGACAGGAAAACCAATATTTTATGAAAATGCGTTGGGTTGGGTTGTTTTACCTCTGAGCGGCACTTTTTTGCACACCATGGGCTAAATGGCCAGGTCACATGGACCCTGAAGTCTCAGAGAAGGTTGGGGAAGGGGACCCACTGGAACATCTGTTGGGAGACAGATGGTAACCTCCCATCAAGGCCATCCAGCGTGTTCTTTATAGCTCTCCTGCACACAGGGCCACGGCTTAACGTCACATCCGATGGACGGCGGCCTTTCCAAGCCCATCGGTGTCCCCTACTGACCGAGGCAGGGCGGGGAATTTTGCGGAGATAAATCTCAACGCTGACCCAGCTGGGACTCGAACCTGGGAACTACAGATTACGAACCTGGCACGCTACCGACTGAGCCACCCCCGCCCATGAAAATGCGTATGTGTATACAGGGTGAATCTGAAAAAGTGGGCAAAACTTTACGGGGTGGTAGAACGCAGCTATACGAGCAATATTCGTCCTAGAAAGTATGGGCGGAACGCAAACGGCGAGCCGCTAGGTGGCGTTGGAAATGGTATAAAAGGGTCAGTCCTCGCAACCAACGGCATTTCTACTGTGGATTGCTGAGAGGATGGCTGGTTATACTAACCACGAAATGGCAGATATGCACTTTGTGTACGGTGTGGCGGACGGGAATGCAAGTGAGGCACAGAGTATCTCCTCTGCTTCGTGTGTTCATTCTTTACCTTTTAACTTCTCACCGCTTGCGTTCCGACCATACATTCTATGACGAATATTGCTCGTATAGCTGCGTTCTACCACCCCGTAAAGTTTTGCCCACTTTTTCAGATTCACCCTGTATATGTTGGGTTGTTTTACCTCTGAGCGGCACTTTTTTGCACACCATGGGCTAAATGGCCAGGTCACATGGACCCCGAAGGCTCAGAGAAGGTTGGGGGAGGGGACCCACTGGAACAGCTGTTAGGAGACAGATGGTAGCCTCTCGTCAAGGCAATCCAGAGTGTTCTTTATAGCTCTCCTGCACACGGGGCCACGGCTTAACGTCCCATCCGACGGACGGCGGCCTTTCGAAGCCCATCGGTGTCCCCTACTGACCGTGGGCAGCGCGGGGAATTTTGCAGAGATAAATCTCAATGCTGACCCAGCTGGGACTCGAACCTGGGAAATACAGATTACGAACCTGGCGCGCTTCCGACTGAACCACCCCCGCCCATGAAAATGCGTATGTGTATACAGGGTGAATCTGAAAACGTGGGCAAAGCTTTACGGGGTGGTAGAACGCAGCTATACGAGCAATATTCGTCATAGAAAGTATGAGCGGAACGCAAACGGCAAGCCGCTAGGTGGCGTTGGAAATGGTATAAAAGGGTCGGTCCTCGCACCCAACTGCATTTCTACCGTGGATTACCGAGAGGATGGCTGGTTATACTAACCACGAAATGGCGGATATGCACTTTGTGTACGGTGCGGCTGACGGGAATGCAAGTGAGGCACAGAGACGTTACCGCGACCGGTTTCCAATGAGATGCACTCCAGATCGGAAAACCTTTGAGCGTTTGCATCGGCGGCTGTGTGAAACTGGATCCTTCGCTGTGGCCAAGCAAGTCGCAGGGCGTGAAAGGAGTGTCAGGACGCTGCAACTTGCAGAGGACATTCTGCATAGGGTGGAAGAGCGACTGGGATGTAGCACGCGAGCGGTTTCCCCGTGCAGTACACGTGTCCCAATTGTCGGTTTGCCGTGTGCTACAGGAGGAAGGAATACACCCCTATCGTACGCAGAAGGCACAAGCATTGTCACTGGCGGACTATCAGCCACGTGTCGATTTCGCACGTTGGTACATCCAGCAGAATGCAGCGCAGCCGGATTTTGGTGCACGTGTTCTGTTTACGGACGAGTGCACTTTCACCCGTGAGGGCGTTTTGAATACCCACAATTCACACACGTGGGCATCTACGAACCCGCATGCCACACGTCCTCATTCGTTCCAGCAGCGGTTCTCCGTAAATGTTTGGGCAGGGATCCTCCATGACCATTTGGTTGGCCCATACCTCCTGCCACACCATCTGGATGGCAAATTGTATAACACATTCCTACGAGAGGTGTTGCTGGAGCTGCTGCATCCGATTCCAACCCCCAGCAGGTCGAGAATGTGGTTCCAGCACGACGGTGCGCCTGCACACTTTAGCTTAGATGTGCGGAACACTTTACCTGCAACGTTCCCAGGGCGATGGATTGGTCGGGGTGGTTCCATAGCTTGGCCACCAAGATCGCCGGATCTCTCGTGTTTGGACTTTTTCCTGTGGTGCCATATGAAAAGCCTAATCTACGAGTGCCCCATTGAAACCGATATGGATCTAGTCGCCAGGATCGCCGTTGTTGCCGGCGATATTCGGGAAATGCCTGGTGTCTTCGCAAATGTGCGTCGGTCCCTATCCCGCAGGTGTGAAGCCTGCATTACAGCTGGTGGCAGCTCTTTCGAGCAATTTCTTTGAGCATGTACCTCAATTACATTCCTATTAATAAAATGTTTTCTGAAGTATCTCCTCTCCTTCTTGTGTTCATTCTTTAAATGTGACAGTGGAAAACTACCTTTTAACTTCTCACCGCTTGCATTCCGACAATACATTCTATGACGAATATTGCTCGTATAGCTGTGTTCTACCACCCCATAAAGTTTTGCCCACTTTTTCAGATTCACCCTGTACTGTATATATATATATACAGGGTGATTCAAAACCCTTGGGCAAATCTTTAAGGGGTGATAGAACACACCTAAACAAGCACTTTTTGTCATACAACACATGGTCGGAACTGAAGCGGTGAAGCACTAGAGGGCCTTTCCAGTGAATACTTATAAGCGCTGGTTTTCGCACTCGTCATCATTTCTACCATAGGTTGCAGAACGGATGGATTGTTTCATGAATCAGAAGAAGGCGGACATGCATTTCACGTATGGAGCTGCAGACGGGAATGAGAGGGAAGCTCAAGACTGTACCGGGAGCTCTTTCTGACCAGATGTGTGCCTGATTGTAAAACCTTTCAGCGATTGAACCGGTATCTGTGCGAAACGGGCTCCTTTGTCAGCAGCTTGCAGGATACAGGGCGTGCAAGAAGTGTGAGGACAGACGTGTTACAGAGGAAATTCTACATAGGGTGGAGATCATCCCGAATGTAGCATGTGAGCAATTTCCCATGCCGTAAATGTGCTCCAGTCGACGGTGTGGCGAGTTCTACGAGACGAACGATTACACCCCTACCATACACAGAGGGTGCATGCCTTGACACCTGCAGATTATTGGCTACGTGTGGATTTTGCACAGTGGTTCCTGCAGCAGACTGCAGCGCAACCGGACTTTGATACATGTCTTATTCAGTGACGAATGCACCTTTACATGTGAGGGCATTTTTAATACCCACAATTCACATGTGTGGGCCACCAGTAATCCACACGCCATATGTACACATTCGTACCAGCAGCATTTCTCCATAAATGTTTGAGCTGGAATCCTCCATGATCATTTGATTGGCCCATACCTTCTGCCAGCCCGACTGAAAGGGGGAACGTACCTCGTATTTTTACAAGAAGTCAGGCCAGAATTACTGAACCCTGTTCCAGCAAACATTCAAACAGGTATGTGGTTCCAACACGATGGAGCGCCACCCCATTTCACTGTGGATGTGTGGAACACCTTGGATGCGACATTTCCAGGACACTGGGTTGGTCGTGGTGGTCCCATCGCTTGGCAGTCATGATTGCCCGATCTCTCATGTCTGGACTTTTTCCTATGGGGCCTCATCTACGATATCCCCCTCGATTCCAATGAAGACCTTGCTGCCAGATTTTCTATTGCCGCTGTTGCTGTACGAGAAATGCCTGGTGTTTTCGCCCATGTACTCCGATCACTGCATCGAAGGTGTGAAGCCTGCATTAATGTTGGTGGTCGCTCTTTTGAGCAGTTTCTGTAATTTGTTCAATAAAATTCTATGCTTTCTGTTCTGTAATTTCTGCAATTGTTTCAAACCTCTTTTGTCATTCTTGTGTTTCTTCATTTCCTGACACAGCAGCTGCTAACCCCAGCGCTTCACCGCTTGAGTTCCAACCATGCATTGTATGACGAAAAGTACTTGTTTAGGTGTGTTCTATCACCCCTTAAAGTTTGACATAAGAGTTTTGAATCAATCTGTATATACGGTTTCACACCTTGAATACAAAAAAGCCAAACGGATGTAACCCCGACTTTGTCAAAGCTTCTCAATCCACGAATGTTTCTCATCAAACGAATAGAGCACTCTCGTTCCGTATGATGAGAACTAAAAATGTCATTGGAATAGAATCTTTTATAAAATTAATAATTTCCACACATTTTGCTTGTTTAATATATCCCTTTAAATTTTTTTGGAAATAGTTTCTAGCATATAGAAATTTTCATGTCTCAACAGAAAGAAAATATTCAACAAATTATTGAATTCAATCATTTGCTCTCTTAACGTCTAAATTATTTTTCTGCAACAGTTTGCTTAAATGTAAAGTAATAGCAAATATTTCACTTAATAAATGCAATGTGATAATAAAATCGCAAGTTGATATTGCTAATATTAGGGTTTGAGCTCTGCCGTCAGATACTCTATCATTCCAGCGATATCTTGGTTAATGCTTCTAAAATTTGATTCTTATTTGTTTTAAATTGCAAAACTGCATCATGGTGCTCAATCCACCTCGATTTGCACAGGCTGGTAAGTTGACCCTCTATCATGTTTTAAAACAAAGTTTCGTTTATAAGATGACGAAAAAATGCAATGGTTTTTTGCATTACACCGACAGCATTTCTAACGCATTGGACACTGGAACATTTTGAACACTGGAACATTAGAGCAAGGACATCTTAATGCATGTTTCAGTGATTTCTGAATATCTTGAAAGGCTCTTTTTTTGTTTCGAAGCCATTACACTGCAACCATTTGTGCAAATGCTCAAGCAATTTTCCAATGGCAAATTCATTTGCTTTATCATCCACTGTTTTCCTAAAGCAAACCCACAATTCACATTGAAAGTGCTGAAAAACTAGAGTTCGTCCATGCGCAGAAAGAATTCAGTCCTAGACTAACAACAACCGTTCTGTTGCATTGCCCCTGTAAGTACATTTCACAGCAGAGCGTGTATCTGAAAGTGAGTGGCCATAGGAACAATTCAGCAGCAAACCAGTTGTTGGTAGTGTAGGATTGAATTTTCTCTGGGCATGTGCGAACTCTGGTTTTTCGAGCACATTGCTTTTGAACAACAGTGGATGATAAACTCGAATTTCAGGCAAAGATAATGTAAAGAGAAGAATGAATGCTTCCATAGAGGCAACTGTAAAGCACTTTTGACTACAGCACCACAAGAATGCAGATACACGTGCTGTTCTGCAGGAACGCTGCTATTCGTGATCTCAGGCGTTAAGCTACTGACATATTTTTTTAGTGAGAATTTTAAATTTGGCGGCTGTTGTTGTTTGTGTCTTAATGTTTATGTTTTTTAGTATGGATTATAAGCATTTGGGAATGTTTTTGCATCGTATGAAATATAATTTTTTTTTCCTTTCCCTTTTATTTTCTCCTTTAGCACTTTTATATATGGGTTGTTCCTGAAAGGAAATATTAGTAAAATCTTGATTGATACAATTTTTAATAATATGTGTAGTTTTCAAATGCTTTGCTTTGCTTACTAACCCTACCAGCTTCCTTTCTCCATCTTTTCTGCTGTGTTCAACAAATTTATTTGAAAACAGGTTTTTTTTTGACATGATGATTGTTTAATTTTTTGTTCTCCCATACAATCGTTCCCGAATTTGGTTTATATTTATTTAGTAAATCTTCATTCCATATAACAAACTGAACACTCTAAAATGCATACATAAATCTTCATTCCATATAACAAAATGAACACTCTAAAATGAATACGTAAACCTTTCTCATTTGTATAATTTTAACAGCACCGAATTTTTATAAATTGTTTACATATGCAATAAATGTAATTAAAATACAAAAAAAGCACAGAAAATTTAATAAGTGAACAAAGAAAATTTATTTAATATCATACATTCATTTCAACTGAGATCACAGCATGAGAAGTTGGCTTCAATAGATTATGTCAATGGGTATAAATTTCATTTGCATCTTTTCCAAAAATATCAAACCTCTCTTTCAAATTTTGTAATTATAAAGAAATGATAAGATAGTAAAATAATGCACTTTTCATGTGAATTGCAAATACACTGAAAATATAACCATAATTCCTTGCTGCTTTGCAATTGTGACGAGGGAGATTCTTTGGAATCGCATCATGCCTGCGCTTACTATGCTGCATGGCCAGCACTCTTCTGCGGCAGGAGCAGGATCAGAGTCCGCGGTATGAACAGGATTGAAGTCCGCAATAAACGAAGATTTATGATAACAAAAGTTTACTTAATCGTTAATTATGAAAAACTGATAATCAGTCTGTAAGCATAAATCATTTATCAATGCCAGATATACTTCTGAAATCAACCCTACAATTACAGAGAGAATAGCAACAAGTTCTGCTTGGCACGTTACAAGTCATCGCCTGCCATAGGTAAAACTTAAATGGTACCTGCTTAAGGTAAACCACGTGCATCTGGTATGGAAGATTGCATTTGGAAAACTACATCTATATTGTTACAAATCAAGCTTTTACTAGCTTTTTTTTGTTGGAGTGTCAAATATGTTAAATAAAAATGCTGAAGGAGATAAAAAAACATTGAACATACCTGAAATTCGAGATTATCATCCGCAGTTTTTCCGAAGTAACGAGCTGAAAATCTACAGTTAGTTCGTGCATGCGCAGAGCAATTCAGTCCTAGACTAACAACAACCTGTTGGCTGCATTGTCCCTGTTAGCACATTTCACAGCAGAGCATGTATCTGGAGCTCAGTGGTGGTAGCAGCAACTTGGCTCCGTATATAAGATGCCTTTCATTCTTCTCCTTATATATTTTTTTCTGGTATGTTGCATGTTTTTTCCCCTTCAGCACTTTTATTTGATATATTTGTTACTCCGAACAAATGTTAGGAAAAGCTTGATTGTTATATAGATGCAATTTTCCAAATGCAAACTTGCTTACCAGATGCACGTGGTTTACCTTAATCCGTGCTGCCATGTTGGTAGTTTACACAGGAGATGACTTATAACATGTCAAGCGGTACTTGCTGCTATTCCCTCTGTAATTGTAGGATTAATTCCAGAAGTATATTTAGCATTCATAAATGATTGATGCTTACAGATTCATTATCAGTTTTTCATAATTAGTGATTAAATAAACTTTCGTTATCATAAAACTACGCTGTTGTGGACTTCGGTACTTTTTGTACCTTGGACTCCAGACCAGCACCTGTCGCAGAACAATGCTTACCATGCGACATAGTAACCAGCATACTGTGATTCCAAGGAGTCTTCCTCACTACAATCGCCAAATCTGCAAGGAATTATGGATTATATTTTCAGCGTATTTGCAATTCATATGGAAAGTGCATGATTTTACTATCTTATCATTTCTTTATAATTACAAAATTTGAAAGAGAGGTTTGATATTTTGAAAACGTTGCAAATTAAGTTTATACCCATTGACATAATCTATTGAAGACAAATTCTTATGCTGTGACCTCTTGGAATGAATATACACTATAAAAATAAAAATAAATACCCCCTCAAGCAGCTGCTTGCCACAGAGGTCTGACAGGAGCCTGTCAGTTTATATGCCACAGTAGAAGATCTGAGAGGATGGCAGGACCTCAGCAGAAAACAAGACGAACATCCATGCCTTACACTGGGGCTCGAACCCAGGTCCCGTAGATCACTAGCCAAGCGCGCTAACCACTCGGCCACGGGACGGCACAGGAAATTAAAAATGCAACACTTGAAAGAAGTTATGCAAATGTGACGAAATTTAGGGAGGTGGTAGTATATGGAAATGCATGGAAAAGATTAGGTTTGCAGGACGATCGAAACGTTTGGACAGCGTGAGCTGACGTCATAGGTGTGGAGCAATCAAACACAGATAAAGGCAACCAAAGCTTCCTGGTTGATAAAAACGTTGTGGCAATTGTTCTAAACTGCTAAAGATTCCCTGATTCAGTGTCAAGAGCCGTTCCAACAGTTAACAGATTTTGAGCATGGAACAATCATTGGCCTTAGAGAAGCTAGTTTGTTGTACAGAGATGTGACCAACCTTGCTGTCTTCAACCTCAGCACCATCGTATACATATGGCGCCAGTGGGTTCAAGAAGGATCCAGCACATGTGCACAAGGATCAGGAAGACGATGTATGACCACAGAGCGACAGAACCACCATTTGCGATGCATGGCATTGTGTGAAAGATTCACGACTACAACGCAACTGCAAAGGGATTGGCAAAAGATAACACATCGAATACCTATCAGGCAGAAGGTAAACAACAGACTTTTGCAGTTTCCATTGCGAGCCTATCGTCCGGCACTGCATTAGCTCCTCACATCTGCCCAGATGCAAGCACGTCTTCAATGGTGTAGCTTCAGACAGAACTGGAACGAACAAGTGCAGTAAAATGGTGTTTAGTGACGAATCTCGTTTTTGTCTTGGTCAACACGATTGTAGATAATGTGTTCGCCATCATCCAGGGGAAAGGAACGCCACCCAGTGCATGCGACATTTTCATAACTCCAGCACCTGGTGTCTTGGTGTGGGGTGCCATTAGTCGGACATCTCGGTCAGAACTTGTCATCATAAGAGGATCTCTAACTGCCCAACGATATGTTAACATTTGCACAACATTTGCAGCCAATGGCTGTCCATTCGTTCAGTAGCACGGAACATTTTACCAGCAAGATAACGCCCCGTCCCTTCACAGCCCACATTATTCTGCAGTATTTACATGAGCAAAATATTCAGGTACTCCATGGTCAGCATTCTCACCAGACCTTTCACCTATTATTGAATACATCTAGGACATGATGGACCGATAACTCCAACAACACCCAAGAGCTGCGCCACCAACTGTCGCTGACATGGAACAGTGACTTCGCACTATTTGGTGTTCTATCCTTCAGAAGGACATTATAGAGGTGTACGATAGCGTTCCCCACCGTGTTCATGAATGCATTGCTGCACAGGGTGGTTCAACAGTATACTAATTTGACCACTTTACCAGGTAGGTAAAGTGGTAATTTTCCGTATTTTTTTTGATAATGCAATCAATAACAGATGCCTGCATTTCAATAAAATGGCATTAATCCTTCCAGGCGTTACACCTTTTTCCTGTGGTGTATGATATTAAATAAATTTTCCCAGTTCACTTCTTAAATTTTGTGTGTTTTTTAATTTAATTGCATTCACTGCATATGTAAACAATTTATAAAAATTTGGTGATGTTAAAATTCTAAAAAGGAGAAAGATTTACGTAGAGATTTTACAGTGTTCAGCTTGTTATGTGGTATGATGATTTGCTAAATAAATATAAAACAAATTCAGGAAGAATTATATGACAACAAAGAATTAAATAATCATCACGCGAAAAAAAATGTTTTTCAGATAAATTTTTTGAACACAGCAGAAAAGGGGAGTGAGGGAGATGGAGGAATTAGTAAGGAATGCAGTTCATTTGAAAGTTATATATATTATTAAAAGTTGTATCAATCAAGATTTTACTAATATATTTCCTTTCCAGAACAACCCATACTTAAAAGTCCTGAAGGTGAAAAAACAAACAAACGAGAAAAACAAGATATTTCATGCGATGCGAAAATATTCCGAAATACTTATAATACATATTTCAGAAAACTTAAAAACAAACATAAACTTTACACATTTACACTCGATTCATATGCGAATCTAAAAGTTGTCATAGAAACAAACATGCAAGTACCTTAGCGCTTGAGATCACGAATAGCAACTTCCCTGCAACACAGCATAAGTATCTGCATCCTTGAAGGACTGCAGTGAAAAGTATCTCACATTGTGCGTATGCAAGCTTTCATTCTTCTCTTTACATATTCTTTGCCCCAAGTACATCAAGAAGGACTAGAGGATTATGATAGGTTCACCTTTCATAACATTATTGTGTGACAAAAAATGCACTGAGAGTAGGAACAGTATTTACCATCCCATAGAAGACTGAAAGAATAATTGAGATCTTTTTTAACGGTTAGTTGGTGTTGGGGTTCTGAGTGCGCCAGGGATTTGCCTTCTCGGAGAAAAAATCGCTGGTTTCTGAAATCAGAAAATAAAACACTTTCGAGTCTCTTGTAAGGGGCCATGACCAGAGGATCTAGGAGGCTCTGCATAACCCATGGTCCCCTCCTTATGACCGCCATTGCCACAGATTAAGTAGCCAGCACAGATAGACGTCTTCCATAGAAATCCATTTTGATTCGATTTCACAAAATCGACGCTTGTACTTCTATCGAGCGTCTGCCCAATTAAATTTGTTCCAAATAGTAATATATGACTATGATTTTAAAATTACAAAAATAGGTATTATTTCTTAAAAGCTAGCCATCTTTTTATAATATCTTAATAAATAAATTTTTTGATTTCCTTTTTTTTCTTTGTAAAAGACAATAAAAAAAAGCATATAATAGTCAGATATAAAGTGAAAAACAAGATGTCCCCACAATTGGAAAGCTATCTGGAAAATGAAACTTACAGGCGATTGGCGATGCAAGCAGTGGTCCATGCTAACTAGTTATTCTGTGCATTAATCAATCATTAGTTATTTTAAAACGGTTCATTTACACTCGATTCAGTTAAAACATGAAATATTTTTTGCTCAGTGCAAGGTAAAAATGTGTTATTATTCTGCCCTTCTGGTTTTAGTGAGACACTGTGAGTATGGCAGAGCTGATCACAATGTCTGCACTACAGAATAGTCTGCAGTCACTTTGTAGAATTATAATATTAAACAATTTCGCGCTTTTTATTCTCTGGAGATATGTGTATCCATTCATTCTGCGATGATGAGAAAAGCAATTTTATTATTTTACGGGAATAAGAAACAAGAATCAAGTCCGTGTTGAAAATAAAATTCTTCAAGATTTACGATCTCATCAGAGATAACAAATTCAGTATTGCCAATTTAGAGGTAAGAAAAAAGCTAGATCAAGCTGTAAAAACATTTTGGCATGAAGAAAAAAACTAATTTTTTTTATTGTTTTAGAAACTATATTTTCTTTAGATAGCAACTTTTGTTGTGCAGTAAAGCCTATATTCGAGTATTGGGCAGGTTTAATCTCTCTACTTTATACTATTAGAGCATGATTTAAAAGTAAAATGAATTTAGGAATTTAATTTAACCAAAAAATAATTTTTAAATGCAGTTTAAAAAATATCTAAATATAACGGAAAAAGCCATTATTTTTATTTAAAAAAATACAAATTTAAGAATTTTTAAGCGAAACAGCTGCAAAAAAGCTATATCTCACTCGAAAAAAAAAGCGGAGTTGGCAACACTGAACAAAATCAGTTTCTAATTTTATTAAGTTCAGAAAGTCAGACTGGTTTCCATTTCACTTTGAAAAATCTGTAGGTTTATCATGTTCGTCTTCACTTTCAGTTTTTCACGTGCTCCAGCACAAAAATCATTGTCACATTCAATATCATTTTGGCACATATCTTTTCCTTTGATTTCAATTGCAATTGTGTTGCTTTTTCTAACATTTGATCGCAATTGTAATTCGCTCAGGAAAAGCAAACAATATAACCTGTTAAAGCAAGTACATTCACGATGCACAATAAATAAACTCGACATGACCGAAAATGTGGAATACCCTACCATTAGACTTATAACATATTACTAATAAAATTTACTTTAAAAAGAAGCTAAAATATTTTTATTTTTGGGACAAATTTAAATAATTTATTAATTTATATTTTGCCACTTCCATACCTGAACGGCTATTAAGATATATTGTTCAGTTCTCTACCATGGTACACTATGCCTGTTGAAGCATTTCACAATTATCTAATATAACTATATCAAAGTTTCTTTAGTATGTTTATAGCACAATAGTTTATTTTTTTTATTAGTTGGCATCACTCTCAAATAATTCACTTGATTTACGAAATTTACAATTTTTTCAAAAAGCAGCCTACAGACTGGTTTGTAAAGTTTTCTTATGTGACTCTTGGTCAAATGTATCAAATATATAGAACCTTATCATTGCAAGTACTGAATATTTGGTATCTATGCAAAAAAGTGCAATGTTCTTGAAAGATTTTTCTTTAGTTTTCTGGTAATTTCTAATGACATTTGACCGAATAAACTGTTATTATTAAATGACGATGCCCTTAGGAGAGTGCCTAATTGGGATTGGTATTTATATCGTTATTGGTTGCCTTTTTTAAACAAAAACTTTTCCCCCACATGTTTTCAGAACGCATCATTGACCAGTACGGAAACATTTTCATGTTAGCAGTTCCTTTTCACACCATTATAATATAATATTTTTCAATTCTTTCGGAAAAAGAAAAGTACAAAGAATTTTAAAAATTCGTAACGTCGGTATGGTGTATAATTTTTTCCCTCCGTTTTAGTGATCTTGAAAAAAATTTTCTTGCAAAATATGGGACTTTTTTTTCAAGATAAAATTTTAATATATATTACGTTAACTAAGAATTTGTTTTCAAATTTATTTTTCGTTTCAAACTAACGGTTTGGCCGAACTAGTTCAAACCCGTGGATAACCCACTGCACATATATTTAATAAATATAATTATTTTATATTTGATTTCTTTGTATAAAATTGTTTCATAATATCATTGAACGTACCGAAAATCGGAATTCCAATTTTGTTGAAACGAAAAACGTAACGGAAACGTAACTGAAGGTGTAACGAATATTTTTTCTATCGTTTGCCAACACTGGTTCGAAACGTGAGAATAAATAGGTGCTGCCATCTGGCGTTGTAACAAATTACCACCTGACATTATTCCAATATATAAATTAATCCACAGATCAGGGGCAGTCATAAGTCTCTAGTCCAGTGGTTCTCAACCTTTAATGCTTCACGTACTCCCTGGAAATGTGTATGAAACTGGCGTACCCCTTGTATAGATAGATAAAACTATAGTTATAGTACAACAATGGTTATTTTTACTATGTTACTAGCTCTAGTGACTTTTGAGTTCCCACGGCGTACCTCAAAAAATTTTTACCTTGTACCCCACGTTGAGAACCCCTGCTGTTGGGGACCATTTACAAGCGTATTGAGGATATTTGCAGTCAAGAAATGATACTTTGATTTTACTACTATATTACTTAATAATTGAGATCTTTTTTAACGGTCAGTTGGTGTTGGGGTTCTGAGTGCGCCAGGGATTTGCCTTCTCGGAGAAAAAATCGCTGGTTTCTGAAATCAGAAAATAAAACACTTTCGAGTCTCTTGTAAGGGGCCATGACCAGAGGATCTAGGAGGCTCTGCATAACCCATGGTCCCCTCCTTATGACCGCCATTGCCACATAGTACAACAATGGTTATTTTTACTATGTTACTAGCTCTAGTGACTTTTGAGTTCCCACGGCGTACCTCAAAAAATTTTTACCTTGTACCCCACGTTGAGAACCCCTGCTGTTGGGGACCATTTACAAGCGTATTGAGGATATTTGCAGTCAAGAAATGATACTTTGATTTTACTACTATATTACTTAATAATTGAGATCTTTTTTAACGGTCAGTTGGTGTTGGGGTTCTGAGTGCGCCAGGGATTTGCCTTCTCGGAGAAAAAATCGCTGGTTTCTGAAATCAGAAAATAAAACACTTTCGAGTCTCTTGTAAGGGGCCATGACCAGAGGATCTAGGAGGCTCTGCATAACCCATGGTCCCCTCCTTATGACCGCCATTGCCACAGATTAAGTAGCCAGCACAGATAGACGCCTTCCATAGAAATCCATTGTGATTCGATTTCACAAAATCGACGCTTGTACTTCTATCGAGCGTCTGGCCAATTAAATTTGTTCCAAATATAATATATGACTATGATTTTAAAATTATAAAAATAGGTATTATTTCTTAAAAGCTAGCAATCTTTTTATAATATCTTAATAAATAAATTTTTTGATTTCCTTTTTTTTTCTTTGTAAAAGACAATAAAAAAAAAGCAGATAATAGTCAGATATAAAGTGAAAAGCAAGATGTCCCCACAATTGGAAAGCTATCTGGAAAATGAAACTTACAGGAGATTGGCGATGCAAGCAGTGGTCCGTGCTAACTAGTTATTCTGTGCATTAATCAATCATTAGTTATTTTAAAACGATTCATTTACACTCAATTCAGTTAAAACATGAAATATTTTTAGCTCAGTGCAAAGTAAAAATGTGTTATTATTGTGTCCTGAAACACGCTGAATTATCGACGTTATATTTTCCATAAATCATTTAGGATAAATTACAGTGATTCGAAAAAATTTTTTTTTTCTGAAACCAAGGATTTCTTTACACACCCTACGGAAATAAGGCAGTGTTATAGGAGAAGGAGAACAGATAGGATTCCACAGGCTACAGTTCACCATTTCCCGGGTCGCCATTCGCAAGACTTTGGCAGAAGTAATTATAAAAATAAATTTAATTTGCGGGACTCTAAAAATATCGAAAAATGTGAAAAAAAAGTAGTTCCCAACGGTTATAAAAAGGCACGTGCACGTCCGAAAATAAAATTAATAATCGTTGGTGCCGCTTTGAACAGTTGTCTGAATTTGGGCTCTGGAAGTGAGTTCAGAGTAAATTTGGTAAAATCAGTTTTCATTAGCTAATTTATATCTATATCCTTATTAGATAACTGAATCAGTAGGTCAGATATAATATTCATATCTTAGTTATTACAAGGACCATAGAGTAGAAAATAATGGAATTCCATAACGCACTTCCTTTACGTTGATAACCTGATAATGATACAGGTAATCTCCCAATTAACACTGTTTCTTTTCCCTTTTTTATTTCAGTCAAATGACTTTAAAAATTGTGTCCATAGGTATATACGTGTAAATATTTTGTGTATCCGTCAGATTTGTTGTTGCGATATAAATAAAGTATAGAATCGTACAAGTGTTGAATTCTCGTTTCATATGAATACTCTATCAGGGTTATAAAGAAAAAGCCACAAAAAATTATAAGGGTGGAATTCTACATTCAAGATTTCTCTATTTGTGATTCAGTTGGTGAATATTTTTTGACGACGTGAAAAGCACAAAATAAATCTAATTAATTGCTTATCGACCGTTAATAATCGATTATATAGGTACACAATCATACAATTATTTATGCAATTTAAAAAAAAATAAAAACTGCGAAATATAATTATTTTTGTTCAAATATACCGTCCATTATAATACAGAGACAAAATATCTACAAGATGAATAATATATGCAGAAAACAAGCGAAAGAGACATACCACCTTTCAAAGTAAGTTTCCCCGGAACGCATCTCCCGCGTTAAATGGGTGTTACCCAAACGTCTGTACGGTAGGGTAGAATACTTTCCAGGGGGGGGGGGGGTCAAAGTTGTTAGGTTGGGTTGTTTTACCTCTGAGCGGCACTTTTTTGCACACCATGGGCTAAATGGCCAGATCACATGGACCCCGAAGGTTCAGAGAAGGTTGGGGGAGGGGACCCATTGGAACAGCTGTTGGGAGACAGATGGTAGCCTCCCGTCAAGGCCATCCAGCGTATTCTTTAACGTGCACAGGGTATGGCTCTCCCGCACAGGGGGCCACGGCTTAACGTCCCATCCGACGGACGGCGGCCTTTCCAAGCCCATCGGTGTCCCCTACTGACTGTGGACAGGGCGGGGAATTTTGCGGAGATAAATCTCAACGCTGACCCAGCTGGGACTCGAACCTGGGAACTACAGATTACGAGCCTGGCGCGCTACCGACTGAGTCACCCCCGCCCCGGGGGGGGGGGGTCAAAAATCAAACTATTGGTTCAAGACAGAAATTTTGTTTTTTTAGGTCTAGCCGGTGATTAAAGAGTCTAGCGGTGAATACAACATTCTTGCATATGTCATACCATAATACAACTAATGATGCCTGAAGAAAAATAAAAATAAACATCTATTTGGCGATTTTTTACTAAAAATATATGTAATAAATGTTTTTGATATTAATGAATAAAAATAAATGACATGTTTCCGAGAACAATTAACTGACGTTTATTCAACAGTACAAGATAAATTACTGAATAAGACGAAAGAGTCGTCTGTGAAAGTCACCTCAATGCGTAAAATTTGGGACGAGGTATAATCGGATCATTTCATTTTGTCTCTCTTCCTCAATGTAGGGAGCTTAGCTTACGGTTTCTAACACGGATTGGATTGTTTTATCTCTGAGCGGCACTTTTTTGAACAGCATGGGCTAAATGACCAGGCCACAAGGACCCCGAAGGCTCAGAGAAGGTTGGGGGAGGGGACCCACTGGAACAGCTGTTGGGAGACAGATGGTAGCCTCCCGTCAAGGCCATCCAGCGTGTTCTTTAACGTGCACAGGGTATGGCTCTCCCGCACACGGGGCCACGGCTTAACGTCCCATCCGACGGACGGCGGCCTTATCCAAGCCCATCGGTGTCCCCTACTGACCGTGGGCAGGGCGGGGAATTTTGCGGAGATAAATCTCAACGCTGACCCAGCTGGGACTCGAACCTGGGAACTACAGATTACGAGCCTGGCGCGCTACCGACTGAGCCACCCCCGCCCATTCTAACACGGACACCCGTATAAACTTATCACGCGATATGGAGCCCTGGGCTTCGATGTTGCAGCTTTTAACAGCAGCGGCTTGCAATCGCTGTTGTAAAAGTCCGCTTCATTCACGAAAAAAGCTACTAAAGTGAGCGCTAAAGATTATTATCATAAAATCATATTCATTCTGTGGGTAGATTTTCTTCTGCAAAAACATGAATGACAGTTTTTTAAATCGCAGAAACATATTGAATAGGCAGCCAATAAAATGGATTGCCCTTAAATCGTAAGACACCATTTTTTTCATTTAAATAATAAGAACCCTTTTTAAAAATTTAACTAAATTGGCAATAACAAATTCTATTCCTGAAAGAACCTTTTTAACATTACGGCGATTAATAAAATAAGGAATAAATATGTAAACAATGTGAATTAAAAAAAATACCTATTTTCCTACATGTTCCATAAAAAAGCAAGCAATAAGAGCAAAACCTAATATCAATAATGAAATAACTTACTACATATTAAAAGAATTCCTCAGGGGATCTTAATTGTTTTCAAGTCCCCTCTTCCCCTTGAAGCAATATATTGAAGTCTAGCACCCCACGGGGCGGGGGTGGCTCAGTCGGTAGCGCGCCAGGCTCGTAATCTGTAGTTCCCAGGTTCGAGTCTCAGCTGGGTCAGCGTTGAGATTTATCTCCGCAAAATTCCCCGCCTTGCCCACGGTCAGTAGGGGACACCGATGGGCTTGGAAAGACCGCCGTCCGTCGGATGGGACGTTAAGCCGTGGCCCCGTGTGTGGGAGAGCCATAACCTGTGCACGTTAAAGAACACGCTGGATGGCCTTGACGGGAGGCTACCATCTGTCTCCCAACAGCTGTTCCAATGGGTCCCCTCCCCCAACCTTCTCTGAGCCTTCGGGGTCCATGTGACCTGGCCATTTAGCCCATGGTGTGCAAAAAAGTGCCGCTCAGAGGTAAAACAACCCAACCCTAGCACCACACATAATTTTTTTAAAATTATAATATATTTTTAGAAGATGGAAATTATAAGATTCATATTTGTTTGAATTGTTGAAAAGTTGAACTTTTTAATATGCATCACATTTTATAGACACTGTTATTTTTAACTCAAAGAGCAATCAAATTGGAATTGATTGATTTTGAAACCAGAATAATTCAATAATATTAATAACTAGAAGAATAGCATATAAGAACCACATGCGGCCAATGATGAAATATTTACTCAACTCATATTTATTTTTAAAGAAGATTCGAACTTTCCAAACGTTACTGTATGCTCTCTTAAACTCTTCAGTCAAACTCACTAAACCTATATTAACATCTCCTCAACATTTATGATTTTTCACCCCTTGAAAGAGACATCTGTTTCAAAGTGAACCTGTCTTCGTAGAAACCTGTCTTCATTTCGTAATTACCAAAGATCAGAGAGGCATAGAGAGACTGCCATAGTCTCATTTTGCCAAATTCTCTCACATAAGAAAAAAAGATCAGAACACTGTCCTCAGCAGCGAAACAGTGATTAATATGGCGCTTAATAGAGTCTTGTTCTCAAGGAAATTATTAGTTGAATAGTTTGGCGAGTAACTAGTTTCAATTGAGCAGAAAAATACACTTCGCTATGTTTTTGCTATACACAGAATCGCATTTTGGATAAAATCGATGTCTGGATCGGGAAAGGGCTAGCTAATAATAAGTGACGTAGACTGTTCAAGGATTTCTTAACAGTTGATTTTTTTCAAAATTAATTTTAAATTAGGAGTGGGGTGTAAAGGGAGTGAAGCACAAAGAATATATGTCATTGTCTGTCGAACATGTAATCACTACGTTTCACAGATTTTAATATAAAATTTTGTAGAGTATATTATTAGGAAAATTCAACGTAATTTACGAAATCCTATCCAAATAACTTTTAAACTGAAGTCAATGAAATGGATCCCTCGGATACAATCCCTCGATAGTCCCTCGGATACAATTTGTCAAGCATACGTTATCTCGAATTATTAAAGGAAAATTAAATATGGCCTCAGTTGCCTCCAAAAATATATATACTACGAAAAAATCATTATTTTTATTGAATAACATTATTTATTAGTTAACGCAAGGGTTCTCAATGTGGGGAACGCGGTAAAATTTTTTGGGTACGCCGTGAGAGCTCAAAGGTCGCTAGATCTAGTAAAAAAGTCGCTAAGTTTCATCTCTCTACATTTCCAGGGGGTACGTGAAGCATGAAAGGTTGAGAACCACTGACTTAACGTATTAAAACTTTTTTTAATTAACATATTACGTTTATTAACTTTTACATAACTTTCAAATTAAATTAATGACTTTAATTTCCGAAGAGATTTCTTAGTTTTGGGACCTTTCATTTGAAGAAAGAATCTCATGTTCCGCTCGTGCTTAATTAGGACGACTTCAATATCCACGGACGCTCGTGCTCTTGATTTTATCATGCGAAATTAGAAATTTGCTCGATGCATTCCTTATTTCAAAATTTTTGGTGGCAACAATTATTTTGAATAACTTTCAACCGTTAATGTGAAGTCTATTGGGATTTTGGGAAATTCAAACCCGCCCATTCCAATTTTGGTTGACCCAAATGGGTTCGCACATAGCCTATATTCTTCCCCTGTGTGAAGGGAACGTTCATGCAAAATTTGGAGCCTCTAGCTCTTCAGGTGGCCGAGTGCATAAGCGGACAGACACACAAACACACAAACTTTTTTCTTTATATATTAGATTGATCCATATGTGGGCAGTTTATGAATCTGTGACCCAATGCTTCAGCGACGATTTTGTTCAGATCTTCACGACTAAGCTGAACTTTTTTCATTGAAACAAATGGTTGGCTTTTGCAAAGTTTCCAAACTAGGTGTCGCTAGTTTTCAATACCTTATATTATCTCCTCCCCGTGCAAATAGGAGGAAACAAGTTAACAGACCTGTGTGATTCATTCCGTGCACGTGAATCAAGTGAAGCCATTTTAATGGCCACAGGGATCCATTACATTTATAAATTAATGCTAATGGATTAATGGTAAATTGATATTTAGTGCAAAGTGTATGTTCGGTGGTTTTAGTTTTGTGCTGGTTAAATGGTAAATAAAAAATATATCTCTCATCGATCAAACCCACTTGCTACTGAAGTCTGACAAGAACCTATCAAATAATGCTACGTAGAGAAGATCTGTGAAGATGGGTAATCACTGTAACGCTGTTGGATGGCAACTCTTAATGCGTTCTTATGACATGCAGTCCTCAACTAGACAACTATCTTAATACATAAATCACGACTTGCACAGTGCTTTAGCGCAGTTGTGATGCAATCACTTCTGCTCTTCGTCATGCTGGTTAAGGCCATGATAATATTTCTGGTGAATTCTTCTACGTTAAATGCCATCCTTCTGCATTTACCAAGACCCTTCTACAGCAGTAATGATAAAATTATTCCAAAGGAAAAACTTAAATCAGGCTTTCCATCTTAAAATCTAAAAGTCCAAGGAAGAGCAGATTCTATTTCTGTTAAATATCCATCAGCATCATCTGTATCTTTCTCAATTAAATGATCCACACCTGATCCAGAGATCCCTTGTTTTAGAATATACTTTAGGACACCAAAACTAAAAGCGTCGATGGTTTTAGTTCATCAAATCGATGGAATTCGATGGATTTCAGTTATTAAATCAGTAACTCAAACATCTCACCTGCAAAATTTTTGCAATATCTTAAATTTGAGGTAAGAGCACCCAGTACCGTTTCATTTTTTTGTACTGGAAAATTTCCCGTTGAAATTCAAAGGATATTTAAAAAGTTTTAAACTGGAACTTGGGCTATATTACAGGTAAAGATTTGAACTTTTCATGTACGTAACATGGAGTGGCAAAGGGGAAACCCCTAGAAGATATTTAGGAGTGTATCGAAAAAATTCTAAAGTATTTTGAAATTATTAAATTATTAGAAATTATGGAATTATTGGAAATTATGGGACCAAATCTTTTATGTTGGGTTGTTTTACCTCTGAGCGGCACTTTTTTGCACACCATGGGCTAAATGGCCAGGTCACATGGACCTCGAAGGCTCAGAGAAGGTTGGGGGAGGGGACCCACTGGAACAGCTGTTGGGAGACAGATGGTAGCCTCCCGTCAAGGCCATCCAGCGTGTTCTTTAAAGTTGGGTTGTTTTGCCTCGGAGCGGCACTTTTTTGCACACCATGGGCTAAATGGCCAGGTCACATGGACCCCGAAGGCTCAGAGAAGGTTGGGGGAGGGGACCCACTGGAACAGCTGTTGGGAGACAGATGGTAGCCTCCCGTCAAGGCCATCCAGCGTGTTCTTTAACGTGCACAGGGTATGGCTCTCCCACACACGGGGCCACGGCTTAACGTCCCATCCGACGGACGGCGGCCTTTCCAAGCCCATCGGTGTCCCCTACTGACCGTGGGCAAGGCGGGGAATTTTGCGGAGATAAATCTCAACGCTGACCCAGCTGGGACTCGAACCTGGGAACTACAGATTACGAGCCTGGCGGCTACCGACTGAGCCACCCCCGCCCCAGATATTTAGGAGTGTTTCGAAAAAATTGTAAAGTATTTCGAAATTATGGAGGGGACGAAATCTTTTAAAGAACGGAGAACGTTTCAAGAGTGAATCAAGCGACGCATGTCTTTCTTGGGTATGTACCGTTAGAAAACTACCAAGAGTGACCTCAATTTTCATTGTAAGAAGGAAATCAGCGCCTCGAATGATTAACTTTATCATTTATGCAACTAACTTACAGTATAAAATTTAATTTGCTTTAAAGGTTAAACTGGCCTTTACCATTTATTATTTACATTGAATATTGATGCAATTATGGGTTTTATTTGCTGGAAATTTAATTTACTGGGAATCAAAGTTATTTGAATTAATTCTAATGAAGTATTTCTGATTTACTTGAAGCCGAATTTTCCTACAACCAATTAACATTGCTAAGATGGGGATTACCGTGCTTTAAATACTACAGTACTGTGCGAATTAGTTGGGACAAGCGAAGGAACGCTAAGTCCCTTCCGCTGCAGAGTCTAAACTGCTTCAAGTCTAAACTTGTTCCTAACCTTCTGCTGCAAGTCTAAACTTGCGCATGCAGCTTCCGGGCCACAGACGCTTCACCCCATTGAAGTAATGATGGACAGCAAAAAGTACATAGGCGTTCTGGAGGCGAAAATGGTCCAAACACTGCAGAAGCTGTTTCCTAACGACGATGGGGTATTTCAACATGATCTGGCTCCATGCCACAATTCTAAGCTTGCTAAGAGCTTCTTTACCCAGCAACATTTGAAGGTATTGGAGTGGCTAGGAAATTCACCACGATCTAAAGCCCATTGAAAATTTGTGGGCCATTATTAAAGCGCGCATATCTAAGATGGATTGCACGACGAAAACCAAAATGATAGAAAGTGTCATGAAAATGTGGTACCACGACTCTGAAGTGAAGATGTGTGGAAAGCTAGGGGCATCAATGGTTTAAAGGGTGAAAGAAGTAATTAAAGCTAAGGGGGGTCACATTCACTATTAACTACACTATTAAACAAATAAATATTTTAGTTGTGTCTTTGTTACTGCATTTTCCTATTGTCCCAACTAATTTTCACAGTACTGTATTCATATCTGGCTGTTGGTAATTTTAAGATAATATATAAAACCTGTAATATCTACTAAAAATCAGAAATTTAGGCACACTTTTACAATTGAATAACAGTGTGAAAATTTGTTCACTCCCTGCTTTGTGGAAATCTCAAATTTGAGTTGATTTCTCCGCAAAATTCCCCTCCCTGCCCACGGTCAGTAGGGGACACTGCTGGGCTTGGAAAGGCTGCCGTCCGTCGGATGGGACGTTAAGCCGTGGCTCCGTGTGCGGGAGAGCCATACCCTGTGCACGTTAAAGAACACGCTGGATGGCCTTGACGGGAGGCTACCATCTGTCTCCCAACAACTGTTTCAGTGGGTCCCCTCCCTCAACCTTCTCTGAGCCTTCGGGGTCCTTGTGACCTGGCCATTTAGCCCATGGTGTGCAAAAAAGTGCCGCTCAGAGGTAAAACAACTCAACGTTAAAGAACACCTGGATGGCCTTGACGGTAGGCTACCATCTGTCTCGCAACAGCTGTTCCAGTGGGTCCCCTCCCCCAACCTTCTCTGAGCCTTCGGGGTCCATGTGACCTGGCCATTTAGCCCATGGTGTGCAAAAAAGTGCCGCTCAGAGGTAAAACAACCCAAAACAATGAGTTGATTTCACTTGCCGAGCTCATGTCCTCCGCAGTCGGAAGAATGGACGAGAGACTCTGAACTTGAAACGTGTTGGTGTAAGTTTCAGAAAGAAGATATAATTAAAGATAGAAATGCAAACATTCTGCGCCAAGTCTGAGGCAAATTAAATCCAAATCTTACATTTCTTTACTTGCTTTTGCAATTTCTCGAGTTTTCCGTTCGTTGCAGGAAACTCAAATGAAAAGAAGACAAACATTTTAAGAAGTTTGTAGCAGAGAGTAGGTTTAAAGGAGGAAATGACGTTATTGCAGAGCGGCTTATCTCCACAAAATTAGGTTTCTGAAATAATTAGTTGTTAAGGCAGCAAAAGTAATCTCCCTCCTTCAGTATAATGCTCTGCGAACGCGAAAGCTTTTTTGTGCTAAACAAGCACTACACGAAATTGGCCAGAAAATGCCTCAAACTCACTTAAATTATTAATTATGGCCTATTTCAAATCTCAAGATTGAAACTGTTGGAAAGTTAGATGCATTTAAGAACTTATTTAAATGTTGGACCTTTATATAAAATATTTGCAATGTTGGGAGACAGATGGTAGACTCCCGTCAAGGCCATCCACCGTGTTCTTTAATGTGCACAAGTATGGCTGTCCCGCACACGGACCACAGCTTAACATCCCATCCTATGGACGGAAAACATTTCCAAGCCCATCGGCGTCCCCTACTTACCATGGACAACGCGGTGGGTTTTGCAGAGATAAATCTCAAAGCTGGTTTAGCTGGGACTCGAACCTGGGAACTGTAGATTACGAGCCTGGCACGCTACCGACTAAACCACACCCGTCCCCCTCTGAGCGAGACTTTTTTTTTGCACATTATTTTCTAAAATTTTCCAGGTTAATGCTTACCTGTTGACCTGGACAATTTGCTAAATGTCCAGGTCACAAGAACTCCAAGCGATCACAAAAGGTTGGGAAAGAGGATACACTGAGCAGCTGTTAAGAAACAGATGGGAGTCTCCCGTCAAAGCTATCTAGCATGTTCCCAAGATATGGATTTCATACACATACTAAAATGGCTGACCGAAGAATTCTGACCGAAGGTTGGGTTGGGTTGGGTTGTTTTACCTCTGAGCGGCACTTTTTTGCACACCATGGGCTAAATGGCCAGGTCACATGGACCCCGAATGCTCAGAGAAGGTTGGGGGAGGGGTTCTCCCAACCACTGGAACAGCTGTTGGGAGACAGATGGTAGCCTCCCGTCAAGGCCATCTAGCGTGTTCTTTAATGTGCACAGGGTATGTCTCTCCCGCACACGGGGCCACGGCTTAATGTCTCATCCGACGGACGGCAGCCTTTCCAAGCCCATCGGTGTCCCCTACTGACCGTGGGCAGGGCGGAGAATTTTGCGGAGATAAATCTCAACGCTGACCTAGCTGGGACTCGAACCTGGGAAGTACAGATTACGAGCCTGGCGCGCTACCGACTGAAAGCGCCCCCTGAGCGAAGGCAGGGCGGGGGTTAGCGGAGAAAATTCTAAAAGCAGACAGAGTTTTTATTCTAACCTGCGAATATCATATTAGGAGCCTCACGCGCCGCCGACTTAGCTTCGCTGCATAGGCTTTAGGAGTCTGGTGGGAATAACTTATCAAAGGTTGTCCAGTGTGCATTTTTTAGTGTATCCAGGGTTTGGCTTAGCGTCCCATCCAGAAGATGGTGACCTCTCCGTGCTTAACAATGCCAACTTTCTCACGAGGACAAGATGCAGGTGATTGGAGATTATCTGAACTCTGGCACAGTAGAATTTGAACCTTGGAACTCGAGAAATGATCCTGATTCGCTACCTAAGAAACTATCTCACACTCCGTTGATATCAAAGGAGTATTAAATCGAGATTTAACCGTAATGTTCATTAATAAAACTGTAGTGTAATTCAGTATACTACCCGTTATGATAATACTAGGAGATTTACTGTGCTCATCACTAACCATGCCGCAGTTGTCGGGGAAAAAATCTAAGGGGGAATGGAGAAACTGGATCTTTAAGGACATATTGCAGCCGAGTTTGTGATACAAAGACATGTCTTTAACCAGTTTCTTGTAGTTGTGTGCCCTGACATTCCCGAGGAATTTTGCTGACAGCAGTCATCTGCATTTATTGTTGGCAACAATATTGGTAGCAACAATTATTTTGAATAACTTTCAACCGTTAATGTTTAGTCTATGGGAATTTTGAGAAATTTAAACCCGCCCACCCTAATTTCGGTTGACCCCAGCAAGTTCACAAACAAGTCCCAAGTCTTTTTCTCGTCACCCTGAAACAGGTTGTCGAATATCTGGTCTCTGAAAGCTCGCAGATCTGAGGACCCACAAAAATTCCCTCTTTAGTTTTTACTTCGCTGATTCGCGACTTTGTCAGCCAAGTGCTTGAAAGCTGATGCAGTCCGGTCTATGGCTTTTACGAAGTTTTTCACCACACCGAGTTGGATGCGTAGGGACGGTAGCAGGATTTTGTGCGTTACTGCCAGTGCTGGGTGTTCCACATTCTTCTCTCCGACCTTCAGAGATTTCCTCTGAGGCCAGTTTCTCTTCACGTAGTGCAAAGTCTTTGCTCGACTGTCCCATTCACATAAGAAACAGCAGTACTTCGTATATCCCAGCTGCAGACCCATCAACAGAGCCACTACCTTCAAGTCACAACAGAGATGCCAGTCATACTTGCTGTATTAAAGACAGTTCAACAGCTGTTTCAGGTTGTCGTAGGTTTCTTTCGTGCAGACAGCGTGACGGACTGGAATGGTGGAAGTCGATTTCCATTATATAGAAACACCGCCTTGAGACTCAATTTCGAGGAGTCTATGAATAGTCATCATTCTTGAGTGTCATGTTTGATTCCACGGGCATTCATCAGGCTATCTACATCGGAGCAGAACACAAGGTCATCTTCCTTTCTGAAGTAAGGTGCAAACTGCTCATGACGAGTTCGAAACGAAGTCACTCGGACATTTTTCTTGAGAAGATTCCATTAAGTCTTGATCTAAGTAACTCTGCTTTGGCCTTGGACAGCTCCAGATCGTGAACAAGATCGTTCATTTCTTCTTTGGTGAGAATGTGTGGCGCAGATGATGCACCGTGGCAGACGTATGGATGATCATTAGACACAGAAGGCTGCGGAGAACCTGACGTTGGTTCGCCTCCCTCCTCATCGTCTGAATCGATGGGAAATTCTTTTGGAGATTCGGGAACTGGAAGGCCTTCTCCATGCGGAACTGGTCGGAGAGCAGATTGTATATTCGGGTACGCTACTGTTCACTTCTTTTGCTTGTGATGCCTCCTAAAACATGTGGAACCATGCAGAAGTAGCAGTCATTTGCGTGATTGCTTGGCTCTCTCCAAATCATAGGAACTGCAAACGGCATCGCCACTTTTTCGCCTTTCAGCCACTTCCGAAGATTCTTGCATACATAGTGCAACATATGTGTGGGACCAAGGCTTTGTCCTCGATTTCGGATCCAAAATAAAACTCATACGCCGCTTTCGCTATTGGAGTGATGGCCCTTTTCTGGCTTGCAAACGTCACTTCCCTGCAAATGTAACAAAACATATCTGCACTATTAACACAGTTACGAGGCATCACTACTGGTGGATTAAAACTGCAAGGATCACTTGTGTTGTACTTATGACTCAGGGGTAAGTGGGAGTCGCTCAAAAGACTTGCTCACCCTACGAGACATTGCTTACAACTAACGATCGCGTCATCTTTTGTGCGCGATCGTAAAGCCGCGAAGTCATGACTCAACTACATTGCATCAGACAATGATGCAATACCTCCGGGGGTTGCGTGTATGCAATACGATGCAATATGTTGCAATCTGGAGTTTAAAATACAGCGTTGCGAAATGGTTACCTATGTATTTAATGCGAACTGAGTTGTTTATACATGACCATCTCTGTCTCTCCTAAACAAGAGCCAATCGACAAATTTTATTGCAATTTTCGTGTTCAGCACCTCGAAATTAGTAATAATTGGCTATTTTTATTTCGAAGCCTTTTTGTATGTTGTCCAGTGTATTTAATCATGCGAAATCAGATATTAGTTTAGTTGAATGCATTCCTTTTTTCAAATTTATTGGTGGAACAATTATTTTGAAGAACTTTCAGCCATTAATGTTAAGTCTATGGGGATTTTGGGAAATTCAAAACCATCCACCCTAATATCGGTTGACCCCAGCGGGTTCGGGGTGGCTCAGTCGGTAGCGCGCCAGGCTCGTAATCTGTAGTTGCCAGGTTCGAGTCCCAGCTGGGTCAGCGTTGAGATTTATCTCCGCAAAATTCCCCGCCTTGCCCACGGTCAGTAGGGGACACCGATGGGCTTGGAAAGGCCGCCGTCCGTCGGATGGGACGTTAAGCCGTGGCCCCGTGTGCGGGAGAGCCATACCCTGTGCACGTTAAAGAACACGCTGGATGGCCTTGACGGGAGGCTACCATCTGTCTCCCAGCAGCTGTTCCAGTGGGTCCCCTCCCCCAACCTTCTCTGAGCCTTCGGGGTCCATGTGACCTGGCCATTTAGCCCATGGTGTGCAAAAAAGTGCCGCTCAGAGGTAGAACATCCCAACCCAACCCCAGCGGGTTCACAAACAGCCTATATTCTTTCCCTGAGTGAAAGGAACATTCCTGCAAAGTTTGAAGCCTCTAGCTCTTCTGGGGGTCGAGTGCATAAGTGGACAGGCACACAAACACGCACAAATCCACAAACACACAAACTTTCTCCTTTATATATTAGATTAACACTCATATCAGGGGGTTCCTTAATTATTAATGTAAGATTCACTATCGTTCCGTTGTGTTGAAAACCTGCTGTGGGACACTGCTACTTCCTAAAGTGCAAAAAAAGATCTAGAGAAAAAGAATGCCGAGAGTTATCATTTCTTTTGAAAAAAAAACCGTTTCTATTTATTTGCAAGAGAGAAAGCGAAGCTGTTTCTGTTTCTTTAAGCGACACGGCAGTTGGTAAGATTCAACTAGGAGGAACAGTGTCATTGTCACCTTTAACTCGTGAGTATAAATAATGTGCTGGCTGTTGTGCTTTCGCATCAAAAAGCGAAATAGGGCAAATGCCTTTCTTGGCTTCTGTCTCAATCATCGCCAGAAAGGGAAAAGAAGCAGGGGAAAGTACCACCGAAGAGGAGGAAGGACGAAAGCTGTTAAAGAATTCATCATATGGGGTCTAAAAAACGGAAAACCGAGAAAGAATGTATTTTTTGGGGGGAGCCATCATCTACCATCTTGACAAAGAAAAATGAGTTCTGCTTCCACACCTCTCTCACAAAACTGGATACATTATTACTGCTAGTGAAATAATTCTTAATAGCTACAACTAATTTTTCGAATTTCTATTCTATACGTATTATTTGTAATAAATAGAAACAGTTTTTTTTGAAAGAAATGAGAGCCCTGGGCATTCTTTTTCTCTTGATCTCTTTTGCACTTTAGGAAGTATGTGCCACTTGTTTTTAAACTTCTCGAGAGAATAAATCAGAGACCTGGTGGACAAGATATATGATGATTTCATAGATAAGACCACTTATCCAGGAAACAGTGGATAACAGGCGCCAACAACAGCATCCACAAGCTATCAGTACCAGAGACCGTGAAGGGTTGGGTTGTTTTACCTCTGAGCGGCACTTTTTTGCACACCGTGGGCTAAATGGCCAGGTCACAAGGACCCCGAAGGCTCAGAGAAGGTTGGGGGAGGTGACCCACTGGAACAGCTGTTGGGAGACAGATGGTAGCCTCCCGTCAAGGCCATCCAGCGTGTTCTTTAACGTGCACAGGGTATGGCTCTCCCGCACACGGGGTCACGGCTTAACGTCCCATCCGACGGACGGCGGCCTTTCCAAGCCTATCGGTGTCCCCTACTGACCGTGGGCATGGCGGGAAATTTTGCGGAGATAAATCTCAACGCTGACCCAGCTGGGACTCGAACCTGGGAAGTACAGATTACGAGTATGGCGCGCTACCGACTGAGCCACCCCCGCCCCAAGAGACCGTGAAGAAGGCCCATGAAGTCGAAGAGGAAACCTTTGTAGTAGTTTGGCGGGAATAAATTAATGGCTATTTTTTGAATTTCACGCCAACTGTGATCGAGTTCGGAAGTGAACGGAAGAAAGAAGATACCATTTTGAGTTTAGTTTTCTTTTTGATAGTTTTTAGGCTATCCTTACGGTTCAATCTGGAGTGTCTTTGCTCTGTAATTTTACAGTTGCTGCATGAAAATATCGGAAAATCTAGTAAAGATCAAGACACTTAAGCAGGATATTGCAGATCTTTTGCTTAGAAATAAATCTTCAGGACTTGATGACTCTGAAATTAGAAGTTTGAATAGTATGATCTTGCAGGTCACTTATATGAAATTTGATCATCACTATGATCTCCAGAATTCTGTAGAAATTCATGGCTTACAGTCTCAAAATGATGGTTTTAAAACTGTTACTAGTAAAACATCAATGAAGAGGCAAAAAGTTCTCTGCACCTGACTTCGTCTTCGTCTTTGTCTTAAGATTGGAAGTTGTCTGGCTCTGTTGTAAGATCTCCCCACATAAGAGGACCTATTCATACGAGCCATATCTCTGGTTTGTAATTTCAAACATTGAGTTAAAAAAAAAAGATAGGAAAGAAAAGGTGGATGACATAATTTTGAAAAGAGAATAAAGAATAAATGGCACCGTACATTAAATTGGGGAGAGAGAGAGGAAGAGAGCCTAAAAGAAGAGTTAAAAGTAATACATAGGCCTAATCGAAGAAAGCATTCAATTTGGACAGGATTCAAACAGAAAACATCTCAGCCAATCAGAAGAGAGGAATTTTGGTATTGGCTGAGACGCTCTGCACCTGAACAGGAAAACATTTCCTCGAAAAGTAGATTTAATTGGCTAGCACAAATTGAAAACGATACTGATTCTGAAAACCAAAATATTGAAGACATGAATAAAACCCCACAGACAAAAGGTGAAAATGCTGTTAGTCAGGATAAGCTAACTTCTGTCAGAATTCCCACGCTTATAATCCGTAACAAAAGTAATTGGATTAAGCAAAATAAAACTTTTATTAAAAAAGCTGTAGGAAAATTCCATGCTAAAATATCCGGCGGGACTATCAGGGTTCAAACCACTTGTATCGAAGATTTTCGAAAGTTTAGTAAAATTCTTGAAGAAAACAATGTAGGATTTCATACCTACAAGTTAAAGGATGAGAAAACCTCGAAGGTTGTTATTAAAAACGTACCCATTGATACTGCTGTTCAGGATAGTAAGCAGGAACTAATCAGCAGAAATATCCCTGTACCAAAAATCACACAATTCGCTAAAGGAGACAAAAAGACATTGCTACCAATTTACTTTGTTGAAACTGAAAAGAGTAAAGAAGGAAAAGAAATCTTTAATATTTCTTTCCTGTTCAGTCTGAAAATTGTAGTTGAATACTACAAAAAGAAAGGTGGTTCGTCACAGGGTCTCAGCTATGCTTCCACACGCAATCCTGCTGCTTCAATGAGCCAAGATGTGTGAAATGCGCTGGTCATCATCTTATGACTCAGTGCAATAGGGATCCGAAAGATTGGATTGAATTGGGTTGTTTTACCTCTGAGCGGCACTTTTTTGCACACCATGGGCTAAATGGCCAGGCCATAAGGACCCCGAAGGCTCAGAGAAGGTTGGGGGAGGGGACCCACTGGAACAGCTGTTGAGAGACAGATGGTAGCCTCCCGTCAAGGCCATCCAGCGTGCTCTTTAACGTGGCAGGGTATGGCTCTCCCACACACGGGGCCACGGCTTAACGTCCCATCCGACTGACGGCGGCTTTTCCAAGCCCATCGGTGTCCCCTACTGACCGTGGGCAGGGCGGGGAAATTTTGCGGAGATGAATCTCAACGCTGACCCAGCTAGGACTCGAACCTGGGAACTACAGATTACGAGCCTGGCGCGCCACCGACTGAGTCACCCCGGCCCAGGATCCGAAAGATGGAGACCCTAAATGCGTGAACTGTAGAGGTTCACATACTGCGAAATATAAAGGATGCCCTGCCTTCCCTAAGCCTGATTACGAGGAATACAATACAAAAAATGATATAGGTGAGAAGAAACAATGTCGATCTCAACAAATTAATAATGTACAGACAGAAAATCCTAGGCTAAGGCTGTGATAAATCAGATTGAACCTTCCACAAGTGCTGATAATTCTGAGCCAACAATCTGTGTTCCAGCTTTCAGACCAGATAAAATGCATTCCACTCAACAATATTCTGCTCCTAGAGCAACAGTGAAAGGAAAACAAACTGGAAAATATATTTCCAAAAATTCTACGGCAAAAAATACTTCTATGACTAGCACAACAGCAAGTCATGACTTAAAATGTTTAGAAGCTGCAAAGGAAATTGTTCGATGGTTTTAGTTTCAAAGAACATTTTAAGTTCATTAAATCAATTATTTTTGGCTTTAAATCTATTTTAAGACAAATTCAGACAAATGTGCCATTGTATTCAAAGTGCTTGAATATATCAATATTATCTGTCTGAATCAGGCCAATAATTCCAATGGGAGACAACTTTCGATTGTTTACTGGAATGACAACAGGGTTAAACAAGACCTCGTAGAACTGAAGCATTTCCTGTTTGAGTACAACATTCATATTGCATTTATTGGCGAAACACACTTGAAAACTGGTGAGTCCCTAAAAATTCCAAATTTTGTAATCTATCGGACCGACCGACTTCATAACAAAGGAGGAGGAACGGCTGTGCTTATCAGAAGATATCTCAAGCATCGCGAATTTCCTCTTGGCAATCTTGTCACTCTGGAAGCTACAGCTGTTTGTCTTGAAGATCCACACTGTGGACATATTCTGCTAATAAATGTGTATAAACCTCCGAATGCTCTTCTCTGCACTGCAGATATGGATTCTATCTTTTCAAATAATTTCCCAACTCCTGTGACTAAGGGGGCGGGGGTGGCTCAGTCGGTAGCGCGCCAGGCTCGTAATCTGTAGTTCCCAGGTTCGAGTCCCAGCTGGGTCAGCGTTGAGATTTATCTCCGCAAAATTTCCCGCCCTGCCCACGGTCAGTAGGGGACACCGATGGGCTTGGAAAGGCCGCCGTCCGTCGGATGGGACGTTAAGCCATGGCCTCATGTGCGGGAGAGCCATACCCTGTGCACGTTAAAGAACACGCTGGATGGCCTTGACGGGAGGCTACCATCTGTCTCCCAACAGCTGTTCCAGTGGGTCCCTTCCCCCAAACTTCTCTGAGCCTTCCGGGTTCATGTGACCTGGCCATTTAGCCCATGGTGTGCAAAAAAGTGCCGCTCAGAGGTAAAACAATCCAATCCAATCCCTGGTACACTAAAAAAAAACAAACTAAAAAACCCAAACACGTAAATCTCGATGCTGAAATTACAAATCACAGTCGAACAATTCAAGACCCACTTTAAAACGCAACCACTGTGCATAAGAGGGAACTCAAACCTGAAAAACGTCCACCCGATATCAAGAAACAAATTAAAGAAAAAAATAAGGCCCGAAAAACCTGGCAGAGGACATGGGATCCGCATGACAAGGACATCTATAATCAAAAGCATAGTGCACCCAGGAAGAGATTTCAAGAATTTCGGAATGATTGCTGGGGGAACAAGCTGAGCTAATTTAATCCGCAACACGGTTCACTCTGGAAAATGATCTCAACGCATAAAGGAAGAAACAGACAACTTCCTGTTCTCCATGGAGAAAATGGATTAGTCTACGTTAATAAAGACAAAGCAGAAGCATTCGCTTCCTGTTTAGAATAACAATTTATGCAAATGACGAACCCTATGAGGAGGATTTCATCTCTTCCACTAATAAAACAATCCGAGATTTTAACACTCAACAGCACAACTCGATTTTCAAGTTTGCTTCCTATTCTGAACTCCGTGGAAATATCTCCAGTTAAAAACTGCAAAAGCCACTGGGTGGGATAAACTCAGCAATACATTTCTAAGGAACCTTCCCATAAAGGCGTAAATTAACGTAATTAACAAAGTTCTTAGACTGAACTTTTTCCAGATATTTGGAAATTGGCGATCGTTACCATGCTTCCTAAAAGCGGCAATGACCCTCTATTTCCTTAAAATTATAGGCTTCTCAGTCTTCTGTTCTTCATGGGTAAAATATATGGAAAGATTGTTATAAACAGGATTGTGGCATTCCTCGAAGACTCGGTTATCATTTCTGCTGAACAGTTCGTCTTCAGAAGAAAGCACTCAACCATGCATCAGGTGCTCCGAGTCGTTGAGGTGGTTTCTGAGGCCAAGAACAAGAAGGAATCCACCATTGCCGTTTTCCTGGATGTCGCAAAGGCTTTCTATAGGGTTTGGACCAAAAGTATTATCTGCAAGCTTATCAAATTCAAGTTCCCTGCCGAACTCATTCATCTAATACAAAGTTATCTCAAAAATAGTAAATTTAAGGTTCGAGTTGGCTATGAGTACTCAAAAGCTTATCCCATTTTTGCAGGAGTACCACAAGGCTCTGTCCTAAGTTCAACCCTCTTCAATATATATGTTGCAGTCCAAAAATTCTTACTTTTAAAACTGCCATGGGCGCAGATGACACTGCGTTTCTGGCTTCCTCTATTTCACATGATTTTGCTTTACGTAGAGTGCAAACCATGATTAAAGACTCTGAGATGTGATGTAGGAACTGGAGGACAAAGATAAATACTGATAAAAGTGTTGCCATGATCTTTACACACCAAGGGTTACACCACGTTTCGAATTTGGAAATTTTTGATAAATAAATCGTCTGGATGGACACTGCTACTTATCCTGGAGTCACATAGCACAGAAAACTCGACTGGACGCATCATAAAAGAAAAAGTATCTCTAAAGTAAAAGCAGTACACAATAAATTGATATCCCTTTTGCCGGGCACTCAGCGCTTTCATTGGCAAACAAGGTGCTTACGTACAAGACGGTACTCGTCCTATTCTCCTATATGCATCTCCAAATTGGAGCTATTGTGAAAGAAATGAAATATAGAAAATTCAAACTTTCCAAAGCAAGATCATGCGACAGATTGTCGGCGCACCCTGGTTCGTGCGTAATTCCATCATCCAAAGGGATCTTTGTATCCCTTCTGTTCGCGACTGCACTAGAGATTCTGCAATTCAGTTTTTTTTTAAAAATGCTATGGAACATCAGAATCTTCTCATTTCAGGAGCTGTTAAGTACGATCACCTCTGCAAGCAAAGGTTTAAGAGGCCAAGATCCATCCTGCTATCAGATCAATTCTAGTGATTTTTTTTTCTCTAGTTGATCTAGAAAACCAAGAAATAGTCTTAGGGCTCTAATTCTTTTCAGTTTATACCTCTTTACATTTTAAGTTCAATGCCAAGGCACACTTCAGTAGGAGATAAAAAACTTGCAAAATGCCCCGTGCTCGATTTCATCCGTTTATGATCTCTGATATCTGATCGAAAACAGCCCTGCCGTTTCATCATTTCAGTGATCTGTAAAGATATATATATATTAAAACTACTAAGTATTTGAAAATAGCGAATTGTAATATTTCATTAGTACCAGTCAAATTAAAGAAGTTTTCTAATTATTCCTTTTTCATTATTTCCAATAGAAACTTCATGACGTTCACATTCCACCATCAAACTTTCGTACTTCTATCATTAATACATAGGTTGCAATATTCGTTTGAAATTTCGGAATTTTCAAACTTTTTCACCGTTAGAGGGTGCAATTATAGTGTTCGAAAGATTCCGAAAGTGCGAATCATAATATTTTATCTATTCCTACTAACCTTAAAAAGATTTTTTTTATTATTCCTAAATACACACAAATATCTGCTAAAACAAAACAAAAAAAAACTCTATTTTCCCATCCACCCTGGGTCTAAGAGGTCAAGTCATATCTACAGACGGGCAATAATTGCGGTGGCGGTTCTCCACACTCTCCATAGATTTTTAACAGTCCCGGCAGCAATACCTATTCGTCTGTTAATCTCATGCTGCACATCACCATTATCTGTTACATAGCTCCCAAGATAATTAAACTGTGACACCAGCTCAAGACTGCAACCATTCAGATTAACTGAATCACAGCCTGCCTGACCAATTTTCATCACTTTAGTTTTCTCTCATACAACACATTTTCTTTTGGACTGTGCTTTTGACCTAACTTTACAATTTTTCTTGAGAAATGCCGAAATTAGCCTGAAACTTGGGGTGGGTTGAACATTTTTATGAACAGCTTGTTCTTCAAGCAGTTCCTTGACCAAAGTGACATAAAATCGATAGTGATTTGTTCTTGGAATGGATTCTCTGAGCAAAATATATAATCATTGACAGTAGCCATGTTAACCGTATGGAAAAAGTAATTTTTTCCAGCATTTAAATCATTTGTGTTTAAATGGGTAATACTGTAGAAGTTGTCCCATGGGGGCGGGTCCCGAAGGACCCGCCCCCATGGGAAAAAACTCATATTCTGCATGAGTGGCATGAGAAACATGGAAGTAGAAGATTAAGGTTTGTCTCGGAGAAGACCAGCAGTGACTTGGAGTATGGGTGGCCTTAAAAGGGGTGCGCAGTGCAGCCTGGCTAGAAAATTATGGAAGATAAGTAGAAGAGCGAAAGCATCTCCGGTCTCAAAGGAGTGAGTCCTGGAGTCGGCAGACGAGCCAGCCAATGTCCCTCAGGCGCTCCTGATGACTCGGGCGCCCCTGATGGACACCGTCACTGCTCCGCCTGCTACCTCACTGATCGCTTGGGAGCTTCTGAGTTCGTTTGCGAACCTTTCTGTGATCGGGCAATCTGCCGTTTCTCTTTACATGTCCCACCTGAGCCATCCCACCTGACCTTTTCGAGTCCCACCTGATAGAGAAAAGAGCCATCCCATCTGATCCTCTGCAAAACTCCCCGCCCTGCCCTCTGTCAGTAAGGGGAACACCGATGGGCTGAAAAAACGTTGGGTTGCTTTACCTGCGAGCGGCACTTTTTTGCACACCATGGACTAAATGACCAGGTCACATGGACCCCGAAGGCTCAGAGAAGGTTGGGGGAGGGGACCCATTGGAACAGCTGTTGGGAGACAGATGGTAGCCTCCCATCAAGGCCATCCAGTGTGTTCTTTAACGTGCACAGGGTATGGCTCTCCCGCACACGGGGCCACGGCTTAACGTCCCATCCGACGGACGGCGGCCTTTCCAAGCTCATCGGTGTTCCCTACTGAACTTGGACAGGGCGGGGAGTTTTGCGGTGATAAATCTCAACGCTGACCCAGCTGGGACTCGAACCTGGGAACTACATATTACGAGCCTGGCGCGCTACCGACTGAGCCACCCCCGCCCCGCTGATGATTAAAGATCATCTCTGAGCAGTGAATCGTTGTCATCCTTTAGGCGAAACATATCACCAGTTGCATCTGCATCTCTCGTCTCTATGTCAATGGCCAATGAAACACTCCCTTTGTAGGATGGTGGAGATCACTATGTTCCTCACCTTCAGAAATAGCTGACCTCACCACCACCCAACCATCGGAAATATCTGACCTCTCTCCATGATGTTCTCGAAGGGGGGGGGAGAGAGGGGGAAGATAACAAATAAGTGCAAGTCTCTGTCCTGATAGTCCGTGTGTGGCAGATGTAGAACCCTTAGTTTCTGTAACTACATCAAGAATCTGAACAGAAACAAAAAATGAATCGGTTGGAAGAAGATGACAGCGTTACAGTATGGTTGTCTAAATTCTGTTCTTGTAATTTGTCAATGCGGTGAATTCTGGTTCCCAGAATATGCTTATTTGTTTAGGTAATTAGGTTCATACGATTACACACGAAAAAGTCATATCACGAAAAACATCCTTAGTGAAGAACTGAATTACAACTCATCAAAATATCCGTTGAATAACAAGAAGGGCTATACTATCATCTTGAACTTAATACCATACCAGAAGGAAATTATGTTCGGTATTAACGCATTTTGCACATTTAAATGGTAATGTCGTTGTTAAATTGGGCCGATAATTGTAAGCAGGCCTTATGAACACAGAAATCGTAATTTAACGTAAAAGTTAGTGTAGTTTTACGACTCAAGCGGCTGTAATGAGAGAACCGTACAGTTGATATAACCTTAAATGGTGTAAATATCAGTTTGTTGTAGTGGACATTCCATTTTGTTGTTATTTACATACCAGGGATTCAACTTGAAAATTAATGTACCGCTAAATAGAATAATCAAGAGAAATTCTTGCACAACGGTGTTTAGCAATTTCCATCAACACTTAGAGAGGACATAACAGTAGAAATGAGCTTAATCAGAGAGTACAGCCTAAAGAGGAAGGAGTACGCTTTTCTGCAACATCAAGGTGAATATAAATTAAATTTATAACAGTTGCGGATGGTGCGAGTTTTCTCAGGAGGAAGTCGACTCTGGTCGCGGCCTGTTGAATGTTGAGGACTAACAGATTAATTTCGCCGAAATAGCAGTCGCAACAGACCTCATTGCAACTGTGGCGGTTACTTGCTTATTAAGACTTCTGCTTTGGTATTTGAGCTCAAAGCCGTTTCCACTGCAAACTCTTTGAGCGAGGAAGAACATTGAGTCGCATATTACAGAAACTGAGTGGGTAAAATCGGTTGTGCAACTATGCAGCAATTTCTTTCTGCTGGTTGGAAAAAAACAAAGATTTTATTTCAAGTTAAAGGCATGTGGAACACAACGAATGGAAATGGTAGATGATTGTGGTGAAGGAACTTACGAGATTTTTCGTTTTTTAAGATATTACACTGTTTAAGGGTTGGGTTGTTTTACCTCTGAGCGGCACATTTTTGCACACCATGGGCTAAATGACCAGGTCGCATGGACCCCAAAGACTCAGAGAAGGTTGGGTGAGGGGACCCACTGGAACAGCTGTTGGGAGACAGATGGTAGCCTCCCATCTAGGCCATCCAGCGTGTTCTTTAGCGTGCACAGGGTATGGCTCTCCCGCACACGGTGCCACGGCTTAACGTCCCATCCGACGGACGGCGGCCTTTCCAAGCCCATCGGTGTCCCCTATTGACCGTGGGCAGGGCGGGGAATTTTGCGGAGATAAATCTCAACGCTGACCCAGTTGGGACTCGAACCTGGGAACTACAGATTACGAGCCTGGCGCGCTACCGACTGAGCCACCCCCGCCCCACACTATTTAAGAAATTATTGATGATTTTTCTCAAAGCTTCTGCTATTAAAACCAATCTAACACGAGTCCACAATTTTAATCGTGTTCCATAGTGAGTACTGCTTGCTCGAGCTGGACTCGTTACTTCTGAGTTGATTTACTTCTGAGCAGCACTCTTTGCTCAGAATGAGCTAAATGGCCACGTGACAAGGACCCCGAGGGTTCAGAGAAGATTAGGTGAAACGAATTCACTGCATAGATGTCAGGAGACAGATGGATTTCCCTTCAGTATCATCCATTGTGTTCTTTAACGTGCAAAGGATGTGTCTTCCTTTACCGGACCACGGCTTAACGTCCCATCTGATGGTCGGTAGCCTTTTCAAGCCCATCGATGATCCTTTTCTCAGCATGGGAAGGGTGGGATTAACGAAGAAAGATTTGAAAGCTGGTACAGTTGGGACTCGAATCTGGGAACTGCAGAGAGATGGGAGTGACTCAGTCGGTAGCGTTGCAGGCTTGTAATCTGGAGTTCCCAGGTTCGAGTCCCGCCTGGGTCTGCATTGAGGTTTACTTTCACAAAACTCCCCGTCCTGTCCTCGGTCAGTAAGGGACACCAATGAGCTCAGAAAGGCTACCGTCTATCGGATGGGCCGTTAAGCTGTTGATCCGTGAGAGGGAGAACCATACTGTGCACGTTAAAGAACACGCTGGATGGCTTTGACTGGAGGCTACCATCTGTCTCTCAACAGCTGTTCCAGTGGGTCCCCTCCCTAACCTTTTCTGAGCCCTCAGGCTCCTTGTGACTTGAACATTTAGCACATGGTGTACAGAAAAGTGCCGCTCAGAGGTAAAACAATCCAACCTAACTGGTGCGCTACCGACTGAGCCACAAACGCCCCGAGTTTCTCTGAGGAGGCACAACTTCCTGTGAGCTGCAATTTAAGGTGGATAGTTTTGTAGAGTAGTATGAATAGGGTTTGGGAAAATGTGAGACTGCGTAGTTGATGATGCATAAATTCTTATGAGCAGGAGTCTTTCAGTCTCACTTCTCTTCCCTTTCTTAATCGTGTTTACTTCATTAGAATGCCATCTAGTAGAGAACATTACAATTTTAAGATTCCAATTTGAGCCTTTTTATACAGCTGAAGGATATTTTTTAATGTCTGGATTTACTATTACTCTTCAACATAAATCGATACAAATAGGAGAAGGAAGGAATCTTTATTACACGTATATATATATATTGAACTTATTGAACATACAAAAACTTTAACAAAAACAACAATAATCAACAACACAAATACAGTACAGTCGTTCAAAAAAGTATCCGAACACTATGGTTGATTACAGAATTCAGAAAAAATATCTGGCAGCGATTTTTTTAGAAATTAGTGATCTGGCAACCTTCGTGTCACGTGATTAGAGAATTCAGGAAAAATATCTGGAGCGTGTACAGCAACTGTACACGCTCCAGTTACCGTTCACAGCAAACTGGAGCGTGTGCAGTTACTGCACACGCTCCAGTTTGCTGTGAACGGTAACTGCACACGCTCAATATTTCCGTGAGTGAGCCCACACGATCTAGTATCAAAATAATATGACCACCTACAGTCGCTCAAAAAAGTATCCGAACACTATGGTTGTAATCAACCATAGTGTTCGGATATTTTTTAACATATATAATGCGTATGAATATATAATGCAATGAATATGGAGCGTGTGCAGTTACCGTTCACAGCAAACTGGAGCGGTTGCGGTTAATGTTCACAGCATATTGGATCGTGTGGGCCCACTCACGGAAATAATGAGCGTGTGCAGTTACCGTTCACAGCAAACTGGAGCGTGTGTAGTAACTGCACACGCTCCAGTTTGCTGTGAACGGTAACTGAAGCGTATATAGTTGCTGTTCACGCTCCAGATATTTTTCAAGAATTCTGTAATCACGTGACACGAAGGTTGCCAGATCACTAATTTCTAAAAAAATCGCTGCCAGACATTTTTTCTGAATTCTGTAATCAACCGTAGTGTTCGGATACTTTTTTGAGCGACTGTACATACACATTCTTAGACATATCCGTATCGGCAGATACAATGAGACATCAATCTCTTTCCGTCCTGCAGTAATTCATTCATCTATTGTCCATTTTTAAAGGAAAATAAAAACTTTAAACACTAAAAAAAACACAACAGCAAAAAAAAAAAACAGATACAGAGAAATAAAAAATTTCTGATTATTAATATTTTTGACACTTTTTTTTAACATCCCCTCCCACTGTTTTTGCTTATCACTTGATTATTTTTAGTAGTAATTCTCTATCCTCTATCTCAATAATGTAAGTTTTTTCCATTCTAAACTAAATTTATATATTTTTTCCATTCTTATATTTATGGACAATAAATTATACATTCTCGGTCCATAAAACATAAAATGTCTATGTGAAATTTAGTTTTTAACCTGTGGAATAAATAATTTACATTCTCCATTTCGCAGATTACCACATGTGTCCTTTTCCTTTTGGGGCGGGAGTGGCTCAGTCGGTAGCGCGTCAGGCTCGTAATCTGTAGTTCCCAGGTTCGAGTCCCAGCTGGGTCAACGTTGAGATTTATCTCCGCAAAATTCCCCGCCCTGCCCACGGTCAGTAGGGGACACCGATGGGCTTGGAAAGGCCGCCGTCCGTCGGATGGAACGTTAAGCCGTGGCCCCGTCTGCGAGAGAGCCATACCCTGTGCACGTTAAAGAACACGCTGGATGGCCTTGACGGGAGGCTACCATCTGTCTCCCAACAGCTGTTCCAGTGGGTCCCCTGCCCCAACCTTCTCTGAGCCTTCGGGGTCCATGTGACCTGGCCATTTAGCCCATTGTGTGCAAAAAAGTGCCGCTCAGAGGCAAAGAACCCAACCCTTTTTCTTTAAAGTATAAGGTTTTCTAAATGCTAGATATATTATTCGATAGGTATATAGCTTTCTCAAATACATTATCTTATTGTTTTCGACTAATTTGTTTCTTCTGCCTTTTTTATAATAAGTCATTATATTCAAGAACTTCCTTTGCAAAACCACTAAACAAAAAATTCCCCCTCAAGCAGCTGCTTGCCACAGAAGTCTGACAATAGCTTGTCAGTTTACATGCCATAGTAGAAGGTCTGTGAGGACGGCAGGACCTCAGATGAAAAACACCAACCTTATCCGGGGTTCGAACCCAGGTCCCGTAGATCAGTAGCTTGGCGTGCTAACCACACGGCCACGTGACTGACCATATCGCTAACTGATGTTAAATAGGTTCCTCCCTAAGAAATTAAACCATATTGTATAGCAGACTGAATCCATGCATGGTATAACTTCAGCATAAATCCATTTGACACTATCTTTGTTATGTAATATAATTTATATCAACCATTCGATGCGATCTAACCATTCGGGTTAATCTCATCGATTTTAATTTTTTGGTCAAAATATGGATTTTTGGGTTGGGTTGTTTTACCTCTGAGCGGCACTTTTTTGCACACAATGGACTAAATGGCCAGGTCACATGGACCCCGAAGGCTTAGAGAATGTTGGGGGAGGGGACCCACTGGAACAGCTGTTGGGAGATAGATGGTAGCCTCCCGTCAAGGCCATCCAGCGTGTTCTTTAACGTGCACAGGGTATGTCTCTCCCATACACGGTGCCACAGCTTAACGTCCCATCCGACGGATGGCGACCTTTCCAAGCCCATCGGTGTCCCCTACTGACCGTGGGCAGGGCGCGGAATTTTGCGGACAGAATATGGATATGTGTTTTCCACTTTAATTTGAATCTATATGCACTCCAAGGTATTTGATCGTTGTGATTTGCTCAATGGGTTTATATGAACATGATCTGTCTCTATTACTTATATTACCATGTATGTATAAGTTATAGGGAAAATAATCTATCTTTGTTAGTGAAAAATACATAAATTTGGTTTTCCCAATGTTTAAACTTAATAGATTATTGTTGAACCAGCTTGTTATTAAATCTACATATATCATAACTGATGTACAGATACAGTTCACTAATATTTGAATTTTTAAAAAGCAATTGTGGTAAATTAATAGGTGCAATTAAATATGAAAACTTTGAAACTCTTTTTTTCCCGATTTGAAATTGGCAAATTTTTTTCACTGCACCTGACTTAGGACGATATTTTGTCCTCAATCTTTTTTTTTTCATTGACAAAATAACTAAGGACTCAATCGTTCTTGGTAACATTCCCCCGCTCTGCCCACGGTCAGTAGGGGAAACCGATGGGTTTGAAAATGCCGCCGTCCGTCGGATGGGACGTTAAGCCGTGGCCCCGTGTGCGGGAGAGCCATACCCTGTGCACGTGCAAGAACACCCTGGATGGCCTTGACGGGGGGCTACTATCTGTCTCCCAACAGCTGTTCCAGTGGGTCCCCTGCCCCAACTTTCTCTGAGCCTTCGGGGTCCATGTGACCTGGCCATTTAGCCCATTGTGTGCAAAAAAGTGCCGCTCAGAGGTAAAACAACCCAAACTCATGGTAACATAGAACAGCGAAGGTTAGGTTGTGTTACCTGTAAGCGGTAGTTTTGTTGCACACAATGGACTAAATGGACAAGTCACAAGGACCCCGAGGTCTCAGAGAAGGCTGGGGGAAGGGGATCCATTTTATAGCTGTTAGGAGACATGTTGATAGCCTCCCCTCATAGCCATTCGCCTGTTCTTTATCGTGCACAGGATATGGCTCTCCTGCACATGGTAACACGGCTTTAAGTCCCATCCGACGGACGGCTGTGTTTCCAAACCCATCGGTGTCCCCTTCTGACTGAGGGCAAGGGTAGGGATATGGCGGAAATAAATCTCAACACTGGCACAGGTGGGACTCGAACCTGGGAATTGCAGTTTATGAGCCTGGCGCGCTACATAATGAGAAACTCCGGCCCCATGAAACGAAAGCACATTTCGTTAGTTTTAATTTCTTAAAGCTTCTTTCGTCCGTTAACACAGTTTTAGCAATCAATGATATATTTTAAACAATTAAGTGTAACATATCATTTTTTACCTGTTTCTTTGAGCACTTGGTGCCTCAGGGTTGGGTTGGATTGTTTTATCTCTGAGCGGCACATTTTTGCACACCATGGGCTAAATGGCCAGGTCACATGGACCCCGAAGGCTCAGAGAAAGTTGGGGGAGGGGACCCACTGGAACAGCTGTTGGGAGACAGATGGTAGCCTCCCGTCAAGGCCATCCAGCGTGTTGTTTAACGTGCACAGGGTATGACTCTCCCGCACACGGGGCCACGGCTAAACGTCCCATCCGACGGACGGCGGCCTTTCCAAGCCCATCGGTGTCCCCTATTGACCGTGGGCTGGTCGGGGAATTTTGCGGAGATAAATCTCAACGCTGATCCAGCTGGGACTCGAACCTGGGAACTACAGATTACGAACCTGGCGCGCTACCGAATGAGCCACCCCCGCCCCTGGTACTCCAGGGAATTGTCCGATCAGCCAGTACCTCAAGGCGCTGTGAGAAAACGTTTCTTCAGATAATGTTTAAGTAGAATGACCATATAACAAATTCTGAAAAAGAAAAAATGTTCTCGTATTTTTTTAAAACAAAAAAAATAAATTTTTTCTTTTCTTTTTGAAACTACGAAAACATACCATGAAACTTTTATTTTTAAAACCTACCGAGTGGTTAGCGCGCTTGGCTAATGATCTACGGGACCTGGGTTCGAGCCCCAGGTGAAGGCATGGATGTTCGTGTTGTTTTTCTGCTGAGGTCCTGCCATCCTCTCAGACCTTCTACTATGGCATATAAACTGACAGGCTCCTGTCAGACCTCTGTGGCAAGCAGCTGCTTGAGGGGGTATTTATTATTTTTTTTATCGGATATAAGGAGTGAATGGTAAGGAATGAAAGGTAAAATGAACAGAACTATCAAAGTTAATTTCATGGAGTAATAGACAGGGTGTAATTATCAGTAGCGTAAATGGCGACGGAGCGGAATTTAGGGAGACTATGGGACTGTGCATTTCATACTTCGGCAGATCTAACAGATCATACGTCAATTGAGAAGTGATTGATGGGCTATTGGCCCATGATCTATGTATGGAATGGGTTCGAGCTCCAGATAAGGCATGGATGTTTGTGTTGTCTTTCTGTTGAGGTCCTGCCTCACAGATCTTCTACTATGGTGTATTAAACTGACAGACCTCATTGGCTAGCAGCTTAGATAGTTGAGAGAATATTTATTTATATTTCTCAGGTCTGAAACTAAATGTAAGAGGTGTAGAAGGGAAAATGACTGAATTAAATTATTCTCCCAAAACGAAAATATGTATGTGTTTTTCTCTCTCATCTGTTCCTTTTTTCTTTAAAAAATACGCTGCTTACAAAAATCAAATCAAGTCATTACATTTATATATATATATGCACATTTAAGCCGATTGCGTGTTGTTTTACCTTTGATACGCACTTTTTTTTGCACACAATGGACTAACTGAACAGGTCACAAGGACCTTGAGGGCTATGAGAAGGTTGTGGAGCAGGGGATCCACTAGACCAGCTGTTGGGAGATATATATTTATAAATATGTGAAAATAAATGAAATAAAATTAACATAAAATGCTATCGAAAAAAGGATATGTATATTTTCCTAAAAGTAGTGTTTCTCATTGTCTTGGTCGGAAGTTTCGTATTTAATGTCAAGCAATCACAGGTGAATCAAGAATCACTGTGAACAAATACGATTATAGAGAAAAAATTGTTCTGAGTGGAATAGAAACCCATCCCCTTCATGATAATTGACATATTTATCTGAATGTGTAATAATATATTTTTTCGCTTTAGATTTTTTTTGTAATACCAGATATAAGATCATTCCTTGCAATTATAACTTACTTGTAGGTGTTGCATATAGAGTTGATATTTTTTAATTTATGTCTTTCTTTCACACACTGCACACCCATCATTGGAACTATTTTTTTCAACATTTTCATTCTGGGTTCGAGCCCCGGATAAGGCATGGATGTATGTGTCGTTTTTCTGCTGAGGTCCTGCCATCCTCTCAGACCTACTATGGCATATAAACTGGCAGGCTCCTGTCAGACCTCTATGGCAAGCAGCTGCTTGAGGGGGTATTTATTATTTATTTATTTACAGGCAGACGCGAACTGGTAAAGTGGCCCTGAGGTCTGTAGCTTCGCGCGGGCCCTTAGTGTCGCAGGACCTTGGGACCTCATAGGAGCAGAATTTTTTTAATAATAATAATTTTTATTTTACAGAAATTCCACAGAATTGGAGAAAAACCTTTTTTTAAGCTTCACGTAAGAGCTCTCAAAAAAATAGGTATTGAAATCATGAAAAGTAGACCGAAATTTTCATCGCAGCCCGGGCCTGAAAAAAAATGTGCCAGTCCGCCCCTGTGCACGGATATAAAAAAATGGCATATTTGGGTTGGGTTGTTTTACCTCTGAGCGGCACTTTTTTGCACACCATGGGCTAAATGGCCAGGTCACATGGACCCCGAAGGCTCAGAGAAGGTTGGGGGGGACCCACTGGAACAGCTGTTGGGAGACAGATGGTAGCCTCCCGTCAAGGCCATCCAGCGTGTTCTTTAACATGCACAGGGTATGGCTCTCCCTCACACGGGGCCACGGCTTAACGTCCCATCCGACGGACGGCGGCCTTTCCAAGCCCATCGGTGTCCCCTACTGACCGTGGGCAGGGCGGAGAATTTTGCGGAGATAAATCTCAACGCTGACCCAGCTGGGACTCGAACCTGGGAACTACAGATTACGAGCCTGGGGCTACGGCATATTTGGAATAATTCAGAATGAAATTCAGCACTATTGGATTTAAAAAATATTCCGTCCTTTTTGAGACAGGAAAATGAATTTTTGAAGACAAGATTATTCAGTTGGTTTGCATTGAAGTCTAATAATATTAATTCTTACCTATTTCGATGTTGCTGAACTGTTGAGACAGGATTCAAAAGTGAAAGGGGAGAAAAATTGCTCTGACTGCTCTGATATTTGTTCTAATTAATCACTATTCGATTATAAATGTTATTGATGAATGTGTAAAGAATGGAGTTCGTAAAAAATGTGATTTATAATAATAATAAAATATAAATTTAATTACTTTCTGTAATAATAATAAATAATAAATTCCTCCTCAAGTAGCTGTTGCCACAGAAGTCTGACAGGAGTCTGTCAGTTTATAATAATAAATACCCACTCAAGCAGTTGCTTGCCACAGAGGTCTGACAGGAGCGTGTTAGTTAATATGCCCATAGTAGAAGGTCTGTGAGGATGGCAGGAACTCAGCTGAATAACAACACAAACATCCATGCCTTACCCGGGGCTCAGAACCCAATCCCTTAGATCAGTAGCCAAGCGTGCTAACCACTCGACCACGGGACGGCACTTAAACTAAATTGAATTACGAACTTGCTGTACCAAATTTCAACGTTATAACACTTTGAGCGAGCCGCAATGATGTTTAAAAAAAAAGACCTTATTACAATGACTAGTAATATTAAACTTAGAATTGGTATTTCGAACAAATACTATATTTCTAACCCTTTTAATACATGAGAGATTATGATTTTACCAATGAGATTATTTCTTCTCTGATTCTTTACGATCATACTGTTTTGAACAAGTACAAGAGGCCTAAAACGATAGCGTTCTCTGAGGAGACCTACCCGTTTTAGGTTTCTTATACAATTTTACTGTTATTTTTAGCTTTTCTTATGTTTGCCCTTAGGGACCCCACCTAAGGGTGGTTTACTTATATATTTTGTTCTTACTCATGCCAAATAGGCTTATCTTTAAGGATGGAGAGGGTTAGGGGTAAAATTATTATCCGGTACATCGAATATACGATCTACGATAATACATATTACTATAATACAGATTTTCAATTTTCAAATTTCAAACCATTCTAAATATTGCACTAATCTGTACTGGCCCTTTTTCTGCCGAACTTGATTGGTTAGAAATGATATATTCTGTAGATATTTTGTAAATTTGGGTAAATATTGCACATTAATATGAATTTATGGTTGTCAAAGTATTGAATAAATATTTTATTTGCGAAAATAGTTCTCGGATGTATAATTCAACCAAATGCTGATAAAAGAAGAAATCCTATTTACTTAATGGAAGAAAAATTTGGTGCATGTGATGCTAAAAAAAAAAGGAAGAAATTATACTAAGGTGATTAGATTCATTTTCCTGAGGTCCTCGAACCTTATTAACTATTACAAAAAACATTTCAGTTGTTAGTTTCGAGAAATATTGGAAATTTGAATAATAATACTGTTATGCACATAACTTTAGAAAAATAAAAGTATCGTTAAAGAATATATTTTAAGTTAATGTTTTTTTTTACATTTAATACAATAAGAAATAAATTGTAGAAAATTTACACAATCAAAATGGCTGTTGAGATTCTAAAAAGATAAAGGCAATATGCTACTGGATTGCATTTTTGTGATTTATTTGAAACTTGATTTACATAACTCTTTGATGCTTTCAATATTTGAAACTTGATTTGTAAAACTTTTTGATGTTTTCAATATTTGAAACTTGATTTGTAAAACTTTTTGATGTTTTCAATATTTGAAACTTGATTTGTAAAACTTTTTTGATAATATTCAATATGTGAACTTGCTTCAGATTTTTTTGAGCAGATATTACATACGTCATTTGAAGTTGATAATTAGGATACCGTTGGTTAGCGCGCTTGGCTACTGATCTACGGGACCTGGGTTCGAGCCTCGGGTAAGGCATGGATGTATGTGTCGTTTTTCTGCTGAGGTCCTGCCATCCTCTCAGATCTTCTACTATGGCATATAAACTGACAGGCTCCTGTCAGACCTCTGTGCCAAGCAGCTGCTTGAGGGGGTATTTATTTTTTATTTTTTTATAGTCTTCAGCGATTCTGTTTAACAATTAAGAGTCGATGAGGATTTCTTTTTTCATATTTTTTTAACTTTTTCTAAAATGTCATAATATTTTGTTATCGTTAATGCTTTTAGAATTAAAATATTTTTTAGTAGTTTAAAGGAAAGAAAGAGAGAGAGAAAAAAAGAAATTTCTGTTAAAAGTTAAAAAATATCGGAATTAAAAAAGGGAACACACAAAAAGAGCTTTCTATCCACTCTATGCTTAAATATTGAGACAAAATAAATACCCCCTCAAGCAGCTGCTTGCCACAGAGGTCTAACAGGAGCCTGTCAGTTTATATGCCACAGTAGGAGATCTGAGAGGATGGCAGGACCTCAGCAGAAAAACGACTCACACAACCATGCCTTACCCGGGGCTCGAACCCAGGTCCCATTAGATCAGTAGCCAAGCGTGCTAACCACTCGGCCACGGAACGGAGGTTTTGCGAAATATGGTTTAAGATTCCTAAATTCAACACCAGATGGCGTAAGTTGTATTACTAACTCAAAGCTCTTAAAAGTCGGAAGTAAAATGCATTACGAAGCTCCGTAAAAAGAAAATTGCTTGTATCCTGAAAGCCAATATAAATTCGTTAGCTTAAAAGTGAAAACGTTAGATTTCAAAAACACATTTAGAGTACACTGCATTCTATATATCAATATCACGGAATGGATATTTCTTTTAGATATTTTAAAATTATTTGTCTCTAACGCAGTAAAAATGTATTAGATGCTATATTGCTTACATGGAGTCGTTTCAAGCTTGACAGCGACCTTGAAAAGTTTCCTGCTGTTCTTTTTCTTCATATTACCATTAGCATCATCAACTAAAACTCTTAATTTTCAAGTTGCATTAGAGCTAAACACATTCTTTGCTCTCCCCAGGCATGAATGTCGGCAGAGTGGGGGTTGTCTCCCCTTTTGAAAAATTGATCGCTAAATTTATTTATGTTGAATAATGTAGCTGTGTGACAAAAAACAAATACTTTTTCCTTAACGAAATGCAATCTTGAATTTTCATGTCTTCTTTTGTCTTGCAGCATATCATTTATTCACGTTTATTAAGAAACTGAGCTCATTAATGAATGTTTCGACATAATAATTCTATACTGAGACATTAATTTTTTGCCCCAACTAAAAATATTTCTCCCCCACCCCATTGAAACCATTTCTGGTCCCTTTCCTGAAACTATTCTTGCTGACGTACAGTCGCTCAAAAAAGTATCCGAACACTATGGTTGATTACAGAATTCATAAAAAATATGTGTCAACGTTTTTTTTAGAAATTAGTGATCTGGCAACCTTCGTGTGACGTGTCACGTGACACGAAGGTTGCCAGATCACTAATTTCTAAAAAAATCGCTGCCAGATATTTTTTCTGAATTCTGTAATCAACCATAGTGTTCGGATACTTTTTTCAGCGACTGTACATGTTTCCAGGTGCGTAGCCATCCTTAAAATTGCAAGAGGGTATAACAGTCTAAAACATCAAAGTGTGAAACATTAATTTTTTTACTGTCTTTATTTGTCTTCAATACAATTGTATTGCAGTGACATATCGTGTTATACGTATTTTACCAAGAGTAAATAGAAGAACCACGTACTGTGCTTGTAAAAGAACACACTGGATGGTCTTGGTGGTAGGCTTCTATCTAGATGATGCACTTTTAAGAAATGGATCAAGATAAAATTCTAATGGAGGAAAAACAGAAGAGATAATAAGGAGTAAAGAAGAAAATCATAAAATACATGAAACTTTCTTTTTCTGTTAAAAATTAGTTAATAAGAGAACAAAGCGGAAAGGTAAATTATCTCGCCATTGCAAAGGAAACTATCCAGATCCATAACGTTATAAGAAAAACATATAATGTCGAAGAAGTAAAATGCTTTTTTGAACAAAGGATTTTGGGTTGGGTTTGCACATCATGTGCTAAATGGCCAGGTCACATGGACCCCGAAGGCTCAGAGAAGGTTGGGGGAGGGGACCCACTGGAACAGCTGTTGGGAGACAGATGGTAGCCTCCATAGCTGTTCCAGTGGACATTAAATCAAGGTCATCTAGCGTGTTCTTTAACGTGCACAGGGTATGGCTCTCCCACACACGGGGCCACGGCTTAACGTCCCATCCGACGGACGGCGGCCTTTCCAAGCCCATCGGTGTCCCCTACTGACCGTGGGCAGGGCAGGGAGTTTTGCGGAGATAAATCTCAACGCTGACCCAGCTGGGACTCGAACCTGTGAACTGCAGAATTACTAACCTGGCGCGCTACCGACCGAGCCACCCCCGCCCCTTGAACAAAGGAATAACTTCGAATCATAGATGTACCATGTGATACTATTTTGTTGTTTTATTAGCAAAGCTTTACTTTATTTCGCATGTTCATTGTTTCAATCTATTTAACCTAAAAGAGTAGAGAAATTCGCAAAGTAAACATGTTTTTCTGATCTTTAGGATTAAGATGTCCTGATTACATTCTGTGTTAAATAAGGAATGATTTCTCTTAGAGGACTGCAATAAAGATTGAGAAAAGCAAATATAGAAAAGACAGAACGATGAAATATACTCAATGGCTATTTTATTAGGAACAGATCTTTTTTTAAATAAGCTTTCTGTGAGAAAATGTGGTCAGAGTTAGAAATGGCAATAAAAATATGTTTAAATATCAATTTTCAACAATATTTGTCCAATATTTAAAGATTTTTGGATGCTGATATATTTAATGCTAGTTTAATTTGTCTCGAAAAGGTAATTTAAATGTAATTGAAACAAAAGTAATAACTTATGTTAAATTTTAATAAAATACAAAAGAGTATTGTGTAGCTATTATTGCAATAATCCCTTTTTTTAATGTTTTTTCAATTTTATTTCATGTTTCATCTTCCATAATGTTTTAAAAACCGATAATTTTGTGAATTTAAAATATTTATTTTCAGCCACAGTTTTCCGAAAGAAATATATTTAAGAAGTTACTAAGTTGTGAATACGATTTTCTATTTACATGGGTCTAGTCCGAATGAAGTAGCCAATGAGTTCAACGTATTAAATTAAACACTAATGTTCTGGAATTTCAGTAATTATTATTTGATAGTGCTATTTTTGGATTCGAAATAAACTAATGTTAAATGAACCTATTTAATAGATTAAATCATATGTTGCTTAAAAGAAATATGACAATTTTCTTAATAAATAAATGATCAAATTTGGCTCATACAAAATCACTAACTGATTAACCTTTCTCAAAAATGCAAATAAAATAGTATTTGAGGCCTCTGTTATGCTACATTCAAACCAACTAGTTAGAAATCAAAATATCTTGTTTGCGGTTCAGCACTCTAAGAAATGCTCAATAATAAAATTTAATCTCACTTGTTATTAATTAATAACGTACTACACTTAAGCACATAAAATAAGCATTCTTAATACAAGACACAGATTTACAGCTGGGTTACATTATCTTTGTTTTTTCTGTTGGCTTTCTTTTCCTATCACCAGTGGAACTAGGCTTCATCTTAAACAAAATCTAAACAAACTTATTCTCACTCAGCAATTAACTAAGTGGCTGTTTTTCGTAATCTCCTGTACAAAGCACACATTAACTTACTTTTCATGTACACATCAAAATTTTGCACCACTGAATTCAATCACAATCCAAATGCAACTGTCTGTTCTGTTACATGTATGACGTATTCTTCACAACACGTGAAGCACCTCGTGATACAATACGAACACGTTTTGACGAACAGTTGCTGCACGTTCACATGTGGTTTCAATATGCATTTATATACAGAAAGAGACAGAAAATATTTCGAAAGGAAGAGACAATCGATGTACGAATAGGAAGCGAAGGAATATTTAAATGTAAATTAAAAAAAAAAGAAAAAGTTTGGAAAAGTTTTACCGTTGAGCATCAATTTTAATCACCATGTATTTTAAACGACCAGGTTACAAAGACCTCAATGGCTCAGAGAAGGTTGGGAAAGTAATCCATTGAATAGCTGTTGGGATTACAGATAGAATCCTCTATTCAAGGCCATCCAATGAGTTCTTAAACATGCATAGGATATTGCTCTCTGAACACTGGGTCACGGTTTAATGCTCCATTTAATGGAAGAGGGACTTTCTTAGTCCATAGATGTCGCCTTTCTAACCGAGTGCATGGTGGGGATTTGTCGGAGATACATCTCAACTCTGTCACAGCGAAACGAAAAACATTGATCTGAATATGATAGTCTCTGAAAGATTGAATATGCGACCAAATGAAGATTGGAATGTTTTACCTCTGAGCGGCACTTTCTTGCACACCATGGGCTAAATGGCCAGGCCACAAGGACCCCGAAGGCTCAGAGAAGGTTGGGAGAGGGGACCCACTGGAACAACTGTTGGGAGACAGATGGTAGCCTCCCGTCAAGGCCATCCAGCGTGTTCTTTAACGTGCACAGGGTATGGCTCTCCCGCACACGAGGCCACGGCTTAACGTCCCATCCGACGGACGGTGGCCTTATTCAAGGCCATCGGTGTCCCCTACTGACCGTGAGCAGGGCGGGGAATTTTGTGGAGATAAATCTCAACGCTGACCCAGCTGGGACTCGAACCTGGGAACTACAGATTACGAGCCTGGCGCGACTACCGACTGAGCCACCCCCGCCCCGAGCAAACGAAGAATTACATTAATATAAGAAGGAGAAACAGATACAAATGAAGAAAATAATCTAAAAATTCAAAATGGGAAAGAAACAAATAACAGAAATAGCAAAAGGAGAGCAATAATGCGAAAAGATAAAACGAAACACCTTGTAAATATAAAAACACAAAATATAAAAAAAGAAGAGAAATTTACGTATATAAATGAACATTTCTTTTTCTCTTTCCTTACGGAAATTCCATCTGCAACACGAAATTGGGTGTTGCTAACCTAAGCTGGTAAACATCTTTTTTCTCATGTTTGATTTGTTATTATTATTTACGGGTGAAGGGGAAATGTTCGAGAGAGAGAAGAGAAAAAGCTCATCTTGCTCCGGCTCCTGAACACAATTATTTACAGAGCGTCCACGCCTTAATTGCAGCGGCCAAAGCCATATGTAGCCATTCCAGAAGTAAACGAGAGACCCAAACTATGCTTCAGCTTCATTGTCGCGAAAAGCAGCGACGGAATCCTCTTCCCTCTAACATTTATATCACTGGAACCGTCGGGACGTGGAGAGGAGGGGAGTATGGAGAGGAAGGCTTCACCGTGTGCTCTACAGGAGATAAAGGATAATTACACAAGGTCCCAGGCTAAGTGAAATATTTGTATCCAAAGCTGTCTGGAAATTATTATTATTATTTTTTCACCCCTCCTGTTTCACCTTTGTCTCTGTGAGTGTCTGTAATTTCTTCTTTTTTTTTCCCGCCCTCTTTATACCTTGCTGAAATCGAGTTTTGAATGTCCTTGTCGGTTTCTCAGGCGCCGCTTTGACCAACATTTGTGTCGAAAATTTCCGCCAGAGCATCTTCGTCACTGCCGCTTCTGCTGCGGTAACGATTGTCGCCGCCTATGCGAGAACAAAAGCATCTTATCTCGCAAATGGGAGGAAAAGTCGGCCGAAATGAGTGTCTCCGATGACACCACGGGAAGGAAAGTGAACGTACAGTTCCGTTTCGAGAGTAGAAGCTTTTGTGTGTGTGTTTGGGGAGGGGGAGAGAAAAATGAAAGAGGGGTGGGTAAGAGGATGAAAACTATTAAAGGAGTTTAGGGGAAAAAACACAGAAATCTGAATTAAAGAAAGGAAAAAAAATAAGAAGAAATTTTTTATGAAAACAAAAAATAATTCTAAATAAGGGAAGATGAAATGATGGAAGGAAAGAAAGAAGATATGACTAAATAAAAGATCAAAAGATAACAGTTCTGAATGGAAGAAAATTAGGGAAAAAAAAGAAAGCAAAGTATGAACTGACAAAAGTATTTGTGGAAAACAAAGTAATTTTGAATAAATTAAAATGAAGGTGCACAAGAAGGAAGGTACGAATTAGCAAAATAATTTATGAAGCAGAATAGCAATTCTGACTAAAAAAAGGAAAAGAAAGAATAGACGAAAGAATTTATGAGAAACCAAGCAATTACGATGAAAAGCAAAGGAAGAAGCGAAAGGAGGAGGATAGAAGCTGGCAAAAGAATTTATGGGAAAAAATTATGAATAAATTCGAATGAAGACATGAAGGAAGGAGGTTGTAACGAATTAGTAAAATAATTTCTTATGTAACGTAATGATTTTAAATAAAAGCGAAGAAAAAAAAGAAAAAGAAAGAATAATGAAATTCTAGTAGCCATTATGAAAACCGAAATAATTATGAACAAATTCAAACGAGGAAAGGAAATAGAGATGGAAGGTATGAATTAGTAAAATATTTGTGGAAGAAGAAAAATAATGTAAACAAAGAAATGAATGAATGTAAACAAAGAAAGAAAGGAAAGAAAGAATGAAAGAAGGCAAAGGAAAGAATGAAAGAAGATAAAGGGAAGAATGAAAGGAGGTAAAGAAAAGAATGAAAGAAGGAAAAAGAAAAATGAAAGAAGATAAAGAAAAGAATGAAAGAAGGTAAAAGAAAAATAGAAGAAGGTTAAGGAAAGAATGAAAGAAGGTAAAGGGAAGAATGAAAGAAGGTAAAGGAAAGAATGAAAGAAGATAAAGGAAAGAATGAAAGAAGATAAAGGGAATAATGAAAAAAGGTAAAGAAAAGAATGAAAGAAGGTGAAGAAAAAACGAAAGAAGGTGAATGAAAGAATGAAAGAAGGTAATGAAAAGAATGAAAGAAGATAAAGGAAAGAATGAAAGAAGAAGGAGGAAAGAATGAAAGAAGGTAAATGAGAGAATGAATGAATGTAAAAAAAGAATGAAAGAAGGAGGAGGAAAGAATGAAAGAAACTGACACAAAGAAATAATGATAAACAAAGTAATTTGGAATAAAAGTAAATGAAGATAAAAAGGAAAATAGGAATTAATAAGGGGGGAAAAAGATGGAATTGAACAAATCATTTACTGAAAATGCAGGAATTCTAAACATAAGGAAATGAATAAAAGGAAAAGTTAATCGGAAGTCAGAAAAACATCAACAACAAAGGAGGCGAATAAGTTATGTTTTTTGCTTGCGATCTAATTGGTTCGAAACCTAATAGAATTATTACATAAGACAGAACGTTCTCACTTGGAATTATATTTGAAAAAAAAATTATCCTGTATCTTTTACTGTATGAGAGAATTTGATGAAAAAGGTTAACAAAATATTTAGTTCGAAATATCATTAAGTATTTTCTACTTTAGTTCTTTTACATCGGGATAATCCCTGTTTATTTTAAAAAAAGTGTTTCTTTTCGCAGTGGGCGACCATCACCTTACGTACAAGTTTCGATACATTTCTTTTATTCATTCATCGAGTTTCAATCTCGTTCTTTTTTTCCTGTTCCCAATTTACACTACGACATCTTTTATTTTTAAGCACAAGACATGTGATTATCGTTTGAATTTTGTTTTCTTTTGCCTTTTATCACGACTAGATTCCCTTGGTTATATTGTATGCAGAATCTATTTTTTCTAATACTTATTTTATTTCTTTTTTATCTTCGTTGCTGCATTCTGTATTTATGGCTTTGTCTTTTGTTGGCTTATTTGCTTACAGCTCTGATGACTATTTTTTCCTCTTTTATTTTATGTCACACAATAGACTTGGCTGTTAGCACCCCACTAAACTCGAAACAACTAAGCAACTTGCTTCTCAGCTGCCGCTTTGCTTCGTGCTTTTATTTTTTTCGGTCATATAATATGGCGCGAATATAGAGATATTTTCTCTTTCTTTGATGTTGCGATCCATCAATCACTGCCTTGAAATGCACCACACCTGATAATAATAAAAAAACAACATTTCTTTTGTCACATAACATGCTTTCTTTTCTTTGCACAGTAGTACAAGAAAAAAAAAATCGTTCTTTCACTGTTGCTGATGCTTACTCAGAAAGTTCGTAGATCCAACTTCGGCAAAGTTATTCCCATTAGTAGATAAAGTCTCTTTTGTCCTGCAGATGTTTGCATCGGATGCTCTATGGCGAGAATATTAATAACACTACTCTGACTGAGACACATTACCAAACTGGCCCTTAACAGTAAACTACAACAAGCAGAACACAATGAGCATACTTCCTCATGGGATAAACTATACGAAGAATGGCAGAATAATGTATTATTTAAATGGTTATCTTAATTCTCGTATTCGCACGAGGCACAATAAGCATCTTTTATGGTTCTGGTGAAATACTGCAGCCACGCTTTACAAGTTGTGCATAAATTCTTACCAGATGTCTGACGATGGCGATGTATTATCAGCATTACTTTCAAACTCAGCACCACTTCATAATTATATTACAGAGGGAAATGATTCTTATCTGTCCGGCAACATTAATGCAGTTGCACCGAGAGCAGTGGCAAAACGAAAAGGGCTAAGTAATGACATCGAACAAAGCGAAATTTATTTATTCAAAGCAAAGAAGGGGCGGGGGTGGCTCAGTCGGTAGCGCGCCAGGCGTAATCTGTAGTTCCCAGGTTCGAGTCCCAGCTGGGTCAGCGTTGAGATTTATCTCCGCAAAATTCCCCGCCCTGCCCTCGGTCAGTAGGGGACACCGATGGGCTTGGAAAGGCCGCCGTCCATCGGATGGGACTTTAAGCCGTGGCCCCGTGTGCGAGAGAGCCATACCCTGTGCACGTTAAAGAACACGCTGGATGGCCTTGACGGGAGGCTACCATCTGTCTCCCAACAGCTCTTCCAGTGGGTTCCCTCCCCCAACCTTCTCTGAGCCTTCAGGGTCCATGTGACCTGGCCATTTAGTCCATGGTGTGCAAAAAAGTGCCGCTCAGAGGTAAAACAACCCAATCCAACTCTGCCACACACGGAGTCACGGCTTAACGTCCCATTCGACGGACGGCGTCCTTTCCAAGCCCATCGTTGTCCCCTACTGGCAGTGGGCAGGGCGGGGAATTTTGGGGAGATAAATCTCAACGCTGACCCAGCTGGGACTCGAACCTGGGAATTACAGATTACGAGCCGGTGCGCTACCGACTGAGCCACCCCCGCCACTTGTGTGGCAGAGACATATCCTGTGCACGTTAAAGAACACACTGGATGGCCTTGACGGGAAGCTACCATCTGTCTCCCAACAGCTGTTCCAGTGGGTCCCCTCCCCCAACCTTCTCTCAGCCTTCGGGGTCCATGTGACCTGGCCATTTAGCCCATGGTGTGCAAAAAAGTGCCGCTCAGAGGTAAAACAACCCAAGCAAAGAATGAGAAGTTGCATCTAAAACTTTGAATTTATTATCGAGGTCAGCAGTTTGTTGCACTTGCAACTTGAGTTTTGGGATTTCAGTCAGTATCTCGTCAACACTTCTGTCTTCTTCCCGCTGTCCTCCTTTGGAGGAAGAGAGAGAGCACTTTGATGGAGTTTGAAAGGACATCGCTCTTCGTTGTCAGATGTTTAGATGATGGAGACTTAAGAAGAAATGTACAGGAAAAACGTGAAAGATTTCATTGGGGGGGGGGGGGGGAGCAAGTGGCTGGATTAAACCGGAGTCGATCAGAACGCCGTTCGGGTATTTCTTGCCGATTAGAATATTTTTCCTCTTATACTTTAGAGCAGTGGTTCTCAACCTTTTATGCTTCACTAACCCCCTGGAAATGTGTATGTAAATGGTGTACCCCTTGCATAGATAGATAAAACTATAGTTATAGTATAACAATGGGAATAAAGTAAAGTATTAAATTTTGTATTCATAAATTGCAGATATCGATAAACACAAAAAATGACATTTTTGCACAGCAGTGTTGCTAACTTAGCGACTTTTGAGCTCTCACGGCGTACCCCAAAAAACTTTACCGCGTACCCAACGTTGAGTTGGGTTGTTTTACCTTTGAGCGGCACTTTTTTGTACACCATGGGCTAAATGGCCAGGTCACATGGACCCCGAAGGCTAGAGAAGGTTGGGGGAGAGGACCCACTGGAATAGCTGTTGGGAGACAGATGGTAGCCTCCCGTCAAGGCCATCCAGCGTGTTCTTTAACGTGCACAGGGTATGGCTCTCCCGCACACGGAGCCACGGCTTAACGTCCCATCCGACGGACGGCGTCCTTTCCAAGCCCATCGGTGTCCCCTACTGACCGTGGGCAGGGCGGGGAATTTTGCGGAGATAAATCTCAACGCTTACCCAGCTGGGACTCGAACCTGGGAACTACAGATTACGAGCCTGGCGCGCTAACGACTGAGCCACCCCGTCCCTATGGATTTGAGGAGAGACCTCTAAAAACTGTCTAGTGGGTTTTCTGTCTCTACCCCGTAATTTATATACGTAACTTCTACACATGTGTAAGAGGCAGTGAGTCGTGCACTTGGCTAGTTCATTTGCATAAGAACCGCCCAAAGAGTAGTGAAATGGATATTGCATTGAAGGGATGATATAGAGGCCTCTGCTTAGAACATCTGATGCAAAATATCACCAATGAAAGAGATGCCTTCTCAATTAGAATAATATTGCCAAAGTCAGCTATACGTAGTTGTGCAATTAGAATCAGCAGTATTGAGGGAAGTTTTTTTTTTTCACACGACTCACAATCAGATGAATTTTCAGAAAAGCACGGAACTTTAATATAGCTGAAAGAAATATTTAAGGGAGGAGAGGAGGTAATCTTTATGACCGCTCCCCCTTTCGTCTCTCTCTCTCTTTCACTTCTGGGAGGGGCGGGGGTGGCTCAGTCGGTAGCGCGCCAGGCTCGTAATCTGTAGTTCCCAGGTTCGAGTTCCAGCTGGGTCAGCGTTGAGATTTAACTCCGCAAAATTCCCCGCCCTGCCCTCGGTCAGTAGGGGACACCGATGGGCTTGGAAAGGCCGCCGTCCGTCGGATGGGACGTTAAGCCGTGGCCTCGTGTGCGGGAGAGCCATACCCTGTGCACGTTAAAGAACACGCTGGATGGGCTTGATGGGAGGCTACCATCTGTCTCCCAATAGCTGTTCCAGTGGGTCCTCTCCCCTAACCTTCTCTGAGCCTACGGGGTCCATGTGACCTGGCCATTTAGCCTATGGTGTGCAAAAAAGTGCCGCTCAGAGGTAAAACAACCCAACCCATTTCTGGGAATGAAACATTTTAAATTATTTAAATGGGATGAACGAATTTAAAGAGTGGTAAGCCATTATTGTCATTAACATTTACATATATTTTACTTTTTACTGTATTCTTTACTTTTAAAGGCTGGATCAAGACTTTCTTTCCTCCCATTCGGATTTAGTCTTCTCAAAACGGATCATTCGCAAAAGAATTTTCCTGCTTTAATGAAAAACAGATGAGGATGCTCACATATGGCATCTAATATATGCTAAATATAAACGAACTATTTAGATTAATTAAACAACCAAACGAAAAAAAAATTCCGCATTTTTAGCTATGTTTTTTTCGAAAACCTCACAGAAACGAAAACGTTGTATCACCCACATCCAGCTTAAAAGAAAGCTGGAACATTAAACAAGAAGAAGCGATCCCGAGGTTCAGAAAAGGAAGAAGAAGATGAAAGAAAAGCCCAAGGAACTTATCACGTCATTAATCCTTCACCACCAACTACCAGAAACTCCATCGAACGAAGTCCAGTGAAGCTGCCCACCACAGTGGAAAAATGTTAAGACCACAAAAACCTTCGACTCAATCGCGGTACATGTATGTCATCTCTGTAGCAAAGATGACAGAGAGGAGTGAGGGGCAGGAAGAGATGACGGGAGGCTGGGCGGGGTAGGGGTAGAGGGTGGAGGAGAGATACCTCCAATTCCTTGGCATCCAGCCAAAATAAAGACCTCCGTCGCTTCATTTCACCCATCTTCTCTTCTTCTTCTCTCACAATCATATCTGGCCTGCACGCTTGATAAACCTGTCACCTGACGTCAAGTGCAACGACACGTAGTAGGCTTCAGGTCGGTCTCAACCCTCCCCGCCTTTCTGTCTCTACCCCGTGATTTATATACATACACTCCTACGTATGTATCAAAGGTAGTGCGTCGTGCGCGTGGCTCGTTCTGCCTCATTTGCATAGGAGACGTCCAGAGAACAGTAATAGGGAAAACGGATATTGCGTTGAAGGGATGATAAGAATCTGACTACAGGGGAGGAAGAAGAAAGACGTACACGCCCTCGTTTTGGATTCATGATTTGAGACAGTGGCGATATTTTGGCTGTGATATAGAGCAGCTGGTCATGGCGGCCTTGTTGGAATTAAAACGGTTGAGAGCAGATACTTGACTGATCATAAAAGATTGGTTTGTTATATATAGTAAAGGAGTGGGTCATTAAAATTAAAAATAATAGATATTTAAAAAATAATAGATATTTAAAAAATCATATAATATTATTAGTGTGGTCATTAAATTCATGGCGGCCTTGTTGGAATTAAAACGGTTGAGAGCAGATACTTGACTGATCATAAAAGATTGGTTTGTTATATGTAGTAAAGGAGTGGGTCATTAAAATTAAAAATAATAGATATTTAAAAAATAATAGATATTTAAAAAATCATATAATATTATTAGTGTGGTCATTAAATTCATGGCGGCCTTGTTGGAATTAAAACGGTTGAGAGCAGATACTTGACTGATCATAAAAGATTGGTTTGTTATATGTAGTAAAGGAGTGGGTCATTAAAATTAAAAATAATAGATATTTAAAAAATAATAGATATTTAAAAAATCATATAATATTATTAGTGTGGTCATTAAATTCATGGCGGCCTTGTTGGAATTAAAACGGTTGAGAGCAGATACTTGACTGATCATAAAAGATTGGTTTGTTATATGTAGTAAAGGAGTGGGTCATTAAAATTAAAAATAATAGATATTTAAAAAATAATAGATATTTAAAAAATCATATAATATTATTAGTGTGGTCATTAAATTCATGGCGGCCTTGTTGGAATTAAAACGGTTGAGAGCAGATACTTGACTGATCATAAAAGATTGGTTTGTTATATGTAGTAAAGGAGTGGGTCATTAAAATTAAAAATAATAGATATTTAAAAAATAATAGATATTTAAAAAATCATATAATATTATTAGTGTGGTCATTAAATTCATGGCGGCCTTGTTGGAATTAAAACGGTTGAGAGCAGATACTTGACTGATCATAAAAGATTGGTTTGTTATATGTAGTAAAGGAGTGGGTCATTAAAATTAAAAATAATAGATATTTAAAAAATAATAGATATTTAAAAAATCATATAATATTATTAGTGTGGTCATTAAATTCATGGCGGCCTTGTTGGAATTAAAACGGTTGAGAGCAGATACTTGACTGATCATAAAAGATTGGTTTGTTATATGTAGTAAAGGAGTGGGTCATTAAATATAACAAGGAAGGAAATAATCGAGAGTGAGATAAAAATTGTTAATGCTCTTGAAACTTTCACAGAAGTATATTTAGCATTTTTTTTTTGTGTTTCAACTGATAGATTGGATAACGTCATCGAGTGGTCAGAGAATAAATCTGGTTTTCTTCCTTGTAAAGAAAAAGTTAATTTTATTTAATAAAGCCTTAACTAAAAAAAAAGATAAAAAGCCTTAACTGGCATACTGGTTAGGCAGCTAGCGATGATTCCAGCAAGGCAAACTTTGTGTGTTGTGTTAGCTCTAACTAAGGCAGTGGTCAGCAGTGACTTCGGTCTTAGTAGGACATGTCCTTGTATGAGAAGGCCTGTATTAGGCTAGGAGTAGCTTCCAGGATTCTTCTCTGTCCTATATGTCTCAGATCAAAAAAATCAATGAAAGTGATTTAATATTTTTGTTAAATGATCCATATCTTCAAGGCTCCTTATGTATGGCTGCTTTAGGCATATGATTGACTAAATGGCCAGGTCACAAGGACCCAAACGGCTCAGAGAGAGATAGGGGAAGGCAATTCGTCAGTGACTAGTTGGTACTGTGTAAACCTCCTGATTTTACTGGCGCCGCCAGTGTGTAAAGAATAAACTATCATAGTATAGGTCATGTGACCCGTGACGTGTATGTCGAGCGCCATTTTAAAGATGGCGTTTGGTGATTTATTTCTTGCTTGTCGAATGTTTCAAAACTGCCGAAATGACTAAATTAATCAAAATTTGATCTCTTTAGTACCGTCATTTAGTTTGTAAGCTGAGCTTCATTTTCGAAAAAGAACGCAAAGTCTCCTATGTGGGGGGCGGGGGTGGCTCAGTCGGTAGCGCGCCAGGCTCGTAATCTGTAGTTCCCAGGTTCGAGTCCCATCTGGGTCGGCGTTGAGATTTATCTCCGCAAAATTCCCCGTCCTGCCCACGGTCAGTAGGGGACACCGATGGGCTTGGAAAGGCCGCCGTCCGTCGGATGGGACGTTAAGCCGTGGCCCCGTGTGCGGGACAGCCATACCCTGTGCACGTTAAAGAACACGCTGGATGGCCTTGACGGGAGGCTACCATCTGTCTCCCAACAGCTGTTCCAGTGGGTCCCCTCCCCCAACCTTCTCTGAGGCTTCGGGGTCCATGTGCCCTGGCTATTTAGCCCATGGTGTGCAAAAAAGTGCCGCTCAGAGGTAAAACAACCCAACTCTTATGTGATTACGATTAATGTTATTAAATACATTGCAACAAGTCAGAAACAAAAATTAGGCGAAAGAGCAGTCAAACGTTTTGTTCGTAATGTGCAGTTTCCCTGCGGGGCAACTCTATGTCGTTCCCGGTTGTCAAGGTTACGGTAACGTCTCCTATGTTAGTTCCTCCACTATCGGCTGGCGGGTTGCTCTGCAATTATAGGTGGTGGTGGTGGGGGGGGGTCCATTCGCTAACCCCTGGCTATTACTCGCCCTCGAGGGAATTTCTGATTAATTTAATATTACGATATAAACGGAAAACACAGATTTGAAGAATGTACATAAAGCGGAACAATGCTGTAAGTTTGAGGAGAGAGAGAGAGAGGGTGTGTGTGTCTGGGGTGGGGGGAGGGTTTATATTTCGCCGCTCTTCGTCCGCGTGGGCATTCACTCGCTACTGAGATATTAGTCTTCCTCGGAGGTAAGTTAGTAGATTAAAAGTCGCCCTCGATACTGTAAAATGGAATCCGAATAGTTTTCTCTCTGCAGTCCCAGCTTGCTTTCTGGGATTTACTACAGAGTTGGGTTGTTTTACCTTTGAGCAGCACTTTTTTGCACACCATGGGCTAAATGGCCAGGTCACATGGACCCCGAAGGCTCAGAGAAGGTTGGGGGAGGGGACCCACCGGAACAGCTGTGGGAGACAAATGGTAGCATCCCGTCAAGGCCATCCAGCGTGTTCTTTAACGTGCACAAGGTATGGCTCTCCCGCACACGGGGCCACGGCTTAACGTCCCATCCGATGGACGGCGGCCTTTCCAAGCCCATCGGTGTCCCCTACTGACCGTGGGCAGAGCGGGGAATTTTGCGGAGATAAATCTCAACGCTGACCCAGCTGGGACTCGAACCTGGGAACTACAGATTACGAGCCTGGCGCGCTACCGACTGAGCCACACCCGCCCCTGGAACAAATAGTATTGGGTCATCTATTCGCTATCGAAAACAGTCGTAAAGCAAAAGCATCGCAATATCCATCAAAACTGAGTTTTTTAGTGATACGATCCACTACGTTTCTAGCCACTTTAGATATATATTTTAGTAAATATCGATATCATTCAGAAAATAAAGTCGCGAATTGCCGGCAAACTTTCCGTGCAAATAATACATTTTCAAGTATTTCAAGTTTGGTTCGAAGTTAAGAAGCCCACGTCTTGCCCGTTCTTTGGAAATAAAGGATATAAAGACAGGTTGAATATAAATAGTTTGCATTAATTTTAAAATAAACTCCTCCGCGCTTCAAAGTTGCGACATAAATAATGCATAACTTCAGGCTTTGGTGTGCCGTTGTGGGGACGCGCTGGGAACATCTGGGGTGACTTGAAACATGCATAGAGCTAGCAGGCCATCTCATCTTCCTGCATTCTCAATAAGCGAGAGATTTTATTGGAAAAAAGAAAAAAGCGGAACAGAAGAAGATGGGGGCGATATTCTGAAAGACACACTGTTCTCCAGTGCAAGGGGCATTCTCCAAAAGCTTGTTTCTCTTTTAAATATCAGCCCATTATCCCTCTTGCGGCCTTGTCGATTATGGTGCCAGGAAACGTACCTCATGTTTAGAGAATCGGGATCTTTTGAGCGGCACTTTGAGGAGCAGAATGGGCTAAATCGCCAGGTTACAAGGATCCCAAGGGATCACATTTGGGTAGGAGAAGTGGATCCTCTGAATGCTCTGAGGAGATATAAGGATATCTCCATAGAGCCATCTAGCGTATTATTTAACGTGCACAGAGTATAGATCTCCAGCATACGTGGGTGAGGATTGGCTCGGCTGATATAGGGCTACGTTTGTAATCTGCAGTTCCCAGGTTCGAGTCCCAGCTGTGACTGCTTTGAGAATTTTTTCTGCTAATATCCATTCTGCCATCGTGGTAAAGAGGATACAATATGAGTTGGAAAGGTTATCGTATGGATTATGGATGTTATCGTATGTTTATTGCACACAACGGGCTAAATCACAACGACCCCGAGGGCCCATAGATGACACCTTTATCACTGAAGGTTGTTAAGTTGTTTTACCTCTGAGCTGCACTTTTTTGCACACCATGGGCTAAATGGCCAGGTCACATGGACCCCGAAGGCTCAGAGAAGGTTAGGGGAGGGGACCCACTGGAACAGCTGTTGGGAGACAGATGGTAGCCTCCCGTCAAGGCCATCCAGCGTGTTCTTTAACGTGCACAGGGTATGGCTCTCCCGCACACGGGGCCACGGCTTAACGTCCCATCCGACGGACGGCGTCTTTTCCAAGCCCATCGGTGTCCCATACTGACCGTGGGCAGGGCGGGGATTTTTTGCGGAGATAAATCTCAACGCTGACCCAGCTGAGACTCGAACCTGGGAACTACAGATTACGACCCTGGCGCGCTACCGACTGAGCCACCCCCGCCCCCTCGACTTTTGAAGTTATATGTTTTTTGATATTTTTTATATATTTTTGAGACACCCTGTATACACAAAATATTGATTTCTGGAGACTTGTTCGGACAAATCTTGAATTTCGAAAGGTTTGTCCGTTAAAAATTTCCATTTCCAAACAGGTGCGTATTGCAAATTTTAATTTTTCAAAGATGTGCAAATGGAAAACCTCCACTTCTCAAGTGGCAATCAAATTGTTCTCATGCAAATTCTAACATTCTAAATTGTGCATACAGCATTTAAAGAGTAAATGCTGGAGCTTCTAATATAAGCTTTGCTGCATTCGTAACAATCTTTTAGAATACGAACTGCATTTTTACTAATTTGCTTAGATTTGCAGTAAAATACTATGATGGGATATTTCCTTTTAAAATCAATTACCCCAATATTTTCGCTTTAAAAGATTAAGGTATTTGGAAGAGTCAAATCGATTTTATTTAATATCCGTTTTGTTTTATTTTTAGGCAAAAGTTATAATAGTTATTTCAGAAGTAATGACGTTTAAAATTTGAGATTTTTAAAGAATAAATCAGAGTTCTGTTGCACCCTATACAACATTCACTCAGTTTCAGAACCGTAACTAGCCTTTCTCGTGCCCTGTGCAAGGTTTTCTTTTTGCAACCCCTATTTTTTTTATGGAAATAAAAAGTAACGAAAATAAAAACGGTATAAGAGTAAAGTTTATTAATAAATTTTATATTTTTTAATATTTTTATATATTTATTAATGTTGCGGATATGTAACGTATTTTTAAACGAAAATAATTATTTTAATTGCGTTTTTCTTGCTTTCATTCCAGCAAATTCATCGATTACATTTGAATAAATAAGTGAATAAAAAAGAGAAAGAAATAACATTATTTACATATATTTCTACTGTAGAATATTTTTGCTGATTTCAGTGGATCAGAGTCTACACAATTTTATTTTCGATTGTATGGTTCAGTACAATCCCCAACCCCCTACCCCGTCCTGGGCCCTGTGCCTATGCACCTGTTGCACCTATCTAGTTACGACTCTGCTCAGAGTCCACTTTATTAGATACAAACCCATATTATGTCAATAATAACTCAGATACAGAATTCAGTAACTTCTTAAATAAGCTCTTTCGTGAAAAAAATGTGACTGAAGATAATTTAAAGATCTCAATCAAATCTATTTCAATCTCTATTTTCAGCAATATTCGTTAGATATTTAGAGTTACGGAAACAGGTTGGGTTGTTTTACCTCTGAGCGGCACTTTTTTGCACACCATGGGCTAAATGGCCAGGTCACATGGACCCCGAAGGCTCAGAGAAGGTTGGGGGAGGGGACCCGCTGGAACAAGCTGTTGGGAGACAGATGGTAGCCTCCCGTCAAGGCCATCCAGCGTGTTCTTTAACGTGCACAGGGTATGACTCTCCCGTACACGGGACCACGGCTTAACGTCCCATCCGACGGACGGCGGCCTTTCCAAGTCCATCGGTGTCCCCTACTGATCGTAGGCAGGGCGGGGAATTTTGCGGAGATAAATCTCAACGTTGACCCAGCTGGGACTCGAACCTGGAAACTACAGATTACGAGCCACCCCCGCCCCTACGGAAACAGGAATGTTTAACAGCAATAATAACAGTTGAAACAGTCAATCTGAAAAGTTAATACGAAAGCAATAATCGTTATATATTGAACTTTACTAACACCGAAAGGAGTATTTTTAGCAGTTCGTGTAATTAGCATTGTTTCAGCGAATTTCGGATTTTTTTTCTGCAGAAGAGTTAACTTGCTAAATGTTTCAGATTTTATAACTCTTTCAATACTGAAAATACAGTATATTGTTGAAAATCGAGATTTAAATATATTTAATTGGGATCTTTAAAATATCTTCAGAGAACTTTTTTGATAAAAAGCTTATTAATATATTAACGTTTTCGATATTTGTTCCAAAACTAATCCAAAAAGTCTCCATAAGTCTAATCCAAAAGAGCTCCATAATGGTTGAAATTAACTTTAGGGAGATTCATAAAATCTGAATCTAATATTTATTAGTACCTGCTCAACCTAGAAAGAATTTTATATATTTTACTATATTTCAATTTGTTATATTTTAAATATTTAAACGAATATCTGTAATAAATAAATATTTACTCTGTTCTGTATCTGACTTACATACTACATACAAAACTGCAACTAATAAAGTGGCTGCTTAAATTTTGTTACTCACATAGCCCACACTAATTTGTTTAAAGATATTTGAATCATTTAAAGACGTAAAAACCTACAAAGAAGCTTAAGATTTCTTCTGTTTTCAAGAGAGGAAACCAGACAAGAAACAAAAAGTTTTAGATTTAACCGTAAACATGAGGTTGTCGCTTTATCGTTCAGGTGTTTATATAAGAGATTAAAAATCCTTTTCCTTCCTTTAAGCTTCATGTACAAAACGTCGGTTTTGGAATTTTTGGTTCTTTTATTTATGGATCGTGTAATTTTTTTTTACATCTGAACATCTTGTTGCAATGACTAACGAAAAATGTACGTGGAAGCGAGATATTTTGTTTCGTTTCTGAATGCCTTCTCCTCCCACTCTGTTGTTGAATACGTAATTGGTTTTTAAAGGTTACCGAGAGTGTAAAGGAACATACAAAGCTGCTCTGGAGTTTTGAAATGAATTCTTTCTTACATTCGGAAGCAATGAAAACCAAAGAATCGTTAAGAGTTTATTATGCAAAAACTTTAGCCATCTTTTTCGTTCTCAGTTTTTGGAACTGGATATTTTTATTTTAAGCTTTTGGCTTTCTTCTAGTTTTTCATCCAACTTTACATCAGTAGTCAGGGATTCGGAATTCTTTAGAAAGGACAGCAGCAAAGAGCTGGAAGACGGACGTTGAGCATCAAGGACAGGCTTAGCGAGCGATCCAAAAAGCATCGAAGACTTCCTCATTCAAATGAAAGTAGTTGTGTTGTTTTACCCCTGAGGGGCACGTTTTCTGCACACAATGGGCTAAAAAGCCAGGTCACAAAGACCCAGAGGGCTCAAAGAAAGTTGGGAGCAGGGATTCACCGGATAGCTGTTAGGACACAGATGTTAGCTTACCATCAAGACCTTCCAGCGTGTTCTTTAATGTGCACAGAGTTCTCCAGCACACGGGATCACGGCTTTTCCAAACCCATCTGTGTCCCCTACTTACTTAGGACAGGGTAGGAGTATAGCGGAAGAAAATCTCAACGCTAGTACAGGTGGGATTCGAACCTGGAAATTGCAGGTTATGAGCCTGGCGCGCTACTGACTGAGGCTAGCACGACGGACGGCTGCCTCTCCAAGACCATCGGTGTCCCCTACGGTTTTTTTTACTGGCTGTAAGAAATTATTTAAAGTTTTTATTTCCAAATATAGCTCTGTAGGTAAAGCATAAAACCGTGGTCTCGCTGACGAACACTACTAAAGGATGTATCAGATACCACTATGAACAATTCCCCGAAGGGTGCTTTGCAGATGTCTTATCTACATGACATTTTGGTAGTTAACAATCTTGTCTCTTATCACATATGTGATAAGAAATAGAGATAAAAGATTCCAAATTGTTATATCTCAGTTATTCGAGGCCAAATCGATCATTAAAATCATCCCTAGCTGCATGAGATTAATTCGTCCACTCGCATAAATTTCCCAGTTGTGAGATGCCATTATATTCATAACATACGTTCTGTTGTGTAAAACCAATGCAATCTTTTCACTGGGCACACAATCTCTTAAAAATAATTGGCGCCTGAACATTATCCTCATCCTCATCCTCAAGCAGCCATGGGCTACGGAGGTCCAACCAGACCGTGCAATTTCGTTCCAAGTAAGTCTGTCCTGAGCTACATCTACTGCATCTGGCCACTGCACACCAATTCTAATAAGGTCCTGTTTTTCATTGTCAGCCCACCGCATCCTTGGGGGGCGGGGGTGGCTCAGTCGGTAGCGCGCCAGGCTCGTAATCTGTAGTTCCCAGGTTCGAGTCCCAGCTGGGTCAGCGTTGAGATTTATCTCCGCAAAATTCCCCGCCCTGCCCACGGTCAGTAGGGGACACCGATGGGCTTAGAAAGGCCGCCGTCCGTCGGATGGGACGTTAAGTCGTGGCCCCGTGTGCGGGAGAGCCACACCCTGTGCACGTTAAAGAACACGCTGGATGGCCTTGACGGGAGTCTACCATCTGTCTCCCAACAGCTGTTCCAGTGGGTCCCCTCCCCCAACCTTCTCTGAGCCTTCGGGGTCCATGTGACCTGGCCATTTAGCCCATGGTGTGCAAAAAAGTGCCGCTCAGAGGTAAAACAACCCAACAACCTACATCCCACCAGTAAAAATGGAGATGCCTTTTTGTTTTTTCATTCTTCGCATTAACACCCATGAACTATGTAGTGATCACCTCATTCCGGTAAACTTTTCTCTCTTCCATTTGATGAACTTGATTTTTAATTTTAATTTATGCGCAGGATATATTAAGAACTATACAGTAGAATTCCGAGGTTTTCATCGACCTCTTTCTGCCATCTCTTCAAAATGGGTTTAAACAGTTCCATTCCACTGCAAATGACGTCGAAGGGCATTTTTTTGCTTTCGAATTTTCACTTCTTTGCCTCTAAGAGCTGCATCAACAGCGAGCAACATCATGAACGTTATCTTTTGACTTCTATCACTTCATTAACATAAAACTTTGGTAAACGAAAGCTTCCTCTAAGAAGACGGTTGTAAATTATGCTGCCTAATTATTCATAGGCGATGTAATTAGCGCACAGTTAATGGGGTTTTCTTTCTTAATATGCTTATACAGAAAAAAAAATGTTTCTTCTTGGTCTTATAAAGTTCTCTTGGAATGGATGTCGCGTGTCGTTGAAATTAGTAGCCGTGCTTTAAGTGTAAGATTCGACAAAAAAAGTTTGATGGGTAAAGTTATCTGTAGTTACAAAAAACAATCTTTAGAATTTATAGAAAAGCCTTTTCTAGGTATGCGAGGGATATACGGTGCATGGTCGTTCAATCTGCTAAATGCAGAAAAACGTGACAAAGGTAAATAAAAATTGAAAAAAATACTCATTCGAGAGTCATTTTTATTTTCAGCCTTTCCATGTAAACATCGTTTGTTAGAGTATCCTTATTGTTTTGAATTCTAGCCGTTCAAATCCTGAACTCTACACTGAGCAACAGTTCAGTGACGTATCGTGAATGGCAACTAGGGAGTCTATGAGACTGTGCAGTTGATGCTTTCACCGTTTCCATGAATCATAGGTTGATTGATAGATGGTTGACCTTTCTTTAAGATCTTTAAGAACCCTCGAATCAGCAACTGCGCATTCTCATAGTCTCCCCGTTGCTGTCTCTCAACAGCTGTTCCAGTGGGTCCCTTCCCCCAACCTTCTCTGAGCCTTCGAGGTCCATGTGACCTGGCCATTTAGCCCATTGTGTGCAAAAAAGTGCCACTCAGAGGTAAAACAACCCAACCCAATCCCTCCCCCAACCTTCTCTGAGCCTTCGAGATCCTTGTGACCTGGCCATTTAGCCCATTGTGTGCAAAAAAGTTGCCACTCAGAGGTAAAACAACCCAATCCATCCCCCAACCTTCTCTGAGCCTTCGAGATCCTTGTGACCTGGCCATTTAGCCCATTGTGTGCAAAAAAGTGCCACTCAGAGGTAAAACAACCCAACCCAATCCCTCCCCCAACCTTCTCTGAGCCTTCGAGATCCTTGTGAACTGGCCATTTAGCCCATTTTGTGCAAAAAAGTGCCACTAAGAGGTAAAACAACCCAACCAAATCCCTCCCCCAATCTTCTCTGAGCCTTCGAGATCCTTTGACCTGGCCATTTAGCCCAATGTGTGCAAAAAAGTGCCACTCAGAGGTAAAACAACCCAACCCAATCCCTCCCCCAACCTTCTCTGAGCCTTCGAGATCCTTGTGAACTGGCCATTTAGCCCATTGTGCGCAAAAAAGTGCCACTCAGAGGTAAAATAACCCAACTCTCGCTGCTATAGTTGCACTCACACTCTGTAGCATTCACTAGCCCAGACGTGTCCAACCCTCGGCTCACGGGCCGCATGCGACCCTGGACAGCTAATAATGCGGCCTACAAAATCGTAAAGTTTACGTATTTACGACATAAGCTTTCAACATGATTATGTAATTTTCAGCGCGTTTTATATATCCCACTAGTTTTATGTTGCCATTTTTTAATTTTATAATAAAAAACATAAGAAAATAAATGAATTATTATTCATATACATTAACTATATTATATATTTTATATGCGGCCCAAAACAATTTATCTTCACTCAATGTGGCCCAGGGAAGCCAAAAGGTTGGACACGCCTGCACTAGCCCATTCACAAACATTGATTTACCTAAGAAAATGTCTTTCCGACGAAATGATTGTGCTCAGAATTTCATTGGGTGTCATTGCAAGAGCTTAACCCTTTCAGGACCATAAGGTTTCTAAGAGTAAATATTAGTATGTAACTGTTTATTTTAGTTTGTTTACACGTAAAATAAATAAAAATCATAAGAAAAATACATAACAATGTGTGGTTTTTTTGGAATTTTATGGGAAATATTTTTCCCAATGGACTATAAAGGTAACACAAATTATAGTTAGGCTTATAATGCAATGTCTTTTATTTATTGGTTTATTAGAACAAAATGTTAACTAAAATAATACAAAATTATGAAATAAAATTACTATACAAAATGATGTGCTAATTATGATATTCTGCGAAGCAATTTCTTTTGGTAGTGAGGCAAAGATGGACATTGCACATAGTATATATATTATGCGTCCTGACAGTTCTGTTTTTTTTCTAAACGTTCCCGTTTACGTAATTGCGTTCGGCATACGTTCTATTTTGACATTCTGTATAAAAAATGCAGATAAGGTTATAATTAAATACGACAACCACCAATTTTAAAATGGGAAAAATGTTTCCCTTAGTCGTGAAAGGGTTAAAGCAGCGAAAATTGGCGCTCATATAGTTGAACAATTACCCTTTCAGGACAGCTCCTTTCATTGGATAGCTCATTTGCTAAAGAGGTTTGACAGATTTCACTCAAAATGCTACACTATAAAGACGACTAATGAGGAAAGTGAGAATGTTTCGTCTCTGAGTGGTACTTTTACACATAAAATGGATTAAATGGAATCCTTCGAACTGTTTTTAAGAGAGCGCTAGAAACCTCTTGTCAAGATTATCCAGCATATTCTTTAACACACTTAAAACAGCTACGGCAGCAACAATAATAACTTATTAACTACTTGGACGTTATTCCATTGCATTTGTTAATTATATCTCAGTTAGTCAGGATTGTTCATCAAGGAGAATGTTCTGGAAAACCTGGGTCAGCATTGAGATTTATCTCCGAAAAACTCCCCGCCTTGCTCACAGTCAGTAGGAGACACCGATGTGCTTGGAAATACCACCGTCCGTCGGATGGGACATTAAGCCGTGATTCATGTGTGGGAGAGACATACCCTCTGCACGTTAAAGAACACACTGGATGGCCTTGGCGGGAGGATACCTTCTGAGTCCCAACAGATGTTCCAGTGGATCTCCTCCCCCAATCTTCTCTGAACCTTCGGGGTCCTTCTGACCTGACCATTTAGCCCATTGTGTGCAAAATGTGCCTCTCAGAGGTAAAATAACCCAACCCCCTGGCAAGGACGAGGACACAACTCAACATTGCACATACTGCGAACATCGGTATTTCGAAGCCCATCGGTGTCCCCCTCTTTCTCACCGAGGACAGAATGCAGATCAGTTGAGAAAATCTCAGTTCGTGCAGAGTGGCTACTCGAACCTGGGAACAATAAATCTGGAACGCTACGAACTAATCCAACCACTTTTGCGCCAACCGCCAGTTAAATCCAAAAAATATAGTTCAAGAAAATTAACTTTTTACGGTAAGAGCTATTCCATATTGTAAGCGTCTCATCTGTAGTCACGGCATACTTCGGGTCTTAATGCAGTATCAGACGCTGATATCATTACTAGTTGAACAACTCAAAATGCATTTTCTTCTCTTCCCTGCATGGCAACAGGCATCCAGAAATGAGGTGAGGGATTTTGGGATTTAAGCTGATAAACAGTTAAATTTGTTTGTTTTTTTTGTTCACCGCTTGGCCTCATTGTAGAGAGATTAGAAGTGATGTTTATAGTTATTTGTACATTACTTGAATGAAGCTTTGGGAGCGGCAAAATCTAATTACCATTACACACGAAGATGCTTCATCTGCTGCAAGGTTAGTGACCTTTTCGTCTTCATTAAGAGTAGGAATAGATAAAATGATTCCCAACCTATTTGACGTACTTTTTTATTCGGGAATAGTTTGTGCTGTTAAACTACTCATCGCTGTATATTAACAGAGTCTGATGTTCTTCTTAACGTAATGGGCATTATTCGCCAGGATGTTAAATATTTGTGGATGTATTTTCGTTTACTAAGAGCTGCTTTGCCTTTTCAAGGAAACTAAACATTTTCGTGGTATCTGATTTACTGGAGGAGTAAATTCTGGTTGAATCTGAATTTATTAAAAACATTTGTTATGCTTATGGTAATGTAAACAAACTATAAAACCAATAAAGAAAAAATAAACATTAAAATTTGTTAGATAAATCAAAGTGAAGCCTTGTTAGAATGTGTTGCATTGTATTACATGTTGCTAGTTCATTTTGCATGCAAATCACTTACCTGGCAGGTTTATTATCATATAGGAATAATGAATTGTGTATTTTCTCGTTTAGTTGCAAACAATATTTTTGTTTAACTGAAAAATCAAGAGGCTTTGGATTGGATTGTTTTACCTCTGAGCGGCACTTTTTTGCACACCATGGGCTAAATGGCCAGGTCACATGGACCCCGAAGGCTCAGAGAAGGTTGGGGGAGGGGACCCACTGGAATACAGTTGGTAGATGTTGATCAACATGTACCATCTTGAGACAGATGGTACATGAGACAGATTGAGACAGATGACCAACATGTACCATCTTGAGACAGATGGTACATGTTGGGAGACAGATGGTAGCCCCCCGTCAAGGCCATCCAGCGTGTTCTTTAACGTGCACAGGGTATGGCTCTTCCGCACACGGGACCACGGCTTAACGTCCCATCCGACGGACGGCGGTCTTTCCAAGCCCATCGGTGTCCCCTACTGACCGTGGGAAGGGCGGGGAATTTTGCGGAGATAAATCTCAACGCTGACCCAGCTGGGACTCGAACCTGGGAACTACAGATTACGAGCCTGGCGCGCTACCGACTGAGCCATCCCCGCCCCGAAATCAAGAGGCACTAAATCTGAATGCTGATGGCAAATGAGGCAGTAGGATCTATTGCTAAGGATGCAGAGAAAAGGGTTTCCGATCCGAAACATTGGAAAGTTTTGTTTGTTTACTGGATGAAATTCTTCTGATGAATGAAATGATCATTTTGCAAGGACTGCAGAACTCTTCAGGACACGCTGACCTACAGAGAACATTTTATCGTCTCGAATGAAACTGTTGATTTTTATCACCAGAGCGAAGCATTGCACACTTTTTGTCACTCTCGAAACGAATTGTTTCAGTCACGCCCAAAATTTTGTCACGTTTTACCCTCCTCAAAATTGCGACACTTTTCGCCACTCCAAAACGTGTCCTACATTTCATCACTTCTAAAAATGTCGTATTTTTATCCCTCTACAAAAGTGTCCTACTGTTGTTTCAGCTGCAATACTGTTGTTTCAGCTGCAAAAATGTTCTACCTTTGATCATTTCTCAATAATGTGTTAAGGGCGGGGGTGGCTCAGTCGGTAGCGCGCCAGGCTCGTAATCTGTAGTTCCCAGGTTCGAGTCCCAGCTGGGTCAGCGTTGAGATTTATCTCCGCAAAATTCCCCGCCCTGTCCACGGTCAGTAGGGGACACCGATGGGCTTGGAAAGGCCGCCGTCCGTCGGATGGGACGTTAAGCCGTGGCCCCGTGTGCGGGAGAGCCATACCCTGTGCACGTTAAAGAACACGCTGGATGGCCTTGACGGGAGACTACCATCTGTCCCCCAACACTGTTCTAGTGGGTCCCCTCCCCCAACCTTCTCTGAGCCTTCGGGGTCCATGTGACTTGGCCATTTAGCCCATGGTGTGCAAAAAAGTGCTGCTCAGAAGTAAAACAACCCAACCCAATAATGTGTTACTTTTTGGCATTCCCTAAAAATTGTGTCCCTTTTCTGTCGCCCATAAGAGCATACTCTTTTCGTCACGCTGTTATCACAAAAATTATAACGGTTTTCTTTATCCTCTCCTCCAAACAACGGCTGTTTTTACACCCTAAGCAAATTTAAACTCCCCCCCCCCACCTCTCAATGAAAAAATTATTGATTCTTTCCAAAGAAATGTTGCTTGTTTGTTCATCCAAAGCGAATGTACTCTTCCTGTTTCCATCTCAAGCAAAATGATCATTTTGTTACAGTAAGAGATTTATTTTTTTAACAGCCTCCTTTTCGATGTTATCGAGTAATTCAGTGCCAGTAAAGCAATGGTTTTTATAATTCTTAAATATGAATTATTTATCTACGTCCTTGAATGTGAACCATAATTAAAATATTAATGACCTTATTTCATAGAAAATATCTCTTTCGAATTTATATTCCTAGCAGGTGATGATTTCTGGTTGAATTCTTGTTTTATCGATGACCTCTCACATGAGCTTAAGATTTTCTAACCTCCGTTAGGTAACCTCCGTTCTGCCCTCATAAGAAAAAATCCGAGCCCTTGGTATCTATGTGACCTGGCCATTTAGACCATTGTGTGCACCGTCCGTCGGATGGGACGTTAAGCCGTGGCCCCGTGTGCGGGAGAGCCATACCCTGTGCACGTTAAAGAACACGCTGGATGGCCTTGACGGGAGGCTACCATCTGTCTCCCAACAGCTGTTCCAGTGGGTCCCCTCCCCCAACCTTCTCTGAGCCTTCGGGGTTCATGTGACCTGGCCATTTAGCCCATGGTGTGCAAAAAAGTGCCGCTCAGAGGTAAAACAACCGAAACAACCATTGTGTGCAAGAAAATACGTTCAGAGTTGAAACAATAAAATATCGATGATATGACATATTTTTTAAGGTTCAGATTTTGAGGAACTCCTTTCAACTGAACATGTCGAGAGAAAGGTATTAACAAAACTCTAAAATATGGTCTTTTTATTTCTGCAATACTCTCTACAGAAGATCCTTGGCCTCCATCAGTTCTACAAGCGTTATGCATCCTTCAGCTGCATCAGCCACTGAATCAAGTGTGCATTGAAGCAGGCAAAGAAGAAATTTCTTCTTTTTTCTTTCCTATAAAAGAAAGACCAGGAAAAAAAATATTTTGGTTGGCTAGAGCGAAATTCTTAGAAGAGAGATGAAGATCAAATGAACACTAATCCCGAAAAACATCAAAAGAAGAGTTTGAAACTTATTTTTTTATGAATAACATGTTCACGACATTAGTCGAAATGAAGACTGATAATGGTCAGTCAAACCAATCACTGGAAGCTAAATTTATTCAAGCAAGTCATTGAGAGCCAGCTTAAGTGAATGGAAACTCTCTTGAAGGAAAGTATTAGAAGCCAAATTCTTTGAGTCAGATGTAGCTCGAGGTGATGAATTCTTTTTTTCCTCAAAACCAATCACTGAGAAATGGAATCAGCAAGACTTTGGATGGCAAATTTAAAATGAATCAATTAAGTTGTCAAAAGAGATATTTCGTAACGATGAAGAAGAAGTGAAATTTGAACTAAATAAATGAGATTCTTGTTTTTTCTTAAATCGAAATTTAGTTTAGAAAGTTACATAAAAAAAAGTGAAATAATTTTATGTATGCAAAAAAATCAAAGCGAAGAAATAATTCATAGATTTGTACTACACTTAGTGTGGTTATGTTGGATATAAATTGTAGGGGGCCCCAACTTAAAGCTATTATATTTGAACGCTTATTATAAAACTAAATATGCGTTGAGTATATATTCGTATTCGGTATTATTTAAAAAAAAGAGGCTTTAAAGTTTTGGACGTTAAAGAAGTGTGAAAAATATACCAAGCAGTCTCTCAGATTAGTACGTGGAAAAAACTTTTTTTATATTTTCCTTAATGAATCATCCACATCATCCATTTAAAGTATCATCCACCTTTTTAATGTTCCACCACTTAGATTTCTCTCTGTTCATCACAACTTACGCTATTAATATATTTAATGAGTCACTTTCCAACATCAGTTGACCAAAGGTTCAAATCATCGACATAATCTGAGTAAAAAAAGGCCACTGCGAATAGGACGTAAAGCCGTGGTCCCGTGTACACGTTAAAGAACACACTGAATGAACTTTACGGTAGAATACCATCTGTCTACCAACAGTTGTTCAGTTGGTTCCCTCCCCCAACCTTCTATGACCTTCTTGGGGTCCTTGTGACCTGGCCATTTAGCCCATTGTGTGCAAAAAAGTGCCACTCAGAGGTAAATGAACTCAAACTTATAGGTGTCCCTTTCCCATTGATTGCAGAGCGAGTTATCGGTACGATCTGGCGTGTTACCGATTAAGTAGGGGCGGGGGTGGCTCAGTCGGTAGCGCGCCAGGCTCGTAATCTGTAGTTCCCAGGTTCGAGTCCCAGCTGGGTCAGCGTTGAGATTTATCTCCGCAAAATTCCCCGCCCTGCCCACGGTCAGTAGGGGACACCGATGGGCTTGGAAAGGCCGCCGTCCGTCGGATGGGACGTTAAGCCGTGGCTCCGTGTGCGGGAGAGCCATATCCTGTGCACGTTAAAGAACACGCTGGATGGCCTTGACGGGAGGCTACCATCTGTCTCCCAACAGCTGTTCCAGTGGGTCCCCTCCCCCAACCTTCTCTGAGCCTTCGGGGTCCTTGTGACCTGGCCATTTGGCCCACGGTGTGCAAAAAAGTGCCGCTTAGAGGTAAAACAACCCAACCCAACCGATTAAGTAAACTTTGAAGTCATCAAAATCATAAAGAATAGAAAATTTGTTAGAAATTAGGTATATGCATAGACAACAGATAGATTTTAAGTTAGTTAGCGGAAAATACTAGGAAGTGACGAAAATTTCTCCCTCTTCTGTAGATAACCGAACTTTGGGACTTTCGTGGTTAGTAATGAAGTACACCCCTGAGAGAAAAATCACTTAAACTAAGCTACACTAAAAAAAAGTTCGAAACTTACTATATTCGAAACGCTTTTCAAATCTGCTAAGTAAAGAAAAAATTTTCCTACACGCGAAAGAAAGGTTAAAAGATTTAAATCCTTAAATCTCATATTTGTATATTGATGTCTTTTGCCGTGTAAAAAAAAGGTTTCAGAATTCGCAAAGGATTACATTTGATAAGTTCCTCCCGACTGTACTTTATTCCTGATAGCCACAATCTGAATTAGCTTAAAATAGTACCAAACCTTGTTATCTGCACATGTTGCCCTTAATAGCCCTTAAAGAAACTGAAAAATTAAAGACGATAGAATAAAGAAAGAATGGAAATTAAAAACAAAAACAGAGAAGGTTTTACGCCAAACGCATTAAAGATTCAACAGAATTAAGTAACCTAGTAACAGAGACTCAATTTCTACACGAACGAGTCAGTGCAAAACAAGAATTTCAGAGACAGCTATTCATTTGATTAATAACTCCACTAATTGCCTGAGCTTCAAAACAGATACCGCTCATTTTAAGGAAATTAAGATCGCCGGCTTTTATTGCTGTTTCGCTCATTACAACATGTTATACATCAGTGTGCAGTGCAGAGGACTTGTCTGCTATTTCCCTCGTTGTTTGCCAACATACATACCTCCCGTGGAAAAGTCATCTCCCCCCTACTTAATTATCCTTCAGAACAAGGAATTTTGCCAGGTTGAAGTAATGGGAATTCGGTTAATGCCTTCCCCTCTGCTGTTGCGTATGTTAATCGCTGCAAAGGCGATAAGTGCTAGTTTTAATAATTCCGGAATCCTGTATTTCTTAGAGAACAAATGAATAAATAGGTAAATAAATAAATTGTAATAAAAATTGTAGCGTTGCATGAATATGGATGAAGTCATTATCTTGAATGAGATGTAGCTTGATTTGCGTCAATCTTTGCTTACGAGACACAATGTAAGCAGAACACATCAAAGAAGTAACAAAAACAACAACAAGATTATTGATACAATATATCAGAGAGGCGGGGCTGATCAATCAGTAGGGTTCGAGGTTCGTAATCTGAAGTTCCCTGGTCGAGCTACAAATTTCTCTGCTAGTTCTCGTTCTGCCGTTGGTGAGAAAAAAAAATAGTTGGACTTTGAAAAGGCCGATGTTCGTTAGATGTGATGTTAAGCCACGGTTCCACGTGCAGGAGAGCTACACAATGTGCACGTTAAAGGGCAGGCTGGATGACCTTGATCGTTTGCTTCCATGTGGCTTCTAACAACTCTTCAGTGGGTTCCCTTTCCCAAACGTTTCTCAGCTCTTGGCCATTTAGCGAATTATGCACGAAACAAACCCAACCATAAAATCAGAAGTAGGTTTTTATATTTATAGTGATCACGTTTCCTTTGCGCACGTTCAGTAGGTATTCCAAGAACCTATTTTATTTCGTGCCAACCTGAGGTTCGAATTCAAATGATGTGGGAGTTGATATTTTCTTCTGTCTACCTTATCTCTACTCTCAGTGGGAAAAGAGACATTATGGGATTATAAAGATAAAGACTTCCATAAATATGGGATGATATTCAGTGTATAGTTAAAACACACACTGGATGTCCGCTACGAAAGTTTCTACCTATCTTTAATAACTATTCAGTAAGTTCATTAATCTCATTCTAAATTTGGGATACTAAAGATTCGACTGTGAAGGTTGAGACTACATTTAGGTTTCATCTGCGGAATTTTTGTGGCCCACTAGAACGTCACCTGCGGAATTTGCGACCCCCAAAACCTCACCACAAAACCAAGAACTCATTGCGGAATATACCACTCACTTAAATTTGTGATCCCGCTAGATCTTGATTAGCGGCTTTTTGCTCTCATTGAGTTTGATTCCACTAAAACGTCATCTGGGGAATTTGCTATACACTTGAGTTTCATCTGCAAAATCAGACTGAGAACACTGTGGACTTTATGATTATTGCCATGGAATACACTGTGTGGCAAGAAATTGTCGCTGTGACTGAAACACCCAAAAATACACTCTTAAGATAGGCCCGATTTCGAAAAAAATTAAGGGGTGATGGCCAAGAAACTGAATCGAACAGGGAAAAGTGAAAGAGGGGGTGGTGAGGGGCAAGACTAGATTTCCATTATAACATTTCCCTCTTCGTTAAGATATTTTAAAAAAATTCCTGAAAAAAATGCATGAAAAATTCTGAAGTGGGGGGTATCAGGATATACCCCCCACTTGATCAGGATCGTACTTTCTAGATACGATCCTGATCCTTCTAGATACGATCCTCTCTCGCTTCACATTTAATATTTTTAATATTTTGCTTTACATGTGGAAGAAAATAACACTTCAATAGGGCAACGTCTGTTAATTCATAGAGGATAAACAACACAAACAATGGGGTAGACGCGGATTTTATCCTCTAGCATCATTTATCCGAAAATAAATTTTCATTGTATATTTAGGCAAGATTTTTCAATGACATATTTAGAAATATCTTTGTTTATTACGAATACCGTTATAATGAAAATGGGCTTCACATTTAATATTTTGCTATGCACCCGACAGAGCACCACACACACACCAAAAAAAATTCCGCTATCCCTTTTGGTATGCCTTAGAGGCAGCGTTTTAAAGTTTTCAGTTCAATAATTCCTCTATGTTAAAGAGATGTCACTGCAAGATTCCTGCAACTGGCTTATTGTGGAAGGTGAGTCATTGAAAGGGTTGCTCTCTTAGAAAAAAGGGAAATTCCTCTCCTCACAAAAGAAAGGGAAATAGAGAGTTTGTGTGGGACTCGAGAGGTCTGAAAATGCTAGGAATTTATCCATTCTTTCAGCGAGTTCTCCTTTTTCTCCTTTCAAAGTAAATCTTGGTTCGCTGTCTTGTTTTCAAAGTTAAGCATCGCTGGTTTTTCTATAAGCTCAGACAGGAGAATATTTATGCTGTGTAATCTAGACTTAGAAGAAAACATATCTGGGTACATTGTGCGTTTGTTAAAACTTATATAAAGTGATTGTGGGCAGAAATTCAGTAGTTGGCATTGCTTTTCAGTGTTCTATAAGGAATTGCTTTTCTAAACTTTCTAAAAGTTTTCTTATCGTTATAAAACAAAGCAGAAAATGCAGCTAAACGATTGCTAGGGCAAAGGCGACAACGTATGAAACGTGAAAGTATTTTTTGCGACTTCGGAAATAATTTCCAATCTGTCATAAAAAATAAAATGTCGGAACAAATGATTTCACAATTTTTTTGTCCGTCGTTCATCCCGTAACCTTTGCTAATTCTGAAATGGTTTCAGTGTTTATTTTATGCACTTTTTATGACTTATTTGGAATATTCAGAAGGAGGAATATTTAATTGGTCTTATTTATTTTATTAGCTTTGGGTTGTTTTACCTCTGAGCGGCACTTTTTTGCACACCATGGGCTAACTGGCCAGGTCACATAGATCCCAAAGGCTCAGAGAAGGTTGAGGGAGGGGACCATTTGGAACAGCTGTTGGGAGACAGATGGTAGCCTCCCGTCAAGGCCATCCAGCGTGTTCTTTAACGTGCACAGGGTATGGCTCTCCCGCACACGGAGCCACGGCTTAACGTCCCATCCGACGGACGGCGGCCTTTCCAAGCCCATCGGTGTCCCCTACTGACCGTGGGCAGGGCGGGAATTTTGCGGAGATAAATCTCAACGCTGACCCAGCTGGGACTCGAACCTGGGAACTACAGATTACGAGCCTGGCGCGCTACCGACTAAGCCACCCCCGCCCCTATTTCATTAGCAATTTTATTGACAAGTTATTAGCGTAAATACCGAAAATAATTTTCTTACCGAATTATTTTAATTCTATATCACACACACGAACTGACCACGAACTTCTACCGAATCAAGTGGCCACTTCTCTCTCCAGCTTCTGCGCCAATCACGAACAATTTATAGTTTCACTGATTGGAAATCGTTCAGTACTCTGTGGTTGAAAATGATCGTAACGTTAAATAAAGGCATATTTCTTATGCTATGACTTCATACCTGTTATGAGATAGGAAAGAAAATTATCCAGTTCCCCCGGTCGATAACTCTAAACTCTCTCTGCGCCATCTATAAAAGGGATCACTTAAATCCCTCGGCTATCGATATCGCAAGATCCAGTCAACACAGAGGGAAAGACACGACAAAATCTCCACAGATTCATTTTTCTTAACGTCCTGGAAATTGTAGCAAAAGTAGTTTTATGACATTTTTGTTGAACGGGGGATTTCGTTGAACTAGAGTGTAGGCATTACCGATACTCGGAAGAAATCTGTTGGAAGGAAATACAGCGTTTATTTGTAATAGAATATTTTAGCATTTGAAACTCAATATGACATTGTTTCTGTCCTTAGACGGCGATGCTTTTTTTTTTATCTGTTCTATTTTTAAATTAAACAGACGAGAAAGAATGCAAAAATATATTTAGTGGCCATTTAAGCACGTTCTGTCTTTTTCAGAATTAGAAATTTCTCAAATAATCTCTTTTATTAAAAATTATTTTTCAGTTTCTATTTTCAAAAATATCAGTTCATCACAGTTATGTTTTCTTTTAAGTCTAGATTACATCAGTTCATTATTTAAGGATTTATGGAAACTGAATCATTTTAACAACTTTGCTCGCTCTGTAAAAATCATCATGGGGCGGGGGTGGCTCAGTCGGTACCGCGCCAGGCTCGTAATCTGTAGTTCTCAGGTTTGAATCCCAGCTGGGTCAGCGTTGAGATTTATCTCCCCAAAATTCCCCGCCCTGCCCACGGTCAGTAGGGGACAACGATGGGCTTGGAAAGGACGCCGTCCGTCGGATGGGACGTTAAGCCGGTGCCACGTGTGCGGGAGAGCCATATCCTGTGCACGTTAAAGAACACGCTGGATGGCCTTGACGAGAGGCTACCATCTGTCTCCCAACAGCTGTTCCAGTTGGTCCCCTCCCCCAACCTTCTCTTAGCCTTCGGGGTCCATGTGACCTGGCCATTTAGCCCATGGTGTGCATAAAAGTGTCGCTCAGAGGTAAAACAACCCAACGTTAAAGAACACGCTGGATGGCCTTGACGGGAGGCTACTATCTGTCTCCCAACAGCTGTTCCAGTGGATCCCCTCCCCCAACCTTCTCTGAGCCTTCGGGGTCCATGTGATGCTGGCCATTTAGCCCATGGTGTGCAAAAAAGTGCCGCTCAGAGGTAAAACAACCCAACGTTAAAGAACACGCTGGATGGCCTTGACGGGAGGGTACCATCTGTCTCCCAACAGCTGTTCCAGTGGGTCCCCTCCCCCAACCTTCTCTTAGCCTTCGGGGTCCATGTGATCCTGGCCATTTAGCCCATGGTGTGCAAAAAAGTGCCGCTCAGAGGTAAAACAACCCAACGTTAAAGAACACACTGGATGGCCTTGACGGGAGGCTACCATCTGTCTCCCAACAGCTGTTCCAGTGGGTCCCCTCCCCCAACCTTCTCTTAGCCTTCGGGGTCCATGTGACCTGGCCATTTAGTCCATGGTGTGCAAAAAAGTGCCGCTCAGAGGTAAAACAACCCAACGTTAAAGAACACGGTATATGGCCTTGACGGGAGGCTACCATCTGTCTCCCAACAGCTGTTCCAGTGGGTTCCCTCCCCCAATCTTCTCTTAGCTTTCGGGGCCCATGTGACCTGGCCATTTAGCCCATGGTGTGCATAAAAGTGCCGCTCAGAGGTAAAACAACCCAACGTTAAAGAACACGCTGGATGGCCTTGACGGGAGGCTACCATCTGTCTCCCAACAGCTGTTCCAGTGGGTTCCCTCCCCCAATCTTCTCTTAGCTTTCGGGGTCCATGTGACCTGGCCATTTAGCCCATGGTGTGCAAAAAATTGCCGCTCAGAGGTAAAACAACCCAACGTTAAAGAACACGGTATATGGCCTTGACGGGAGGCTACCATCTGTCTCCCAACAGCTGTTCCAGTGGGTTCCCTCCCCCAATCTTCTCTTAGCTTTCGGGGCCCATGTGACCTGGCCATTTAGCCCATGGTGTGCATAAAAGTGCCGCTCAGAGGTAAAACAACCCAACGTTAAAGAACACGCTGGATGGCCTTGACGGGAGGCTACCATCTGTCTCCCAACAGCTGTTCCAGTGGGTTCCCTCCCCCAATCTTCTCTTAGCTTTCGGGGTCCATGTGACCTGGCCATTTAGCCCATGGTGTGCATAAAAGTGCCGCTCAGAGGTAAAACAACCCAACGTTAAAGAACACGCTGGATGGCCTTGACGGGAGGCTACCATCTGTCTCCCAACAGCTGTTCCAGTGGGTTCCCTCCCGCAACCTTCTCTTAGCCTTCGGGGTCCATGTGACCTGGCCATTTAGCCCATGGTGTGCATAAAAGTGTCGCGCAGAGGTAAAACAACCCAACGTTAAAGAACACGCTGGATGGCCTTGACGGGAGGCTACCATCTGTCTCCCAACAGCTGTTCCAGTGGGTCCCCTCTCCCAACCTTCTCTGAGCCTTCGGGGTCCATGTGATCCTGGCCGTTTAGCCCATGGTGTGCAAAAAAGTGCCGCTCAGAGGTAAAACAACCCAACGTTAAAGAACACGCTGGATGGCCTTGACGGGAGGCTACCATCTGTCTCCCAACAGCTGTTCCAGTGGGTCCCCTCCCCCAACCTTCTCTGAGTCTTCGGGGTCCATGTGATCCTGGCCATTTAGCCCATGGTGTGCAAAAAAGTGCTACTCAGAGGTAAAACAACCCAACCTGTAAAAATCATGCGATATTGTCGAAGGTTGGACTAATCGTTGCATATATTGCTTAAATAAGCTTATATTGTTTTTTATAATAAAGATTAATACAACTGTTTCAATGGAAACAGTTTGTATTTTCCTTTTAACTAACAAATCGTTTTAACTATTTTTCTGCTGTTAAATATTCCAGCCTCTATTACTCTTAAAATATCGAAGGAATAGCTTTGAAAACCGAAATTTTGATTCGAGATTTGATTCCTAACTTTAATCCATCTCTAGTTATATCAGCTTTTTACTGAAAAAAATACAAGTAATTGCTGAACCCTGAATACCACTCTTAATTGGGGCGGGGGTGGCTCAGTCGGTAGCGCGCCAGGCTCGTGATCTGTAGTTTCCAGGTTCTAGTCAGATTTGAGATTTATCGCCGCAAAACTCCCCGCTTTGCCCACGGTCAGTAGGGGACACCAATGAGCTTGGAAAGACCGCCGTCCGTCGAAAGGGACGTTAAGCCGTTGTCGCGTGTGTGGGAGAGCCATACCCTGTGCACGTTAAAGAACACGCTGGATGGCCTTGACAGAAGGCTACCATCTGTCTCCCAACAGCTATTCGAGTGGGTCTCCTCCCCCAACCTTCTCTGAGCCTTTGGGGTCCATGTGACCTGGCCATGTAGCCCATGTCTGCAAAAGAGTGCCGCTCAGAAGTAAAACAACTCAACCCATTCTTAATCGATATTATGCGGATTTATTCTTAACAGACTGAGTATGCAGTAGGGAAAGGAAACATTTCTCAAATTCATCATTAAGTTTGCGGCAGACTACTATAAAAGTTATTAAAAATGGAATTTCCATTTCGAGAAACAATTTATATCCTTAACGCGGTTTTTAATTTCACTGGATAGGCGTTCCTGTCTGTCCAACATAAATTCCATCATTTGCATTTCTTTCCGGAAGGTAATGGTGTAAAATTATAAAAAAACTCTGCAGTCGGGTATTGTTGAGATTTATTGCAATTAAAAAAAAACTTTCAAGCTGATTTCTTTTGCTTTCTTGAGGAAATAAAATTTCACCCTGAAACCTCACAGATTTATTTTAAGCGAAAGTTGAGAATATTTTTCAAAATATATGCCAATATAATTTGAAAAAAATTCTCAAATATTTAACTGAAAAATTTGAGTTTCTGCGGTAATGGTAAGCGAAACTTAAGAGCCTTAAAAAAAATAAAACAAATAAATACCCCCTCAAGCAGCTGCTTGCCACAGAGGTCTGACAGGAGCCTGTCAGTTTATATACCACAGTAGAAGATCTGAGAGGATGGTAGGACCTCAGCAGAAAACAATACGAACATCCATGCCTTAAACCCGGGGCTCTTACCCAGGTCCCTTAGATCAGTAGCCAAGCGCGGTAAACACTCGGCCATGCCTTTATGATAAAAAAATGCGTTTTGTGGACACATCCAATGTCTTTTGCTCCATCGATAGATGGCGCTACGGGTTCTTCTTGATTGAAGCGATCTCTTCTTAATCTCGCCATCAGCTTAAGTACGAAGTGTTGGAATAGTTCAATAGGTAAGAGTATCGAAGAGGAGATTGGGTTGGGTTGTTTTACCTATGAGCGGCACTTTTTTGCACACCATGGGCTAAATGGCCAGGTCACAAGGACCCCGAAGCCTCAGAGAAGGTTGGGGGAGGGGACCCACTGGCACAGCTGTTGGGAGACAGATGGTAGCCTCCCATCAAGGCGATCCAGCGTGTTCTTTAACATGCACAGGGTATGGCTCTCCCGCACACGGGGCCACGGCTTAACGTCCCATCCGACGGACGGCGGCCTTTCCAAGCCCATCGGTGTCCCCTACTGACCGTGGGCAGGGCAGGGAATTTTGCGGAGATAAATCTCAACGCTGACCTAGCTGGGACTCGAACCTGGGAACTACAGATTACGAGACTGGCGCGCTACCGACTGAGCCACCCCCGCCCCCGCCCCCGAGGAGATTGGGAGTTCCGTGCAGGCATCCAATGAAAACACATGTTGTTTTTAACTTTTAACTTGCTTTAACAATTATTATTGTTCAAGTGTATTACAGGTTGGGTTGCGTTGAGTTGCCTTATCTCTAAGCGGCACTTTTGTGGACATAATGGGCTAAATGACCAGGTCACAAGGACCGCCAGGGATTAGATTTGAGTAAGAGAAGGATACCTACTAGAAAACTGTTAGGTAACAGATGGAAGTCTCTAATCAATGTCTCCATCAGGTTCTTTTAAAGTGTACAGGTATGGATCTACAGGACACGCAGCAATGGTTTAATATTCCATCCGACTGATGACAACTTTCATAAGCTCACAGTGTCCCCATTTTTTCCTCGAGGGATGGATGCGAGTTAGCAGAGTAGATCTCAACTAAGGAATGGGACAGGAGTGACTCAGTCGGTAGCATGCGAGGCTTGTAATCTGTAGTTCCCAGGTTCGAGTTCCAGCTGGGCTGGCGTTGAGATTTACCCCCGCGAAGGGGCGGGGTGGCTCAGTCGGTAGCGCGCCAGGCTCGTAATCTGCAGTTCCCAGGTTCGAGTCCCAGCTGGGTCAGCGTTGAGATTTATCTCCGCAAAAATTCCCCGCCCTGCCCACGGTCAGTAGGGGATACCGATGGGCGTTAAGATTGGATGGAACGTTAAGCCATGGCTCCATGTGTGGGAGAGCCATACCCTCTGCACATTAAGGAACACGCTGGATGGCCTTGATGAGAGGTGCCATATGTCTCCTAACAGCTGTCAAGTGGGTTCATTTCCCCCTAACCTTCTCTGGGCTCTCGGGGTGTTTGCAACCTGGTCTTTTACCCCGTTGTGTGCAAAAAAGAAAAGTGGCACTTAGACATAAAATAACCCAACCCAACTAAAGAAACAGTTAGGACTCGAACGAAGGAACTGCAAATTACGAGCCAGCCGCGATTCCGATTGAAATGAGTCTAGTCCATACTTCAAGTAAAAGTCTTATAACCCTAAATTTGAAAGTTTGAGATCTAATTTTGTTGAGAGTTGAAATTTTACATCTTTTCCTTACTCCATTTTTACAGAAAAAATTTCTCGTTTGGTTCAACCCTAAATTTCAACCCGCGGATTTCCAAATCCTGTGTTAAAGTCTATAGAAACTATTTGTTCATTATGCCGGAAAAATATACTGTTTACGGTGAAAACAATCCCCCCCCCCACAACCTCCAAACGCAGGTTCCTGCACATTAAAAGCAAAAAGAAAATAAATACCCTCACAAACAATTGCCTGCCAGTTTAATACTCCATAGTAGAAAGTAATATGATGAATGACAAAATCCAGATGCTCCGTAATTCAGAGACTGCACTACAGCTATCGGGAGATGCCATGTTTACCACTATCCACCGTCGGGGCTGAACATTGCTATAGAAGTAAAAGTCCAGCACTCGCCAAAACCTAACTATAATCTTCGTCCTGGGTCGCCACAAACAACGACATTGAGAATCCAAGTTGACGCGGCGCCCGTCACGCCATAGTAGAAGGTCTGTGAGAATGACAGGTCCTCAGCAGAAAGACAACACATTCATGCCTGACTCGCGGCTCTTTAATCAGTAGCCAAGCACACTAACCGCTCGGTTGGGTTGTTTTACCTCTGAGCGGCACTTTTTTGCACACCATGGGCTAAATGGCCAGGTCACAAGGACCCCGAAGGCTCAGAGAAGGTTGGGGGAGGGGACCCACTGGAACAGCTGTTGGAAGACAGATGGTAGCCTCCCGTCAAGGCCATCCAGCGTGTTGTTTAACGTGCACAGGGTATGGCTCTCCCGCACACGGGACCACGGTTTAACGTACTATCCGACGGACGACGGCCTTTCCAAGCCCATCGGTGTCCCCTACTATAAATCTCAACGCTGACCCAGCTGGGACTCGAACCTGGGAACTACAGATTACGAGCCTGGCGCGCTACCGACTGATCACCCCCCCGCCCTACTAACCGCTCGGACACGGAACATTATTGCTTAGAAATCATTTCGCACTTCTTACACTATTTTGGATGAACTCCTCAAATGGGACAATTAAAACGAATAACTTCTGAAGCACACCACTTGTTACGGAGATTTCACAGGAGCCTGCCGATATAACATGTGATAGAGAGGAGATGTGAGAAAGAGGAGACCTCAGAAGAAAAAAGACAACATAAGTCAGAAAAAAGACTGCATAAGTCAGAAAAAAGACTGCATAAGTCAGAAAAAAAAATACCCTTGCCTTATACGGGATTTGAATTCTGGCCCAGTTGCTTTGCAGTCAAGCAAGCTTAGTCATTGAGCCCTCATCGCAAAAACAACAGTAAATACGGGAATCGAACTCGATTCTTGTGAGAAGTGTCAGAATTTACTATTCCCTTGAAGAGGATGCCCAGGAGAAGGATGCTGAATCGATTAAGGTGATACTGTTTTTGTCTTCATCTGTCAGTAGAATGGCCGTTCTTTGTTTCGTTTGCCAAACATAATAAATCTGTTTGAGTTCTCAATGCCCAAGAGGCAATCTCATTCGTCAGGGAGAAAAATCTTCGGCCAGAAAATGAGCCGAGGCAGATGCACGCACACGAGCGTTTGCCTCGCGCAGAAGTTCATCATGGAAGCAGATCAGTGAGTGTTCGAGAAGTGCTGGATCCTTTTAAGAGTTAAAATGCTTTATTCGGTTCTTTAAAAAAATTAATAGACATGACAATGAACAGAAATTTCATGTTGATGTGTATAGATAGGACTTAGATAGGACATTTCTATCATTTCGTTCGATAAAATAGATAGATAGGACATTTCTATCATTTCGTTCGATTCTACACCACACCTGAACCCTTTCCTCTTCATAACTTCCTAAAACTAGGCTATTTTTTTTGCGAATTTTGCACGTTAATTGACTATTAACTTTGACTATTGACCAAATTAGGCTATTTATGTGCGAATTTTGCACGTTAATTGTTTTCAAGTAGTAATTAGTTATTTTATAAGTTTCGGAACGACTTTTTGTCGTGGTCTTTCAAGGTACTGAGATGCATGGCCTCATCTGATGGGTGGGATGGAATCAAGGGGAATTGATTTCATTATTTTAATAATCAGGATGGAATTCAGGGAATCATCCAGATGGTACATCAGGATGGAAGTAAAAAAAATGGCAAAAAAATGTATATTTTTTCACAAAACGTTTTAAAAAGACAACAGGAACAATGGCTAAGAAACATATATCACCATATTTCGAGAAAATAATAATAAAAAAATCCTTAACGATATTCTGATCAGTTCCAGCTCAATCCAGTCCCTTGATCACCATAATTTGGTTTTCTAAATCCGATTGTGCTGCAATGAATGAATAAATAACGATTAAAATATGCGAAAACGTGGGACGCTTGGCTACTGATCTAAGGGACCTGGGTTCGAGCCCCGGGTAAGGCGTGGATGTATGTCGTTTTTCTGCTGAGGTCCTGCCATCCTTTCAGACCTTCTACTCTGGCATATAAACTGACAGGCTCCAGACCTCTGTGGCAAGCAGCTGCTTGAGGGGGTATTTATTATTTTTTTTATCGGATATAAGGAGTGAATGGTAAGGAATGAAAGGTAAAATGAACAGAACTATCAAAGTTAATTTCATGGAGTAATAGACAGGGTGTAATTATCAGTAGCGTAAATGGCGACGGAGCGGAATTTAGGGAGACTATGGGACTGTGCATTTCATGCTTCGGCAGATCTAACAGATCATACGTCAATTGAGAAGTGATTGATGGGCTATTGGCCCATGATCTATGTATGGAATGGGTTCGAGCTCCAGATAAGGAAATGGATATTTGTGTTGTCTTTCTGTTGAGGTCCTGCCTCACAGATCTTCTACTATGGCGAATTAAACTGACAGAACTCATTGGCTAGCAGCTTAGATAGTTGAGAGAATATTTATTTATATTTCTCAGGTCTGAAACTAAATGTAAGAGGTGTAGAAGGGAAAATGACTGAATTAAATTATTCTCCCAAAACGAAAATATGTATGTGTTTTTCTCTCTCATCTGTTCCAGTGGTCTTTAAAAAATACGCTGCTTACAAAAATCAAATCAAGTCTTATTACATTTATATATATATGCACATTTAAGCCTATTGCGTGTTGTTTTACCTTTGATACGCACTTTTTTTTGCACACAATGAACTAAATGAACAGGTCACAAGGACCTTGAGGGCTATGAGAAGGTTGTGGAGCAGGGGATCCACTAGACCAGCTGTTGGGAGATAGATGGTAGCCTCCCGTCAAGGCCATCCAGTGTGATCTTTAACGTGCACAGCGTATGGCTCTGCTGTACACACGGGACCGCAGCTTAACTTTCCATCCGACGGACTGTGGCCTTTCCAAGCCCAACCATGAGCAGGACGGGGACATTTAAGTAGAAGAACAAAGAATACATATATACACACATATACCTGTACATTTAATAATTAAGCTGAGGAACAAAGAATATATATATATATATTTGTGCATTTATTCAGATGGACAAAGTATTCATATATTTGCTTGTGAAGTGATATTTAACCCAAGAACAATAGCTCGTCTAGGTTAAAATAGCGTGTATTAAGTTTTATCTTTAAAGCAACAGTGAATGTATATGGATTTAATTTCTTCAGACGAAGAAAAAGAATAATTATATGATTTTTAATCATTGTAAAATAGCTAAAAAGTGCTCTACATTGCTAATATTTTAAAGATAATCCTTCAGTAGTCACTTAAAATAATGTAATATCATCATCATCATCATCCTCAGGCACCCATGGGCTACGGAGGTCCAACCAGACAGTGCAATTTAGTTCTCCAAGCAATTCTATCCTGAGCTACATCTACTGCATCTGGCCACTGCACACCAATTCTAACAAGGTCCTGTTTGACATTGTCAGCCCACCGCATCCTAGGTCTCCCCTTCTTTCTGAGGCCTTTAGGCACACTTTCATAACCCTATTCGCCAATCTATTATTATTCATACGGGCAACATGGCCAAAACAAAGGAGTCTCTCTCTGCACAATATGCTGCTTAAAGGAGGTTGCAAACTCCTTTGCCTAACCTCATCATTAGTTTCAAAGTTGAACCACGTAATGCCCAAGATACATCGTAAGCATCTGGAATCAAAAGCATCTAGTTTCCTGTTATCTTGTTTACAAAGTGTCCAAGTTTCACTACCATAACTAACCCTAGAAAGAACCAAACTATTATACAGTCTAATTTTAGTCTTCAGGTGTATACGCCTATTTCTCCACACTCTCCATAGATTCTTAAAAGTCCCGGCAGCAATCCCTATTCGTCTGTTAATCTCATGCCGCACATGACCATTATCTGTAATATATTCACTAATAATATAATATTCACTATTTGGTTTTTATTGCGTTTCAATTATGAAAACTCTTCAAAGGTTAGGGGGGAAGGAAATGAGAGGGTATAGGGAAGAGAAGATATTTCTCACTTCTCCGTATAAATAGCCTAGTTTTAGGAAGTTATGAAGAGGAAAGGGCTCAGGTGTGGTGTAGAATCGAACGAAATGACAGAAATGGGAAGAAGGATGAAAAACGGGGAAAAAGTAACGATGATGTAAATTAGGCTTAAGATGATCCGAGTGAGAAAAAGGAAATTGAGAAAGGAACAAATAATGATGAAGAAATAAAAAGATGAAGCCAGAGATGATAGATAGAGGAAATAGCTCCCCTCTACCGATGGTGAAGCTTTAAGGGGCACTTGACAAGCAGGTTTTACAAGAGCCTTGATGAAGTTCTTAGTCGCGAAGATTAGTGAAGTCAGTGATAGCATTATTTTAATGCTTCGTAGATTGGGGACTTAAGCAAAAAAATTGTAAGCAGCGGAAATATCTCAAAAATTGCTTAAAACATTTGCTTTTCCCCTTCGGAATTGATATTCAGTTAAGAAATACAAGAAAAATAATATTCTTTTTCTTTTATTTCGTTAAGAGTGGTTGTGTGACGGAATATTTCTTTGACATGTGTCAAGAAAAATTTGCTTGAAAAGAAAACAAACGGCTCTGAAACTTAAAAAGGCTGCAGATTATTGCTCTGTTCAGTTCAAAATCCTCCACGCCATCATTTAGGATTGAAACTCGGACTTTGTATGCTGCACTTTTACTGGAGGATCGAGTTCCGTAGTATCGAGCCAAAATGGAGGATTATTTATGCACTTTCTACTTCTAATTTGGAACTAAGTGACACTATTGAAATGTTTTGAGGAGAGCTCAAAAACAAACTTATTGATTTCAATAAAATTTTTTACAAGTAAGGAAACAACATCAAGAAAGCAATTGCCTTATCACAAAAGGTGCTCGTTTAAAATGGGAGTGGGTTGGCACTGTTGGTAGCGTGTTGGGCTCGTATTGGATGATGTTCTTAGGTATCGGAGATCTTATTATCGAAGACCTTATAAGTAAGGTTCTCAATGTGCCTGAGTTGAGATTTTCCACTTTAATCTCCACTCTGTCATAGGTTAGAAAGGAAATATCCATTGGTATGGAAAAGCCATGGCTTTTTGTATAAGAGTGTCAGCCAGGCCTTATGCATCGTAAAAAACTCTCTGGATGATCTTAATCAAATGGTTCTCAACCTTTTTGGCCAAATGCCCCCTTTTGGAGTGAACGCACCCTTTTGTTTTACCAACTCCTCTCCCCCTTTATGGAAGGCAATGTTAATCTAAGAAGTATTCAATAATCAATTAAATCTATTTCCTCAGAAAACCGCAAGAAAACGACCGCACAACAACGCCATCTAGGGGCGAGAACACCCCACTTGGAACTGGTCTTAGGTAACGAATCCACCTGTTTCTTTACATTTGTCAAGTGATTCATTTTTCAAGTTGTGAGTTGTACCAGGGATCCTTTTGATGTTGTCATTTAGCCCATTATGTGGGCAAAAAGTGTTGCTCTGAGATTAAACAACGCACCCAACCTAGTATAAAGCCTTTTTAAAGTTGACTATCCTCCTTAAAGTAAGGCTTTCCTTTTAGGTAGGATCTTCGTTAAAGCAAGGTTTCCTTATAGGTAAGGACTTTGTTCAAGTAAGGTTTGCCTTTTAGATCAGGTCTTGATTAAAGCAAGGTTTTCCTTACAAGTAAAGTCTTTGTTAAAGTAAGGTTTGTCTTTTAGGTAAGGTCTTGATAAAAGCAAGGTTTTTCTTATAGTAAGGTCTTTGTTAAAGCAAGGTTTGCCTTATAAGTTAAGGTCTTTGTTAAATTAAGGTTTGCCTTATAGGTTAAGGTCTTTGTTAAAGTAAGGTTTGCCTTATAGGTTAAGGTCTTTGTTAAAGTAAGGTTTGCCTTATAGGTAACATCTTCTATCAAGAAAGGACCTCATCAAAAGTAAAATCTTCTTTTAAGTAAAGATACGCTTTAAATGCGAGAAAATTCGTCTCCTCTCGCGGATTTGTATTCGAACAGGTATGGATATGAAAATATTTGTAAATAATAAATATGTCCTCTCGCGGATTTGTATTCGAACAGGTATGGATATGAAAATATCTGTAAATAATAAATATGTCCTCTCGCGGATTTGTATTCGAACATGTATGGGTTTTGTAAATATCTGTAAATAATAGCAGAAATTGAGAGTCAAGTGAATTCGAGATATTACGATGATGATGATGAGAATGAAATGGAAGTTGACAATTAATAGCCATGCTGCGAATTTTAGTAATTGTCTCTTCATCATTAGTCTATGAATCGTTACTAATTGTCTTTTAATCATTATCAACTCTGAGCTTATGTGTTTATAGCAAATAATAATAATGTTTCTCTTCAGAACTCCTCTACCTATTTGTAAAGCTATGTAATGATTCCTTCAAACGAAAAATGGTTTGCGTTTCAAGTTTTCTTCATGTAACTTGCAGGTAAAAATCCCAAGAGGGTACACACATCAACAAAATATTAAAGTCAAGTTGTAAATCGTAATTTGTCATTCTTTATGATATTATTAATTCATCACACTGTTAAATATTTATCATATTAATTTTTACCTTCAGGACTTCATTTGTGAACGCTTTATCATAGAAATGCGTTTTTATTTAATTCGATGGGGATTCCCTTTGGGACACCTTTCACGTTTATACGTTAATGCTTGTATCGAGGTTTCAAAAATGTTCTTTATTTTAATTAATAGATAATAAACGCTTTTTACGAGATGACATTTATTTTAAGAAACGACATATATGGTTTTTAAATCAAACAGGGAACGACATCGTATATATATTGTACCCGAAATATTTAATTCTTTATCACCTGACCTCAGAAATTATATTTCGAATATTACATCAATAAAGTGAAAGTCAGGAAGGATTTTCGAAATATAACTGGTTTCGAAGGTAAATTTTATGTCGTAACTTATTGGTAAATGTTTTATAAATCTATCTTCACACACGAACAAAAATATTGATGAGTTTGAATCAGAAAAGTGATTAAATTACGGTTTCAAATTAGTTTAGATATATGTAAATATTTCACTTTCAATTAGTATACAAATAGCCGTCAATAGTACACAATTAGTACACATTAAGCCGTGGTTCTATATACAATTTGCGGAGATAAATCTCTGTGTGTGGAAGAGCTTTCGAACACAGGTGCACACCTTTGTGCACGTTACAGAACACCCTGGATGGAGTTGATGGGAGGATACCTTCTGTCTCATAACAGCTGTTCAGTGGGTCTCCTTCCTGCAACCTTCTCTGAGTCCCCGAGGTCCTTGTGACCTGGTCATTTAGCCCATTGTGTGCAAAAAAGTGCAACTCAGAGGTAAAACAACCCAATCTAAGTACACAAATTGTTTTGATCAGTGGTTGTCAGGAGATATTTTCTCGTGGCCACATTAAAAAAAAATCAAATGAAAGGAAATTTTAAACATGCGTGCATAAACTTGTAAGGAAAACTTATAGAAAAGCATTTTGTTTGAGAATATAAAAGCTGTCATCCTCCATTTTTAACATATATTAATCAATTATTATGAAATATGCACAGACTTTGCACACTTACCATATTCTAGTATGACTTTAATCGTATTGTTTAATTTTACTCTGTAGAGAATTAATGCTTTGAGAAAAGTAGTTTTGACTCACTGGCAACGGGGAGAAGAATTTTCAGTAGGATAAACGATCGCCCTTAATTCCCTGATTGTTCACTATAAGTTATTATTTTTTCAAAGTTGTAGAAAAATATTCCGGATTATTCCTTTAAACAATTGTATCTCAATTCTCTGCATAAATTAAAAAACCCCCAAAAAACTTAACAGTGGGGCATCCCGCACTGTGGGGATGGTGGGACCTATCAGTATGGCTCTGTCACAGGTTGAGTTGGGTTGGGTTGTTTTACCTCTGAGCGGCACTTTTTTGCACACCATGGGCTAAATGGCCAGGTCACATGGACCCCGAAGGCTAAGAAAAGGTTGGGGGAGGGGACCCACTGGAATAGCTGTTGGGAGACAGATGGTAGCCTCCCGTCAAGGCCATCCAGCATGTTCTTTAACGTGCACAGGGTATGACTCTCCCGCACACGGGGCCACGGCTTAACGTCCCATCCGACGGAAGGCGACCTTTCCATGCCCATCGGTGTCCCCTACTGACCGTGGGCTACTGACCGTGGGAATTTGCGGAGATAAATCTCAACGCTGACCCAGCTGGGACTCGAACCTGGGAACTACAGATTACGAGCCTGGCGCGCTACCGACTGAGCCACCCCCGCCACATACAGGTTGAGTAAAAGGTGACCAATGGATAATTGATCTATAATGTAAATAGAATGTAGAATAATTTAAAATAATTTTGCTGAAAAAATTTAGTTTTGTCCTGAGTGGGATTCGTACCCATGTCTCCCTCCCCCCCCCCAGCAAAAAAAAGTCTGCCAGAAGTCATAACCGCTAGACCACCAGAGACTAACCGATTCCTTTAACAATGTGACATACAAGCATTTTCGCATTTTTTGTTGATTCGCCACTGACGACTTCTATCGTCGGGAATTGGGCAACCAAACTGCCATATACAGTATGATGGTAGTAATATTTGTCACTCACGTAGACAGCGTAATAAATAACTCAGTAATAAAGTATTATAGGATATGTCCTGTACACAAAAGAAACACTTGGAATAATTTTGCTGAAAATGCGGGAATGCTTATATGTCACATTTCTGAAAAAAAAAAAAAAAAACGATTAGTCTCTGGTGATCTAGCGGTTATAACTCCTGGCATACTTTTTTTTTTTGGGGGGGGGGGAGATGTGGGTTAGAATCCCACTCAGGTCAAGCACTTTTTCTAGCTAATTATTTCAAGTGTTTCTTATCTAGAGGACATTTTCCTGTGATACTTTATTATTAGATATAGAATTATTCTTTGATCCAAGTGTTTCTTGTCTAGATGACATTTTCCTGTGATACTTTATTATTAAATATAGAATTATTCTTTGATCCAAGTGTTTCTTGTCTAGAGGACATTTTCCTGTGATATGTTTTTATTATATATAGAATTATTCTTTGATCCAAGTGTTTCTTGTCTAGAGGACATTTTCCTGTGATACTTTATTATTAGATATAGAATTATTCTTTGATCCAAGTGTTTCTTGTCTAGATGACATTTTCCTGTGATACTTTATTATTAAATATAGAATTATTCTTTGATCCAAGTGTTTCTTGTCTAGAGGACATTTTCCTGTGATATTTTTTTATTATATATAGAATTATTCTTTGATCCAAGTGTTTCTTGTCTAGAGGACATTTTCCTGTGATATTTTATTATTAAATATAGAAATATTCTTTGATCCAAGTATTTCTTGTCTAGAGGACATTTTCCTGTGATACTTTTTTTTATTAAATATAGAATTATTCTTTGATCCAAGTGTTTCTTGTCTAGAGGACATTTTCCTGTGATACTTTATTATTAAATATAGAATTATTCTTTGATCCAAGTGTTTCTTGTCTAGAGGACATTTTCCTGTGATACTTTATTATTAAATATAGAATTATTCTTTGATCCAAGTGTTTCTTGTCTAGAGGACATTTTCCTGTGATACTTTTTTTATTAGATATAGAATTATTCTTTGATCCAAGTGTTTCTTGTCTAGATGACATTTTCCTGTGATACTTTATTATTAAATATAGAATTATTTTTTGATCCAAGTGTTTCTTGTCTAGATGACATTTTCCTGTGATACTTTATTATTAGATATAGAATTATTCTTTGATCTACACGAGATTGCTTGGGATTTGTTAAAAATAAGTCTTCAACACCATTTTATCAGAATCAAGGTTTTGTTACAAGAGAATGTAGAAAATCTGAAAGCTCTGAGAAAATCAGGACTCGATCTCAAAACGGCGATTCACATGACTGGACACTCTACGATTTGCATCATTTTGCAATTTAGAATACCTAAAAAATATAAAACGATAGATAAGTTAAGAAATCCCTCATAAAAATCCCAAGAAGATCTCTGTGTGCAGTCCAGCAACAGTCGCAAAAGTTGCTTTGCTCTGCAAAAGAATCTGATGAAATTTTGCCAGAAGCAGTTAAATCTCCGGAACATGTTGTTTTGGTTTTAATTATAACTTCTTACAACACACTTAGAAGTTTGTATGTCACCCTGTTTGATTACTGCTTTGTACATACAATTCCTTTTGTAATTTTATCTGTTTGAAAAGACAGCTGTTGTTGGGCTTTGTTCCGATTCTTTAGAAAACCACACACTTAAAAATCTCTGGACTTCAACAAGGGTTGTTTAGGGAGCTCAGCCACTCAAGACTATGTTTATTTTTTTAATTCTTTTGGTTTCCAAGTCTGAATCACCCTGTGTAATTAATTGTTTTCTTGAACTGCAGCTGAAGCTCTGGAAGAAAATTTAATTTCATTGCTTCTTTAATTTCTTTGCTTTAGCGGGACAGACCGTTGCTAATTAACTTTATATTACTCTCTTGTTGATAATGAATATCGAACAAGATTGACCTTCTGCGCTCCGCTGAGGTGAAGAAGGATTTCATCTTTGTGGAAGAGAGAGAGATAGGAACAAAGAGAAAGTGAAGAGAAAAAAAAATAGGAGGGTTATTTTGAAGTCTTTATAAAATGTTATTAATTAAAAACAAGTTTGGTTAGAGAACGATGGTTTTAAATGTTTTGGTCAATACGAGCATTGCCAATTGCTTTTCGGATTTTTTTCCGCATCTTCTGTATTTTTGAAGATCATGAATTCGGTTTTCTTTAAGAAGGCTAAGAAGGAGATACGAAAAAAAAAGGAAAACAAAATGATTTTCGAAGGAACACAAAGAGAACAGAATTGAGGCGGAAGGAAATGAAGGATTCAGGAACGAAATAATTGAGCACTAATTATTGTGAAAAGTTGCTCAGCTGATGAAAATTATTTATGCGTCTTAAAGATTTGTTTAGATGGTTTCTAAGTGAAAGAATGAATTAGAATTTAAAAAGAATTAAAGGTGGTGGCATCATCTGTGGATCTTAATTAGTTCTTTCCTAATGTTCCTTACAAAAAGTATATGGAAAAAAACACCTGGGATGTTCCTTACAAAAAGTACTGGGAAGAAATTTCACACTAAAGTCTAACACACAAGAAGAGGAATAACCTGAAAAGGGTATTTGCTTCATTCTGAACGGAATGGTCACTCGAGTCGTATGAGAATACAAGGACTTCTAAACTCTGGGCCATGAAAACTCAGAAAAGGATGTAAACGCTGTTAAAGGGAACCGGAGGAAGGATGTAAACTCTGTTGAAGGGAACCAGAGGAAGGATGTAAACTCTGGATCCTTGCATTCAGAAGAAGGATGTAAACAATCAGAAGACAGATTTTCTTGTTTTGAGAAAAGGAATGATATAAAGAATCAGAAGAAGGATTTTTTTGTCTTGAGAAAAGGAATGATATAAAGAATCAGAAGAAGGATTTTCTTGTCTTGAGAAAAGGAATGATATAAAGAATCAGAAGAAGGATTTTCTTGTCTTGAGAAAAGGAATGATATAAAGAATCAGAAGAAGGATTTTCTTGTCTTAATAAGAAGAGTAATGATGTAAATTCCGGGTCATGACAATCAGAGGAAGAATATAAACTATAGGTAAAGAGAAGAAAGGGATTGATATAAACATATAAACTATGAGTCGAGAACCAGGGAAAATATATAAATCTGAATATATAAAAGATCAGGGTAAAGATATAAACCGTGGGATGAGAAATTGAGAAAGCTTCTAAACTATTGGCCAATAAGATCAGGGTATGGATATAAACTCTGTTGATTCGAAAAGTAGAGAGTAAATATAAAATAGAAGCAGGGGAAAGATGAAAACTACATCATTTCCTTGATTTTAAGTTATAGTGTTTACCCAGAGTTGACATCCTTCTCTTGAATTTGGTTTATAAACTCTGGGTGAAAACAAGAAAGAGAAAGATGTAAATTTTACACCAAGAAGAAAGAGAAGGATGTAAACTTGTCCAAGACAAATTGGGGAAAGATGTATGTTCAGAGTCAAGAGATGTAGGTAATGATTTAAACACTGCTGGGAAGAAGATGAAGGATATAAACTAGGAGTAGAAAACTAAATGAAGGATGTATAACCCCATCTTCCTTGGATACATCCCTGATGGAAGTAGATGACTTCAGCAAATGCTTATCTGTGCAGTTGGGCCTTTGAAAGCATAGTGAACGCCAAAGGAGCAAGCACTTTTGCCGCTGGAACACTACATCAAGAGAAATTCGTGTATAATCTGGAAGGAGTGAAAACCCAGCAACATCAAACATATTTGAAATGACTGTAGGACAGTAAAGGAAAAAAGAAGGATGTGTCCTTTTTTTGTTCTAGGTCGGGAAACCCTATCGGAAATGTTTCCTTATTGCATGTTTTGTCGCCAGCTTCAATAAACCTATTGCAGGGAATTGTAGACTAAGGCAACTGAAAAATATAAAATTTTCTATACACACTATTTTTAAACATGCAAAGAAACTGTATTGAAAGTACAGTACAGGAAAACAGCAAAGCCTTGGTGTAATTGCTACCGAGACAATAACAAATCTTTTGATGATGATGGCCACGAAAGAGTGAGAGAGACGCCATTGGTGAACATTCGGTCGTGACTCAAGAAAGAGAATATGTGAAATATACAAGACATCTGGGGAAAGACAAAATTATGAGTAAGGCAAACAGAGGAAGGATGTAAACTCCGTTGGAAGAAACCAAAGAAAGGATTTGTTTTGGATTGGGTTGTTTTACCTCTGAGCGGCACTTTTTTGCACACAATGGGCTAAATGGCCAGGTCACATAGACCACGAAGGCTCAGAGAAGGTTGGGGAAGGGGACCCACTGGAACAGCTGTTGGGAGACAGATGGTAGCCTCCCGTCAAGGCCATCCAGCGTGTTCTTTAACGTGCACAGGGTATGGCTCTCTCACACACGGGGCCACGGCTTTACGTCCCATCCGTCGGGCGGCGGCCTTTCCAAGCCCATCGGTGTCCCCTACTGACCTGGGCAGGCCAAAGAAAGGAACATACCCTGAAACGGGATCAGAAAGATCAGAAAAGAGAAGAAATAAGAGGAAACTGCAAACGCTATTGAAAGAAATCAGAGGAAGGAATATACTCTGTTGAAAGAACCACAACAAGGATATAATTTATCAGATTAATTGAAAGAAATTCAATTAATCTGATAGGATCTGAAGGTTGCCAAATCACTAATTTCTAAAAAAATCGTTGCCAGATACTTTTTCTGAATTCTGTAATGAACCACAGTGTTCGGATTTTTTTTGAGCGACTGTACAATCTGTTTAAAAAACAGATAAAGGATTATACTCTATTGAAAGAAACCAGAGGAAGTATGTAAGCTCTGTTGTAAGAAACAAGAAAAAGGATGTAAATATTTGGTCAAGCACCAAACGGGTGTGTCATTTTATGGGATCAGTTCTCATTCGACGAAGGAAATGAAAGGTCAAGCAGTAAAAGATATTCTTGGTTTAGTGTAGAAAACCGCAGAACTTGGGGGCGGGGGTGGCTCAGTCGGTAGCGCGCCAGGCTCGTAATCTGTAGTTCCCAGGTTCGAGTCCCAGCTGGGTCAGCGTTGAGATTTATCTCCGCAAAATTTCCCGCCCTGCCCACGGTCAGTAGGGGACACCGATGGGCTTGGAAAGGCCGCCGTCCGTCGGATGGGACGTTAAGCCGTGGCCCCGTGTGCGGGAGAGACATACCCTGTGCACGTTAAAGAACACGCTGGATGGCCTTGACGGGAGGCTATCATCTGTCTCCCAACAGCTGTTCCAGTGGGTCCCCTCCCCCAACCTTCTCTGAGCCTTCGGGGTCCATGTGACCTGGCCATTTAGCCCATGTTGTGCAAAAAAGTGCCGCTCAGAGGTAAAACAACCCAACCCAACCCTGGCCATTTAGCCCATGTTGTGCAAAAAAGTGCCGCTCAGAGGTAAAACAACCCAACCCAACCCTGGCCATTTAGCCCATGTTGTGCAAAAAAGTGCCGCTCAGAGGTAAAACAACCCAACCCAACCCTGGCCATTTAGCCCATGGTGTGCAAAAAAGTGCCGCTCAGAGGTAAAACAACCCAACCCAACCCAACTAGAAAATGGTGAAAAGGATTTAGAAAACGTTCATCTGCTGAGGTCTAGGTCTTATCCAAAATTTCGATGTTTGTTTCCAAATTCCTACTTCTTGTAATACTTTCTAGGTAAAGTTACCTTGGACGATAAAATAATTGTAATTGATAAAAGTAATTGTTCAAGTCTTTAACTTAAAAGGCATGTGATTGCTTTAAACCGCACGAATGATCTCATTTCATTGTATTAACATCTAAAATACGTCATCAGTTATCATTCGTGTGCTCATAGGTTACAATGTAAGTGATATATATGAGAAAGTACGTAACGATTTGTTCGTAATAATAACGATGTAAATCATCTCTCATATTCCATGCTAAGGCGCTTTCTGAAAGATAATATTTATCAGAATGCACTGAAGCAGAAGCTTATAAGATGTTCTGCGTTGCTGGGGTCAACGGATCGAAGTCTCAGCAACGAAACGCAAAGCTTCGCCTTGCTGTCGTGCGGTAATTAAACTGTACTGATGCCTTGAATTGTGACGGTTTCTGGGAAATCCTCTCGAAAGAAAGGCTTAAATCTGAGTCCAGCATATCGGGGGAGAAACTTCGGGAACAATTATTGGTTGTCTTTAATTAATACTCAGAGGAAAAGGAATACTGTTGTCGGCTTAACATTCTAGTTGTTATGACTGTACATAACAGGAGAGCCGGGTGATTCTCACTTAGGGTTAATACTGCTGCGAATTGAGGAAGTGATTACATTGTAAGTATATTCCATTTTAAAAATTGAGGAAGATAATTTTATTCTTAAAAGGATGATAAAGGAAATAAAATTTAAAACTTAAATGGGTGATGAAAGGAGAGACTTTCTCTCTTAAACGGTAGATGAAGGAAAGGAATTTATATCTTAATTGAAAGATAGAATTCTCTTCCTCTATCTCTCTCTAATGGAAGATGGAGGAAGGGGATTTATATCTTAGTTGTAAAATGGAAGAAGAAAAATACTTTTTCAGTTGAAAGATGGAGGAGAATTTTATTTTTAAATGGAAGATGGTAGAAAAAAATTTATTTCTCGAACTGAACATGCAGTAAGAAGAAATTTCTTTCTTCAATGGAAGATGGAGGAAGAGAATTTAATCTTTAAATGGAAGACGAAGAAGAAATTTCTAAAATGAAAAATGGAGGAAGTTTTTCCTTAAACAGAAGGTGGAGGCAAAATATTTCTTTTATATTTATGTGACGGAAAAAGGTATTTCATTCTTAAATGGTAGCTGGACAATTTATATTTATTTTTGTACAAAATTAAGAGAGTAAAGGAAAGATTTTTTCTTTTTGAGTCTAGAAAAAATAAATTTAGCTAACTGTTTCACCATAAAGTCTTTTTTCCCTAAACAATAGAAGAAGAAAATCAGATTAACTGTGGCCTCTAGGCTCAATATATGGAAAGAAAAATACTGCCAACGCTATTCTCCGCAGACCGAAATTCCACATGAAAAAGGTCTGAATTAATCTCATGATTCCTGATTTAGGAAAGCAAATGAGACGGTAAGTAAGAAATAAAAAAAGGAAATGGTGTAAAAGAATGCAAACTTTACCTCACCATTGGAGTAATTTTTTAAAGAAGTGAATGGCATATTCTTACTGAGAGAACTAGCAAAAGAAACGAAGAATATCAGAGGCTAAAAGAAACGGAAAGGAGCGACGATAAAGAAACGAACTCTTTAAAGTCTCTGACCTTATTTTGATGCTTCGACAAAACCAGAATAATGCTGAAACATTTAGCTGTTTCTCAATTTTTTTCCTTCGTAGTTCAACTCAAAATAGAGCCTCGTGTCTGTGTCACATGTTTTCTTCACCTGGTCGCTGTAGTCGAGAGAGGCAGAGAAAAGTAACAACCTCGTTTAAATTGGTTTCTGAGTAAGAAATAATAAGACAACAAAATTTATTTGCTGTAGATATTTACTGACAGAATGGGGGGCAATAGCGATTGGATGTTGGGGAAAGGGGAGACAGCGATGCGAACGAGGAGTACCTGCTCCCGCAGCATCTGCAAAGGATCATAGTAACGTATGTGTGTACTAGGCACCGTCTGTTGTGCCGTGTTTTAATCTGTGCCAAAGCAGAAGCAACAACATCAAGAAACAACATCCGTTACGGCTGTCTTGTAAAGAAGCCAACTACGGGTGAGGAGGGAAAGGGAGAGTTTAGAAGAAGCAAAAAAAAAGAGCAGGATTCTAAAAGAAATTTAAAAACTCGTTGAAGCTGAGCGTTAAGAAGCAAAAATTCTAACTCTTCGAACTCATCATTTTTTTCCTCTCTCCTCTTCTTCAACCTCTTCCATCCCTCCTCTCTTCCTCCTCTGCTCACCCCCCCTCCAATCTTCCCTTCTTCGTCACTGATCCTGTTGTATAAAGTGTCCGATGCGAAAAAGATTGACAACATTTTAGATGACTCTATGAAAAAATATCATCTCCCGGCGTTCATTAAGGACAGACAAGAGGTCAGAGATTGGGAGCAAGGGTAGGACAGAGATAAAAAAAAATATCATTTCAGCAGCTTGCACCCCTTCGCAGTGATAAATGGCGATCGAAGCACTCGCCAGACATAAGGGAGATCTTTTTTTTCTCTTCTTCTTCTTCCGCTCTTTTTCGTCTTCTCTTTCGATCATCAGCAAAGCAGAGAAGTCGACGACTTAATACATTAATCTGCACTAAACTGTGAACTATTGATCTTGGGAGAGGAGTAAGAGGTTGTTCTCGTATCACGTTGTGGCGTGCTTTAAGTGCGGAAAATCCGCCAAAGATTAAATGCTGGTATTATTATGATCATTTAGTGCTTCGTTGCCGTTTTTTGTTATGCAAATTCTCTCGTGTTTTGTTTGCGCGTCCGTAGCTTTTGCTATTGGTAATGGTGTTGTTAGAACTTGGGAAACTATTAATCGTTTCAAGCGGAGAATGGTGAAATGGGAAATGGAAGTTTTTTTTATGTTTTTTTTTTTTCCACTGCGTAGTCACTAGATTTTTTTAACCGAGTTTTGTTTATGATTTCAGATATTAATGTATGCAAACACTATCTGGAAACGAGGTAGCTTGTCAATATCGTGAGTTGAAGATCTCGATGCGCAAATGTGCCTGCATAGAGCTCCTGACTTGTTATCAGGTTGGGTTGTTTTACCTCTGAGCGGCACTTTTTTGCACACCATGGGCTAAATGGCCAGGTCACATGAACTCCGAAGGCTCAGAGAAGGTTGGGGGAGGGGACCCACTGGAACAGCTGTTGGGAGACAGATGGTAGTCTCCCGTCAAGGCCATCCAGCGTGTTCTTTAACGTTGGGTTGTTTTACCTCTGAGCGGCACTTTTTTGCACACCATGGGCTAAATGGCCAGGTCACATGAACCCCGAAGGCTCAGAGAAGGTTGGGGGAGGGGACCCACTGGAACAGCTGTTGGGAGACAGATGGTAGCCGCCCGTCAAGGCCATTCAACGTGTTCTTTAACGTGCACAGGGTATGGCTCTCCCGCACACGGGGCCACGGCTTAACGTCCCATCCGACGGACGGCGGCCTATCGAAGCCCGTCGGTGTCTCCTACTGACCGTGGGCAGGGCGGGGAATTTTGCGGAGATAAATCTCAACGCTGACGCAGCTGGGACTCGAACCCGGGATCTACAGATTACGAGCCTGGCGCGCTATCGACTGAGCCACCCCCGCCCCTAACTTGTTATCAGGAGGTTGTGGTTCGCATCCCATCCGGATCAAGATAATTATTCCACTATACCCAAGATTGTTCCCAGCCTACAGGCACTTACTGTATTTGCTCTCCCGCACACGGGGCCACGGCTTAACGTCCCGTCCGATGGACGGCTGCCTTTCCAAGCCCATCGGTGTCCTCTACTGACCGTGGGCAGGGCGGGAAATTTTGCGGAGATAAATCTCAACGCTGACCCAGCTGGGACTGGAACCTGGAAACTACAGATTACGAGCCTGGCGCGCTACCGACTGAGCCACCCCCGCCCCCTGTGCGGGAGAGCCATACCCTGTGCACGTTAAAGAACACATTGGATGGCCTTGACGGGAGGCTACCATCTGTCTCCCAACAGCTGTTCCAGTGGGTTCCCTCCCCAACCTTCTCTGAGTCTTCGGGGTCCTTGTGACCTGACCATTTAGCCCATTGTGTGCAAAAAACGTGCCGCTCAAGGTAAAACAACCCAACCCATGTAAACAAAAATCACACAGCTTAAGCAATTTATTCCTCTGTATCAGGGGTTGGGAGCTTTCTGTTTTTTGTCAATAGCGTAAAACAGCAAAAGCAAACAAGCAAACAATTTTTGTAAACCTCAAATTAGGATCTTTATTGGATCACGTTCCATAAGAAAAAAAAAGCAGCAGCAAATTATTTTACTTTATAACGAAAATTGTAATCACAGTATATAATTTTTAAGTGGGTAATTTCAAGTTTTAAAAAATAAAACTATTGAAATGAATTATTAAAGAAGCCTATTATTCAAAAATGTGACATTTGATTCTTCTCGGATAGTATATTCAAAAGAAGTCGAATTGCATAAATGCTTTCAAACTATCCTCTGTCAACCTGCTCCAATGCTCGTATTTAACGACGTTCATCGAAAACAAAAATACTGTTCACAGTTGAATGTTCAACAAAAAAGCATCAAAGCTTTGTTTTGGTGTGTTCAGAGTTTAAAGTTCCAAACTCCCTGTCTCCATGGGCATAGTTGGGTTGGGATGTTTTACCTCTGAGCGGCACTTTTTTGCACACCATGGGCTAAATAGCCAGGTCACATGGACCCCGAAGGCTCAGAGAAGGTTGGGGGAGGGGACCCATTGGAACAGCTGTTGGGAGACAGATGGTAGCCTCCCGCCAAGGCCATCCAGCGTGTTCTTTAACGTGCACAGGGTATGGCTCTCTCGCACACGGGGCCACGGCTTAACATCCTATCCGACGGACGGCGGCCTTTCCAAGCCCATCGGTGTCCCCTACTGACCGTGGACAGGGCGGGGAATTTTGCGGAGATAAATCTCAACGCTGACCCAGCTGGGACTCGAACCTGGGAATTACAGATTACGAGCCTGGCGCGCTACCGACTGAGCCACCCCCGCCCCTTGTTTGGCAGAGACATACCCTGTGCACGTTAAAGAACACACTGGATGGCCTTGACGGGAGGCTACCATCTGTCTCCCAACAGCTGTTCCAGTGAGTCCTCTGACCCAACCTTCTCTGAGCCTTCGGGATCCACGTGACCTGACCATTTAGCCCATGGTGTGCAAAAAAGTGCCGCTCAGAGGTAAAACAATCCAACCCTGTATTAATAGAGTGCTTGCAGGTGCTTATTTGTATTAGCATTTATTTGTAAATATTAAAAAAAACAAATATCTGTAACACATTAAAAATAGATAAATTTGTAATGTGGGATTCGAATGTATATGCTTGCACGATACAGTAACCCTCCTTTTAAGCTCCACATTTTCTTTCAGCGATACCTAATATTAGATTCGCTTTTTCTTTGATAAAAAATTTGATTAATGAAACCTCCATTAAAACATATCCTCCCTATGAATTAGTCAGATCCAGCGAGATTATGTCTCTTAAACATCTGCATCTTGTATTCAGAACATTTCTGAAGAAAGGTTGCTCCAATTATTTCCGATCCATTCCTTCACACTGGGGCGGGGGTGGCTCAGTCGGTAGCGCGCCAGGCTCGTAATCTGTAGTTCCCAGGTTCGAGTCCCAGCTGGGTCAGCGTTGAGATTTATCTCCGCAAAACTCCCCGTCCTGCCCACGGTCAGTAGGGGACACCGATGGGCTTGGAAAAGCCGCCGTCCGTCGGATGGGACGTTAAGCCGTTGCCCCGTGTGCGGGAGGGCGTCCAAAGCTACCAAGTCTTTGCCAGATATTTTTCTGAATTCTGTAATCATTCATAGTGTTCGGATATTTTTTTGATCGACTGTACTTCGCCAACCAGAATCTTCAGTTTCGGTCAAGACACCTTCTAATTATCCATGTATAAATCATAAAGCTACCAACTGAGGAGATCCTAATTTGCGAGAGTGGAGGGGGTGGCTCAGTCGGTAGCACACCAGGCTCATAATCTGCAGTTCTTTGGTTCGAGTCCCAACTGGGCTAGCGTTGAGATTACCTCCACAAAAACTTTCCGCCTTGCCCTCGGTTCAATAGGAGACACCGATGGGCTTGGAAGGGACGCCGTCCATCGGATGGTATATTAAGCCTTGCTCCGTGTGCGGAAAGAGAGCTATACATTGTGCACATTAAAGAACACATCGGATGACCTTGACGGGAGGCTACCATCTGTCTTCCAACAACCACTCCAGTTGGTCCCCTCTTCCTAACCTTCTCTGAGCCGTCGGGGTCCTTGTGACCTGGCCATTTAGCCCATGGTGTGCAAAAAAGTGCCGCTCAGAGTAAAACAACCCAACCCAATTCCTTCACACTGATGTTACATAATACAGGGGGACAGGCGTTCAGCTGGCATTACGCAGTTCGCACGTTCTACAGTCTGTGCAGTTTTAGTTTGTATATGTGTAGTATATTTACTACACAGGTGTGAAAATACTGATTGCTTTTAGTGTAATTAAAATGAAGAAAGATCCGAAATTTTGCCTATCATTTGAATACTACATAAAAACCACATTCACATTGCTTTTATTTACATGGATGCTTTGTTACGATAAAGCAGGCTGGATAAAACCAATACAGGCCTCAGTTGGTACTGTCCAATGCAGCGGATTCTGCTAATGTTACCAGAATCGAGTCTTAACTGCGCCTGCGTTGAGATACATCTCCGCTAAACCACGTTCTACCCTCAGTGAAAAAAGAGGACCGATGGGCTTGAAAATGCGCCCTCCATCGAATAGACACGTTAAGCCGTTGCGTCGTGTACAGGAGCATCATACTCTGTGCACGTTAAAGAACACGCTGGATGGCCTTGACGGAAGGATACTTCTGTTTCCTAATAGCTGTTCAGTGGGCCTCTTTCTGTCAATCCTCTCTGAGCGCTTAGGGGTCCTTGTGACCGGCCATTTAGCCTATTGTGTACGCAAAAGTGTGCCCAGAGATAAAACAACGCAATCTCAAAGAAGAATCAGTCGCCAAATAATGATGTTCTTGAAGAACCGCAGAAAAAATTCTTTGTTTAGAAACGCAAACATACATTTCTAATAAGTAATAAAATGACAGAAACAATATTTTTAAGAAATAAAGAAGTTGTGTCTGTTAAAAAAAACAAAAATATGCATATTCAATGAGTAATATGAATTAGCAAAATCATTTAATAATGCACTTAAAAATGTTTAGTTTAAAATTTTTGAAAGAAATGAGCCAAAGTCAGTATAGTCTAGAGGCTAGCTTGTATGTAAAGTTTAAAAGTTTAAGTTTGTTCAGCTATGATTATTATCTTTCCTCACATATTGCCTCTATGGGAAGCAGCTGCTTGAAATATTTATTCTTATTTCCCTATTTGTATTTTTACATCTTTTCTTTTGTGGTGTTTTTTCACTACTCGCATATAAGTTCTCTTTGTGAATAGGTACTTCCAAAGTCTTGCAATACATTGTTTGTATAGTATATGAAGGAAAATAAATTATTAATTATTATACTTATTTTTTACTGATGATTTGTTTATGAGCTGGAATTTTTTGCAATGAGTCGGGATTGTCTAGATGTGGGCTAAATCTTGGGAAAGAACAAGAAACACGATTGAGCCAGAAAAATATAAAGGGGGAAGGGGGAGGGACAAGCCCCTCCTTTGCCCCCCTCTAGATCTGGTCTTGTGCATTAGTATAACAGAAATCATTACGTTACTCCAAAAAATGAAAGCCATTTTTTACAACGCTTACCAAAAGTGTAATTATGTGTTTGTTCCTTTGAGATTGCTGAAGAAGAATAAACGTTTGTTCTAAATTTATTATAAAGTAGCTTGGTTGAAGTCACGTACTTCAGTTGCTAAGGCAACCTGTTTGCTACTTCGGAATTTTCGTCTCTATCGTCGTGGTATGTGTGGATGAGTGGCAAGCGATATTAGCCACAAGCCTGCCCCGGAAAAGACTGCCGCTATCACACTTGCAAATAAAAACAGCCAAAACTGCAGCTAACGACAGCATAAAACAACGTCGCACGTGAGCCTTAATTCTCAGCATTCCATCATAATGGGTTAAGGAACTTAACGGTTGCAGCAAGTACTCCGCTAAAACAACAAATTACCTGTTTAAGAGACTGAACTCTCTAACTAATAGCACAAGTAATATAGGCTTGCAAGCAGTTTGCCCTTAAAATTTATATACTCTACCTTGGCATTATTTTGGAAACCATTTTATGCAGTGACGACTGAGAAAGCAACGGAGAGACTAGGAGACTGCGCAGTTGATTTTAGACAGTTCATTTCATTTCATTGTACGTTACACATTAATGGGAGCTCCTTCTTCAGACTTTCCCAATTAAAAAATTTTTTTGTTTTACTATCTATAGAAAAAAGCCTTTTTTTTTTCTCTACTTTTTGTTTTTTAATTTTTTAGGGTTTTTTTTGAAGAATTATATATATTTTTTATGGTTTTATGTTTTATACATTTTTTTAAAATTTTTAATTCCTCCTTTTTTTCTTTAAGTTTGGAATTTTTTATATATATTTTTTTAGACTTTTTTTTTCTTTGGATATTTCTTCTTTTTTTTAAGTCAAAATGTTTTTTTTCCACTTTTTTTTATTTATATTAAATTCCAATAATGTGTTCTCTTCAGGAACTCCAAAATCAAAGTATATATCTTTAATTTTGTTTTTTCCAGAGGTTGGTTTAAAATTAAATCCAATCTTAGTTCCTCCAGACCAATATCAATTAGTTTATTAAAAAAGTTTTGTTTATATGTTTCATATTTTATACAGTTTAAAAGAATATGTGATGTATTTTCAGGTAAATTACATGTTGTGCAATTTGGAGAGTTTAAACTATGAATTTTGAATTTTGTATTATTTAACATTATTTTGTCAGTTCTTAAACGATAAAGAATTTTTGTCTCTTGTCTATTAAATGGTAATTTTTGAATATTGTTTATGTAGTTGGATAAATGATATCTAAAAGAAGGTTTTAATATAGATTCTATCTGAAAATATTTTTCTGTTGGGAAATATTATAATTTTTTTAATTCTAGTTTTGTTGTAGAAAGAAAAGAATAGGTTAGAGAAATATCAGCAAGTTTTAGACAGTTCTCATTGATTCATCAATTTAACCAATGATCTCTGAGAATGACTTAAACGTCAACTATGCAGTCCCACAGTCACTCCAGGCTTTTCCAGTTGCTATTCACGCTATGCCTTTGATTTTCTATATAATTGTATATGGTAACTGCATGTTCCAAGCGGATTAATGTTGTCAAACCATATATTCTGGTTTCATTTAAATTTCAAATTCAAATTTTTCTTCAATGCATTATATACACAATTTATTTAACGCAAAATGTCCCACTGAGCCAATACTTATCAGCGGAAAATGTATATAGTTTGAACAAATAATGAGATAGGGACAATCAGTATCACGGCATAAACAAGTAAAAAAATAGTAAAAAATAATAATGATAATCTTTTGTACAAAATCATTATACGAGGAGATCTTGGCCGACTGCAGGTAACTCAGTGGTTAGAACACTTGACCTGTCAGCATTCGTAGCCTACCGGACTCAAAACAAATTTTTCTTTACTTTCGCTATCGATCTATAAGAGTGACTTTATTGCTTACCTGGGGCGGGGGTGACTCAGTCGGTAGCGCGCCAGGCTCGTAATCTGTAGTTCCCAGGTTCGAGTCCCAGCTGGGTCAGCGTTCAGATTTATCTCCGCAAAATTCCCCGCCCTGCCCACGGTCAGTAGGGGACACCGATGGGCTTGGAAAGGCCGCCGTCCGTCGGATGGGATGTTAAGCCGTGGCCCCGTGTGTGGGAGAGCCATACCCTGTGCACGTTAAAGAACACGCTGGATGGCCTTGACGGGAGGCTACCATCTGTCTCCCAACAGCTGTTCCAGTGGGTCCCCTCCCCCAACCTTCTCTGAGCCTTCGGGGTCCATGTGACCTGGCCATTTAGCCCATGGTGTGCAAAAAAGTGCCGCTCAGAGGTAAAACAACCCAACCCAAAAATTATTGCTTACCATATATATAATTTTTATACTTTTAATCCAGCCAGAAATTTGGCGTGCAACATACTTCCATCGATAACTTCATTCATAATTTTTTTACCGTTAACGTACTACTCCACTGACAACAAAGTGTTTTTTTTTTTTGGGGGGGGGGGCGTCCAAGAGAACTGAATTTCCATTGCAGTGTAACATTTTACCCTTAGGTTTAGAGTTTAAAAAAATTTAAAAAAATGCCTCAAATATGCACAAGTTGAATAGTTTTTCGCATCAGTTACCCATTCTAGTTTTCTGAAAGCAGGATGGCATTGGCCCTCCCTCCCTAGACCCTGCCTTGCTCTTCGCCATTGGGGTAGAATAGAGAATTTGGTTACAGAAATTTTGAGATGGAAGTATAATAGTGCCTCTTTAAACTTATTTCAGTGGTTCCCAAACGCTTTGAGCCCAGCACACACTTTATTCTTTTTAAATTCATCTTCAACAAATTCCAAATGTTTTTTCCTGTACATAATTAGTTGAAATAATATTCACCTACATTCAAAATCACGAGTATTTCGAAACTGTATCCTTTAATTTCCAAAGTTTTTCTGTCGAAACAAAACATGACAAACATAGGCTAATCTATTCGATATTCTATGTCATCTATTTGCACCGAAAAACTCAAGAAAAATTTCCGTTGGGAACCTATCTCATGACCTATCTCATTGCGAGCAATCTCTCTATAAAAATTACCGGTCGATGGGGTTAGCACGCTTGGCTACTGATCTACGGGACCTGGGTTCGAGCCCCGGGTAAGACATGGATGTATGTATCGTTTTTCTGCTGAGGTCCGCCATCCTCTCAGACCTTCTACTATGGCATATAAACTGGTAGGCTCTTGTCAGACCTCTGTGGCAAGCAGCTGCTTGAGGGGGTATTTATTTTTATTTTTTTTATTTGAATTGACGAATGACGACTTGAATGATAGTTTCTTTACTCAACGCCGTCAAGACCGAACCTGTGATCTTGAGTCCTACTGGCAGCAGCGAACTTAACTATCAGTACCACTCATTCTGTTTGCAGTGAAAAGGTTAATTGTGTGTACAGAGATGCAGGTGGTGGTGCCTCTGTTGCCTGGGGCGCAGATCCGTTCCTGTTGCAGCTATTCCCCGCAGCATCGTCGCAATCAGCGCAGCACACACCTAATCAAAGAATCCAAATCAGACATCTGTTGATAGCAGAGGAATAGTTCGATTGCTTCGTTTAGGCTTTCATTGAGAGATGAGATGTTTGCATGCGGTCATCGAGATTGCGAAAGAGAAGAAGAGAGCGAATCAAACAGTCGTGAGATTTAACACGATTTTAACCCTTTTTTGTTACTTTGGAAACGAGCTAATATAAACTCGTTTCTTTATTTTTAAATCGTGCAATATCTATGTATAGTCGCTCAAAAAAGTATCCGAACATTATGGTTGATTACAGTATTCAGAAAAAAATATCTGGCAACGATTTTTTTTAGAAATTAGTGATCTGGCAACCTTCGTGTCACGTGATTACAGAATTCGGGAAAAATATCTGGAGCGTGTACAGCAACTGTACACGGTCCTGTTACCGTTCACAGCAAACTGGAGCGTGTGCAGTTACTGCATACGCTCCAGTTTACTGTGGAACTGCACACTCTCCAGTTTGCTGGGCTCCAAACTGGAGCGTGTGCAGTTACTGCACACGCTCCAGTTTGCTGTGAACGGTAACTGCACACGCTCAATATTTCCATGAGTGAGCCCACACGATCTAGTATCAAAGTAATATGACCACCTACAGTCGCTCAAAAAAGTATCTGAACACTATGGTTGATTACAGATTTCAGAAAAAATATCTGGCAACGATTTTTTTTTAGAAATTAGTGATCTGGCAACCTTCGTGTCACCGTGACACGAAGGTTGCCAGATCACTAATTTCTAAAAAAAAATCGTTGCCAGATATTTTTTCTGAAATCTGTAAGTCACGTGACACGAAGGTTGCCAGATCACTAATTTCTAAAAAAAATCGTTGCCAGATATTTTTTCTGAAATCTGTAATCAACCATAGTGTTCGGATACTTTTTTTGAGCTACTGTACAACGACAAAATAATTTTGTATTTTGGTGAAATTAAGTTTAATTTTAAAATGAAGCTGCTATCGGGTTTAGGAGCAATTCAATTTTAAAATTATGATGTAGTGCTAATCAAAATCAGCTATTCTTGTTTAATAATAATGTCAGAATTTAAGTATTTATTCTTAAATGCTCCAGATGCACATTCATTTTACCAGAGTTACACATTCCTTCCCGATGCTGGCAGCGGCTGTCACTATGGAAACGGAATAATTCACTTACTTTCCGGGTAATAGCATATTAGTAGTTACGAGAGTCAATCCTAGTTAGAGAAGAGTTGCTCTGCGCATAGCTCTCACGGGACAACGAATAGTGGCAGCAGGAATGAACTTACCCGTACTGAAAATAAGCAGTTCCATTTCCGTAGCAACCAACAGAGTAGTTTGCAGGAGTTCATCTCGTCAGAATATTACAATACAATCTCTGAAGAGGTTTTGGCGTTAGTGGAGATGTTGCAAAACACCAGCCAGTGTGAATATTTTCTTGGGTTATTCCTGTGTCCTGAGGGGGGGGGGGAGAAGATTGGTGTTGATTACGGATCTACAAAGAATATAATAAAAATGCCATTAAACCTATTCATTCGCGTTTAGGAGGATTTGGGTTGGGTTGTTTTACCTCTGAGCGCCACTTTTCTGCACACAATGGGCTAAATATCCAGGTCACAAGAACCCCGAAGGCTCAGAGAAGGTTGGGGGAGGGGACCCACTGGAACAGCTGTTGGGAGACAGATGGTAGCCTCCCGTCAAGGCCATCCAGCGTGTTCTTTAACGTGCACAGGGTAACGCTCTCCCGCACACGGGACCACGGCTTAACGTCCCATCCGACGGACGGCGGCCTTTCCAAGCCATCGGTGTCCCCTACTGACCGTGGGCAGGGCGGGGAATTTTGCGGAGATAAATCTCAACGGTGACGCAGCTGGGACTCGAACCTGGGAACTACAGATTACGAGCCTGGCGCGCTACCGACTGAGCCTCCCCCGCCCCATTATCAAACCAGTAAAGATCGGTAACTTACTAGCAAGCCATAGACAGAAAAACAGTTCACGCCGCAAACCAAGGACTCGAACTCGATGCTCAGCAATGTCATCGTGATTCAACTTGAAATCCCACATCAGCACAAGAAAGTAGATCTCTCGCTTTCATTTAGGCTTAGAAATGGTCTCTAGGCATTTAAATTTTCATTCGCAATGATCCTTTTCTCTTTTTAAAACTTCATATACTTCTTCGAGTTTCAAAAATCATTCGGGACGTCTTTTCTTGAAAATATGGCAATACTTAAAATATAAGAAATGATGTTATCGTTTCTTTACTGAAGAAAACATTTTCGTCGACTTTTGTGATTATAAAACGAGAGCACTAATAACAAACACTAACGGCTGTGCGTCAAGGAGAATAGAATTAATATTCATGATCCAAGGATCTCATTTCCATAAACGTCACAGTCACATCGAACCTCCACATGAGAGGAAAAGATGAAAGAGCCGCAAACGATTAATCACCAGTGTGCAATCCGTTTCACATCATCGATTACACAGTCAGCTTTAAGAAATCACCCTTCAATTTTTCAGGAACTTAACGTGTTTTCTATCTCTTCCCTCCTCCTCTCTGTCTTTTCCACTGTCCCCTCCCCATCCTTTCCCTTTCTCTCTCTCCCATTCCAATGCGATCGAATACAAGAGACGGTATAAACAGACAATCCATTCCAAATCTTTTGGAGGGGGGGGGTGAAGCCATATCTCATCGGCATGCTTTGGCTTGTATGTGAACGGTGACTCGGTCGATAAACCGAGCCAAAGAGTACAATGCCTCACCCTCGTCAATTTCTTGCCATATCTCCAAACATTGAGTCTGTCCAACAGTTTCCAATTCATACGACGTTTACAAACTCTAAGCGTTTACCACGACGAGGGAGGAAAGGACCCCCCCCCCGCAAAAAAAAGAAAAAATAAATGAAATAAAAAGAAAATAAAATCAACTACCACCCAGCCGTAGTAACTCGTGTCATTTTTCATAAGTACTGAAAAATCATTTCTTTGTGGTTTAAAAACGAGCAGAGCATTTTCCTTTATGAGCTGAAACGTTTTTGAGATAAGGGTGCATTTTATTGTGAAATATTAGCAAAAACCGCAAAACATCAATAGAAAGGGGGGTGGAAGGGTGAAAGAGGGGGAGAAAACATAGTTGGTGGCGGGAAACGACAAACCAAATTCTCCTTCTCTTTCGAGCTTCGCGAGCGTGATCAATGAGCGTTGCAGAGGCAATGGCTCTTGTTTACGAGAACGGCGTACGCTGTTAAAAATCATAAGAGCGTACAAAATCGGATTTGAAAAGAGCGTCTGTCAATGTTCTCGTGTCAAGTATCAGCGTTTTGCACGTTAAAGGTCGGATGAACAGCGTTGTAAAAACACGTGTCATTTTTCCGTCTCCTCTATTGTCTTCGGAGCGAAGTGATTATTATTTTAAAATAATTATCTGTTGTACTTTATCTGGCGATTGCCTAAGCTTATCGGAAAGGGACACATCGTTCAGAATTTGTTTTTTTTTCTCTCCTCTTTTGAGTTTCAGAGCTTTATCTGAAAGAGAATGCCACACATTTGATTGGTTTTGTCATTATGCCTGGCTCGAGGTTTGACGAAAAATAAATGTTTTATTACTCAAGCCAGCTGATAAGACGAGAGAAGGGATGATTGTTTTAATGGAATGGTAAAAGTTATTATTTTTTTTGAATGAAATTGTATAGAATCTGTTAGCGATATGGAGTCAACAGATATAAAAACAGAGAAATGACGTCAGTAGGGACTCAGGCTGAATGAGCAGTGACCCAGGATAAATCAGAAATGAGCAAAGATGAACATAGATGACTCAGGCTGAATGAATAGCGGATCAGACTGAACGAATATCAGACCTGAAATAAATGATGGAATGAAATGATGAAATGCTGAAATAAATAGAGGACCAGGCCGAACCAATATCGGAACAAGATGAGTGAATAGCGCACAGGCTGAGTGAATAGAAGACCAAGTTGGTTGTCTCCGCAAAATTCCCCGCCCTGCCCACGGTCAGTAGGGGACACCGATGGGCTTGGAAAGGCCGCCGTCCGTCGGATGGGACGTTAAGCCGTGGCCCCGTATGCGGGAGAGCCATACCCTGTGCACGTTAAAGAACACGCTGGATGGCCTTGACGGGAGGCTATCATCTGTCTCCCAACTGCTGTTCCAGTGGGTCCTCTCCCCTAACCTTCTCTGAGCCTTCGGGGTCCATGTGACCTGGCCATTTAGCCCATGGTGTGCAAAAAAGTGCCGCTCAGAGGTAAAACAACCCAACCCAACCCAAGTTGGATGAATAAAGGACCAGGCTGGATGAATAAACGACCAGGCTGGATGAATAAAGGACCAGGCTGGATGAATAAAGGACCAGGCTGGATGAATAAACGACCAGGCTGGATGAATAAACGACCAGAATGAATGTATAGAGGACAGGCCTAAATGTCAAAAAGTGGAATAAATAGTGGACCACGCCGAATGAGTAGCGGACCAGGTTGAAAGAGTAGCAGGCCTAGCTAGGTGAGAAGTGTACCGGGACGAATGAATAGTAAACCAAGTTGAATCAGTAGAAGACCAGATTGAATTAGTAGCAACACAAGCTGAATAGACAGAGTTGAGGAAATGAGTAAACATTTGAACAGCCAGCAGTTTTTGCCACAAACGAGAGAAAAGGCATATGCTAACCTTCTACTGTGGCATATAAACTGAAAGGCGCCTGTCAGACCTCTGTGGCAAGCAGCTGCTTGAGGGGGTATATATATATAATGTGGAGAGGAGAGAACAAAAAATTTCCGTCTTTTTATACATTGAAAACGAGCATGTAACGAAATGAATGATATTACATTCCGAGGTGAAAGTAAATTCTTACCCATGGATGCATTTTACTCTTGCAGTTTATCCTGGCTTTTAAAATAAAAAGACCTTTAGCCAGTCAAATTATTTACTCGTGCCAATGGCGAATAGATTTCCATAGAGCTGTGAATTGGTAACTGCCTACGTTGAATCAGTAATGAATTTAGTTCAAGCAATGAAAAATTTTGTCAATGTCTTTCTTAATATAAATTGCTGAACCAATGATTTCTTAAGAATAGTTTTGCCAAGGGAAGGGAGAATTAATCCCCTCCCTGTTTATGCTCCTGAAATGACAGATTATGTCCTGCATGGTTGCCATAGCAACATGCCAACTACGCATTCGACAGGAATTTGATTTTTATCTCGTTTTCAAAAAAAAAGGTATAATGTTTTCACTTTATCGTCTGTCTGTAGACATTCTACTTTTTTACTTTTAGAAATAACTTAAAAATCCTTTTTGGGTTTGATTAGTTTTCAGTTTTAGATACTGATGGAATTTTACGATTCGCTCTTTTCAAATTTTTCCCAAAAGTTTAAACTGCATCCTCTGACGATGGACAAAAAAATTGAAAATTTGAAACGTTTTAAACGAATATTGCAAACGATGTATTTCTGATAGAAATTCGAAATGTCGGTAGTGGAATGTGAAGGTCACGAGGTTTGAATTGGCCGCAATAAATTACTCTCTTACACCAGGGATTACACTTGTTTTTCCATGAGGCGGGGGTGGCTCAGTCGGTAGCGCGCCAGGCTCGTAATCTGTAGTTCCCAGGTTCGAGTCCCAGCTGGGTCAGCGTTGAGATTTATCTCCGCAAAATTCCCCGCCCTGCCCACGGTCAGTAGGGGACACCGATGGGCTTGGAAAGGCCGTCGGATGGGACGTTAAGCCGTGGCACCGTGTGCGGGAGAGCCATACCCTGTGCACGTTAAAGAACACGCTGGATGGCCTTGACGGGAGGCTACCATCTGTCTCCCAACAGCTGTTCCAGTGGGTCCCCTCCCCCAACATTCTCTGAGTCTTCGGGGTCCATGTGACCTGGCCATTTAGCCCATGGTGTGCAAAAAAGTGCCGCTCAGAGGTAAAACAACCCAACCTTCTCTGAGCCTTCGGGGTGCGTGTGACCTGGCCATTTAGCCCATGGTGTGCAAAAAAGTGCCGCTCAGAGGTAAAACAACCCAACCGGTTTTTCCATAAATCTGATGTATTTTTTATTATTTCTTTACTAAGGAATTAGTTATTCTACCTTGAAATTAGTTGTAATTTATATAATAACTAAAAGAACATATATGGCATCTGGCAAATATAGGAATCAAGTTTTCAAATAACAAAACTTTTGGAAGTTTTTCATTTAACGACTTTTGCACTTTTTGAAAGTTTTAATTCAAACTAATTGAAACTACACCAGGGGAGAGGGGGAAGAGGGAAACGCAACTGTTTTAGGAGATATTTGGAAGATTCCTTTAGTTGAATAAGTATTATTGAAATATGATTTACATATTTTCAAATTCTTAGTTAATTTTAATCTACATCATTAGAAGACACGAAATGTGGAAAATGCGAAACTTTTAAGGAATATTGCAAGTGATCTGTTTATAGTAGAAATCTGATTAGTAGTAGAGTGTGAAAAGTTACTCCACTGTTATCAACAATTCGCCTCTTTTTTCTCAGAGGGGTGTAAGAAAAGAATTTTTTTTTCATTTTAAGGAATAAAAGAGAAATACATTTTAAGTTGTATGAGTTCTAATAAAATATTATTATTTTCTATTTATTATCGTCAATTAGTTTGAATTAAAACTTTTAAAAAGTGCAAAAGTCGATAAATGAAAAACTTCCAAAAGTTTTGTTATTTGAAAACGTGATTCCTATATTTGCCAGATGCCATATATGTTCTTCTAGTTATTATATAAATTACAACTGATTTCAAGGTAGAATAACTAATTCCTTAGTAAAAAAATAATAATAAAAAATACATCAGATATAGAAAAACAACCATAAAAAAACTCGTTTGTGAATGTCAATAATATGCAACAGTAATCATTTGTATTAGCTTTCAAATCTCCTTTGTTTCTCGTAAACAGCATTGGGGAAGTGGTAATTCATTCGGTTGCTCACCAGGTTGATCTGCAATTATTTTTCAGTTGATTCATTATTGATCTGCAATTTCCAGGTTCGAGTTCCACTTGGCCCAGTGTTGAGGTTTTACTCAGCAAAACTCCTCTTGTCGGACACCAATGAGCTAGAAAAGGCAGACATCCGTCGGATGGGAAGTCATACCCTGTGCGCGTTAAAGAACTTGATTGCTTTGATGGGAAGTCATACCCTGTGCGCGTTAAAGAACTTGATTGCCTTGATGGGAAGCCATACCCTGTGCGCGTTAAAGAACTTGATTACCTTGATGGGAAGTCATACCCTGTACACGTTAAAGAACTTGATTGCCTTGATGGGAAGTCATACCCTGTGCGCGTTAAAGAACTTGATAGCCTTGATGGGAAGTCATACCCTGTACACGTTAGAGAACTTGATTGCCTTGATGGGAAGCCGTACCCTGTACACGTTAGAGAACTTGATTGCCTTGATGGGAAGCCGTACCCTGTACACGTCAGAGAACTTGATTGCCTTGATGGGAAGCCGTACCCTGTACACGTCAGAGAACTTGATTGCCTTGATGGGAAGCCGTACCCTGTACACGTTAAAGAACTTGATTGCCTTGATGGGAAGTCATACCCTGTACATGTTAAAGAACTTGATTGCCTTGATGGGAAGTCATACCCTGTACACGTTAAAGAACTTGATTGCCTTGATGGGAAGCCATACCCTGTACACGTCAACGAACTTGATTGCCTTGATGGGAAGCAGTACCCTGTACACGATATACTGCTGGTATGGGATGGGAAGCCATACCCTGTACACGTCAGAGAACTTGGTTGCCTTGATGGGAAGCCATACCCTGTACACGTCAGAGAACTTGATTGCCTTGATGGGAAGCCATACCCTGTACACTTTATAGAACTTGATTGCCTTGATGGGAAGCCATACCCTGTACACGTTAGAGAACTTGATTGCCATGATGGGAAGCCGTACCCTGTACACGTTAGAGAACTTGATTGCCTTGATGGGAAGCCGTACCCTGTACACGTCAACAAACTTGATTGCCTTGATGGGAAGCTGTACCCTGTACACGATATACTGCTGGTATGGGATGGGAAGCCATACCCTGTACACGTCAGAGAACTTGATTGCCTTGATGGGAAGCCATACCCTGTACACGTTAGAGAACTTGATTGCCTTGATGGGAAGCCATACCCTGTACACGTTAGAGAACTTGATTGCATTGATGAGAAGCCGTACCCTGTACACATCAGAGAACCTCATTGCCTTGATGGGAAGCCATACCCTGTACACGTCAGAGAACCTGATTGCCTTGATGGGAAGTCATACCCTGTACACGTCAGAGAACCTGATTGCCTTGATGGGAAGCCATACCCTGTACACGTCAGAGAACCTGATTGCCTTGATGGGAAGCCATACCCTGTACACGTCAGAGAACTTGATTGCCTTGATGGGAAGCCATACCCTATACACGTCAGAGAACTTGATTGCCTTGATGGGAAGCCATACCCTGTACACGTCAGAGAACCTGATTGCCTTGATGGGAAGTCATACCCTGTACACGTCAGAGAACTTGATTGTCTTGATGGGAAGCTGTATCCTGTACACGTTAGAGAACTTGATTGCCTTGATGGGAAGCCATACCCAGTACAGGTTAGAGAGCTTGATTGCCTTGATGGGAAGCCATACCCTGTACAGGTTAGAGAACTTGATTTCGTTGATGGGAAGTCATACCCTGTAGACGTTAAAGAACTTGATTGCCTTGATGGGAAGCCGTACCCTGTACACGCTAAAGAACTTGATTGAAGGATGGCCTTGATGGGAGGTTACCATCTATCTCCCGATAGCTGCTCTAGTGGGTTTCCTCCCCCAACCTTCTCTGAGTCTTCGGGATCCTTGTGACATGGCCATTTAGCCCATTGTGTGTAAAAAAGTGACCGTCAGAGGTAAAACAACCTAGCGTAAACAGCATTGTGGATTGGTATCATTTTTACAAGTCATTTCACATTTCTCTCCTTTACACGTTAACAGTATTTATGCACAAGCGCTCAATCATACCGCGTCCAAAACAAATCACGTGGTCATTCTTCTTCGTGTCAAAGTTCACCCTTATATTGCCAATAAGGTCTTCGCGATACTCTGGTTGGGAGGTCCTGGATCACCTCTCTTACATATCTCCTTCCGATTTCCACCTCTGCTGATGTTCAAAGAATTTTTAGGAGGAGGATTTTTAGGAGAATTTTGCTTCTCATGATGTTCCTAAAAATTCCTTCCTCTTTTAGGACAGAAATTTAACAACAACGCCGAAGTATAAACTGAATTATCCATTTTGTACAAACTCGTTCTGAAGAATTCTATGCTTCAGGGATATTATCACTCTCACGTGGTTGGGACAAGAGCATGCATGCAGGTGCGTGTGTGTGTCTGTGAATACCTCAAGATGATTACCTAAAATGAATGACTATTCATTGGTACGCTAGGAAAAGTACTCCGTTTGAACCACCATGGTACATTACATGTAGAATTCTGGGAAAAAAATCAGTGCCATCAAATTTTTGTGTCCTACTTTTAAGTTTAATGTAATACTCCCTATAATTGCTTTCATTCTTTATTTCAAGTGGTTAGAGCATTAAAAATTATTTGTGAAATAAATGCACTGTGCGACATGGAAATTATAACAGCACGAAATGTGTTTAGTAAAGAGCCTAGAGCCACTGAAGACACGATTACGGATCAGCACTCTTTAACGACGAGTTCGTTTCAGCCTCAAGCAGAATGATATCAGGACGAAGGCCTGGAGGCGTGCACATTAAAGCCTTGTGGAAGCGAGTAACGTCTTATGATGCCTCGGTATACTTGTGTGGGTTGGAATCGTGTACGGCAGATGCACATTCCTACTGCACATTCTTGCCATTGAAACCGCCATTTGGTACGTTGACGTCATAGTGTTACCCGTACTCCTACATCCCTCCAGAACGTTCTAAGCAGCAGAATAATGTTCGTCACGAACATCACGTACTACCATGGACAGACTACGTGACGTGGACACCCTATCATTGCTCTCGCCGTCGCAGGAACCATATCGAGCACCATGGGACGATCATGGATGGTTTAGTAGTAACTCTCCTGCTTGTACCTTGAAGGAGCTTCAGGCATATGCTGCATGGTGAAAGATCTCCCAGAACGCGTTTCATTGTATGATCGACAGCATGTAATGCCTTGATGTAGGAATGTAACCAGAATTAATCATCGCTAGTCTGCAGAGAATGCTTGTATCACCATTTATGTAGTAAAGGCTAGTTTTTTCACATTTCTGCCTCTAACTTTAATCACATGCTCCTCATGATGTTCCTTACACGTGCACTCGATTTCATGCGATTCCTTCATTAATTTCACGGTGTTTCATTTTCATGTTGCGTAGTATACATCGTTCAGGTTTGTCATTACTTTAGTCGTTTACTTATTTATATTAACATCATGAAAACGTCGTTTTTTTCCGCACCTCATTGTTTCTTTAAACCAAAATACTCCCCACAACAGCAAAATAAATTCGACTGATTCGACTAAATTTAAAACTAAATGATATATGCTTAGTCTTAAAAATTTCGAAATCCAAAATTTGAACTAAAGCAATATTAAACTAAAAAATATGCCAATGTTTTTTTGTTTTTGATAATTTTAAGTACATGAACGGTTCTTTATCTCAACCGTAAAATTTTCCATTTCAGCGCTTTCATCCATTACTCGTTATCAAATTATCTCTTCTTTTCACTGCATGTGACTAGTTTTTTTCCCCTTACACTGAATGGGGCAGGGGTGGCTCAGTCGGTAGCGCATCAGGCTCGTAATCTGTAGTTCCCAGGTTCGAGTCCCAGCTGGGTCAGCGTTGAGATTTATCTCCTCAAAAATTCCCCGCCCTGCCCACGGTCAGTAGGGGACACCGATGGGCTTGGAAAGGGCGCCGTCCGTCGGACGGGACGTTAAGCCGTGGCTCATGTGCGGGAGAGCCATACCCTGTGTACGTTAAAGAACACGCTGGATGGCCTTGACGGGAGGCTACCATCTGTCTCCCAACAGCTATTCCAGTTGGTCCCCTACCCCAACCTTCTCTGAGCCTTCGGGGTCCATGTGACCTGGCCATTTAGCCCATTGTGTGCAAAAAAGTGCCGCTCAGAGGTAAAACAACCCAACCCAACCTTTACACTGAATCGAGATGAATGCAACAGAAAGACGAAAAGGAAGATTTGCTGGGATTAAAGTGCTTTTGATATTACATTGCATCAACCTATGTCAAAAGCAAACACATCCAACTTCTCATTCGGAAGAGCTTCGACGAGATAGACAAAAAGCGAGTTTTGACTTTGAATCGACCGTCAGTGCTAAGTAATGGAGTCGCTGCAGATCGTCTCCCTCCAGATGCAACGATTTCGACAACTCCATCCTCTGTCGTCGTGATGAAGTTTTACGAAGGGAATAAAAGAGGATAACGACCGGGAAACGGTCGCACGAGACGGCAGATCTGCGAGATGAGTTCATTTTTCCCGTTGTCTTGCTGGAGAAAAGCAAATGCAAGAGGCAGCACGAAGCAATGAAATACGCCCGTTGCTTAATCACGGCATTTTTTGGTCTTATTTTCGCTCTTTTTTCCTTCTTCTGAGATTTCGTTCTAACTTCAGACGTTCAAACTCAGACAAAAGCAAGTAACAAGATTTTTTTTCTTCTTTTCCGCTGAATTTTTTTTTTTCTTTCGTCTCATCCGGGCCTTCCAGTACTGCTATATCTTGATGGCGGCAGTCTCTTGGCAATATCCACAAGTCGATATATGTTTCCCTGTAATCGAATTTCTTCCCGACGCAATTCGATTAGGGCCCCTAAATTTAAACTCGCAGGGTTTCATTATATCTGCCACTTAATGAAAATAGGCCTAGTATAATACTTTTCTCTTTCAGGAAATTATTGACATTACCGAAAGTAATCTTGTTAAGCGTTTACTTTGGAACCTGTGGATTAAATTATGCATTTTTTTGTCTCAATTTCTGTCTTGATTAACTGAGGAAAGGTGGGAGTAACACCATTTAGATAAACATTCCCAAATTAGATTTGTTATTGGTACTTTCAGTTTGAAAATAAAATAAAATATCATGAAGAGAATTAGTTTTCCTTGTATTTTTTGTGATAGGGGTGTGTGCCATACATTTCGCTGGAAGATTGGCGCTCTTTTCTCTGTGTTTGGTAAATGGTCTTGGAAACAAACTTGAAACATTTACAAACAAGTTGTTAGGTACTCTGGGTGTTACGTTAAAAGAATTTGGTGTTAATTTCTGTTTGGTGTATATTCTATAGAATTCGGAGTAATCCAGTTTACATTGATCATTGAGAAAGTTGGAGAAATAAAACAATAGAGCACCTTTTTGCAGTAAACAGGTATTTAGACTGATATACAGATTTAAAGAGAAAAAATCTTTACATAAGTTTGTATACAACTCCAAAGCGTTCTTCAGCACATCAACTGTTATTTGAATCTTCCACACTTTAGAATTCAAGAAGTACGGGTTCGTAAGACTTCAACTGAATGTTCAAAATGAGAATAATGACAGAACATTATTCTAATCATCATATCTTCATCGGATTAAAAAAAATGCGGGGGGGGGGGGGGGGGAATGGATTATTCTTCTCCTCCCTCCCCCTTCCTTGAGACTCAACGTTGTAATGGTTGTCATCATGGGCGTCTGCAGAAGGGGGATAACGGGGCGCTTGCCGGGATCGAGTAAAAAATTCCACAAATTATAATCGCAACAATTTAAACGTAATTAATTTATATACATTACGTATGTGTTTTTGTATTGATGCAATACTGTATTTTATAATCTACTTGTGAAAAAAAAATTAAAAAATTAAATAATTAAATAAAAATTTATTGATGTAATTATTTGTCTCCAAGCTTTGCCCCCCCCCCTCCCCGGAAAATTTTCTGTTGACGCCCATGGTTGTCATGCTAGGTTTAGTTTGCCTTAATTTAATTTTCTGAATTTATAATTACTATTTTACAGCTAAAACTGTTATTGTTACCTGATTGGTTCGGAACTTTCCCTCCAGCTGGCTGTTTGCAAGGCGAAGTTGAAAAATCCTAATCATTTAAGAAAATTGATTTAGAATGGACTGTTTCACATCTAGTCGGGGTTCACATCCACACGTTCCTATTCATCGTTGAAAATCAAGCATTATTTTTTCCAACCAACTTGATGACAGGATCCCATTTCCGAGTATGATCGTAAATTCGCTGAAGATTACAATTATTCGAATTTCTTTTGCTGTTTTGGGTATTTTCTTTTAAAGAAACAACGAGGAGCGAAAAACAACGACGTTTTCACGATATTAAAATATAACAAACTTAAACGAGGTTATCACCTCAGAAACAACTTGCGATGCCAAGAACAAATTGTTTTCCTTGTTGAAGTTCATTTCACTCAAGCAAGCTATCCGTTGTGCGAAAGAAAAATGGATGCTAAAGATGCAATTCACACAATCATTGGATTTATCTGAATAAGGGCAGCTCTTTCAATCACGTGAGGAATGATTTCCTATTAAAATAACACCTTGGGGGGAACTGCAGCAGCCAGCTGAAGTAATAACAACAGAATGATACTTTTGTCCCTGTTGATGATTATGTTTTCTCGAGGGAAGGTTGGATTGGGTTACCTCTGAGCGGCACTTTTTTGCACACCATGGGCTAAATAGCCAGGCCACAAGGACCCCGAAGGCTCAGAGAAGGTTGGGGGAGGGGACCCACTGGAACAGCTGTTGGGAGACAGATGGTAGCCTCCCGTCAAGGCCATCCAGCGTGTTCTTTAACGTGCACAGGGTATGGCTCTCCCGCACACGGTGCCACGGCTTAACGTCCCATCCGACGGCCTTTCCAAGCCCATCGGTGTCCCCTACTGACCGTGGGCAGGGCGGGGAATTTTTGCGGAGATAAATCTCAACGCTGACCCAGCTGGGACTCGAACCTGGGAACTACAGATTACGAGCCTGGCGCGCTACCGACTGAGCCACCCCCGCCCCATGGAAAAACAAGTGTAATCCCTGGTGTAAGAGAGTAATTTATTGCTGCCAATTCAAACCTCGTGAACTTCACATTCCACTAGCGACATTTCGAATTTCTATCAGAAATACATCGTTTGCAATATTCGTTTAAAACGTTTCAAATTTTCAATTTTTTTTCCACCGTTAGAGGATGCAGTTTAAACTTTTGGGAAAAATTTGAAAAGAGCGAATCGTAAAATTCCATCAGTATCTAAAACTGAAAATTAATCAAACCCAAAAAGGAGCCTGGCGCGCTACCGACTGAGCCACCCCCGCCCCTCGAGGGAAGGTAAGACAAAGTTCGTTTGCTCAGAGTACTTCGGATTAAAGATAATTATTACTTAGACAATCAATGTTTTCCGATAGATGAAAATTTCTGTTGTTTGTAATTTCTTAAAGAATTTATTAAAGCATCTAAATAGATCTGAAGGAAGGAAATAGCTTTGAATACAATCGTAAGGGGACCCTGACGTATCCCTGAACATACCGCAAAAATCAAGGAACTCTGCTTCCAGAAATCACGAAAGCGATATTTTCATATTAGTATCAAGACTGTCATTCGAAAACAATCGCCATTATTTTCTTAACCGTCGGACGCCTTGGTGTGGTTTTCGCTTACTAACAGAGAAAAAATTCAAGAAAAAATGTACACGTAAAATACATTTTGTTATCAATAAATTAGTTTCAAAATTTTATTACTGATGGGATAAATAATATATGAATAATTACTAAAACATTCTTTAGAAGACATGTCAATGTGATCTTGAAAAATGAACCAGATTTAAATGCTCTTATGCTTTCTCAAATCGACAATATTACTCCCAGTCAGCAAATTTCAGATATTTGGCTCATTTGCTTCTTAATTAATTTGAATGCGATTGTAAATGAGAAAATCTGGCTCAGTTGAAAATGCAGTTGATTATGCCGAGTGATTATGCGAAAGGAAATTTAAGATGAACATTATTATTTTGCATATATTGTACAGGTTTCATCATCATCATCATCATCCTCAAGCAGCCATGGGCTACGGAGGTCCAACCAGACCGTGCAATTTAGTTCTCCAAGCAAGTCTATCCTGAGCTACATCTACTGCATCTGGCCACTGCACACCAATTCTAACAAGGTCTTGTTTGACATTGTCTGCCCACCGCAGCCTAGGTCTCCCCTTCTTTCTGAGGCCTTTAGGCACACTGTTCATAACCCTATTCGCCAATCTATAATTATTCATACGGGCAACATGGCCAAACCAACGGAGTCTCTCTCTGCACAATATGCTGCTTAAAGGAGGTTGCAGACTCCTTTGCCTAACCTCATTATAAGTTACAAAGTTGAACCACCTAATGCCCAAGACATTGCGTAAGCATCTAGAATCAAAAGCATCTAGTTTCCTGTTATCTTGTTTACAAAGTGTCCAAGTTTCACTACCATAACTAACCCTAGAAAGAACCAAACTATTATACAGTCTAATTTTAGTCTTTAGTTGTATACGCCTATTTCTCCACACTCTCCATAGATTCTTAAATGTCCCGGCAGCAATCCCTATTCGTCTGTTAATCTCATGCCGCACATCACCATTATCTGTTACATAGCTCCCAAGATAATTAAACTGTGACACCTGCTCAAGACTGCAACCATTCAGATTAACTGAATTACAGCCTATCTGACTAATTTTCATCACTTTAGTTTTCTCTCTGTTTATAACCAAACCTACTCTACTACCAGTCTCATCAACAGCTCGAATGAAAGAGTTCATCTCATCAACATCATTTGCCAAAAGGGCTAAATCATCAGCATAATCTAAATCAAAAATTTTCGTATCTCCAGCCCATTTAAGGCCAAAATCTTTCCCTTGAAGTGAATTTCGCATAACATAATCAATAACCAAACTAAAGAGAAAAGGAGACAAAATGCACCCTTGTCGAACACCAGAAGTAATGCTAAACCAATTGCTACAAGCCTTACCAACTCTCACACACGACTCAGTGTTCTTATAGAGAGCTTTCATTATGTTAACTAACTTATCTGGTATACCATATGATCTCACAATCAACCACAAATTATGACGATCAACAGAGTCGAAAGCCTTTTTGAAATCAACAAAGCTAGCAACCAAAGGTTTCTGAAACTCTAAACATTTCTCAAGAATCTGCCTAAGTGAAAATATCTGATCCACACATCCCCTACCACTTCTGAATCCACATTGCTCATCACGCAATTGACTGTCAACCAGATTCTTAATTCTATTAAGCACAATCATGGAAAGAACTTTACCTGGAACAGAGAGTAGGCTAATACCCCTATAGTTATCACAAGAACTGCGATCACCTTTTTTGAAAATAGGGATAACAATAGCTCTGGTAAAATCCTTAGGAACCATGCCTTTATCATAAAAGATATTCAGAATTTCAGTCATCCAAGTGGTAACCGAAACATTCCCAGCTCTAAGCATTTCCGTAGTAATTTCATTTACCTCTTGGGATTTATGAAGTTTAAGTTTAGAAACAGCCAAAATAACTTCAGATTGTGTTATAGGGCCAACATTAAAGCCACCAATGCATCTATCATCATTGCAAACAATGGGAGTAGAACTGACTACATTGTTTAGAACATCACTGAAATGCTCAGCCCACTTAGCCATGACAGAATCCTCCCCTTCTATAACCTTACCTTGTTTATCCTTCAATCCTTGTATGCCTGTCCGTTTTCTACCACACAAAACATTAACTATCTGGTACAGCTCTTTGCTGTTGTGCTGTCTAACTGCTTCTTCGGCTTTGTCAGCCAAACTATCAAGCCAAAGATTCTTATCAACAGCTAACTGATCCTTTACAAGTTTATTAAGGTCTCTGTAATGCTTTCTATTAGGACTAGTAGGGTATTGATTAAGGTCATTCCTGCAGTTCTTTCTTTCCGAAATAAGCTCAAGTGCCTTATCACTCAGATAATTTTGCCTCTTCTGCTCCTTTTTTTCTAAAAGAGTACTGTTAGTGTCCAAAAAAGCCTGTTTAAAATGATCCCATTCTTCCTCAACTTCAGTAGTAAGCAAACCATGACTGTCATAATGACTAAGTAACCTATCATGGTAAGCTTTGGCTATAACTGGATCTTTCAGAGCTTCAGTATTAAAAGTAAATTTTTTAACTCTAGCACAACACTTTTTAAGTTTAAGTTGCAACACACTTTTAACAAGGTAATGGTCAGATCCAATTTCAGCTCCCCTATATGCCCTGGTATTCCTAACAGAACTAGCCCATTTGCTGTTAATTAATATGTAATCAATCATATTCTTATGCAGCCCATCAGGTGAAACCCATGTGTACTTATGTATATCGCGGTGTTTGCAATAAGTGTTAGTTATTCTGAATCCATTGAGTTTACTTACCTGTAGGAGACGTTGCCCATTGCCATTGCAGCTACCAATACCAAAAGGGCCTATTACTCCTCCCCAAAGGTCAGAGTCAGTACCAACTTTGGCATTGAAGTCACCAAGAACAAGGGTAATATCTCCTTTCTTGACAGAATTCAAAATATCCTGAAGTTGTTCATAAAACTTATCCTTCTCATCCTCATCGGCATCCTCAGTGGGGGCATAACAGCAGATAACATTCAAGTCTTTAACGCTTGTCTGAAATTTTGCTGTAAGAAACCTTTCATTAATGCACTCATATCCTAGAAGAGCATCGCTAGCGTGTCTGCTGAGAAGCAGACCCACGCCTTGGTGATGCTTATTGTCGTCCCTCCCTGAAAAGAGAAATTTAAGATTATATTTAAGAATCTGACCTTTATATGTCCATCTGGTCTCTTGCAAGCCGAGAATATCTAAATTATAACTGTGGAATTCTTGTGTGAGGACATCAAGAGAAAAAGCTCTGTGCAGAGTCCTCACATTTCAACTACCTATGGAGAGAAAATGGTTAGTGGGATGTTTAAAGAAACTATGTTTATTGAGAGAGGGAATGCCGACAATATCAAACAGCCCCCTAATCGCAGACATGGGGCAAAGACCCGTTCCCCCACTACTAAAAGCTGAAGCCATCTACACTGGAAGACTTCCTCCAATGTAGAATTTGACGATGCCAATAGAAGCAAAGAGTTCAGGTGCCTGCGATGACTTCTGCTCAGGATTATCCACCAGCTGATAAACATATCCTATGAATCTATTCACTTGGGGCTGTCAACCCACAAACAAACAGAAAACACAGCGGAAGATTTTCCCTCCACAGAAGCCCACCAGTGCAGCAAAATCAGGATCCATAATCAAGCTCAGAGCCATATATCTGTCCAGTCCAGTGGGTTTATATGGTCAGCACCAGGACCCTGTGTGGTTGACCACTCCTCAGCAGGGTAGAAAAAAAAGGAAGTAGCCATAGTTGTCCAGATCAGTAGGCCACACTAATCTGGCAGCCCTCCCCTTCCGTTCACTTCCACAAGAGAGTATCTCTTTTGAAAGTTACTAACGGTCCGCACCACGAGATGGCGGGGTTAAGTATATAAAAAATATAGCGCCAGGGAGCCGTTGGGGTTAAGGGGAAAAAGGGCACCCACATCATACGGAGAACAGAGGAAAACGTGATTTAATACGGAACAGAAATTACTTGTAATGATGACATAGTCCAAAACAGTGGTTCTCAAACTTTTATGCTTCACGTACCCCCTGGAAATGTGAATGTAACTGGCGTACCCCTTGTATAGATAGATGAAACTATAGTTATAGTATAACAATGGGAATAAAATAAAACATATATATCAGTGGTTCTCAACCTTTTATGCTTCACGTACCCCCTGGAAATGTATATGTAACTGGCGTACCCCTTGTATAGATAGATAAAACTATAGTTATAGTATAACAATGGTTATTTTTACTTTGTTACTGCATCTAGCGACTTTTGAACTCTCATGGCGTACCCTTAAAAATTTTATCGCGTATCCCCGAGGGATACGCATACCCCACGTTGAGAACCCATAGTCTAGATTAAATCTCTGCAGATGATGTTTATCAGACTACTCTGGAGATTAGTCTGGTGAGTAAACACAACTGAAATATCTGAATTTTTGCTTTAAGTTTTACAGCGCTTTATTATTTTTGTACTTTTTACGTCCAACAACAACCAGTTACGATTAAATTCTTTAAACGAATTTGTTGCAAGGTAGAAAAAAATTGCGTACTTAAAAATTTAAGTACTTGGGGCACTTCAGAAAAACATTTTATTTAAAAAAGAAAGGTTGAGAACCACTAGTTCAGCTAATGAAATGTTTACTATTCCAAAATTTGGTATTTCTTCATTGCGAAAATTTTTTTTATTTCATGGCACATTTAAATGTTTGATTTATTTTAACAGACTTTATTTATTTACTTTTAAGGTTCGTTAAAAAATCTTTTTGTTTTTTTGTGTCTCTGAATTTATTTATTTATTAATTTTTGGACTGCTTTAAAAGTGAGCAATTGACTCTGAGGAATAGTAAACTTCTTTTTGAAAAAAAAATGGAATTGGGTATTTCAGGATCAATGACATAAAATGATTATTGTTATTCTTTCAAGCAAAGGATTATTATCTTGGAGATAAATTTTTGTGGTATAAAAATATTTTTTGAAGCGGGTTGTTTTCGTACCTACTCTGTTCCCGATATTACATATATAAAACTTCCTCGCTGGCAGAATTTTCAGCGCTTTCTTTAGTTTAAAGCCAAAATTATTTATTGTAAAAAGATTGGTGGAAAAAGTTTTTTTTCATATCACAATCTTCATATTTTCGAAAAAAAAAATCTTCAAGTATGGACATACGGCAGATGGGAAAAAATTTAAGCAATCAGAATGCATATATATATATTCAGATGGAATACGAAACAACTTTATCAATATTTATACAGGACTTTAAGTATTGTATGGAGAGAGCAAGAGGGTAAAAAAAACCGAGTGGTTCATTTTTGTGCTCCATATTGTTGAATTTCGATATTCCTCAGAAATTAAATTAGGAAAACCAGAGTCGCCTTAGAATCAACAAACTGTTTTGCGTTTGAAGAGACCGACGTCTGAATGTTGTTGCATCGCTGAAAAGAACTCGGCTGCTCCTAACTGAAGTCTTTGCTGCAATAACGATGTGAAAGCATCCCAAGCCTTCGCCGGGAGATTTAGTAAGACAAGCGAAATGATCACTCTCCTTGTGCTTCAAAGTGACCCATTCCCACTGGCCAGAGATCCTCACTTGCTTCAGACAAATATGGTGTGTTTCCTTTGAATTGATGAATAAATCTTGCATGGAGGTTGTTTCGCAAACAGAAACGTTCTTCTTCTTCTTTCAGACTCTTCTTTTTTTCCTTTCAAGCCCTTCTTTTCTTTTTTCCTTCTTTTGTCTTTCACAAACGTTGAAGTGGTGCTTTCAAGTTTTCCGACGAAATTTACGACATTGTAACGGAAACAAATAAAATGTTGTGGCATTCTGCTCCTGAAGTCTTATGTTTGTTTGTACTTCTACGTATGTACGGAGCATGAACATCTTCACTAACCATTTTATTCTTGCCAATGCTTTGTCAGTTGTAACTAGTGCTCGAGAACGTTTTGCGCTGTTTTTGCGTTCGGACGTCACATAGAAAATACATTGCTGAGAAGTAAACTGCGATGTACTAGAAAAGCAAACGTATGGGCGAGTGATAAAAATTTGGGAGCACAGTTTAATCTTAATAAAATCTCCACATGCTTCATTTTTCCTATAAAAGGATAATTTATCTCTTTATTTTTTATCGTGGGTTGGGGGAGGGGTTTCTTCTTCAGTGCTTTAAAGCCGTTCAAATATTTTTCAAGATATTATTAATTTCGATAATAATGTCAATGAAATTTATAGATCTGAAAGAAATATGTCTGCTTAGTAATATGTAATATGTGCAGTCGCTCAAAAAAGTATCCGAACACTATGGTTGATTACAGAATTCAGAAAAAATATCTGGCAACGATTTTTTTTAGAAATTAGTGATCTGGCAACGAAGGTTGCCAGATCACTAATTTAATTATTTAGAAATTAGTGATCTGGCAACACTAGAATTAGAACACTAGAATTAGAAATTAGAATATTTAGAAATTAGTGATCTGGCAACGAAGGTTGCCAGATCACTAATTTCTAAAAAAAATCGTTGCCAGATATTTTTTCTGAATTCTGTAATCAACCATAGTGTTCGGATACTTTTTTTAGCTACTGTACGTATGTCGTTAGGTACCGTGTGCTATAATACATTTCCTATTCGGCAATAAAGTTATGTTGCTCACTTTTGTTGAATAATTATCAAATATGAATAAAAGAGGTTATCACAGTCGTATCAGAATAATATGACCACCTACCATATATGTATGGTAGACAGTCATTATTCTGATACGACTGTGTATATAGAGAGAGTAGAGTTAAATCGTAAATAGAAACTTTTGAATGATTAAAAATCTTTTAATATCATTGATATAACAGTATCTATGTAATATACTAATATAATTTAAAATATTAAATAATTCTAAAATATTTTAGAGTGAATTATAAACAACTTATTAAAATCTATCTTTTAAGTTGAGACTATGTTAAGAACCTAAACAAGGTTCTGCAACTCTAGTAGTAAGGTGAATTAAGTTTAACCTCAAGCAGATATATTTCTTTACAGCATCTTGTTTTCTTTGCTACATTTTCCGTTCAAACTAATGCAGTTATTTATCTTATTCGTTCGACTGAGGCAGCAAACTCTTCAATTCGAAGCTACCATCCATTAATAGCAAAAATATTTTTTTCGTAAAGTAGGATTCAGATGTTTTTTGCTTCTCTTCAGGAATGTATCTCTATGTTGCGTAGTTTTCGATACTTGACTCTAGTCAATAACTCCTCAGAAAAGGATGAAAAAAATAAAGAGAAATAACCACGAAGATGTTGCAACAGAATTTCTCTTAACTGACCTCTTTTCATGTCTAATGCGACTGCTTGATGCAAACTAGCTTCTTCTGAAAAGATGCAATATCGCGGAGAAGGGCAATCATTAAATAAATGCACCGCACTTACACCAGTTTGCGTCTTAGACTGATTAGAATATTTATGTCTGCCTTCACGGCGATTTCAATACCCACGATAGACGCTCTCATGCTCTTTCCGGAGCTGCCGTAAGAGATACTTCTTGTATCTCTTGTATCGGTAAGACTAAAATGTGCTGCGATCGCCTTTCGACCTTCGAGCGATGGTGCTTCAAAGGCTTTCGCATGGAGACGTTTAGGTGCGAGGTTTAAGTGACTGCTTTGGTCGCTATTCCGAAATTTTTGGCCGTTTATGCAGCGCATTCAGTTTTAATAATTCAGACACGTCTGTAGATTAAATAGAATTGTAAAATGGCAGCAGTTAGAAGAGGGAAATTAGTGGGGGGAATGGGGGCAGGCCCACTCAGTCTCGATGGATTGAACAACGTCTAACTGTAAGGGAAATAGACAGAAAAGAATCTAGACAGAAAAGCATCTAAAACAACAAATCTGATCACCAATTTACCAAGCACTATGCGATATCTTTACAAAATAAACAGTGTCAAACAATAAATTGGGTGGGTGCTTGCAAGCTGGCCATGCCCCCCATTTGAAAATGCTAGTGTAGGTAATAGAGGCAAAAAAATTATAAATTGAAGACTTGCATTTTTTCAAGAAATTTTTTAAAGAACTCTTAAATTGGTGGGGAAAAATGTTATACTGCATTGGAAATCCAGTGTCCCTTTTGCTTTTTTATGGCTCGATTGAATTTAAATGCCCCCCATAAAGATTTTTTTTATTCAGTTATATATTTAGATTAATATCTTGTCTCACTCTTTCATGAAATTCAGTAAAATCTTGGAAACAAGACTTTAGGAAAGGCCTGGCCAACCCACAGCTCATTGTAAAAGAGCTTGCGGCTCATAAAACGAATCATCAGTATACTGAATATCACTCATTCCATCAATAATAAATATACAGATTGCATGTTGATACAGAATTCAAGAAATAATGTTGGCTTAAAAAATGAGTTTCTTCGTGAGTGGGACTCAAACCCAGGTCTTCTAGTTACATACTGGGTATTCTCATCATTAAACTATCAATGGCTAGTTTAGCTGATGGAATGAACATAGCCATTGATACTTTAGTGGTGAAAAGACGCAGTATGTAACTGAGAGACGAGGGTTCGAGTTCCACTCATCGCGAAACTTATTTTTTCAACAAAATTATAAGCCATTCCTTATAATTTTTTGCCAAAAACTTTGATATACATAACTACTTGATTTTGGCAAATACTCATTAAAAATGTATTTCTGATTTTAGATCAAGATATTTTCTTGATTCCTTAGAAATATATATTAAATAAAAATAGTTTTGTTTTCCAATTCAGTATTATTTAGAAATGTAAGTTTTCATTTTTAAGAAGGCATTCATTTCTAAGGGTTTTTAAGACTATGGTTTGTTTTTCAATTGGTCTTTCACTAATTTGGATCAGTTACCTTGATTTAGGAAAACTTCCTAGAACCTGCTCGAATATGGAATGTTTTATGCACACTTGTACAAAATTACAAATTTATTTTGAAGTTCGTGTGTCTTTTATATAATAAAGATAGTTAAGGTTTTTAAAAAAATGAAGATTTTTCGGAATGAAACGTCTAGTGAGAATCATTATATAAAGACACTAAGTGTTTTTAAAAAGTCAGTCTTTTCAGAATGAAGCAAGTCATTTGTTATTATATAAATTATTATATATAGTTATTATATATTGTTAATTATATAAAGACATTAAGGTTTCGTAAAAAATGAAGTTTTTCTGAGATTGAAACAAGTGAAAAGTATTATTATATAGCGGAAGAATGCACTTCAGACAGAAAAATCCCACTAAAATGTAAAATAGAGAAAAAAATAAACTGCAATACACAACGCATAAATGTTCAAAAAGGGCTTGAAAAGTAAACATAATATCAAGGAATATAACAGTAAAATATCAATACAAATGATAAACAGTTAGAGCATGACATTTCATCTAAAGGAGATAAAGAAAAATATAAATATGATTCAAAGGAGCACAAAAAACGTTGAAGTGACGGAAAGGAAAGAACATCAGTAGGAGGAGAAGTTTGAACTCTTGCCAATGTACAAATGAAGAAAAAAAAACATTGCAATCTAAAGTTATGGTTCGTCATGGAATTAAAATACATAATCGATGCCTTCTTGAATCTAGTTTGAAGAAGACAAATTTTAGATTTTGAGTGTTAGAAAATATTTTCCACAAATAATCTTTGAACATAATTTAAGATCAGTATGAAGTCTTTGCCATGACAAAGAATGGAGACACAAATATTTTTAGCCTTTGATAGTAAATAAATAAAATAAATACCCCCTCAAGCAGCTGCTTGCCACAGAGGTCTGATAGGGTTGTGTTGTTTTACCTCTGAGCGGCACTTTTTTGCACACCATGGGCTAAATGGCCAGGTCACATGGACCCCGAAGGTTCAGAGAAGGTTGGGGGAGGGGACCCACTGGAACAGCTGTTGGGAGACAGATGGTAGCCTCCCGTCAAGGCCATCCAGAGTAGGACCAACTTTAACGTGCAGAGGGTATGGCTCTCCCGCACACGGGGCCACAGCTTAACGTCCCATCCGACGGACGGCGGCCTTTCCATGCCCATCGGTGTCCCTACTGACCGTGGACAGGGCGGGGAATTTTGCGGGGATAAATCTCAACGCTGACCCAGCTGGGACTCGAACCTGGGAACCACAGATTACGAGACTGGCGCGCTACCGACTGAGCCACCCCCGCCCCAGGTCTGATAGAAGCTTGTCAGTTTATATGCCACAGTAGAAGATCTGAGAGAATGGCAGGACCTCAGCAGAAAACAACACGAACATCCATGCCTTACCCGGGGCTCGATTATAAAATGTTTAGATGAAGAACCTTTGTGGTTTCTCGGAAAAGTTTTATGTCACTGATCAGAAAAGACGACCGAATGGACGAAGCAAATTAGGTAACTTTGAATGCATCGTAAAGCATATTTTCCGACAACAGAAAATACATGTGTCATTCCCAAATTCTTATTTTTCTGACGATAATCAAAATGCTTTACCGCTGAATTTTAAAACATGTTTTTTGTTACAGATTGTCTTACATTTTGGAATTTCTGAACAATCGAGGATAGATCGCCTCAAGGTTATTAATTCCATAAAATAAGATGCATGCAATAAGAGAAAAGGCTAAGCCAGATTTCAATTGAAACAATTCAAGTCAAACATTTCTCACGCTAACTAATGTTTCTTACACTACTAATTTCCACCGTTTCCAAAATTTTTTTATCACAAATATCTTTCTTTTTTTCCTCGTGAATGCAAAAGACTTCAATGCTATTGCACCTAGTCAGAGATTGGAGTTCCTCGCTCTCGAGTTTCGAGAGCATTTTCTATCCAGCTTTTTATGCCTTTGGTGAGAAAAAATAGAGCAATGGATTTTGAAAAAAATAACACATCCGTCTGACGATAACTTTAAGCTGTGGTTCTATTAAAAAACAAACTAGAAAGAACTACTTGAAGTTATCATTTTTGCATCTCTTATTCTGAGTTGGGTTGGGTTGTTTTACCTCTGAGCGGCACTTTTTTGCACACCATGGGCTAAATGGCCAGGTCACATGGACCCCGAAGTCTCAGAGAAGGTTGGGTGAGGGGACTCACTGGAACAGCTGTTGGGAGACAGATGGTAGCCTCCCGTCAAGGCCATCCAGCGTGTTCTTTAACGTGCACAGGGTATGGCTCTCCCGCACACGGGGCCACGGCTTAACGTCCCATCCGACGGACGGCGGCCTTTCCAAGCCCATCGGTGTCCCCTACTGACCTTGGGCAAGGCGGGGAATTTTGCGGAGATAAATCTCAACGCTAACCCAGCTGGGACTCGAACCTGGGAACTACAGATTACGAGCCTGGCGCGCTACCGACTGAGCCTCCCTCCTCTTATTCTGAAATAAGAACTCCACTCAAAGATAAAATCAATCCAATCTTATGCTTCACTACTGTGTGAATGTGACAAATATCTTCAACTCGCTACTTGTTTTTAATTCACTTTCTCCCCGCAAAAATCTACTGCTTCGATCTCTCCCTTTTCTCGCGGTGTTTTATACAACTATCCCATTTTGCTCGCCATTTTTCTTTCCTCCTCTTCCGCTCACAAATCATTGCATCACCTTCCCTCGATTCTTTCTCCAACCACTTTACCATAGTCTCACTAGCTGCCTGCTTCTTCGCACAGCTTCATATTTGATCTGATTTTGCATTTCAAAAGCCAGCCACTGACTGACTGAGGTCTCCGTAGGTTTTGCTACTTCACGAGCCCTGTTGCCATTACGCTCGATTCCTCCCCTCGAATCTCCATTGGCTTCATGTACCATTCAGTACTCGACCTACTTGATCTGTTATTGCCATTGTTTGCTGCGTCAATAATCTGCGACGTTCCTGTGATCGACGGCCATGTATTGCGAGGAAACGATAACTACAGGAGCTTTAAGCAAGGAGCACTGCAGAGGAAAGAGGTAGGAGAACTTGCAGCTGATAGGGAAGAATGTTCGTTCGCTCCTCTCTCTGTCTTATATGTATATCCAACCGAGGAAGAGAATCGGAAGGCATTTCATCTTTGCTCTAAAGGACATGTAAAAACGAATAGGAGAATTAAGTGACCACGTTATTTTCTGTCAATAAGACGACATGTTTAGTGCGTAATCATTGCCTTTCTGTTACGTTAGGGTTATATTCCTCGGTTTTTTTTTTTACCTCTGAACGGCAATTTTTTTAATCCAATAAGAGAAATGGACAGGTCACAAGATTGGGTTGTTTTACCTCTGAGCAAAAAGGCAACATGTTTACGCACAATGGGTTAAATGGCAAGATCACAAGGACATCAAGGGCTCAGAGAAAATTGAGGGGAGGGACCTACTGGACAGCTGTTAGGAGACAGATAGCAACCTTCTGTCAAGGCATCCAGCCTATTATTTAACGTGCATAGGGTATGGCTCTCCCGGCACATGGGGCCATGGCTTAACGTCCTATCCGACGGACGGCAGACTTTCCAAGCCCATCGGTGTCCCCTACAGACTAAGGAGAGTGCGGGGAGTTTTGCGTAGATAAATCTTAACGCTTGCCCAGGTGGAACTTGAACCTGGCAACTGCAGAGCCTGGCGCGCTACCGCCTGAGCCACCCCCACCTCCATGTCACAAGAACTTGGAGAGCTCAGAGAAAGATGGGTGAAAGAGATCCACTGGACAGCTGTTAGAAGACAGATGTTAGCCTTCCGTCAAGGCCACGCAGCGTGTTCTACAACATGCTCAATTATTTCTTACTGTAAGTAATGGAATCCTTTAATTTTTTTCACATCACAAACTGCTAGTCTCCAAGACGGTTCCGAAGAATGCGGACCGACCCTTTCAGCCGATATTTGCCACAATTTCTCTTTTTTTAGTGTTATTTAATAGGGAGTGCATGTCTTTTAAACGATAATGAATCGTTCATTGTCGATGCTAACCCGTCCACTCAAATACAAACACATGTATACCCATATATCACGAAATATACAGGGTGTCTCAAAAATATAGGTACAAACTTTTAGGGGAGGTAGATAACATCTAAAGGAATGAGAATTGCATAGAAACCCATAACCGGAAACGTCATGGGAAAGTGGTAGCAGAGGTGCATGATCTGAAAGGACACAAGACAGTGATTAACGGGAAAACATTTATTGGACATAATTATTACAAATGGCATACTAGATGATACATTTCATAATCAGCATCAATCATACAGCTCTTAATGACCCATAATCACACAAATTTTGATGCGCACGTGCAAACAAACGGTGGCCCGGTACATGTCTGTGTGGGAAGCGTTCTTGATACATTCGTTGAGCGGCTCGTCCGTTGCCCTCAGCTATTCCATACACTAAGTGCATGTCTGCCAGCTCCCTGTTCGAATACCTTTGCATGCTCTTCGTAAGCCGACTACCGCTCGAATGAGGAAATCCGAAATTTCCCCTGTAGCGCACTGATGAACAGCGCCGCCTATTCACTTACGGTGACGTTTCCGGTTATGGGTTCCTATGCAGTTCTCATTCCTTTAGATGTTATCTACCTCCCCTAAAAGTTTGTACCTATATTTCTGAGACACCTGTATATGTTTAAATACACATGCATTTCGTGATATATGGGTGTATACATAAATGTTTCGTACATATATGTGTATCAATACACATGTATACCCATATATCACGAAATGTATTGGTAAACATCCATGTTATGTGTAAATGTAAAACACATTTGATGCCCCTAACTTTGAAAAGAATTTTTGTGGAAAACTGTCACTGGAGGTAAATGAAGATTTCGACAAAATGTATCCAAATCAAGATTTTCAAATACATTTGTTTATCGTTTAATGAGTGTGCATATTGTGCAGAAAGAGACTGCGTTGGTTTGGACACATTACCCGTACATATAACTGTTACCGCTAAAGTTCGAAAGCCGTTAATGTGCACATTACCTAGCTAATCTGCAGATTAACTGATTTGCTCCGTTAACTTGCGGAATCAAGAGTTTTCCGCATTTTACCTAGGTAATGTGCACATTAACGGCTTCCGTATCGTTAAAGTTCAAAAGTTTGTTTCTCTCATAGTGGTGAATCTCTTGAATATGAATCTTCGTGTCACGTGATTCACTCGTCCGCATTATAAAAAATGCCCCGGATGAACGGAGGCCAAGTGAGAAGGAATCGGTAAAGTGATTCATTCTTGATAACGAATCACTAAAATGATTCATTCTCACTTGGCCTGCTCATTTTGGGGGCGTTTTTTATAATTCGGACGACTGATTCATGTTGACAGAGGGCTGACCCTGGTTTCAACTCTACTCTCGGACACTAGATAAATAACATTATGTTAATTTAAGCGTACAGAAACGTTCCTGTTGTTCCAGAAAGATCTTATTTTCACTTTAACGAGTGCCTAGTAGGTAATGTGCAGATTATCCAGGTAATTTGCAGATTACCTAGGTAATTTGAGAAATGAAACAATTCCGCACGTTAACGGATCACCCTAGTTAATCTGCACAATACCTAGATAATCTGTATAATAACTGATTTCTGCACTTTAGCGGACATAACCACAGATTAGTCAACAGGGTTATGACAACAGTGTTATTATGTGATTAGTCAACAGTACTAATGTAAAGGTGTCCAATATACTCAGGACAGATATACGGATAATAAAATTACAGTCTAGCTGAACTCTCTGTTCCAGGTAAAGTTCTTTCCATGATTGTGCTTAATAGAATTAAGAATCTGGTTGACAGTCAATTGCATGATGAGCAATGTGGATTCAGAAGTGGTAGGGGATGTGTGGATCAGATATTTTCACTTAGGCAGATTCTTGAGAAATGTTTAGAGTTTCAGAAACCTTTGGTTGCTAGCTTTGTTGATTTCAAAAAGGCTTTCGACTCTGTTGATCGTCATAATTTGTGGTTGATTGTGAGATCATATGGTATACCAGATAAGTTAGTTAACATAATGAAAGCTCTCTATAATAACACTGAGTCGTGTGTGAGAGTTGGTAAGGCTTGTAGCAATTGGTTTAGCATTACTTCTGGTGTTCGACAAGGGTGCATTTTGTCTCCTTTTCTCTTTAGTTTGGTTGTTGATTATGTTATGCGAAATTCACTTCAAGGGAAAGATTTTGGCCTTAAATGGGCTGGAGATACGAAAATTTTTGATTTAGATTATGCTGATAATTTAGCCCTTTTGGCAAATGATGTTGATGAGATGAACTCTTTCATTCGAGCTGTTGATGAGACTGGTAGTAGAGTAGGTTTGGTTATAAACAGAGAGAAAACTAAAGTGATGAAAATTAGTCAGATAGGCTGTGATTCAGTTAATCTGAATGGTTGCAGTCTTGAGCAGGTGTCACAGTTTAATTATCTTGGGAGCTATGTAACAGATAATGGTGATGTGCGGCATGAGATTAACAGACGAATAGGGATTGCTGCCGGGACTTTTAAGAATCTATGGAGAGTGTGGAGAAATAGGCGTATACAACTAAAGACTAAAATTAGACTGTATAATAGTTTGGTTCTTTCTAGGGTTAGTTATGGTAGTGAAACTTGGACACTTTGTAAACAAGATAACAGGAAACTAGATGCTTTTGATTCCAGATGCTTACGCAGTATCTTGGGCATTAGGTGGTTCAACTTTGTAACTAATGATGAGGTTAGGCAAAGGAGTTGCAGGTTAAGCAGCATATTGTGCAGAGAGAGACTCCGTTGGTTTGGCCATGTTGCCCGTATGAATAATTATAGATTGGCGAATAAGGTTATGAACAGTGTGCCTAAAGACCTTAGAAAGAAGGGGAGACCTAGGATGCGGTGGGCAGACAATGTCAAACAGGACCTTGTTAGAATTGGTGTGCAGTGGCCAGATGCAGTAGATGTAGCTCAGGATAGACTTGCTTGGAGAACTAAATTGCACGGTCTGGTTGGACCTCCGTAGCCCATGGCTGCTTGAGGATGATGATGATGATGCTGTTAAATGTTCTAGCTTCTGACAGCCATTTAAATATTAAACGAACAATGATGTAAGTCGAGATTTAGAGATAAGTAAGGACACCATTTTAAATCCATATTCTCTAGTAAAAAGCCTATTTTAAAAGTTACAGAGTGTTGCACGTGGTTTTCTATTTACATAGCAGTGTTTCAAAATCTTTGTGAATATAGTGCAGGTCCAGATCGGAAAAAAATAAAAAGGAGGAAGGGACGCGTAAGTGACGTAATCGAATCTAAGAAAGTAAAATGAGGAGGAGATTTTATCCTCCGTTTTAGATGTCTTTAAATTTTTTTTTAAAGATTGCTAAAATATTCACAAGTTTAATAATTTTTTTACTCTATTACCTTTACTAGTATTCTCAAAGGGTACAGTCGCTCAAAAAAGTATCCGAACACTATGGTTGACTACAGAATTCAGAAAAAATATCTGGCAACGATTTTTTTTGAAATTAGAGATCTGGGAACCTTCGTGTCACGTTACACACGAAGGTTGCCAGATTACTAATTTCTGAAAAAATCGTTGCCAGATATTTTTTCTGAATTCTGTAGTCAATAATAGTGTTCGGATACTTTTTTGAGCGACTGTACCCCTCTCAAAAGGAAGCATGTCCTTCTCGCCCCTCCCCATCTACTTTAGATTCGGTCCTGGTACATATATTGTTTAATTCTTGAAGTGCGTTTTCGAATTCCTTTATCCTGAATCCACATCGAACAACTTTCTCGACCTTTTTGTTGCTCTTTAATCTAAAAGAAAAATTACGTTTAGAGAGCCAAAGGCTTTTAGAGAGCAAATGCATTTTACCTACAACAAACTCGATGTAAAAATTCAGCGGTAATTAAATGAATGCTACTTCTTAGTTTATGGAAGATTATTAGCGCTTTATTTCTTCCCCTGTACGAGAAATGCATATACATTAGACAATTTGTAAGTTATGAGAGAAACTGTGTTAATGAGAGAGAATATTTCGAAAAGAGAAATATCATTTCGCTGTTTGCGAGGTCATTAAAGAGGAAACTCGAAAAGGGTAATACTGGGCAGATGGGAACAGTTCCTCCCTGCATTCTCTGCTCAGATTTCGCTAGACCCATCTGAAATTACCCTTCTTTATTATCTCCGACTTCTCGTTTACAAAATGCATTATTATCATTTCTCTTAGGGAACAAGGCAGATGCCTCCTTATGAGCGACACAGAAAGCTGTTGAGGGGTGGAGGAGGAGAGAGAGAGAGAGAGTCGAAGAGGGGAGAGGGATTGGCAGAGGGAGGATGACTCAGAAAGCCGATAATTTGCCGCCGACGTCCCTATAGAATTTGATTAGTCTGGAAAGCTATATACTCGCTGGCTGGCTGGCAAAGGTTCTGCTTCCTGCAGCAGAAGAGCACAATGAGGGAGGGATGCAAGGAGGCAGGAAGGAGAGGAGAGGGATGAAATAAAGAGACTTGAGTGGGGGAATAGAGGAAGGGGAAGAAACAATTTTAGTTGCAATAAACAACGTGTAGCTTCTCGTTATTGTCGGAGCAGAAGGGACTTGCACTACAATTACTGGCAATGCATGACAGGATGAATGATTGAGTGGAGCGTCACTCCTCTTTACCGTCACGTGGGTTCGGCTCCCACTTAGCCTGGGAACGAGGAAGTGACACTTGTGCTGCAGAAAACCTAATTTCGTTTTAATTTGCAGCTTCGTAGAGGTGGCCTAATAAAGGAGGCATGGAAAGTAGGTCTTAAACACAAGTTTATGGGTTGATCTGAAGGTCTCTTGAGTGTGTGTATTTTTTCGTATGCGGTGTACTACAAAGAAAAAAAAAACATCAAGTGATTGAAAAATAAAAATCGAGAGAAAAAAGGTGCGTACGAAATTAAAGGTCGTAATTAACCGGTGTGAAAAAAATCGAGCAACGGTGTTTCACTGTACTTTATAGCTTAAACATTTCCATGAGAAAGTAAGGATGAGGACTGAGTTTTCCCTTGAGAATATTTTTTATGTGATTCGTGAATTGGGAAACATTTTTTCAAATGTTGGATGCTTTAACGTCATAGAATTTATCTGAGACTTACTTTTTAAAGATTTACATAGTCTAAGGATTTTTCTCGTGCTTGACTGCTAAAGTTTTAATAATAATAAATAAATTGAAGAAATTTCTCGACTTTTTTTTTTCAAAGAAAGTATCACTTAGATTAACGTCGATCTCCGACTCGAGAAAATTTTTGAGGAAAAATTGTCTCGAGTCGGGTGTAATTAGAAGAGATCTTGATCGGTGGCCGGTAGTTCAGCGGTCAGAGCGCCTGACATGTTATCAGGAGGTCGTGGGTTCGTATCCCACCAGGCTCAAGACAACGTTTCCTCTAAAATTGATATCGACGTTAAACTGAGAGTGATAACTTCCCTGACAGTTTTAGATAATAATAAAAAAAACATGATAATTATGAATATCATCTCATATATGTAAGGTTAACACGAATCATTTTACCCAAAAATTTTCAAATATCATTTCTTTCCTATAATTTTATAAGTGTAATAAACGGTTTCAAAGTTTTCTTTTTCATATAAAACAAGTGTTGTGTATATTCGTAGGACTTCTTCGATAGTGATACCAGGAGTTCGTACTTGGATGTCTCCTAACGAAAACCCTTTCTTAAGTATACTTCAGAAGAGGAAAGGTAAGTTCTGAATGCAGGTCGGAAAGAACTGTCCTTTTCTTAAGTATAATCCAGAAATATGAAAGGTAACTTCCGAAAACTTCTCTTTCTTAACTAAATTTCAGAATTAGGAAAGATAAGTTTCGAATACTTACTTTCTTAAGTATAATTCAGAAATAGGAAAGGTAATTTCCAAATACTTCTCTTTCTTAAATATAATTCAGAATTGGGAAAGGTAAGTTCCGAATACTTCCCTTTCTTAAGTATAATTCAGAATTAGGAAAAGTAATTTCCGAATGTTCATCTTTTTTTAAGTATATTTCAGAATTAAGAAAGAAAAGTTCTGAGAGAATTATGAAAGGTAAGTTCCTCATGCTGCTGCTTTACATCTGATGTTAAAAGTTAACTCTGAATGGTGTTGACCACTTGGCATTCCTATAGTAAGTGGTTAAAAATTATGTGTGACAAACCCCGAATGATGTTGACTTCCTTATTCAAAGTAGTTCAAAATTAAGGACATAAATTCCGGAGGATATGGACATAGATGCTCTCTGGTGAGTAAATCAAAATTAGAGACCGCATGCTCTAATTTTAATGCCTATCTTCATATAAGTATATATCTCCTTATTTTTTGTAAGTATTTCTAAATTAGAGACGTGAAACCGAGCTTTATGGGGTTTGGCTTGTAACGGCGCAAATAAATTTAATCCCCACCCCCACAAAAAACAACAACAACAAAATATGAGTTACATTTCACAAGCAGCAAGCGAACTGTCACTGAAGCATGGCAATGTGCTTCTTCCTTTTTCCTTTCATCTGAAAGAGCCAGGGGGATATTCCCCTTTCGATCGCAATTCTCTGAGAAGCTGTTGCAAGAAGCTGTATACGAATAAGTTAGGGGGTGGAGGGGAGTAGAGGAAGAGAGAAAGGTCTCTCTCTGAGGAATGGGATGAGAGCTAATGCTGCGGTGGTGGTGGTGGGGGGGATGAAAAGAGATGGCGGATTGCAGGGGAAAAGATAGGGGCAAAAACGAGGGTGGCTAATGGACCGGGAGAAGCTTTAGATGGCAACGAGTGGCGGGAAATAGGAGCCGATGTTAGAGGGAAAGATGAGTGTAGGGGAAAAAACATAAAAGAGTGTGCTATTGGCGCATTTCCGTCTTGTTTGAACCGCATATCCTGCTTTGGATCTGCAGTACTGGCTCGAGGAAAGGCGGCACCAATCAAAATTCGTTTACAAGGTTTTCAAAGAGAAATCGCACAGGGACATCACTCTTTTATCTACAGCGCATAAAGCAATTCAGCGGAAACGTTTTCATTTCGAGAATTAAATTACGCTTAGTTTCTCTCTTTCCTGATTGCATTTTTGTTTATTGAGTTGTTTTTCTAATTTCCCCCAGAAGGAAAGCAATCCATTCGGAGTTCGGTTGCATTATTTTGCGACACCTTTGTTTTGTACACAATGGCTAAATGGTCAGATTAGAAGAATCCGAAGCGCTTAGAAACTTGGAAGGTGCAGGACACAGCTGTTAAGAGACAGAATTATTCGTTCAGGCCATTCAGATTGATTTTAACAGCGTTCCCCGTCTATGCACACGAGTTGTGTCTCGATGTACCATTTAACGGACGGTGTCTTGCTTCTCAGTAAGTGGGGGGTTGTGGGTTGTTTTACCTCTGAGCGGCACTTTTTTGCATACCATGGACTAAATGGCAAGGTCACATGGACCCCGAAGGCTCAGAGAAGGTTGGGGGAGGGGACCCACTGGAACAGCTGTTGGGAGACAGATGGTAGCCTCCCGTCAAGGCCATCCAGCGTGTTCTTTAACGTTGGGTTGTTTTACCTCTGAGCGGCACTTTTTTTGCACACCATGGGCTAAATGGCCAGGTTACATGGACCCCGAAGGCTCAGAGAAGGTTGGGGGAGGGAGACCCACCGGAACAGCTGTTGGGAGACAGATGGTAGCCTCCCGTCAAGGCCATTCAGCGTGTTCTTTAACGTGCACAGGGTATGGCTCTCCCGCACACGGGGCCACTGATTAACGTCCCATCCGACGGACGGCGGTCTTTCCAAGCCCATCGGTGTCTCCTACTGACCGTAGGCAGGGTGGGGAATTTTGCGGAGATAAATCTCAACGCTGACCCAGCTGGGACTCGAATCTGGGAACTACAGATTACGAGCTTGGCGCGCTACCGACTGAGCCACCCCCGCCCCATAAGTGGGGGGTATTCAGAGAAACTTGAGGACTTAAATCTGGGAACATCAGATTATGAGCCTGGTGCGCTATTAATTGAACCATTCCCCATCTCGTGTTGGTCTGCTGGTTACCCGACAAGATATAAACGATAAAATCGAAATTCAATCAAAGAATATTTCTACAACTCTAGAAATATATCTGCATAGCATTCGCAACAAGATTCCACTCTTTACGAACAAACCGCATGAATGTTGTTAGAACCCGTAAGAGCTTCATTTCAGGTTTCTGTGTACCCAGTTTTAAGATCTATAGCACTGATAAAACAGGAAAAAAAATCGCTGCACCTGAGCCGCACTCCGCTTTCCTTTCGGTACATTAAAGACAAACTGCACGAGCTCTGTTCAGTTTATTTAGTCTGTCAATAAAAGGGGGGCTTTTTGGTAAATATTTACCGATTGAGAGAATCAAATAAACACGCGACTGAGTGAATGGAATTCGGTTGAATCACTATTGACACAATACTATTGTAGGTTTGGTTTCTTCTTTACTTTGCCATCGTTGGATGAAACAATTTTTTCTCCTTTTCTTGATCCGCTGTCTCCTGATGTCGCCGCGGCATGTGCTCGAAAAGTCTTAGAAGGCTGGAGGTTCGTCGTTCGTGCACGAGGGCTACAAGCTCGGTGCTTCTTCCATTGCTTTCAAAGTAAACTGCTCTTCATTAATTATGTAAGTTTTCATTCCCTACTTTAGTAATCAATGAGGAGGGCAGAGGCAGATGCACAGGTTAGTCGTCGACGACGATGCTCCGAAAGACGACCTTTACGGAACGCATTACTTTAATGAACACAAGGCATCAACCTCCATTAGTTATGTCAACACACTAGTCTGGTCCAGTCGTTAGCGTCTCGAGACTCGCAGGTTCGACAACGCTCGTTCACATTACTCGCTAGGAAGAGGGCGAGGATGCTTAGAGACATCCCTGACTGTGGAAATGCACGAGGCGGAGGTACGGCTTTTGTAGGTTTTTCATCAGGGAAACGCGGATGGCAGAAATGGTGGAGAGAGATATCTGTGTGTTAATCTTTCGTCGTGCAAAGTTAACAGAAGGAAAGAGTGAAACTTTTTTAAATTCTTGTGCAGGAATTTTGATAAGGTTAATTATATTCAGGGTTCAGTGGAAACCTTGCTGTTGCAACTGGCATTTAGAGCTCTGTTTCGCAAATTGGCATTTATAGTTATTTCTCACAAATGGACATTTCTGCATCTCTTGTGGAAAGTTAATTAATCTGTCTCACAAATGATTATTTATAATTCTGTCTTAAAAGCGGGCATTTATAAATCTGTTTTACAAACGGAAAATTTATTAATATGTCACAAAATGGACATTTAAATATTCGCTTCTTCAGGGAACAATAATAAATCTGCCTTGAAAAGGGGGGGGGGAGGGGTGGCTCAGTCGGTAGCGCGCCAGGCTCCTAATCTGTAGTTCCCAGGTTCGAGTCCCAGCTGGGTCAACGTTGAGATTTATCTCCGCAAAAATTCCCCGCCCTGCCCACGGTCAGTAGGGGACACCGATGGGCTTGGAACAGGCCGCCGTCCGTCGGATGGGACGTTAAGCCGTGGTCCCCTGTGTACGTTAAAGAACACGCTGGATGGCCTTGACGGGAGGCTACCATCTGTCTCCCAACAACTGTTCCAGTGGGTCCCCTCCCCCAACCTTCTCTGAGCCTTCGGGGTCCATGTGACCTGGCCATTTAGCCCATGGTGTGCAAAAAAGTGCCGCTCAGAGGTAAAACAACCCAACAACCCAAAGCCTCGAAAAGGGGCAGTTCATTTTCAAGGAATATTTTAAAATCTGCCTGTAGAAAAGTAATCTAAGGTGCGCCGTATATGGATGGAGCAACTCGATAATTTTAAATGAATAGGACAAAACATAGAAGCAAAGACAGCAATGTTTCTGTGTAACAAATGTTTGGAGATGATGTACAGGGAAAGTAAACTATTCAAACAAGGCGATGTGCAAAAAAAAGATACTAATAACCACAAACGTAAACCAATGGAAAAACAAACAGAAAAAAAGTGTACATAATTAAATCAACATCAGGGTTTTTCAAATTTTCTGAATCCACAGACCCCTTATGTGTATAGAATTTTTTCTCGCAGCTTTAATCCTATGGTGAAAATAAAGCAGAATCCATACTCACGGAAATTTTTATTTGCATCACTTATGTATATTTGACATACAGTTATTAACAAAAGCAATTCACAGTTCCAAAATAATAATAAGAGAAAAATTTGCTATTTTACTAGTCTCATATTTACAGAGAAATTTTAGTATTTTACAAAAAAAAATATATATAATGAAATCAATTAAAATTATCAAAGAGTTGTTCATTTTATTTTAGTAATGATGAAACATTTCCAGATGAAATGCTATGTTTATCTTGGAGGTGGAAAATATTTCTATAAACTATTTTTCACATAACACATTTAACAAATATTTCTATAAACTATTTTAATTTTCTATCTTGGAGGTGGAAATTATTATAATTTTATGCAAATTAGAAAAAATGTAAATTTTCGAGTTTTGCGGAACCAAAAATTCAGTTCAATTCAATTTATTCGGACATTATTTAAATGTATATAGGCAATACATATTCAACTTTCACAAGAGTTAGTATTTAACCCGCAAGTGTATAATTACAAAACATATATTCATCTAAGACCACCTGCTTAATATGATGTTGATCCTCCACGTGCCGCCAAAACAGCTCTTATCCGGTGAGGCATGGATGCTACAAGATTTCTAAAGATGTCTTGGTATCTGGTACCAACACGTTACCAGCAGATCCTTTAACTCTTAAGTTAGGTGGTTGAGCCGCTGCAGATCGGATATGCTATTCCAACACAAATCACAGACACTCGATTGGATTGATGTCTGGGGATTTTGGAGGCCAGGGCAATACCTGGAAGTGGCCGAGTGGTTAGCGCGCTTGGCAACTGATCTGGGTTAATTACTGCACAAGAGTTATATAGGGACGACATAATTTTTATTCACACTATGTACAGCTACGTGCTGGGAATGAACTCCACTCCGTGGGCCTTTGCTGCTTCACACTATGGTTCTTTCTGAATCCACATAAATCAAATCAAATTCACCTCTCAACTCCGTGAGCCTTTGCTTCTTTGCTACTGCAAATATTAATAATGAGGTGGAGAATTGCACACTCTGCAATTTGTCACTTTACAGACCTCAAAACTCGGCGAAAGGATTTTCCTTTGCATACACTGTGGCTCCTCCTGAACCACAAGAATAAAAAATAAGATTCTCCAAGAATCTGGATTCCCTCTTGGAATCGCACGCACCCTGACTTCAAGGGTTAATTTGAGAAAGACGGTGTCCTTTTGACGCGTGTCGCAACGGCCTTGTTCGTTCGACAGCTAACGCACAGACTAAAGCTTTCAAATCTCCCGCCTAGCCTCGTCGCTGCACTAGCGCCCATAGGCTAGTCATTTCCGGCGATAAACAACTTCTGGTATTCATTCTTTCCACAAGCAGCAAGCTTCAGGCCCGAAAACAACAGTGAGTCATCCCAGCACAAACATTTCAAAGAACACATAAAAATATATACAACAATATAATACAACAAAAATATACAATAAATAAACAAATACAAAATTCGAGGGACATGACAATCTCCTATGGCATTTTTACGTAAAAAGTATATTTTAAAAGTTAGGTAGTTTTGAATGGAACTTTTCCTTCACGTAGCATAAATACATTAATAGTTTTTGCAACTTATTGCATTTTGATAAACCATCTTTACTATTGGATTAAGCTAGAAGGATGATGAAAGAAATGACGTTGAAAAATGCAGCCAGCCAAACGAACAGTTATTTTCTGAACAAAATCCCGATAATTTCATTGCAGTTTACAAAACAGAAGGAGAAGAGCATTGTAGTAATATCAACGGAAGGAGTGGAGATAAACTGGGCCCTTGCAACTCTAACCCTTCGCCTATGGCAGAAGATAACTGGGAAGGGTGGGTGGAAGAGGGGAGAAGGGTGAGGGGTGAGTTGAGTTGATCTTATATTGATGATGATAGCCCTTCCAAGTCTTGAATGCTTTCTTGTTTCATCTTTTCGAATCCAGAACGTCTTTCTCTTCCAACACATATTTGAAGACATAAATCAAATTGAAAACCATTTGACCTCATATCGTCTTTGAGGTGCATTTGCGGATTATTTTAAACATAAAAGATGGAAAAATTTAAAACGAGTTTTTTTTTTATATCGAATGAAATATTAAAAAAGAAAAGGTTGATTTATTTTTACTCTTTCTGTTTTCCTTTGAAGTTGTTCCAAAATAACTCAGGGTGAAAATGATTTTTTTGAAACAACGTCTTCAAAAGGAAAGTTGAAGTATTAATCCATTATGCGCTTGAAGTAGGAACTCTTTTATCGCCATCTTATTGCCGTATTTTTCATTTACGAGTGAAAATACATTTTTCTTGACTGTAGTGTTCTCGGAAATGGGTTGCTTTTCGCTCTCGGTTCTGGCAAAAGTGATGATATTGACCGGAAGCGTTACTTTTTTGGTTTTTGAGTTTCTCTTTGAATAGCTGTAATCCACGTGCTAAAAATGAAATGAAGATGCATATCCATCTTTAGAATTCGATTCGAAGAAGTGAAACGTAAAGCAACAACTGTTAGAAGTCATCAGTCAGTTGTGATTGCAAAAGTAGTTACGACACCGTAAACAACCTGTGTGACGAACCGCGGTTATCAGAATCTCAATTATCAGGGGAAAAAACTAAAAATAACCTCGGTTATTCGAAAAAATAAATAAATAAAAAGAGCTTGAATCATCCGAAAACAAATAATAAGACTCTTAGTTATCCATAAACAAATAATAAGCACCTCAATTATCCGAAAACAAATAATACGAGCCTCAATTATCAGAAAACAAATAATAAGTACCTCAGTTATCTGGAAAGAAATAATACGAGCCTCAATTATCAGAAAACTAATAATAAGTACCTCAGTTATCCGGAAAGAAATAATACGAGCCTCAATTATCAGAAAACAAATAATAAATACCTCAGTTATTCGGAAAGAAATAATACGAACCTCAATTATCAGAAAACAAATAATAAGTACCTCAGTTATCCGGAAAGAAATAATAAGCACCTCAACTATCTGAAATCCAATTAAAAAAAAACAACACAGTTATTAGAAATTCAATAGCAAATAATTGTCTGAAATTCAACAATAAGAATCTTAATTACCCGAAACCTAATAATAAGTATCGTACTTATCTGAAATCCTATAATTAGATTATACACTGAAGTGCTATTTAATTAGGGATAGCAACCTAGTAACGTGTTGGACCTCCTCTGGCCCTAATAACGGCCGCCACACGACGAGGCAAGGTCTCATCAATGTTGCGTAAATGTTCCACAGGTATGACGATCCATGCATCCTCCAGAGTTGTCCACAATTCTCTCAAGGTCGTCGCTGATGGGACACGGGCCCGTACACTCTGTTCGACGGTATTCTAAAGATTTTCGATGGGATTTCAATCTGGGCTTCTATCTGGCCAATTCTTTATTTCAAAGCCAGCAAAATGCTCCTGCAACCATGCAGTAGCCAACCTAGATCTGTGAGATGAACAGTTGTCTTGCTGGTAGACGCCATTTCCATTGGGATGCATGATGGCCGTATATGGGTGTAAGTGGTCAGCCATGAGTTCTACGTACCGGGATGCATTGAGAGTCGTCGGTACACTACCACAGGTCCCACAGACGTTCAACTGAAGACACCCCAGGCCATCACTGAGCCACCACCAGCTTTTACTGTTCCGATCTGACATGCAGGATGCATGACTTCGTGGGGTTGGCGCGATACCCTCAGTCTCCCATTTGCGTGATAAAGTTTAAATCTGGATTCATCACTCTAGGCTATCCGTTGCCAAATTTCGATGGTCCAGTTTCGATGGTCCAGTTTCGATGTTCTTTAGCCCAGGCAAGACATTGAGCCCGGTGTCGTGCCTTTAGAAACGGGACTCTCAGAGGTCGGCAGCTCCCGAAGCCGAGACGATGAAGTGAGCTTTGCACGGTCCGTGCACTGACTTCTCAACTGGGGCGGGGGGTGGCTCAGTCGGTAGCGCGCCAGGCTCGTAATCTGTAGTTCCCAGGTTCGAGTCCCAGCTGGGTCAGCGTTGAGATTTATCTCCGCACAAATCCCCGCCCTGCCCACTGTCAGTAGGGGACACCGATGGGCTTCGAAAGGCCGCCGTCCGTCGGATGGGACGTTAAGCCGTGGCCCCGTGTGTGGGAGAGACATACCCTGTGCACGTTAAAGAACCCGCTGGATGGCCTTGACGGGGGGCTACCATCTGTCTCCCAACAGCTGTTCCAGTGGGTCCCCTCCCCCAACCTTCTCTGAGCCTTCGGGGTCCATGTGACCTGGCCATTTAGCCCATGCTGTGCAAAAAAAGTGCCGCTCAGAGGTAAAACAACCCAACGTTAAAGAACACGCTGGATGGCCTTGACGGGAGGCTACCATCTGTCTCCCAACAGCTGTTCCAGTGGGTCCCCTCCCCCAACCTTCTCTGAGCCTTCGGGGTCCATGTGACCTGGCCATTTAGCCCATGGAGTGCAAAAAAGTGCCGCTCAGAGGTAAAACAACCCAACCCAACTTCTTAACTGGAACCCACGTTCAGATGGGAGATGATTTCAGATAATGTCTGGCCCCTATCGGTCTGTACGATGCGGGTCAGACGGCAAAGCCCACGATCATTCAAGGCTGGTCGTCCTTGCAGTTTGTATGGGTGCTTGTTTTTTTGCCGGAATTTTCATATTCCAGGAACACTCTTGAAACTGTCGTACGAGAAAATCCAAGTTCGTTGACAATTTCGGAGATCGAGTGTCCCATCCGTCGGGCACCTCCGATCTGCCCTCTTTCAAATGCATCTAAATCCGGCGCCTTCCCCATTACGCTTCTCACGACGAATGCTTGGGGAAGCCAAAGCTGACAGCTACATATGACCAGAGTTTCTGCCACGTATGCGCGCAAATGCAGGACTTGCGGTACTGAATTTGGAAAACGTCTCCTATTCCTAATTCAATGGCACTTCAGTGTAATATTATGATTAATAACATGAAGTGAAAAATAACATTTCAAGCATCTGCTTGCCACAGAAGACTAATAATATTAAGCTTCCAATGTAAATTCTTTTTAGATACAATATTAGTCTATAGCAGAGTCACAGTTGAAATTCGTACCTGGAATGCATTAGATATGACGAAAAAGGGCTGAAGATATAAAAACATATATTTCGTTACTTGGCGGAAATAATTTCTGAGAGAAATGTACAGTCGCTCAAAAAAATATCCGAACACTATGGTTGATTACAGAATTCAGAAAAAATATCTGGCAGTGATTTTTTTAGAAATTAGTGATCTGGCAACCTTCGTGTCACGTGACACGAAGGTTGCCAGATCACTAATTTCTAAATCAACTAGGGCGGGGGTGGCTCAATCAGGGGTGTAAATCAACTAGGGCGGATTATTTTTTCTGAATTCTGTAATCAACCATAGTGTTCGGATACTTTTTTGAGCGACTGTACCCGAACGGCGTTCTTTTTCCTTTCCGATTCATTCCAGTCACCGTGATCTCTAAAATAAACTATTTTTTGATCTGTGCCTGTCTTCAGATCTAATAAATGATACACCACACGAAATACTTAAAAGTGGAATAATAACTTCTAGAGAATAAGTGAAATCTCGTTTTCAAATCTGGCAACCTTCGTGTCACGTGACACGAAGGTTGCCAGATCACTAATTTCTTAAAAAATCGTTGCCAGATATTTTTTCTGAATTCTGTAATCAACCGTAGTGTTCGGATACTTTTTTGAGCGACTGTAGGTGGTCATATTATTTTGATACTAGATCGTGTGGGCTCACTCACGGAAATATTGAGCGTATGCAGTTACCGTTAACAGCAAACTGGAGCGTGTGCAGCAACTGCACACGCTCCAGTTTGCTGTGAACGGTAACTGGAGCGTGTACAGTTGCTGTACACGCTCCAGATATTTTTCCTGAATTCTGTAATCACGTGACACGAAGGTTGCCAGATCACTAATTTCTAAAAAAATCTTTGCCACATATTTTTTCTGAATTCTGTAATCAACCATAGTGTTCGGATACGTTTTTAAGCGACTGTACCTGTGAATAACAAAAAGAAAGTTTCATTTAAATCTTAAAACCGAAAAGTTGCGTTTTTGCTCCACCTTTCCGAGGGTAGGGGGCATATAACTGCTGCATGCCAATGCAAATCTCTTGAATATGACATTAATAATAATAAAAAAAATACCTCCTCAAGCAGCTGCTTGCCACAGAGGTCTGACAGGAGCCTGTCAGTTTATATGCCACAATAGGAGATCTGAGAGGATGGCAGGAGCTCAGCAGAAAAACGACACAAACAGCCATGCCTAATCCGGGGCTCGAACCCAGGTCCCTTAGATCAGTAGCCAAGCGTGTTAACCACTCGGTCACGAGACGGCAAAATAAATAAATAAATACCCCCTCAAGCAGCTGCTTGCCACAGAGGTCTGACAGCAGCCTGTCAGTTTATATGCTATAGTAGGAGATCTGAGAGGACCTCAGCAGAAAAACGACACACACAGCCATGCCTAATCCGGGGCTCGAACCCAGGCCCCTTAGATCAGTAGCCAAGCGCGCTAACCACTCGGCCATGGGACGGCAGATAACCATGACATTACACAAAAAAAATTAAAATGATTAAATTTCTGGCATGAGCAGATCGTTTGTAATATTCGTTAAAGTTATGTCGGTTTTTAACATTTTAGAGGGAACTGTTAAATTTATTGGAAGACTGATAATATATTTCTCATAGAGAAATTGATTATGATAAATTGATGATAAGTTATGATCTATTTCTTCATTACAAGTTCATTAGATAAGCAGCAATATCCTGAAAGCATAAATAATAACAATGACTCGGGTTTAACATTTAATATTATCCGAAATCCAGTTTAATAAGCACCATAATTATCTGAAACTTCCAATTAGATAATTGTGAAGTATTAGGATCGCAACTTTGGAGCTTGAATTTTCCAATCCTAATTGGGTCACAAAGTCCAGATGTTATCCTTTATTCTGTTCTCTTTCTTAGGAGAGATAAATGGTTGGTTCTGGAAAAGCCAGGAGCGCAAACAAAGGGGGAGGGGGTACTGCTGTGGGTTCAGCCTCCTCCCAGAAGCTCAAATCAAACCGAAAAGAGGCGCGGGCATACAAGACGGCAGCTCATTTTCAGCATAATCTTGCGGAGAATAAAAACTTATAGATAGGGTGGGTTGGATTGGGTTGTTTTACCTATGAGCGGCACTTTTTTGCACACCATGGGCTAAATGGCCAGGTCATATGGACCCCGAAGGCTCAGAGAAGGTTGGGGGAGGGGACCCACTGGAATAGCTGTTGGGAGACAGATGTTAGCCTCCCGTCAAGGCCATCCAGCGTGTTCTTTAACGTGCACAGGGTATGTCTCTCCCGCACACGTGGGCACGGCTTAACGTCCCATCCGACGGACGGCGGCCTTTAGATAGCGTGGGACAAACCGAACTGCAGCACTCTTGTTATTACTTCAGTGTCCCATTTTTGAAGTTGTTAATAATCCTTAATCCAGGTGCAACAGAATTATACTAAGTGCTCTAAATATTGGACGTCCCCGAGGAGTAAGAAGAGGCAGGGGGGGGGGGGGGAATTTAATAAAACATTTGTTCATTTCTTGAAAAATAATTACTTTCCAAGCAGCTGCTTTACGGGAATGGCTGATAGGAAACTGTTAAGATCTGTGAGGAAAATGAGACCCCTGAAGGAAAATATCGAACCTTTTACGGCAATCGAACTCAGATCCCGTTACTTAGAACAAAAGTACGCTATTTACTCTATCACATGGACGTCTTCATTCCTTGATTTTTGAGAAAAATGGTGTACTTATGCATTAATAAATGAACACATTATTTAAACTTTATGATCGTGCTGTTAAACCTTATTGAAAGAAATAACAACTGAAAACAACGAGTTAAAAGCGTAAAAGTTAATGAAACTACATTTCTTCATCACAAGTTAAAAAGTTTTTATAATTTCGAACAAAAATCGGACAATTTATTGGTTAAATTATTGGTGGTTATGATGATTGGTGAGATGAAACAATTGATACGATTATTTTGAGGAAATGGATGACAGTCATTTGATGACAAATTTTGATTTTGAGTTTTGCATGTTAAAAAATTTGAATACGTATTTTTATATATTTCTTTTCAAATTGCTGTTAAAATTTAATAGAAAAAGCGAAAATTTTACATTGTGTACCCGAAATGAAGAGATGAAAAGAAAATGAAAATGAATGCAGTAGGAAGCGAAATATTTTATGAAATTACCTCTTACCAGAAGTCCATTACGCCCCTTCGAATTTTTATACATAAGATAATTAAATTTTTTATAATTAAATTTTATCATGGCCGAGTGGTTAGCACGCTTGGCTACTGATCTAAGGGACCTGGGTTCGAGTCCCGGATAAGGCATGGATGTGTGTGTTGTTTTTCTGCTGAGGTCCTGCCATCCTCTCAGACCTTCTACTGTGGCATATAAACTGACAGGCTCCTGTCAGACCTCTGTGGCAAGCAGCTGCTTGAGGGGGTATTTATTTATTTATTTATTTTATATTTATATATATATTTTTTAAAATATAATTTTGTAATTAAATTTTATACATAAGATAAAATGGGAAATGAAAATAGAAAATGCTGGTGAATTACAAACCACGGTGGATATCAGCCACTGCACTATTTTGATTGCAATGGCGACTTTGTCGAAGAACAACATTAAGGCGTCTGGTAATATTTTCTTGTAAGTTTTACTCAGAAATGTATGCAAAAAAGTTGAAGAAATATTTCTGAAAACAATTATTTTAAAATTGATTTGCCGTGGAGTCAAATGATATTGTTTCCTGAGTTGTTTTTAAAACCCCTAAGCGACAATTTCGCAATTTTGTTACTGTTATTATTTTTATTTCGTCCCCATTTTTTTTTACAATTTTTTATTTTTTTATCCAGGAGGCAAAAAATGGAAAATCTAGAACTCCGAAGGAAAAATCCAAATTGGAGACAACTTTAATCAACTTGCTCTCCAAATGGCAAACACAGTTCTAAATTTATACCGCCAATTTTAAAATTCTCGGAGGCAAAAAAAGTAAGTTTTGTTTTTCGTAAGATAATAATAAAAAGAGAAAGAGATAATAAAGTCCGTCACTTAATCTTCCCCAAAAGCCGTTGCTTCGATTATTTGTCTGTTTGTTTGCTAACTGAATTTTTCATAGGTGAAGGTATTGCAAAAGAATGGTTAGGGCATTCTTTCCCCCCTTTTTCCTTATCTTGTTTTTTATTATTTGCCTCGTTTTGGCTCCAAGCGTCTTGGCATCAATGTTTAAGGACTAGAGCTATCGAATCCCGAGGCTCAAGTTGCGCAAAGACTCATTCTAGAATTGTGTGCGCTGTATTTGAAATACTGGCTTTCATCTAAATGAACTTTAGGTCTAGAAGGGACGTGATGCCTGGAGGAAGGGCTTCTTTCTTTAATGTAAGAGGCTTCCTCTACGCTCTTATAAAATTCTTCTTTGATGTGCTCTAAAATTTGCAAGAGAATTTATCGGTTGGACTGAGGTTTAAAAGTTGAGAACCAAACAAAACTGGGAATTGTTTCAGCAGTAGTTAAATCTTTTTATTTCGAGTTTGTTACTCTCTGATATAATATAGGTTTTGTCTGATGAGAAATTCCTATGGAGCATTAGTATTTTTTTATTTGTGCCGACTAAATGCAGGGCCATTATGAGATAATAGCCATATTTCAAAGCTTTATATTTCATTGAATAATTAATAACAAAACTAATTGTGTGTATAAAATGCTAAGAAATTTCCAAGTTTTGTGTCCAAAACATTTCGGTGTGTGGTTCTAATCCAAGAGACATCGATCTTCCCCTTATACTCGTCTCAGCATATCTCGTATATAAACTAATAAATGTAAAGTGAGACGAATCTGTAATTTTACTTCAACGGCTGCAGTGATTATTTTCTTTAAATGCCGTAAATTGCAAATGTTTTTCGGAATAAACGATGAAGTCGTCTGGAGGGAGACCTCATCGTTTATTCCGATTGATTGAGGATGTTTTTATTGCATCCTCCCCCCCAAAAAATGAAGTTAGATGAAAAAAACACAGGAAATTCTTGGGGGTCACACAAACGGTCCACCTCTGTCAATCCAGCGATTTGAAAATTTCGTTCCAGACGACATTTAATATGATACATCACAAGAAGGAAACGTTCAGAATTTCTTCGCATTTAGAATACACAATTACCTTTGCTACTTAATTATTTAATGAAATGTAGCACTTTAGAATATCGGTATTCTACCATAATGATCCTGTGTTTATGATTATAGAGTTATAAACTAGAAGCATCTATGTGGAGGAATATTAAGTTTCAAGAGGGATATGATTACCTATTAAGTTTGGAGATGACCCAGCAACTTTTAAAACTAATTTTACTAGGCAACAAGTTGAATTGGTTATTGTATTATTTCGCTTTTTTTTTCGAAATTGCTTACTTATAAATGCTACTAAAGGATGAGACATTAGTAGAAGATTCGAAGTTCTCTTTTCGCTAATCTAATGAAGAATAAAATTGTGCAATAGAATAAGATTTAACATAAAAATGGGGAAATAATGGAAAAAAATCCTTGATAATCTAAATTGAAATTTGGAGTATGAATGAAAATGGGGAAATAATGGAAAAAAATCCTTGATAATCTAAATTGAAATTTGGAGTATGAATGAAAATGGGGAAATAATGGAAAAAAATCCTTGATAATCTAAATTGAAATTTGGAGTATGAATGAAAATGGGGAAATAATGGAAAAAAATCCTTGATAATCTAAATTGAAATTTGGAGTATGAATGAAAATGGGGAAATAATGGAAAAAAATCCTTGATAATCTAAATTGAAATTTGGAGTATGAATGAAAATGGGGAAATAATGGAAAAAAATCCTTGATAATCTAAATTGAAATTTGGAGTATGAATGAAAATGGAGAAATAATGGAAAAAAATCCTTGATAATCTAAATTGAAATTTGGAGTATGAATGAAAATGGGGAAATAATGGAAAAAAATCCTTGATAATCTAAATTGAAATTTGGAGTATGAATGAAAATGGGGAAATAATGGAAAAAAATCCTTGATAATCTAAATTGAAATTTGGAGTATGAATGAAAATGGGGAAATAATGGAAAAAAATCCTTGATAATCTAAATTGAAATTTGGAGTATGAATGAAAATGGGGAAATAATGGAAAAAAATCCTTGATAATCTAAATTGAAATTTGGAGTATGAATGAAAATGGGGAAATAATGGAAAAAAATCCTTGATAATCTAAATTGATATTTGGAGTATGAATGAAAATGGGGAAATAATGAAAAAAAATCCTTGATAATCTAAATTGAAATTTGGAGTATGAATGAAAATGGGGAAATAATGGAAAAAAATCCTTGATAATCTAAATTTTAAGATGTTAAATATTGGATATTTTATTTTTCCTGATTGCCTACATCCCTTGTACACTACCTTACCAAGGTTGGGTTGTTTTACCTCTGAGCGGCATTTTTTCCACACAAGAGGTTAAATGGCCAGGCCACAAGGATTCCTAGGGCTCAGAGAAGGTTGGAGGAGGGGATCCGCTGTAACAGCTGTTGGGAGCATGATTAAGGCCATCAAGCGTGTTCTTTAGAGTGCACAAGGTATGGCTCTCCCGCACAGTGGCCACGGCTTAACGTCCCATCCGACGGACGGCGGCCTTTCCAAGCTTATCGGTGTCCCCTAATGACCGTGGGCAGGGCGGGGAGTATTGCTGAGAAAAATCTCAACACTGACCCAGCTGGGACTCGAACCTGGGAACTGTAGATTACGAGCCTGGCACGCTACTGACTGAGCAAATTACGACCCTACCCTCCCAAAATATTAGAGAAGTTTTGACGTTAATCAATGGGAATATAAACCTCAAAGATCTGTAACGTCTAAAACATGCATTTAATAGAAAAACAGTGACTGAAGATGAATTAAAAATCATAATCAAATCTTAAATCTCGATATTTTTCAACAACATTTACTCAGTATTTAAAGAGTTGTGGAAGCTGGAAGATTTAACGATAAATTATATTGCTTTAGTTAACTTTTTAAAGGATTTATAATTGGGTAATATTGAAATAATCACTGTGCAAACTTTTAAAATTCATATTTATCAAATTAAATAGTTTGAAACAATTCATATCGTTTGAGTTTTTATTAATTTCTGAAATAAGTTTTTAGGACGCATTATCGTTTTGAACTATTCTAGCTTCCATAACTCTTGAAATAGTGAAAGAATATTGTTGAAAATCGAGATTTAAATAGATAAGATTTTGATCTTAATCTTTAGCAATATTTTCCTTAAACGAATATTTTAGAAGTCACGGAACTTCAAAGTTAGATTCCCATTGATATAACATGGAAATTCTTTAGTATTTTGGTAGGGCAATGTTTCCGAGGTTTGTAAACTGGTAAAAAAAATAGTTATTAATAAAATTGATGTGCAGATAAGCAAAAATAATTATTAAATGAAAACAGAGTATTTTTTAAGGAATTTGAAAAGCATCGCATCACTAATCTGTTGTTAACATGTTTTCTCTGATTCAGAATCTATCTTAAAGCTCTCTATTTGCCTTTGCTGGGATTTGTACTGTCGCTCAAAAAAGTATCCGAACACTATGGTTAATTACAAAATTCAGAAAAAATATCTGGCAACGATTTTTTTTAGAAATTAGTGATCTGGCAACCTTCGTGTCACATGATTACAGAATTGAGGAAAAATATCTGGAGCGTGTACAGCAACTGTACACGCTCCAGTTACCGTTCACAGCAAACTGGAGCGTGTGCAGTTACTGCACACGCTCCAGTTTGCTGTGAACGGTAACTGTTGTTGTTGACGTCAAGGCCATCCAGTGTGTTCTTAACGTTCTTAACGCTCCAGTTTGCTGTGAACGGTAACTGCACACGCTCAATATTTCCGTGAGTGAGCCCACACGATCTAGTATCAAAATAATATGACCACCTACAGTCGCTCAAAAAAGTATCCGAACACTACGGTTGATTACAGAATTCCGAAAAAATATCTGGCAAAGATTTTTTAAGAAATTAGTGATCTGGCAACCTTCTTGTCACGTGACACGAAGTTTGCCAGATCACTAATTTCTAAAAAAAATCGCTGCCAGATATTTTTTCTGAATTTTGTAATCAACCATAGTGTTCGGATACTTTTTTGAGCGACTGTACAACACTTTTCCACCATTCTAAAAGGGCTAAATGCGTTGAATCTTCAAGCAAAGTGAGTATTCCGACATAAATTTGGAAATAAAAATGCCTTCGTCATATTAAGTCATTGATTAGTAGATAAAGCGAATGCTCTCAAGTACATAAATGTCAAATTCTCCACGTATGCATTAGGGTGGGAAAGATTTGGGTCTGGGCAATACCTCCTATATGAGATGGCAGTACAACTGAGTTATGTACAACTAGAATAGGTAATTCTAACATGATAACGGGTTGGGTTGGGTTGTTTTACCTCTGAGCGGCACTTTTTTGCACACCAGGGGCTAAATGGCCAGTCACATGGACCCCGAAGGTTCAGAGAAGGTTGGGGGAGGGGACCCACTGGAACAGCTGTTGGGAGACAGATGGTAGCCTGACGTCAAGGCCATCCAGTGTGTTCTTTAACGTGCACAGGGTATGGCTCTCACGCACATGGGGCCACGGCTAAACGTCCCATCCGACGGACGGCGGCCTTTCCAAGCCCATCGGTATCCCCTACTGAACGTGGGCAAGGCGGGGAATTTTGCGGAGATAAATCTCAACGCTGACCCAGCTGGGACTCGAACCTGGGAACTACAGATTACGAGCCTGGCGCGCTACCGACTGAGCCACCCCCGCCCCCATGATAATGGGAATAAGGCCAATGTAGGGACAGCGATGCTGTAGGAACGTCACTGTAGAAGCAATATAAAAAAATCCTCACCCAGACATGGGCTACGGAGGTCCAACCAGAGTGTGTAATTTTCCTCTCCAGACGTGTCTGTTGCTGCTGCTGCATTTGGTCACTCTAGACCAATTCTAACAAGATCCATCCCATTTGACATTGTCTGCCCATTGCTTTTTAGATTTTCCCTTTTTCTGAAACACTTAGGCACGCTGTTCATAATCCTGTTTGCCAATCTGCAGCTATGCATACGGGCAACATGGCTAAAGCAATGCAGTCTCTCTTCGCACAATATGCTGCTCAAAGAAGGTTGATGACTCCTTCTTCTAACCTCATCATTACTTACAAAGTCAAACCACTTAATGCCCAAGATACTGCGTAAGCATCTAGAATCAAAGCAATGTTGTTAATACGCTACTGCAGATGTGCGATGTGTTAAATACGCTATTGCAGAAGCAAGCGATGTTGTATATACGCCACTGTAGAAACGTCACTATAGGAACAAGGGATGCTGTCAGAACTACAGGATAGGATTGGGTTGTTTTACCTCTGAGCGGCACTTTTTTTTGCACACCATGGGCTAAATGGCCAGGTCACAAGGACCCCGAAGTCCATCCAGCGTGTTCTTTAACGTGCGCAGTGTGTGCCTCTCTCCCACAAGGGCCACGGCTTAACGTCCCATCCGACGGACGGCGATCTTTTCAAGCCCATCAGTGTCCCCTACTGACCATGGCAGAGCGAGGAGTTTTGAGGAGATAACAGAGAAGGAACAAGCAATGATGTACAAACGTCACTGTAAGAACATGCAGAGGTTGTAAATACTCCACTGTAGAAGCAAGTTATGTTGTAAATATACCATTGTAGAAGCAAGCGATGCTGTGGATACGTCGCTTAAGAAGCAAGTGATGCTGTAAAACGCCTCGGTAGAAATGCCATTATAGGGACATGGGATGATGTAGGAGCGCCAGTGTAGAACATGCGATGCTATAAATACGCCACTGCAAAAACAAGCTTTCCAGTCGGCCTTGGAAAGTCCGCAGTCTGTCTGATAGGACGTTAAGCCGTTACTCATCGTGTAGCAGAGCCCCCTACCCTACGCATGTCAAACAACACTTTGATGAGAGGCTACCTGTCTCCTATGAACTGTCTAGTGCAGTGGTCTATACAATAGTGCAGTGGTCTATACAAGGGATACTGGCGTATTCCTTGTATAGATAGATAAAACTATAGTTATAGTTCCATTTAGCTATAGTTATAATCCATTTATCTATGTTTTAAGGCACTTTAGAAACACGTTCATTTAACTTCACTGTAAACTGAAAAAATAACTTTAAGCACAGCAAGTGAAATAAATCACAACAAATACATAGAGCAGTTTTTCTACATCATTTGTTTGTAAAATCGAAGGGATTTAATCTATTTTTAACTGCCAACAAAAGAACGGTTTGCGAAACTGCCTTTTATAAATGAGTAAACGAAAGTGAAAAAAGAATTAATGTGAGAGATCGTGATGTAAAAATTGAGTTCTAGCTAAAACATTAAACTACGAAAAGCAGAATAATATGATTTATGTACTTCAAGTGGAAAAAAATTAAATTCGTAGTTTAATCAACTGAATAACTACTACAGATAAATTTAACATGTCGGATAAATGCGTTAATTCTGTTAGAAACGTAAGCATTAGTTAAGAATGTGATGAAACGGAAGGAAGAATTTTTGCCTTGTTTTAATAGAATACTATATATGTTACCGTAGGATGTAATAGAATAAGGCATCATTATGAAATGCTTTCAGAAATAATGAGCAACGCAACAAGATTTCGTCCTATAGCTCTAAGCATATCAAATATTGTCATTCCAGTAAGTCTTTGAGGAAGAGTCTTGAGAAGGAATGAAAACCAACAAGGAATATAATGCTGCTTCTACTTTCACTCCTCCTTATGTTTATTCCCGTTATGAGTTATTCTATCGTCTCTTGAGTTCAAGTCACAACACATTAGTCGAAATGGAGAAAAATGATCCTTCGACATTTACGAAAACAGACTATTTTTCTTTAAATAAAATACGCATCTGTTGTAAATGCATCTGGCCAAGAAAAATAGGTAAAAGATTGTATAAAGAAAAGTACAGTGTAACCTAATACCGACATAGTCTTTGCTTTTCATGTTTGCGTATCTATACAAAGTAGCTTTCCCTACTGGAATAATAATAATAACGACAAAAAAAAAGCCCATGGTCTTTCTGATACCACTTGATCTGCTGCACGTAACGTCGATAGCTTCAGCAGGAGGAAGACAACTGGAGCATCTACATTACCCTTCTCGGATTTTCATTAATATAAGTGCAAGAGCTGAGGGATACTCTTTGCTCTTTACTTCTTTTTCGCCGTCGTCGGTCTCCTCGTCTTCTTGAAACTCTTCTTCTTTTAACAGACGAAAGCCAAGTGCTGCCATTTATCCGGAGTTTGGTGATGTGAGGAGGCTGCAGCAGTTCACGAGCCAGCAGAAGCAGAAGAGGAGGAATGTCGCAGCCGGGACTAGACCTGTTCAAAAGTCCATAAACTGAATGCGGCCAAGAACGGCCTTAAGGTACCCTCGTCTTCCTTCACCCAATCCCCTTCATACTGTCTCCGCATCACATACAGAAACTGTTCTCTATTCCTCTCCTTCCTCTTCCTCCTCCCCCTCCCCGAAAAAACGCCCCCATCCCACGCGATTACTATCCTCCCTCCTCCCTTCAGGCCCCTGAGGGCCAGGCAGAAAGACTTGTGTATTTTCCATACCAAATCAGTAAGAAAGCCGAACAGAGCGACCTTACCCCTAGAGAAGAAGATGCTTCATCGTTCTATCGAGTCGGCGAGAATGTAGAGACTGTATTGATTGATTACGAATAAGGTTTCTGTTGGTCTTCCTCTAAGTCGGCTAGTTAGAATCGTCTTGTCTTTTCTGTTCCGCCCAAGCGCTCTGCGACGCGCTATCTCCAGCTCGTTGGCGGATTTTTCGTTTAAGAGAGGAAGACGAAGACGGAACGCTCTCGCGCAATAACAATAACCGACGACTGAGAAATGAACGACCGAGAGAAAAAGATGGCCTCCAGACATCGTGCGGAATATGGAGGCTGGAGATGTGGTTATATGCGTTGAATCTTGGAAATTACTGGAGTTTTTGAAATAGTTGTTGCTTGTTGTTTTTGCGGCTGGATTTGGCGAAATAGAAAGAGGAATTTGTATTCGAGAGTAGCGGAATGTTAATGATGGCCAGGGAACGAGTTGGTCGAACAAAAATATGAAGTTTGTTTTTTTGCTGTGTTTCAAGGTGCATATTTAACCATTAAGTAGGGTTTTCTACATAAACTTTTTATGCCGATGAGAAAACAATAGTATATCAAAGCTGAATTGTTTTCAAAATATATGCAACTAATTATGCGCATAACTATCGACAAAAGTAGGAACAAAACATCTAACTTTTCTGTATCTAAAACTTTAAAAATAATTCGGAATAGGGAGAGTTTTCAACAGACCTATAAGAGAGAAGAAACTAGGCCTAAATTCTGGAAAAAAACCTCCTCTAAACCTCGCTCTTCATATTTAGTATAGCCCATGCACAATGAGATGACAATTTATTAGATATACCACCCCTTGTCATATAAATGGTTCATTCCAACACGTAATACATCACGTGACCGTGATGTGCTGTATAAATCAGACAGACCAACTCTTTGAGCATCAGTTAGAGTTGGATTGACCGTCAGAATGGACAAAAGCGACTTGAAAGTGGTATGGTAGTTGGTACTAGGAGTGCCGGTTCTAGCATCTTCTAAATGGTCATCCTCCTGGGGATTTCACGCACAACTGTTTCAAGGGTTTACCGAGAATAATGGTAAGAAAAAAACTATCAGTGATCGGCGATCCTGTGGGCAAAAACAGTTTGTGGATCAGAGGGGTCAAAGGAAATCAGTGATAGGCGATCCTGTGGGCAAAAACAGTTTGTGGATCAGAGGGGTCAAAGGAAATCAGTGATAGGCGATCCTGTGGGCAAAAACAGTTTGTGGATCAGAGGGGTCAAAGGAAATCAGTGATAGGCGATCCTGTGGGCAAAAACAGTTTGTGGATCAGAGGGGTCAAAGGAAATCAGTGATAGGCGATCCTGTGGGCAAAAACAGTTTGTGGATCAGAGGGGTCAAAGGAAATCAGTGATAGGCGATCCTGTGGGCAAAAACAGTTTGTGGATCAGAGGGGTCAAAGGAAATCAGTGATAGGTGATCCTGTGGACAAAGACAGTTTGTGGATCAGAGGGGTCAAAGGAAATCAGTGATAGGCGATCCTGTGGGCAAAGACAGTTTGTGGATCAGAGGGGTCAAAGGAAATCAGTGATAGGCGATCCTGTGGGCAAAAACAGTTTGTGGATCAGAGGGGTCAAAGGAAATCAGTGATAGGCGATCCTGTGGGCAAAGACAGTTTGTGGATCAGAGGGGTCAAAGGAAATCAGTGATAGGCGATCCTGTGGGCAAAAACAGTTTGTGGATCAGAGGGGTCAAAGGAAATCAGTGATAGGCGATCCTGTGGGCAAAGACAGTTTGTGGATCAGAGGGGTCAAAGGAAATCAGTGATAGGCGATCCTGTGGGCAAAAACAGTTTCTGGATCAGAGGGGTCAAAGGAAATCAGTGATAGGTGATCCTGTGGACAAAGACAGTTTGTGGATCAGAGGGGTCAAAGGAAATCAGTGATAGGCGATCCTGTGGACAAAGACAGTTTGTGGATCAGAGGGGTCAAAGGAAATCAGTGATAGGTGATCCTGTGGACAAAGACAGTTTGTGGATCAGAGGGGTCAAAGGAAATCAGTGATAGGCGATCCTGTGGACAAAGACAGTTTGTGGATCAGAGGGGTCAAAGGAAATCAGTGATAGGCGGTCCTGTGGACAAAGACAGTTTGTGGATCAGAGGGGTCAAAGGAAATCAGTGATAGGCGGTCCTGTGGGCAAAAACAGTTTGTGGATCAGAGGGGTCAAAGGAAATCAGTGATAGGCGATCCTGTGGGCAAAAACAGTTTGTGGATCAGAGGGGTCAAAGGAAATCAGTGATAGGCGATCCTGTGGGCAAAAACAGTTTGTGGATCAGAGGGGTCAAAGGAAATCAGTGATAGGCGATCCTGTGGGCAAAAACAGTTTGTGGATCAGAGGGGTCAAAGGAAATCAGTGATAGGCGATCCTGTGGGCAAAAACAGTTTGTGGATCAGAGGGGTCAAAGGAAATCAGTGATAGGCGATCCTGTGGGCAAAAACAGTTTGTGGATCAGAGGGGTCAAAGGAAATCAGTGATAGGCGATCCTGTGGGCAAAAACAGTTTGTGGATCAGAGGGGTCAAAGGAAATCAGTGATAGGCGATCCTGTGGGCAAAAACAGTTTGTGGATCAGAGGGGTCAAAGGAAATCAGTGATAGGCGATCCTGTGGGCAAAAACAGTTTGTGGATCAGAGGGGTCAAAGGAAATCAGTGATAGGCGATCCTGTGGGCAAAAACAGTTTGTGGATCAGAGGGGTCAAAGGAAATCAGTGATAGGCGATCCTGTGGGCAAAGACAGTTTGTGGATCAGAGGGGTCAAAGGAAATCAGTGATAGGCGATCCTGTGGGCAAAAACAGTTTGTGGATCAGAGGGGTCAAAGGAATCAGTGATAGGCGATCCTGTGGGCAAAGACAGTTTGTGGATCAGAGGGGTCAAAGGAAATCAGTGATAGGCGATCCTGTGGGCAAAAACAGTTTGTGGATCAGAGGGGTCAAAGGAAATCAGTGATAGGCGATCCTGTGGGCAAAAACAGTTTGTGGATCAGAGGGGTCAAAGGAAATCAGTGATAGGTGATCCTGTGGACAAAGACAGTTTGTGGATCAGAGGGGTCAAAGGAAATCAGTGATAGGCGATCCTGTGGGCAAAAACAGTTTATGGATCAGAGGGGTCAAAGGAAATCAGTGATAGGCGATCCTGTGGACAAAGACAGTTTGTGGATCAGAGGGGTCAAAGGAAATCAGTGATAGGCGATCCTGTGGGCAAAAACAGTTTGTGGATCAGAGGGGTCAAAGGAAATCAGTGATAGGCGATCCTGTGGACAAAGACAGTTTGTGGATCAGAGGGGTCAAAGGAAATCAGTGATAGGCGATCCTGTGGGCAAAAACAGTTTCTGGATCAGAGGGGTCAAAGGAAATCAGTGATAGGCGATCCTGTGGACAAAGACAGTTTGTGGATCAGAGGGGTCAAAGGAAATCAGTGATAGGCGATCCTGTGGACAAAGACAGTTTGTGGATCAGAGGGGTCAAAGGAAATCAGTGATAGGCGATCCTGTGGACAAAGACAGTTTGTGGATCAGAGGGGTCAAAGGAAATCAGTGATAGGTGATCCTGTGGGCAAAGACAGTTTGTGGATCAGAGGGGTCAAAGGAAATCAGTGATAGGTGATCCTGTGGGCAAAAACAGTTTGTGGATCAGAGGGGTCAAAGGAAATCAGTGATAGGCGGTCCTGTGGGCAAAAACAGTTTGTGGATCAGAGGGGTCAAAGGAAATCAGTGATAGGCGATCCTGTGGGCAAAAACAGTTTGTGGATCAGAGGGGTCAAAGGAAATCAGTGATAGGTGATCCTGTGGGCAAAAACAGTTTGTGGATCAGAGGGGTCAAAGGAAATCAGTGATAGGCGATCCTGTGGGCAAAAACAGTTTGTGGATCAGAGGGGTCAAAGGAAATCAGTGATAGGCGATCTTGTGGGCAAAAACAGTTTGTGGATCAGAGGGGTCAAAGGAAATCAGTGATAGGCGATCCTGTGGGCAAAAACAGTTTGTGGATCAGAGGGGTCAAAGGAAATCAGTGATAGGCGATCCTGTGGGCAAAAACAGTTTGTGGATCAGAGGGGTCAAAGGAAATCAGTGATAGGCGATCCTGTGGGCAAAAACAGTTTATGGATCAGAGGGGTCAAAGGAAATCAGTGATAGGTGATCCTGTGGACAAAGACAGTTTGTGGATCAGAGGGGTCAAAGGAAATCAGTGATAGGCGATCCTGTGGACAAAGACAGTTTGTGGATCAGAGGGGTCAAAGGAAATCAGTGATAGGCGGTCCTGTGGACAAAGACAGTTTGTGGATCAGAGGGGTCAAAGGAAATCAGTGATAGGCGGTCCTGTGGGCAAAAACAGTTTGTGGATCAGAGGGGTCAAAGGAAATCAGTGATAGGCGATCCTGTGGGCAAAAACAGTTTGTGGATCAGAGGGGTCAAAGGAAATCAGTGATAGGTGATCCTGTGGACAAAGACAGTTTGTGGATCAGAGGGGTCAAAGGAAATCAGTGATAGGCGATCCTGTGGACAAAGACAGTTTGTGGATCAGAGGGGTCAAAGGAAATCAGTGATAGGCGGTCCTGTGGACAAAGACAGTTTGTGGATCAGAGGGGTCAAAGGAAATCAGTGATAGGCGATCCTGTGGGCAAAAACAGTTTGTGGATCAGAGGGGTCAAAGGAAATCAGTGATAGGCGATCCTGTGGGCAAAAATAGTTTGTGGATCAGAGGGGTCAAAGGAAATCAGTGATAGGCGATCCTGTGGACAAAGACAGTTTGTGGATCAGAGGGGTCAAAGGAAATCAGTGATAGGCGGTCCTGTGGACAAAGACAGTTTGTGGATCAGAGGGGTCAAAGGAAATCAGTGATAGGCGATCCTGTGGGCAAAAACAGTTTGTGGATCAGAGGGGTCAAAGGAAATCAGTGATAGGCGATCCTGTGGGCAAAAACAGTTTGTGGATCAGAGGGGTCAAAGGAAATCAGTGATAGGCGATCCTGTGGGCAAAAACAGTTTGTGGATCAGAGGGGTCAAAGGAAATCAGTGATAGGCGATCCTGTGGGCAAAAACAGTTTGTGGATCAGAGGGGTCAAAGGAAATCAGTGATAGGCGATCCTGTGGGCAAAAACAGTTTGTGGATCAGAGGGGTCAAAGGAAATCAGTGATAGGCGATCCTGTGGGCAAAAATAGTTTGTGGATCAGAGGGGTCAAAGGAAATCAGTGATAGGCGATCCTGTGGGCAAAAACAGTTTGTGGATCAGAGGGGTCAAAGGAAATCAGTGATAGGCGATCCTGTGGGCAAAAACAGTTTGTGGATCAGAGGGGTCAAAGGAAATCAGTGATAGGCGATCCTGTGGGCAAAAACAGTTTGTGGATCAGAGGGGTCAAAGGAAATCAGTGATAGGTGATCCTGTGGGCAAAAACAGTTTGTGGATCAGAGGGGTCAAAGGAAATCAGTGATAGGCGATCCTGTGGGCAAAAACAGTTTGTGGATCAGAGGGGTCAAAGGAAATCAGTGATAGGCGATCCTGTGGGCAAAAACAGTTTGTGGATCAGAGGGGTCAAAGGAAATCAGTGATAGGCGATCCTGTGGGCAAAAACAGTTTGTGGATCAGAGGGGTCAAAGGAAATCAGTGATAGGCGATCCTGTGGGCAAAAACAGTTTGTGGATCAGAGGGGTCAAAGGAAATCAGTGATAGGCGATCCTGTGGGCAAAAACAGTTTGTGGATCAGAGGGGTCAAAGGAAATCAGTGATAGGCGATCCTGTGGGCAAAGACAGTTTGTGGATCAGAGGGGTCAAAGGAAATCAGTGATAGGCGATCCTGTGGACAAAGACAGTTTGTGGATCAGAGGGGTCAAAGGAAATCAGTGATAGGCGGTCCTGTGGGCAAAAACAGTTTGTGGATCAGAGGGGTCAAAGGAAATCAGTGATAGGCGATCCTGTGGGCAAAAACAGTTTGTGGATCAGAGGGGTCAAAGGAAATCAGTGGTAGGCGATCCTGTGGGCAAAAACAGTTTGTGGATCAGAGGGGTCAAAGGAAATCAGTGATAGGTGATCCTGTGGGCAAAGACAGTTTGTGGATCAGAGGGGTCAAAGGAAATCAGTGATAGGTGATCCTGTGGGCAAAAACAGTTTGTGGATCAGAGGGGTCAAAGGAAATCAGTGATAGGCGGTCCTGTGGGCAAAAACAGTTTGTGGATCAGAGGGGTCAAAGGAAATCAGTGATAGGCGATCCTGTGGGCAAAGACAGTTTGTGGATCAGAGGGGTCAAAGGAAATCAGTGATAGGTGATCCTGTGGGCAAAAACAGTTTGTGGATCAGAGGGGTCAAAGGAAATCAGTGATAGGCGATCCTGTGGGCAAAAACAGTTTGTGGATCAGAGGGGTCAAAGGAAATCAGTGATAGGCGATCTTGTGGGCAAAAACAGTTTGTGGATCAGAGGGGTCAAAGGAAATCAGTGATAGGCGATCCTGTGGGCAAAAACAGTTTCTGGATCAGAGGGGTCAAAGGAAATCAGTGATAGGCGATCCTGTGGGCAAAAACAGTTTCTGGATCAGAGGGGTCAAAGGAAATCAGTGATAGGCGATCCTGTGGGCAAAAACAGTTTGTGGATCAGAGGGGTCAAAGGAAATTGGTGAGAATCCTGCAAGTGAACAGATGGGCCACAGCCTGACAAATTGAACGTTGGTGTGCAGAAGGTCATCTCTGAACGCACCACGTATCAGAACTTGTTGCGAATGGGCTACAACAGCCGCCGATCATGAGGAGGTTCCTTTTGCATCATGCTGATGGAAGGATCAGAATTTGATGCAAGACATGAGGCCATGGAGCCATCTTGTCTGGTGTTAACAATACAAGCCGGTGGCGGCGGTGTGATGGTGTGGGGAATGTTTCCTGGCACACATTAGGCTCTCTGATACCCATCGAAGGAATCTGAACGCCATGGCGCATTTGAACATTATTTCTGACCAAGTTCATCTCTTCATGGCTACAGTTCTCAATGGATGGACCTCAATAATTTTCCTCAATGGGATTGACACGTTCAACATGATCATGCACCTGCTCACAAGACACATCATCACTGAAATGGTTCCAGAAACATGCCTACGACTTTTCCTTGCTTCATTGGCCTGCACAATCCCCAGATCTAACCCTATCGAGCAACTTTGGGATGAGGTGGTAAGAGCTGTTCGCACGAGACCGTGCTGCCGTCCAATTTGCAGCAATTGCGCGAAAAAATCAGTTCCTCATGGTACAATATTTCTGTATAACGCATCCAGCATCTTGGAAGTTCCATGCCCTGACGAATTAGGACTGTTCTGAAGTCCAAAGGTGCCACAACTCGCTACTTGGTAGGGTTGGATTGGGTTGTTTTACCTCTGAGCGGCACTTTTTTGCACACCATGGGCTAAATGGCCAGGTCACATGGACTCCAAAGGCTCAGAGAAGGTTTGGGGAGGGGACCCACTGGAACAGCTATTGGAAGACAGATGGTAGCCTCCCGTCAAGGCCATACAGCGTGTTCTTTAACGTGCACAGGGTATGGCTCTCCCGCACACGGGGCCACGGCTTAACGTCCCATCCGACGGACGGCGGCCTTTCCAAGCCCATCGGTGTCCCCTACTGACCGTGGGCAGGGCGAGGAATTTTGCGGAGATAAATCTCAACGCTGACCCAGCTGGGACTCGAACCTGGGAATTACATATTACGAGTCTGGCGGGCTACCGACTGAGCCACCCCACCCCCGCCTTGGTAGGTGTACCTAATAAACTGGCATCTCAGTGTACACAGAAAGAAATAGTGGTAGTACTAATTTTTTATTCCCCTTTCATAGACATGGTATACATTTCATATAAAGTTACAGTCTACTTATCTTATTCTTTAAATAAGCATACATCTAATTTGGGGAATATTGAAATATCCAGAAGAGTTAAAAAACGCGTATGTGGGCTTAAACAATTTGGTAGAGTAACTTGCTCGGTCTGTTTGGGCCTCCGTAGCCCATGGCTGCTTGATGATGATGATGATTAAGAATTTAAAGGAAAGCTGCTATTTTAATACAAAATACTAGAGATCTGTTATCGTTGTTTATCCACTTATCAACAAAACACATTCCGTCTTAAAAAGTAAAATTACGATGAAAAGATAAAAAAAAGGCAAGAAGTACAAGCTGTTGTACCTATAACACCTCTCATAAATAGTATATATATTATAATATTATATTTGATAATATAATATTATATAAATAATATATATATATATAATTATATTTGATAATTAAATATTAATTGATATATATTTATATAAATATATATCAATAAATATATAACTTGAAGATCATTAATTCAATTTTTTATTTTTTTAATTTCTATTTAAAAGAATAAAAGTTTGCTGTTAATCTTTAAAATGTCCCTGAAAATAATTGAATGTTTTTGATCCTAAAAATAGGTTAAGTGTGGAGCAAACGGACACTTTGAAAGAATATCAGCGCTATGTAGCGGGAGAATTCGTAAGCTATGGGAGCACATGGTGGTGTATAGTATGTGACGTAATTCGTTCATGAAGCTAACCTTTATCCAACATAATCGGGATTTTTCCAGTCCATCGAGTTTTGAAAATTTTTCAGGTATGAATTTGCCTAAACGATATTGCTTCCTGCAAAGCATATGATTTATAAAATTAGCTATAAGTAATATATTTTTGAAGATCTCCGTGCTTCGTCACAAATAATTTTGAACATTAGGAATATGAAAAGTGCTTTGAATTGAATATCCTCTGCCATCTATTAGCATTTATGGGAACTTTTTAAAACCCTTTGCAAGTAGGGGAAGATGAAGAGTTTCTTCTGGGGGCAAACGGATTCTACGAAATTTTATGCCTTCTTATGGTTAAATGAACCAATTAAAGTGTTTTGAAATATATTCAAATTTTAAATATTTAAAGTTTAAATATATTTTCTTGCCCACTCTAATAGGGTAAACGGGACATCACTTATAGTAAAAAATAAAATCGGTATTAATCTAAGATACTCAAATTGCAAAACATTTTATTTCTGATTTCAGTTTGCAATATGTTAGAATTTAAAAACAATAATAAGTTGAAATTAAAATGCAAATTAAATTGTGGTTAATTTGTTATTTTTCTTTATGGTGTTCATTTGCCCACCTTTACACTATAATTTTTATTTCTGTGCAATGCTTTTTTTAGCGAAGTTTACGTAGTACAATGGTTTTTTTAGGAAGAGGTAAAATAAAATTTATGTGCCCAGCAATTCTTACACTATAACTTTTATTTCTAATGTCACTTTTAATCCATATTTTTTAAGATATAAAACGTTATTGTATATGTACCATTTTAACTAAAGAAGTGTACGCAATTCATTATAAAATTGCGTAACACCAGGGCCTGCTCAAGGGGGAGTGGCAAGGGCGCCAAGGAGGCCCCCCACCCTCCCCTTTAAGAATGCCAGTAAGCGTGATCGAGAAAAAAAAAACATTGAACTTATTTACATTTCATGTCTTTCTCAAGAAATGTTTTTTGGGGCGGGGGTGGCTCAGTCGGTAGCGCGCCAGGCTCGTAATCTGTAGTTCCCAGGTTCGAGTCCCAGCTGGGTCAGCGTTGAGATTTATCTCCGCAAAATTCCCCGCCTTGCCCACGGTCAGTAGGGGACACCGATGGGCTTGGAAAGGCCGCCGTCCGTCGGATGGGACGTTAAGCCGTGGCCCCGTGTGCGGGAGAGCCATACCCTGTGCACGTTAAAGAACACGCTGGATGGCCTTGACGGGAGGTTACCATCAGTCTTCCAACAGCTGTTCCAGTGGGTCCCCTCCCCCAACCTTCTCTGAGCCTTCGGGGTCCATGTGACCTGGCCATTTAGCCCATGGTGTGCAAAAAAGTGCCGCTCAGAGGTAGAACAATCCAACCCAACCCAAGAAATGTTTTAAAGACTTCTAAAATGATGAAATGTTATACTGCAAAGGAAATCCAGTCTCTGGCCACCATTTTTATGTTTTTCCGGCCCTCACTGAGCTTCTTGCCCTCCCCTCCCCTCTGTATTTTTTTCTAGATCCCGGTGTCCCTAAGACTATCATATTTTCTTCGTCTGAAAATGCCCAGATGGATCATTTAATTCCTGCACTGCCGTCGCTAACAATTACTAGCTTTTCGTACGAGTTAATTCATGATATGTAGCAACACAGCGACTCTTTAAAATCACGGAGCAGTGTGTGAAAGTTGAAACGCGTTGCGATACGGTCAAAAGTAACAGTAGAACAATAAAAAGTCATTTTGGAAAGGGGTTCTTTTTTGTGTCTGATTGTTTTGTAGGCTATGGCTGATATGGAAACTGAGCAGCGATATGTGAAAGGTTATTGTGTTCGGCGAGGCTTAAGTAGTGCACAGACAGTCGCAGCATTGACTCCCCGCCCTGCCCACGGTCAGTAGGGGACACCGATGGGCTGGGAAAGGCCGCCGTCCGTCGGATGGGACATTAAGCCGTGGCCCCGTGTGCGGGAGAGCCATACCCTGTGCACGTTAAAGAACAAGCTGGATGGCCTTGACGGGAGACTACCATCTGTCTCCCAACAGCTGTTCCAGTGGGTCCCCTTCCCCAACCTTCTCTGAGCCTTCGGGGTCCATGTGACCTGGCCATTTAGCCCATGGTGTTAAAAAAAGTGCCGCTCAGAGGTAAAACAACCCAAACCCAACGCAGAAATGACTCAAGTTCAGGGCTGGATCTAGGGTGAGGTTGGGCTGCAAGGGTGGCATGCCCCTCCCCCATTTCAGCATGCTAGTAAGGGTAATAGAGGCAAAAAATTATTTAACATATTCATATTTCATGCTTTTTTTTGACTCGATTGTGCTTCTTCCCCTCCCCCGTTTTATACTTTTCTGGCTCGATTTTGTTTCGTTCCATCCCCTCGAGTGTTTTCTAGATCTGGGACAGCTCAAGTCTATGAAGAACGGTGCTTGAAAAACGAATGGCGATTTTCGAGTAGCACGAACGACGCTTCACAGACAGGCGAGTGACTCGAGTGTGTGGAGCAGATGACTCGAGTGTATGGAGAACAGTGCTTGGCCAACCAAGCACTGTTCTCCATACACTCGAGTCATTTCTTCGACTGTCTGTCGACCTCGCTGAACACATTAACGTACGTATCATATATCGCAGCTCAGTTTCCAGATCAGAAAATTCAAAAGAATACCTTTCAAAAGCGATAAAGACTTAACTGTTGACTGTTCTACTGATACTTGAGACCGTAGAGCAATGTGTTTCAGCTTGCACTCACTACTTCTTGCCCTTGAAGAGATTGAATTAATTCCTACGAAAAGCTGCTAATTGTTGGCGACGGCAGTTCATGAATTGAATGGTCCACAGTGGCGTCTTGTGAGCTTCTAAACAGGATGGGTTGTTTTACCTCTGAACGGCACTTTTTTGCACACCATGGGCCAGGTCACATGGACCCCCGAAGGCTCAGAGAAGGTTGGGGGAGGGGACCCACTGGAACAGCTATTGGAAAACAGATGGTAGCCTCCCGTCAAGGCCATCCAGCGTGTTCTTTAACGTGCACAGGGTATGGCTCTCTTGCACACGGGGCCACAGCTTAACGTCCCATCCAACGGACGGCGGCCTATTCCAAGCCCATCGGTGTCCCCTACTGACCGTGGGCAGAGCGGGGAATTATTGCGGAGATAAATCTCAACGCTGACCCAGCTGGGACTCGAACCTGGGAACTAAAGATTACGAGCCTGACGCGCTACCGACTGAGCCATCCCCGCTCCTTCTAAACAAGTGGGGGCCAGTGTACTATTGAGTGAACGAATTCGCAGGGACGGAGGGAATGTTTTCTAGTAATGCCCCAGACTCATAATCTGATATTCTCTGGTATAAGCCCCAACTGTGGATGCGTTGTGATTTTCTTTGCTAATTCTCACTCTGACTTTGGTTAAAACGGAAACGCCGATGAACTTGGTAAGTTTTATATATATCACATAAAATGTTTACGAATAAAATTTTCTTTTTCAGGAATTTGGGTTCTCTCTAATAGGATTATTCTGATATCACAACGCAACTCTTTTTCACACTCAAGAAAAAAATAAAACCTACTGAAAAACTACTACTAAATAATCCAAACAGAGCTAACGCAAATTGTTGAACAAGACACTTTCATTCTGCTCTTAAAATAACCCGAGATGAGTAATCCAATCAACAAGCCTTTAAAAAAAATTTCATTACCTATTTATATTAAACTGTTGCAAAGAATAAATGCTCTTGTAAGTCCCTACAGATAAACAACGTAAATTTATAGAATCAGTGTCGGAACAGATATCTCTCTTCCGGGGCAAAAATCCTAAATAATAAAAAAATGCCCCCCCCCTTCCCCCAGTCAATGATTATGGATTTACGGACTAATAAAATTCTACAATGGTGAGTATATATACCAACCGAGAAACCTGTAATATATATGAAGAAAAAAACAACAACCATATAATGAAATAGGAATCTCAAAAGTAACATCACAAAAATAATTATTAAATATGTGATTTTTTATATAGATTCTATATATATTTAATTAGAAACAAATTTGTAAGACTCCTAACATATGACAGATAACTAAAAAAATTTAAAAGACATAAGTTTTTAAGTAATTAATGTTTCCTAAAAAGAATGCTGTGGTTCAAGTTGCCTTATGGCACTGTACAGAATACCATTAACTACATCTCTCTGTACCTTAGAGATCTATATAACTACATAATACTGTGAGCATCATATCCATGCGACTATACCAACTCATATCCCAGCGACACACACACACATCAACATACTTCACATTAGATTATAGTATCTATCTCGATAGAGTTCGTTACAAAAACTCTATATAATATATATTCTATAGAAGTACTTTATCAATGTTTATCTCTTTTGAGTATGCCTATTTATCACAATTCGTACCAGAAGTATGAAAATACCAGTAAACTACTCTAAAGACTCACCAAAATAAAAGAACTAAAAAAAAAGAACTTATATGCAGAATCAACCAATACACGATGCAAACTCGAAGGAACATTCTATTTGTGTTGTGAATTTTTTTTAAAGTAATGAATGAATTTTTATTAGAAAAAATTAGTTACAAATGTAATTTAGAACAGTAACACACAGTATTAGGTAGCTGCTACCTATTGTATTAATTCCATAAACAATTATGAGGTAAATTTATATTCCAAAAAATCGAGTTGGGTTGTTTTACCTCTGAGCGGCACTTTTTTGCACACCATGGGCTAAATGGCCAGGTCACAAGGACCCCGAAAGCTCAGAGAAGGTTGGGGAAGGGGACCCACTGGAACAGCTGTTGGGAGACAGATGGTAGCCTCCCGTCAAGGCCATCCAGCGTGTTCTTTAACGTGCACAGGGTATGGCTCTCCCGCACACGGGGCCACGGCTTAACGTCCCATCCGACGGACGGCGGCCTTTCCAAGCCCATCGGTGTCCCCTACTGACCGTGGGCAGGGCGGGGAATTTTGCGGAGATAAATCTCAACGCTGACCCAGCTGGGACTCGAACCTGGGAACTACAGATTACGAGCCTGGCGCGCTACCGACTGAGCCACCCCCGCCCCCCAAAAAATCGAACAACCATTACAAATTATAGCCTTTATACAATACGTTAGATCAAAAAGAATAATATTTCGTTACTTCTCTGTTTTTAGAAAAAAAGAATAGTAATCGCAAATTTCAACTTTAATTTTTCTTCCAATGTTTTTAGTCTATATAGCGCTGTCCAACTAGCGAACAAAAATCAAGCGAACAAAATCAAGTTTTTACTTGTAATTTTAAATAAATATCTGTAATCCACCTTATAATTTTTTTCCAACTTATATTACTTTACTTGGTATGCAATCTTCAACTTACTCATTCTATAAAGTTTACGAAACATTCTTAAGCCGATCAGCAAACTTCTTTTAAAACCGATGCGGCGTCATCAAACAAATGTTTTTATGGCCGAGTGGTTAGCGTGCTTGGCTACTGATCTAAGGGACCTGGGTTCGAGCCCCGGGTTAAGGCATGGCTGTTATGTGTCGTTTTTCTGCTGAGGGCCTGCCATCCTCTCAGATCTTCTCTGAGAGGATGGCAGGCCCTCAGCAGGGCGGCCCTCTGTGGCATTTCTTGCCACAGAGGTGTGACAGGAGCTTAGACAGGCTCCTGTCACACCTCTGTGGCAAGCAGCTGCTTGAGGGGGTATTTATTTTATTTAGTAATAAGAAGCATCTAACGACAGCACAAATCGTTCTCACTGCTCATGCATATGGCGAAGAATCATATATGGCGTCATTTGCCAGACAAAACTAATCGCTAAAGAAAAGATCATTTTGATCTCCCCTGTGGATATTTGGTGATATAAGAATAAGACAGGTAGGTCCTATCCTATTCTTTTTTTTTGGCCAGCGAAATATTGACAAAAGAAAAAATGGCCCGCGGGCTTAGAGAAGTTGGACAGCACTGGAAGAACAAAGGCATTAATTATTTTCCAGCAAACACATGAACAAAAAAAGTAAATGAAATGCATAAAATAATTCTTATGAGTGTTTTTTGCAGTACGTTACAAATACGAAAGCAAGATACTTTGCAGAAATTATAACCAGCTAGAATATTACTAGTTTATGGGTGTAATTTTGCATTTTAATACAATTTCTCATACATTTTTTACTCAAAACATATGACATACAAAAGATTAGTGTTTACACTAAAATCTTTTTGTTATCACTATATGCATATATTAGAAATCAATCGGTGATTTCGTCACTTCTTGATTTCTAGCCCCTCATTCTGACCCCTATTTGATCTTCAATGCGACTGTGGATTTGAAATTCCTTCTCATTACTGAGTTCGTCTGCATGAAATAGCCCTATTCACCAATTTACTAGAGACTAGCTCTCTTCACTAACTCTCCAATCAAAATTTGACCTTGGACCTCGAAAGACCCATCGCATCCGAAATTTGACATCATTCCTGATATCTACACCTCCAAGGATTCCAGGCACCATTTTTTGGCCCTCTAGCACTGGTTTATCTTTATTTGACCTTTGCACTCGAAGGACCTTCTGGATACGAAATTCCGTAACAATTCCAACATCTACAACCCGAAACACCCACGACACCAGTTTTCACGTTTCTTGCTCATAGATCAAGATCTGACCTCGACATGACCTCTATTCGTCCTTGAAGAACACGTCGTAGGTCAAATTTCGGATTTTTCCCGAGCTCTACGACCCGGATTACCCCTAGGTGAAAATTTTCAGGCTCTACCATTTTGCATTGTAGCTAGAATTAAGTCAGTCAGCGAGTCATCAACCACTCACAGTCGTCTATATATGTATGAGATGCTTTTTTCCCTGTAGTACAATCAATACAGACAAAGGATTTTAAACAGTACATCAAACAGTCAATAATTTTAATTTTAAATTTGGGCCAATAGCAAAGATTCAGTATTCCCAAAAGTTAATCACCATAATTTTACTTGTTTAGGAAAATGTTCATTGTTTATGATTTTTACTTTCATTTGGCAAAGCGTTGAATAATTTTCTTGACAAATGAACGCAATGTGTCGTAGTAATATTTTTATTAATTCTGATATTTACATTGCAAAATACACAGTCGTATCAGAATAATATGACCACCAACAGAATCACAGTGTACCTGCCAGGCACGTCACAGAGAGCACATGACAAGATCGATCATACTGGGATATAAGTGGCCGGGCAGGACAGATGGGCCATAGTGCATAACGTGATCACAATGGGCAGAGGTATTGATTTGACGGACATTCAGAAAGGATTGGATTGGATTGTTTTACCTCTGAGCGGCACTTTTTTGCACACCATGGGCTAAATGGCCAGGCCACAAGGACACCGAAGGCTCAGAGAAGGTTGGGAGAGGGGACCCACTGGAACAGCTGTTGGGAGACAGATGGTAGCCTCCTGTCAAGGCCATCCAGCGTGTTCTTTAACGTGCACAGGGTATGTCTCTACCGCACACGGGGCCACGGCTTAAAGTCCCATCCGACGGACGGCGGCCTTTTCAAGCCCATCGGTGTCCCCTACTGACCGTGGGCAGGGCGGAGAAGTTTTGCGGAGATAAATCTCAATGCTGACCCAGCTGCGACTCGAACCTGGGAACTACAGTTTACGAGCCTGGCGCGATACCGACTGAGCCACCCCCGCCCCCATTCAGAAAGGAAGGATCATCGGCTACGATGTCATTGGTGCAAGCATCTCGAAAACAGCAGACTTCGTGGTCGGTTTGCGAGGTGCTGTAGTAAGGGTGTACCAAGAATGGACCGCTGGCACATCGAGTACCTCCAGACGTCATAACTGTGGAGCCCCAAAGGCCATCGACCCCAGAGGAGAACGTCGCCTCCGTCAACTGGTAAAGGACAATCGACGCGCAGCAGTGCAGCAATTGACCACTCAAATGGACGCTGGGGCACCCAGGTACGTGTCCCTGATAACAGTAGAGCGAACCCTGTTACACATGGGTCTCTGGAGTCGACGCTGCGTAAAGGCGCCCATGTTAACCAAGGTCCATTGGCAACGACGTGTGCAGTTCTTACGGGACTACCGTCATTAGACAGGGATTTGGGTTGGGTTGTTTTACCTCTGAGCGGCACCTTTTTGTACACCATGGACTAAATGGCCAGGTCCATGGACCCGAAGGCTCAGAGAAGGTTGGGGAAGGGGACCCACTGGAACAGCTGTTGGGAGACAGATGGTAACCTCCCGTCAAGGCCATCCAGCGTGTTCTTTAACGTGCACAGGGTATGGCTCTCTCGTACACGGGGCCTGGCTTAATATCCCATCCGACAGACGGAGGCCTTTCCAAGCCCATTGGTGTCCCCTACTGACCGTGGGCAGGACGGGGAATTTTTGCGGAGAGAAATCTCAATGCTGACCCAGCTGGGACTCGAACCTGGGAACTACAGATTACGAGCCTGGCGCGCTACCGACTGAGCCACCCCCGCCCCCATTAGACAGGGAAGAGTGGAAAAAGGTTACCTTCTCCGACGAATCGAGTTTTCTACTCCACAGAAGTGACGGGCGGTGGCTGATACGGCATCAGACACATGAGAACCTACACCCGGACTCGCTTGTTGATCAAGTACAGGTCGGAGATGGCAGTGTGCATGTCTGAGGGATGTTTTCCTGGTATGACCTGGGACCGCTGATATCACTGGATGGGTCCCTGAATGCCAATACTTCCCCCGAAGTGGATACCACCTTGACTTGGTGGTGGTGGTGGTGGTGGTGGGGGGGGGGGGGGGGCTTAATGGTGCCTCTGTGAAGTAGGGTAATGGTCCGTTATTTCCTCATTTGCACGATGGGATGTGGCCTTTGGTGGCAGAGCTTGTGAGGGTCTGCAGACTGGTTTGGGAGGGCCAGTCTAGTGGGCTCATTTGCTCAGGGAAGCTTTAGGTTCACAGCCCCGATGGAGGGGCTGTGGCTGAGAGTACTGCGGACTGGTGTTGGGGGGCACCGGTCCAGTGGGCTCATCGGTGCAGCCTCAGTGAATTTGGGGTACAGACTGCTTCTGGGGGGCAGCGAGTGCGTGGCACTCATGGAGAGGACGAAGTTGAAGGTTTGCAACTGGAAAAGATCCTAGGTTGACAGGCTTATCGATGGAAAAGCCTAACGAAGAGTCTCCACCCCGGGAGCCGAGTCAACGTGGTTCTATATACCATTTTTGTGGCTAATCAGGGAACAGATTAAATTTAGGTTTTGACCGATGGATGAACCTTCCTTCTATAGGATTGTTCGCCATAGGTAGCCATCGATGAGTTGTGTCCTTGTGGCAGTCTTGCCCCGGCGTAGGTAGTGGTGTTCATGGCACTCTCCCCATAGTTGGTGTGCAGCCTTAAGTTGCGGTACAACTGGGACTTGCCTTTATTTAATGTGATGTCCATCCTCGCTGACTACATGCATCCCTTCATGTCGGACGTTTGATTGGACGTTGGTAGACACCATACCTGGAACACCATACCTGGTGGTGTTGGTGTCTACCAACAGGACAATGCGCCCTACCATGTCGCTAAGGTGGTGTATGACTGGTTCCAGGAACACGACAGCGATGTCTCCGTTCTTCCTTGGTCCGGAGAAATCGTCCGACCTCAATCCCATAGAGCAGGGGTGGGCAATTGTTTTCGTATCTACACTGCGTATGCGTATTGACGTGGCCGTCCTAGTGGAAAATACGAGACGAATCTTCGGTCGCGCACGGGAAGGAAATCTCGGTTCAAGGCGGATTTTTCTGACTGTCTTGGCGGGCCACAAAAAACTCTTAGCGGGCCGAATGTGGCCCGCGGGCCGCTATTTGCCCACCCCTGCCATAGAGCACTTATGGGACCATTTGGATCGACAGGTTCGGCGTGCGGATCCACAACCACGTCATCTCTGCAACCTCTGTGCTCTGCTGGAGTCCGAATGGGCACGTGTGCCTCTGTCAACCTTTCAGGACCTCATTGCGTCCATGCCATGCCATCTCGCCGCTGTCATCCAGGCCAAGGGTGGCTATTCCCATTATTAGGTAGGTGGTCATATTATTCTGATACGACTGTGTATGTGAAGAACAGGTATTCTCTACAAGTACTCTGATTAACTTATTATTCCAATTTTGTCCAACATATTTTACTACTTGATATGCATATAGGTACGTGTCCTGTAAAATTTGAAGCTGTAAATTATTTGGTTCCATCTTAGCGTATTGTGATTATATTTTCTTAATTTTAGCATGCATCTAATCTTAATTTGCGCATATTCTAGTGGTTTTATTATAATTGCATGAGTTACTTCCCAAGATATTAGTCCGTAAAGTAAGTAAGATTTTACCCAGCATTATAAATTAATTTTAAAGTATGTAAATCTGTGAAATTCCTTATGAAAGAAAATTTTGATATTGCACTATTAATTTTATTTACTAAGTAATTTAAGTGGATTTTCCAAATTAATTTTCTATCGAATCGAACCCCAAGGTAATTATAAGTTTCCGCTCCTTCTATTATTTCACACGAACATTCTGAATCTAAATCATTTGTCTTGTGGAAAATAAAATGGTTTTTTGCAAAAAATCTCCTCCCTATTTTACCTCAGTCTGAAATACATATATTTATTTTTAGTTATATTAAAATGTAACCTTGTCCCATCAAACCACTTTCGTAATTGCCTAAGATTCTTACTTATGATTTGTTGATATTACTTACAGAATAGATCAAAGCAGTATCATCAGCAAAGACTACCAAATGCACCATTGTACTCGTAATTACCAAAGTCCTTTATATATACTAAGAAAAGTAGTGGTCATAAGACCGATCTCTCTGGTACTCCATATTCAATTGGTAACCTTACCACTCATAATATTACCTCACCATTTGTTTCCTATCTTCTACATAGCATTTTAACCAAGAAAATATTTCGCCTCTTATTACCGATCTAAACTGATCGGTAATTAAATTTTTTCAATAAGTCATGTGAAACGGAACCAAAAGTTTTTCGTATGTCTAAAAATAGCGCAATTGTTTTCTGATATGTGCCCCTATTTTTATATATTTCTGAAGTTAAATTCAGAATGGCGTCCTTCGTTCCCCCCCCCCCACCTCCCTTCCTCAAAAGGAATTCATTGGATGAAAAGTATCTGATAGAATCCCAAAATATCAAAAGTAATTGAAAAGTATGCGACCGAAAAAATGCAACATTTTTTCGGTCGCATACTTTTCAATTACTTTTGATAAAGCTATCAGCAACTAAATAGGGCGATAATTTTCTAACATAGTTTGATTTCTTTTTTCGTAAACTGCAGCAGAAATGGCAGTCTTCAGACCTTTAGGAAAATCTTCATCTGGAGGTGATTTATTTATGAGTAACACATAATTGTCTTAATTTCCTCATACACATTCTTAACGACACAAGCCGAAATGCCATCTATACTAGCAGCTTTACTAATATCAGGTTCTCTTACTTTGTCGTCAATTTCGTACTCATGAACATAAGACATAAAAAAAGGAATATATTTTAATGTTTATATTTCGTAAAAAAAAGCTTATGTCATTTGACTGATGCGACTCTTGTAATCTCTCCACTATTTTTGTAAAATATTCATTAAACTTGTTGAAAAATGCACTTGCATTTTCCTCTAATATAATTGTACCCTTTGTCATTGGGTGGGGGTGTCTCAGTCGGTAGCGCGCCAGGCTCGTAATCTATAGTTCCCAGGTTCGAGTCCCAGCTGGGTCAGCGTTGAGATTTATCTCCGCAAAATTCCCTGCGCACGGTCAGTAAGGGGACACCGATGGGCTTGGAAAGCCGCCGTCCGTCGGATGGGACGTTAAGCCGTGGCCCTGTGTGCGGGAGAGCCATACCCTGTGCACGTTAAAGAACACGCTGGATGGCCTTGACGGGAGGCTGCCATCTGTCTCCCAACAGCTGTTCAAGTGGGTCCCCTCCCCCAACCTTCTCTGAGCCTTCGGGGTCCATGTGACCTGGCCATTTAGCCCATGGTGTGCAAAAAAGTGCCGCTCAGAGGTAAAACAACCCAACAACCCTTTGTCATTCATTATACTTTTTGGAATAACCACCCTTCTAGGGTCCTTTCCATACATTTCATTTATAGTAACACTGTTCTTTTTATTATTTTTTAAAATGAACGAAGGACAGAGATAACACGTAAGCTTTCGACTTATGTTGGTTTCTCGTACACTATACAAACACTTAACGAAGAACACGACACTTACACAAAGACATGCCGGCTGGAATATTCCAATGCCTACGTCATAATCATCATAATACGCTAAGATGGAAATTTTACAGCTTCAAAAACTACATGCATATCAAGTAACAAAATATGTCAGATAAAATTGGAATAATAAGATAATCAGAGCACCTATAAAGAATAACTGTTCTTCACATATTTTGAAATTGTAAATATCAGAGTTAATAAAAATATTACTCCCACACATTACGCTCATTTACCAAGGAAATTATTCAGCGCTATGCCAAATGAAAGTAAAATCATAAACAATGAGCAGCATTTTCTTAAACAAGTAAAATTATAATTTTTAACTTTTGGGTATAAAATTATTAGCTATTATAGATTGCAGTTTTTCGATTTTTATTTATATTAGTTAGCTTTGTTATTCCATGTACAATGATTCCATAATTCAATATTAATTTCCAATTTGCTTTGTAAAACAATACACAGGTTTCCATATCTATTTGTAAAATAATAAACAGTCTTTCATATCGATTTGCATTTTGATTTGTAAAATAATACACAGGTTTCTATATCGATTTGTAAAATGATACTCAGGTTTCCATACCGATTTATAAAATAATACACAGGTTTCCATGTGAATTCTCTTATTGATTTGCAAACTAATACACTGATTCCCATATTTAGAAGAGATTTCCATTTGCCTCTTAAAAAAAAAAAGTTGTTTCCCCCTTGGTGTCCTAGAAGACAAAATGTAACGCAAATGCAAACCTCTTAACTACAACGCTTTACCACTTAAATTTCAAATTTATAGCGTTGATTTAAAGTTTTGCCGTTTTCAAATATAAAGACTTCTTTGTGAAATTACGAAAATGTGACCTGAAATACCGAAAAAAGAGGAAAACATTTATTTATCTTTAAAATCAAAACGGAAATGAAAACGTAAATTCGAATGACAGCAGACGGGCAAACAGACGACAAAATATAAACCGTAGCTCGTGTTTTTTAAAACGACCTGAAAAAAGATCAAATAACACAATTGTGTTTGCAATGAGACTAAAAACAGAAACATTTGCATCACTTACTTAAGTTATTTGGTTTTTTTTTCGATGAGTAAAATAGAAGTTTTAGAAAATTGGCTAAGAGAGAAAAAGCGAAATAAGAAACCTGCATTGGTAAGAAGAAAAAAAAGTTGGCTGAAACGAAATTTATTATTTGCTTCTCGGTGAGTGAAAACACGACTTGAACGACGACAGAAGAAAGCGCCGACAATCCTCTCTTTCAGGGTAAAGTGCTAGAAACGTAAATGAAAGGTCTTCTTAGTTAACGTTGTTCGAGGCTCTTCCTTCGTGGAGAGGAAACCCTTCCGATGCACTGACACCTCTGGGAAACCCTTCCACTCCCGCCATTTGCATATCAGAAGTAATGAAATACAAATGAATTCGGAAGAGCTCCGAGAGAAAATTTTGGTTTAAGCAAAGTTTCAAAAGGAGATGAAGAGAGAGAAAAAAGAAGGAGGAAGATGCTTTCCTGAAGAGAAGGAGGAGGAAGAGAGAGATGTAGGAAAGAAGAGGAGGAAGAAGAGAGATAAGTAAAAAAAAAAGTGCAGAACTGGGAGGATCCGAATTTACTTTCTCCTCTCCTCTGGTGTCACGGGTGACTACATGTCTGCGTCCCCTCCCTCTTCTCCGATAGGCAACATCTGTCACCATGCGAGACAGAGACGGGGAAGCGTTTCTAACCGTGGTGGGGTGAGCGTGAGGGCCGTGACACGGCGCACTCTTTATGGCTCTTCCCACGAGGGCTTCGTCACGGAGCGGAGAGACGGCGGAGTCTTATCGCCGCTCAGTCTGGCCAAACTCCGTCGGTATCGTCGGCCGTAACTAACTTAGGTTTGGTCTTCTGCGCCTCATCCCAGCGAGATGCGGTGCAATGGGATGCCGACTTAATCAGGTTTGGGTGTCGGAACTGGCTCGCGCTAAGCGAATAAAAAAGGCTGCCGGTTGGTTTCTTTCCCCCCAATCTTTTTCTCTGGGAGGAAAAAGAAGATTTTTATCTGTCTCCTTGCCGTCACATCTACCTGTTATTATCTATTACATGCCACTTCTACTTTTGGTCTCTTTCTTCTTTTTATTTCTTTTTCTTATTTTAAGTTTGGAAAATTGATTAAAAAAATAAAAAGTAGATAAGAAAGAATTAAACAAAAGGAGTATTACTTGAGAGACTTTGATTAATTGAATAAGAAATTTAATTTAGTTTTGTTTAAATTGAATAAGAAATTTAATTAGCTTTCGTTTAAGTTGTATAAAAAATTTAATTGGGTTTGGTTTAAATTGAACAAGAAATTTAATTGACTTTGGTTTAATTTGACTACGTAAATCTTTAAATACATTAAGCAAAATTTGAAAGCGTCGACGAAATCCTTTTCACCAGAGAAAATTAATTAAAAAGAAGGAACTCGAATTAGAAAAATATGCATTGTTGTAATGTCGAAGCATGAATGGCAACTCAGGATACTATGAGACTGCAGAGTTAATGTTTTCTCAATTATCACAGATCATAGATCAGTTATCAGTCAGTCAACTTATGCTATTCAGAACTGTCAAACCATCAACTGCGCAGTCTCATAGTCTCCGCTTTTGCAGATTATGCTACCACACTGGACTTCAGGTGACCAGTAATATCGCGCTCATCACTGAAGATGTCGGGGTCCGGGTTCGAATCCTTGTTGTTGGCACAATCATGTGTTATCATTCATAACTTGCACATAAGGGACCATAAATTAAGGAACAATTCTATGTTATATCAGTGGGGAGTTAAAGTCGATGCTATATAACTTCTAAAATAAGTTTTTTTTGTTTTGAAAAATGTGATTGCAGATAAAGATCTCAATCAAATAAATCAATATTTCGATTTTCAATAATATTCGTTCAGTATTTAATGAGTTATGGAGTTTGAATATTTAGCGATAACAATGCCAGCCAGAAAAATTGACTTCAGAAGTTAATTCAAACTTAGTAGTAATAAGTATTGTATCAAAGTGTTTAATAAAATAAGTTTGCATTTTTAGAAGTTTGGGTAAAGAATTCTTTCACTATTCTTCAGTTTTGTATGAGTTTTTTAAGATTGGAATTGCTGTTGTTAAATATTCAAACTTATGTAACTCATTAAATACTGAACGAATATTGTTCAGAATCGAGATATTGATATACACTGCACGACATTGAAATTGCCCTACCCAGGATTGAGAGTATAGGAGTGAAATGTAACACACATAGCAATAACCGTGAACGGCAATAAGGCAGAGACAAGGCGTGGCATTGAGTCATACAGTCGACGGATATGCTCCTGAGGAATTGCACACCAAGCAGCGTTGACTTGCTCTCATAATTCATTGAGATTCTGCGCCGGCCGGTGAGACGTTAGTGAGATTGCACATGTGGTCCCACAGATTTTCTATTGGGGAGAAAACTGGAGATCGTGCTGGTCATGGCAATACTTTAACATGTTGCGAACATTGTCTGGAGACCTAGCAGTGTGTATACGGGCATTGTCATGCTGGAAAATGGGCTGCTGCATGCCTCCCAGGAACGGTAAGAAAACGGGCTTCAGAACCTCGCTAACATATCATACAGCTGTCAGTGTTTCTGTGATGCCAACAAGAGATGACCTGAAAAAAAAAAACTCATTTTAGAATTAAGAGAGAGACGATGTCACTCTGAAGTTAACATCGATCGGGGCGGGGGTGGCTCAGTCGGTATTGCGCCAGGCTCGTAATCTGTAGTTCCCAGGTTCGAGTCCCAGCTGGGTCAGCGTTGAGATTTATCTCCGCAAAATTCCCGCCATGCCCATGGTCAGTAGGGGACACCGATGGGCTTGGAAAGGCCGCCGTCCGTCGGATGGGACGTTAAGCCGTGGCCACGTGTGCGGGAGAGCCATACCCTGTGCACGTTAAAGAACACGCTGGATGGCCTTGACGGGAGGCTACCATCTGTCTCCCAACAGCTGTTCCAGTGGGTCCCCTCCCCCAACCTTCTCTGAGCCTTCGGGGTCAATGTGACCTGGCCATTTAGCCCATGGTGTGCAAAAAAGTGCCGCTCAGAGGTAAAACAACCCAACCCTGAAAAAAAATCTTATTTTAGAATTAAGGACGATATCACTCTGAAGTTAACATCGATCAATTTTATAGGGGAAATTTTGCTGAGCCGGGTGGTGTACGAAACCACGACTTCTTGATAACATGTCAGGTGCTATGGACCACTGAGCTACCGGCCGGTGATCAAGATCTCCTCTAATTGATGCTATGCACTTTCTACCAGCAGTACACAATTCTCCGTGTCTCATGGAGGTATTTCTCCTAGTTACTCTCAGCCTCAAGAAACAGTTACAAGCATGTCGTGGAAGATGGCAAGTATATTCTGAGTATACAGTTGTTTAGATTGAAGATATATTTTCGAGGTATTTATTCATATATTAAGGTAGATATCACTCTGAAATTAAAGTCGCCAATTTTAGAGGAAAAATTGTCTTGAGTCGTTAATTTTGAGCCATTTAATTTTGAAATAAGTTTAAAATCCTGAACCGTGAATAATACTTCTCGCTTCTTTAGCATTCATTTGTTTTTCTACCAAACAATTAACTACTCCAGTATCAAGATAAATTTATATTACGTATCCCACCCGGCTCAAGGCAATTTTTTCTCTAAAACTGAAACGACGTTAAATTTAGTGTGATATCTTCCTTAATATATTGTTGTTTGGGTTGTTTTACCTCTGAGCGGCACTTTTTTGCACACCATGGGCTAAATGGCCAGGTCACATGGACCCCGAAGGCTCAGAGAAGGTTGGGGGAGGGGACCCACTGGAACAGCTGTTGGGAGACAGATGGTAGCCTCCCGTCAAGGCCATTCAGCGTGTTCTTTAACGTGCACAGGGTATGGCTCTCTCGCACACGGGGCCGCGGCTTAACGTCCCATCCGACGGACGGCGGCCTTTCCAAGCCCATCGGTGTCCCCTACTGACCGTGGGCAGGGCGGGGAATTTTGCGGAGATAAATCTCAACGCTGACCCAGCTGGGACTCGAACCTGGGAACTACAGATTACGAGCCTGGCGCGCTACCGGCTGAGCCACCCCGCCCCCTAATATATTGTTATGAGTTTCAATAGGAAATTCTCGTGCATGAGTTCAAAAGAATATTTATTGACAAAACTTTATAAATGAACTAATTTATTACAAAAGTATGAATAAAAATACGAATATAAAATAAATTCAACTAACACAAATCTTTATTTTCATCAGTATGAAACTTAATCACTATTATTACAAGTAATCGTTTCTTTAGAATTCTTACAGTACATAAAATAAGACTTTTTACAATATTCAATAAATGACACAATCATATTCGCGAATAAACTTGTAAGCTACCAAGAATAATCTTACCAATTCTTTAAACAAACCAAAAATAACCACGCATTAAATAATTTTCTTCCAGAATTTCACCCATCAAGTACTCTAAAACTGTAGCTAACTCTACTGGACTTTCAGAACCAATTCTTCTCAGGCGTTGATCACCACGCATCAGACGATGAACTCTTCCTACAGAGAAGTTGAACTCAGCTCTACTTGCTCGACTAACATTTCTCGTCCTTGGTCTAATCTCAAAATATCATGAGAAACTTTCCTAACATCAACTTTATGCTAATTCACTTAGTTCAAAAGAAATATACACATTCTAACACTACCAATTTCTTTTTTTCTCTTCTAACGTCGTTAGAGTTCGAGTTATCATTGTTCTAGTCAACTATGATCTAAAAAACACGCCAGTGTCAAAATGATGCAATGCATCACGGTTTCATTGTTGTTCGTTCGTCTGTCGTAAAAATATGAATAAATACGTCGAAAATATCTCTTCAATATAAACTTATTTTAGAAGTTAAAGAGCTTCGATTTTAGCTTCCCATTGACATAACCTAAGGTTGTTATAATATGCAATTATAATTCCTATTTTTTGCATTTCACGATAACGAACTTATATTGCAACGACTATATATTAATCTCCCTCACCACCTCTAAATATTGCTGACAATTCACTGTATTCCGGGGCGGGGGTGGCTCAGTCGGTAGCGCGCCAGGCTCGTAATCTGTAGTTCCCAGGTTCGAGTCCCAGCTGGGTCAGCGTTGAGATTTATCTCCGCAAAATTCCCCGCCCTTCCCACGATTAGTAGGGGACACCGATGGGCTTGGAAAGGCCGCCTTCCGTCGGATGGCACGTTAAGCCGTGGTCCCGTGTGCTTGAGAGCCATACCCTGTGCACGTTAAAGAACACACTGGATGGCCTTGACGGGAGGCTACCATCTGTCTCCTAACAGCTGTTCTAGTGGGTCTCCTCCCCCAACCTTCTCTGAGCCTTCGGGGTCCATGTGACCTGGCCATTTAGCCCATGGTGTGCAAAAAAGTGCCGCTGAGAGGTAAAACAACCCAACTCACTGCATTCCTTTAAAAGTTTCCATTTCCCAAGTTTAAGGCCAGCTAACAGGAAATTCAAACTCATAAACTTCAGCAAATGCGAATCGTAATGTCTTATTAATACTTATATTGCACACTTCCTATTTGAGGTCGATATGAATGATTCTCATGACTAACTTTATACCCATGAATGGCTACTTAGAAACAGTGAGACTGCGCAGTTGAGGCATTGACAGTTCTAACAAATCATAGGCTAATGATCTATCAATCACCTGTCAATTAACGAATGATCTGCGAGGATTGCGGATGCTTTAACTACGCAGTCGCATAGTCTCCCCAATTGCCACTGGCTTTTGTACTGTTAATAGGATTCTATCTGTATTCTTATTGAGTCTAATTCAATCAAACGTCATGATTTTAATTTCTTACTAAAATAGTAGTTCATGAAGAGTAATAATTCTAAATGGGTTAATATTACACGTTACTTTTATATAAAAAAAAACACACGAAAACCTGTTAATAGAAAAATCATTTCTTTTGAAGTATTTAGTCTGACTTATTAACTGAGCAGAATCATCATTTAATTTTGTAATAGGTCAAAATTTAAAATCCGGAAGCGTCAATAATACTTCTCGCTTCTTTGGCGCTCATTTGTTTTTCTAGAAAACAATTAACTACTCCACTGTCGAGATAAAGTTAATTGTCATCCCTGGTATTGTTGCGCCAACAAAACCCCTCATATGTAATAATAACTGCTTTCTTCCTATTGTAAGGGAAATGACTAACACCAAGAACGAACTCATTATTTTTATTCCTACCGACTGTTTGGTATTTTTCCAAAATTAGCTTTCGCTCCTTCTTTGTAGAGAGCTCTATTTCTCTACGTGCAAATTCGTTTCGAGTCATTTTAATTTAACTTTCCAGCTCGCCTCCGTTGCGAGCCAATTAATTACTCAGAGGGAAGTGTCGCCAACAAAGTTTTAATTAGGCCCAGCGAGACGAAAAATATTACACATGAGCAGTTATTAACAGAGAGTGTTATTTTTATCTCTGCCCAGCCTTTTGCAACGATTCGACTGAAAATGAGGACATGACAATAATCGTTCCGAATAACTACGACCGCATCCTTCCTCCTCCTCTTCCTCCTCCCTGGCAATGCTTGCTGTCTAATGAGGGGCAGAAAGGAGGAGAAAATGGGACGAGAAGGGATTTGCCAATACAGCGTGATGCATTCAGTTGAAGTCTGCGAGAGAAACTTCCATCTTAGTCTGGCTAATGTAAAACATCTGATTCTGAAACTTTCCAGGAAAATTTTTCAAGTGTTCCTGTCTATGATGAGGAAAATTCAGAGAGGATGCGTTATTTTGTGCACTTTAAAGTTTCGTCACCGTGGCAAGTGTCCAAATTGTTTGCTTTTTTATGCGGAGATAAGAGTGTGCGAAGTCGTATATTTTCTATATATCTATCTATATATTTTCGGCTGGTTGTTATGCTCGGAGAGGATGGCATTTTGGAAGTGGAAAGTTTCGAGGCTAGATTTAGGAATTATGAGACTAAGATATAAGGGAGATCATTTCCTTTTTGATAGTTTGAATTTGAAATATTTTAACTCTAGGTTTATTCTATTCATCATTGAAAATTATCGTAATCTAATAATCACCAAGCCGTCCCGTGGCCGAGTGGTTAGCACTCTTGACTACTGATCTAAGGGACCTGGGTTCGAGCCCCGGATAAGGCATGGACGTTTGTGTTGTTTTTCTGCTGAGGTCCTGCCATCCTCACTGACCTTCTACTCTGGCATATAAACTGACAGGCTCCTGTAAGACCTCTGTGGCAAGCAGCTGCTTGAGGGGGTATTTATTTTTTTTTTATTAATAATCACCATCGTTATCAGAATAATTTAACCAAAGTTCTGAATGCTATTCCCAACATAATGAGCAGAAAAATCATCTCCATCTGTCAATCTCTATAGTGATAACATATTTATATTTTCTCTCTCGATTTTCCAATATTATCATAATGAACCATGGCATCTTTCTCATTATTGTCATAATCATTCTTCTGACTGTCAACATCATCGTTGTTATCCTTCTTTCTCTCACCATCATCGTTATCCTTCTCACTGTCACCATCATCATTGTCACCCTTCTCACTGTCACCATCATCATTGCCACCCTTCTCACTGTCACCATCATCATTGCCACCCTTCTCACTGTCACCATCATCGTCGTCACTCTTCTCATTACCATCACCCGTCTCTAACCATCGTCATAGTCTTCATTCTCATTGTCAGACATCATCTCTTTCACTGTCATCATCATCATCGTAATCCTTCTCATTGTCATCATCATTCTTTTCACTGTCACCATCATCATTGTCATCCTTTTCTAATCAGCGTTATCGTCATCATTCTAACTGTCAACATCATCCTTATCACTGTCACCATCATCGTCGTTATCTATCTTACTGTCACCATCATCGTCGTTATCTATCTTACTGTCACCATCATCTTTGTCATTCTTCTCACTGTCACCATCATCGTTGCCGCCTTTCTCACTGTCATCCTCATAGTCTTCATCCTTCTCATCATCATCATTCTCATCATCATCATTCTCATTGTCATCATCATCATCATCCTTCTCATTGTCATAATCATCATCCTTATCACTGTCGCCATCATCGTCATCATTCTTTTCACTATAGCTATCATCGTCGGCATCCTTGTCACTGTCACCATTATAGTCATCATCATCATCATTACCATTGTCATCGCTCTCATTGTCTTTTTGTTATCGTTATCTTTGGCCATCTTTATCATCATTGTCGTCTTGATAAACCCCTTTTTGGTAGTGTTCATTGTCCTTATCGTCGTTAGCATCATTCTCTGATGATCACGATCGTCGTCCCACTCATCTAATCAACATCGTCACTATTACTACACTTATAAAAATCATCACTAATCACTTTATTGCCATCATTGCTCTCAGCTCTTTATTTAAAATTTTTTAACTTCACCACTGTTGTAATCATCATCTACTTGATAATCGTTATCTTAATTTTGGACATCTGACATAAAACATACTAACAAGAAAAAAAGAAATTAAAAGAAAAAAACTTCCTGTTGATCACTATTCCGCATCTTAGCACATTACTATCACCACTACCACCACTCGCCACGACTTTCCATTCAGAAGCAATCATGAAGAAGAAAACACAGTGAGGAAGAAAAAGAAAAGCAAGACCCAGAGAGCGTCAGTGATGTTTCCATATTTTTCCTTACAGTATGCGATCTTAGCAGGATCGTCATTACATTTACGGCTCTAGCTGACGGGATCTATCGCCCTTGCTGATCCATCAGGAAACAGAGGCAGGGGAATGGGAGGGGAATGGGTGTAGGGGGGGGCGGTTGCGATGCTGCGGTGTCAGCGATCCCAGCAAGGTAAAGACACAGACCCATTAAACGGCGTCGTTTTAATGTCCTCTCACTCCCTTGTGCTCGTTTCTACCCCGAGACGGGTTGCCACTTCTCTCAGGAATAATTACGTGCCTCTACCGGTGAATGATGGCGTGATTCACGACGCCTGGGTGACGACGTCATTCTGCATCCAATCAATCACTTGCCTCTCACACCTCGCGCCGAGCGAGCGAGAGAGGTATGAACGAACGAGCGCTTGTTGTGATGCTGCGACGGCGGAGACGCAACCTCGCCTTTCGGTGGAATAGTTGAAGGTGAGGAGGAGAAGAGAGAGAGGTCGGTGATATTTTCGCCGTGAACAACGGGAGCTTGCAAATTCAATTTTCCGTTCGAGCAGCTTCGATATTTAAAAGTTGTTTGTGTGATTAGGAAACTGTGAGCGGCGATTATTTCTCGCGACGAATCCGTCGACTCAGCACTTTTCCCTTTTGTCCAATGCACCACTCTTCTCTGTTCCTGCCTCTGTGCATAGGAGGAAGGAGGATCCTATTCATTTTAAGTGCCACTCTCTGTTCTGCTACTTATCGCGTCCATCGGTTTCGCTATCTGCCTTTGCAGGTTGTTTCCTCTGTGATCTCGTTTACTGTTTCGTTATCTTTGGGCTCATTTGTTTCACTTAATCTCTTTCTTCTTCTTTTACTTTTTTAAAGAACTTTCGCAATGGAAGATCTTTCTCTATATGTCTTTTAGAGAATATTTTCTCTCTTTATCATAAACGTTTCTTCAGTTCATTTTGTTGCCTCTTTTCATTCCTGCTCGACTAATTAAGATCCCTAAAGAGGATGTGGAATCTGTCAGTTTAACAATGAAAGGTCCTTTCTTGTTTCGCTGTGGGATAAGTGGACAGATTACTAGGAAACCATAATGGATGGTGGATACTGTTGCAACAGCTGTTACAAAAAGATGCGATTCTCCCTTTCGAGTCATCTGACGTTGACGAGAACTGATTTCGTAGCTACATTTCCAGGATGAGTGGATTGGATTGTTTTACCTCTGAGCGGCACTTTTTTGCACACCATGAGCTAAATGGCCAGGCCACAAGGACCCCGAAGGCTCAGAGAAGGTTGGGAGAGGGGACCCACTGGAACAACTGTTGGGAGACAGATGGTAGCCTCCCGTCAAGGCCATCCAGAGAGTTCTTTAACGTGCACAGGGTATGGCTCTCCCGCACACGGGGCCACGGCTTAACGTCCCATCCGACGGACGGCGGCCTTTTCAAGCCCATCGGTGTCCCCTACTGACCGTGGACAGGGCGGGGAAATTTTGCGGAGATAAATCTCAACGCTGACCCAGCTGGGACTCGAACCTGGGAACTACAGATTACGAGCCTGGCGCGCTACCGACTGAGCACCCGCCCCCCCAGGATGAGTGGAGTAGGTATGATAGAGAATATCCTACTTCTAGGTGCTTGCTGCCCTAGAGTGTTAGAGATGGCTTGACTACTCCGACAATGATGATAGATGATTGTGATTATAGGAGAATGATGATGACGAGGTAACAGATGATTGTGATTATAGGAGAACGATGATAGCGAGACAATGATGAGAGTTGATTGTGTTTATAGGAGAATGATGATAACGAGGCAATGATAATAGATGATTGTGATTATAGGAGAATGATGATAATGGGAAAATTAAAACAGATGATTGTGATTATAGGAGAAGATAGATGATTGTGACGACGATTGTGATTATAGGAAAATGATAATAGCGAGACAATGATGATAGATGATTGTGTTTATAAGCCAATGATGATGACGAGACAATGATGATAGATGATTGTGATTATAGGAGAATGATGATGACGAGGTAGCAGATGATTGTGATTATAGGAGAACGATGATAACGAGACAATGATGATAGTTGATTGTGTTTATAGGAGAATGATGATAACGAGGCAATGATAATAGATGATTGTAATTATATGAGAACGATGACAACGAGACAGTAATGATAGATGATTGTGATTATAGGAGAATGATGATAATGGGAAAATTAAAAGAGATGATTGTGATTATAGGAGAAGATTGTGACGACGATTGTGATTATAGGAAAATGATAATAACGAGACAATGATGATAGATGATTTCTATTATTTAAATTAGGGTTTAAATTAGTTAATTAGGGGATGATAATATCGTTTACAGGATTTTTTTGACATTGCAGATGCAACAAAAGCGGCTGCAAACAAGGCCGCAAATAATCTTTTAGCAGAAAATATTAAGTGTAATGTTAGACAATGTATATTTGACAAAGGGTATTTGACAAATGTATATTGACACCTTATTAAATATTAGCGGAGAATTTTTGTGCTTAGCATATAAATTTCAAGTTCACAAGATCCGCTTGGGCCACCATGTGGCCGCGTGCCGCAGTTTGCCCACCTCTGTTCTAGGGCAAGAGTATACATTCTAGAATTTCACAAAGAAAAAAGCAAATAGAAAAGTAATAATCCAACAGCTCTCCAGTATAAATTACTGCAGTATACTATATCGTAAAAAAACACCAAATTTTAGAATATATAAATATTAAGCTTCCTAACTTCTAGAGCGAATTTGGTAAAAAAAAAAACATTTCTTGAAGATAGAAATAAAAAGCTGAATATATCTTGATTTTCAACAATGCTTACTCAACATTTTCCTCTTTATAGAGAGCTTTTAGCATTTAACCCAAGCATTTAGCAGGTTTAACCCTTTCACGACTAAGGGAAACATTTTTCCCATTTTAAAATTGGTGATTGTCATATTTAATTATAACTTTATCTGCATTTTTTATACAGAATGTCAAAATAGAACGTATGCCGAACGCAATTACGTACGTGTTTAGAAAACAAAAACAGAACTGTCAGGACGCATAATATATGTACTATGTGCAATGTCCATCTTTGCCTCACTACCAAAAGAAATTGCTTCGCAGAATATCATAATTAGCACATCATTTTGTATAGTAATTTATTTCATAATTTTGTATTATTTTAGTTAACATTTTGTTCTAATAAACCAATAAATAAAAGACATTGCATTACCTTTATAGTCCATTGGGAAAAATATTTCCCATAAAATTCCAAAAAAACTACACATTGTTATGTATTTTTCTTATGATTTTTATTTATTTTACGTCTAAACAAACTAAAATAAACAGTTACATGCTAATATTTACTCTTAGAAACCTTATGGTCCTGAAAGGTTTAATGTCTTTCCCCAGAGGAAAATTAAAGGTATGGAACAATAGACTCTGCATCAAAGCATTAATTAGGGAAGAACTGTTATCGACGATTTGTATAATGATTCATTTAGTGTATATGATTTTTAAAGATAATTTCTCAGCACCAAAGAAGCTTCTGTCAAATTTTGTACCCTTACATAGCTATTAAAACACTGAATGAATGTTGTCGATATTAAGATATTAACTATTTTTATGTACTCTGAGTACGTTTTTATGGTGTGTAGTAAATAGAATTCGATGGAGTCGGGTTAAGCAGTGCTTTGTGGATTTCTACCCATTATGTGTGTTTCATAAAAACGACAATGCCTCTTGTTGTAGGTCTCTACCAGCTTTTTTCTTTGTAGCAGAAGGGAATGAACATATTACTTTTGAAGCAGCTTTCTTACGTAGAAGTCTAGCAGTAGCCTCTCGGTGTAATGCTCCACAGAGACGGTGTGAAGGCAATCCAGGAGATAAAACACAATGATCATCCATGCCTTATTGTGGACCCGAATCCAAGTCCTTTAAATCATTAGTCAAGCACGCTAATACTTTACCGCAGTGGTTCTCAACCTTTTATGCTTCACGTACCCCCTGGAAATGTGTATGTAACTGGTATAGCCCTTGTATAGATAGATAAAACTACAGTTATGGTATAACAATGGGAATAAAATAAAACATATATATCAGTGGTTCTCAACCTTTTATGCTTCAGGACCCCCTGGGAATGTGTATGTAACTGGCATACCCCTTGTATAGATAGATAAAACTATAGTTATAGTATAATAATGGGAATAAAATAAAACATATATATCAGTGGTTCTCAACCTTTTATGCTTCACGTACCCCCTGGAAATGTGTATGTAACTGGCGTACCCCTTGTATAGATAGATAAAACTATAGTTATAGTATAACAATATCAGTGGTTCTCAACCTTTTATGCTTCACGTACCCCCTGGAAATGTGTATGTAACTGGCGTACCCCTTGTATAGATAGATAAAACTATAGTTATAGTATAACAATGGGAACAAAATAAAACATATATATCAGTGGTTCTCAACCTTTTATGCTTCACGTACCCCCTGGAAATGTGTATGTAACTGGCGTACCCCTTGTATAGATAGATAAAACTATAGTTATAGTATAACAATGGGAACAAAATAAAACATATATATCAGTGGTTCTCAACCTTTTATGCTTCACGTACCCGTTGGAAATGTGTATGTAACTGGCGTACCCCTTGTATAGATAGATAAAACTATAGTTATAGTATAACAATGGGAACAAAATAAAACATATATATCAGTGGTTCTCAACCTTTTATGCTTCAGGACCCCCTGGAAATGTGTATGTAACTGGCGTACCCCTTGTATAGATAGATAAAACTATAGTTATAGTATAACAATGGGAACAAAATAAAACATATATATCAGTGGTTCTCAACCTTTTATGCTTCACGTACCCCCTGGAAATGTGTATGTAACTGGCGTACCCCTTGTATAGATAGATAAAACTAGAGTTATAGTATAATAATGGGAATAAAATAAAACATATATGTCAGTGGTTCTCAACCTTTTATGCTTCACGTACCCCCTGGAAATGTGTATGTAACTGGCGTACCCCTTGTATAGATAGATAAAACTATAGTTATAGTATATCAATGGGAACAAAATAAAACATATATATCAGTGGTTCTCAACCTTTTATGCTTCACGTACCCCCTGGAAATGTGTATGTAACTGGCGTACCCCTTGTATAGATAGATAAAACTATAGTTATAGTATAACAATGGGAACAAAATAAAACATATATATCAGTGGTTCTCAACCTTTTATGCTTCACGTACCCCCTGGAAATGTGTATGTAACTGGCGTACCCCTTGTATAGATAGATAAAACTATAGTTATAGTATAATAATGGGAACAAAATAAAACATATATGTCAGTGGTTCTCAACCTTTTATGCTTCACGTACCCCCTGGAAATGTGTATGTAACTGGCGTACCCCTTGTATAGATAGATAAAACTATAGTTATAGTATAACAATGGGAACAATATAAAACATATATGTCAGTGGTTCTCAACCTTTTATGCTTCACGTACCCCCTGGAAATGTGTATGTAACTGGCGTACCCCTTGTATAGATAGATAAAACTATAGTTATAGTATAACAATGGGAACAAAATAAAACATATATATCAGTGGTTCTCAACCTTTTATGCTTCATGTACCCCCTGGAAATGTGTATGTAACTGGCGTACCCCTTGTATAGATAGATAAAACTATAGTTATAGTATAACAATGGGAACAAAATAAAACATATATATCAGTGGTTCTCAACCTTTTATGCTTCAGGACCCCCTGGAAATGTGTATGTAACTGGCGTACTCCTTGTATATGTCGCAGGGAGATAATAAAAATAGTGATTTGATCAAATCCCTAAGGTATATGATCAATTCACGGAAGATGTTAAAATAACAACTCTGTGGGGTGATTTCCCTGAAGAAAGTAAGTGATTTGATCAGATCCCTTAACTGTTTTAGTGAAAAGATGAAATAATATTGTTTAGATATTAGAAGTATTTATTTTGTAAACCATGCATTATTAAATGTAGAATAGTTAATACAACAATAGTCATTGAAACACAAATTATTTCGGCTATTACGGAATTGTAATAGCCGGTACATTGTACTTTTTTCGTTTTTTCCGAATCGCCTTTTTCACCTCTTATTTATCTCCTTTCCGAATCGCCTTTTTAAGGTATTCTTAATGTATCTCGATCTACAATACACCGCCTGCCGAATTATTCAAAACGCCCTTCATGAGCGAAGGCCAAGTGAGAACGAATCTGTAAAGTGATGAATCTCTTGAGTATGAATCTTCGGGTCACGTGACTCCGTGGGCCGAATTATAATGAAACGCCCCGAATGAGCGGAGGCCAAATGAGAGCGAATCCGTCAAGTGGTGAATCTCTTGAGCATGAATCTTTAGCTGACGTGACACTACTTTGGACACTAGAAAGGATCCTTTTTTTACCTTTCTGGGAAAAATGTTTAAGTAGTGGTGCTAATTTAAATTGTTCAATGATTGTGACAGCTTATGCCGCTTGTTCAAAAACGTCCTGATAGTTTCATTAAACTGTTCTTCAGATACAAATTCGGTCAGAGTTTGATTTTTTTCTATATCTGAACTCATTTTTCTACGGTAGATACTTGATAAAACTCGAAATATAGAAAACAATAATAAAAATGCGCACAACCTTCCTCGCGTAATGTTTGGGCGCTGGCCGGCACGGACGCCAGAGGGGAGCGGTGAGGTAAAGGGGAGTGGTAACAAGCGAAACATAGAGCTGTGCGAGTCCTGACTTGTTTATTTCATCTTTTCACTAAAGCAGTTAAGGGATTTGATCAAATCACTTACTTTCTTCAGGGAAATCATCCCACAGAGTTGTTATTTTAACATCTTCCGTGAATTGATCATATACCTTAGGGATTTGATCAAATCCCTATTTTCATCATCTCCCTGCGACATATAGATAGATAAAACTATAGTTATAGTATAACAATGGAAATAAAATAAAACATATATGTCAGTGGTTCTCAACCTTTTAATGCTTCACGTACCCCCTGGAAATGTGTATGTAACTGGCGTACCCCTTGTATAGATAGATAAAACTATAGTTATAGTATAACAATGGGAATAAGATAAAACTCTAGTTATAGTATAACAATGGGAATAAAATAAAACATATATATCAGTGGTTCTCAACCTTTTTTGCTTCAGGACCCCCTGGAAATGTGTATGTAACTGGCGTACCACTTGTATAGATAGATAAAACTATAGTTATAGTATAACAATGGGAATAAAATAAAACATATATATCAGTGGTTCTCAACCTTTTATGCTTCAGGACCCCCTGGAAATGTGTATGTAACTGGCGTACCCCTTGTATAGATAGATAAAACTATAGTTATAGTATAACAATGGGAACAAAAAAAAACATATATATCAGTGGTTCTCAACCTTTTTTGCTTCAGGACCCCCTGGAAATGTGTATGTAACTGGCGTACCCCTTGTATAGATAGATAAAACTATAGTTATAGTATAACAATGGGAATAGATTAAAACATATATGTCAGTGGTTCTCAACCTTTTATGCTTCACGTACCCCCTGGAAATGTGTATGTAACTGGCGTACCCCTTGTATAGAGAGATAAAACTATAGTTATAGTATAACAATGGGAATAAAATAAAACATATATATCAGTGGTTCTCAACCTTTTATGCTTCACGTACCCCCTGGTAATGTGTATGTAACTGGCGTACCCCTGGTATAGATAGATAAAACTATAGTTATAGTATAACAATGGGAATAAAATAAAACATATATATTAGTGGTTCTCAACCTTTTATGCTCCACGTACAGTCGCTCAAAAAAGTATCCGAACACTATGGTTGATTACAGAATTCGGAAAAAATATCTGGCAACGATTTTTTTTAGAAATTAGTGATCTGGCAACCTTCGTGTCACGTACACGAAGGTTGCCAGATCACTAATTTCTAAAAAAAATCGTTGCGAGATATTTTTTCTGAATTCTGTAATCAACCATAATGTTCGGATACTTTTTTGAGCGACTGTACCCCCTGGAAATGTGTATGTAACTGGCGTACCCCTTGTATAGATAGATAAAACTATAGTTATAGTATAACAATGGGAATAAAAAAAACATATATATCAATGGTTCTCAACCTTTTATGCTTCACGTACCCCCTGGAAATGTGTATGTAACTGGTGTACCCCTTGTACAGATAGATAAAACTATAGTTATAGTATAACAATTGTTAATTTTACTTTGTTACTAGTTCTAATGACTTTTGAGCTCTCACGGCGTACCCCAAAAAATTTTACCGCGTTCCCCACGTTGAGAATCTCTACTCTAGTTTGTAAGGAGTGGATCTTAACCTTTGTATAGATATCCCTTGTATAGATAGATAAACTATAGTTTATAGTATAACAATGGGAATAAAATAAAACTTATATATATATACACACACACACATTAAATTTTGTATTCATAAATTACATATATCGATAAACACAAAAAATGACATGAACAATTTAACAAATCTTATAAAATTATAAACATTTTACTGGGTAATCATTGAAATGTTTGTGCTAATTTACGCTTGCACAGTTCATCAATGATTGGGGTTATCTTGCTAAGGTAGAATCGCAAGTCATCTTCAATATCCAGCCTGTTTCTATATTTATTTTTTATAGCAGTTAAAGATGAAAAAACCAGTAGCAGTGTTGCCAACTTACCGACTTTGTTACTAGATCTAGCGACTTTTGAGCTCTCATTACATGAGATGTAATCACATACATTAAAACTGAGAGCTCAAAAGACGCTAGATCTAGTAACAAAGTCGCTAAAGTATCCCAAAAAATAAAGAGCCCCTACTCTACCGAATTCATCAGACAGTTGATGTGTCAAACGAAGTTTTTAATTTCTTTTAAGATATCTCCGATTTATTAATATTTTTTATTTTAGTAAAATGAAAGGGAAAATAAATATGCCATCGTTTTAAGGCTTACAGAGAATAGCTTTAAAAGTTATTAATTTTTCAGTTTCTATTTCCCCATTCCGTAACATTTAACCATAATATTAATAGTATTATTAGTAATTGATATAAAATTGTTAAATCTCGTATATAAAAAAGAAAGTTTCTCTTGTTGGTTTATGTCTCTCGGCCAAAAGAGCTAGAGGCAACACACATTGCATCAAAGTTCCCTTCACGCAACTTTTCAGGGTCAAATGTTTCATCAAAAGTAAAAAGATTTCAGGGTCAAATGTTGTCAAATCAAATGTTTCATCAAAAGTAAAAAACGTTTCAGGGTCAAATGTTGTCAGATCAAATGTTTCATCAAAAGTAAAAAAGTTTCAGGGTCAAATGTTGTCAAATCAAATGTTTCATCAAAAGTAAAAAGGTTTCAGGGTCAAATGTTGTCAAATCAAATGTTTCATCAAAAGTAAAAAAGTTTCAGGGTCAAATGTTGTGAGATCAAATGTTTCATCAAAAGTAAAAAAGTTTCAGGGTCAAATGTTGTCAGATCAAATGTTTCATCAAAAGTAAAAAAGTTTCAGGGTCAAATTTTGTCAAATCAAATGTTTCATCAAAAGTAAAAAACGTTTCAGGGACAAATGTTATCAGATCAAATGTTTCATCAAAAGTAAAAAAGTTTCAGGGTCAAATGTGTCAGATCAAATGTTTCATCAAAAGTAAAAAAGTTTCAGGGTCAAATGTTTCATCAAAAGTAAAAAAGTTTCAGGGTCAAATGTTGTGAGATCAAATGTTTCATCAAAAGTTAAAAAGTTTCAGGGTCAAATGTTGTCAGATCAAATGTTTCATCAAAAGTAAAAAAGTTTCAGGGTCAAATTTTGTCAAATCAAATGTTTCATCAAGAGTAAAAAAAGTTTCAGGGTCAAATGTTGTCAAATCAAATGTTTCATCAAAAGTAAAAAACGTTTCAGGGTCAAATGTTGTCAGATCAAATGTTTCATCAAAAGTAAAAAAGTTTCAGGGTCAAATGTTGTCAGATCAAATGTTTCATCAAAAGTTAAAAAAATTCAGGGTCAAATGTTGTCAGATCAAATGTTTCATCAAAAGTAAAAAGGTTTCAAGGTCAAATGTTGTCAGATCAAATGTTTCATCAAAAGTAAAAAAGTTTCAGGGTCAAATGTTGTCAGATCAAATGTTTCATCAAAAGTAAAAAAGTTTCAGGGTCAAATGTTGTCAGATCAAATGTTTCATCAAAAGTAAAAAAGTTTCAGGGTCAAATGTTGTCAGATCAAATGTTTCATCAAAAGTAAAAAGGTTTCAGGGTCAAATGTTGTCAGATCAAATGTTTCATCAAAAGTAAAAAACGTTTCAGGGACAAATGTTGTCAGATCAAATGTTTCATCAAAAGTAAAAAAGTTTCAGGGTCAAATGTTGTCAGGTCAAATGTTTCATCAAAAGTAAAAAAGTTTCAGGGTCAAATGTTGTCAAATCAAATGTTTCATCAAAAGTAAAAAAGTTTCAGGGTCAAATGTTGTCAGATCAAATGTTTCATCAAAAGTAAAAAAGTTTCAGAGTCAAATGTTTCATCAAAAGTAAAAAAGTTTCAGGGTCAAATGTTTCATCAAAAGTAAAAAAGTTTCAGGGTCAAATGTTGTGAGATCAAATGTTTCATCAAAAGTTAAAAAGTTTCAGGGTCAAATGTTGTCAGATCAAATGTTTCATCAAAAGTAAAAAAGTTTCAGGGTCAAATGTTGTCAGATCAAATGTTTCATCAAAAGTAAAAAAGTTTCAGGGTCAAATTTTGTCAATTCAAATGTTTCATCAAAAGTAAAAAAGTTTCAGGATCAAATGTTGTCAAATCAAATGTTTCATTAAAAGTAAAAAAGTTTCAGGGTCAAATGTTGTCAGATCAAATGTTTCATCAAAAGTAAAAAAAGTTTCAGGGTCAAATGTTGTCAGATCAAATGTTTCATCGAAAGTTAAAAAGTTTCAGGGTCAAATGTTGTCAAATCAAATGTTTCATCAAAAGTAAAAAGGTTTCAGGGTCAAATGTTGTCAAATCAAATGTTTCATCAAAAGTAAAAAAGTTTCAGGGTCAAATGTTGTCAAATCAAATGTTTCATCAAAAGTAAAAAAGTTTCAGGGTCAAATGTTGTCAGATCAAATGTTTCATCAAAAGTAAAAAAGTTTCAGGGTCAAATGTTGTCAGATCAAATGTTTCATCGAAAGTTAAAATGTTTCAGGGTCAAATGATCAGGTTCAATGTTTTTGAAGGGGATGAGTTCAGGTTTTGTGTGCGAACCCTCTGGGGTCAACCAAAAACCGGTATGGACCAGTTTGAATTTATGAAAATCACTTAGATTTAGCATTAACGGTTAAAAGTTTGCCAAAATAACTGTTGCCATCAATAAATTTAAAAGAATGAATGCATTAATTGATTTCGCGTGATAAAGCAATTGTTTCAGAACTGAGCAGAGAGCACGAGCTTTTCCGCGGAAATTGAAGTCGTTCTAATTAAGCGCTTGCGAGACACGAGACACGAGACTTTTTGCTGAAATGAAAGCTTCGAAAACTAAGAAAACATATCGGACGTTAAAACAATTAACTTAATTAGAAAAGTATATGAAAGTTAATAAACGTGAATATCATACGATACTTTAATTAATAAATGTTTTAAATGATATGTTAAGTAATAAATAACGTTTTTCTTTTTCATTTATTTTTTCCTACATGAGATGTAATCATATACACTCATTTGTGGATTGCATTTGTAGTAGGTACAGTCGCTCAAAAAAATATCCTGACACTGTCGCTGATTACAGAATTCAGAAAAAAATATCTGTCAACGATTTTTTCAGAAATTAGTGATCTGGCAACCTTCGTTTCAGGTAAGCATTGACAAACACAAATGTTGTCTGGTAACCTTTGTGTCACGAAGGTCGCCAGATCACTAATTTCTAAAAAAAATCGTTGACAGATATTTTTTCTGAATTCTGTAATCAACGATAGTGTTCGGATATTTTTTTGAGCGACTGTAGGTGGTCATATTATTTTGATACTAGATCGTGTGGGCTCACTCACGGAAATATTGAGCGTGTGCAGTTACCGTTCACAGCAAACTGGAGCGTGTGCAGTAACTTCAAACGCTCCAGTTTGCTGTGAACGGTAACTGGAGCGTGTACAGTTGCTGTACACGCTCCAGCTATTTTTCCTGAATTCTGTAATCACGTGACACGAAGGTTGCCAGATCACTAATTTCTAAAAAAATCGTTGACAGATATTTTTTCTGAATTCTGTAATCAACGATAGTGTTCGGATATTTTTTTGAGCGACTGCACATATTTTAGTGCACTTTACACCATATTTATTTTCCTTTAAGGTTACATATGGGTGGCAAATTGCATCCAAGCAATTCTGGTGGGTATGGAATTATTTGAAAAGTTCGATTATCTCAGCGAGGATATACTGTTTTTGGTATAGAAATTTTTGACGTGAGAAGGATCTTTGGTACCTCGTAATATGTCTACTACTTTATTCCCATAATAGAGGGGTCAAAAATTTAACAGGAATTGGGGGGTCGTAACTATTTTTTTTGCGAGAGGAAAATTTGCGACTTGGGGAGTGCCTTCTAATATACATTGTAGAGAGTTTCAGATCCAAACAACTCCATGTAAATCTGCTAGTAAATAATAATTTCGAAAATTATTTTCCACATGAGAATATGCAATATATTAAAAAAAATTAGAGATTTTTTTTCTATTCTAGCTTTATTTTGTGAAAAATATTTTCCTTTTTATTATTTCAGTTTTTATTAGTAAAAGGTGTTTATTTCGGTTTGAGTAACAATAAAATTAAAACTCGTTAGTCCAAACGTTATAAGATTAACCTGTTTAATTCCGGACTGAAATATTATCTTGATGAAGATTTTTTATGTCTAGGTCACATTTGTTTTCACGGTAGTATCATCGGTCACAATGACATTTTTTGACAATGAGAAAGAAGAAATTCAAAATATTAAACGACAAATGCTAAATGCTTTACACTTACGGGAGCCGTCCCGTGGCCGAGTGGTTAGCGCGCCTGGCTAGTGATCTACGGGACCTGGGTTCGAGCCCCGGGTAAGGCATGGATGTTCGTGCTGTTTTCTGCTGAGGTCCTGCCATCCTCTCAGATCTTCTACTGTGGCATATAAACTGTCACACCTCTGTGGCAAGCAGCTGCTTGAGGGGGTGTTTATTTTTTTACACTTACATGCTAGAAAAGTAATTTGAATGCGCGTTTACTGGTCGCCGCAAAAAAGGAACAGAAAGTGTAACAGTAAATATATGATAAAAAAAACTCTCACTAAACAATCGAACAGAAACTGTTAGGCAATAATTACAAAGGAACCTTTCAAAAAATTTGATTGTGAAGTGATGAATTATGAATGAACGGAATTCATTACAATTACGATCGACATGTCAATAGAAATAATGTAAAAAATGTCAGTTTTTCTGAGTGAAATACACAAGAATTAATTGGAGAGTTGATATGTTTCAAACAAAGTTCAAAATTTCTTTTAAGATAAATCTCATTCAATAATATATTATGTGTTTGTCAAATGAAAGGAAAGATGGCGCTGGTTCTCAGTGACACCGAACTTTCGTGGTCCGGGTTCGAGTCTCGGGAAGACATGGTTGTTTGTTTGTGTGCTGATAACTGTAACTGAGGTAGTGATCAGAAGTGACTACGGTGTTAGTAGGGCATGTCCTTGCATCAGAAGGCATGTAAAAACTAGGTGTAGTTTATAGAACCCTTCTCTGTCGTATATGTTGAAGGGGAGGGGGTGACTCAGTCAGTAGCGCAAGAGGGTTGTAAACTGCAGTCTCCAGGTTCGAGTTCCAGCTACGTCAGCATTAAGATTTATCTCAGCAAAATTCCCCGCCCTACCCTCGGTCAGTAGGGGACGCCGATGGTTGTGAAAGGCCGCCGTCCATCGAGGGGACATTAAGGCCGTGTGAGGGAGAGTCATACATTGTGCGCGTTAAAGAACACGTTGGATGGCCTTGACGGGAGGCTACCATCTGTCTTTCAACAGCTGTTCCAGTGTGTCCTCCCCCACCCTTCTTTAATCTTTCGAGATTCTTGTGACCTGGCCATTTAGCCCATTGTGTGCAAAGAAAGTGCCGCTCAGAAGTTAAACAACCCAATACATATGTTGCCAAAAACAAAACAAAAAATCTATTGTTTTAAGGCTTATCTTGCCCAGATCCGTGAAAAATGAAAGAGGGGGTGGGAGGCAAGAGACTGGATTTCCATTGCAGTTAACCTTTATCTCTTTTATTTGAGATTAAAAAATGCGTGAAATATGCACAAGTTTAATAATCTAATTTTTGGACTCCATTAACCATACTAGCATTATCCGGGGGGGGGGGATATGTACCTCTCTTTTCTCATAGATCCAGCCCAGAGTCTTACAGATATGACTTAAAAATATATTAATTTTTTCTATCCCTGTATATGGGAACGATAACGAAAATATCAATTAAAAAAAATCGACAAAAAATTAAAATTTAAAATATAATAAAAAAAAGTATATGTTGTATTCTTTTTGCCTGAAGTGTGTTCAGCATTTGCAAACCAGAATTTTCGTTACACTTCCGATTGAATCACGGAGATCTACTCTATATAAATCTGTAATGTTTTTGCTCTAATCTTTGCTGGACGCTGAATAAAAGTGTAGATTGACATCACGGACATGTGGAGACATAATCTGCGACAACTGCCTGATGTGACGTTTTCCTCACTGTCTTCCATCTCTTCCCATTCTTTGATTATTCCTTCTTTTCCCCTTTCAATTCATCCCTAAATGATACTCTAGGCCAGAAGATGGCGAGGAGGAGGAAGAGCAGGTCGTCGCTGCTGGCTTGCATCCGTGCAGGTCAGGAAGGGCGAGGGATATTGGCTTGATGGATGCAACCCTTGGGGCCCGGCCACGACACCCGAGATGAAAGGGATAAACTACAGCTGCAGACATTCGTCTCAGCCGTTGACGGTAATAATAGATTTATCACGCGCTTTTCACATGCGGTGTCTCTTTCATCCGGGCAGTCTGAAATAAGTTATGCATCCCTTAGGTAGACGATACAGCACTCGCGGTAGTCTAAATCGTACATCTGCTGTCCATGTAATGGAAGCTTTTCGCGTAAAAAAACGTTTTTTTTTCTTGTTCTTCTGTTGTTATCTGAATAACGAGAAGTAAAGAGTAGGTGGCAGAAGAGTAGGAAGAGGAGCAAATGAAGATGAAAGTGATTCGAATTCGGGAGAAAGCGTCGAAGGATGAAATCGGGTGTAAAGGAAATTGTAAGCGGAAGATGAAAAAGATAATGTTTCGCATTAGGGGAGAATGGAGAGAAATTGGGCAATTAGGTAGGGATAGTGAGAAGCTAAAGCGGAATTTGAAGATTTGGGAAATGACAATTAGATGATGAAAAATAATGGAAGAGGAGAGAGAGGAGGAAATGGTAAGAGATGTTTGTGGGAGTTGTTTGATTCTTCATTGGAGGCAGAACCTGGGTTATTAAGGAGCTGTCGTGTTGGATAAAGAAATTGGTTGGAGAAGAAAACAAATCAGTTTGGATGGAAGTTATAATTGCCATTCAGACATAGAAGGAGTAATACTGATTGCTCTCTCGCTCTCATTCTAAATTAAATAGCGTGACAAGATGCTAATTTTGATTTTCATTTTGTTTAGAACTTATGAAAGACCTTTCAATTTATTAAATGTAACTTGTGTTAAGCTGTAATATTTTGCAGTTTTTATTCTGCTCGAAATCGCAGGCGATTGGTCTCGCTCTTCAATGTATTGTAAGTTGACTCTTTCATCAGATGAGCGATTCATTTCATTCGGGCAAAGCGAAAGAATGGGAAGATTAGAAGGGGAAGAAGAGAGCGGGGAAATTTTCACTTGCAGAATAGGTTCGGAACAGGAATGCATTATAGGAAGAAGACTACTGGACAGTTGTTAAAGGGAAATATGGACGTCTCCTGTCAAGGTTATCCAGCGTGTTCTGTAAGAAACAGAAAAAAAGAGAAGAGAATGTTAAAAAAATAAAGTAAGATTCTGTGACAAAATCATTTTTTGTAGATGGTTTTGAAATAAAGCAGACATTATTGATATCATGGCATAATCTCAGTGTTCCTGTTTCTCACAGAGAAAAATCAGTAACCCTCGTTTTCGCTAAAGTAATCTATATCTCCAAACAAGTTCTCACGACTAAGGTTCAGTTGGTGAAAGGTCTGAGAATAAGACTTGAGTGGGGTTTCGCAAATACTAAAATACTCCACTGGACAGGAAAGGTTTAACGATATTCTATATGGAATAAACTTTATTGTTTATTATCCAAATCTATTTTTAGTACCAGCCATATAATATGGGCTAAAATAAGATTATGCAAAGAAACTTTTCTTGATTTCAAAGTAGATAGACAAGTTCGAGAGTTCGTACAAGACGATGGGGTTTCATGAAGGGGGACCTTGACCCCCATGGACTTCGAGTGTCTCCCTTTCTCACAGAGAAAATTAGTATCTCCCTTTCTCACAGAGAAAATTAGTATCTCCCTTTCTCACAGAGAAATTAGTATCTCTCTTTCCATCTAAAGAAATCAGTGTTCCTTTCTTACCAATAAAATCAGTATCCTTCTTTCCGCTGAAGGAATCATCCTTTCTCGCAGGGGAAATCAATATTCTTGGTGTGTCCATTCTTCGCTATTTAGATTTTGCCCTTTTTCACCGAGGAAATCATTATTCTCCTTCCTCTTATAGGAATCAGCATTTTCCTTTCTGAGTACACTACTCAGTGTTTGTCCATCTTATAAAGGGAACCAATATCCCATTTTCTCGATGTAGAAATCAGTGTTCCCTTTTTTGCGGAGGGAAAGAGTGTTTCAACTTTCTCACGGATTGATATCGAAATTCCTCTTTTTAATGAAGAAAAAGCTGTCAGGGATTGTTTCTAAGTTATCAGATTTGGTATTGACACTAGGGTAACATCAGGTTAGGATTTCTGAAACTACAGACTAGGCTATCTCTATCATATCTTAGATATTTTTGCCTCTAGATATTTCAGCTATTATTAGATTTGCATTATTTTTTTATTGCTGCTTATTGCGAATAGGTTTGGGAAGAAGGTTAATGGAAGAGGAAAAATAATAAGTCAAGTTCAAATGGACGACACAAAGTTATAAAATTCGCTTTTCAGATTCGTCATTCTCTATTTTATCATGTTGAATAAGACTCAGACATATGGAGCAAATCTCAACGTTGCAAGACCTCGAATTAGAAGGAGGATCTTCATCATCGGAAGCAGTCTACTTGTTTATTGAAGCTGTCAGATATAGAGATACTCATGCACTTAGTAATGAGGAAAGAGTGCAAGTGTTATTTTTTTAATTTCACACGCACACGTGTCTACAAATGGGAGAATTATGTATAAAGGATCAACACAGAGACTAATGCTCTCATGTTGAGTTACCATTATGCATGTGCTGAGATTTTCTCACCCACTCTGCCCTCGGTGAGCAAGGGTACACCAACGGGGTGGTAAACACCGACATCCGTAGGAATAAGCGTTGATCCATGGACTCCTTTGTAAGAAATCTATCCCATGTGCACTTTAAGGATATATTCTGAGCCAAAGCCTAAAAGCGATCCGATGGATTTCCTTTCTTTGCCCAATACTGATAGGGACTTGGGAGTTTTTGTGATCTGACCGTTTACCCAATTGTGCGAAACAAATATAAAAAGAGAGGAAATAAAGCACACAAATACATAAAACAATCCACAAAAATTCATATATAGTAAAAATAAAAAAGTAAAACTCTTCCAAATAATGTCAGTTAAGAAATTCCAAACTAATCGACAACCGTTTCTGATGTAGATTTTCGCACAAGGGATGCTGATTAATCAGGAAAATCAGAAATCTGCTACGGGAAAAATCAAGCCTTGGCTCCGTGTATAGCCGACCCACATCTTGCGCAATAGAAAGTACCTGAAGGAGCCTTGACAGGAGATTGTTCAGTTAGTGCCAATTCGTGCACAATAAAAAGAAATTTTGAAGTAAAAAAAAAAACATTATCTCCTTCTCAAATAGCCATAGGCTACGGAGGTTCGACCAGATTATCCAATTTAGTTCTCCAAACACATCTCCTACGCCAAACACATCTCCAAACACATCTCTCAACACTCTCTCCTAAGCTACAACTGCTGCATCTCGTCATTGTAGACTAATTCTAACAAGGTCCTGCTTGACAATTTCTGTCCACCGCATCCTAGGTCTCCCCCCCTCTTTCTGAGTCCTTTAAGCACATTGGGGCGGGAGTGGCTCAGTCGGTAGCGCGCCAGGCTCGTAATCTGTAGTTCCCAGGTTCGAGTCCCAGCTGAGTCAGCGTTGAGATTTATCTCCGCAAAATTCCCCGCCCTGCCCACGGTCAGTAGGGAACACCGATGGGCTTGGAAAGGCCGCCATCCGTCGGATGGGACGTTAAGCCGTGGCCCCGTGTGCGGGAGAGCCATACTCTGTGCACGTTAAAGAACACGCTGATGGCCTTGACGGGAGGCTACCATCTGTCTCCAAACAGCTGTTCCAGTGGGTCCCCTCCCCCAACCTTCTCTGAGCCTTCGGGGTCCATGTGACCTGGCCATTTAGCCCATTGTGTGCAAATAAGTGCCGCTCAGAGTAAAACAACCCAACCCTTTAAGCACACTGTTCATAATTATCCATACGGGCAACATGGTCAAACCAACGGAATATTTCTCTGCACAATGTGCTGCTCAAAGGAGAATGCCGACTCCTTTGCCTAACCTCATCATTACTTACAAAGTTAAACCATCTAATGCCCAAGATACTGAGTAATCAGCTAGAATCAAAGGCATCAAGTTTTCTTTTATCTAGTTCACAAAGGCTCCAAATTTCACTACTATAACTAACCCTAGAAAGGATCAAATTATTTTACAGTCTAATTTTAGTCTTTAGGTGTATACATCTATTTCTCCACACTCTCCATAAATTATTAAAATTTCAGCTCCCCTAAACGATCTGGTTTTCCTAACGGTACTAGCCCATTAACTGTTAATTAATATATAAGCAATCATATTTTGCATACAGAGTGAAGAATAAAATGACAGAGTACTCGGAACTTTACTGCTGCTTAGAAAGAACGAAGACTTTCAGTTATGATACTCGCCTTAAGAACAAGATCATGTTGCCCCTTTATAAGAAATCTATAGGCCAGAGATCAATACGGTACATTGGCATTAAGATTTGGAATGACGAGATACCAGAGGATACTGCTGCAATGGAACAATATAGAACTTTTAAATATAAATATAAACTACACTTATTATCAAGTCAATGATAGAGTCAGACCACAAAAATTCATGTGCTAAAATAAATGTATAAATGTATAAATTAAGGTCACCTGCATTGTTTTAAATTTAAGTGTATTTCAGGAAACATTTATTCAAAAGCTTCATCTTATTATGTTCTCCTTTTTCACCTGTCTGTGAACTTGTCTGTGTTTTATCTACCAATATATGTATGTTTAGGTGAAATAAACTTCAATTCAATTCAATTCTTATGCAGCCCATCTGGTGAAACCCATGTGTACTTAGTATGTGGCGGTGTTTGAAATAAGTGTTAGTTTTTCTCAAACAATTAAGTTTACTTACCTGTAGGTGACGTTGCCCATTGCCATTGCAGCTACCAATACCAAAAGGCCCTATCACCTCTCCCCAAAGGTTCTCTAATATTATGCTCAATTTTACTCCTTCACGTTGGTTATCAGAAAATAAAATAATTAAAATTTTATTTTCATTAACTTTTCAAGCTTCCTTTTTTGTGAAAAGATAGCGATCTATAATTGTCACATCCATTTTTTTCGCTTTCCTTTTAAACACGAAATGCTGGAACCTTAATTAAGAATCTTGGAAAACTCCCAATTTCATTGAGAAGTTAAAAAATACTGTTTTCCAATAACACACTTTAATATTTTCATTGTTTAAATAAACCCAGTTATACAAAATGTTTTCTGAGACAAATAATTAAAAGGGTAAAGAATTTTTGGGTTGGGTTGTTTTACCTCTGAGCGGCACTTTTTTGCACACCATGGACTAAATGGCCAGGTCAAATGGACCCCGAAGGCTCAGAGAAGGTTGGGTGAGGGGACCCACTGGAACAGCTGTTGGGAGACAGATGGTAGCCTCCCGTCAAGGCCATCCAGCGTGTTCTTTAACGGGCACAGGGTATGGCTCTCCCGCACACGGGGCCACGGCTTAACGTCCCATCCGACGGCCTTTCCAAGCCCATCGGTGTCCCCTACTGACCGTGGGCAAGGCGGGGAATTTTGAGGAGATAAATCTCAACGCTGATCCAGCTGGGACTCGAACCTGGGAACTACAGATTACGAGCCTGACGCGCTACAGACTGAGCCACCCCCGCCCCAGGGTAAAGAATAAATAAAAATAAAAATTGTAGTGTTTTTCACTATATTGCATTTCAAAAGCTTTCATCGATTATAAAGTATTTTTTTCAAGCTTTGATTGAAAAGATCACCTGTACAAAAGAATCTCTGAAATTTTATGCAAAAAAAAATGTGCTTTGAATTCGAAATTCCACCTGTTCACAGCGGCAGTAAACGTCACCATAAATACAATTCTCATTTTCAAATACATGCTGTCTTTTCTCTGAATGAATTATGTTTCCGTATCTTCCATCTTTCTACTTCAAAAATTTCTGCATCCCTTCCATTATTGAACGAGATTCCGTGACTCCAGAGTAGTGTTGCTCTTCTCTCTTGTTACGCAACAAGCACCATCAAACGAGGCAGCATACGTCAGTGGTTGATTGTTTCATCGAAGAAGCGCACCAAAATAAAAACAAAAGAAATGATGATCCAACAAGAACGAACTCTCAGAGAAGGAAAGGATAATCAGCATATTTATTCAATAGACGAAACTCAGAGGACGAAGATGGTGCATCGAAACTTATTTCACAGCGAACGAATCAGACAAATATGTGCCGAGTTTTCCTTTTATATTTGCAAGAAAATTGGCTGCTCTTGCTTTCCCTCTTTCCCCAAAGAAACGCCAATGTAACCCTCTCTTTCTGGCGCCACCAATTTTCTGCATGTTAAGTCACCGACACCCCGGAGGTCACCCGAGCTGGTGGTGTGTCGGTGTCGGCAGTACGGAGGTAAGGGCAAACGAAGTCAGTTCTAGTCTCGCGATAACCTGATTGCACTCAGAGCGGGGTCCAATCAAGCCGAGGTCTTCACTACAGCCAACCCCCTCTTAATGGACACTAGGTCTCCGAGGACATTGGTTCATACGGAAGCGGCAATAGGGTGTTGTGTGTCTGCTGTGGTAATGCAGCCCCTCCGTAGAGACTCTCTCTCCTTATGGATAATGTCAGCCAGCTACCAGCTTTGTTTACAATAGCATCACAAGAGGGGGCGGGTGCGTTTTTGTTTTTTCTTCTTTTGATTCTTTCTCTAGCTTCTCTTATTACTGCGTTCTATTCCTCGTGACTATGCTTTTCTATTTCTTTCTCTTTCGCGTTTCTTGGAATGGATGTGCTCAATTCATTCTGCTCTATCAGTTTTCTTGTTTTCAGACGTAGAGATATAAGTCCATAAACCTATGGCTGCCTACGTAGAGAGATAAGTGCTATATTTACATAAATATATGCTGTCTATGTAGAGATACGTCCATAAACCTGTGACTGTCTAAATCCATAAATCTGTACTGTATATGTAGAGAAATAAATCCATAAATCTGTACTGTATATGTAGAGAAATAAATCCATAAATCTGTACTGTATATGTAGAGAAATAAATCCATAAATCTGTACTGTATATGTAGAGAAATAAATCCATAAATCTGTACTGTATATGTAGAGAAATAAATCCATAAATCTGTACTGTATATGTAGAGAAATAAATCCATAAATCTGTACTGTATATGTAGAGAAATAAATCCACAAATCTGTACTGTATATGTAGAGAAATAAATCCATAAATCTGTACTGTATATGTAGAGAAATAAATCCATAAATCTGTACTGTATATGTAGAGAAATAAATCCATAAATCTGTACTGTATATGTAGAGAAATAAATCCATAAATCTGTACTGTATATGTAGAGAAATAAATCCATAAATCTGTACTGTATATGTAGAGAAATAAATCCATAAACCTGTGGTTGTCTAAGTTTGGAATCATTGCAAACGTATGATTTCCTTCTGTTAGTAATTTATGCATAGTTAACCATTATTTTCCCCGAAAAGCGTCAGCCTTTATGCCATCAAGTGAGACCTGATAAACCTTATTTAACTTGATCCTGATCTTATGACCATTTATTGAGTCTAATTCTGAACTTCTCTACACTTTATTTAACTTGGTCCGGACCTTTTGTTCACCTTACTAAATTTAGACCTCGACCTTGACTACTTTACTCAATTTAGTGCAGATCCTTTTCCCATCTTACCAAGCTATTTTTGAGCCTTTGCCCACATTACTCAATTCAGTCTGAGTCTGTTTTCCTATGCGGCTTATTATTTAAACATCAGAGTGAAAGCGACCCTCCTAAGCAAAACGATGAAAAAACTAGATTTAAAAAATACTTGATGTATATTTAAAGGCTCTGAACTGCTCTTTGAATATCCACAGATTAATATTTTAATCTCCGATGATAGACGTATATGAAAAAACATAACTTTACAAACGAAATGCAGAAGTAGACATAGAATCACTTTGTCTTTAAATATACATCAACTATTTTTTAAATCTAGTTTTTTCATCGTTTTGCTTAGGATGTCGCTTTTAACTTTGATGTTTAAATAATAAGCCACATAGGAAAACAGACTCAAACTAAATTGAGTCAGGTGGGCAAAGGCTCAAAAATAGCTTGGTAAGATGGGCAAAGGCTCAAAAATAGCTTTGTAAGATGGGCAAAGGATCCGTACTAAGTTGAGTAAAGTTGTCAAGGTTGAGTAAGGTGTAGAGAAGTTCAGGACTAGGCTCAATAAATGGGAATAAGATCAGGACCAAGTTAAATAAGGTGGATAAAGTTTGAAGGAAAAGTTTAGAGAAATTGATAGTCTCACGACTAGGTTGAGTAAAGTGGACTATTATTCAAAACCAAGTTCAGCCAAGTCCCTCATTTGACACCTGTTTGGGGTGAGTAAGAACTTTCCGCTAAGGCAATATGTGTCCTTTAACGGGAAAGTCCATAGTAAAGCTTTTCCGCACACAGAGTCATGGACGTACATCTCAATAGAAGGCGGACTTCCCATCTAGGTCCAATTCCATGGGTTGGGTTGGGTTGTTTTACCTCTGAGCGGCACTTTTTTGCACACCATGGGCTAAATGGCCAGGTCACATGGACCCCGAAGGCTCAGAGAAGGTTGGGGGAGGGGACCCACTGGAACAGCTGTTGGGAGACAGATGGTAGCCTCCCGTCAAGGCCATCCAGCGTGTTCTTTAACGTGCACAGGGTATGACTCTCCCGCACACGGGGCCACGGCTTAACGTCCCATCCGACGGACGGCGGCCTTTCCAAGCCCATCGGTGTCCCCTACTGACCGTGGACAGGGCGGGGAATTTTGCGGAGATAAATCTCAACGCTGACCCAGCTGGGACTCGAACCTGGGAAGTACAGATTACGAGCCTGGCGCGCTACCGACTGAGCCACCCCCGCCCCCATCCAATTCCATGACATTTCTCATCGGAAGGTATCGAAAAGCGGACTTAATCAGCTGGGGAAAATAGGAAAAAAAATCTAACATTATGGTAATTGCGACTGAAACTCTAAACTGATATGCATACCGCTAGCTATGCCAATCCATCGAAAATATTTTTAGCGCTATTTTTTTATGCCAAAATTTTGCCTTATCTCATTTATTGTGAATATTGTTCTTTCTCTATGCTCTTGTAATATTTGCGGGGGGGGGGGGGGGGGGCTCAGCCGGTAACGCACCAGACTCGTAAACTGCAGTTCCCAGTCCGAGTCCCAGCTGGGCCCAGTGTTGAGATTTATCTCCGCAAAACTCTCCGCCCTGCTCACGGTCAGTAGGGGACACCGATGGGCTGTCCGTCGGATGGGACCTTGAACCGTGGCATCGTATGAGGGAGAGCCATATCCTGTGCACTTCAAAGAACACGCTAGATATTCTTGACGGTTGGCTACCATCTGTCTTTCAACAGATGTCCAGTGGTCTCCTCCCCCCAACCTTCTCTGAGTCCTCGGGGTCCTTGTGACTTGGCCATTTAACCCACTGCGCGCGAAAGAAGAAAATCAGCCAAACAACCCTATTTTGTAAAATATACACTATCCAACCAAAATATTAAACAATTTCCACGTTATGTCGATGAGAATCTACCTTCGAAGTTGTATAAAATCTGAAATATGTATTTAATTGAAAAATGTGATCAGAGATAAATATCACAATGAAATATATTTAAATCTCGATTTTCAACAATATTCCTTCAAGTACTTAATGAACTATCAGAGCTGTAATGACTATTTCATCATCATCATCATCATCCTCAAGCAGCCATGGGCTACGGAGGTCCAACCAGGTCCTGCAGTTCTTTCTTTCCGAAATAAGCTCAAGTGCTTTATAACTCAGATAATTCTGTCTCTTCTGCTCCTTTTTTCCTAAAAGAGTACTGTTAGTGTCCAAAAAAGCCTGTTTAAAATGATCCCATTCTTCCTCAACTTCAGTAGTAAGCATACCATGACTGTCATAATGACTAAGTAACCTATCATGGTAAGCTTTGGCTATAACTGGGTCTTTCAGAGCTTCAGTATTAAAAGTAAATTTTTTAACTTTAGCACAACACTTTTTAAGTTTAAGTTGCAAGACACTTTTAACAAGGTAATGATCAGATCCAATTTCAGCTCCCCTATATGACCTGGTATTCCTAACAGAACTAGCCCATTTTCTGTTAATTTATATATAATCAATCATATTCTTATGCAGCCCATCGGGTGAAACCCATGTGTACTTATGTATGTCGCGGTGTTTGTAATAAGTGTTAGTTATTCTGAATCCATTGAGTTTACTTACCTGTATGAAACGTTGCTCATTGCCATTGCAGCTACCAATACCAAAAAGGCCTATTACTCCTCCCCAAAGGTCAGAGTCAGTACCAACTTTAGCATTGAAGTCACCAAGAACAAGGGTATCTCCTTTCTTTACAGAATTCAAAATATCCTGAAGTTGTCCATAAAACCTATCCTTCTCATCCTCATCGGCATCCTCAGTGGGGGCATAACAGCAGATAACATTCAAGCCTTTAACGCTTGTCTGAAATTTTACTGTAAGAAACCATTCATTAATGCACTCGTATCCTAGAAGAGCATCACTAGCGTGTCTGCTGAGAAGCAGGCCCACGCCTTGGTGATGCTTATTGTCGTCCCTCCCTGAAAAGAGAAATTTAATATTATTTTTAAGAATCTGACCTTTATATGTCCATCTGGTCTCTTGCAAGCCGAGAATATCTAAATTATAATGGTGGAATTCTTGTGTGAGGACATCAAGAGAAAAAGCTCTGTGCAGAGTCTTCACATTCCAACTACCTATGGAGAGAAAATGGGTAGTTGGATGTTTAAAGTAGCTATGTTTATTGAGAGAGGGAATGCCGGAAATATCAAACAGCCCCCTAATCGCAGATATGGGGCAAAGACCCGTTCCCCCACCACTAAAGGTTGAAGCCATCTACACTGGAAGACTTCCTCCAATGTAGAATTTGACGATGCCAATAGAAGCAAAGATTCAGGTGCCTGCGATGACCTCTGCTCAGGATTATCCACCAGCTGATAAACATATCCTGTTAATCTATTCACTTGGGGCTGTCAACCCACAAACAAACAGAAAACACAGCGGAAGATTATCCCTCCACAGAAGCCCACCAGTGCAGCAAAAGAAGGATCCATAATCAAGCTCAGAGCCATATATCTGTCCAGTCCAGTAGGTTTATATGGTCAGCACCAGGACCCTGTGTGGTTGACCACTCCTCAGCAGGGTAGAAAAAAAGAAAAGTAGCCATAGTTGTCCAGATCAGTAGGCTACACTAATCTGGCAGCCCTCCCCTTCCGTTCACTTCCACAAGAGAGTATCTCCTTTGAAAGGTACTAACGGTCTACAGCACGAGAAGGCGGGGTCGGACATTAGGTGCTAGGTCTGGCCGGTTCTAAGCATCGTCACAAGGGATTGGTGCATAGTTCTCCTTCCAGTGACTACCTAGCTACCATTTACAGACCATTGACTATTTAATGAAGTAAATATACAATTTAGAAGTTTGTACTGATTATTCTAAAATTAATGAAGATTTTTATGAAACGAGATAATTTATTGTTAAATATTACAGCTTCCCTAACTCTTTAAATATTAATTTGAAAATAGCGATTTGAATCGATTTGATTATGTTTTTTTTAAATCTTCAGTCACGTTTTTATATTGAGTGCATATTTTATAAGTTATGAATTTCGAAATTAAATTTTCATTAATATCAAATGGACTTTCACTAATACTTTGGTAAGCAGTGTATGCAGCTTTCATCGTTTTTTCATTACTATGAAATAATTGTTTTATTTATTATTTACATATACAACTCTTTTTATTGTTTCCGTTAGTCCTTTATAGCTTTCTCTGAGATGATTGCAAAACTAACTATTGTAATCTCTAATAGATGCCCAGAATCCGAAAGTAAAATGCTTTTATTTTATATATATATATTTAATGCATCACCAACGATTAAAACCTTTTCTCCTGGTTCAAATATACATCCTTAAAATTATCAGAAAAAAAAAAATAAAAACTATGGTTCGTTCCTATTTTAATTTCATTATATCGAAGACACCGGATTACTCTGGTAGAGGCAATTTAATGAAAATAATCTCCAAAGTCGACGGAAAGCTTAAGAAAGATATTCTGGAAGAACAAAGACAAAAAGAAGACGAAGATTCATATTATATATAAAACTTCTCTACGATAGCAAAGGAAACGAATGCCTGAAATACTTTTGCAGCCGTATAAGAAAGAGAGAAAAAACGTTATCAGAAAGGGAGAGACTTTTCTTTCCCTCCCGCCTTTTATTCTCATAACGGTCTTCAAATTAAGTTTAATATCATCTAATAATGCGTTCTCTTTCGGCGAAAGGATAGGCTATAAGGAAAGAGAGTTATGACGGCGGGATCTGTCTGCACTGAGTCTGTAGAAGTCTTTTTTTGCGATATGAGGACCGATTGAAGTCTCCTGGTTTATGGCAAAAGAGGACAAAAAAGGAGACTTGGTGTGAGAATCGTTAAGGCAGAGTTTCCGTCTCCCAGACATAAACTGACTTATGTAGTTTCGCAGATATCAGACTTATGTCCATAAAAAAGAGAAAATTGTTGATTTCTAGAGGTGTTTTTGTTTTTCATTACTCGGTATAAAGCGATCGAGTTGAGCGTAATCAAGCAGAAGTTATTGCAAATTAACTTTGAGGCTATATTTCTCCGTTAATTATGATCTGGAGCAGCTTTAATTCTCTTTTTCAAGATAAGCAGGGGCGGGGGTGGCTCAGTCGGTAGCGCGCCAGGCTCGTAATCTGTAGTTCCCAGGTTCGAGTCCCAGCTGAGTCAGCGTTGAGATTTATCTCGGCAAAATTTCCCCGCCCTGCCCACGGTCAGTAGGGGACACCGAGGAACTTGGAAAGGCCGCCGTCCGTCGGATGGGACGTTAAGCCGTGGCCCCGTGTGCGGGAGAGGCCATACCCTGTGCACGTTAAATAACACGCTGGATGGCCTTGATGGGAGGCTACCATCTGTCTCCCAACAGCTGTTCCAGTGGGTCCCCTCCCCCAACCTTCTCTGAGCCTTCGGGGTCTATGTGACCCCGAAGCCCGCCATTTAGCCCATAGTGTGCAAAAAAGTGCCGCTCAGAGGTAAAACAACCCAACCCACAAGATAAGCAAGAAAATAATCAATGCATATAAAAATGAAGACTTACTGAAAATTTCCTACAGATGCAAAATGTGAAAATATATACCTAATTAATATATATATCATATTATGTCAAAAACGAAAAAACCAGGCGCATATTTTTTCCGGAATTCAGCTCCCAGACGTCATGGTGGCTTTATTCGAGTATATAGTCAAAAGATACCGCTCGCCATGGCAACGACCTCTCTTAACAGCAAAGCATGAGAAAGTCGTTTTAAATTCCACGTACGTAAACAAGCTTCAACAACAACATGGTGTGCCGTTTCTGACGAAGCGAAAAAGGGAGAGTTTACCTTATTTATTCCCATCTGGGGCTGACTCAGTCTGTAGCGCATCAGGCTAATCTGCAGTTCCCAGTTTCACCTGGGACAGAGTTGAGATTTATTTCAGCATAAATTCCTGCCCTGCCCTCGATCAGTAGGGGACTCTGATGGGATTGGGAAGCCCGCCGTTCATCGGATAGGATGTTAAGCCATGGCTCTTTAGGGAGAGCCATACCCTGTGCATGTTAAAGAACACGCTGGATGGCCTTGGGAAGCCCGCCGTCCATCGGATAGGATGTTAAGCCATGGCCCTTTAGGGAGAGCCATACCCTGTGCATGTTAAAGAACACGCTGGATGGCCTTGGGAAGCCCGCCGTCCATCGGATAGGATGTTAAGCCATGGCTCTTTAGGGAGAGCCATACCCTGTGCATGTTAAAGAACACGCTGGATGGCCTTGGTAAGCCCGCCGTCCATCGGATAGGATGTTAAGCCATGGCTCTTTAGGGACAGCCATACCCTGTGCATGTTAAAGAACACGCTGGATGGCCTTGGGAAGCCCGCCGTCCATCGGATAGGATGTTAAGCCATGGCTCTTTAGGGAGAGCCATACCCTGTGCATGTTAAAGAACACGCTGGATGGCCTTGGGAAACCCGCCGTCCATCGGATAGGATGTTAAGCCATGGCTCTTTAGGGAGAGCCATACCCTGTGCATGTTAAAGAACACGCTGGTTGGCCTTGACAAGAGACTCTATCTGTCTTCTGACAGTTGTCTAGTGGGTTCCCTACCCCCAATCTTCTCTGAGCCATTTGGGTCTTTGTGACCTGGAACTTCGCCCAGTGTATGTAAAGACATGCCATTCAGAGGTAAAACAACCTAACTAAAAAAACTCCAAGCTGGTGTCCATTATTTTCAAATTTTTCTCAAAAATCTGAGGTCTAAACATAGGGTGTGCATCTTACACAGGGCCGTGTGTCACAGAAATATGCAATATATTAATATTTTGAATAAATAAATAAAATATTTAAAGATATATTTTTTCATTTCAATATTTATGTATCCTCAGTCTGCTTTTCTAGATTCCTCATCTCTGTTGTCTGCAGAGCCACCATTTACAAAATTGAATTTGTTTCGTAGTCATGAGCATTTTATGGTCAAATTTTCCTCAATGAAAGAATTTTCCTCCTAAGCCTTAACTGGCATAGTGGTTAGGCAGCTAGCGACTATTCCAGTAAGGCAAATTTTGTGTGTTGTGTTAGCTCTAACTAAGGCAGTGGTCAGCAGTGACTTCGGTCGTAGTAGGGCATGTCCTTGTATGAGAAGACCTGTAAAAGCTAGGAGTAGCTTCTAGGATTCTTCTCTGTCCTATATGTCGCAAATCAAATCAAAATATCTCCCCCCCTATAAACGAAATGAGTTACGACCCTTCTGCCAGCACTAAAAAGTTCATTCTTCCCCCTCCCCGTTCCCACCCGAGCTTCGAAAACAGAATTAAAATCATCCATACTTTCACCCAAAACACAATCATGGGTTGGGTTGTTTTACCTCTGAGCGGCACTTTTTTGCACACCATGGGCTAAATGGCCAGGTCACATGGACCCCGAAGGCTCAGAGAAGGTTGGGGGAGGGGACCCACTGGAACAGCTGTTGGGAGACAGATGGTAGCCTCCCGTCAAGGCCATCCAGTGTGTTCTTTAACGTGCACAGGGTATGGCTCTCACGCACATGGGGCCACGGCTAAACGTCCCATCCGACGGACGGCGGCCTTTCCAAGCCCATCGGTGTCCCCTACTGACCGTGGGCAGAGCGGGGAATTTTGCGGAGATAAATCTCAACGCTGACCCAGCTGGGACTCGAACGTGGGAACTACAGATTACGAGCCTGGCGCGCTACCGACTGAGCCACCCCCGCCCCCATTTACTACAAAAAAAAATGCGGCAAAAAAGGAAACGGAGCGAATGCGAAAAGTTTGAAATTTATCCTGTTTGTCTGACATCGATGTGAATCGAACAGAAGTGTATCGTAAGAGCAGTATCGAATGGCGGTCAACCGAAACCGTACATGGCAGAGGGGGTGGGCAGAGGAGGTGGTCAGCTCGATCCTCGCACACGCTGGCTCCACCGCCTTCAATTTAGGCAATCGAAGTCTGCTACCAATTTTACAGTTCGGTGCCCCGATGGGAGCAAACATTCGGGTTTTTTTTTGACTCCCGTTTCTACAAATGATCGTTGACTCGGATAGATGAAAGTCTCTCTCTACCTCTGCGCCCTTGCCAGTCTCAATTCCGTTTTCGCAACGGCAATAACATTTGACTCTCACACTGAAATGTACAGTCGCTCAAAAAAGTATCCGAACACTATGGTTGATTTCAGAATTCAGGTAAAATATCTGGCATTTTGTCTTTTTACATGTTGATGCCATTTTAGTTAGGTTGTTTTACCTCTGAATGGCATGTCTTTACATACACTGGGCGAAGTACCAGGTCACAAAGACCCAAATGGCTCAGAGAAGATTGGGGGTAGGGAACCCACTAGACAACTGTCAGAAGACATAATGCCAGATATTGATTTTGCCAGATGTTGATTTTTTTTAGAAATTAGTGATCTGGCTACCTTCGTGTCACGTGATTACAGAATTCAGGAAAAATATCTGGAGCGTGTACAGTAACTGTACACGCTCCAGTTACCGTTCACAGCAAACTGGAGCGTGTGCAGTTACTGCACACGCTCCAGTTTGCTGTGAACGGTAACTGCACACGCTCAATATTTCCGTGAGTGAGCCCACACGATCTAGTATCAAAATAATATGACCACCTACAGTCGCTCAAAAAAATAATTCAGAAAAAATATCTGGCAACGATTTTTTTTAGAAATTAGTGATCTGGCAACCTTCGTGTCACGTGACTCGAAGGTTGCCTGATCACTGATTTCTAAAAAAATCGCTGCCAGATATTTTTTCTGAATTCTGAAATCAACCATGGTGTTCGGATACTTTTTTGAGCGACTGTACTTTCGCAGATTATATTTTTCGGTGTTTTTTGGATTTGTTCTTGATCGTATGCAATGTTGGAATTATTAAAGGCATAAAAATTAAACATTTTTAACCTCAGATTTTGTAAAAATCTTCCTGTAAAGAAATGTAAACAGTTTGTGGATATCTGTTAATCGCTGTGAAAACAAAATATGTGAATCGATTTAGAAATCGAATCAAAGCGATGTTAATTAAATCTTTAGAATTTGTTGATAAGAATTATTTCTTAGGAAAGTCATGCGGCGTTGGATTTTGATAACTCGGATGGGTTGTTTTACCTTTGAGCGGCACTTTTTTGCACACCATGGGTTAAATGGCCAGGTCACAAGGACACCGAAGGCTCAGAGACGGTTGGGGAACCCACTGGAACAGCTGTTGGGAGACAGATAGTAGCCTCCGTCAAAAGCTATCCAGCGTGTTCTTTAACTTGTACAGGGTATGCTCTCCCATACAGGACCACGGCTTAACGTCCCATTTGACGGACGGCGGTCTTTCTAAGCCCATTGGTGTCCCCTACTGACCGTGGGCAGGACGGGTAATTTTGCGAAGATAATTCTCAACGCTGATCCAACTGGGACTCGAACCTGGGAACTACAGATTACGAGCCTAGCGCGCTACCGACTGAGCCATCCCCGCCTCTGCTAACTCGGATGTATAGTTCTTTTTGTAGATGGTTCTAGTAGATGGTTCACTTTTTTGTAGATGGTAGCACATTTTAATTAGTTGTGTTCGTGAATGACATATTTCTGCTAAAAAATGGCCTATTTGCTGAAGAAACAAGGGACCCAGAGGTTAGAAGAGAGAAATCAGTGAACAGTTGGTAAAACACACTGGACAGCTTTTAGTGAGGATGTGAATCCCTTGGATAGCGCTTAAGGGAAGAAGAAAATTCACTTGATAGCTGTTAAGTTGGGTTGTTGGGTTGTTTTACCTCTGAGCGGCACTTTTTTGCACACCATGGGCTAAATGGCCAGGTCACATGGACCCCGAAGGCTCAGAGAAGGTTGGGAGAGGGGACCCACTGGAACAGCTGTTGGGAGACAGATGGTAGCCTCCCGTCAAGGCCATCTAGCGTGTTCTTTAACGTGCACAGGGTATGGCTCTTCCGCACACGGGGCCACGGCTTAACGTCCCATCCGACGGACGGCGGCCTTTCCAAGCCCATCGGTGTCCCCTACTGACCGTGGGCAGGGCGGGGAATTTTGCGGAGATAAATCTCAACGCTGACCCAGCTGGGACTCGAACCTGGGAACTACAGATTACGAGCCTGGCACTCTACCGACTGAGCCACCCCCGCCCCTAGCGGTTAAGGGAAGAAGAAAATTCACTTGATAGCTGTTAAGTGAAGATGGAAAGTTTCACTAGAGAACTGTTAGCGAAAGACGAGAATTCAGTGGAGAGCTATTAATAGAAGATGAAAACTCACTGGACAACTGTTAAGAAGAGATGAAAATCCATTGAACGGTTGTTTATTGAATATATGAATTACTTTGGACAGCTGCTAAGGAAATATAGAAATCTACTGGATATTTGCTTGGAAAGATGGTAACCCACTGAATAGTTGTTAAGTAAGATGTAAATCCACTGACCAGCGGGACGGGGGTGGAGCTCAGTCGATAGCGCACCCAGGCTCGTAATCTGCAGTTCACGGTGCGAATCCCACCTGTGTGAGCGTTGAGATTTATCTCCGCTGAGTTCCACTCTGCCTTCAGTGAGAAAGGAACACTGATTAGCTTGAAATGGCCGCCGTCCGTCGAATTGGACGTTAAGCAGTGGTCCCTGTGTGAGAGAGCCGTGCACGTTAAATAACATACTGGATAGCCTAGACAGGATGCTACTATTTGTCTTCTAACAGCTGTCCAGTGGGCCCCTTTCCCCAAACCTTCTGTAAGCCCTCGGGATCCTGGTGACCTTGTAATTTAGGGGCGGGGGTGGCTCAGTCGGTAGCGCGCCAGGCTCGTAATCTGTAGTTCCCAGGTTCGAGTCCCAGCTTGGTCAGCGTTGAGATTTATCTCCGCAAAATTCCCTGCCCTGCACATGGTCAGTAGGGAATCAAGAAAATTCACTTGATAGCTGTTAAGTTGGGTTGTTGGGTTGTTTTACCTCTGAGCGGCACCGATTTTCTGCCGATGGGCTTGGAAAAGCCGCCGTCCGCCGGATGGGACGTTAAGCCGTGGCCCCGTGTGCGGGAGAGACATACCTTGTGCACGTTAAAGAACACGCTGGATGGCCTTGACGGGAGGCTACCATCTGTCTCCCAACAGCTGTTCCAACCTTCTCTGAGCCTTCCCCCGACCTTCTCTGAACCTTCGGGGTTCATGTGACCTGGCCATTTAGCCCATGGTGTGCAAAAAAGTGCCTCTCAGAGGTAAAACAACCCAACCCAACCTTGTAATTTAGCCCATTGTGGACAAGAAAGTGCCCCTCAGAGCCTCACCTACTCCGTTGGCTTCTCGCATCAGCTGTCTATCGAGGAGAGGGAGTAAGCTGTTAGACAGATGCTAGTGATAAATAGAAACCCACTAGCCACTTATTAAGTGAAAACAAGATTTCTCTAGCCAGCTATTTAAGTGAAGAGGGAAGAGTCCCATTAAAGCACCTCCATCCTTTTCTTTAAGGTTATTATTATATTGTATATGCTCTTTTTTTCACCAAAACCACAACTTTACTTACTTCACACTGGATGGCGTATTTTTTTCAAAATCCCAGACGTCATTCTTCTAGACCAGTGATTCTCAAACTTTTATGCTTCACGTACCTCCTGGAAATGCATATGTAACTAGTATACCCCTTGAATAGATAGATAAAACTGTAGTTATAGTACAACAGTGGAAATAAAATAAAACACTGACTTTGTTACTAGATCTGGCGACTTTTGAAGCTCTCACAACTTACCCCAAAAAATTTACCACGCGCCCACATTGAGAACCCCTATTCTAGACGATAGAAAGATAAAAAAACTCGAAAAAGTTTATAAAAATTACGACACTAACAACAGTTACCGAATCTAAAACTTCTCACGAAAATGAAATTTGCCGGTTAACTGAACTTCTTGCTCCTGCGAACCTAGGGGCGGGGGTGGCTCAGTCGGTAGCGCGCCAGGCTCGTAATCTGCAATTCCCAGATTCGAATCCCAGCTGGGTCAGCGTTGAGATTTATCTCCGCAAAAAATTCCCCGCCCTGCCCACGGTCAGTAGGGGACACCTATGGGCTTGGAAAGGCCGCCGTCCGTCGGATGGGACGTCAAGCCGTGGCTCTGTGTGCGGGAGAGCCATACCCTGTGCACGTTAAAGAACACTCTGGATGGCTTTAACGGGAGGTTACCATCTGTCTCCCAACAGTTGTTCCAGTGGGTCCCCTTCCCCAACCTTCTCTGAGCCTTCGGGGTCCATGTGACCTGGCCATTTAGCCCATGGTGTGCAAAAAAGTGCCGCTCAGAGGTAAAACAACCCAATCTGCGAACCTAGGACCACTGGTTATGATTCGAGCAAGCGATAGACAGAACAGTTCGATGCTTATGATCTTTTCTCAACAGAAGATTTAAAGATCAACTCTTTTAAAAAGGAGGAGGGGTGGATCAGTCCGTAGCACGCTTACCTCGTAATCTGCAGTTCCCAGGTTCGAGTCCCCTGTGCCTGAGTTGAGAATGGGATTGGAAAGCCCGCCGTCTATTGGATGGGCGTTAGGCTGTGGTCCTGTGTGCAGACGACACATACGATACACGTTAAAGGGTTGGGTTGTTCGGTTGTTTAACCTCTGAGCGGCACACCATGGGCTAAATGGCCATGGTGTGCCGCTCAGAGGCGGCACACCATGGCCATTTAGCACACCATTTTTTTTTTTGCACACCATGGGCTTTTTTTGCACACCATGGGCAAAATGGCCAGGTGACATGGACCCCGAAGGTTCAGAGAAGGTTGGGGGAGGGGACCCACTGGAACAGCTGCTGGGAGACAGATGGTAGCCTCCCGTCAAGGCCATCCAGCGTGTTCTTTCACGTGCACAGGGTATGGGTCTCCCGCACACGGGGCCACGGCTTAACGTCCCATCCGACGGACGGCGGCCTTTCCAAGCCCATCGGTGTCCCCTACTGACCGTGGGCAGGGCGGGGAATTTTGCGGAGATAAATCTCAACGCTGACCCAGCTGGGACTCGAACCTGGGAACTACAGATTACGAGTCTGGCGCGCTACCGACTGAGCCACCCCCGCCCCTCGATTTCAAGGTCTTTCAATCTTCTCTTCATAAGATTAGTGAGAGAAAGTTCATCGCGAAAGATTCCAAAGGTTAAATTATGCAAGGATCCGATGGAGTGCTTAAGCCGCAGAAATTCGACGGTTTCAAGCAACAGATTACTTCGGTTATGTTCTGTGACTAATTGACCTTTTCACATTCAAAAGCGATATGTATAAATAAGACTCAGTGTTATTCGAAATCAAGTTGCAGTGCTAGTTAGGGAACGTCGAATTAGCAATTGTGTTGAGTCCGTCTCCCGCCAATAAGAGGACGCCAAAGGGATGATAATAGTTGTTGGAATTTTAAACTAATCAATTCTAGTTTTCTTTTATTGTAACGCTAGATTTCGTACTGCCATGTGGACGCATCTTAATTATGTTAATTACTCTCTCTATAATCTCTGTTATAACTCAGAAAGATTTGTTCACATCAAAGAGAAAATGAACATTTTTAAGAGGAAATTTCCATTTTAGGTTTTTGATAGTTTTTCAAACTCGAAAAAACGACAACAACAACAACAACAACAAACATTTATTTTTTTTCCTTTTTAGGAACAAGCAGACAGACATTTAAATATAAAAAAACTGTGTGGTTTTGTAACGTTTAAATTAATTATTGGTTCGAATTTTAGGCGGGTTTAAATTTCAGTTTCGCTTTGAAAGAATGTCTGTAGGATTTTTTTTCCCCAGATGGGTGTAGATGGAAGGCAAAAGATAAAAAATAAAGCAAAGTTGAAAAATAATTTTTTTTCTAGAGATGGGAAAAAAAAAGAACGATTTTGAAATTCACACCTAACGTTTCTTATTAGTTTACACATATACTGGCAGATTTGGGGCGGGGGTGGCTCAGTCGGTAGCGCGCCAGGCTTGTAATCTGTAGTTCCCAGGTTCGAGTCCCAGCTGGGTCAGCGTTGAGATTTATCTCCGCAAAATTCCCTGCCCACGGTCAGTAGAGGACACCGATGGGCTTGGAAAGGCCGCCGTCCGTCGGATGGGACGTTAAGCCGTGGCCCCGTGGGTAAAGTGAAACAATATTTCCCTTTCTAATCCTTCTTAGAATGAGGCGAGATTGCGGGCAATCTTGCCGAGTAGTTCCGACATCCTAAAAGCCTCTGCTTTCTGTGCGTAAAGCGTCTGTGGCCACCAAAATGGCTTCTTTAGTACTTCTAAAACGACAGAGGGCAGACGAAATGTCTTTGGTAGTTTACAATTCAATAAAGTGGTGGTGGTGGGTTGCTCAGTTTTGCGGTGGTTATAATCTCATAGTTAAATCTGTAGGAAACTTGAGCATTTATTGAAGCTTCAGATGCTGTCAGCGCATTTCGGCTTTTCTTCGTGGAAGGGCTTTTCTCGACCAATTACAACAAATTTCAAATTTTTATACTCATCAAAACAATCGTTTCGTTCCTACTGAGAAATTGGCATAAAATAAACTTTATTTTATACTTTATTCAAAAAAGCATGATATTTTATTATTTTATATTTTTAGCCTATACCTAGTGTAGTGGTTAGCGTACCTGTTGGGGCGGGGGTGGCTCAGTCGGTAGCGCGTCAGGCTCGTAATCTGTAGTTCTCAGGTTCGAGTCCCAGCTGGTCAGCGTTAAGATTTATCTCCGCAAAATTCCTCACTCTGCCCACGGTCAGTAGGGGACACCGATGGGCTTGGTGAGGCCGCCGTCCGTCGGATGGGACGTTAAGCCGTGGCCCCGTGGGTAAAGTGAAACAATATTTCCCTTTCTAATCCTTCTTAGAATGAGGCGAGATTGCGGGCAATCTTGCCGAGTAGTTCCGACATCCTAAAAGCCTCTGCTTTCTGTGCGTAAAGCGTCTGTGGCCACCAAAATGGCTTCTTTAGTACTTCTAAAACGACAGAGGGCAGACGAAATGTCTTTGGTAGTTTACAATTCAATAAAGTGGTGGTGGTGGGTTGCTCAGTTTTGCGGTGGTTATAATCTCATAGTTAAATTTGTAGGAAATTTGAGCATTTATTGAAGCTTCAGGTGCTGTCAGCGCATTTCGGCTTTTCTTCGTGGAAGGGCTTTTCTCGACCAATTACAACAAATTTCAAATTTTTATACTCATCAAAACAATCGTTTCGTTCCTACTGAGAAATTGGCATAAAATAAACTTTATTTTATACTTTATTCAAAAAAGCATGATATTTTATTATTTTATATTTTTAGCCTATACCTAGTGTAGTGGTTAGCGTACCTGTTGGGGCGGGGGTGGCTCAGTCGGTAGCGCGTCAGGCTCGTAATCTGTAGTTCTCAGGTTCGAGTCCCAGCTGGTCAGCGTTAAGATTTATCTCCGCAAAATTCCTCACTCTGCCCACGGTCAGTAGGGGACACCGATGGGCTTGGTGAGGCCGCCGTCCGTCGGATGGGACGTTAAGCCGTGGCCCCGTGGGTAAAGTGAAACAATATTTCCCTTTCTAATCCTTCTTAGAATGAGGCGAGATTGCGGGCAATCTTGCCGAGTAGTTCCGACATCCTAAAAGCCTCTGCTTTCTGTGCGTAAAGCGTCTGTGGCCACCAAAATGGCTTCTTTAGTACTTCTAAAACGACAGAGGGCAGACGAAATGTCTTTGGTAGTTTACAATTCAATAAAGTGGTGGTGGTGGGTTGCTCAGTTTTGCGGTGGTTATAATCTCATAGTTAAATTTGTAGGAAATTTGAGCATTTATTGAAGCTTCAGGTGCTGTCAGCGCATTTCGGCTTTTCTTCGTGGAAGGGCTTTTCTCGACCAATTACAACAAATTTCAAATTTTTATACTCATCAAAACAATCGTTTCGTTCCTACTGAGAAATTGGCATAAAATAAACTTTATTTTATACTTTATTCAAAAAAGCATGATATTTTATTATTTTATATTTTTAGCCTATACCTAGTGTAGTGGTTAGCGTACCTGTTGGGGCGGGGGTGGCTCAGTCGGTAGCGCGTCAGGCTCGTAATCTGTAGTTCTCAGGTTCGAGTCCCAGCTGGTCAGCGTTAAGATTTATCTCCGCAAAATTCCTCACTCTGCCCACGGTCAGTAGGGGACACCGATGGGCTTGGTGAGGCCGCCGTCCGTCGGATGGGACGTTAAGCCGTGGCCCCGTGGGTAAAGTGAAACAATATTTCCCTTTCTAATCCTTCTTAGAATGAGGCGAGATTGCGGGCAATCTTGCCGAGTAGTTCCGACATCCTAAAAGCCTCTGCTTTCTGTGCGTAAAGCGTCTGTGGCCACCAAAATGGCTTCTTTAGTACTTCTAAAACGACAGAGGGCAGACGAAATGTCTTTGGTAGTTTACAATTCAATAAAGTGGTGGTGGTGGGTTGCTCAGTTTTGCGGTGGTTATAATCTCATAGTTAAATTTGTAGGAAATTTGAGCATTTATTGAAGCTTCAGGTGCTGTCAGCGCATTTCGGCTTTTCTTCGTGGAAGGGCTTTTCTCGACCAATTACAACAAATTTCAAGTTTTTATACTCATCAAAACTATCGTTTCGTTCCTACTGAGAAATTGACATAAAATAAACTTTATTTTATACTTTATTCAAAAAAGCATGATATTTTATTATTTTATATTTTTAGCCTATACCTAGTGTAGTGGTTAGCGTATCTGTTGGGGCGGGGGTGGCTCAGTCGGTAGCGCGCCAGGCTCGTAATCTGTAGTTCCCAGGTTCGAGTCCCAGCTGGGTCAGCGTTGAGATTCATCTCCGCAAAATTCCCCGCCCTGCCCACGGTCAGTAGGGGACACCGATGGGCTTGGAAAGGCCGCCGTCCGTCGGATGGGACGTTAAGCCGTGGCCCCATGTGCGGGAGAGCCATACCCTGTGCACGTTAAAGAACACGCTGGATGGCCTTGACGGGAGGCTACCATCTGTCTCCCAACAACTGTTCCAGTGGGTCCCTTCCCCCAACCTTCTCTGAGCCTTCGGGGTCCATGTCACCTGGCCATTTAGCCCATGGTGTGCAAAAAAGTGCCGCTCAGAGGTAAAACAACCCAACAACAACAACTGGCAGATTTACCTGGTGTTCGGGTTTTCGAATGTTTTGGTCTAACATCTTTGTTTCCATAAAAAAGCTCGTATTCCTCTTTATGCATTTAAATTTATTTGTGAAGCAATGGCTATATCTCGCGAAAGCAGAAAGATCACATTTCCAAAGAGGACTAAGCTTCGAAAAAGGGAAAGGAAACTTTACAGGGTGTAAAAAACCTATCTAACAGGTTGAGTTGTTTTACCTCTGAGTGGCATCATTTTGCACACATGGGCTAAATGGCCAGGCTCTAAGGATTCCAAAGGCTCAGAGATGGTTGGGGAAGGGAACCCACTGAATAGCTGTTAGGTGACAGAGGAAGCCTCAGGCCAAGATCATCCAGTGTGTTCTTTAACTTGAATAGGGTATTGTTGTCCTGCATCCGATGCCACGGCTTAATGTCTCATCAGATGGACGGCAGCTTTATGAAACCCATCGGTATCAACTTTTACACCGAGCGAAAAGGATTAGGGGAGATCAATCTCAGTGAAAGTAAAGTTGGGGGTAGTGTAGTCCCACTATAGCGTAATTAATACTTCCGGTATGACGTCACATACCACGCCCACTTCCGATCACGTGATACGACGTCACCAACCACGCCCCCTTATTAATATTCATAATTCATAATTAATAATTAATTAAAAATTACTTAATTCCATTTATTAAAAAACCCCTTTTATTAAAAAATTCCTCCCCCTTTATTAAACCCCCCTTTTTCCCTCTTTATTAAAACCCCCTTCCTCCCCCCTTTTAACCGTGGCACCATCTAATGACTATGATGAGTACTAATTTTAGAAAAAACCCATTTTAGCTATAATTTCCCGATTTTTGACTCCCCCATTAAAAACTCCCCCTTTTAACCCCATGGCGCCATCTAGTGACTATGATGAGTACTAATTTTAGAAAAAAAAACCTATTTTAGTCGTAATTTTTCCAATTTTTGACTCCCCCCTCGTTAAAAAACCCCTTATCAAAAGTTCCGTCCCCTTATCAAAATTCCCTCCTCTTTATTAAACCCCCCCCTTATCAAAAGTTCCCCGTATTAAACTCCCCAGATCACAAACTCCCTTGGTATCCACGTTCATCTGAAATTTGCCAAGTCGAACTAAACTTTGGGTGGCAACGATCAGAAACCCCTCCCATTTATTAAAATTCCCTCCCCCTCATTAAAAAAACCCTTATCAAAACTGCACCACTGGTTGACCCACCTGTATTTTAAGCCTCCCTCTTTAAAGACCCCCTGGTTAACCTATGGTTGGCGCCTGAGTGCATGAAGTGTGATTTTAGCTCTGGAGAAAGTAGTGAATTTTTGCAGTGTAATGGACCATGCAGTAGATATATACATTACTACTGTACTGGTATAAGAGAGGCTAACTATAGAAAGATGTCAGAAGAAGAAAAAGTAAGTGGCTTTGTTTAAATTGTAAGGATAAAGCAGAAAGTAGAAGTAGGCTTAGTGTGGCTCCCAATGCACTAGCCTGCATTCGAGCTGATGAAGAAGCAGCAGGTCATATTACGTTAACGCGGTGGGGACTGTCCTTGAAGTATTAATTACGCTATAGTGGGATTACACTACTGTTGGGACTCCAACTAAGGAATTGCAGACTATGAGCCTTAGAACATTAGAGATTGAGCCTGAGGTGTTCGAAATAGTATGAGTGGGACACAGACTACAGACTGAGTCTAATACAATGTAGACTAGCCTAGTACATTATTGACTGAGCCTAGTACACTATAGACTGAGCCTAGTACACTATAGACTGAGCTTAGTACACTACAGGCTGAGCCTAGTACACTATAGACTGAGCTTAGTACACTACAGGCTGAACCTAGTACATTATAGACCAGGCAAAGATTAGTACACTACAGGCTGAGCCTGGGGCGGGGGTGACTCAGTCGGTAGCGCGCCAGGCTCGTAATCTGTAGTTCCCAGGTTCGAGTCCCAGCTGGGTCAGCGTTGAGATTTATCTCCGCAAAAAATTCCCCGCCCTGCCCATGGTCAGTAGGGGACACCGATGGGCTTGAAAAGGCCGCTGTCCGTCGGATGGGACGTTAAGCCGTGGCCCCGTGTGTGGGAGAGCAATACCCTGTGCACGTTAAAGAACACGCTGGATGGCCTTGACGAGAGGCTACCATCTGTCTCCCAACAGCTGTTCCAGTGGGTCCCCTCCCCCAACCTTCTCTGAGCCTTTGGGGTCCATGTGACCTGGCCATTTAGCCCATGGTGTGCAAAAAAGTGCCGCTCAGAGGTAAAACAACCCAACCCAATCCAACCCAGGCTGAGCCTAGTACATTATAGTACAGGATGAGTTTAGTACACTACAGAATGAGTAAACCTTCGCTTCCACAAAAAAAAACGAAGGGTCGAACAGAAACAGAGCCACCAAGTTTAAACTAGTTCAACTAGAATTTCAGAAATGAGTTGTAGTTCTTTTTATACTATTTTCAAAATTGATGATGATAGCCTAGGGGGAAAAAAACTCTTTTGTCTAGGTGGTAAGTTTTTTTTTCATATTGATATGTTTTAAAGACTGCAAAAACAAAACAGGTGTAGACAATACTACTATCTAAGGGGCGGTATTCATTCTTTTTCAGCTGTCTTGAGAAATCTTCAGTATCAGGTTTTTTTTGCGCTAATATTTTCTCTTGTCAGTATCCGTCAGCAGACGCATGAAAACGTGGAATAGATGGCGCTTTTTCATCCAGGAGGATGTTATCCAACCGTTCAATTTTGATTCTGATAAAAAACACACATGAGGGTTTTTTTTTGGCGAACGCATTGCGTGAAGCCATCAGAGTATGTCACGTGTCTGCACCGACATCTACTCCTATCATGCAGTAGCTTTGTTTTGAAGAATAATAACATCTTTTATTGAACCAGATAAACGCGAATGTCAAAACTGGGCAACTCTTTTTTATCATGCGCCATAAGAGAGGAAAACGGAACGGATTTTTTTTTGAAAGTGATATTCTTTGAGTATCGATTATATAGTGAATTTTATTTGCTTTGCTTTCGGGAGAGAGACTTTAAATGATTTATTATAAATACGAAACTTATTTAAAGACACAACAAAAATAAACTTGAATGTCTGGAATGAGATGTTTTGAACAATATTAAAATTCATGATGTTTGATTATACCTCATATTCATTTATGTCTCATACTGGTATTTAGATTGAGACCGTTTCTGGAAAAGTAAACTGGAAAAAATTACTTTTATCTTCATGCTTTTCACGTTCTTGGTGTTGAGTCTTTGCGTCTTAAGTCCTAAGTTTTCGTTAAAAGCCGAGTCCATGAAAATGATTCTTAATGTTTTCAGAAATCTATTTTCAGAATGAAATGACTTTCCCCGCCGTCAGCCTACTTACCACGGAAGTTATTGTAGGAGTCTGCCACTATAACATGATGTAGAAATTAGAAAGGCGAAACAAACCTAAAAAAAGATAAAAAAAAATAAAATTAGTCAATCGCTTCTGGCGAATATTGTACACTTATTCTGAAAAAAAAAAAAAAAAATGATTTTGACATTTTTCGAGTTTTGCACTCTTTAATCCTCGAAATTCGAGTTAACAGATGATTGGGAAAATGCAAACAGTTGGATTGTTTTACTTCTGAACGGCATTTTTTCTTACACAAGGGCTAAATGACCAGATCACAAGGATCCCGAGTGCTCAGAGAAGGTTGGGGGAGGGAACCAACTGGACAGCTGTTAGGAGACAGAGGGGTGCCTCCTGTCAAGCCATCCAGCGTGTTCTTTAATGTGAACCGAGGATGGCGCATTATGTGAAAAAAAAGTGCCACTCAAAGGTAAAACAATCCAATTCCGTCACTGTGAGGGGCGGGGGTGGCTCAGTCGGTAGCGCGTCAGACTCGTAATCTGTAGTTCCCAGGTTCGAGTCCCAGCTGGGTCAGCGTTGAGATTTATCTCCGCAAAATTCCCCGCCCTGCCCACAGTCAGTAGGAGACACCGATGGGCTTGGAAAGGCCTCTGTCCGTCGGATGGGACGTTAAGCCGTGGCCCTCCGTGTGCGGGAGAGCCATACCCTGTGCACGTTAAAGAACACCCTAGATGGCCTTGACGGGAGGCTACCATCTGTCTCCCAACAGCTGTTCCAGTGGGTCCCCTCCCCCAACCTTCTCTGAGCCTTCGGGGTCCATGTGACCTGGCCATTTAGCCCATTGTGTGCAAAAAAGTACCGCTCAGAGGTAAAACAACCCAACCCGTCACTGTGACGAGGTAGAAAAAGCTGATGTTAGGAACGCCATGCAAAGCATGACGTAATTAGATCAATCAATAGTGAAAATACAGATTACCTGTTGATATAGAATTTAAGAAATGAACAATACAAATTATTTCTAGAATTCTATGTATTTACTATTTATTGATTCTTGCATTAAGAATGCATTTGCGTGCTAGATTATCTTATTTACACCATTTCTGGCAATGTTGAAAAGTTTCCATTTCCGACCATAGATGGCGCCACGTGCGGCAAAAAAAATCGGGAAGCTTTGTAGTCACAATTAGGTGAGAAATGAACTAACCGTTGATAGTTAAGTGATCAGAACACCTGAGAAACGTAGGTTCGAGACAATACGGCAAAAAATGGAATAAAATGTTTCGAGCGACGTATACAGAATGACAAATTGATGTTCTTTCTAAAGTCATTAGTTCCTGTTGTCTAAACTTCGATCTGCTGCAACTGGCCACTGCACACCAATTCTAACAAGGTCCTGTCTGGGGATGGGGTGGCTCAGTCGGTAGCGCGCCAGGCTTGTAATCTGTAGTTCCCAGGTTCGAGTCCCAGCTGGGTCAGCGTTGAGATTTATCTCCGCAAAATTCCCCGCCCTGCCCACGGTCAGTAGGGGACACCGATGGGCTTGGAAAGGTCGCCGTCCGTCGGATGGGACGTTAAGCCGTGGCCCCGTGTGCGGGAGAGCCATACCCTGTGCACGTTAAAGAACACGCTGGATGGCTTTGACGGGAGGCTACCACCTGTCTCCCAACAGCTGTTCCAGTGGGTCCCCTCCCCCAACCTTCTCTGAGCCTTCGGGGTCCTTGTGACCTGGCCATTTAGCCCATGGTGTGCAAAAATATGCCGCTCAGAGGTAAAACAACACAACCCAAAGGTCCTGTCTGACATTGTCTGTCCACCGTATACCAGGTCTCCCCTCCCTCTGAAGATGTAGCTCAGGACAGACTTGCTTGGAGAACTAAATTGCAACTGTCTGGTTGGACCTCCGTAGCCCATGGCTGCTTGAGGATGATGATGATGAAAATTCGAAATTTCTAGAAATAATGTCCTTTTGTTGAACAACGTTGTGCTTACGGTGTTGGAGCCTGAGGTGATATATCAGTATCCCTTCACATAACGAAAATAAATAAAAAGAATTTGGAAACTACCTACCTTCCTATAAGCGCCCTAAAAAGTAGAAAATAAATCTAATACATATCGATGGTGCAATCAGTCTCTGAAGTTGCATTCCCTTCAAAGAAAGTTAGAGCGTTGATTTCATTACTCAACAAGATTGCCGACACAGACATTCTTCCTTTGAAGTGAATACGAATTGAGTAACTGATTGCACCATCGATATGCTTTAATTTTATTTCCTACTTTATAAGGGCGCATATGAGAAGATAGATCTTTTAAAAAAATTCAATTTATTTATTTTAATTTATTTATATTTTTTCTTTGTCACTAAACCTCTAAGTTCAGAAACTTTCATTCGATATATATGACTCATAAAATAGACCACATTTTTCTTACCCCTTTTTTGGAGTCCTGCTTGAGGTAGCCTATGATATTGGAAATATCACAAACTTTAATGTGAAAAATCTCGTTAAAGTTGACCTCCTGAGGTTTTTGAGGGTTCTTGAGGTTTTGAGGGTTTCCCTTTTCAGGGTTCCGACCCCTCAAAAGGCGGTCGGAACATTTCGGAAGATATGGTAGAAAAACAAATTTCACATTTCCCCTTTTTTAAGGGGAAAGAAATTTAGACAGGGTTATTTTTATTGTCCCCAACATTCCCCACATCCCAAGCTTTCATTTGTCATACAACCTGTTACGTTTGGCCCTTGCGTTCGAAAGATATGGTAGAACAATTCTTCGCATATTTTCCTCTTTTTTAGATATAGGGAAAGAGGCAGGGGAAAGTTTTATAACTTCAGATACTCCCCATTTCAGAAGTTTCCATTTAAGAAGCCTGTTACTTTTGGTCCTTGCGTTCTGAAGATATAGCGGAACAATCGTATTCATATTTCTCCTTTTTCAGGGCGGAAGAAAGCATGGGAGTAAATTTTTTATAGCTTATGACTCCCCCCGTCACAAGCTTCGTTTCGTACAAAAATCGTTAAGTTTGTCCGTCGTGTTCGAATGATATGGTGGGGACAACTGTTTTGACAAATCCACAAACTGACAAACCGACAAATCGACGAAAGAGAAGCAATTGGAAGAGAAGTAAAAATCAAAAGAAATAAACAGCAATCTCCTCTTGAAAAAATTGTAAAGAAAAAAAAAAATCCTTCACTGTACTACTAAGCTGTTGACTGCCATCTGAAACAAGATGTCTACATGAGTTATTTGCTTTTTCGAGGTTAATTGCTGCAGTAAAAAAAAGAAGCGATTATCAGCATATAATTAATTTTTCTCCCTCTAACTCCAATTGTCGGAGTTCAACAGTAACTTTACTAAAGTGGTTGTGAGAGGTAGAATAAAGCGGAGTCAACTTCTCCTCAGCTGTGGGAAAACGTTTTCCCATCGCATGCGGCTAGATCGCGTCTTTACCGCGCACCTTCGTGATTGTGCTAAACACCCGATAAAAGGTTTTACTCACTCTCCGACAGTTGGTGCTATTTTTGGCTGCACCTTTGCTTTTGCGTCGGTGATTGACACGGGAAGGAAGCTGGAGAGCGAAGCGAGACTGCTAACAGCCCAGTTCGATTCAAGAGTGATCTCACCTCGTGAACGAGCCTTATTTCGTGGTCTCTACCCGTTCGGCTACGGATGAATTCGCGAATTCAAATTGTTAAGAAGGCTCCGGAAAGATGCATGCATTGGAAACAAAAGGGAGTTTTTTTCTTAAGGAGGAATAACTGAAAGAGAGGTAAGATTGAAATTTCATAGCAGTGGGCATGAGATAAAGTTACTTTAATATCTTTGAAATTATGCGGAAAATGTGCCAACTGCTGAGGTATGTTGTGAAATTAGTGAGGGATTTTAGAAAGAAGAAAAAGGGAAAATATATACATATGTAGAGCTTTTTTGGGAAAAAAGGTAGGAAAAGGGGAAAAACGAAGCTAAAGATATTGATTTGTAGATTATGATATGACGAAAAAGGATAAAAATTATAAAGAAACAAATCTTACAGGCAGATGTAAAATAGAGTGAAAAGTAGAAATGTAGAACTATCAAAATATAGAGAATTTAAAATAGACAGAGAGACGGAAAATGTTAAAAAAAGGTGAAAAGAGTAAAATGGACAAATGAAAATAATAAGACAGTGGTATTGAAATAGTAAGAAGGAGAGATTGAATTACGGAGATAGAAATAATAGTTGTAGGGTTAAAAATGGTGAAATCGAGGGATTAAAGTTAAGGTAATAAGACGGAAAGATTAAGTCAGAGGAATGCATATTTCCTCTGGAGTATATGGGAATCTCGTTTTCAAAGAGAATGAAGCTTTTCATTTGCTTAATTTTGCATTCCTTAAGAGTTTTAATTCGAACTAATGGATGATAGGGGAAATGCAAATAGTAATGTTTTATTAATGCTTATGCAGCATAAAAAAAGTATTTTTATTTTACTTCTTAAATTCAAAAAAGTTGCTTTTTTCACACTCCTCTGGGAAGAGGAGGAGGATTGTCGCTGTCAGTGGAATATCTATTGACACTCTATCGTCAAAATTTCAAATCTCCACATAAATTTTTATGATGGAAATTGGGAAATATTTGAAAGTTTTATTTCCTTTTTGATATTATTTAAAAATTCCACATGTTCCACATTTTAGCGCCCTGTAGTGATACAAATTAAAATCACCAAACGATTTGAAAAATGGGAAATTTAATATTTCATTATTAAAAATCCAACAAAAAATAAATCTAATGCATATCTTTACACGTAATTTTCCAAATACGTGTTAAAATTTTACGTTAATTTAACACGTAATTTTCCAATTACGTGTTAAAATGGTTGCGTTTCCCAAATCTTCTCTGGGTGTAAGGGGCGACTTATTTTATCATATGCAAGCCTCACGATCTTCACATTCCACCAACAAAATTTCGAATTTCTGGCATAAATATGTCGTTTGCAACATTCGTTTAAAATTTTGCCGTTGATTTCAATTTTCTGCACTGTTAGAGAACGCATTTGGAAAGTGTGGGAGATTTGGAAATTGTAAATTTTGTCGATACCTATCTAATATAAAAATAATTTTCAATTTATGTCTAAAAAAATTCGATGTCTGTAGATTGACAGACGACAAAGTAAAAACAGTATCTGGTTTAAAAAAAACTATTTTTTCGCACAAAACGTTTTTCTTTAGTGTTTATCTCGTTAAAAAACTAATAAAGAATAAGATGTAGAAATTAAATTTGGAAGACAAGAATAATGAAACACATTGTTAAAATGGTGGGACTGACAGATAAAATTTGGTTGATTGAAATAAAGCTGAAAGATTAAAATGATAATATGGACAAATTAAATTGGGGTAGATGAGAACAATATGTCAGAATGATTACGTTGTGAAGAAGAAAGATTAAAGTAGGTAGATAAAAATAATAATAAGGCCAGATATAATAATGGTCAGATTGAGAATTAAATCAGGTACATGAGTAGTACTAGGGACAGAAATATCAAACTACTAAGATGGGCACATCATTAAAATGGTCATATTGAGAGATTAAGTAGCGTAAATTGCAATAATAACACAGAGTAATAAAATGGAGGGATTGAAACAGCAAGATCGAGATATTAAATTAAGTAGGTGAAAAAATTTAGATAAAGGTATTAAAATAGCAAGTTGAGAGATTAAATTATGTAGATGGAAATTGCAAGACAGAGGGATTAGAATGAGCAGTAATGAAATAGAAGGATTAAAATAGCAGGATCGAAGAGATTAAATTATATAGATGAAAATAATAAGACAGTAGATGGGGAGAATAATCAGAGAAATAAAGGGGGACTAAAAGTAACCAATCAGTGAAAAATATAATAAGATAAAAATGAATATTGATTAAAATGCAATTTAAAACAATTTTAAGAAAAAATATGCAATCAAAAATATAGCAAGAGATTAGAAAAATGAAGGTATTAATGTGGGTAAAGAGGATAAAAAAAATAGCAAAATATTACACTTTGGTTGCACCTTTACACAGAGCAATGTTTTAATATTGCACAACAGGCTGAAGACGAAATCACAAGAAACTCAAGACTTAAAATAGGAATTGGGAGCAGATGCCACGTCTTTCTTTCCTGCAATCCGAGATCTTTGATTTTTACGTCTTTGATATCTTCCTGCATTGTGAGATCTTTGTTTCCCTCCCTGAATTTTGCGATCTATAATTTCTTCCTGCATTGCGAGATCTTTAATTCCTTTCTGTATTGTGAGTTCTCTGATTTCTTCTTGCATTGCGAGATCTTTAATTCCTTTCTGCATTGTGAGTTCTCTGATTTCTTCTTGCATTCTCGAGAGTTTTAATTTCTTCCTTCATTGCAAGATCTTTGATTTCTTCCTCCATTGCAAAATCTTTAATTTCTTCCTGCATTGTGAGTTCTCTGATTTCTTCTTGCATTGCGAGATCTTTGATTTCTTCCTTCATTGCGAGATCTTTGATTTCTTTCCACATTGCGAGATATTTGATATTTTGTTGCATTCTCGAGAGTTTTAATTTCTTCCTGCATTGTAAGATCTTTGATTTCTTCTTGCATTGCGAAATATTCAATTTCTTCCTGCACTGTGAGATCTCTAATTTCTTCCTGTATTGCGAGTTCTCTGATTTCTTCCTGCATTGTGAGATCTTTAATTCTTTTTGTATTACAGAGATTTTTAATTCCTTTCTTAATTTTCAAGAAATTTGATTGCTTTCTGCGTTGTGAGATTTTCGCTTATTTCGTGCATTATGAGATTTTGATTTTTTCCTTCCATTTGAGAGGCATATTCTGAATGGAAACTAAAGAGACTATGGGACGACTATGAGACTGCGCAGTTGAGGTTTCGACACCTCATAGATCATAGGCCAATCATCTACCAAAGCCCTATGAATCAATCTATGATTTATGAGAACTTTCAATCAACTTATGATATACGAGAACTGTCGAGGTACCAACTGCGCAGTCTCATAGTCTCCTAAGTTGCCAATCTCAGTTTCACACTTAGAGTAATGATATTAGACCACGATAATTCAAAAGAGTGATTTGTTAGTTAACACGGTAAAACACAAAAAAAAGTTCATAAAGATTCTTCTCCATTTCAATCGAATTTTGTTTTGTACTTCTTCAATGACACAGTTCAAGCTAGGGGCGGGGGTGGCTCAGTCGGTAGCGCGCCATGCTCGTAATCTGTAGTTCCCAGGTTCGAGTCCCAGCTGGGTCAGCGTTGAGATTTATCTCCGCAAAATTCCCCGCCCTGCCCACGGTCAGTAGGGGACACCGATGGGCTTGGAAAGGCAGCCGTCCGTCGGATGGGACGTTAAGCCGTGGCCCCGTGTGCGGGAGAGCCATACCCTGTGCACGTTAAAGAACACGCTGGATGGCCTTGACGGGAGGCTACCATCTGTCTCCCAACAGCTGTTCCAGTGGGTCCCCTCCCCCAACCTTCTCTGAGCCTTCGGGGTCCATGTGACCTGGCCATTTAGCCCATGGTGTGCATAAAAGTGCCGCTCAGAGGTAAAACAACCCAACAACAGCCCAGTTCAAGCTAACTTCCTCGAACACAAACCTATCATTTTCCCCTCTTCGTCGAAGCTAGTGGGCCTCTCTTTTCCCAACCTTGTCTGAGCCCTTGGGGTCCTTGTGACTTGGCCGTTTAGCCCATTGTCTGAAAAAAAGTGCCGCTCGGAGGTAAAAACAACCCAATACGTCGAGCTCAACCCTCTCTGTCTGTCTCCCAATTCTCTTTCCCAGTTTCGTTCTCTCGAAACACAACCGACTGCGCAAGCCTTAATTGCTAATTTCAAATGTGCACTTCCCATCTTATTATGCTAACAGAGACGACCCACACAGAATCGATGGAGTGATGTCACAATTACTACTACCTCAGCGTTTTGTCATTCTTTCGTGTCAACACCAAAACTCTTTAATTACTTCTCGTGGAGCATGCAGATGCACTCATTCATTCGTTCGTTCGTTCGTGCGTTCGATCGCCGAAGTCAATCCAGTTCTGGATCTCTGACTCTACCGCTCTCTCTCTCTCTGTGAAGTCTCTCGTTCTATAAGGAAAAGAGCGGTGATGAATTTATTGTATGTCCTTTTATTGAATCTCGCAAAGTTACTCTGACGCTTCGGCACAAGTGTCGGTCATTGGAAAATCTTCATAGTATTGGGAATGCTGGGTTGTTTTAAAGTTAAACACTTTCTTAGTTGCACAACTGGCGTTCAGGTTACGATGACCCCTAGGTTGAGGGTTATAGAGGGTTGTGTTACCTTCTAGTTTCTTTTGCCTGTAACGGGAAATCATCACAAGTACTCCCCCCCCCCCCCAAAGAACACTCAATTTAATAAGCTAAACGGCAAGGTCACAAGGACATTAAGGCTCAGAACTGGTAAGGGGGAAAAGACCCACTGGACAGCTGTTGGGAAATAAATGGAAACCTCCTGTCAAGGCTATTCAGCGTGTTCTTTATGGTGAACAGGGTGTGGCTCTCCTGCACAAGAAGCCACGACTTAACTTCCCATATGACGGACGTCGGCCTTTCCGAGACCATCGGTGTCCATCTTGGTAGGCAAAGGGGAAACACTGGACAGTAATTTGAAGATAAATGGAAGCTTTCTGTCAAGCTATCCAGTGTGTTCTGTAGAGTCGTAAACAAAGTGCCATGGGAAATCTTTTTTCTATAGGCATCTGCCTTTACAAATCAGTCAGCATCCCCTATCTCACAGAGTTTGTTAGGGGATGCAAAAAGGTGCATAACGTGAGTGGCAACTAGGGAGAAGACTATGAGATTGCTCAGTTGAAAGGCTCACATCTTACACGTACTAGCGTTACACGTGCGTTTACACGTGCGTTATAACTATAAAAATTAGCATTTAATCTGTTTCATATTATATGGATTTTGATTTGCACGAATAGGGTTTTAATGATGGATCGGTCTGTATAGTTTCCTCCTTTGCGTTACGTGGATTTCTGAAGCTCTTGAGATAGTTTCAAGAGCTTAAAATTAATTCTAGAATTGTTAAATAGACTAAACATTTTTTATTGTTCTCTGACAGATTAGAAAAACAAAAAGGCATTGTGTCTGACTCTATTCGCTCGTTTGTTTTTTTAACAATCACTGAGATGTACCTAAAATGACTCTCTTAACGCAAAGGGCCAATAGAGTATACTTCTTCTTCTTGGGTGGGGGTGGCTCAGTCGGTAGCGCGCCAAGCTCGTAATCTGCAATTTCCAGGTTCGAGTTCCAGCTGGGCTAGTGTTGAGATTTATCTCCGCAAAATTCCCCGCCCTCCCCTCGATCAATAGGGGACACCGATGGGTTTGGAAAAGTTTTCTTCCGTCGGCTGGGACGTTAAGCCGTGAACCCCGTATGCGGAAGTGACATACCCTGTGCACGTTAAAGAACATACTGGATGGCCTTGACAGGAAGCTGCCATCTGTCTCCCGACAGCTATTTAGTAGGTTCCCTCCCCCAACCTTCTCTGAGCCCTCAGGGTCCTTTAGACTTGGCCATTTAGCCTATTATGTGCAAAAAAGTGCCCTCAGAGGTAAAACAACCCAAAATAATAAATAGTAGTACTAATAATTAGCACTAGTTACTAACTTCAGCATGATTTCATATGTAGCAAACAGAACCAGGTGAATACAAATGTTTTATATATATTGAATGGAAATTACATTTCTTATTGCTAAAGAGAAAAAAAAAGCATGATTTCAAGTGTAATTAATTAAATGAACCAAAGACGTTAAAGAGTGAAATGAATCTCAAGACTACAAATTGAGCCATCAAAGGAAATTGGGAAAGAGATTATTTCTTCGAAGAAGATGACTTCGCAGCAAAAGCATATATTTCCATGATTTTGTTTTCTGCCAGTTTATTTTTTTCATCTTCATGTCTTCATTCACATTTTTTCCCCCAAGACAACAGTTCAATGGCTGTTTTCTGTAACATTCTTCGTTTTCAAATATAACTTAAACGATAAAAAAAATAACAGAAAAGGAATTTTGTCTATTTTTGTTGACATAAAACTGGCGTTGAAGTTATTTAGATTAATTTTTTGATGCGAAAACAAAGCTAAAAAAGATTATTTAACACGCATCAGGTCGAAGAAGCATCAAGATTTAACTTCGCTCCTTTCCAAACATATTTTTTTTTACTTTTTATTTTCGAATCTTAATATATAAAAGAATGTTACAATGTTTTCCTTTAAAGTGAAAGTTAAGAGCTCTTGTAATGACGACAGAAACCTTACTCCTCTAACCACGTCCTGCTTCTTCGAACGCTGCCATCTTGGATGCGGAGAGGAATCTGTTCCCATGGCAGCTGGCCAAGATATAATTCTGCATCCCACAATGTATGCATGACACTTATCTGCCAAGTTGTGTTTCATACGATGGCTCGCAGCATCTTCTCGAGGCGTCCAGCGTCTTCTGCTCCCTTGGTGCTTCATCTTCAGAATGAGATGCTCCTCGAGGAGAGATGTCGAACCCGCTCATAAATAACCAAACATCAAAAAATATGGTATCCTCCGTAGCACATGCGTAACAAAGCCAAACTGCTTCAGATTTCGTCCTCTGCTGGAGTCAATTTCGCTTCCAGGCAGAGAGATATAAATATACCACAGACGATGCTTGCTTTTTTTTTCAGTTTCGAATCGTGTACGGTTTATTATGATAGAAAAATAAAAATTAATGCTTTCTGCGCTGTTGTAATTGTCTGGAATAAGATATGCTTAAAATTAGTTCACATTTGAAGCTGTGGCCGCTTTAAATTCTACGGAATAGGGGTTTATTCCCTCCCCCACGGTGTAGCATTTTTTTGCTGAACAAGAAGTAAGGAATGCAATAATAAACTACACACATTACATGTCTTAAGAAATTAAGCAGGATTTAAATCACCAAAAGTAATAGCCACTTCTTAACATTAATAAAGAAAAATTTCTCCCTTTAGTTCAAACTTGTCTCAAATAATTATATAGGGTGATGGAAAAGTCACGTACCCACTAGAAATATAAGCTTTATTCTCTGCAAAGCGAAAAATGAAGATTACAAAATACAATTAAAATTGCAAATGGTGCTGGAAATGGCAACTTCCTTCATTGCAGACATTAATTCATTTCATTTGAAGAAACAATGCGAAGAGTTAGGTTAGGGTTATATTACTTTTAGTTTTTTTCTCACCATGGACTAAATGTTCAAATCTCGAGGACCCCGAGGGCTCAGAGAAAGTTGAAGAAGGGATCCACTGGATAGCTCTTAGGAGCAGATGATAGTCTTCCATCAAGGACATTCAGCGTGTTCTTTAAAGTGCACAGAGTATTCCTCACCTACACAAGAGGTAATGGCTTAACATCCCATCCGATGGGCAATGGCCTTCCCAATCCCTTCGGTATCACTTTCTCACTGACGGCAGGGTAGAAGTTAGCTGGGATAAATATCAACTCTGGCCCCAAAAAAATAGTTAAACTGTGCCAGCGTTGATATTTATCCCAGCTAACTTCTACCTTGTCCTCTTCTCCAACCTTCTCTGAGTCCTCGGGATAATTAGGGGCGGGGGTGGCTCAGTCGGTAGCGCGCCAGGCTCGTAATCTGTAGTTCCCAGGTTCGAGTCCCAGCTGGGTCAGCGTTGAGATTTATCTATCTTTCTTCGTGACACCAAGATCTATCTATCTCGTGTCAAGCAGTGATCTGGCAACTTGGTGTCACGTGACACGAAGTTGCCAGATCACTAATTTCTAAAAAAAATCGTTGCCAGATATTTTTTCTGAATTCTGTAATCAACCATAGTGTTCGGATACTTTTTTGAGCGACTGTACTCATGTTTTTCAGTGAAGATTTTTTATTTAGGTTCGTACAATTTATTGCTATTGTTCGTACAATTATTTGCTATTTAAAAAATCGAAAACTATTTGCTTAAGATTTTTATTTTAACATTTATTTTATTAAAAGTCATTCCAGAATTATCTTCCTTGACATAGCATTAGTTTTGCGTCTTGTATTTATTGATACAAGATATACATCTATGCTGTAGGGTAACTACTGTATTAAACTTTGAGATCGAATCATTAAACACTAACAAAAGGAAACCGTAAATCTATCCATATCTTCGCAATATCAGTCAAGCGAATGGATGCTGTGAGAATTCGATTAAGAATATATAGATATTGATATTATTAGAAGGTTTATTGAAACATAGTGATATTATTTTAATGAACCAAAGCTTTAAACCGAAAATACAACCTTTATAAGGGAAAGAAAAGCCCTAAGTTATCACTGATTATTCGGATTTTCTTATATTGATAAAGTTACTCATAGTTATCTGCTGTATCTTTTTGTACCATAATCCATACAATTTAATACTTTCCTCTAATACCCCTATTTTCTATAATTCTCATTAAGAGACATAAAGAAACAGATTTCCAAATAATCTGGAACATTCACTTTTTTAATTCCCGACGATTTGTATTTTAATATATATACCAATATATATTTATATTCTCCCATACGGGGGCGGGGGTGGCTCAGTCGGTAGCGCGCCAGGCTCGTAATCTGTAGTTCCCAGGTTCGAGTCCCAGCTGGGTCAGCGATAAGATTTATCTCCGCAAAATTCCCCGCCCTGCCCACGTTCAGTAGGGGACACCGATGGGCTTGGAAAGGCCGCCGTCCGTCGGATGGGACGTTAAGCCGTGGCCCCGTGTGCGGGAGAGCCATACCCTGTGCTCGTTAAAGAACATGCTGGATGGCCTTGACGGGAGGCTACCATCTGTCTCCCAACAGCTGTTCCAGTGGGTCCCCTCCCCCAACCTTCTCTGAGCCTTCGGGGTCCATGTAACCTGGCCATTTAGCCCATGGTGTGCAAAACAGTGCCGCTCAGAGGTAAAACAACCCACAACCCATATTCTCCCATACTAATGACTGATATATACTAATATATATATATTTACAGTATGACATATTATATATATTTACAGGAGTAATTCATAGAATGGAATATAGGAAATTAAGGAACCCATATATTTCAATATTTGGATTCATATTTGAATATTCATATTTACATATTTGAAGGAATACATAGTGTTTCTGTGTGTGCGTGTTTACATGTTGTATGAGAAACTAGGACAAGCCTTATAGAGCTTCTATGCTACCTCCATCCTTTGTGTAGGGAATTATCTTCTTCACTTTAAAAATACAATTATGTAACCATTTTTTTTTTTGCATTCAGTATTTAAAGATTATTTTCCTAATTTAAATTTAAGTATTATTTTGATATAAAAAATTTCCTAAACGTCTGGATTGCGCACTTTACAGGCTGTTCGAGGAATATTATTTTTTGACATAAGTATTCAGGGCCTGTGTAAGAAATTAGTATTCAGCGTTCGTAAGATTCTGTTTGCTTTCCAAAAATGGAACCGTGATAGAGATGTACACTTTTCCTTCTCTTTGGATGAGTGATGGCTTTGCTTAATTCACTCAGTCAGTAGGATGGACGGCCTTCCCTTCTAGAAGTTTAGGTTGTTGGGTTGTTTTACCTCTGAGCGGCACTTTTTTGCACACCATGTGCTAAATGGCCAGGTCACATGGACCCCGAAGGCTCAGAGAAGGTTGGAGGAGGGGACCCACTGGAACAGCTGTTGGGAGACAGATGGTAGCCTCCCGTCAAGGCCATCCAGCGTGTTCTTTAACGTGCACAGGATATGGCTCTCCCGCACACGGGGCCACGGCTTAACGTCCGATCCGACGAACGGCGGCCTTTCCAAGCCCATCGGTGTCCCCTACTGACCGTGGGCAGGGCGGGGAATTTTGCGGAGATAAATCTCAACGCTGACCCAGCTGGGACTCGAACCTGGGAACTACAGATTACGAGCCTGGCGCGCTACCGACTGAGCCACCCCCGCCCCTAGAAGTTTAGGATGAGATCTTGTACACAGTTAAGGATTTAAATGAAATCAAATGTTTCAGCTGTGTCTACAAATAGTGTTAAAGATATCTTTCCGGTGTACAATTCATTGCTAAAAAAAACACTCAAGCAGCTGCTTGACACAGAGGTCTGACAGGAGCCTGTCAGTTTATATACCATAGTAGAAGGTCTGAGAGGATGGCAGGATCTCAGCAGAAAAACGACACAAACAGCCATGCCTTACCCGGGGCTCGAACCAGGTCCCCTAATGGGTGAAAAATAATTTAAAACACCTTCGGTGCTTTTTATTTTTTTCTGATGTCAAACTGCTTGCCTGAAAGAATGTCACGGAATTTCAAGAACTTGCTTAATCTGCTTTTTCCTCGTGGACCTTCAAAAAGATTGATGCCTCACTCAAACAGACCTATAATGACTTATTGATTTAACATCTCTAGGTTAGAATACTAGTATAGTTATTAAGTGTTTTAGCACTCTCTTTAAAACTGTGTACGTTTAAATATTGTGCTGAGCAGTCTGAAAAAATAAAAAATTGAATTGAAATGTATGTGCACTACTGAAAGGTTTCATTGCGCATATATTTGTGAGGTCAACCTTAGATTTAAATAGCAGTTATCAACATCATATTGGTTTTCGTTATTATAACAGAGTAGTTGCATTTCTGAGTCTATTGTTTTCATCAATTTTTAAAATACATTTATGTTAGGAATTCCAAAGAAATGTTTGTTTAAAATTTCTGCAAATTCGCCTGCATTCATTCAATAGGTTCCTTTTGTCCCTATTTGTTCTGTTTTTAATTCTTTTAAAGTTTATCAATAGTTCTCCTTCTCATTTTCTTTTTTTTTTGAGTTTGGAGCTAAGATAATCTTTTGTCGAATTGTGTCTCCTAATCTTGTCTTCGAAACATCAATTCTTCGAAATGGATGCTGCAATTTAAAAAAATTAAATTAGGAATTAGATTTTTACTGAATTCGGCAAAATAGCGCTTTTTGTTTATCAGTTACTTCAGTTTTTAAAAATTTTATGGGATTTATTTCTCCATTCGATTAATTTTACTTAAGATTAAGCGATTAAAAAATTAAAATTTGTCTTACTTATTTTACAGTAGTCACGTTGTCTATTCTATTTGAAACTGTTTACATATTTTACTTCCATTTTTTTGCAGAAAATTTAAGCTATATTTTCAAAAATATTTGAATAATTTAATGCTACACGAATGAAACGGGAAATTTAAAACTCCAAAACATATATAAAGAAAATAAGGTTAAGTGGGAATATAATTAAAGGTCTAGATCTAAATAGAATCTATCAAATATTGTTATTCAGAAAAATTTACAGAGCATTTAAAGAATTATGGGCTCTGGAATATTTGGGGCGGTGGTGGCTCAGTCGGTAGCGCGCCAGGCTCGTAATCTGTAGTTCCCAGGTTCGAGTCCCAGCTGGGTCAGCGTTGAGATTTATCTCCACAAAATTCCCCGCCTTGCCCAAGGTCAGTAGGGGACACCGATGGGCTTGGAAAGGCCACCGTCCGTCGGATGGGACGTTAAGCCGTGGCCCCGTGTGCGGGAGAGTCATACCCTGTGCACGTTAAAGAACATGCTGGATGGCCTTGACGGGAGGCTACCATCTGTCTCCCAACAGCTGTTCCAGTGGGTGCACTGAAATGTTTCTCATCATCTGTTACCAATCATTCAGTGCACTGAAATGTTGAAATCTCTCCCAACAGCTGTTCCATGGGTGCACTGAAATCCCCCAACCTTCTCTGAGCCTTCGGGGTCCATGTGACCTGGCCATTTAGCCCATGGAGTGCAAAAAATTGCCGCTCAGAGGTCAAACAACTCTGGAATATTCAGCATCGAAACTACGAATCGTATGATACAATACCTGATTTAAAAAAATAAATTAATCTCAGTATCGTTTAAATCAAAGCGGTCAACCCTTATTACATATAAATCCTGCATAGAAGCATTCAAAGTTGAACAATGTGCTGCAGGCTGACGTTTTTCACTTCATATAAGATTTAGTTTCTGGATCCTGGTGACACTTTCAATTCCCCACGAACGATATAGTCGACGCTCCCAGGATTTTTGAGTAAAATGGTTGTTTTGTTGAATTACAAGTCCACTCCCATATTGCAGAAATAAAAATAACAACGTCAAAGAGATATAGTTGGGAATTTCTGGAACGTCTTCCCTGTATTACTGGCATCTATTCTATTAGATTTTCACATATTTGGACCACTAAAAACGCCATGAAAAGACGTTGAAGTCTGTCGATGAGGAAGTGCAGGTAGTTGTCGTTTTACCTCTGAATAGCACATTTTTTGCACTCAAGGACTAAATGGCCAGGTCACGAGGACTCTGTGGACTTAAAAAATGTTGGGGAAGGGAATCCACTGGGCAGCTATTACCAGACAAGCCTTCTGTTATGTGGGGGGGGGGGTGAGAAACTTGTGCTCCGTGTGCATGACACTACACGAGTGGCGAGAGCCTGGAAGTAGAAAGTAAAAGGTTGTCTCAGGGGAGACCAGTAGGGACTGAGTATGGGTGGTGTTAAAGAGGGATGCAGAGTGTATCCCGGCTAGAAGAATAAGGAAGATAAGTGATAGAGCGAAAGTAGCTTCGGTCTCAAAGTAAGGAGTCCTGGAGCAGGCAGATGAGCCAAGATCCCTCAGGGGGTGCCCTGACTTGCGCACTCGTAATGGATATTGTGGTCGCCCGCCTGCTACCTTTCTGATGGCTTGGGCAATTCTGAGTTCGTTAGCGAACTCTTCTGTTATTGGGCACTGGAGGATATAATGCCTGACGCCTGCATCTGGAACCCCACAGTTGCAGTAACTGTAGACAGAGATTTTAAAGAGCTCAAATATGCTGGGAAGTTCCCATGACCCGTCAGTACCTGCGTTAGGTAGTGGTCAGAGGACACCAAGGACAGACTGACTCTCTGCAAGAATATCTTCGTTTGAGGACCATTCTCAGTTGTATCTCAGAGCCTCTGCCACTCGTCCATTACCCTTTTGCCTAATTATTAACTTCAGAGTGTTTTTTTAACAAACTTTTTCAATCAAAGTCACACATTCGATTAACATACTTTTCGATAGCTTTCTTTACAGGCGACCTCGGCGAGGTCCCTTTCTTTTGAGGGAAACTTAGTGAGTGGTTCCAAAAATGATCGTGAGTCCGAGAATACGCTCCATGGGCTGGCAGACGCTAACAATTTCTTACCTCATGTAGGAGCGGCGTGGCAGTGACAATTTTCACTAAGTCACTTGGAAAAACCAGATCAGGATAAATTCGACTCTTATCCCGTTCAACTCAGTTGGGCCAAAAGAAGGTGCATGGTCATTGGCCGTGCTGCTGTCGTCAACTCGTGTCAGTTGAGCCAAAAGAAGGTGCATGGTCATTGGCCGTGCTGCCGTCGTCAAGTCGTGTCAGTTGGGCCAAAAGAAGGTGCATGGTCATTGGCCGTGCTGCTGTCGTCAACTCGTGTCAGTTGGGCCAAAAGAAGGTGCATGGTCATTGGACGTACTGCCATCGTCAACTCGTGGCCCACAGGTAGATGTGTGTCCTTGCTGCTCAGTCCTCTGCTACACCTCACATTTGTGCCCTCTTCTGGCTCTGCTCTTTTTACTCGCAGGAAAAACTTGCCACATATCCTCCTCCTCACAGTTTAGAGATGAAATCAAACTTTTGCATGCCTCTCCTGCCTTACCTTCTCTCGACTCTTGGCAGAAAGGTCACCAACCGGTCATGCGTGGACGCTGCTCATTGGCCTGCACGGGTCGAGGTGCAAATCCTTGACCCATCTAGCACGGGTCGAGGTGCAAATCCTTGACCCATCTAGCACGGGTCGAGGTGCAAATCCTTGACCCATCTAGCACAGGTTGTTTATAACAACAGGTCACGTAGGTCCTTTGCCATCTGGGGCCCACCAGACCATGCTGTAGAGTATCTGTGCCGGCGGCGGTGTTCTTACATGGGGCTTGAATGGACACCAAAAATTGAGGCAATGGAAAAAGGCACTAATGGCTGAAGATAATGGCGGCCGAGACTGTCCGCGCCAAACAGTCGTGTCCACATTTTGAAACAAATGTGAGCACGACACTTCACTACTCACGTGCGTAAGAGTTACCAATCATTCACACGTTAAAAAACATGCTAGGGGTGCTTAATTGGGAAGAAAAGTTTTGTTGAAAGGAAACATCTTTCACCGAACAGCAATTCAACGAATCCTCTTCTCATTTATGAGTCTTTTCGATTTTTGTGACTTGGGCATTTATTGTATTCTGTGCAGAAAAGTGATACTCCTGGGTAAGTGAAGAACCCAATCTCTGTTGGCTTTCTTCCCGAGTAGTCATATATTTTATTCATGGTATCGATGTTCATCTGTCACACAGTTTTTTTTCTCAGATGTTCTCAGTACACGGCTCAAGAAATCCTCTGTTTTCTTAGAAATGGGGAACCACGTTCTCAATGGTAAGCTATTTTGAACGTAAATAATCTCGGTTTGTTTTAAGAATTCTTTACTAGGAAAGGAACAAAAGATATTAAAAAAGGTATCGAATTTAAAAGAAATTTTATATTTCCGGGTGAATGACGAAACGTAGGAGGAATTCAACTACAGCAGGCTGAAAAAAAAAACAACAAAAAATTTCAGTGTCCTCGTTGGGCACTTAGAAATAATGCGTTTAAAAAAAAGTCGAAAAACTTAAAACGTTAGTTTCGTAACAAGCGTTTTTTATCAATCGCTTAACGGCTTCAATTCATCACTGCCGCCGAGATATAAAAAAAGGAAAAGAGAAAGAAAAGAGAGAGGTCGACATTTAATTCAATTATGTATTTATTTTTTATTTTTGGACGACGTAAACAAGAGTTACAGTAAACTACTTTGTCGTCTTCGTGGGTGTTTGTTGGGCTCGTGCGCGCGAGTTCACTTTCGCTAATTTGCCACTGCCTTGGAACCTGTAGCTCTCCGGCCTCAAAAGAGCGATCGGACCGTAGAGTGGCGAATAGTCTAATAAATTAGCTTTTTTCTTACAGCTGAGTTTGGCGTTGGAAATCATCTAGGGAGATGAAAGGGAACGCCAAGCTTCACTTGTCGACTCCGGGCTGAACAGCACCGATAGATGTCGAACAAGATCAGCCAGCAAGACAAAGACACACTCGCTAAGAAAAAGAGAGAGAAAAAAGGAACATTTAGAAAAATGTGCAAGAAACACGAAAATACAAGCTGAGATAACTTTTTTAGTACTATCTTGATTTGGTGTTTTTCCCCCTGTTTTGTTTTACATCTCAGTTTTGAGATTAGCGTTTGACTAAACACTAACAGCACACGCAAAATGATAAGAACGACATTCACACAAAAACGATACACAAAACGACAAGAAGCGACACACATGTAAAACATGAGAATTTTGTGTGTGAATGCCGTGGAGAATGGTATTCTCACACAAAACAAGAATGCAACTCACACGAAACACACCAAGAACGACACATATCAACGATAAGAATGACACACACAAAACAACAGAGCGAAAATCAAACACAAAACGATAGAGAACGACACACACAAACACACACAAAACGAGAGAGAACAACACACGCACAAAACGAGAGAGAACGACACACGCACAAAACGAGAGAGAACGACACACAAACACACACAAAACGAGAGAGAACGACACACACAATTAGAAGAATTACACACACAAAATTAGAATAATGACACACACAAATTAGAAGAATTACACACACACAAAATTAGAATAATGACACACACAAAATTAGAATAATGACACACATAAAATTAGAATAATGACACACACAAAATTAGAATAATGACACACATAAAATTAGAATAATGACACACACAAAATTAGAATAATGACACACACAAATTTGAAGAATTACACACACAAAATTAGAAGAAATACACTCACGAAACGGCAAGAATGACACAAAATTAGACGAATGACACACAAAAAATTAGAAGAATGACACACACAAAATTAAAAGAATGACACACACACAAAATTAAAAGAATGACACACACAAAATTAGAAGAATTATACACACAAAATTAAAAGAATGACACACACAAAATTAGAAGAATTATACACACAAAATTAGAATAATGACACACACAAAATTAGAAGAACCCACAAAACGGCAAGAATGACACACAAAATTAGAATAATGACACACACAAAACCAGAAGAATTACACACACAAAACCAGAATGACACACACAAAAAGAAAAGAACGACACGAAAATTACACGTATGATACACATAAAAAGAACTATACTCACACAAAAACGACAAAGAACTACAAACATACATAAAATGACAAAGAGTGACAATTATACACAAAACGACAAAGACGACATTCACACGCAAAATGGCACGAAACTACAAAAATTACAAGAATGATATTCACACACAAAACGAGAATGGCACTCACTCGATAACCATCAAGAATGATATTCAGAAAGTGACAAGAACGAAACAAACAAAATGAGAACGAGACACACGCAAAACTACAAAGAGCGACAGTAACACACAAAAAAAACTCTCGTCATGACCGAAGTCGCTCTCAATGCCATCTTCACTTCCTTTGTCGTCATAATCATCATCACAAATCCTTGTCGTCATTTTCAACATTATAAAGAGTTGGTAGCACTTTTGTCATTATAAATCATCGGTCGTAGTCCTCACTGCTATTATTATTATAACTACCATTCACTGCTATCGACGTTATCATCATAGTTGTTTTCGCTATGATCATCAGTATTATCATCTTCCCTAATAAAGCTGTTGGCGTCATCGGTTTTATCATTATTCTCATTGTTATCGGAGAAATAAAGGATATTGTCGTCACTATCTTGCTGATATTTGACGTTATCGCTGTTATTGCCGTCGGTACTATCTTTTTGATGTTCGACGTCATCGCTGTTATTGGCATTGTTATTGTCACAGCCATCGCCGTCATTATAATCGCCATTATCGTCGTCATTATAATCCCTATTATCGTCGTCATTAAAATCACATTATGATCGTCATCATAATCCCTATTATCGTCGTCTTAATATCGTCGTGTCATCGTAGCATTCGTCGTCATCATTGTTACCATTTGACTCATTCCTCATCTTCATTGGCATCATCATCATTGGAATCATTGTCGATTAATTCCTCCTCTTTATTGTCGTCATCATCATTGGAGCCATTGACGATTCATTCCTCCTATTCATTTTCAACTCATTCCTCCTTTTCATTGTCAACTCTTTCCTCCTCTTCATTGTCGACTCATTTCTCTTCTTTATTGTTGACTCATTCCTTTTCTTTATTGTTGACTCATTCCTTTTCTTTATTGTTGACTCATTCATCCTCTTCATCGTCGTCAACATTATTGTCACAGTTGTCATTTTCACAAGTTTTTATTCCTCCTCTTCATTGTCGCCGCCATTATTGGAACCGTTGTCGTCTCATTACTTGTCTTCATTGTCATTGTCATAGTGAATGTTATTATCACAGCGCCATTGTCGTCACCATGACGTTATCGTTGCTTTTGTTCCGTTATTACAATCGTTGCCGTCTTAATTCTTGCTTACTATAAAAATATTTTTTTGCCTGGTTTTTCTTGCCTGGTAACAGGAACAGTGGCGCGTAGAAATCAATCATCAATCTCACGTTTACCATCTACTGCTGAGGTTTCGCCAACCGTATGGAGGCACTTTCGTTTGATGGAAATACTTCATTTGTATATATGTCTGACAACCAATACACTCTGTTATAGTAAGCTTAAAAGTCCATCGTAGAGGTTTAAAGCCGTGGATTATTGTTTAAGATAATCATGCACGTTAAACAACACGCCGAACGGAAACCTTCCGTCCATGCTGTCCATATTTCCAGTGGATTCTCTCCCTTAACTAATTCTGATCCCTTGCGATCCTTGTGACCTGGCCATTTAGCCCATTGTGCGAAAAAAAGTGTTTTCAGAGGTAAAAAAACTCAACCTAAATGACAGAGCTAATATTTTGCAGTGGCTATACTGATCTAAGGGACCTGGGTTCGAGCCCCGGGTAAGACATGGCTGTTTGTGTCGTTTTTCTGCTGAGGGCCTGCCATCCTCTCAGACCTTCTACTATGGCATATAAACAGACAGGCTCCTGTCAGACCTCTGTGGCAAGCAGCTGCTTGAGGGGGTATTTATTTATTTATATTTTTAAAAACTGATTTCTTTTGTAACCCCCCCCCCCTCCAAACAAAAAACCCCAACAGAAGACCAAAATATCTGGGTTTATAAGAAATTCTTGAAGTTCTGCGTCGCCTGCACTAGCTGCAGGAAATCGCATGGAAGACAGGACAACAGAAAGATGTTTGGCTGGGAAAAAGCGAAAATCAAGAAAGTCTGGTAATGATTCTTTACTATCAAGCAACACTTACTTATCAAGCAAAAATTTAAATACAGTCCATCTCCTCTGTCACTATGAAGATTGCTAATAATTGCTCTGATAAAAAAACCTCAAGCAGCTGCTTGCCACAGAGGTCTGACAGGAACCTGTCAGTTTATATGCCATAATAGAAGGTCTGTGAGGATGGCAGGACCTCAGCAGAAAACAACACGAACGTCCATGCCTTATCCGGGGCTCGAACCCAGGTCCCTTATATCAGTAGCCAAGCGCGCTAACCATTATTAATTAAATGATTTCCTTTGACAAACGTGCCAAATAAAACGAAAGGAAAAATTCGAAAGAAAGTAAAGTTTACAGACGCAATTAGATCCAATACCTTCAAGTTCGTTGGTCAAATATTCGATGGTAACAAGATCATCATTCCACATCTTGGGAAAATTCACCGAGAAATCGACATGGCGTCTAGGGTTTAACATAGAAGTGATATCCAATTCTTGGCAGGATGATTCTCACCAGAATTAGGTGGAAGCGGTTCTTAATGCTCATAACTGAAACGGCATTCACAATTCTTGCGTTGGCGAAAACGAAATAACTGATCGCGTTACATGAATATCAACGGGAATGAAAATAACGCTCTGCTATGTAACAGGACACTTAACTGCTCTAAAGTGCAATTCTATCGCATACACTCCAACAAACGGAATAGGAATATACCCATGAGATAAAAGTGCTGGCTAACATTACAGTAGGAATCCATTATATGTGAAATGCGAAAACAAAATTGTTATTCAAACATCTCACTTTCCATAAAGGTCTGAGAGTAGTCTGTTATTGAAATATATAATAGAATAAACATAAGAGAGAGGTTACAGAATAACTTAAAATATCTCTCGAAATGGAAATTGAAAATGTGGTAAAAACATTCTTTCCTTCTGTGAAGGAAGAAATGAATTCAAATTTAGATTCAAATACAACCAAAAATTAACGAAGACAATAAACTAAGCAAAGAAGTGGATATTTGTAGGCAACAGGACCGGGTCTAAAAAAATTAAGGATTGGGGGGGAGGGGCCAAGAGATTAGATATTAATTGCAGTGTAACATTTTCACTTCGGTTTAGAGGTTTTTAAAAAATGTCATGAAAAATCAGTGAAATATTCACAAGCTTAATAAATTTTTGGCCCAATTATTTTTGTCCTAGCATTCTCAAAAGGTGGAGAGGGGGTGGGGGAAGAAGCCCCCTTGGTCCTCCCCTAGATCCCTAGATCCAAACCTGCTAGGCATTTTTCTGGATTCTAAAATTTCATGGATATCTTACAACAAAAATCTGAGAATGAAAGCAAAAATCTTATAATCAAAACAAATATTTTGCCAAGTTTAAAACTTGTGGCAGAGTTGGGTTGGGTTGTTTTACCTCTGAGCGGCACTTTTTTGCACACCATGGGCTAAATGGCCAGGTCACATGGACCCCGAAGGCTCAGAGAAGGTTGAGGGAGGGGACCCACTGGAACAGCTGTTGGGAGACAGATGGTAGCCTCCCGTCAAGGCCATCCAGCGTGTTCTTTAACGTGCACAGGGTATGGCTCTCCCGCACATGGGGCCACGGCTTAACGTCCCATCCGACGGACGGCGGCCTTTCCAAGCCCAGCGGTGTCCCCTACTGACCGTGGGAAGGGCGGGGAATTTTGCGGAGATAAATCTCAACGCTGACCCAGCTGGGACTCGAACCTGGGAACTAGATATTACGAGCCTGGCGCGCTACCGACTGAGCCACCCCCGCCCCGCTTGTGGCAGAAGATCTCTGGAAACTTTATATTACATCCTATTGAAACCAAAAATTTAATATGCCACCTCAAAAACAACTATTTAGAGAAATAGAATTTTGGAAAGCATTCAGAATAAGATACCACATACAGCCTAGGACAGCGACCTTCGGTTTCGATTTTTCCAATAACCTTAAATGCAGAAATTAGCATATCTAGTTAACACGAAACTTGAAAAACTTATGGGCTACTTTCTCAAGCTAAAAATCAAACACCAAAAACAATACTCTTCTAAGAAATACTAATAATTATAAAATAATCATTGAAATCATCATCTATTAAAAATCATGAGCTATAAAATAATAAAAAAAATACCGAAAGGGCAAATATAGACATCATGGAAAATTAATCAACCGGAAATTAATATTGATCAAAGGAATCAACAACAAAATAGTATATTAATTTATCAAAGGAATCAACAATAAAATAGAAAACGTACAATAGAAGTAATGCAAATATAAACAAAATATATCAACAATATATTAATGCAAAAGGTTTTGTTAAAATTTATGCAGACTTAAATGAAATTGCGACTCAGAAACAAGAGTCTCATGTTTTCCAAGAGAATATTGTCTATTGCACTTTAAAATATTACACGGGTAATTTTATTTCAGAGCTTGCAGCAATTTTTGGAAGTTGTAAAATGCACAACATAGTTAAAAAAACATCATTATCTTTTCAAAAAATTGCACTTCAGCCTTTACTGCAAAATCATAACGACTTATTTCACTCGTTGCTGTTGTACAGTCGCTCAAACAAGTATCCGAACACTATGTTTGATTACAGAATTCAGGAAAAATATCTGGCAACGATTTTTTTAGAAATTAATGATCTGTCAACTTTCGTGTCACGTGACACGAAGGTTGCCAGATCGCTAATTTCTAAAAAAATCGTTGCCACATATTTTTTCTGAATTCTGTAATCAACCAGTGTTCGCATATTTTTTTGAGCGACTGTACATAAATTTTTTTAGCTGCTGATTTTGATGCAAAAAATAATAATCGAATTAGTGTACGATGGATCTCGGCCTTTTGGGGATAAATGCAAATTTAGCAGTTGATTCCATTGCGAAAGAAAATAAAAATATATGCATACATTTTTTACCATTAAAACTAACTAAAAATGCAAATCAGTTTTTTCAAGCAAAATATTTCTAAACCAAGAAAAGAATAACTCAACCAAAATGTTTCCACATTATTTGCACGCTAAACATTGTTCAGAATTAACCACATTATTTTAATTTAAGGTTGATTGATGTAGCAGATTAAATTCCAGAAAACATATTATAGAAATCAAATTTCTTAGATTAAGACCTATTAAATGGAAAGTTTTACTTATTTTAAATCATTATCTAAAAATCACAAACTAATATAGATTCTTCAGTTCGAAAATGTTGCTCATGATTTTCTAAACTGCCAAAATTATGCCCAAGAAAAATTGGACCAGCGACCTTCAGTTTCAACTTTTCAATGATTTGGCTTCTGAAATCATTGAAGATTACAACATACAGAATACAGCAAAAATCTACTGAGCCCATAAGAACAACAAAACGAGAGATAAAAAAAAAACCAATCGTTACATCACGAAATTCAAACAGGGGCGGGGATTTCTCAGTCAGTAGCGCGCCAGGTTCGTAATCTGCAGTTCCCGGGTTCGAGTCCCGCCTGGGCCAACTTTGATATTTATCTCCGCAAAACTCTTCGCCCTGCCCTCGTTCAATAGGGGACACCGATAGACTAGGAAAGACCGCCTCCGTCGGATGAGACATTAACCTGTGTTCCGTGTCCGGGAGAGCCATACCCTGTGTACGTTAAAGAACATCCTGGATGGCCTTGACGGGAAGCTACCATCTTTATCCTAACATCTGTCCAGTGGGTCCCCTCCCCCAACCTTCTCTGAGCCTTCGGGGTTCTTGTGACCTGATCATTTAGTCCATTGTATACAAATAAAGTGCTCCTTTGAGGTAAAACAGTCCAACTCTCACAAACACAGAAATCTATTCTCATTCGCAAGGAATGAATAAAACTCTAAAGAAATAACTGTGGTAGTTACAAAATGCGGATGTTTCGTAAAAACTTTGGTTTCCTTCAAATGTTAATTCTTTATGAAAGATTTGTCTGTATTTAAACTTCGTGGAAAAAATTTTCCCAACAATCGCAAACATGGGTTGTTTTTTCATTTACCGTATTTTAACGTGTATAAGGACCCCCCTGATTTTTCATCAAAGATATTTTTATTTTAAGATATAATCATTTATTTAAGAATACTATCCATGTATAAGAAACCTCCCTATTTTTGGGACCCAAGTTTTGGCGAAAAGGGGTTCCTTATACATGTTAAAATACGGTATATCTAATTTTTTTCTTTCTAATCTTTATTTCAACTCTTAAACTATTGGGAAAAGCCCTAAAAATCCACAATGATTTGTGGCAGTCTCTTTCATCTTCCAGCTTTATTTTTTGGTAGGAAACAGAAACAAATCCGGAAAGTAAAAAATATAATGCTTTATCTAAATTCCAAACTATGTTCTTTAGCACAACACCCAAAACTCATCTTCGCTCTTCGACCATTTGTATTGGCTTAACCATCATCATCGTATAAGGAAAACACTGATCCCATCTTCCATCTCTACATTGCATATTCACATCCACCATTACCTCTATTTATTGTCCGTCTGATGAGACGTTAAACCGTGGCCCCTGAGGAGAGAGCCATACCCTGTCCACATTAATGAATACGGTGGATGGACTTGACGGGAAGCTACCATCAGTCTCCTAACAGTTGTCTAGTGGGTCTCCTTCCCCAAAATTCTCTGAGCCCTTGAGGCCCTTGTGACTTGTCCATTTACCACATTGTATCCAAAAAAAAGTGCTACTGAGAGGTAGAATAACTGAACCAATCAACCGCTACTTATAGTCCATCGATTTTGACCACGCACTGTACTTCTTATTCTATAACTCTCCATCGTCTTTAGAAGAGAGGTAGGTGAATAATAACTGAAGGCATGCCTTTACCCACCCTACACTTTGAGCTCGAGAGTGAGAACATCCCAATTCATCTCCGCAAATAGCAGCCTTCCTTCTTCTTCCCCCCCCCCCCAGAACGACGAAAACCTGCACGGGATAGATCTCCTTCCCCTTTCTCCTTGCCAGCGCCATCATCCTGTCATGTGGGCATCTTTATTAATAGTTTCCGGGGGAGAACATTATGTCGAGTTTCACGTGAACCAGATTACATCTTCAGCAACCTGCCGGCGGCCGAAGCCCTGTTCTCCGCGGAGCGTGATTTGAGAGGCACGGTGTAATGATTCGGCATCGAATCCAACATTCATTACCCATTCGACGGTGCTCAGCGAGAGGCTGTGTCCTCTCTCTCTCTCTCCCTTTCCCCCATTGTGGCACTGCCAGCTGCGGCAGGCCGGCATTAATCACGGCCAGATTTCGGCCAAATTCTGCAGCTGACAAGACTGCAATATCGGGAGTGCGAGTGAACTCTCTCTCCCTCTTCGACAGGACTCACCCGTACGTAATTAACGATTCTCCTAAATTTCCAATTATTCTCCATAAAACTAGAAACAAACGAGGCCATTCTGCTGCCATTGATCCGATGCTCGCTGGCAAACAAATAGATCGCTACAGTGGTTGTCTTGATTAATTTTAGCCTGATTGGTGATCTTTCTCGAGATGCTTCAAGTTCCGCTTAATTAAACCCAAGTCATCCACTACGACGTCGAAAACTCTTTATTGGATCCCTACACTGATCATCCAGATGCTCCTCCTCCTCCATAGTGGAAAAAAAGAAAAAAAAACCCTCTTACATTTATCTTATTCCTACTTTTCTCTCATGCCTCGTAAATCTATTTTCGTACATTTATATCTGTCTATTTGATAGAAAGGAACCATCGTCGATAACCCTTTCATCATTAGGATCTGCTATTACAGCAAACTAAACCAAATAATTCTCACTGTTTGTCCTCCTTTTACCTGGTACTTCCGGTCCCAACTCTGCCAGCTCCTTCGGTTGCCGTCTGTCCGTCTCCGCAAAATTCCCCGCCCTGCCTACGGCCAGTAGGGGACACCGATGGGCTTGAAAAGGCCGCCGTCCGTCGGAAGGGAAGTTAAGCCGTGGCCCGTGTGCGGGAGAGCCATACCCTGTGCACGTTAACGAACACGCTGAATGGCCTTGACGGGAAGCTACCATCTGTCTCCCAACAGCTGTTCCAGTGGGTCCCCTCCCCCAACCTTCTCTGAGCCTTCGGGGTCCATGTGACCTGGCCATTTAGCCCATGGTGTGCAAAAAAGTGCCGCTCAGAGGTAAAACAACCCAACCCAACCGTCTGTCCGATGGATTTTTAAAGCGTGGCACGGTGTGCGGGAGAGCCATACCTTCTGCACGTTAACATGCTTCATGGTCTTGACTAGAAGCTACCATCTGTCTTCTAACAGCTGCCCAGAAGGCCTCCTTTCTCTAACCTTCTCTGAGCCTAGTGGATCCTTGTGACCTGATCATTTACAAGTAAAAACAACCCAACCCAACTGCTAGATGGATGACTCTTTCAAGTGATTTCAAGATTCGGAACCAGGATTCATAAGTTCGATTCAGAATTATGTTTGGGTGATTCCAACCACTTCTTCAGAATGGGGGTAATTTCACCATCATGCAGATCACTTATCACACAACAACAAAAAAAAGCGAAAATAGAAATCCATTTCAAATAATTTTATTTTTTAAGAACGTGAATTATAAGCTTCACATATCATCACTATTAGTTGTTATTGGTGCATCAAATAATCGGGCTGAAGATTTTTCTCACTGAATGATATTTCTTTCCTCAACGAGGGAAATGTTCTGAGAACAGATCTATATGTTAAACTCATCTCGAAAGTTAAAAAAAACGATTCACAAAGTATGATTCTTCTATATAGATATATAGTATGATTACTTATACATATTTAAACATACTATATATGATATATAGTATGATTACTTATATTAGTTTTTTTTAAACGAAGCGAATTTTTTCTTTCACTAATGTCCTATTGAAGAAAAAGACTGGGTGGTGGAACTGAAGTCTAAATTTTCAGCAGTCCTCAGTTAACTCAACATAACGTAAACATATGTTACATATAGCATTATTTCTCATTCTTTACGGGGCGGGGGTGGCTCAGTCGGTAGCGCGCCAGACTATTAATCTGTAGTTCCCAGGTTCGAGTCCCAGCTGGGTCAGCGTTGAGATTTATCTCCGCAAAATTCCCCGCCCTGCCCACGGTCAGTAGGGGACACCGATGGGCTTGGAAAGGCCGCCGTCCGTCGGATGGGACGTTAAGCCGTGGCCCCGTGTGCGGGAGAGCCATACCCTGTGCACGTTAAAGAACACGCTGGATGGCCTTGACGGGAGGCTACCATCTGTCTCCCAACAGCTGTTCCAGTGGGTCCCTTCCCCCAACCTTCTCTGAGCCTTCGGGGTCCATGTGACCTGGCCATTTAGCTCATGGTGTGCAAAAAAGTGCCGCTCAGAGGTAAAACAACTCAACGTTAAAGAACACACTGGATGGCCTTGACGGGAGGCTACCATCTGTCTCCCAATAGCTGTTCAAATGGGTCCCTCACCCAACCTTCTCTGAACCTTCGGGGTCCATGTGACCTGGCCATTTAGCCCATGGTGTGCAAAAAAGTGCCGCTTAGAGGTAAAACAACCCAACCCAAAACAAGTTTGAAGAGATAGAATACAGAGAAGAAAAAGTGAACTGTTGAGAGGATTTTGACTCGTGTGCAGCCCGCTGAGTCGCCTTAGATTGTTGCTGTTCGATTATTAGTAGTGAAACGGAGCATCTTTAGTTGTTTTTAGGGAATATTGTGTGTAATAAGCATTTGTGTAATTAGTGAAAATGATGTGGTAAAAATTGATTCTGTGATTCGCTTAGTAGATTTTGCAATTCAACTTTCCAGTGTGATATTATTTTAGTATTTGATATTTAATAAAGGTCAATAGTAATTAGTCATCGGTGTAATTAGCCTATTTGTATATGAAGTAATGAATGCTTTAGGTGCTATTTATTACTTGTAAATTGATTGCTTTATTTATTAAATCAGTTCATTTATTAACTGTTTTGTTATTTCGAATTCAAGCACGGTGTTGTCAAACATAAGTAGCTAAAATTTGCAAAGATATGTTATATAATTTTAGTGTTAATACACTTACGACACGAAAAAGAAAATCTCAGATTACGAGTTACAATTGCGTTGTTTTACCTCTGAGCGGCACTTTTTTGCACACCATGGGCTAAATGGCCAGGTCACAAGGACCCCGAAGGCTCAGAGAAGGTTGGGGAGGGGACCCACTGTAACAGCTGTTGGGAGACAGATGGTAGCCGCCCGTCAAGGTTATCCAGCGTGTTCTTTAACGTTCGATTGTTTTACCTCTGAGCGGCACTTTTTTGCACACCATGGGCTAAATGGCCAGGTCACAAGGACCCCGAAGGCTCAGAGAAGGTTGGGGAGGGGACCCACTGTAACAGCTGTTGGGAGACAGATGGTAGCCGCCCGTCAAGGTTATCCAGCGTGTTCTTTAACGTTCGATTGTTTTACCTCTGAGCGGCACTTTTTTGCACACCATGGGCTAAATGGCCAGGTCACAAGGACCCCGAAGGCTCAGAGAAGGTTGGGGAGGGGACCCACTGTAACAGCTGTTGGGAGACAGATGGTAGCCGCCCGTCAAGGTTATCCAGCGTGTTCTTTAACGTTCGATTGTTTTACCACTGAGCGGCACTTTTTTGCAGACCATGGGCTAAATGGCCAGGTCACATGGACCCCGAAGGCTCAGAGAAGGTTGGGGGAGGGGACCCACTGGAACAGCTGTTGGGAGACAGATGATAGCCTCCCGTCAAGGCTATCCAGCGTGTTCTTTAACGTGCACAGGGTATGGCTCTCTCGCACACGGGGCCACGGCTTAATGTCCCATCCGACGGACGGCTGCCTTTCCAAGCCCATCGGTGTCCCCTACTGACCGTGGGCAGGGCGGAGAGTTTTCCGGAGATAAATCTCAACGCTGACCCAGCTGGGATTACAATCCTGGCGCGCTACCGACTTAGCCACTCCCGCCCCACGAGTTACAGTGCTACCGGTTTTACTCTAGTTTTTAATCAGTACTTAAAGTCGAAACTGTACATAAATAAATATAACTGTATATAAATAAAAAAATAAAGATTACTTGACATTCGCTAACTATTTCAAATCGGATAGACTTAGTTCTTTGCTCACTATTTAATTCCTGCCTTAACTCTTATTTAACTTTTCGCTTATCCTTACCTAATGTCCCTCCAAATCCTTGGTTAATATACTGCTCACAAAAATTAGGAGATATATTATCGCTTCATATTCATTTTGAAATATCTCCTAATATTTGTGAGCAGTATATATATGTATATCGCCAATTACTTAATTTTCTTCCTCACTATCCTTAAATCATTCTCCAACTCTTGACAATTCCTCCTTAAATCTTTGCATAAATCATCCCCCAACTTAATTCATACTGCAACCTTTACTTATTCATCCCCCATCTCTTAATTAATTTCTCTCTACCCGTTACTTAATTCATCCCTATCACTTACTTAATTTCTCCCCATGCTTATCAATTTTCTCCTCCACACTTTATCAAATTTCTCTCCTACCTTTATCAGATTTTCTCCCTACTTAATTTCTTCCCCACCCTTTATCAAAAATTTCCCCCACTTTACCCCCAATCTTTATTTAATTTCTCCACCACTTAATTTTTCTTTTACCCTTTATCAAATTTCTCTCCCACTTTACTTAATTTCTCTCCCAACCTTATCTAATTTCCCCCAACCATTATGTAATTTCTCCTAAACCTTTATCTAATCCCCCAACATTTATCTAATACCCCCAACCATTATCTAATTTCCACTAAATCTTTATCTAATTCCCCCAACCATTTTCAAATTTCCCACAACTTTTATCTAATTTCCTCCAACCTTTATCTAATTTCCCCAAAACTTTTATCTGATTTCCCCAAAACCTTTATCTAATTTCCCCTAAACCTTTATTTAATTCCCCCTCAACCTTTATCTAATTCCCCCTCAACCTTTATCTAATTTCTCCCAATGTTTATCTAATTTCCCCCAACCTTTATCTAATATCCTCCAACCTTTATCTGATTTCCCCAAAACGCTTATCTAATTTCCCCAAAACCTTTATCTAATTTCCTCCAACTTTCATCTAATTTTCCCAAAACTTTTATCTAATTTCCCCAAAACCTTTATCTAATTTCCCCTAAACCTTTAATTAATTCCCCCTCAACCTTTATCTAATTTCTCCCAACATTTATCTAATTTCCCCCAACCTTTATCTAATATCCTCCAACCTTTATCTGATTTCCTCCAACATTTATATATTTCCCCCAACCTTTATCTAATTTTCTCCAGTTACTTAATTCATCCCCTACCCCTTACTTAGTTTGTCTCCCATCCTTTATCTAATATTTCTCCCATACTTTACAAAATTCATCCTCTACTCCTTACTTAATTCCTTCGCTATTCCTTAACTCTGCAGCACTGTTACATGCTACAAAATGTTTATGCATTTCAAACATTAATACAGAGATAATTTTCAAAAAGTTATCTAAGGTCACAGTATTACTAAAATGCGAGGGAAAAACTCTCTGAGTTGACGAACGATTGCGACTTTCTGCAATTAACGAGACACAGAATAAATTTATGACTGAAAAAGGGTATTTTTTCCACCGCTAAACGTTCCTCTTAAAGATAATCCTTCCCTCCATAACATACACATACCTGTTCAACTGATAAAGGGGCATACAAAATTGTCGATAAAGGATCACTTTAAGAGCTAGCTGCCATTCATTTTTCAAATCTTTTTAACCTTCCTTCTTGAAGAGATCCTTTTCTCGTGTATAATGACACAATAATCAATAATTCTTTATCGAGACTCGAGACCCGAAGTGCTTCTTCACTAAACCCACTAACTACTCCTCCCAAGCCTTCCCTCCTTTATTTCCATTCACCATCCGAGAACTCCCGCTTGAGTGGCGGTCGTTACGTAAAACGTCGAATGCTGTTGACTCCACATCGATGATTTCCCTTAAATGTCCTGAAATTGGAAATCGTTTTTTTTAATGGCAAATGGACACGGACACATACAGAGAAAAAAAAATGCTTTGATTCTTAGTGTCCGAAGATCTGCGTAGCCATTCTCTATTGGGTAATGTGCAAGATGGTCGATTGTTGTGGGTTGGGTTGCTTCCTCTGAGCGGCACTTTTTTGCACACCATGGGCTAAATGGCCAGGTCACATGGACCCCGAAGGCTCAGAGAAGGTTGGGGGAGGGGACCCACTGGAACAGCTGTTGGGAGACAGATGGTAGCCTCCCGTCAAGGCCATCCAGCGTGTTCTTTAACGTGCACAGGTTATGACTCTCCTGCACATGAGGCCATGACTTAACGTCCCATCCGATGGACGGCGACCTTTCCAAGCCCATCGGTGTCCCCTACTGACCGTGGGCAGGGAATTTTGCGGAGATAAATCTCAACGCTGACCAAGCTGGGACTCGAACCTGGGAACTACAGATTACGAGCCTGGCGCGCTACCGCCTCCGGTTGTTGTGGTTGGTAATAAAAATAGGAGATTGTTTGGAAATGCTTTTCTTCATAGAATATCTTGAAAATAATCGTAATAAGACTGTTAGGTTTCGAGATAATAGACTAAGCTGAATTTTATTTATTTAGCTAAATATTTTGAGAGTTGTTGGGAAAAGGTATCGGTTAATGAATTTTATTTACTAATTATTGTTTTGTTGTTTTGTGTTGCTCGCGAAGTTTTCTATTTTTGTGTTTTAAGAGATGGATTAAGTGCATCTTTGAATGTGGGACGCTTTTTTACGTAAAAAGGTTATCAAAAAAGCGAATGTGCCAGGCATTTAGAGAGTTATTCTAAAACAGATAATTTCATCTCTTTTTAGAATCAAGGGTTTTTTTAGTATTAATTTTTTTATTAAAAATGTCAAAAGATCTCGTACAGTTATATTATTCTCCGAGAAAATTCTGAAATTATGAATGATGTTTATTCAATGAAACCAAGAAGTAGGATTCTCTCGACTTTTTCAGCATTTCGCAATCATTGGTTTGTCAAGTTTATGAGGTCAGTAACGTTGGGAACCATATTCCAGAAGAGCGAAATGGGATATCGCTCTTCTGGGATATAGTTCCCAAAGTTACTGACCTCATATCAAAGACCTCTCTGCTAATTTTCAGCATTATCACATAACCGTACAGCATCATTTAAACTCTTCTTCATCCTATTTGCATTTAATGATGAACTGTTCTTAAGACTCTACAGCTCTTTAAAATGACTACCAAATGAAAAACGAGTAGAATAATAAATGCAAAGTTTGGAAGGTTGAGAAATATTAAATAAATCATCTTATGTACATAAATAGTAATCAGTACTGCCGCTCTTTACCATCCGTGGGGAATTCTGTACCCTCTGGTGGAAAACCATTCTTTATGAACAGTTTCTCTGAACCAATGGAGAAGGGGAAGGGGGAAAGTTTGGCCTCGGTCTGTAGTGCAACAGCATCTTAACCTGATGTTCACAGATTCTAATCACACTGTGTCTACGTTGAAATTTACTCTGCTAACTCTCACTGTACCCTTGTTTACACAGGAGACATTGATGGGCTTGGAAAGGCCGTCAAGATTCGAATGGCATATTAAACAGTGGCCCCATGTGATGGAGAGCCACACACTCTGCACGTTAAAGAACACCCTTGATGACTTTAATGAGAAGATTTCTATCCGAGTCTCTATTACCAACTGTATAGTTAGATCTCTTTTCCTATAAGATTGGAGTTTTGAGTTGGGTTGTTTTGTCTCTGAGGGTCACCTTTTTGCACACAATGGGTTAAATGGCCAGGTCATAAGGACACAGAGGGCTCAGAGAAGGTTGGGGGAGGGACCTACTGTACAGCTGTTGGGAAACAGGTGGTAGCCTCTCAAGGCCATACAGAGTGTTCTTTAACGCACACAGTGTATGGATCTTCCGCACACGGGACCACGGTCTAACATCCCAAAAGACGGGCGGAAATCTTTCAAGTCCATCGGTATTCCCTACTGACTGAGAGCTGAGCAACCCCTACTCTCTTGAAGCATTGGAGTCCTTGTAACCTGGCCTCTAAATAATGTGTGCAAAATATTCCTCCTTGTCAATCTCTTGACAAAGGTAGAATAATTCAACACAAATCAATCGCTGGGACATGGAATGTTTGGAAGCTACAGAAATGTGTAGAATCAACTTTGGAAAATATATTTGAGACTATTTCCTGGATGTTAATGCCTTAGAATGATGTTTTAAAAATATCATTTGATAAGAAAACAATATACGTTATTTCATATTATTAAATATTTTTAAACGCAATGAAATAATTCGCAAGAAATGTTGAAAAAATACTACAGTTATTAACATGTCGCGGGAACATATCATTAATTTTCCGCAGGTTTGAGGTCAGTAATTAATTGTCTGACATTAATAGAATCAGAAAATTTGTAACAAAAGAGGCATAATTGTAACAAAAGGAACTAAAAATTCGAAGATGGATTATTCGTGTTAAAAGGATTATGAAAGTCGAAGTTCAAGCAGAATTTTTAAGTGAATATAAAGATGGCACGCGATTAATAAGAATCAGGAAGGTAGGTTCTTCAAATGGGAGGATGACATTTTGTCCTAATATAGTCATAAAAGGGGGATATATTTTTCACTAGTAAATTTATAAAAAAAAGAGGCAATTCTCTCCAATATATATATATATTCATAAGGTATTTTTCAATAGTATATTCATGAGAGGGAGAAGTATTTGTCATCAGTACATTCACCAGAGGGAGAAGTATTTGTCATCAGTACATTCACCAGAGGGAGAAGTATTTGTCATCAGTACATTCACCAGAGGGAGAAGTATTTGTCATCGGTACATTCACCAGAGGGAGAAGTATTTGTCATCAGTACATTCACCAGAGGGAGAAGTATTTGTCATCGGTACATTCACCAGAGGGAGAAGTATTTGTCATCAGTACATTCACCAGAGGGAGAAGTATTTGTCATCGGTACATTCACCAGAGGGAGAAGTATTTGTCATCAGTACATTCACCAGAGGGAGAAGTATTTGTCATCAGTACATTCACCAGAGGGAGAAGTATTTGTCATCAGTACATTCACCAGAGGGAGAAGTATTTGTCATCAGTACATTCACCAGAGGGAGAAGTATTTGTCATCAGTACATTCACCAGAGGGAGAAGTATTTGTCATCAGTACATTCACCAGAGGGAAAAGTATTTGTCATCAGTACATTCACCAGAGGGAGAAGTATTTGTCATCAGTACATTCACCAGAGGGAAAAGTATTTGTCATCAGTACATTCACCAGAGGGAGAAGTATTTGTCATCAGTACATTCACCAGAGGGAAAAGTATTTGTCATCAGTACATTCACCAGAGGGAGAAGTATTTGTCATCAGTACATTCACCAGAGGAGAAGTATTTGTCATCAGTACATTCACCAGAGGGAGAAGTATTTGTCATCAGTACATTCACCAGAGGGAGAAGTATTTGTCATCAGTACATTAACCAGAGGGAACATTCACTATTCATAAAAGCAGGATCAGAGTAAGTCACTTCTGTTTCGTAGCCTCTTTGTCGGATACATTTTTATGAGCGTGTAGATATCGATGAATAAAGGGGTGATTAAAATTATATTTAAAAATATTTAGCGAATAGCAAAATTGTATGAACAAGACTTTAACAGATGATTTGATTACTCTTTATTCAAGAAGATTTTTCTATAGTTTTTACTATAAAAAGGGGAAAAGCATAAGACTTGAGAGATATACAATGTATACTGTGCCTATTGGAAAATACTGTCTTGCATAAAAGAAGGAGGATCCATTTTACGCAATATATTCTTAAGACAGGGATGAATATTTACGCTATATGTTAAGAATGAGAGGCATTTTTTCCAAAGTATATTTGTATGAGAGAAAAATTGGTTTTTACCAGTTACGTTTTTACGTCCTTGATAATTTTTTATCCGCGCTTACGGCAACAATCATTTGCTATATCAGTTAGCACTTATGGTAACAATCATTTGCTATACAAATTAGCACTTAGGGCAGTGGTTCTCAACCTTTTACGCTTCACGTACCCCTGGAAATGTGTATATAACTGGCGTACCCCTTGTATAGGTAGATAAAACTATAGTTATAGTATAACAATGGGAATAAAATAAAACATATATATCAGTGGTTCTCAACCTTTTATGCACGTACCCCCTGGAAGTGTGTATGTAACTGGCGTACCCCTTGTATAGATAGAAAAAACTATAGTTATAGTATAACAATGGGAATAAAATAAAACATATATATCAGTGGTTCTCAACCTTTTATGCCTCACGTACCCCCTGGAAGTGTGTATGTAACTGGCGTACCCCTTGTATAGATAGATAAAACTATAGTTATAGTATAACAATGGGAATAAAATAAAACATATATATCAGTGGTTCTCAACCTTTTACGCTTCACGTACCCCTGGAAATGTGTATATAACTGGCGTACCCCTTGTATAGGTAGATAAAACTATAGTTATAGTATAACAATGGGAATAAAATAAAACATATATATCAGTGGTTCTCAACCTTTTATGCCTCACGTACCCCCTGGAAGTGTGTATGTAACTGGCGTACCCCTTGTATAGATAGATAAAACTATAGTTACAGTATAACAATGGGAATAAAATAAAACATATATATCAGTGGTTCTCAACCTTTTACGCTTCACGTACCCCTGGAAATGTGTATATAACTGGCTTACCCCTTGTATAGATAGATAAACTATAGTTATAGTATAACAATGGGAATAAAATAAAACATATATATCAGTGGTTCTCAACCTTTTACGCTTCACGTACCCCTGGAAATGTGTATATAACTGGCGTACCCCTTGTATAGGTAGATAAAACTATAGTTATAGTATAACAATGGGAATAAAATAAAACATATATATCAGTGGTTCTCAACCTTTTATGCCTCACGTACCCCCTGGAAGTGTGTATGTAACTGGCGTACCCCTTGTATAGATAGATAAAACTATAGTTATAGTATAACAATGGGAATAAAATAAAACATATATATCAGTGGTTCTCAACCTTTTATGCCTCACGTACCCCTGAAAATGTGTATATAACTGGCGTACCCCTTGTATAGGTAGATAAAACTATAGTTATAGTATAACAATGGGAATAAAATAAAACATATATATCAGTGGTTCTAAACCTTTTATGCCTCACGTACCCACTGAAAGTGTGTATGTAACTGGCGTACCCCTTGTATAGATAGATAAAACTATAGTTATAGTATAACAATGGGAATAAAATAAAACATATATATCAGTGGTTCTCAACCTTTTACGCTTCACGTACCCCTGGAAATGTGTATATAACTGGCGTACCCCTTGTATAGGTAGATAAAACTATAGTTATAGTATAACAATGGGAATAAAATAAAACATATATATCAGTGGTTCTCAACCTTTTATGCTTCACGTACCCCCTGGAAGTGTGTATGTAACAGGCGTACCCCTTGTATAGATAGATAAAACTATAGTTATAGTATAACAATGGGAATAAAGTAAAACATATATATCTGTGGTTCTCAACCTTTTATGCTTCACGTACCCCCTGGAATTGTGTATGTAACTGGCGTACCCCTTGTACAGATAGATAAAACTATAGTTATAGTATAACAATGGGAATAAAATAAAACATATATATATACACACACACATTAAATTTTGAATTCATAAATTACATATATCGATAAACACAAAAAATGACATTTTTCCATAATAAAGGAAGTGTTGTCAACTTAGCGACTTTGTTACTAGATTCTAGCGACTTTTGAGCTCTCACGGCGTACCCCAAACTATTTTACCGCGTACCACCAAGGGGTACGCATACCCCACATTGAGAACCCCTGATCTAGGGTAACAATCTTTTGCTATACAAGTTAGCACTTATGGCAACAATCATTTGCTACGCATGTTAGCACTTACAGCGTCGACCGGCACTTACGTCATCATTGCCCTACTCAGCAAACGATTGCTAAGGAAAAGAATTAGTGCTGAAATAAAGAAATAGAGCTTCATTGCAATCAATAATTATTACGAGGTAATATACAGGACTCGTAACTGAGGCAGACAAAAGTTTTAATTTAGTGGATTCATGATCAAACTCAGCGTCATGTTGTGTGATAGACAAGTGGGATAGTTTCAGTACAGTCGCTCAAAAAAGTATCCGAACACTATGGTTGACTACAGAATTCAGAAAAAATATCTGACAACGATTTTTTTTAGAAATTAGTGATCTGGCAACCTTCGTGTCACGTGATTACAGAATTCAGGAAAAATATCTGGAGCGTGTACAGCAACTGTACACGCTCCAGTTACCGTTCACAGCAAACTGGAGCGTGTGCAGTTACTGCACACGCTCCAGTTTGCTGTGAACGGTAACTGCACACGCTCAATATTTCCGTGAGTGAGCCCACACGATCTAGTATCAAAATAATATGACCACCTACAGTCGCTCAAAAAAAGTATCCGAACACTATACTGTTTCGTAGCCCCTTGTCGGATACATTTTAAGAGCGTGTAGATGCAGAATTCAGAAAAAATATCTGGCAGCGATTTTTTTAGAAGTTAGTGATCTGGCAACCTTCGTGTCACGTGACACGAAGGTTGCCAGATCACTAATTTCTAAAAAAAATCGCTGCCAGATATTTTTTCTGAATTCTCTAGTCAACCATAGTGTTCGGATAGTTTTTTGAGCGACTGTACAAGTTCTGCTATAAAAGCGATTTGGTATCAGTGTCGGAATTATTCTCTTCCACCCGATTCAAAAATATGAATTATTTCCCTTTCTCCTCATTAAGGTCAATTATTATGGATTTTTATAGACTAATAAAATTCTACAATGATGCAAATATTCAACACAGAAATAACGTACCCATGGAGTACGTAACAGAAAAGGAAGCTTGCTGATAATAATGAAATGAAAATACTCCCCCTAAAAAAAAAATCATTATTTTCCAGTATAATCATATGCGAACGATGATTTGCCTCACCATAGGTTTTAAAGGAGATATTTTTGTTCAATATATGAATAAGAGAGAAAAATATTTCTCATCGTGATATTCGTAAGAAAGGTAGGTACTTAGAACATGATAGCTGTTGAGGAGTAAGAATATTCTTTCCTAATAATAAGAAAATAAGGGAGAGAACTATTTTTTCCCCATATATTCTTAAGTTAAAGTAGCTTTTTTTTACAGATTTATTCGCAAGATTGATAGGCATTTTTTTCTTAACCTTTCAACGAAAGAGGAGTTTAATTTTTCTCTAAAATCTCTTTAAGAATTAAGAAAATTCATGTTCTCTCGGTCTCCGTAATAACCTCCTAACAGAAGTATTTTCTCCTAAAACCATGTTACTAGAGAAAGGTTGTTTTTTTTCCGTATATGCATAAGGAAGGTATTCTTTCCTGGTACCTTCAGAAAAAAGAGAATATTTTTTCCCTATTAATTTCATAAGAGAGAGAGGCATTTTTCCACATTTTTATTTAACAAGAGAGGGAGGTATTTTTCAGCATTTTTGCTTAATAAGAGAGGTAGGTATTTTTCACCGATGTATTCACAAGAGAGGGAGATTTTTCTTCTTCAGTATTTCATTAAAGTGAGAGGCATATTTTACTCCTTATTTTCGATAAAAGGGGAAGTTTTTTCCTCACTAACTACGGTCATAAGAGGGAGATAAATTTCACGAAAATTTTCCCAAGAGGCCATTTTCATTCAAATGTTTCATAAGAGAACTTTTTCCCCGTCATTTTGTGACGAAAAGACTATTTTTTTTAGTAACGAAAATAAACTATTTCGTTTCCGACATCTTTATAAGAGAGGCAGGAAGTTTTTTTTCGATGTAACACGTAGAAAAACTGTGCCAGAAAGACTGCGTAAAGAATATTTTATCAACGTACCTCTTTCCCCAAACTAGCAAAACGAGAAACTCTACTTTCCCTAAAATGCATTTTATTTTTTCTTTACATTTTATGGTCGAGACTTTTTTTTATCGTTCCCAATACCGAAAGGAAAGCAAGAAATAAAAAGGTCTATTGGTCAGTTATTCGAGAGAAAGTCAAAACAAAAGAATCCTTTTTACTTTCTATTCCATTCACGCTCGATAGTTTTCTGGATTCACCAGATTCTCCACGACATGATCCGATCAACTGCGTTACAGCGATTGACTTGAATCCAACCGCCATTTTTGCAGCAGGCGGGTGGTCTACCTGTCCTTCGGTTCGCTCGGCTTCCAAGGCTTATTTTAAGTGGTCCAGGCTTTGTCAAGAGTATGGATACCACTTTTTTTCCCATCCGGTTCCCCCTTTGTCCCGTCCTCTCTTTCGCTCCTGTACTCTTCTAAGGATGAGGTCGTTACTTTCGATACATTAGTGACTTGGTCACGTCCACGTGTCGCTGGTACTAAAGATTGAACGCCGACACGTGCATCCCGTACGCAGAGGTTTTGTATGAGACTGTTGCGCAGTTGGATCCTTTCTGCATTCTGAGTGAATTTCGGAATCGTGTCACAGGAAATGCTCCAGAGACAGATAGGAGTGTTGGTCCGAAGCGGTGGGGTAACGCGGAGACAAAGTGACCCCACAACATCTTCTGTTCGGTTTAGGAAGGATAAATTTTGACACAGATGAAGACAGGATTTGCTCTCTTCGATCTTTTTCGGGCTTTTTTTTTTCTCTTTCCTTCTTCTCTTCTTTTTTTATAGTAAGCATAGTTGAGAAAATATAAACAAGATTTATACGTAAAGAAAGTTGATATCTTTAAGGAAGGGATTTTAGTTAGATCGAGATATTAGAAACTTGTTATCTTAGTCCTCAAATTATTTACCGCAATGAATAATGAAAAAAAAAGGAGAATTTTAAAGCTTCGTGGCTTTTTGCTTTGGGATATATATAGATGAACAGATAGGGAAGGGGATTAAAATTTAAATGGAAGAGGAAATACAGTTTGCGTAAATGAACAAGGATTTTAGGAAAGGTTTTAATTCATTATTTACTAATAAATATTACATGCAATCAAAACAGTCGAAGATAATTTAATATATAATTATTATCTTGCATTCATTATTGGGTTCAATGTGGTTGCACAATGAACCCAATAATTTAGTATGGAACCAATTCTTTAGTTCTTCTTTAGTAATATTCTTATTTAAGTTATTCTTTAGTAATTCTTTAGTATGGAACTAATTCTTTAGTTATGGAAGGTTTGTTTAATGGACAGTGATGAGATTAGGGTCTGTAAATGGTAGCTAGGTAGTCATTGGAAGGAGAGCTATGCACCAATCCCTGTGATGATGCATAGAACCGGCCAGGCCTAGCACCTAATGTCCGACCCCGCCTTCTCGTGGTGCAGACCGTTAGTACCTTTCAAAAGAGATACTCTCTTGTGGAAGTGAACGGAAGATGCAGAAGATGTCAGTTACTCTTAAGCAGTAGTCTCTCTGGATGAAGTTGCAATCAACCACATTTACGCAGCGTCTTGTATACATGAAGTCATCAAGCCATATGCAAACATCACCTGGAATTAACGAAAATGTCATAACCAGCATTGAAGCTTCATCTTTTATATCTGAGGAAGTCATAGTCATTTTCCACATTTAAGCATCACCTTAAGTGAATGAAGGAGACATCACCCACATCTAATCGTCCTCTATATGTAGATAAAGAAATAATCTGTTGCATTTGAAGTAACATTTTGCATAGGTTGTGATTGTTTTGATTTCACCAAATTGTTCGCATATAGGGGGCGGGGGTGGCTCAGTCGGTAGCGCGCCAGGCTCGTAATCTGTAGTTCCCAGGTTCGAGTCCCAGCTGGGTCAGCGTTGAGATTTATCTCCGCAAAATTCCCCGCCCTGCCCACGGTCAGTAGGGGACACCGATGGGCTTGGAAAGGCCGCCGTCCGTCGGATGGGACGTTAAGCCGTGGCCCCGTGTGCGGGAGAGTCATACCCTGTGCACGTTAAAGAACACGCTGGATGGCCTTGACGGGAGGCTACCTTCTGTCTCCCAACAGCTGTTCCAGTGGGTCCCCTCCCCCAACCTTTTCTGAGCCTTCGGGGTCCATGTGACCTGGCCATTTAGCCCATGGTGTGCAAAAAAGTGCCGCTCAGAGGTAAAACGACCCAACCCATGTTCGCATATAGAGCAACAGATTGGCTGCAGACCTATGAACAGTGTTTCTAAAGATATTAAGATGAAAGATCAGGATATCAATAGCGTTATTATCTCTGGCTAATTTGAATTTTCAGTAAATTTTAAGAAAAAGAAATTCCTTTAATATCGGCAAATTTAGAGCAGCATTATCAAAACTTGCGAAGTTTGTAGTAGATTATTAAGCCTTCATAAACGAAAAAACCCAAACATAGGGGTAAGGTCAATATATGTGAAGTTCAGTATTAATGATGATCAATATGTATGAAAACTAGTATTTATGAAGGCAAATATTATCTCGATTAATATTCATAAAAATTAGTCTGTATTTCAGCCTCTTCTCAACTGTTAATTTCCTAAAAACTTCCCTTCATACGATCTCATTTATGCCCGAATTTTGGGCTCTAGAATCTCACTAGAAATAACTCATTTTGTAGCGCTTGACTTCAATACGACGACACCGTAACTGACCCAAACACCTTCCGTCTTTAAACACAAGAAGGTCAATTAAACGTAACATAGGCAATCCTAACAGAGTCGGCTGAGAGGATCTTCGTTCGTGTTGCAGATAAGACGACCTCCATCTGCATTTGAACGATCGGGGCTAGTCGTCGACGGCGCCGAGAGCCATTTCGGAGGAAGTGACCCCTGCCACTTCCGTTAACTGCTCTCTGTGGCTACTAGCGTACATCCCATCAGCCTGCAAGCACACACGCATCTCTACACAGAGAGAATGATTCTTACGCACACACACTCATACACATTGAAACTGATTCTGTTCCTTTCACTCCTAGCACAGAGAGATGTTTTACTGCACCAAAGAGATGGAGAGAAGAGAGAAACGAGAAGGCAGGAAAGACTCTTTAATTAACGAATACCTGATACCGGACATGAGAATGCTTCTAAGCCGATGTTCCTCAACTTGGGGACCCGGAGTGGAAGGTGGGGGGGATTGTCTACTTTCCTTGCCCAGTTTCCTCTCTGTAGCGATCACATTGTTTGAGAAATCTCGTCGTCGTCTCTGTCGACAGTAAAGTCGATACAGAATCAGTAAAGAGGCTGTCTGCTTCTATCCTTGGCGCTCTGCTTTCCACTTTACTTAGGGTGAGATAAAAAAAGAAAGCAAAAAAGGTGAGACTGAGGATAATTTCATCTGTTGCGCATTGTCTGTTGTCTGCACCTGGTCCATCTACTTGAAGGATAGAGAGTTTTCGTTGTTTTCTTTCTGCTCTTTCTCTGGACGAGGTGTGATCTTCTGCAGCACTCCAACTCCAGTCAACATTCAGGGTAAACAACAATTCTTTCTTTCTACGTGTGGGTAGAGAATAAAGTTCTAAAGAGGTGGATCTTGTCAAACAACTTCCGCCGCAGAACTCGTATTTTTTGTCTTAAGTGGCGTTAAGTTTCTTCAAGTACTTGACATCAAGTACTTGAAGAAAAAGGGAAAAAAAGTGCTTTTGGTCTAGAAGTTTTAAACTCGATATACATTTTTGGCTGAACAGTGGGTTAAAGTGCGAGGTTACCAAGAGCTCAAAGATAGAATTGGGGATATTTCTTCTGCTGGAACTAACTTGCATTATGTTAGAAGCAGAAAGATTTCAATCAAGGCTAAGGAGTTGCATTTAAACTGAAATCGGACCAGTATTTTGCACTAGAATTATCTCTTGAATTGCTTCTTCTCAGCCAGTGGAGAGTTGGGAGTGATGGGCATTGGAGTTACGGGAACCCATTTTCCGTGGCAGTCTTCAGTTAGACTGGTTCGTTGAATGCTTCAATGCTTTTAAATGGTTGAGATTTAGTTAACTCTTTAAGTTTAAATACTTCACGAGTTGTGTGACTGATACTAACATTGCAAGACATATAGGATAATAGGAGAATAGGCACTGATGATTTATCAAGTGTTTAAGAATTTGTGAAAAATAGATTCAGCTAAAGACAAATCTTTTAAAACAGATTGATTCTGTCCAAAGTTTTTTTATGGAAGTGAAACTTGGATCCTTTCTGAGAAAGTTTACAGGAAACTTGTTGCTTTTGATCCCAGATGCTTTAGCAATCTCTTGGGTATTAGATGGTTTGACTATGATGAAATTAGATGAAGTTCAAGTTAAATGAAGGAGTCAACGCAACCATCAAACAGCGTCTTATTTAGGAAGGGATTGTGTTGGTTTTCTCACGTTCCCAGAAACAGAACTGCAGATAAGTACATAGAATTATGGAGATATTGTCCAAATAACGGCTCGAGAAGAAGCTGAATTTGGGATAAAGAGGAAAGGAAAAAAAAGATGAGGCTGATGATCATTTCATCTGTTGCATTTTGTCTGTTGTCTGCACCTGGTCCATCTACATCAAGAGGACCAAGTTCAGTTGTTGTCCCTTAGGATAAAAGTGTTGGGGAACTAAATTACAAACACTGATGAAAACTTCTTTAGCCACAATATGCTGCTTGAAGATTGTATATGTATGCACACAACGCTGGAAAAACACTAGAAACGCTAAAGAAAAAATGAATTCCTTGAGGAAATCTGCAAAAAAGGTTTTCCTTTGCATTTTCTTAAAATAAAATCATCTAAATTGTCGATATTAGAGAAGAAAATGTTTCTGCTAATAAAAATGGAAGACCTCTCTTAAACCTCATTTATAAATCAGTTAATATTTTACAGATTTTTTTCCGCAACTGTTTAATATGAAACATGCGCACAATTTTAAAAGATTTGCAGATATAATATGCATACACATCAAAATGAAATTTTTGTTAGTCTTCGAAGAAAGGTAGAAAAGAAGAGTTTGGAAAGAATAAAAGATGCTGTTTGCTCATTGCTGATGATGAAACAGGTTCATCGATTTGCATCAGGATATTATTGCGAAAATGATTTGTTTCGTATTTCTACTATCAAGAGAGATTGGGAAGTGTTTGCGGCCATTCTTAGAGACTAAGTAACGGAGTTTATTGTTTCGTAGAATTTCAATTATTGAAATGAAAACATAATCTTAGTTTCGCTGGGAAGGATCAGTCGGCACAAATCAAATCTAGAACAATAATCAAAGGCTGTCATGCAGTGGAACATAAAAGGAAAAAAGTCTTCTTTAATCAACGATGGAGAATATTTATTTTGCTCAAAGATTTTGATTAAATATTTTGCTTCCATAGTTTTGTAATCAGAGTAACCTAATACAGATATTGAACATCTTTTTTGAGTATGGGAGCTAAACTAGAAAAAAAAATTGCGAAGTATTCACTTCAGACGTTTCCATAAAGCCGTTCTGAGAATGGATTCTCTTTTTTCAAAGCACTTTCCTTATTATTGCATAAATGAATTTAATTTATTTCTAATTTTTTAATAATTATTCGATGATATATAGTGTAAGAAATATTTTTATTAACAATATTACCTTGAGTATGGAATTAAAATTAATAAATGAAATAAATATTAATGTCTATTATTGAAAATTTTTAAAAATAAGAAATTCATCCCTAAATCTATTTTACTGTCAAATATTTTATGCACTAAATTTTCTTAAAATATAGAATTTGCTCAGCATATTAATTTTGGAAATACATAATAAAAATATTTTTTCCAACACTAAATTACATCTAATGAATCAGACCATGCGCAGACAACCAGACCGTGCAATTTAGTTCTCCAAGCAAGTCTGTCCTGAACTATATCTACTGCATCTGGCCACTGCACACCAATTCTAATAACGTCATGTTTGACATTATCTGCCCACCGCATCCTAGGTCTCCCCCTCTTTATGAGGCCTTTAGGCACACTGTTCATAATCCTATTCGCCAATCTATAATCATTCATACGGACAACATGGCCAAACCAACGGAGTCTCTCTCTGCACAATATGCTGCTTAAAGGAGGTTGCAAACTCCTTTGCCTAACCTCATCATTAGTTACAAAGTTGAACCACCTAATGCCCAAGATACTACGTAAGCATCTAGAATCAAAAGCATCTAGTTTCCTGTTATCTTGTTCACAAAGTGTCCAAGTTTCACTACCATAATTAACCCTAGAAAGAACCAAACTATTATACAGTCTAATTTTAGTCTTTAGGTGTATACGCCTATTTCTCCACATTCTCCATAGATTCTTAAAAGTCCCGGCAGCAATCCCTATTCGTCTGTTAATCTCATGCCGCACATCACCATTATCTGTTACATACCTCCCATGATAATTAAACTGTGACACCTGCTCAAGACTGCAACCATTCAGATTAACTGAATCACAGCCTGCCTGATCAATTTTCATCACTTTAGTTTTCTCTCTGTTTATAACCAAACCTACTTTACTACCAGTTTCATCAACAGCTCGATTGAATGAGTTCATCTCATCAAATGTTCGGATATTTTCGTGTACGTACACGTAATCAACCATAGTATTCGGATATTTTCTTGAGCGACTGTACCTTAATTACTAGAAGGAATTCTTGATCAAACAAACAAACTCTCCCACATATATTGTGAATATCAGTTGCTCCATGAATACTTATCTTACAATTTAATGCTGATTCAAGCATTACTCTGTAAAATAATATAAACATTTCTTTGTTACCGGCCCATCATAAATCACATAATTATATTACATCTAATTGTAGCTTATCGCACAAGTGTTCTGAGTATTCCAAAAGAAAATTCCAATATCAAAACATTCAGTAAAATCTCTTATTTTATCTAGACGTTGAAAAAATTGTTTCATCTACATATTTATAGCAACACAAATCTTTTCTAACAAAATGCTTTGCAATATTTATACAGTCTAATTTATATATAAATTTTATTTTGATTTATATATTGGTGAACGAAAAATTATCCATTTCGCTTTATTGTTACTTCAATAAATTTTATTAACATTTGTTCTGCGTTAAATACTCTAAAAAGTTTTTACGCATTTCTCTATTTTATATATCTATGCTTTCTATTGTTTAAAATCATTCTTTCATCTATATATCAATATGTTACAGATTTTTAGCAATATTTTATTTGACACCCATGCGTGAATTCGTAATAAATGAACAGATAGTAAATAAAATATTTAAAATAATAAAGCAATGAATTTAGCAAACACAAATGGAATATCTATATTAATATCTAATTACTATTGCCATGCATCAATATAAAATGATGAAAGAATAATAACACTTCAAACTGAACCACAGTAGTTTTTACATTGCAAATCATAACACCGATTCTAATCAATAATGTTTCTCATTTAATACACAATGTGCTCACCAAGGAGAACGTTTCTCATAAATGATTGAAGTCATTTCAATTCTTCACAACTAAAAACACTAATACTGGCTGACATATTCGCGTTTTACACAAGGCTGATCCAATCAACTAAGTTATGGGTTCTCAACGTGGAGTACAGTCGCTCAAAAAAGTATCCGAACACTATGGTTTATTACAGAATTCAGAAAAAATATCTGGCAGCGATTTTTTTAGGAATTAGTGATCTGGCAACCTTCGTGTCACGTGATTACAGAATTCAGGAAAAATATCTGGAGCGTGTACAGTAACTGTACACGCTCCAGTTACCGTTCACAGCAAACTGGAGCGTGTGCAGTTACTGCACACGCTCCAGTTTGCTGTGAACGGTAACTGCACACGCTCAATATTTCCGTGATTGAGAACGGTCAATATTTCCGTGAGTGAACCTTCGTGTCACGTGACACGAAGGTTTCCAGATCACTAATTTCTAAAAAAGTCGTTGCCAGATATTTTTTTCTGAATTCTGTAATCAACCGTAGTGTTCGGATACTTTTTTGAGCGACTGTACGCGTTAAAATTTTTAAGAGTACGCCGTGAGAGCTCAAAAGTCGCTAGATCTAGTAACAAAATGAAAATAACCATTGTTATACTGTAACTATAATTTTATATATCTATACAAGGGGTACGCCAGTTACATACACATTTCTAGGGGTTACAATCGCTGAAAAAGATATCCGAACACTATGGTTGATTACAGAATCCAGAAAAAATATCTGGCAATGATTTTTTTTAGAAATTAGTGATCTGGCAATCTTCGCGTATAGTACACGAAGGTTGCCGATCACTAATTTCTAAAAAATCGCCCCAGATATTTTTTCTGGATTCTGTAATCAATTATAGTGTTCGGATATTTTTTGAGCGACTGTACGTGAAGCATAAAAGGTTGAGAACCACTGAACTAACTGATCAGCTTCTATTATCTTCAAACTTTGTTCTATTCACAATATACAAATTTTTTTAAATTACATTTTTACACATTTTTTATATAACATTTTAACACTACGGGCATATCTCATCTCACGTATCTCATAATAAAGCATTCATGCTACCATTGTTGTATGGCACATTTCGCTTCTATATGTGTATAAAAGAAACTGAAAAAGGGCCTAATATTGAACTTTGCGGAACTCCGTTATTATTTATATTTTTTCGTCTAAGGTTGCAATGAACGTATTTCAATTACTAAATATTTTGGTAGAAAAGTGCAAAAGCACCAAATTTCACATCGATAAAAAAATTCTTGAAAATAGGGAAGGCAATTTTATAAGTTTCAGCATGCATCACTTTTTTCTCTCCCCATATTTAAGTCTCACGTTAAACCCTGAATAAGAAAATATTTTGTTGAGAGATTAATAGACACTTTGGGCCTATTTATCAAAATATTATTGTGATCTTACAAATTTCTTGAAGCCATAAAGATGCTATTTAAAAATTTTTGCCTTATGAAGAAAAAAAATCTATCGCTCTGAATTTTTGTTGTCAAAGCATTACTTTTAGTAACTATATCAGGGATGGTGAACCTTTTAAATGGTTCAAGCTTACCTTTCAAATGAAATATAAGTAGATGTCTCAGAGGAAGAATATTATACATACTTGATTGCGAAGCATAGGACTGAGTTCGAATTTCGGTTAGGTTTCTATCTGAAATATGCCTTCCTTTTGCTGAGGTCTCATTTTCCTCTCTGATCTTTTCTATGGGGTATTTTTTGAGTCACATGGGATAAGTGGGTCAACTAAGGAAAAATTTATTATCTTTTATTATCCTTAAGTGTAAAATGCATTAGTAATACACGTTTTACAATTGTCGTTATAGCACGCAGAGCAAATTTATATATTTTATATATTTACTCTGTTGAGAGGAAAGTACAAAAATTCACATGACTTACGTATTAAAATTACATGCCATTTATAGAAAGTTCAATTACAATAATTATTGTGTTTTCTATTTTAGCTCTTAAAATGAACTGTTGTTTCCACACTGTTGTCTGTGCATTCGCTTTTTTTTTAAGCGAAATGAAAAGTTCCATTTTTTATGGGTTGGATAGGCACTAAAATTATTTCTATTATCCTTTTCCGAATCTTCCAGTAGTTTAAATTTCCACCGCTAGAGGGGACAAAAGTCGAAATATGAGAAACGTAATTCTCTTTAAAAGAGAACATTGAATTGCTAAGAATGTTTTCTTTCTACGTTTCAATGAAAATAAAAGAAATATTTTGCTCAAAACTTAATTTTGATTTTAGCCTTTCAACGAATGATCCTCATTTATGAGGAAAGAGTAAATTCTACTTTTTGCTGGCTCTGTTGCAAAGACAAGTTGTTTTTTAATCAAAATCCGTTAAACTCTTAAATTTAATAAATTTATCCTGAAAAAATGTTACTTAGTACATCCATCTTTCTCAAACGTTTGCCCCACTTTAGTAAAAATAATTTTTTTCCCGAAATTATGCGTCATGCATTTCGCAGTCCTTTCTTTTCTCTCTAAAAGAGTCTTGTAAAGCCATGCAGTAGTATCAGCGTTGTCGCAACCTCAACGCAAAGAATGGTGATAATGTCGTCCATCAAAACCCGAGTATACTCGTTCATATTTATTCAGCCCCATACGCGATCGCATGCACTCTCCCAGTAGGCTTAGCGACTAGATGGAGACCTGACTTCCGGTCGAATGGATCCCGGTTGGGATGAAGAGAGCCAGTGCGAGAGAACGGGAGGTTGTGGGGAGGGGGGGGGTGGCGAAAGACTCGTCCCAGTCACGGTTGGTTTTCATACAGAACACGCGCAACCTCTCTAGTGACAGGGTCTCTTTTGTAGTGGAGCTATTGACTGTCCAGTGCAAATAAGGAAGGCGCAAATGCAGCAGAAACTCACCAAACAGTATTGCTGCTGGAAAAAAAAAATATAAGAGAGAAAGATAGAGACAGGAAGGAAAAAAAGAGAAGAGTAAGGGAAAAAAGAGTGAAGGGGAGAGAGAGAGAGATCCGGGGAGGGGGAAGAGGGGTCGAGGGATGAAATTCGAGAGAAGGAGCGTACGGTTTCAGGCTAAAAGAGAAGCCAAGATAAGATTATGTGTTCGATGAAATGGCGCTTGGGTGTTTTGTTCTTCAACTGTTTGAAGAAGAGAGGAATTGCTCTGTTGACTTGGATGACGTCCATCTGTAAAAGTTATTGACCAGTGTTCTATCCATGGACAACAGTTAACCATCGAGTTTGATTTGCTTCCCTTCTGTAACTACAGAAAACAAATATCGCTTTTTTTTTGGCTCTTGTTTTTATCCCACGAAAAATACTTTAAAGGAAAAGTGAAATATATAAAGCTGTTAGGGTGGGCGGGTGGGTTGGAGAGGGGATTGAGCTGAGCTGATTTAATAGAAATAATGATAAATGAATATGAGAAGAAATAACAGCTTGGTTAAGGAAACGAGGCATTGAATTTCTAATTAGAGCTAATCTAACCACAAAACCGCGACTCATTGCGAGGTTGTTGTTCGAATTGAATTATTTGATATAAATTTAATTGGTACTTATTTTTGTTTTAATAAATCGACGAATGACCCGATTTCAAGAAACCTAAGTTCAGAATGTAGTTCAAAATGATAGCTAGACTAGACAGAAATAGGAGCGAATGGAAATTGAGTAGAATCTCACTCAAATTTTTTAAGAGTTGGAGGGAAGAGATTCGATACTGTTCCACAGAAATTTTATTATGCAAATTATAAGCAGCTGGGTTTAGAGGGGATTATGTTGAAATGGTTTCAAAGCTATTTATTTAGTCGACAGGAAACAATAGGTAAGAATTAAATGTAAAATCAGTGATGAAGTTACATTGCAATTTGGAGTGCTCTAGGAATCTGTATTGGTTGAAACATATAATATAGATTGGTGTTAAACATCAACAAAACAAAGTATATGAACATTAAAATTAGGAAAAATAAACAGATTATTTTAAAGATAAGCTAAATTATCATCAAAGATCCTGTAGTGGTAATATACAGTATGTAGATATGAAAGTACTGAAGGAGTAGAGAGTTATTTCTATTTAGGAATAATTAAAATAAAAGTAATAAATACCCCCTCAAGCAGCTGCTTGCCACAGAGGTCTGACAGGAGCCTGTCAGTTTATATGCCATAGTAGAAGGTCTGTGAGGATGGCAGGACCTCAGCAGAAAAACAACACACACAACCATGCCTTACCCGGGGCTCGAACCCAGATCCCTTAGATCAGTAGCCAAGCGCGCTAACCACTCGGCCACGGGACGGCTAAGAATAATTACAGATAGAAAATTAACTTGGAATTTGCGAATAAAAAAAAACTGTAAAAAAACAATGCAGTAATCCCTAAAATATAATACATCAGGGATTTTGCAGATATCATTATTAAAAATTATTTATAATGCTTGGATAAAATCTTTTCTCAACTACGGTATTTTGTCATGGGGGGAAGCTTATGATGCATGTGTTAAATCGCTAGAGGAGGTCCAAAACCATATAATTAGGTGCATGCTAAGAAAGAGAAGAAGAGAAAGTATAATTCAGGATTTTCAAATATTGGGCATCATGCAAGTGAGAAAACTATTTTTAATGAAATCAAACATGTAAAGAAAACTTGGAATCTGCAAAGCAGAGCCTTTGCGGTTAATACTAGATTATCCAAAAACGTATTATTGGAAGAGCTTTTAGCAATAAATAATATTGTTACCAGGCATTACATTTATTATCTCCAAGATTATTTAATTTGATTCCAAATTATATAAAGAATTTAAGAAACATAAAAATAAATTTCTTAAAGATCTTAAAAAAATGGATATTGGAGCTAAACTAAGAAAATTTTAAATTTTTATAAAAAAAAATGAAATGGACACATTAAATAGAAATATTTTTCTTTAAAGTTATTTTAAATAAAGATCATACCCAAATGTTTGTTATTTATAAACCCCACAAACGAGTTTTACTCGTGTGAGATGTTCTTATTATTGCAATATGTATGGTAATAGGTATTGCAATAGTTACTGTTACTGTAATGACAAAAACAAATCAGAAAAATGCACAATACCAAATAACGTTTTGAATGTGAGAAATGGAATGTATAGTTTAAAATTATTTATGCATATAAAATATATATTCAAGCTTGTTTGTGGTACAGGGAAAAGAGTTTTTATTTTAATCATTATTTAATAACAACTATTCACTGCATATGTACATAAAACAGAAAATAAATTTACTTACTTAAAAAATTCCTTTCAGTGGTCGAGTATTCAGAGGCTTGTGAAGGTCCATTCCATTTGTCGAGTGGCTCAGAGGCTTGTGAAGGTCCATTCTATTGGTCGAGTGGTTCAGAGGGTTTTCAAGGTCCATTCTATTGCTCGAGTGTCTCTGAGATAAAAGTCGAAACTTATTTTATCTCAGTAAATACATCATTTCTAATATGCTGAAGTTCTGAAGAAGGAAGTTTGGGACTAAAAGAAAAGCCAAGATAAAATTATGTGTTCGATGAAATGACTCTTGGGCGTTTTCTGCTTCACTTGTCTCTAGAAGAGAAAAATTCCTCTTTTGACTTGGATGACGCCCATCTGCAAAAATTACTGACCGGCGTTCTGTCCGTGGACAACACATAAGCATTGAGTTTGATTTTCTTTTTTCCTCCTGTAACTACAGCAAACGTATAATGCAAATGCATTTTGATGCTTCAAACACTTCATAGAGGCAATGGGCAGAAAAATGGAAAGATCCTCATATTATGTTAATGGGATATCAAATTTGAGGCTCCATAACTGGTGGGGCGGGGGTGGCTCAGTCGATAGCACGCCAGGCTCGTAATCTGTAGTTCCCAGGTTCGACTCTCAGCTGGGTCAGCGTTGAAATTTATCTCCGCAAAATTTCCCGCCCTGCCCACGGTCAGTAGGGGACACCGATGGACTTGGAAAGGCCGCCGCCCGTCGGATGGGACGTTAAGCCGTGGCCCGTGTGCGGGAGAGCCATACCCTGTGCACGTTAAAGAACACGCTGGATGGCCTTGACGGGAGGCTACCATCTGTCTCCCAACAGCTGTTCCAGTGGGTCCCCTCCCCCAACCTTCTCTGAGCCTTCGGGGTCCTTGTGGCCTGGCCATTTAACCCAATAGATACAAGATGTCAGTTAAACTGTCTGAATTCTATATTTCGACTTCGCATAATATATATTCAGTAAATAAAAAGTTATAGAAGTCTGAATATTGAATCACGGAGTTGTCAATTATAGGAATTCATCTCAGTAGTTAATTAAAACTTAAAGAAAAAGTATTATTTGAAACCATAATAAAATAAGTGTATGCTTTAGAATTTTGTGCAAATAGTTCTTCCAATAATTGTTAGTTTTACCATAAGTTTCTTAGGCCTAACTTTGTCGCTGTTAAGTATTAGAGCTTTCATAGGTCTTTAAATACCCAATACGTATTTTTGAAAAATCGAGACTTACATAGATTTGAAGGAGATTTAAGTTTATCTAGCCCTATTTGCCGTGGCCCCGTGTGCGGGAGAGCCATACCCTGTGCACGTTAAAGAACACGCTGGATGGCCTTGACGGGAGGCTACCATCTGTCTCCCAACAGCTGTTCCAGTGGGTCCCCTCCCCCAACCTTCTCTGAGCCTTCGGGGTCCATGTGACCTGGCCATTTAGCCCATGGTGTGCAAAAAAGTGCCGCTCAGAGGTAAAACAACCCAACCCAACCCCATTGGCTTAACATGCGAGTGCTTCCATTTCTCTCTCCAGTATCTGTAGATGATGCATTTATCGAGAAGTGATTGATAAGTCCCTTCCCATGGTCATTCAAGCTATGCCATACATCAATATATTCTTCACGGGCATCAGCAAGTCATGTAAATGGTTGTGGCATTGAATGCCGTCTCCGGTTACTTTAGTGACCTTTAATCAAGGTCATGGAATGATATTTGGGAACCAGAAGTAAAATCACCTAAACGAATAGAATTTTTCGCTCGCAACAATTCGACAATAAAAGGTCAGGTCACAAGGACCCAAGGGAACAGAAATGGTGGCAAGTAAGAGGATACAGTGGACAGCTGTTAGGATCTAGATATAGCAACCTCATTCCAATGTCATTCATCACATTTTTTTAACTTGAACTGTGTATGGTTTTTTTGCCCACTGTGCCATTGAAATGTCCCTGAGATGGGACCGGCTTCATTTCCAAGTCTCCATCGGTTATTCGTTTCTCATTGAGGCAAGAGCTGGTGTTAGCGGGGAAAATCTCATCGCAGGTACACTAGGAATTACAACCTGGGAATATCATGTTAAGAGCTTGGTGCATAACCGATCGAGTAAATCCCAGTCCCCACCTCAACATAATAAATGAATCTATCATGAATCAAGTGAATGATGATCTTATGAATCTCTATGTGCCTGAAAGTGCAACGGAAGAATATCTAGAAGACCCTTTGTTATTTTCTATTAAAATAGAGGATGTCGCTGTTCGCTTCAATATAAAAGCAATTCCGATTTTTCTCTTCATTGTGGTATGGTCTAAGGAGCATTTCTAGAAACATATTTAGTAAAGGAAACTGTCCTTAAAATGAAAAGTATTCCTCAAACAGCCTCTTGTTACAGAGACTTAACATGTAGAGACTTAGTAATTAGTTTGTAACTGATTGGGAGGGTTATATCTTTGTTTACATTCATAAAATAATAATTTTTATGGGATAATTGTTTTTGGGAACTGAAACGCAATTATTCTTCAAGAGCAAATTGGCTTTATGAATGAATTTGCTTTTCTTCCAAGAAAAAAATAAAGATAAATATACCGCGCTCATTTTAGTTACAGCAGAAACGGTTAGTGCTAACCATTATGGGTTCCACGTTCTTAGCATGCTTCTAAACCACCTCATTGACTCTCAGTACATTAATATTGAACGTCGCATTATACACAGTCGTATCAGAATAATATGACCACCTAACATAGTATATGCATGGTACAGTCGCTCAAAAAATGTATCCGAACACTATGGTTGATTACAGAATTCAGAAAAAATACATGGAGCGTGTACAGCAACTGTACACGCTCCAGTTACCGTTCACAGCAAACTGGAGCGTGTGCAGTTACTGCACACGCTCCAGTTTGCTGTGAATGGTAACTGCACACGCTCAATATTTCTGTGAGTAGGCCACACGATCCAGGTTTTTGTGAGCTCACACGATCCAATGTGCTGTGAACATTAACCGCAACCGCTCCAGTTTGCTGTGAACGGTAACTGCACACGCTCAATATTTCTGTAAGTGGGCCCACACGATCCAGGTTTTTGTGAGCTCACACGATCCAATGTGCTGTGAACATTAACCGCAACCGCTCCAGTTTGCTGTGAACGGTAACTGCACACGCTCCATATTCATTGCATTATATATTCATACGCATTATATACATTAAAAATATCCGAACACTATGGTTGATTACAGAATTCAGAAAAAATATCTGGAGCGTGTACAGCAACTGTACACACTCCAGTTACCGTTCACAGCAAACTGGAGCGTGTGCAGTTACTGCACACGCTCCAGTTTGCTGTGAATGGTAACTGCACACGCTCAATATTTCTGTGAGTGGGCCACACGATCCAGGTTTTTGTGAGCTCACACGATCCAATGTGCTGTGAACATTAACTGCAACCGCTCCAGTTTGCTGTGAACGGTAACTGCACACGCTCAGTATTTCTGTAAGTGGGCTCACACGATCCAGGTTTTGTGAGCTCACACGATCCAATGTGCTGTGAACATTAACCGCAACCGCTCCAGTTTGCTGTGAACATTAACCGCAACTGCTCCAGTTTGCTGTGAACGGTAACTGCACACGCTCCATATTAATTGCATTATATATTCATACGCATTATATACATTAAAAAATATCCGAACACTATGGTTGATTACAGAATTCAGAAAAAATATCTGGCAACGATTTTTTTTTAGAAATTAGTGATCTGGCAACCTTCGTGTCACGTGATACGAAGTTTTCCAGATCACTAATTTCTAAAACAAATCGTTGCCAGATATTTTTCCTAAATTCTGTAATCAACCATAGTGTTCGGATATTTTTTGAGCGATTGTAGGTGGTCATATTATTCTGATACGACTGTGTACTTCCAAAATTATCTTTAAGAATGAAAAAAAATTAAAAAGTGGTTTAAAAATACATTAATTGTTCGCATAACAGTAATTTGAGAGGAAATACAGTAATTTGAGAGGAAATATCATGCACTAGAATTAAAAACGTCTCCCACACAGAAGTAATGTTTACCAATGATGTTAATGCACGGTTTAAAGAAAGAAGCGCATTATTGAAACGTTCCTAGTGAGATAAAGCAAATTATTCCAATTAATTCGCTCAACAATCCTCCGATAGAAATGTCTACAAAACCAATGCTGAGGTTATCCACTCAGTTTTCAAATACACCGCACAAAATTCTATTTATTTCGGATTAAAAATTAAATCGCGGGCAAATTTGAAACCGTTCAAATTGATTATTAATTTTAAAAACCACCTTTTTTTATCTGCCTCCTCAATTCGTTAAACATCTTTTCGTTGAAAGAAGAAAACTTTGTAAATAATTACGAAGATGCATAAATTTAACTGCGATAAAAACAAAACTAGATCTAAAAGACGGAGCATGTTTAACCAAGACTCACTCGAACATTTCAGCTACTGAACCGCACAAATTGTGAAGTTCCATTTTTTTTCTCTTATTTTCCCTTTGTTCCTCCTTTTAAATCTTTTTAATCACAGTTGATGTAAATATTCCAGAACACTTTGCGCACCTATTGTTCTTTCTCACGGTTAACGTATTGAACTAATCTCCTGGTTAAAACTAGTCTTTAGTTTCTCTCCCCGCCTTCTTTCCATCTATCCCCATTCTCTCTTATTTACTTCTCTTTCTTTCATATTCTGTCTCTTTCAATGTTCGCTAATTGTAGCGAAACCACCATCCGAAAAAGAAACGAAAAAACGGGAAATAAAACGACTGAACTGCATTTCCCAGTTTAATCAACCTGGTTTCAATTAGTAACAATTCCAGCGTGATATCATTATTGCTGGTTCCTGTTTCTTTTTCCAGCGAAGCTTTGTTTCCTGACCAATGCAACAACCAGGAGGACGCAACAGTAACTGCACTGGAGCATTGTTCCAGTTGTTGCTGTTTTATCCTACTAGGGACCTTACAGAGATTAAGATGATAATAAGCTTACTGCTGTTATTAAGTATTTCTAACAGAAAACCAGCAAGCGAAAAAGATTTCAGAAAGGCTTCTCAGAGGAACACAAATGTTTTTGAGAAGGCTAAGACACTTTTTGGGGAAAACAGGTCTCTCTAATTTGACCCGGTTATTTTCTACATCGCTAATTATTTTAACACATTGCTTGCAGCCAGCGTTTTCATAAATTAATCTTTTGTAATAATAACTTTTTCATCGTTTCGATTGTTTTCAATGCGCATTGTTTTCAATGCGATTCAAAAAGGACTTTAACACGCGTTGTATTTGATTTTATTTCGCTTATTATTTTGTTTAAAATAAAGCCGCATCAGGGGGTTAATATAAATAATGGTTTTTTGCAAAGCATTGTTTTTAAGAATATACGGTGAAAAATTATCTGAATATATTTGAAGAAAACAGTCAAGCTAAATAATTATTCATGCACTATCCTAATTTCTTTGAACATTAATTGTTTTTAACAAGTTGGGTGATAAGAATCAAACAAATAACATTCAAGAGCATAGAAAAACAAAGAAATAAGAAAACGTTGGTTTTTTTTGTGTTTGTTTACCTCTGAGCTGCACTTTTTTGCACACCATGGGCTAAATAGCAAGGTCACTTGGACCCCAAAGACTCAGAAAAGGTTGGGGGAGGGGACCCACTGGAACAGCTGTTGGGAGACAGAGGTAGTCTCCCGTCAAGGCTATCCAGCGTGTTCTTTAACGTGCACAGGGTATGGCTCTCCCGCACACGGGGACACGGCTTAACGTCCCACCCGACGGACGGCGGCCTTTCCAAGCCCATCGGTGTCCCCTACTGACCGTGGGCAGGGCGAGGAATTTTGCGGAGAAATAAGAAAACGAAACAGATTTAAATTCACCTTTCTTAACTGTAATCAACAATTTTTTTTAAAGTTAAAATAGCAAAGGGGGGGGGGGGAAACAAAAAAGAGTGTTCAGAGGGGAAAGCAAAAAAAGTGAGTACATTTACCAGAGTTTGAAGAGACACAAAAGCAAGATTTTAAAGTTCACATCTTACGCTTTATATTAGTTAACCTTTTATGTTTATTACGTTTTTATTGAGTATTATATAATTTTATGCATTTCTTTCTTTTGTTAATTTCTCTCGGTAGTTTGGAATAAAAAATTCTAACAATCCGAACGCATTTCCAGTCTTCAACTTGTTTTCCATTGTTGAGTGATTCTTCCGAATCGCGGAGTCGGATCCATTCACTGTAAGGATGGTTCTTCTGAGATTCTTTTCAAACCTTTTTTTTCCCACCAAGAACGGTGATGTGGGCGAAGAAACGGGCAAGAATAAAAAAAAAACGTTGAAAATCGCGCAATTTGCACCAGTTATCTTGTTCTATTGAACACTGCTGAACAGTTTTCTCATTAGTAGTAACCTTACTTTTGGAAAACAGAGTGTCGTTTTCGAGTTCCGATAATCTAAGGAGTGACACTACTTTTGGTGTGACACTTGGCTATGCGTTCCTGCACAGCCAATGTAACATCCATCATTCTCTAACTAAAACCTCTCTCTTTATATTCTGTGGAATAAAGAAAATAGAGAGATAGACCGAAGAAAGAAAGATAGTAAGAAGAAAGCAAAGAATGCATTTTCTTCCTCCTCCTCCACCCTCTAGACACAGAGTACCCTAGTCACGTTGTCGAGGAGGGTGGCACGTGCATCCCATACGAGACCGTCGATTGTCGGATCCGGGGTCAACTTACTCGGGCAAGCTGACGGGAAACGCCCGTTCTCAGTTGAATTACCGAGTTAAAATTGCCTCTCTGCGACGCCTCTTCTTGTGGAAATAACACTTGAGATGCCTGCGGTGTCTGCCACTTCTTACAAATGGACACTTTCGGTCAGAATTGCTGGGGCATCGCCTCCTGCGCCTCCTCCTCCTGATGCTGATCAGTCAACTCTTCTGCCTCCCTCTCGCTTCCTTCCTGCACTTCACCCCCACCTATCTTTCAAGCCTTAAACTCCTCTCACCCTAATCCCTTCATCTCGTTTTAAGCTAATCTAATCTTATACGCTGAGATCGCCGACCCCATCTTGTTTTTTGAGGGGGGAGAGAGAGATAGCTGAGTGGCGGAAGATTAAAAGTGGAATTGAAAGAGGAATTGACGTTTCCAAATACAGTGGACCCCCGATATAACGCGCATGTCGGGCGTGAAACAACACACGCGTTATAAGGTGAACCGCGTTATACCGCGACACAATAAATTTACTCAGAACGATTTGAGCTATATACTGAAACATCCCATCAGCTATATATATTATGTATTTTAATAAAAAAAACAATTTATTTATTAAGTGTTTTATTAAAATTCACATAACATAGTTATACATCTTAATAAGTACATATATTTATTATTTTATTTACGTACATAAGGTACGCTTGAAAATATGTAAAAACAAACACTATCTATAACTTATCGCGAACATCGCCCGCGCTATAACCGAGTGCGCGGTATAGCGAGCAGCGCTATAACGAAGGTCCACTGTATTATAAATAGAGGGTGGATAACGGATAGATCTCGTTTGTGTCTTCTAGAAGTTGAATGATATGTGTACGAAACGAAAAGAGAAGAAATACTGTTACCAATAGCAATATATGTTTGTCCTCTTGAATCATCATCATCATCATCATCATCATCAAGCAGCCATGGGCTACGGAGGTCCAACCAGACCATGCAATTTAGTTCTCCAAGCAAGTCTATCCTGAGCTACATCCACTGTATCTGGCCACTGCACACCAATTCTAATAAGGTCCTGTTTGACATTGTCTGCCCACCGCATCCTAGGTCTCCCTTTCTTTCTGAGGCCTTTAGGCACACTGTTCATAACTCAATTAATATCGTTATTAACACTATTTTAGTCAACTGCTCCGAGCTTCGGAATTTCTTGTCCAGCCCATTAATACGTGATTCTCTTCTGTGATTACTATGCAATTCAAATCTCTAAGGAACCTCAAATTATTCTCGTTATCAAGGTCGTTGTTTCAGTGTACCCTATGCAACGATATTTTAGAGTTTGCTGCTATTGTTCGGCTTCAGCCTGTGTTTAACTCTCTGGCTATTCATTTCAATTGCAAGCATTTCATCTACGAAGGTTGTTCGATAAGTAACGACAACCCTGCCATAGTCAATGCGCTTGTTTTCGCATCCTGCGCAGTACAGAACTTGTTCTGTAGGTAAGTCACCATTCGCACGGTGATTCGGTAGGACAATGAACAAAACGAAGTCCCGACAATATCAGAAACCTGTCAGAGTGCCCTAAGACATGCAGTTGGATTAAGATTGAGGTAGCACGTAGCTGTAATGCAAGAGAATTCTGGCATGGATTGAAGGAAGTGACTGAAGATGCAGAACTACCCATTCACACAGTTGAAAGACGGGTGCAATCCTTTTGCCAAGGTCGGGACGATATTGATGACGCTCACCATGCAGGGCATTTTACAACATCACGGGAGAAGGTTCAACTGATACAGTAGTTCTGGATGTTAACAGACACTGGATGACGCGCCAATTGGGAAATGAAGTTGGACTCAGTAATTCCACCTTCAGCACATTCTGAAGGACATCCTGGGCATGCAAAAAATCACAGCATGATGGGTTCCAGACCATTCCAAGGAAGTGTAAAAATGGCATACGTACGGTGTTGCAAAATTCTCAATATCACAATGAGGGTTTTGCATTATTTCGTCGAGTCATTACCATCGATGAAACATGGACACATGCGTACGGGCTCAAACTGAAACGCTAGCCCAATAAATGGTACCATCCAGGGTCTCCGTGCTTAAAAGAATTACGGCAAGAAACCAGCAATATGAAAGTGCTGCTGACTGTCGCTTACAGCATCAATAGTGTTTCTCCTTCACCATGCAGGGACTCAGGGTCAAATTGAGAATGCAAAGTCTGAATGCGGAGTACCATCGACGGTTTTTTGCGTATCATCTGCTTCTAGGTACGATGAAAGGAGTCGACACCTCGTCACACTTTTCATTCACGGCAATGCCCATTGTCATGCGGCCCAACCTGTGAAGGAGTTATTGTAAGGTGACGATGGGGAACCTTGGACATCGTCGTACTCCCAAGACATGAGTCCTTACGACTTCGATCTGCTTCCAAATGTAAAGGAATCACTTCAAGGGCAGTGGCTTCACAGTATGACTGAGGTGTTGCAAGCCATAGGGCGGTTAATAGCAGTGATCAACAGAAACAGATCTGCTAACGGCATTCGCCGACTCTTACAGATTTGGAATGTAGTTGTTAACCTAGATGGTTTCGCAAAATTATGTTGTTTCCATTATTCGTGTACTCATCAGTTCTCATTTATACGATTAATTGTCCCAGCTGGGTCAGCGTTGAGATTTATCTCCGCAAAATTTCCCGCCCTGCCCACGGTCAGTAGGGGACACCGATGGGCTTGGAAAGGCCGCCGTCCGTCGGATGGGACGTTAAGTCGTGGCCCCGTGTGCGGGAGAGCCATACCCTGTGCACGTTAAAGAACACGCTGGATGGCCTTGACGGGAGGCTACCATCTGTCTCCCAACAGCTGTTCCAGTGGGTCCTCTCCCCCAACCTTCTCTGAGCCTCGGGGTCCATGTGACCTGGCCATTTAGCCCATGGTGTGCAAAAAAGTGCCGCTCAGAGGTAAAAACACACAACCCAACCCAACACGATTAATCAATCGAGAATTTGTTGTATTATTGGAAAATATTCCGCATTCGAATTTCTCTCATTATTACTTTAATAAGAAATATTATTTTAATAATATTACTTTAATAATTAATATTACGAGAAGAATGCTTACTAATAAAATGGTACAAAAGGGGGCCAGAAAAGGCCCCCTTACCTGCACGGGACCCTATTTCTTCGCATACTGCTCATACCTATAAATCCGTCCCTGAATATGTGAATTCCATTTTTATGACAATGTAATTGTGCAGTTTTTTAGACAAGTGTTTGATTTGATATGGAAAAAAATATTTTAAAAAATTTTATAAAGGAAAAAAACCGGAACAATTTTGGGTACATTTTTATATAACCACATTTTTAAATTAATCGAAAAAACTCCGCATAATAATCGTGGGAGTCTTGCCGTCGCGTGGCCGAGTAGTTAGCATGCTTGGTTACTGATGCAAGGGACCTAGGTTCGAGCCCCGGGTAAGGCATGGATCTTTTTCTTTCTTCAGATATCTTGCCTTCCTCACAGATCTGGGGCGGGGGAGGCTCAATCGGTAGCGCGCCAGGCTCGTAATCTGTAGTTCCCAGGTTCGACTCCCAGCTGGGTCAGCGTTGAGATTTATCTCCGCAAAATTCCCCGCCCTGCCCACGGTCAGTGGGGGACACCGACGGGCTTGGAAAGGCCGCCGTCCGTCGGATGGGACGTTAAGCCGTGACCCGTGTGCGGGAGAGCCATACTCTGTGCACGTTAAAGAACACGGTGGATGGCCTTGACGGGAGGCTACCATCTGTCTCCCAACAGCTGTTCCAGTGGGTCCCCTCCCCCAACCTTCTCTGAGCCTCGGGGTCCCTGTGACCTGGCCATTTAGCCCATGGTGTGCAAAAAAGTGCCGCTCAGAGGTAAAACAACCCAACCCAACCCTCACAGATCTCTTCTGTGGCCTATTAAACTCAGAAGCTCCTGCCAGACCTTTCTGGAAAGCAACTGCTTGAAGGATCATTTATTTGAATTTTTAAACTAGTTTAAATTTAATTTGTAGCTTGTGTTCAAAGTGCAGTCGGATTTAAGTAATGAATTATAAATTGTATCCAAAACTACTCTTTGGACATTTATGGTATCTCTGATTTAAACATTTACTTCAATAGGAAGTTCCACCTCCATTGGTGCTGTCTGAACATTTCTAAATTGGGTTGGGTTGTTTTACCTCTGAGCGGCACTTTTTTGCACACCATGGGCTAAATGGCCAGGTCACATGGACCCCGAAGGGTCAGAGAAGGTTGGGGGAGGGGACCCAATGGAACAGCTGTTGGGAGACAGATGGTAGCCTCCCGTCAAGGCCATCCAGCGTGTTCTTTAACGTGCACAGGGTATGGCTCTTTCGCACACGGGGCCACGGCTTAACGTCCCATCCGACGGACGGCGGCCTTTCCAAGCCCATCGGTGTCCCCTACTGACCGTGGGCAGGGCGAGGAATTTTGAGAAATAAATCTCAACGCTGACCCAGCTGGGACTCGAACCTGGGAACTACAGATTACGAGCCTGGCGCGCTACCGACTGAGCCACGAACATTTCTAAATAAAATGCCTGTTTGTCTAGTAAGAATCTACCAACATCTGACTGATTATAGACAAAGAGCCAGACATATGCTTTTATTAGAGTCAAGTTATCGCTGTTTCCCTTTTTTCTATGACGTGTTTATGAAATAAATGCTGTTTTGGGGAAATGAAGCAATACATAAGAAGAACTAAATTACATGTGATATTTAGAAATATTGGTTGCACATGGTAAAGACAATTTTCCCTCCATTCTGAGATTTTGTTCTTGTGTTGGAGAGTATGAAGGGAGAACTGAAAATCGGACAGATGATGACATCAGTAGGAGATGCAAAATTAATAATAGAGATGCCAAAATCATAATAAATATCAATCTTCATAGCTCTGTATACTTGCAGATATATAGCCTTGAAAATATCGGGATTTTATGGGAGTCGTCTCGAATCATAAAATGAAACTTTATTTCCCTTTCTAATCCTTCTTAGAATGAGGCGAGATTGCGGGCAATCTTGCCGAGTAGTTCCGACATCCTAAAAGCCTCTGCTTTCTGTGCGTAAAGCGTCTGTGGCCACCAAAATGGCTTCTTTAGTACTTCTAAAACGACAGAGGGCAGACGAAATGTCTTTGGTAGTTTACAATTCAATAAAGTGGTGGTGGTGGGTTGCTCAGTTTTGCGGTGGTTATAATCTCATAGTTAAATCTGTAGGAAACTTGAGCATTTATTGAAGCTTCAGGTGCTGTCAGCGCATTTCGGCTTTTCTTCGTGGAAGGGCTTTTCTCGACCAATTACAGCAAATTTCAAATTTTTATACTCATCAAAACAATCGTTTCGTTCCTACTGAGAAATTGGCATAAAATAAACTTTATTTTATACTTTATTCAAAAAAGCATGATATTTTATTATTTTATATTTTTAGCCTATACCTAGTGTAGTGGTTAGCGTACCTGTTGGGGCGGGGGTGGCTCAGTCGGTAGCGCGTCAGGCTCGTAATCTGTAGTTCTCAGGTTCGAGTCCCAGCTGGTCAGCGTTAAGATTTATCTCCGCAAAATTCCTCACTCTGCCCACGGTCAGTAGGGGACACCGATGGGCTTGGAGAGGCCGCCGTCCGTCGGATGGGACGTTAAGCCGTGGCCCCGTGTGCGGGAGAGTCATACCCTGTGCACGTTAAAGAACACGCTGGATGGCCTTGACGGGAGGCTACCATCTGTCTCCCAACAGCTGTTCCAGTGGGTCCCCTCCCCCAACCTTCTCTGAGCCTTCGGGGTCCATGTGACCTGGCCATTTAGCCCATGGTGTGCAAAAAAGTGCCGCTCAGAGGTAAAACAACCCAAGCGTACCTGTCTATTAAACCAGTGGGCATGCTCTCCTTAGTCTGTAGGGAAGTACCTTTAAAAAAAATAATTTGTACACACCCGTATTCATGCTTATATGTGCTATTAATTTTTGAAAACTTTAGGGTTCCGAAAAATATTTTAATTTGAAAAGTACAGTTCTTAGTCAATGTTTTAACGGGATGAGAAGTGGGCGCACAGTCAGTCCAAAATTGTGCACTTTGACAACAAGCTTGATGGCCTTGTAGATACCCTCCTGTTTTCTTCTTGTAAGTCTAATGTGTCTCATTCCCAAAACAGGTTTTCTGAGACACGGCGTCCTTGTGAACCAGTTGTTTACCTTCAGGTTTCAATCTGTCCCTAAATAGCTGTTCAATAAGCCCTTTTCACCGCCCTCTATTCTGAGCCTCCAAGTCTTTGTTACCTGACTGTGATGAAATCTATTTCTAATAGCTGGTCACTAGGTCCCCTTCACCAATTTTATGATGTTAAAGTTAAAATCCTTAAGATTTTCCAAACCTGATCATTTACCTTTCGCTTCATTCTGTCCCTAACAGTTGTCCAGTGGGACTTTTTCTTCCATTCTGTTCTTAGAGCTTCCCACGGACTCCAAAGCATCCTTAACAGATGCTTATTTGGTCCCCTTCTTCACAAATATTCTTCGAATTGGAGTTTAAATGTCCTAATCTATACCCAACAGCTGATTCTCTGGTATTCTTGTGACCTGGTCATTTATCCCAGATTTCTAACAGTTGTAGAGTGTATACCATATTAACTACTCTCGGAGTTTTTCGGTTCTTGGTGACTTGGACATTTACTAAAAGTTCCAGTCTGTTCTTTACAAGTGCACAGCGGCTTCACCTTTTCACCTCTGTTCTGAGCTTTGAGGATCCTTGTGACCTGTTAATTTACCTCAGATTAAAATCTGTTTTTAACAGCTGTAGATTGGCTTATCTCTACCCAAATCTGTTTTCCTTCTTGAGGATTCTTTTGTTTTAAACATTTATTTTAAGCTCCAATCTCTTGGATCACCTGACAGGAGGTCAGATGAGCCTCCCTCACCAATTCTGTTCACTGACTTGAGGATCTCTGTGGCCTGGCCATTTAGCCCGGTCATCTGACAAAAACTACTTCTCGAGAAAGAACATACGCTTCTACTAGGTACGACAAGTTTGAAAACCTTTCAGTAATATATTATTAAGATTGTAGATAAGAAACACTTGAAATAATGAGTTGAAGAAAAATGGTTGTCTTGACTGAGATTCGAACCCAGGTCTCCTAGAAGCATGCCGGGCAACGCCCGAATGCTAATGGCAGACCTGGGTTCGAATCCAGTCAATTCATTATTTCAAAAACCTTGTTTTGAGGAAAACGCAATGAAGGTACTTTTGTGCACTTTATTTCGTTCCTCATTCAGAATATTTGTGGGGAGTCTATGCTTCGTTTCCTCTAAGCTTCAGCGACATTATTTAAATTAGAAAAGCTGTTTTATTACGTAATGAGCTTACAATTCACACTGTCTGACAATTATCTTGAGAAGTTAAAAGATTTATGATATTTTTCTTAAACTCTTTTCAGAGTTATTTGCACACGGTGTGGATGCCTCTAAAGTAATTAAATGGGAGCACGTGGTAAAAGAGTCGTCTGAATTCCGGTGTGGGAAAAAAAAAGCAAGAATTTTTCTTCTTTCAACAAAGTAAAAAAAATTGTTTATAATCGAGGTTTTAGAGAGAGAGAACGAAAAAAACGAAACCCAGCTGTCTCTTTCGTTTTTACTTTGTTCCGTTTTAAACATATGTTGTTGTTAGAAAAACAACTGGGTTATCGCAGTTATTCCCAAACTGAATAGAAGTGAATGCGGGATTAGGTATTAATTTTCTGGCAGCCATGAAGTTTGTTGACTAACTTTTTAGCATTCACTCGTCATCAGTGTCGTTTCGATAAGAAACGAAACCTGACTTTAAAGTTGTGGGGGGGATTCTTATCTTCTTAAATATAAAGGAAAATAATACTTGATGCATTTTTAATGAGGGGCGTGGGTGGCTCAGTCGGTAGCGCGCCAAGCTAGTAATCTGTAGTTCCCCCGTTCGAGTCCCAGCTGGATCAACGTTGAGATTTATCTCCGCAAAATTCCCCGCCTTGCCCACGTTTAGTAGGGGACACTGATGGGCTTCGATAAGGCCGTGTCCATCGGATGGGACGTTAAGACGTGGCCCATTGTGCGGGAGAGCCATACTCTGTGCACGTTAAAGAACACGCTGGATGGCATTGACGGGAGGCTACCATCTGTCTCCAAACAGCTGTTCCAGTGGGTCCCCTCCCCCAACCTTCTCTGAGCCTTCGGAGTCCATGTGACCTGGCCATTTAGCCCACTGTGTGCAAAAAAGTGCCGCTCAGAGGTAAAACAACCCAACGTTAAAGAACACGCTGGATGGCCTTGACGGGAGGCTACCATCTGTCTCCAAACAGCTGTTCCAGTGGGTCCCCTCCCCCAACCTTCTCTGAGCCTTTGGGGTCCTTGTGATCTGATCATTTGGCCACTGTGTGCAAAAAGGTGCCGCTCAGAGGTAAAACAACCCAACCCAAAAGCGTTTTTAAGGACATTCCTATCCGTATGTATCATCTAATGCCCTTGAAATACGAGAAAATGAGTTATGCTTAATAAGTGAAATAACAAAATGTATTTCTTACTATTAAAGTTGTATCAGCTATAGATATTTGTTTTATCGGAATCATTAAATTTTAGGACAATGGAGTATCAAATTGAGAGCTCGCTAATTACTTAAATGAGCTTTTTGGTGGAAAAAATGGGACTGAATATAAATAAAAAATCTCCGTCAAATCTATTTGAATGTCGATTTTCGAAATTATTCGTGTAGTATGTTAAAAGTTATAGTCGACCGAATAATAAGTAGAATCGATAGTAGTACAATAATCTGAGAAGATTATTTAAACAGGTTAAGGACGAAAGCAATAATAGTTATATTAAATATTTCCTCGAGCAGCTGATTGCCACAGATGTCTGATAGGAGCCTGTCAGTTTATACGCCAAAGTAGAATGTCTGTGAGGATGGAAGGACCTCAACAGAAAAACAACACAGACATTCATGCTATACCTGGGGCTCGAACCAGGTTATATACCTCTCTTTGATTATTTATACCTCTCTTTGATTTATAATCGTTGGGGCGGGTTGTTTTACCTCTGAGCGGCACTTTTTTGCACACCATGGGCTAAATGGCCAGATCACATGGACCCCGAAGGCTCAGAGAAGGTTGTGGGAGGGGACCCACTGGAACAGCTGTTGGGAGACAGATGTTAGCCTCCCATCAAGGCCATCCAGCGTGTTCTTTAACGTGCACAGGGTATGTCTCTCCCGCACACGGGGCCACGGCTTAACGTCCCATCCGACGGACGGCGGCCTTTCCAAGCCCATCGGTGTCCCCTACTGACCGTGGTCAGGGCGGGGAATTTTGCGGAGATAAATCTCAACGCTGACCCAGCTGGGACTCGAACCTGGGAACTACAGATTACGAGCCTGGCGCGCTACCGACTGAGCCACCCCCGCCCCTGATTTATAATCAAGCGCGCTAACCACTCGGCCACGGGACAGATTAGAAAAGACGATAGACAATATGGTAATGATGGAGTACTCACGAAAAACAAACCAATAATTTGCAAAATACTATTTTTTGTTTTCAACATTCGATAATAAAAATTTCCTCGCTGTACTTTTCATTTGTTTTTAGTTCATTTTCGGAAAGTTATCACATTGCCCCGATACTATTTATTAGTAGAAGATATCTCGATTAATTCGTAGATTTAATCAATTTGTAATATCGAAGAAAGAAGTAGTTTTAAAAATGTGTGAAAGCAATAATATATTTATGCTTCTACACCTATAACAAAAAGCCAAATATATTTATCATTGTCAAACGTAAGATTTTCTTCGATGTTGTTTAAAGTATTTTTCCTTAAAAGTTTAGAAATTCGCTTTCTAATTTAAATTTCCCCAGTTGAGGATAGAACAAGAAATTTTCGACGTAAATATTTCCAAAAATGCTTATTATTCATTCTCGAGCCGGGGGCAGGGGTGGCTCAGTCGGTAGCGCGCCAGGCTCGTAATCTGTAGTTCCCAGGTTCGAGTCCCAGCTGGGTCAGCGTTGAGATTTATCTCCGCAAAATTCCCCGCCCTGCCCACGGTCAGTAGGGGACACCGATGGGCTTGGAAAGGCCGCCGTCCGTCGGATGGGGCGTTAAGCCGTGGCCCGTGTGCGGGAGAGCCATACTCTGTGCACGTTAAAGAACACGCTGGATGGCCTTGACGGGAGGCTACAATCTGTCTCCCAACAGCTGTTCCAGTGGGTCCCCTCCCCCAACCTTCTCTGAGTCTTCGGGGTCCATGTGACCTGGCCATTTAGCCCATTGTGTGCAAAAAAGTGCCGTTCAGAGGTGAAACAACCCAACCCACTCTCGATCCAAATTCTGAGAAAACGGAAGACATTTCGATTCGCGAGAGGACTGAAGGAAAATGTGCTGCAATGGAGAATGGTTGGCAACACTAGTCAATGGAGAAGAAGGAGATGTCTCCTTTCTTCTGAATCGCTTCTTCTCTCTAGATCCGTGAACCATGGAAACCGGAGTATCGTTGTTAAGAATACAACTATTTCAACAGTGATTGATCATTCCTTAAATAAATGTTAAGTTGAATTACTTCCCCTCTTCCCCTTCAATGCCAAGTGTGACTGCCCCTTCAATAGACACAGAAAGTAGAAAACGAAAAGAACAAAATAAAAGGAAACTAAACGTGTTTAAAACTGTCGCTCATTCCTAAGCTTTCTATTTGCAAAACACGTTTGGTGTTTACGACCCATAAAAAATGACTGCTACTTACCATTTCACGTTCTTGTTGTTTCTCTATAGCTTCTGAGTTAGGAAGTTAACTATCCATTGAAGGATAAAAACCACATTTCTTTCCCACCTTTTAGTATCGTCAGCTGAAAACAATGAAAAGCAAAAGAAAGCAAGAACCGAAAACAAAATGGTGTTTGAAGTGAAATCCGATAAAGAGTTCGAATTCTGAAGGAACAGAAAAAATAACAGCATAGGAAGGTGGCAACGTCTTTTTATTGCGGCATTTCCTTTTAGTTTCGCTTTCTTTTTCTTTTTATTTACTCCTCAATGTCGTTTTATATCTTGCATAAGCAAAGCCACAAAAATTTTTGTTTCTAGTTGGAACGCCGGCACGGCACATTTTTATTTCTTAAAAAACTACTCGAACGTAACAGGCGAATTGTTTGAAAACTGACTCTTTCATTTCTTTAAGTTTCATTTGCAGAGTTGTGCGGCGACTTTTCCAAGAGAGAACGACAAATCTATATTTCAGCTTTATACGTGATGAAACCTACTCATCATGAGAGGTGATTTTTCTTCTACAATTTAATGTCTTACTTTGAATTAATTTAGCATTTAATTGTTGCCTATAATATAACACTTCTTCCATATTTTAAATTTCTCATTTTCTCGAATATAATATGGATAAAGCATTGATATCGTTGAATAAAAATTCTTGACTTTCAATAAGGAACACTTTTCAGAGGTAAATTACAATTTTCGGCTGATGATTGTCTGCCTGACTCTGCGATGGCTTCTAGGGCCTGAACGACTGAAATTATTTAGTTTTGAACATGCTGTTTGTCTCACTACGAAGACCTCTAGTGTTTGAAATGTTCAAGATAATGAAGATAATGTTTTCCTCATGCTGTTTGTCTCACTACGAAGACCTCTAGTGTCTGAAATGTTCAAGATAATGAAGATAATGTTTTCCTCATGCTGTTTGTCTCACTACGAAGACCTCTAGTGTCTGAAATGTTCAAGATAATGAAGATAATGTTTTCCTCATGCTGTTTGTCTCACTACGAGGACCTCTAGTGTCTGAAATTTTCAAGATAACGCAGATAATGTTTTCCTCATGCTGTTTGTCTCACTACGAGGACCTCAGAGTCTGAAATGTTCAAGATAATGAAGATAATGTTTTCCTCACGCTGTTTGTCTCACTACGAGGACCTCTAGTGTCTGAAATGTTCAAGATAATGAAGATAATGTTTTCCTCATGCTGTTTGTCTCACTACGAGGACCTCTAGTGTCTGAAATTTTCAAGATAACGCAGATAATGTTTTCCTCATGCTGTTGTCTCACTACGAGGACCTCTAGTGTCTGAAAATTTCAAGATAACGAGGATAATGTTTTCCTCATGCTGTTTGTCTCACTACGAGGACCTCTAGTGTCTGAAATGTTCAAGATAATGAAGATAATGTTTTCCTCATGCTGTTTGTCTCACTACGAGGACCTCTAGTGTCTGAAATTTTCAAGATAACGCAGATAATGTTTTCCTCATGCTGTTGTCTCACTACGAGGACCTCTAGTGTCTGAAATTTTCAAGATAACGAGGATAATGTTTTCCTCATGCTGTTTGTCTTACTACGAGGACCTCTAGTGTCTGAAATGTTCAAGATAATGAAGATAATGTTTTCCTCGTGCTGTTTGTCTCACTACGAGGACCTCTAGTGTCTGAAATTTTCAAGAAAATGAAGATAATGTTTTCCTCATGCTGTTTGTCTCACTACGAGGACCTCTAGTGTCTGAAATGTTCAAGATAACGAAGATAATGTTTTCCTTATGCTGTTTGTCTCACTACGAGGACCTCTAGTGTCTGAAATGTTCAAGATAATGAAGATAATGTTTTCCTCGTGCTGTTTGTCTCACTACGAGGACCTCTAGTGTCTGAAATGTTCAAGATAATGAAGATAATGTTTTCCTCATGCTGTTTGTCTCTCTACGAGGACCTCTAGGGTCTGAAATGTTCAAGATAATGAAGATAATGTTTTCCTCATGCTGTTTGTCTCACTACGAGGACCTCTAGTGTCTGAAATGTTCAAGATAACGAGGATAATGTTTTCCTCATGCTGTTTGTCTCACTACGAGGACCTCTAGTGTCTGAAATGTTCCAGATAATGAAGATAATGTTTTCCTCATGCTGTTTGTCTCACTACGAGGACCTCTAGCGTCTGAAATTTTCAAGAAAACGAAGATAATGTTTTCCTCATGCTGTTTGTCTCACTACGAGGACCTCTAGTGCCTGAAATGTTCAAGATAATGAAGATAATGTTTTCCTCATGCTGTTTGTCTCACTACGAGGACCTCTAGTGTCTGAAATGTTCAAGATAATGAAGATAATGTTTTCCTCATGCTGTTTGTCTCACTACGAGGACCTCTAGTGTCTGAAATGTTCAAGATAACGAGGATAATGTTTTCCTCATGCTGTTTGTCTCACTACGAGGACCTCTAGTGTCTGAAATGTTCCAGATAATGAAGATAATGTTTTCCTCATGCTGTTGTCTCACTACGAGGACCTCTAGTGTCTGAAATTTTCAAGAAAACGAAGATAATGTTTTCCTCATGCTGTTTGTCTCACTACGAGGACCTCTAGTGTCTGAAATGTTCAAGATAATGAAGATAATGTTTTCCTCATGCTGTTTGTCTCACTACGAGGACCTCTAGTGTCTGAAATGTTCAAGATAACGAGGATAATGTTTTCCTCATGCTGTTTGACTCACTACGAGGACCTCTAGTGTCTGAAATGTTCCAGATAATGAAGATAATGTTTTCCTCATGCTGTTTGTCTCACTACGAGGACCTCTAGTGTCTGAAATTTTCAAGATAACTAAGATAATGTTTTCCTCATGCTGTTTGTCTCACTACGAGGACCTCTAGTGTCTGAAATTTTCAAGATAACGAAGATAATGTTTTTCTCATGCTGTTTGTCTCACTACGAGGACCTCTAGTGTCTGAAATTTTCAAGATAACAAGGATAATGTTTTCCTCATGCTGTTTGTCTCACTACGAGGACCTCTAGTGTCTGAAATGTTCCAGATAATGAAGATAATGTTTTCCTCATGCGGTTTGTCTCACTACGAGGACCTCTAGTGTCTGAAATGTTCAAGATAATGAAGATAATGTTTTGCTCGTGCTGTTTGTCTCATTACGAGGACTTCTAGTGTCTGAAATTTTCAAGAAAATGAAGATTATGTTTTCCTCATGCTGTTTGTCTCACTACGAGGACCTCTAGTGTCTGAAATGTTCAAGATAATGAAGATAATGTTTTCCTCATGCTGTTTGTCTCACTACGAGGTCCTCTAGTGTCTGAAATTTTCAAGAAAATGAAGATAATGTTTTCCTCATGATGTTTGTCTGTCATAGAACGTCTCGAACCCGAAAGGCTGATGATAATAAGTTTCCATCTTGCTATCTCACTGAAAATACGTCTTGCAGCTGAATTATTGAAGCTTTTGGTTGTTTTACCTCTGAGCGGCACTTTTTTGCACACAATGGGCTAAATGGCCAGGTCACAAGGACCCAAAGGCTCAGAGAAGGTTGGGGGAGGGGACCCACTGGAACGGCTGTTGAGAAAAAGATGGTAGCCTCCCGTCAAGGCCATCTAGTGTGTTCTTTAACGTGCACAGGGTATGGCTCTCCTGCACACGGGCCACGGCTTCAAGTCCCATCCGACGGACGGCGTCCTTCCCAAGTCCATCGATGTCCCCTAGTGACTGTGACAGGTCGGGGAGTTTTGCGGAGATAAATCTCAACGCTGACTCAACTGGGACTCGAACCTGGGAACTGCAGATTACGAGACTGGCGCGCTATCGACTGAGCCACCCGCCCCGACTATTGAAGCTATTAAGATTTCAACCTACTTTCTTGCATATCGGTCATAGGACTTCCAGTGCCTAAACAATTAAAGCTAATCAGTCTTTTTCTTTCTTCGGCATACGTCTGTCTTAGTGCGATAACTTCTAATATCTGCATGGTCGAAGATATAAATTTTTGTGATGCTGTCGCTCTGTCATATAGACTTCTTGACCTTGAACGATTGTAGCTAATCATTTTCTTGGCTACCGTCTGTCTCACTGAAAGGATTTCTTACACCTGAATGGTTGAAGCTATTGATTTTTTAACTTGATTTCTGTCTGCTGTGGGGCGGAGGTGGCTCAGTCGGTAGCGCGCCAGGCTCATAATCTGTAGTTCCCAGGTTCGAGTACCAGCTGGGTCAGCGTTGAGATTTTTCTCCGCAAAATTCCCTGCCCTGCCCACGGTCAGTAGGGGACACCGATGGTCTTGAAAAGGCCACCGTCCATCAGATGGGACGTTAAGCCGTGGCCCCGTGTGCGAGAGAGCCATACTCTGTGCACGTTAAAGAACACGCTGGATGGCCTTGACGGGAGGCACCATCTGTCTCCCAACAGCTGTTCCAGTGGGTCCCCTCCCCCAACCTTCTCTGAGCCTTCGGGGTCCTTGTGGTCTGGCCATTTAACCCATGGTGTGCAAAAAAGTGCCGCTCAGAGGTAAAACAATTCAATCCAATCTGTCTGTCTGTTAGGACTTTTATTGCCCGAATAGTTGAAGCTATTTGAAATTTCACATTTAGTTCATTTGCATTCGAAATAATATCTTTTGAATGCAAAAACTGTGAAGCAATAATTATAGGTAATTTTCAGAGAACAATTTAATAGGTTTGCTTTAAGAATTTTTATGAAAGTTGGTTCATTTGTTGTCAGTACATCGAAAAACCTTAGCAATAAAAGGTAGACATTAAGGAAAGAAAATAACTACAGACACTGAAAATAATATTAATCTTCTTGATAGTCATAAACTTTAGAGTATCACACCTCTTCATCCATACAGAAAACAAATCAGTAGGCAGAATGAACATTTGAACTAAGAAAACTATATTTACTTATGAGAAAGTTTGTTTCATATACGACTAATTTCTAGTTTAATCGATGTTGCTTTTCCAGTTCGTCTTCCGATACAAACATGAGATTTTTTCTGACCTCCCATTCTCTTCCTTCGAAGAGAAAATTGACAACCGATTTGCTCAAACCTTGTTTCACTAACCAAGAGAACTTGAATCCAAACGTCATCACTTATGGCCTTAATCCGAGTCTCTCATTTGACCATTATTATGTCAGTGTCATTATTATGCAGAAAAAAACTATAGTATTGTTCTACACCCCACCAGATCTAGTTGATGGGGGGTAAGAACTAGGGGCAACCGATAGGTCATCCCCCAAAATACTGGCTGATGATTGCGTTGTGTTTTTCAATGCTATTTGCGGGGGAGCTTTCCTTCTCATAAGTAAGCACTCATACGTACAGAAAGATACATGGCAAACACAATTTAATATTCAAAATACACGACCCGTTATCTGGGGTCGGATCACATCAATATGGTACACGCCAGGCAACTGGGCCTTATTGGTAAAATATTCTGGGAGACGCAGAGAGAAGGGGGGACACTCAGGGACTATTATTGGAGAGAGAAAAGCTAAAAGAATCCCAGAAAAATGACTGCTGATCTTTTTATATTAGTCTGCTCCATCGCTGGGATCTTCCTGGTCTGTTGTGATAGGGCCTGGCAAAGGGGCGATCATCCGCGCTCTGGGAGTTGCAGTTCGGGCTCCGTTAATGGCAGAAACAGTTCATCGGCGAAACACCTCGTAAGTCCGGTGCTGTCAAGGCTAGAGGTGCCAGCGGGTGACTTGGCAGGTGACTTCGTCTCTCCCTGCGCACAGGACGCTCCAGGGCTGGGTTGCTCGCTGTATTCCGCGTTGGCGTCTGTTGCTCATGGGTTCTTTAGTTCCTGGAAGAGGGCCTCGACGGCGGTTAGTGGGACTTGGCAAGCCGGCTGCATCGTGAGGGTGGGGTCCGCTCTGTCTTCACCCTTTTTCCTAATCATCTGCTGCGGCGCACGAGTTGTCTTCCCGCCCCCTTCTCCTTTTTCTGGTTTCCCAGTTGTGATTCTTGCAGTCTCTGTCTTTTTCAAGCCTGCATTCTTTCTTAAGCCGATTACATTTTCTGGTATCTGCCGCTCTGTCTATAGTTTCTTTTGCCGTTACTTAGCTGTTGCACTTTCGATCTTCGCGGGTCTATTGTCTCTTTGTGCTCCGAACTCACTCCTTGTTGCACGTCCACACTCTAGCACACACACTTCTCTTCTCTCTTGGCCGCGCTTGTCGATTTCAAAAAGGACCCCGCTGTCACTTCTCATTGGAAGCAAAGTTTGTCGGTGACAGCGGTGGCCAAAGCTCATTGGCGCGGTCTGATTTTCATTGGATGTCCCAACCTCTGGCGTGATCCTGAGTCATCCTTGTTTCTTTCTTGGTGACCATTGCTGCGCGTATTCGAAAACTCCCTTTCCCCTTTTTATGGCCTTGTTTACGCTTTTCTTGGACGGGGTGCCGTGTGCAAAAGGCCCAGATGGTCCGTCGTCCTCAACATGGCGACTCAAGTTGTCTTTTCAGCCGTTTTACTGAGGGAAAAGTCGGGTGGCTGGAAGAAAATGGCGACAGATAGTTACATCGAACTCGGGATCGCAAAATTCCGAGTACGACAGTATATAAGTATTAAAATAAAATTCCGAAAGTATGAAAAACTGCTTTTGTTGCTAAAACATTAAACGTAAAAGTTACTTCTTTTAGGAGAATGATCTTAAGAGAAAAAGGTTTCTTAAAGAAGGCGGTTATTAATCCATCATCTTGTGCTCAAGAGGTTGTGATTTGGTATTCCACTGATTCAAGACAATGTTTCCTTTATGCTTGATGAAAGAATACGCCGTTTTTTATATTCAGTGCCGGATCAAGAGGAGGGGCATGTGTGTAGGGGCCATGGCCCACCCCTTGAGAATGCTATTAAGGGTAATGGAGGCAATAATGATTAAACTCGTGAATAATTTAAGCATTTTTGAAGAAATTTTTAAAAACCATCTAAAACGGAGGGCTGAATGCTACATTTCAGCGGAAATACAATCTCCTGCCGTCCCATGGCCGAGTGGTTAGCGCGCTTGGCTACTGATCTAAGGGACCTGGGTTCGAGCCCCGGGTAAGGCATGGATATATGTGTCGTTTTTCTGCTGAGATCCTGCCATCCTCTCAGACCTTCTACGATGGCATATAAACTGACATGCCCCTGTCAGACCTCTGTGGCAAGCAGCTGCTTGAGGGGGTATTTATTTACTTTTTATTACAATCTCCTACCCCCAATTTTACCTTTTTCAAGCTTGTTTGCGTTTTTGCCCTCCCTCCCTTTCATTTTTTTTATACGGTCCTGTTTATATTCCTATATTAATATATATGTATATATATAATTTTATATTAAATAAAGGCTCCCCAATTATTATTTTAATTCAATTTTGGAGCGCTTTAATTTTGTCTTAAGTGCATCACTTCTACAAACGTCACTTTCCCTTCCTGAATTCTATTTTTAGTGTTGGGGTCATTGTAACGTTGTCGTGTAGCCCATTGGACAGCCGAAGAGAAACAACGAAACCGAAACTTTGCATAACGGAATGCAATTCTAGGCTATTCCCTTACAGTCACTAAATTCTACCTCAATCCGATATTCTACAGCGTTTTAGCAATAAGTGAATGCATGCATGTGATCCCAGTGTAATTAAAAATAGAGATAACTTTTCTCGATAGCCATTCCACAGAGACAATAAAGCCAACCATTCCTTGTCGCGAATCTGTCATCTTTGCGGTTTTGATTGCTTAGCCAACAAATCATAAGTTTACGGTTTCAGGCTCGATGATCGGAGGTCTGGTCTATTCATCCTCGGATGCCGAGTCTGTCGCAATCTCATCGGAGTTAATTTCCTCCTCGCCGGTGTCAACAGCCACCTCCCTTTCTACGCAGATATCAGACTGCACGTTCCGTTGGCCTTTCCGGCACTTTGCGCGCCGATGGTGGTTCGGTTTTGCGCTTTACGCTGCAGTCGTCGTTGCTCGCTGCGGTTGCGGTGGCGGAATCGAGCTGTGCGGTCTCCCCCCCCCCCTTCATCCGAATTGTTGAATGATTAAATGCGGCATAATGTCATTTCTGAAGCATTCCTGGATTAAGTGGTGCATGGCGATATTATTCAGTTGATGATTGCATATGTAGAGTTAAGAGCTGTGTTGTGTGGTTGTATCTCTAAGCTTAACTTTTTTTTGCGTATAATGCGATAGATGGTAAGTTCGTAAAGGTCTAAGGACAGAAAGTTGGGTAAAAGAAAGGGGATGATTTTGACAGGAGCCAAAATTATTTTGTTAAAGTAATACAAGTGTTCTTTAATGTGCACAGAACTGTATAGGGGAAGGATTGCACTTGACAGTTGTTAGGTGACAAAATCATGTCATTTAGGCAATACAAATGCTCCTTAATGTGCACAGAGCTGTTTAATGGAAGGAGATGAACTTGACAGGTTGTAGACGACAGAATCCTCTCGTTAAAGTAATGCAACTGTTCTTCAATGTACACAGGAGGAAAGAATTACTCTCTTGCATAAGAGAAACTGCCATACACCCCAAGCAGCAAACGGTGGCCTTTCCAAGCCCAATCAGCGTCCCCTTTCTCCTTTTCTCATTGGAGACTCAAACATGGGGACGTCCAGTTACGTCTGAACGTCGCTACAGAGTGAGCCAACTCTAACTACGGAGTTCAAGTGTTTATCAAAATGCCATTGCATTATTAGGAAGAATTCAATGATGGCATCAAAAGGATGAACAACATCAAAAGGAAACACAGCGGAAGATTTTCCCTCCACAGAAGCCCACCAGTGCAGCAAAATCAGGATCCATAATCAAGCTCAGAGCCATAATTCAGTCCAGTCCAGTGGGTTTATTATGGTCAGCACCAGGACCCTGTGTGGTTGACCACTCCTCAGCAGGTTTCGAAATGTAACCTGATCGTTTATAAAATATTTCTCAATTACTGAAGGAGAATAAGTATTACAGTAATTTTTCTGCTCACTATAAATCAAGTGTCATTAACATCAAAATTTAATTTAGTTAGAATTTTTTCAGTAAAAAATGCTTTTTTAAAGGTTAATAAAGTTAGAAAATTGAGCTCTGAATAGGATTCCTGATTAAATATGTGTTTTAAAATAGTGGTCGTTGAATCTATTGAAACAAAAAAATGTATAGGGTAAAAATTTAAGGTTAAATTTGTTTCTGCCAACGGAGTTAGAAATATTTAAAAAATTCCAACATCTGACGAAACGTTATCCTTATAAAAACATGATGTCATTTCAATGAATAGAATTTGTTGAATTCCTTTTCATATATCTTTAGTTCCCATTTGCATTTGGTTTCTCTTTTGTCTCAAGGATTATTTGTCTGTTATTTTAATTTGAATTGCGGCGTTTTTCTTTTCAGAAGGAATTTTTGCATCGGGAACTCTCTCCTATAAATGAAAATTATGTCTTAAACACAAAATACGAAACCCAGCCTTTCCGGCTTGATTTCCGTGGATATTTTATTTCATTTTTTTTTCGCGATTCTTTCATATGTTGTTCACTCTATCTTTGGAGGGATCCTCTATAAATACCTTATGTTTCATATCTCCCTTTTCGTACCATCCTTCTTTCTTTCTCTGGCAAAATAAATTTCTCATTTTGAGCGCCACTCGTCTTGACGTCTCAGCAGAATTCTGCTCTTGGCATTATTTAAGCCAGCCGAGACAGGCCAGCAACGCACATTTATGTTAACGACCGCGGGAGGGAAGAAAGAGAAAAGAAAAATATAAAGAACGATATAAAGGAATGTTAGAAATATATATTATATATCTCCCTGGTGCTTAAGAGATCTTGGACCAAGATTTTATCGCTATGAACTTCATGCATAAAACATAACGAAAGATAAGTCCTAGACTTTTTCCCTGTGGTAGAGAAAGAAAAGAAAGAAGAGGAATGCAAAAAAAAAATCTCTCGCTTTGTCTCTCGTGCATGTATCTTTTTGTATCTATGCACGAGCAGAGGCAAATGTTCACGCGGCAGCACGAGAAGAGACAACACACATCAACGGACCGACACCGAGAACAGAGCAAGAAGGAGTTTTGTTTCCGTTCAGTAAATTAGACCTTGCAACTAGGACTTGAGTTCTTTGGAATAAGAGCGACGTTTTGCCAGTCAGGCTGTTAGTCACTTATCAACTCAGTTGGGCACGAGGAGTGGGAGGAAAAAAAGGGAAAAAGAGAGAGTAAGAGGGAAGAGGAGGCGACGAATCTCATGTGTCAGGTGAAGGGAAGAAACAATTTCAGTGCTTCGGATGCTTTTGCAGGCATTTCGGACTCTAGGAAACGGGTGAAAAATACATTATGTCAGATACGGTGAAAGGAGCAGGAGGTTAAGGAGGAGAGGAATGGAGGGAGAATGGTGGGTGGATGAGGTAGAGTAGGCAGAGGAGAAGGAGAAGGAAGGAGACGGAATCGAAAAAGTAAACAGAGAAAAATAAATAAAATCAGTGAGAAAGAGAGGGAGGATCTGTATCGCTGGGAAATGAGGAGACTTGGAGGATAGGGATGGTGTGAGGCGTAACTCAATAGATAATCATGCAGCATCCCCTGTAGGTGATGCAGAGGAAGAGCAAATGCAGACTCACTGCTCACGAACGTCGTCTGCTGTTATCAGTGAAGCAAAAGGAAGCGAAAACGTTAAGAGGAAAAGGAGAAGGATTCATCCTAACAAAGTGACTTGTGATCAGCGAATTTCGGGGATGAAGGACAGACAGTTTCCGAAAGAGTGAGGCAGCAAAATAAGAGAGATGTTGCAGTAGAAGAGATAGACATTTTTGTCGGATTATTAATTTTGTATCATCTTTGATTCGTTATAAAAGATAGCTATGCAGTTTTGGTGAGTTTAATTTATCGGATTCTTTAAGACTTTATTGAATTATTGGTTTTAATGCTTAGCAGAATATATATTATCTCAGAGTAAAAAAATACAGAGGGTTTGTGAACATATACTCTTTTTCCGTGTATGAAGAACTGATGATAGTTCGATATTAAATAAACATGGCTCTAAAAAAATACGGATCTTATAAACTGTGTTAAAGAGAGAAAACAACAAAAGATCTATTAAATGTTGCCTAAAGTAGGATGGAAGGTTATTAATTAGTGATCTATTGGGTTCAGGAAATAAAAGTTTATGAAAGTAAAAATACAAATTGGATGGCTTTGGCTCCATAGATGGTTGGGGGAACGGCACTCACTGGATAGCTGTTAGGAGATAGATGTCAGCCTCCCGTCAAGGCCATCCAGCTTGTTGTTTAATTTGTAGAGGACATGGCTGTCCTGCACAAGGATACGACTTTTACAAGCCTATCAGTGTCACCTATCTGACCGAGGGTAGCGTGGGGATTAACGGAGATAAATCTCAACGCTGGCACAGATGAGATTCGAACCTCGCAACTGCAGATTGCGAGCCAACTCGCGCCCCTAATGAGATGGTCTCACAAAAATAAGAAGACGAAGAATAAGAGCAACAACAGCAACACAAAATCAGTTACAATAGTACCAAGTGCAACAGCAGAAGCAACAGCAAAAAAAAAAAAAAAAAAAAAAAAAATCAGGAACGAAACAACCCTATTGGTGATTCGAAAACTTAAAATTTCTTCCCTCTATCCTGTGGCCGAGTGGTTAGTACGTTTGGCTATTGATCTAATGGGACCGGGTTCGAGCCCCGGGTAAGGCATGGATGTGTGTCGTTTTTCTGCTGAGGTCCTGCCATCCTCTCAGATCTTCTACTATGGCATATAAACTGACAGGCTCCTGTCAGACCTATGTGGCAAGCAGCTGCTTGAGGGGGTATTTAAAAAATTTAATTTAATGTAGAAAACTTATTGAAGAAATTAGAAACCCACAGCTGAAAAAAACTGCATAAAAATCGCTTCTCTAGCTTTGTTACCAAATACTTAAGCCACTTCCGAAAAATAATTTTATCAGCATTTCATTCGCTAAATTCTTCTCACGTGTTCATTCAATGAAACCAGACACGTCTTGCAACAACAACAGAAAAAAAAGCTCAAAAAGCGAAGTCTTCGCCCTTCGGTCAAGTGGTGAGGTTTATCCTTCAGTCCTATTGCTCCTTCTTTGCTATCAGTCCTACTGCTCCTTCTTTGCCTTCAGTCCCTCGACATTCCTTTTTACATTTCCACTGGTCAGTGGATCTTTTGTGTTCCTTCGATTGCTGATCGAACTGGCAACTTGTACTGGCGATAGAGAGAGAGAAAGGAGAAAAGAATTGGTGTTGTTGTTAGTGTTGCTCCTCTCTCACACCAAAAGACAATTCCCTCAATGCTCGAGCCAATTAGTCTCTTGGCAGTGGTCACTAAAAGGCTTAAAACAACAGAGACTGAGAAAAAAAGAATTTTCAATAACAAAGTTAAACCTGATTTTTTGGTTGATCTTACTTGCTCTCCCTCCTGGTTGTTGTTTTCTTTGTAAGGCAAACAACAGGAACAGATGCAGCTACTGAGGTATTGGCTGTCGTAAAAATTATACTTCTGGGGGATATATATAGAGAGTTGATTTATTTTATATTGGCGCAAGTACCGATGTTGACAGTTTCGTCGCTTGTTTTGAATGTCTCGTTTTTACTGCTACAATCTTTCTGGTTTTTTTTTTCATGCGGTTGGTGATTTAAACGGTTTTTATTAACGTCAATAATTTTCTTTTTCAATTCAAGTATGTTTCATATAAACCTTAGTTTGCAATTGCGTGTTTGATACGTTTTAGTTTTATTTAATTAGTTGAAAGCATTATAAATTAGGTTTTAGTTTTATTTAATTAGTTCAAAGCATTTTAAGTTAGGTTTTAGTTTTATTTAATTAGTTGGAAGCTTTTAAAGTTAGGTTTAGACAGTTATACTTTCTGGAGGTATTTCAACACGTATAAACTAAGTAACGACAAAATCAAATGGTTCATAATACAAAAATAAATTTAATCTTAAAATCTCTGTAAATGGTGATATTTTTTTGCATAAGAATGCACATAAAATATTTTCTGATATTTCATTAAAGTACCATGTTTTTTTCATTGTTTTTTTTCTTTTTTCTTAAGAGGACGTTAGATGGCATGGAGCACTTCCTATAAGGCATGTTATTTAAAAAATCGAAACGTGGAACTGAGGAATCCTTCACTGAGGTATAGTTCCGACAGCAGTTCCAAGTAAGAATTAAATCGTGACGATTGCTTTCATTCGTGGACTGAAAAAAGGTCATTTTTGGGTTGTTTTACCTCTGAGCGGCACTTTTTTGCACACCATGGGCTAAATGGCCAGGTCACATGGACCTCACATGGACTCAGAGAAGGTTGGGGGAGGGGACCCACTAGAACAGCTGTTGGGAGACAGATGGTAGCCTCCTGTCAAGGCCATCCAGCGTGTTCTTTAACGTGCACAGGGTATGGCTCTCCCGCACACAGGGCCACTGCCTAACGTCCCATCCGACGGACGGCGGCCTTTCCAAGCCCATCGGTGTCCCCTACTGACCGTGGGAAGGGCGGGGAATTTTGCGGAGATAAATCTCAACGCTGACTGACCCAGCTGGGACTCGAACCTGGGAACTACAGATTACGAGCCTGGCGCGCTACCGACTGAGCCACCCCGCCCCTCAAAAGGTCATGGTTTTGGTGTTATTGAAAAGGTCTTTACATGTGTTTGGAATGTAGAGCTAGGTAGGAAATTGTTTTAAAAACTAAAATTTTTAAAAGTTTTTATTTAATTTAATTAAAAAAATAACTGATCGCTATTTTATAAAATTACTGTTATTACGAGCTGTTGTTTCCACTTTGCGATTTATTTGTCTGTAGGCATTCAGCAGTTTTTTTTCGGAGCTAAATGAAAAATTGTTCTTTGGGTGATAAATGTTGACGAAATATCAAAATTCACTTTTGGTGACTATTTCAAGAGCTTTAATAGCGCCCTCTACCCTTGAAATTTTTGAAAATGATAAAAATAATCGAACGGATATTACAAAGGATCTATTTAAAGTAGAAATTTGAAATTCTGATGGTGATGTGTGAGTCACGAGGTTTACATTGACAGCAACTATTTGCTCTCTTACCCGAAATGAATGGAAAAAAATAACGTTTCTGTTTTAATAAAATAATGAAAAATAAGACATTCACGAAAAAAAGAACATTTTCTTTTATATTTGTTGGTTTTATATTTTGAAACTTTTGTTTTTTCATATATTTATTTATGAAAGCACAATTTATTTTTGCTAACGCATTTTTTAAACTATCCTCCAGGAGACACAAAAGAACTTCCCCCTATCAGATGTGGCCCATGTTTCGCCATTTGAGCAATCAAACCGTAGACTGCAAGATAAGATTTACATAAGAAGGTAACCAACAAAATTAGGGCAAATATAACGATTTCGAGCCATTTGTCCTCCTAAAAGTAAATCAATTATGCATCGTAAAGGAAATTAATTTTAATGAAATCACTAATGTTGTGTGACTCCCAAGAAGTTTCGATTTGACACCAATGAAAGTCGTTTTGAGGAAAAAGCATTAAAAGTATTAAAACTTATGATCTGAAACCTTTCAAGGAAAGAATAACTGCAGCTATTGCAAGTATTTCACCGGACATGCTGACGAGTATGTATGAAAGCAGAATGTCGCATGAATTGGAGCCACACGTTGAAATCTGTTGAATATAAAACGAAACTTAGAGGATTTCTTGGCATTTTGCACATAGTTGCTTTTGTTGCTTAATTATTTAAGATAATATAGTACTTAGATTTGGGTTGTTTTACCTCTGAACGGCACTTTTTTGCACACCATGGGCTAAATGGCCAGGTCACATGGACCCCGAAGGTTCAGAGAAGGTTGGGTGAGGGGACCCACTGGAACAGCTGTTGGGAGACAGATGGTAGCCTCCCGTCAAGGCCATCCAGTGTGTTCTTTAACGTGCACAGGGTATGTCTCTCCCGCACACGGGGCCACGGCTTAACGTCCCATCCGACGGACGGCGGCCTTTCCAAGCCCATCGGTGTCCCCTACTGACCGTGGGCAGGGCGGGGAATTTTGCGGAGATAAATCTCAACGCTGACCAAGCTGGGACTCGAACCTGGGAACTACAGATTACGAGCCTGGCGCGCTACCGATTGAGCCACCTCTGCCCCTATAGTACTTAGAAATATGTATATTATTTTATAATGACTCTGCATATTCATACGCATTGGATTGCTTTCAAAAACACACATTCAACACTTTTACAGAATTTGAAAAAAAAAAAACGGAAAAAATTCCCAATCAGAGAGATTTTAAGAATTCGAGTTAAAAGATAAAAAAGACTCACGGAGAGTCTTCAGTATATTTTTGACACTTAAACGATGTAATAACCTTAAAATCAAAGTAAAAGAAAAAAGATCCGTTGTTGAATGCCGGTAGTTTCATCATTTAAGATCAAAATTGCCCTCTGCACTGAAGCAGTAAGAATGCATAAAGATATATATATATCCCTTTGTAATCTCTACTCTTCCCAGTAACAGCAAGGAGCAATTTTTCAAACGAGCCTCGCTGGCTATACACCATTTTGCAGAAACGGTCTGTGGAAGGAAGATTTCAGCGAGGCAATATCCCGACAAATAGATGCCATTACGCGCACTTCGAGTGGCCCCGTGAAGTCGGAATTCCAGCGGTGGTAAGATGGTCTCGCAACGGCAATGGAAACATTGCCCACGAAAAGGGATTAGGCAGCACAGCCTTTGGGACTTAGTGCCAAGCACGTTAACGATTGAACAAAAAGGCCTAACCCTCCTGTGATAGGTAATTTGCTGTAATTAAGCTCTGGGAAGAATCACTTCATCTCTTGCCAGGGATCGAGTCACTTGATTTTTATGCAACCGGATAATCAGTCACTCTGTGTGTGAGAGTGAGTGTTATTATCCAATCCCTGAAGGGAATTTGGCGTGATTTGTTTACCAAGAACATTTATAATCATTTATAGCTTCTAGTGCTGAATTATTTTCAGTCTTTTTTTTAATTCGTTTGCTTCAGTGAAATGAAAACGGAAGAAATTTTATATATATTTGATTAATTCATTAGTTTCTTCTTCTTATGCGATGCATTATTTTAGTTAAAAATGAAGCTTTTTAAAATTAGACAAATGCCTTAGTTTAACGGTAACGTGAGTTAATGCGGTGGTTCGCGACGTTTTCAATTTGCGATCCCTTTTCGAGGTTAGCCATTCCACTCAACCCTCGATGGGGTTTATTTCTGTGATTTTTTTAACAAACTCCTAAAGACGCTCGAGAAGGAAGGACTTAGTCTGTAATAAAATGCTTGTATTGGGTTCTAAACTTAATCGGTTTTTAAGCCAACTATCTGACGTCGGTATGATGAAATTCCTGCAAAAGTTTCTGGAAGTGGTTTGCAGCACTCCAGGATCGAAATTTTATGTTCCGAATTTCAAGTCCCCACTATGCCTGCATTTAGATTTTCTCTGCTAAACTTCGCTCTGCTCTCGAACGAATACGGGACACCGATGGACTTTGAAAGGTCGCCGTCGGTCCAATGGAATGCTAATCCGTCGATCTGTGTGCAGGACATACACCATGCGCATTAAAGAATATGCTTGATGGCTTTAACGGGAGGGTTTGATCTGTATCCTAACAGCTGAACATTGCATTCCCTTTCCTTATCCTGTTCTGTCTTTGGGTCCTTGTGACCTGCTGGACGGAGTTGGCTCAGTCAGTAGAAAAAGGCTAGGAAAAACAGCTGCCGTCGGATGGGACGTTAAGCCATGACCCCATCTGCGGGAGAGCCATACTCTTTGCACATTAAAGAACACGCTGAATGGCCTTAACGGTAAACTATCATCAGTCACCCAACAGCTAGCTGTCCAGTGGGTCTCCTCCCCTCAACCTTTACTGAACCCTCGGAGTCCTTGTGACCTGAACATTTAGCCCATTGTGTGTTACAAAGTGTTGCTCACAACTAAACCAATACAGCTCGAAAACTAATATTTCTCTAACTATCATAATGTTTTTAAAACTTTCTAAGTTACCTTTGAAGTGCTTAAAGTATGAAAATTCAGATAAAATGAACTGTGTAATGTCGTTAAGATTCATTTATATTCGAGAGCCGGTTGATAAATATGGTACAATGAACTGTGTGATGTGTCACTAAGATATATTTATATACGAGAGTAGTTTGATAGAAAAGCTACCAGAGTGAGCATTGAGACAAGGCTTTTATTCCTAAAACAATTTTTAGGGGGCGGGGGTGGCTCAGTCGGTAGCGCGCCAGGCTCGTAATCTGTAGTTCCCAGGTTCGAGTCCCAGTTGGGTCAGCGCTGAGATTTATCTCCGCAAAATTCCCCGCCCTGCCCACGGTCAGTAGGGGACACCGATGAGCTTGGAAAGGCCGCCGTCCGTCGGATAGGACGTTAAGCCGTGGCCCCGTGTGCGGGAGAGTCATACCCTGTGCACGTTAAAGAACACGCTGGATGGCCTTGACGGGAGGCTACCATCTGTCTCCCAACAGCTGTTCCAGTGGGTCCCCTCCCCCAACCTTCTCTGAGCCTTCGGGGTCCATGTGACCTGGCCATTTAGCCCATGGTGTGCAAAAAAGTGCCGCTCAGAGGTAAAACAACGCAACCTAAAATAATTGAAGGAAAGTAGGTACCTCTCTTCATAGTAACCAAATCGATTAACCCCCCCCCCCCCCCCCCACGTGTGATGAATACTCCCAAGTCATGTTCCGACAGTCACTCTCATTTTCCAATTGCCAGGTTTTTATGAAATTTCTTCATATCGTCGTCAATAGGGGAACCAATGGGCGGTCAGATACTTCTTCTGTGGTCTAACTGTGTGACAGCCCTAAGAGGTTATGTCAGGATTATGGGATTGTCTATCAAGCACAGTAATGTGAGCCTCCAATGCTGCTTGCTTTTCCAGTCACTTGTTAGAATATTATGGACGGAAAATGCTTGACCATCCACACTGTAATCATGACCTGATTCCTTTGAACTTTGAACTCTACGAAGAAATATCTAACAGACAATTTGGCAACTGCTAACGTTGCCTTGAAAGAGTTAATGGAAAATGAGAGTGATATTTGAAAAATATGTTGGGTTGTTTTACTTCTGAGCAGCACTTTTTTTTTGCATAAAATGGGCTAAATGGTCAGGTCATAAGGGTTGGGTTGGGTTGTTTTACCTCTGAGCGGCACTTTTTTGCACACCATGGGCTAAATGGCCAGGTCACATGGAACCCGAAGGCTCAGAGAAGGTTGGGGGAGGGGACCCACTGGAACACCTGATGGGAGACAGATGGTAGCCTCCCGTCAAGGCCATCCAGCGTGTTCTTTAACGTGCACAGGGTATGGCTCTCCCGCACACGGGGCAGCGGCTTAACGTCCCATCCGACGGACGGCGGCCTTTTCAAACCCATCGGTGTCCCCTACTGACCGCGGGCAGGGCGGGGAATTTTGCGGAGATAAATCTCAACGTTGACCCGGCTGGGACTCGAACCTGGGAACTGCAGATTACGAGCCTGGCGAGCTACCGACTGAGCCACCCCCGCCCCATTATATGGTAACGAAATGTGGGTCACTAACTTGGTTCGACTGCAATGATCTCAATCGAGTGTGGAGAACGTGGTCACGTTTAACTGAATATGAAGTCACTGCAAATGAAATTTAGTTTTTTTGTTTTAATAATTAAAAGTATTTAATATTTAAATACTAAATACCACTGGACAGCTGTTAGGAGACAGATGGTAATCTCCCGTCAGGGCCATCCAGCGTGTTCTTTAACGTTCAGAGGGTACGGCTCTTCCGAACACGATACCATGGCTTGACATCCCATCCGACGGACGGCGGCCTTTCCAAGTTTAAGAATTATCATTAAGACATTGAATTAAATTAATAAAAAAGAACATCTTGAAAAAGAAAAAAAAACCACGTTCGCTAAAAGAATTTTTTTTTAAATTTAATATACAAAAGACAGGTTGGTTGGTTGGTGTTGTTTTACCTCTGAGCGGCACTTTTTTTGCACACCATGGGCTAAATGGACAGGTCACATGGATCCCGAAGGATCAGAGAATGTTGGGGGAGGGGACCCACTCCAACAGCTGTTGGAAGACAGGTGGTAGTCTCCCATCAAACTCTGTCCACGGCTTAACCTCCTATCCGACGGACGGCGGCCTTTCCGAGCCCATCGGTGTCCCCTACTGACCGTGGGCATGGCGGGAAATTTTGCGGAGATAAATCTCAACGCTGACCCAGCTGGGACTCGAACCTGGGAACTACAGATTACGAGCCTGGCGCGCTAACACAAGACAGGAGCACTAGCATTAAAGCATAACTGAAATATGTTATTAAGACTTATGTAACATTTCAGTTAACCGGGAGATTTATACATTAGATATTCCTTGAACTTCATTTCACGGAAAATAATAAAACTCTGGGTTTCATAAAAAATCGGTGATTGCAATAATTAATTTTTCTTTATAGACCATGCACAAAAGAGTTTTCAGTAATTATTTTAAATCTCTTTGCCACATTCACCTATTTCCGTGGAAGGGTTTACAAAAGAATTCCCCAAGGAAGAGTAATTTCAGACACAGAGAGATACTTGCCATTTTGCATTTTCTTTTCAGCGAGTGAAAATTTGGGACTGTACGCTTTGAACTTTTGGGTCTTTGTAGTGGTCGATTTAGTTCCCTTACCACGAAAGGGAAGTTCAGAATTAATCCGGAGAGATCGGTAATGGATGGAAATGCCAAATGACGTCATGTCTCAGTTTGTGTCTTATCGTCATCTGGTGTGATTAGCCGCCAATATGGGGCATCGTACATCGCGGCAATTAAGGGCAATAAATCTAGTTAGGATAAAGCTTTGCTGGAACTGAACGAACTCTTTGCAATGGTAAATCCGTACTATGCAGTGGGTCCCCTCCCCTAACATTCTCTGAGCCTTCGGCATATCATATTATTTCATATTGCAGTGGGTCCCCTCCCCTAACATTCTCTGAGCCTTCGGCATATCATATTATTTCATATTGCAGTGGGTCCCCTCCCCTAACATTCTCTGAGCCTTCGGCATATCATATTATTTCATATTGCAGTGGGTCCCCTCCCCTAACATTCTCTGAGCCTTCGGGATCCATGTGACCTGTCCATTTAGCCCATCGTGTGCAAAAAAGTGCCGCTCAGAGGTAAAACAACCAACCAACCAACCTGTCTTTTGTATATTAAATTAAAAGAAAAAATTCTTTTAGCGAACGTGTTTTTTTTTCTTTTTCAAGATGTTCTTTTTTATTAATTTAATTCAATGTCTTAATGATAATTCTTAAACTTGGAAAGGCCGTCGTCCGTCGGATGGGACGTCAAGCCATGGTATAGTGTTCGGAAGAGCCGTATCCTCTGAACGTTAAAGAACACGCTGGATGGCCCTGACGGGAGGTCTGTCTCCTAACAGCTGTCCAGTGGTATTTAGTATTTAAATATTAAATACTTTTAATTATCAAAACCATAAACCTAAATTTCATTTGCAGTGACTTCATCTTCGGCTAAACGTGACCACGTTCTCCACACTCGATTGAGATCATTGCAGTCGAACCAAGTTAGTGACCCACATTTCGTTATCATATAATTCTAATGAAGGAAAGAACACATAAATTGCCAGGTTACAAGGACCCCGAGAGGTCAGAGAAGGTTGGTGGGAGGGGATCCACTGAATAGCTGTTACGAGACAGATGGTGGCCTCGTATCAAGGCCATCCATCGTGTTCTTTAAAGTGCATAGCTTATGGCTCTCCTGCACTCGAGACCACGGCGTTACGGCGTTACGTTTACATCCAAAGGATGGCAGATTTTCCACTTCCATCGATGTCCTCTACTGACAGAGGGTAGGGCGAGGAGTTTCACAGAGATAATTCTCAACGCTGGCCCAGCAGGAACTCGGGAACCTGGGAACTGCAGATTATCAGCCTGGCGTACTACCGACTGAACCACATCCCCCCATCCCCAAATCTAGAAACAAAGAGTTAGTATTCAAAACTTTCACTTGTGTTGCACTTTAATCCAACTTGTTTTTATCACTGCAAAACTCATCAAATATGTTTCTATTTCGTTAAGGAAAGAAGTTATAATTGTTAAAGGCAAGAAATGCACAAATTCGTTTTTTAGGTAATATAAGAGTGATCTTTGAATTTGAACTATTCATGACATATAGAGAAGTGAGTCAATATTTGCAACTGATCTTTATAGGACATCGACAAAAAAAAAAAGCGTAAGGCTTCGTATTTTAAGGCAGACAGAATAAATATACCAGCTAATGCGCTGTATTTTCGTTATTTAAAGAGTTTAAAATTTATTTCGGTAGGGTATTACGGTTTTGTTATGCAAATAACAGAAAATTGTGTTAAACGGTTTCAACAGGGACATATCCTGAGGAGGGTCATCACCCCCCCCCCCCCCCCCCATCGAAAATCCTGTCGTTTTATGCGAAATCATATATTTGTAATATTCTTATTAACCCAAGCGTATCTAAGCTCATGTGGGTTAACTTACAAATTATTTAAATACATAATTTTGGCAACATTGACACTCAACTTTACATAAAGAAAAAAAAAAACTATTCAAAAACAATACAGAATTTATAAAAACGAATCAAAGATTTTTACTTTAATACCAAAAATAGGCTGTCAGCATTAGTAATGATCATTATATAATCCAAGGCAGTTGTCTTTGTATAATTTTATTTCAGACCCATATTTTATGTCCGATTTTAAAATTGATTAAAAATACCCCCTCAAGCAGCTGTTTGCCACAGTGGTCTGACAGGAGCCTGTCAGTTTATATGCCATAGTAGAAGATCTGAGAGGATGGCAAGACCTCAGCAGAAAAACAACACATACAACCATGCCTTACCCGGGGCTCGAACCCAGGTCCCTTAGATCAGTAGCCAAGCGCGATAACCACTCGACTATGGGACGGCTAAAGGAAAAAAAAAATATAAAATCCCAATCCATGTAGATCATATGCATATTCCATCAGACCCCACCCCCCCAATTCGATGCAAAATTCTCGGAGCTTCCCCGAACCTGAATTCTCGTAACTCCCATAACAAAATTCTCGGTCGCGCCATTCGAAATTAAATCCTGAGTAAGGTCCAAGGTCTAATTACTGACAGTTAGGATAACTATGTTAGTTAGTTAGTTATTATTATTTAATGCTACTTAGGGGCGGGGTATGGCTCAGTCGATAGCGCGCCAGGCTTGTAATCTGTAGTTTCCAGGTTCAAGTCCCAGCTGGGCCAGCGTTAAGAATTATCTCCGAAAAACTCCCCCGTTCTGCCCATGGTCCAGTAGGGGACACCAATGGGCTTGGAAATGCAGCCGTCCGTTGGATGGGACGTTAAGCCGTGGCTGTCCGTGTGCGGGAGAGCCATAACCTGTGCACATTAAAGAACACGCTGAATGGCATTGACGGGAGGCTACTATTTGTCTTCCACCAACTGTTCCAGTGGGTCCTCTCCCTCAAACTTCGGGGTCCTTGTGACCTGACCATTTAGCCGATTTGTGTGCAAAAAGAGTAACGCTCAGAGGTAAAATAACCCAACCCATGCTACTTATAGTAGTATTATTGTTTAAACTCTTATTAAAGATGCAGATTGTGTTGCACAACTGGTACGAAATTTGGAGACTTAGAGATAAAAATAAGACGGAAATATTTTGAAATGAGAATCTTAATTTCCATATAAATTCACTTGTTTATGTCGATAGCACAAAAAAATATATATGACGATACTGATTTTTTCATAGTACATAAATCACACTATGGCAGTACAATACTGCCAATAATGTTGGTTAGTCACAGTCACATAGTGACAGTAACACAAAAATGTCAAAGTGTGTGAATCATAATGTCACTTTGTGCAAATGTCACAATGTATAAATTCATCATCCTCAAGCAGTCATGGGCTACGGTGGTCCGACCACACCGTGCAATTTAATTCTCCAAGCATATCTGTCCTGAGCTACATCTGCTGCATCTGGCCACTGCACACCAATTCTAACAAGTTTTTGACATTGTCTGCCCACCGCATCCTAGGTTTCCCCCTCTTTCTTTTAACAACTGTTTGACATTGTCTGCCCACCGCATCCTAGGTCTCCCCCTCTTTCTTTTAACAACTGTTTGACATTGTCTCCCCACCGCATCCTAGGTCTCCCCCTCTTTCTTTTAACCTCTGTTTGACATTGTCTGCCTACCGCATCCTAGGTCTCCCCCTCTTTCTTTTAACAACTGTTTTACATTGTCTGCCCACCGCATCCTAGGTCTCCCCCTCTTTCTTTTAACAACTGTTTGACATTGTCTGCCCACTGCATCCTAGGTCTCCCCCTCTTTCTTTTAACAACTGTTTAACATTGTCTGCTCACCGCATCCTAGGTCTCCCCCTCTTTCTTTTAACAACTGTTTGACATTGTCTGCCCACCGCATCCTAGGTATTCCCCTCTTTCTTTTAACAACTGTTTGACATTGTCTGCCCACCGCATCCTAGGTCTTCCCCTCTTTCTTTTAACAACTTTTTTACATTGTCTGCAAACCGCATCCTAGGTCTCCCCCTCTTTCTTTTAACAACTGTTTTACATTGTCTGCCCACCGCATCCTAGGTCTCCCCCTCTTTCTTTTAACAACTGTTTTACATTGTCTGCCCACCGCATCCTAGGTCTCCCCCTGTTTCTTTTAACAACTATTTGACATTGTCTGCCCACCGCATCCTAGGTCTCCCCCTCTTTCTTTTAACAACTGTTTTACATTGTCTGCCCACCGCATCCTAGGTCTCCCCCTCTCTCTTTTAACAACTGTTTTACATTGTCTGCCCACCGCATCCTAGGTCTTCCCCTCTTTATTTTAACAACTGTTTGACATTGTCTGCCCACCGCATCCTAGGTCTCCCCCTCTTTCTTTTAACAACTGTTTTACATTGTCTGCCCACCGCATCCTAGGTCTCCCCCTCTTTCTTTTAACAACTGTTTGACATTGTCTGCCCACCGCATCCTAGGTCTTCCCCTCTTTCTTTTAACAACTGTTTTACATTGTCTGCCCACCGCATCCTAGGTCTCCCCCTCTTTCTTTTAACAACTGTTTGACATTGTCTGCCCACCGCATCCTAGGTCTTCCCCTCTTTCTTTTAACAACTGTTTTACATTGTCTGCCCACCGCATCCTAGGTCTCCCCCTCTTTCTTTTAACAACTGTTTTACATTGTCTGCCCACCGCATCCTAGGTCTCCACCTCTTTCTTTTAACAACTGTTTTACATTGTCTGCCCACCGCATCCTAGGTCTCCCCCTCTTTCTTTTAACAACTGTTTTACATTGTCTGCCCACCGCATCCTAGGTCTCCCCCTCTTTCTTTTAACAACTGTTTTACATTGTTTGCCCACCGCATCCTAGGTCTCCCCCTCTTTCTTTTAACAACTGTTTGACATTGTCTGCCCACCGCATCCTAGGTCTCCCCCTCTTTCTTTTAACCTCTGTTTGACATTGTCTGCCTACCGCATCCTAGGTCTCCCCCTCTTTCTTTTAACAACTGTTTTACATTGTCTGCCCACCGCATCCTAGGTCTCCCCCTCTTTCTTTTAACAACTGTTTTACATTGTCTGCCCACCGCATCCTAGGTCTTCCCCTCTTTCTTTTAACAACTGTTTTACATTGTCTGCCCACCGCATCCTAGGTCTCCCCCTCTTTCTTTTAACAACTGTTTTACATTGTCTCCCCACCGCATCCTAGGTCTTCCCCTCTTTCTTTTAACAACTGTTTGACATTGTCTGCCCACTGCATCCTAGGTCTCCCCCTCTTTCTTTTAACAACTGTTTTACATTGTCTGCCCACCGCATCCTAGGTCTCCCCCTCTTTCTTTTAACAACTGTTTTACATTGTCTGCCCACCGCATCCTAGGTCTCCCCCTCTTTCTTTTAACAACTGTTTGACATTGTCTGCCCACCGCATCCTAGGTCTTCCCCTCTTTCTTTTAACAACTGTTTGACATTGTCTGCCCACCGCATCCTAGGTCTCCCCCTCTTTCTTTTAACAACTGTTTGACATTATCTGCCCACCGCATCCTAGGTCTTCCCCTCTTTCTTTTAACAACTGTTTGACATTGTCTGCCCACCGCATCCTAGGTCTCCCCCTCTTTCTTTTAACAGCTGTTTTACATTGTCTGCCCACCGCATCCTAGGTCTCCCCCTCTTTCTTTTAACAACTGTTTTACATTGTCTGCTCACCGCATCCTAGGTCTCCCCCTCTTTCTTTTAACAACTGTTTGATATTGTCTGCCCACCGCATCCTAGGTCTCCCCCTCTTTCTTTTAACAACTGTTTGACATTGTCTGCCCACCGCATCCTAGGTCTTCCCCTCTTTCTTTTAACAACTGTTTTACATTGTCTGCCCACCGCATCCTAGGTCTCCCCCTCTTTCTTTTAACAACTGTTTTACATTGTCTGCCCACCGCATCCTAGGTCTCCCCTTCTTTCTTTTAACAACTGTTTTACATTGTCTGCCCACCGCATCCTAGGTCTCCCCCTCTTTCTTTTAACAACTGTTTTACATTGTCTGCCCACCGCATCCTAGGTCTTCCCCTCTTTCTTTTAACAACTGTTTTACATTGTCTGCCCACCGCATCCTAGGTCTCCCCCTCTTTCTTTTAACAACTGTTTTACATTGTCTGCCCACTGCATCCTAGGTCTCCACCTCTTTCTTTTAACAACTGTTTTACATTGTCTGCCCACCGCATCCTAGGTCTCCCCCTCTTTCTTTTAACAACTGTTTTACATTGTCTGCCCACCGCATCCTAGGTCTCCCCCTCATTCTTTTAACAACTGTTTTACATTGTTTGCCCACCGCATCCTAGGTCTCCCCCTCTTTCTTTTAACAACTGTTTGACATTGTCTGCCCACCGCATCCTAGGTCTCCCCCTCTTTCTTTTAACCTCTGTTTGACATTGTCTGCCTACCGCATCCTAGGTCTCCCCATCTTTCTTTTAACAACTGTTTTACATTGTCTGCCCACCGCATCCTAGGTCTCCCCCTCTTTCTTTTAACAACTGTTTTACATTGTCTGCCCACCGCATCCTAGGTCTTCCCCTCTTTCTTTTAACAACTGTTTTACATTGTCTGCCCACCGCATCCTAGGTCTCCCCCTCTTTCTTTTAACAACTGTTTTACATTGTCTCCCCACCGCATCCTAGGTCTTCCCCTCTTTCTTTTAACAACTGTTTGACATTGTCTGCCCACTGCATCCTAGGTCTCCCCCTCTTTCTTTTAACAACTGTTTTACATTGTCTGCCCACCGCATCCTAGGTCTCCCCCTCTTTCTTTTAACAACTGTTTTACATTGTCTGCCCACCGCATCCTAGGTCTCCCCCTCTTTCTTTTAACAACTGTTTGACATTGTCTGCCCACCGCATCCTAGGTCTTCCCCTCTTTCTTTTAACAACTGTTTGACATTGTCTGCCCACCGCATCCTAGGTCTCCCCCTCTTTCTTTTAACAACTGTTTGACATTATCTGCCCACCGCATCCTAGGTCTTCCCCTCTTTCTTTTAACAACTGTTTGACATTGTCTGCCCACCGCATCCTAGGTCTCCCCCTCTTTCTTTTAACAACTGTTTTACATTGTCTGCCCACCGCATCCTAGGTCTCCCCCTCTTTCTTTTAACAACTGTTTTACATTGTCTGCTCACCGCATCCTAGGTCTCCCCCTCTTTCTTTTAACAACTGTTTGATATTGTCTGCCCACCGCATCCTAGGTATTCCCCTCTTTCTTTTAACAACTGTTTGACATTGTCTGCCCACCGCATCCTAGGTCTTCCCCTCTTTCTTTTAACAACTTTTTTACATTGTCTGCAAACCGCATCCTAGGTCTCCCCCTCTTTCTTTTAACAACTGTTTTACATTGTCTGCCCACCGCATCCTAGGTCTCCCCCTCTTTCTTTTAACAACTGTTTTACATGGTCTGCCCACCGCATCCTAGGTCTCCCCCTCTTTCTTTTAACAACTATTTGACATTGTCTGCCCACCGCATCCTAGGTCTCCCCCTCTTTCTTTTAACAACTGTTTTACATTGTCTGCCCACCGCATCCTAGGTCTCCCCCTCTTTCTTTTAACAACTGTTTTACATTGTGTGCCCACCGCATCCTAGGTCTCCCTCTCTTTCTTTTAACAACTATTTTACATTGTCTGCCCACCGCATCCTAGGTCTACCCCTCTTTCTTTTAACAACTGTTTGACATTGTCTGCCCACCGCATCCTAGGTCTCCCCCTCTTTCTTTTAACAACTGTTTGACATTGTCTGCCCACCGCATCCTAGGTCTCCCCCTCTTTCTTTTAACAACTGTTTTACATTGTCTGCCCACCGCATCCTAGGTCTCCCCCTCTTTCTTTTAACAACTGTTTGACATTGTCTGCCCACCGCATCCTAGGTCTTCCCCTCTTTCTTTTAACAACAGTTTTACATTGTCTGCCCACCGCATCCTACGTCTCCCCCTCTTTCTTTTAACAACTGTTTTACATTGTCTGCCCACCGCATCCTAGGTCTCCCCCTCTTTCTTTTAACAACTGTTTTACATTGTCTGCCCACCGCATCCTAGGTCTTCCCCTCTTTCTTTTAACAACTGTTTGACATTATCTGCCCACCGCATCCTAGGTCTTCCCCTCTTTCTTTTAACAACTGTTTGACATTGTCTGCCCACCGCATCCTAGGTCTCCCCCTCTTTCTTTTAACAACTGTTTTACATTGTCTGCAAACCGCATCCTAGGTCTCCCCCTCTTTCTTTTAACAACTGTTTTACATTGTCTGCTCACTGCATCCTAGGTCTCCCCCTCTTTCTTTTAACAACTGTTTGACATTGTCTGCCCACCGCATCCTAGGTATTCCCCTCTTTCTTTTAACAACTGTTTGACATTGTCTGCCCACCGCATCCTAGGTCTTCCCCTCTTTCTTTTAACAACTTTTTTACATTGTCTGCAAACCGCATCCTAGGTCTCCCCCTCTTTCTTTTAACAACTGTTTTACATTGTCTGCCCACCGCATCCTAGGTCTCCCCCTCTTTCTTTTAACAACTGTTTTACATTGTCTGCCCACCGCATCCTAGGTCTCCCCCTCTTTCTTTTAACAACTATTTGACATTGTCTGCCCACCGCATCCTAGGTCTCCCCCTCTTTCTTTTAACAACTGTTTTACATTGTCTGCCCACCGCATCCTAGGTCTCCCCCTCTCTCTTTTAACAACTGTTTTACATTGTCTGCCCACCGCATCCTAGGTCTTCCCCTCTTTCTTTTAACAACTGTTTGACATTGTCTGCCCACCGCATCCTAGGTCTCCCCCTCTTTCTTTTAACAACTGTTTTACATTGTCTGCCCACCGCATCCTAGGTCTCCCCCTCTTTCTTTTAACAACTGTTTGACATTGTCTGCCCACCGCATCCTAGGTCTTCCCCTCTTTCTTTTAACAACTGTTTTACATTGTCTGCCCACCGCATCCTAGGTCTCCCCCTCTTTCTTTTAACAACTGTTTGACATTGTCTGCCCACCGCATCCTAGGTCTTCCCCTCTTTCTTTTAACAACTGTTTTACATTGTCTGCCCACCGCATCCTACGTCTCCCCCTCTTTCTTTTAACAACTGTTTTACATTGTCTGCCCACCGCATCCTAGGTCTCCCCCTCTTTCTTTTAACAACTGTTTTACAATGTCTGCCCACCGCATCCTAGGTCTCCCTCTCTTTCTTTTAACAACTATTTTACATTGTCTGCCCACCGCATCCTAGGTCTCCCCCTCTTTCTTTTAACAACTGTTTTACATTGTCTGCCCACCGTATCCTAGGTCTTCCCCTCTTTCTTTTAACAACTGTTTGACATTGTCTGCCCACCGCATCCTAGGTCTCCCCCTCTTTCTTTTAACAACTGTTTTACATTGTCTGCCCACCGCATCCTAGGTCTTCCCCTCTTTCTTTTAACAACTGTTTGACATTGTCTGCCCACCGCATCCTAGGTCTTCCCCTCTTTCTTTTAACAACTGTTTTACATTGTGTGCCCACCGCATCCTAGGTCTCCCCCTCTTTCTTTTAACAACTGTTTTACATTGTCTGCCCACCGCATCCTAGGTCTCCCCCTCTTTCTTATAACAACTGTTTTACATTGTCTGCCCACCGCATCCTAGGTCTCCCTCTCTTTCTTTTAACAACTGTTTTACATTGTCTGCCCACCGCATCCTAGGTCTCCCCCTCTTTCTTTTAACAACTGTTTTACATTGTGTGCCCACCGCATCCTAGGTCTCCCCCTCTTTCTTTTAACAACTGTTTAACATTGCCTGCCCACCGCATCCTAGGTCTACCCCTCTTTCTTTTAACAACTGTTTGACATTGTCTGCCCACCGCATCCTAGGTCTCCCCCTCTTTCTTTTAACAACTGTTTGACATTGTCTGCCCACCGCATCCTAGGTCTCCCCCTCTTTCTTTTAACAACTGTTTTACATTGTCTGCCCACCGCATCCTAGGTCTCCCCCTCTTTCTTTTAACAACTGTTTTACATTGTCTGCCCACCGCATCCTAGGTCTCCCCCTCTTTCTTTTAACAACTGTTTTACATTGTCTGCCCACCGCATCCTAGGTCTCCCCCTCTTTCTTTTAACAACTGTTTGACATTGTCTGCCCACCGCATCCTAGGTCTTCCCCTCTTTCTTTTAACAACTGTTTGACATTGTCTGCCCACCGCATCTTATGTCTCCCTCTCTTTCTTTTAACAACTGTTTTACATTGTCTGCCCACCGCATCCTAGGTCTCCCCCTCTTTCTTTTAACAACTGTTTGACATTGTCTGCCCACCGCATCCTAGGTCTTCCCCTCTTTCTTTTAACAATTTTTTTACATTGTCTGCCCACCGCATCCTAGGTCTCCCCCTCTTTCTTTTAACAACTGTTTGACATTGTCTGCCCACCGCATCCTAGGTCTTCCCCTCTTTCTTTTAACAACTGTTTTACATTGTCTGCCCACCGCATCCTAGGTCTCCCCCTCTTTCTTTTAACAACTGTTTGACATTGTCTGCCCACCGCATCCTAGGTCTTCCCCTCTTTCTTTTAACAACTGTTTTACATTGTCTGCCCACCGCATCCTACGTCTCCACCTCTTTCTTTTAACAACTGTTTTACATTGTCTGCCCACCGCATCCTAGGTCTCCCCCTCTTTCTTTTAACAACTGTTTTACAATGTCTGCCCACCGCATCCTAGGTCTCCCTCTCTTTCTTTTAACAACTATTTTACATTGTCTGCCCACCGCATCCTAGGTCTCCCCCTCTTTCTTTTAACAACTGTTTTACATTGTCTGCCCACCGTATCCTAGGTCTTCCCCTCTTTCTTTTAACAACTGTTTGACATTGTCTGCCCACCGCATCCTAGGTCTCCCCCTCTTTCTTTTAACAACTGTTTTACATTGTCTGCCCACCGCATCCTAGGTCTTCCCCTCTTTCTTTTAACAACTGTTTGACATTGTCTGCCCACCGCATCCTAGGTCTCCCCCTCTTTCTTTTAACAACTGTTTGACATTGTCTGCCCACCGCATCCTAGGTCTTCCCCTCTTTCTTTTAACAACTGTTTTACATTGTCTGCCCACCGCATCCTACGTCTCCCCCTCTTTCTTTTAACAACTGTTTTACATTGTCTGCCCACCGCATCCTAGGTCTCCCCCTCTTTCTTTTAACAACTGTTTTACAATGTCTGCCCACCGCATCCTAGGTCTCCCTCTCTTTCTTTTAACAACTATTTTACATTGTCTGCCCACCGCATCCTAGGTCTCCCCCTCTTTCTTTTAACAACTGTTTTACATTGTCTGCCCACCGTATCCTAGGTCTTCCCCTCTTTCTTTTAACAACTGTTTGACATTGTCTGCCCACCGCATCCTAGGTCTCCCCCTCTTTCTTTTAACAACTGTTTTACATTGTCTGCCCACCGCATCCTAGGTCTTCCCCTCTTTCTTTTAACAACTGTTTGACATTGTCTGCCCACCGCATCCTAGGTCTTCCCCTCTTTCTTTTAACAACTGTTTTACATTGTGTGCCCACCGCATCCTAGGTCTCCCCCTCTTTCTTTTAACAACTGTTTTACATTGTCTGCCCACCGCATCCTAGGTCTTCCCCTCTTTCTTTTAACAACTGTTTTACATTGTCTGCCCACCGCATCCTAGGTCTCCCCCTCTTTCTTTTAACAACTGTTTTACATTGTCTGCCCACCGTATCCTAGGTCTCCCCTTCTTTCTTTTAACAACTGTTTTACATTGTCTGCCCATCGCATCCTAGGTCTCCCCCTCTTTCTTTTAACAACTGTTTTACATTGTCTGCCCACCGCATCCTAGGTCTTCCCCTCTTTCTTTTAACAACTGTTTTACATTGTCTGCCCACCGCATCCTAGGTCTCCCCCTCTTTCTTTTAACAACTGTTTTACATTGTCTGCCCACCGCATCCTAGGTCTCCACCTCTTTCTTTTAACAACTGTTTTACATTGTCTGCCCACCGCATCCTAGGTCTCCCCCTCTTTCTTTTAACAACTGTTTTACATTGTCTGCCCACCGCATCCTAGGTCTCCCCCTCTTTCTTTTAACAACTGTTTTACATTGTTTGCCCACCGCATCCTAGGTCTCCCCCTCTTTCTTTTAACAACTGTTTGACATTGTCTGCCCACCGCATCCTAGGTCTCCCCCTCTTTCTTTTAACCTCTGTTTGACATTGTCTGCCTACCGCATCCTAGGTCTCCCCCTCTTTCTTTTAACAACTGTTTTACATTGTCTGCCCACCGCATCCTAGGTCTCCCCCTCTTTCTTTTAACAACTGTTTTACATTGTCTGCCCACCGCATCCTAGGTCTTCCCCTCTTTCTTTTAACAACTGTTTTACATTGTCTGCCCACCGCATCCTAGGTCTCCCCCTCTTTCTTTTAACAACTGTTTTACATTGTCTCCCCACCGCATCCTAGGTCTTCCCCTCTTTCTTTTAACAACTGTTTGACATTGTCTGCCCACTGCATCCTAGGTCTCCCCCTCTTTCTTTTAACAACTGTTTTACATTGTCTGCCCACCGCATCCTAGGTCTCCCCCTCTTTCTTTTAACAACTGTTTTACATTGTCTGCCCACCGCATCCTAGGTCTCCCCCTCTTTCTTTTAACAACTGTTTGACATTGTCTGCCCACCGCATCCTAGGTCTTCCCCTCTTTCTTTTAACAACTGTTTGACATTGTCTGCCCACCGCATCCTAGGTCTCCCCCTCTTTCTTTTAACAACTGTTTGACATTATCTGCCCACCGCATCCTAGGTCTTCCCCTCTTTCTTTTAACAACTGTTTGACATTGTCTGCCCACCGCATCCTAGGTCTCCCCCTCTTTCTTTTAACAACTGTTTTACATTGTCTGCCCACCGCATCCTAGGTCTCCCCCTCTTTCTTTTAACAACTGTTTTACATTGTCTGCTCACCGCATCCTAGGTCTCCCCCTCTTTCTTTTAACAACTGTTTGATATTGTCTGCCCACCGCATCCTAGGTCTCCCCCTCTTTCTTTTAACAACTGTTTGACATTGTCTGCCCACCGCATCCTAGGTCTTCCCCTCTTTCTTTTAACAACTGTTTTACATTGTCTGCCCACCGCATCGTAGGTCTCCCCCTCTTTCTTTTAACAACTGTTTTACATTGTCTGCCCACCGCATCCTAGGTCTCCCCTTCTTTCTTTTAACAACTGTTTTACATTGTCTGCCCACCGCATCCTAGGTCTCCCCCTCTTTCTTTTAACAACTGTTTTACATTGTCTGCCCACCGCATCCTAGGTCTTCCCCTCTTTCTTTTAACAACTGTTTTACATTGTCTGCCCACCGCATCCTAGGTCTCCCCCTCTTTCTTTTAACAACTGTTTTACATTGTCTGCCCACCGCATCCTAGGTCTCCACCTCTTTCTTTTAACAACTGTTTTACATTGTCTGCCCACCGCATCCTAGGTCTCCCCCTCTTTCTTTTAACAACTGTTTTACATTGTCTGCCCACCGCATCCTAGGTCTCCCCCTCTTTCTTTTAACAACTGTTTTACATTGTTTGCCCACCGCATCCTAGGTCTCCCCCTCTTTCTTTTAACAACTGTTTGACATTGTCTGCCCACCGCATCCTAGGTCTCCCCCTCTTTCTTTTAACCTCTGTTTGACATTGTCTGCCTACCGCATCCTAGGTCTCCCCCTCTTTCTTTTAACAACTGTTTTACATTGTCTGCCCACCGCATCCTAGGTCTCCCCCTCTTTCTTTTAACAACTGTTTTACATTGTCTGCCCACCGCATCCTAGGTCTTCCCCTCTTTCTTTTAACAACTGTTTTACATTGTCTGCCCACCGCATCCTAGGTCTCCCCCTCTTTCTTTTAACAACTGTTTTACATTGTCTCCCCACCGCATCCTAGGTCTTCCCCTCTTTCTTTTAACAACTGTTTGACATTGTCTGCCCACTGCATCCTAGGTCTCCCCCTCTTTCTTTTAACAACTGTTTTACATTGTCTGCCCACCGCATCCTAGGTCTCCCCCTCTTTCTTTTAACAACTGTTTTACATTGTCTGCCCACCGCATCCTAGGTCTCCCCCTCTTTCTTTTAACAACTGTTTGACATTGTCTGCCCACCGCATCCTAGGTCTTCCCCTCTTTCTTTTAACAACTGTTTGACATTGTCTGCCCACCGCATCCTAGGTCTCCCCCTCTTTCTTTTAACAACTGTTTGACATTGTCTGCCCACCGCATCCTAGGTCTCCCCCTCTTTCTTTTAACAACTGTTTTACATTGTCTGCCCACCGCATCCTAGGTCTCCCCCTCTTTCTTTTAACAACTGTTTTACATTGTCTGCTCACCGCATCCTAGGTCTCCCCCTCTTTCTTTTAACAACTGTTTGATATTGTCTGCCCACCGCATCCTAGGTATTCCCCTCTTTCTTTTAACAACTGTTTGACATTGTCTGCCCACCGCATCCTAGGTCTTCCCCTCTTTCTTTTAACAACTTTTTTACATTGTCTGCAAACCGCATCCTAGGTCTCCCCCTCTTTCTTTTAACAACTGTTTTACATTGTCTGCCCACCGCATCCTAGGTCTCCCCCTCTTTCTTTTAACAACTGTTTTACATGGTCTGCCCACCGCATCCTAGGTCTCCCCCTCTTTCTTTTAACAACTATTTGACATTGTCTGCCCACCGCATCCTAGGTCTCCCCCTCTTTCTTTTAACAACTGTTTTACATTGTCTGCCCACCGCATCCTAGGTCTCCCCCTCTTTCTTTTAACAACTGTTTTACATTGTCTGCCCACCGCATCCTAGGTCTCCCTCTCTTTCTTTTAACAACTATTTTACATTGTCTGCCCACCGCATCCTAGGTCTACCCCTCTTTCTTTTAACAACTGTTTGACATTGTCTGCCCACCGCATCCTAGGTCTCCCCCTCTTTCTTTTAACAACTGTTTGACATTGTCTGCCCACCGCATCCTAGGTCTCCCCCTCTTTCTTTTAACAACTGTTTTACATTGTCTGCCCACCGCATCCTAGGTCTCCCCCTCTTTCTTTTAACAACTGTTTGACATTGTCTGCCCACCGCATCCTAGGTCTTCCCCTCTTTCTTTTAACAACAGTTTTACATTGTCTGCCCACCGCATCCTACGTCTCCCCCTCTTTCTTTTAACAACTGTTTTACATTGTCTGCCCACCGCATCCTAGGTCTCCCCCTCTTTCTTTTAACAACTGTTTTACATTGTCTGCCCACCGCATCCTAGGTCTTCCCCTCTTTCTTTTAACAACTGTTTGACATTATCTGCCCACCGCATCCTAGGTCTTCCCCTCTTTCTTTTAACAACTGTTTGACATTGTCTGCCCACCGCATCCTAGGTCTCCCCCTCTTTCTTTTAACAACTGTTTTACATTGTCTGCCCACCGCATCCTAGGTCTCCCCCTCTTTCTTTTAACAACTGTTTTACATTGTCTGCTCACTGCATCCTAGGTCTCCCCCTCTTTCTTTTAACAACTGTTTGACATTGTCTGCCCACCGCATCCTAGGTATTCCCCTCTTTCTTTTAACAACTGTTTGACATTGTCTGCCCACCGCATCCTAGGTCTTCCCCTCTTTCTTTTAACAACTTTTTTACATTGTCTGCAAACCGCATCCTAGGTCTCCCCCTCTTTCTTTTAACAACTGTTTTACATTGTCTGCCCACCGCATCCTAGGTCTCCCCCTCTTTCTTTTAACAACTGTTTTACATTGTCTGCCCACCGCATCCTAGGTCTCCCCCTCTTTCTTTTAACAACTATTTGACATTGTCTGCCCACCGCATCCTAGGTCTCCCCCTCTTTCTTTTAACAACTGTTTTACATTGTCTGCCAACCGCATCCTAGGTCTCCCCCTCTCTCTTTTAACAACTGTTTTACATTGTCTGCCCACCGCATCCTAGGTCTTCCCCTCTTTCTTTTAACAACTGTTTGACATTGTCTGCCCACCGCATCCTAGGTCTCCCCCTCTTTCTTTTAACAACTGTTTTACATTGTCTGCCCACCGCATCCTAGGTCTCCCCCTCTTTCTTTTAACAACTGTTTGACATTGTCTGCCCACCGCATCCTAGGTCTTCCCCTCTTTCTTTTAACAACTGTTTTACATTGTCTGCCCACCGCATCCTAGGTCTCCCCCTCTTTCTTTTAACAACTGTTTGACATTGTCTGCCCACCGCATCCTAGGTCTTCCCCTCTTTCTTTTAACAACTGTTTTACATTGTCTGCCCACCGCATCCTACGTCTCCCCCTCTTTCTTTTAACAACTGTTTTACATTGTCTGCCCACCGCATCCTAGGTCTCCCCCTCTTTCTTTTAACAACTGTTTTACAATGTCTGCCCACCGCATCCTAGGTCTCCCTCTCTTTCTTTTAACAACTATTTTACATTGTCTGCCCACCGCATCCTAGGTCTCCCCCTCTTTCTTTTAACAACTGTTTGACATTGTCTGCCCACCGCATCCTAGGTCTCCCCCTCTTTCTTTTAACAACTGTTTTACATTGTCTGCCCACCGCATCCTAGGTCTTCCCCTCTTTCTTTTAACAACTGTTTGACATTGTCTGCCCACCGCATCCTAGGTCTTCCCCTCTTTCTTTTAACAACTGTTTTACATTGTGTGCCCACCGCATCCTAGGTCTCCCCCTCTTTCTTTTAACAACTGTTTTACATTGTCTGCCCACCGCATCCTAGGTCTCCCCCTCTTTCTTATAACAACTGTTTTACATTGTCTGCCCACCGCATCCTAGGTCTCCCTCTCTTTCTTTTAACAACTGTTTTACATTGTCTGCCCACCGCATCCTAGGTCTCCCCCTCTTTCTTTTAACAACTGTTTGACATTGTCTGCCCACTGCATCCTAGGTCTCCCCCTCTTTCTTTTAACAACTGTTTAACATTGCCTGCCCACCGCATCCTAGGTCTACCCCTCTTTCTTTTAACAACTGTTTGACATTGTCTGCCCACCGCATCCTAGGTCTCCCCCTCTTTCTTTTAACAACTGTTTGACATTGTCTGCCCACCGCATCCTAGGTCTCCCCCTCTTTCTTTTAACAACTGTTTTACATTGTCTGCCCACCGCATCCTAGGTCTCCCCCTCTTTCTTTTAACAACTGTTTTACATTGTCTGCCCACCGCATCCTAGGTCTCCCCCTCTTTCTTTTAACAACTGTTTTACATTGTCTGCCCACCGCATCCTAGGTCTCCCCCTCTTTCTTTTAACAACTGTTTGACATTGTCTGCCCACCGCATCCTAGGTCTTCCCCTCTTTCTTTTAACAACTGTTTGACATTGTCTGCCCACCGCATCTTATGTCTCCCTCTCTTTCTTTTAACAACTGTTTTACATTGTCTGCCCACCGCATCCTAGGTCTCCCCCTCTTTCTTTTAACAACTGTTTGACATTGTCTGCCCACCGCATCCTAGGTCTTCCCCTCTTTCTTTTAACAATTTTTTTACATTGTCTGCCCACCGCATCCTAGGTCTCCCCCTCTTTCTTTTAACAACTGTTTGACATTGTCTGCCCACCGCATCCTAGGTCTTCCCCTCTTTCTTTTAACAACTGTTTTACATTGTCTGCCCACCGCATCCTAGGTCTCCCCCTCTTTCTTTTAACAACTGTTTGACATTGTCTGCCCACCGCATCCTAGGTCTTCCCCTCTTTCTTTTAACAACTGTTTTACATTGTCTGCCCACCGCATCCTACGTCTCCCCCTCTTTCTTTTAACAACTGTTTTATATTGTCTGCCCACCGCATCCTAGGTCTCCCCCTCTTTCTTTTAACAACTGTTTTACAATGTCTGCCCACCGCATCCTAGGTCTCCCTCTCTTTCTTTTAACAACTATTTTACATTGTCTGCCCACCGCATCCTAGGTCTCCCCCTCTTTCTTTTAACAACTGTTTTACATTGTCTGCCCACCGTATCCTAGGTCTTCCCCTCTTTCTTTTAACAACTGTTTGACATTGTCTGCCCACCGCATCCTAGGTCTCCCCCTCTTTCTTTTAACAACTGTTTTACATTGTCTGCCCACCGCATCCTAGGTCTTCCCCTCTTTCTTTTAACAACTGTTTGACATTGTCTGCCCACCGCATCCTAGGTCTCCCCCTCTTTCTTTTAACAACTGTTTGACATTGTCTGCCCACCGCATCCTAGGTCTTCCCCTCTTTCTTTTAACAACTGTTTTACATTGTCTGCCCACCGCATCCTACGTCTCCCCCTCTTTCTTTTAACAACTGTTTTACATTGTCTGCCCACCGCATCCTAGGTCTCCCCCTCTTTCTTTTAACAACTGTTTTACAATGTCTGCCCACCGCATCCTAGGTCTCCCTCTCTTTCTTTTAACAACTATTTTACATTGTCTGCCCACCGCATCCTAGGTCTCCCCCTCTTTCTTTTAACAACTGTTTTACATTGTCTGCCCACCGTATCCTAGATCTTCCCCTCTTTCTTTTAACAACTGTTTGACATTGTCTGCCCACCGCATCCTAGGTCTCCCCCTCTTTCTTTTAACAACTGTTTTACATTGTCTGCCCACCGCATCCTAGGTCTTCCCCTCTTTCTTTTAACAACTGTTTGACATTGTCTGCCCACCGCATCCTAGGTCTTCCCCTCTTTCTTTTAACAACTGTTTTACATTGTGTGCCCACCGCATCCTAGGTCTCCCCCTCTTTCTTTTAACAACTGTTTTACATTGTCTGCCCACCGCATCCTAGGTCTCCCCCTCTTTCTTATAACAACTGTTTTACATTGTCTGCCCACCGCATCCTAGGTCTCCCTCTCTTTCTTTTAACAACTGTTTTACATTGTCTGCCCACCGCATCCTAGGTCTCCCCCTCTTTCTTTTAACAACTGTTTGACATTGTCTGCCCACTGCATCCTAGGTCTCCCCCTCTTTCTTTTAACAACTGTTTAACATTGCCTGCCCACCGCATCCTAGGTCTACCCCTCTTTCTTTTAATAACTGTTTGACATTGTCTGCCCACCGCATCCTAGGTCTCCCCCTCTTTCTTTTAACAACTGTTTGACATTGTCTGCCCACCGCATCCTAGGTCTCCCCCTCTTTCTTTTAACAACTGTTTTACATTGTCTGCCCACCGCATCCTAGGTCTCCCCCTCTTTCTTTTAACAACTGTTTTACATTGTCTGCCCACCGCATCCTAGGTCTCCCCCTCTTTCTTTTAACAACTGTTTTACATTGTCTGCCCACCGCATCCTAGGTCTCCCCCTCTTTCTTTTAACAACTGTTTGACATTGTCTGCCCACCGCATCCTAGGTCTTCCCCTCTTTCTTTTAACAACTGTTTGACATTGTCTGCCCACCGCATCTTATGTCTCCCTCTCTTTCTTTTAACAACTGTTTTACATTGTCTGCCCACCGCATCCTAGGTCTCCCCCTCTTTCTTTTAACAACTGTTTGACATTGTCTGCCCACCGCATCCTAGGTCTTCCCCTCTTTCTTTTAACAATTTTTTTACATTGTCTGCCCACCGCATCCTAGGTCTCCCCCTCTTTCTTTTAACAACTGTTTGACATTGTCTGCCCACCGCATCCTAGGTCTTCCCCTCTTTCTTTTAACAACTGTTTGACATTGTCTGCCCACCGCATCCTAGGTCTTCCCCTCTTTCTTTTAACAACTGTTTTACATTGTCTGCCCACCGCATCCTAGGTCTCCCCTTCATTCTGAGGCCTTTAAGTACACTGTTCTTAACCCTATTCGCCAATTTATAATTATCCATACAGGCAACATGGCCAAACCATCGGAGTCTCTCTGTGCACAATATGCTACTCAGAGGGGGTTGACGACCTCTTGATTTCAAGCCTGTCACTCCGACCCCTATTTGAACTTAAATGTGACACCGTATTTGAAAATCCCTATCATTTCTTAGTTCTACTGTCCGAAATTTCCCTATTTGCCATTTCTTAGCTCTCCAGCACTGGTATATCGATTTTGACCTTTCACAACGAAAAATCCTTTGCATCCAAAATTGATATAATTTCTGAGATCTACGACCCAAAATAACCCCTGGCACTAGTTATTAACCCTTAACACAAGTAGATCAATATTTGATCTTTGATCTCGAAAGACACATCGCATCCAAAATTTCGCAACGTTTCTGAGATCTAACAAAATATCCTTATGGAATATCCTTAGGAACCGATTTGTAGCTCTCTAGCACCAGTATATATAAATTTGACCTTTGACCTCGAAGGACCCTCCGGATCCGAAATTTCTTAACGTTTCCGACATCTACAACTCGAAACACCCCCAGACTCCAATTTTTTCGTTTCTAGAACTCGTAGATCATGGCTTGACCTCTAAGTGACCTCCATTTTACCTTGAAGGACACTTCAGGGGTCAAATTTTGGATTTTTCCCGAGATCTACGACCCGGATTACTCTTAGGCGCGAATTTTCAGAGCTCTATCATATCTGCATCATAGTTATAATTAGCGTGATCCTCTGTCAGCTGGGGGGGGGGGGCTCAGTCGGTAGCGCGCCAGGCTCGTAATCTGTAGTTCCCAGGTTCGAGTCCCAGCTGGGTCAGCGTTGAGATTTATCTCCGCAAAATTCCCCGCCCTGCCCACGGTCAGTAGGGGACACCGATGAGCTTGGAAAGGCCGCCGTCCGTCGGATGGGATGTTAAGCCGTGGCCCCGTGTGCAGGAGAGCCATACCCTGTGCACGTTAAAGAACACGCTGGATGGCCTTGACGGGAGGCTACCATCTGTCTCCCAACAGCTGTTCCAGTGGGTCCCCTTCCCCAACCTTCTCTGAGCCTTCGGGGTCCATGTGATCTGGCCATTTAGTACATGGTGTGCAAAAAAGTGCCGCTCAGAGGTAAAACAACCGAACAACAATAACCTCTGTCAGCTGTCAGTTAATCACTTACACTGTTATAAGTTATTAGACATTGTGACAATGAACTACTGCCAATGTATATAAATCCCAGTGTGACATTCAGTTTTTAACGACAGAGTACATAAATCATATTGCAACAATAAAATACTGTAACAGTGCAGAAATAAAATTTTGACGGCAGAATATAATCGTCAAAGTGTATACATTACCCTATGAAAATAAAGTGCTATTATCATTTGGAAGACCATAAATTACTCTATGAAAATAACATGATATCGCAATGAAAAACGTATTATATTTTTCAGATTAAATAAAGACTCTTACGAGAGCAGGAAAATATTCCTGATTTATAGAATTCGTTCTTTGATCCCGTCTTTTCTTTAACTGGCTATGGCCGAAGGATATTTTTTGATGTCAGAAAACTAGCTATACACGATCGCAAACACATCACGGTAAAACTCTAATTAACGATAACAGCAGTAAGCCCACTACGTACCTACCCAGCCTCCCCCGCGCGAAAAAATAAATGAAAAATAAAAAAAGCATAACGTCATTTCGGAAATAATCCTGGTGACAAAACAGACCGAAATACCTTATTTTGTCAAGCTCATTAATTTCAAGAGAATTTCAAGGTTCTGTGAAGAGAGAATGGGGAAAAAAATGTTTGAACAAGAAAAAGAAAGAAAATTTATGTTAAATTTGATTGCTTCAACCTTGCTGTAAACGAGCAGCATAAAACGAAGGCAAGCAGAGAAAATTCTAAGCAGACTTCAAAGATAATAAATTATTTTTACGCTGTTTAGTGGTCATGACACTGATAACGAAAAAAATGTTTGTTTTGCGTTAAGACGAAGCTGTTGTTTGTCGAGATCAAGATATTTGTTTTCCAGAAAATATAATTGCATATTTTTGAAATACATGAAGTATAAACAGTCGTATCAGAATAATATGATCACTTACCATATAATATGTATGGTAGGTGGTCATATTATTCTGATACGACTGTGTATGTTCTTTGCCTGTAAAGAACTCCAGTTAATGGTAAAGAACCTCTTTATTACTTTATTTACAGTTATTTGTTATACGAACAGGGCAGATATCTTTTTTAATTGAAATTATTGGCCGATCTCTTATTTTAAAAGCTTGAATCATATTTGAATTGGGGCGGGGGTGGCTCAGTCGGTAGCGCGCCAGGCTCGTAATCTGTAGTTCCCAGGTTCGAGTCCCAGCTGGGTCAGCGTTGAGATTTATCTCCGCAAAATTCCCCGCCCTGCCCACAGTCAGTAGGGGACACCGATGGGCTTGGAAAGGCTGCCGTCCGTCGGATGGGACGTTAAGCCGTGGAACCGTGTGCGGGAGAGCCATACCCTGTGCACGTTAAAGAACACGCTGGATGGCCTTGACGGGAGGCTACCATCTGTCTCCCAACAGCTGTTCCAGTGGGTCCCCTCCCCCAACCTTCTCTGAGCCTTCGGGGTCCTTGTGGCCTGGCCATTTAGCCCATGGTGTGCAAAAAAGTGCCGCTCAGAGGTAAAACAACCCAACCCATATTTGAATTCAATAATATCATTACAAGAGAAATAATTCCTTTTAGAGATTTGTAAATTTGCTCACCTTTTATTCGAAAAGATGCTTATTAAAATACATATCTATTTGGTTTTTTACACCTGGCAGACACGGGTGTTAGGTTTTTGCAGATGGAACTAAAACATTTCCAATGAAAAAACTGTTATCATCAGTTTGTTACAAAACGTAATGATGAAATGTTGTTGTTTTTTTCATCATAACATTTATCAGTGTTGCACATTTTGTTAAAGACACATAACGAGTCTTTGGTCAACAATTCTGTGGGAAAATGTCAACAATGTATGGACTACAAACGAAGGTGAATGTTATTTCTTTAAGAATTGATGAGTTTATTTTACCCCTGAGCGACAATTTTATGCACAAAATGGAATAAATGCTTAGATCAGCTCGACCTAAAGAGCTCAGAGTGGTTACGTTGGGTTGTTTTATCTCTGAGCGGAACTTTTTTGCACACAATGGGCTAAATGGCCAGGTCACAAGGACCTCGAAGGCTCAGAGAAGGTTGGGAGAGGGGACCCACTGGAACAGCTGTTGGGAGACAGATGGTAGCCTCCCGTCAAGGCCATTCAGTGTGTTCTTTAACGTGCATAGGGTACGGCTCTCCCGCACACGGGGCCACGGTTTAAAGTCCCATCTGATGGACACCGGTCTTTACAAGTCCCCTATTGACCGTGGGCAGGGCGTTTTGCGGAAATAAAATCTCAAAGCTGACCCAGCTGGAACTCGAACCTGGGAACTACAGATTACGAGCCTGACGCGTTACCGACTTAGCCACCCTAGCCCCACTCAGGGTGGTATAGATGTTCCACTGGGCTAGTGTCAGGAGACGGATGGAAATATCCCATCTAGGCCATCCAACGCGTGCTTTAAGGTGCACTAAGTGCGTGCTTTAAGGTTGTGATTCTCGTGCACAAGAGACTGTGGCTTAACGTCCCATCTGAAGAACAGCTGTCTTTTCAAACCCATCGGTGTCCCCTTTGTCGCCGAGGGCAAGGTGAGAGTAAGGTGAGATAAATATCAACACAGAAACAAATGTTGCAGATTAAGGCAGAATAAAAATAATTGGATTATTGACTTTTCAAGCTGATATCTCTAGCATTTTCTTCGGATCAAGAAGCAATAACAAAAGATATGAAATGTAAATTAAACAACAACAACATCCAAGAAATAATAACAACAATAGCAATTACACTACCAGCAACCTGAGTTGGGTTGGGTTGTTTTACCTCTGAGCGGCACTTTTTTGCACACCATGGGCTAAATGGCCAGGTCACATGGACCCCGAAGGCTCAGAGAAGGTTGGGTGAGGGGACCCACTGGAACAGCTGTTGGGAGACAGATGGTCGCCTCCCGTCAAGGCCATCCAGCGTGTTCTTTAACGTGCACAGGGTATGGCTCTCCTACACACGGGACCACGGCTTAACGTCCCATCTGACGGACGGCGGCCTTTCCAAGCTCATCGGTGTCCCCTACTGACCGTGGGCAAGGCGGGGAATTTTGCAGAGATAAATCTCAACGCTGACCCAGCTGGGACTCGAACCTGGGAACTACAAATTACGAGCCTGGCGCGCTACCGACTGAGCTACCCCCACTCCCACCCCCCAGCAACCTGAGATACAGTAGCAGTAACAACAACAAAAAGAAAGTGATAAATGTTACTTTTAGGAAATCTGAACGAGCAGCTATTATTCCGACCATAGCCACACACACATATACAAAAGGAACCACTTTTAGAAAGGCAAATGCGTGCATCTGTTAGCAACTTAACCATATGTGTCTCCTTTCCATCAATCCTATAGCTGTACTTCACTCCTATCAGATCCCATTACAACTAGAAGTGCGTCACGACTAGTTTTATCCCTCGCACTTAAGCCACAGGCGTGGGACGTCTTAACGCATCGAAACAGACCATCTCTATTGAAAACAGAGGAGCAGCTTCGAAGAGATTGGATCAGCGATAGCAGGCTTCATACATACGGAGAGAGAGACAGCTCTTCTGCGGTACATAGTCAAAATGTATCCCATGTGTTCGCATTGAACACGGGTGTGGAGACAGGATAAGAAGAAGCATAGGCGTAGAAAGAGCCCTTTCTCTCAGAGAAATTTCAAGTAGTCGTTCCCTATTGTACACTCTGCATGTTAATCTAGTGATCCAGGTGGCTTCGGATTCGGAACAACGGATTCCGTATCTCCTTCAGTAACCAATAATTAAATATACCCCCATGAAGTAGCAGAACACCAAGTTCGGTATTAGCATATTCTATTAGTTACTCGAAGAGGCCATTGCCTCTTTCGGGTCCCAGCATCTTGTTCGACGACAGAAAAATACTTCTGCCGCGCTTTCTTGACAAGTAACAAACGCATTCTTATTCTCGCGGTCACTTCTTTTAATTTGTTTTATTCCCCTCGTGAGTTTTTTTCTTGTTTAGAGGAGAAGGCATTGTGGGAAAGAGTAAATGACGCAAAGGCACGCTCTCTTTAGTTACCAGGCGTTAAGTACATTTAGTTTGTCCTGTGCAGGATCTTAAGTACTTCCTTTCTTAAACAGTGGTGTGCGGATTGATTACTTCGAAGGGGTAGTTTTGTGGTGAAACGGGAACTTTAGAGGGAAGAATTAAGTTTGATTTTTTTGTTTGCGAACTTTCTTTTTATTGGAGAGCAACTTAACACACTACCAGTTTATCTAGTTTTTTTGTTCGGCTTTGAAAAAGTTTTTAGTTGGGATGGAAAGTAGCAAACTATATTCTTTTTTTTTTAAAAGGAGTGCACAATTCGATGTGGAGTAGAAATAAACTTTGCATTTCAAACTTTAAACTATTTGGAGATTCAAAGAAAGGCAGGAATTAACGAAATAGATAATAATAGAGTTGGGATTTTAGCAGTCTGATGTGAGAATTGAAGCTTGAGGTTTTTTTTGTTTGTTACGGATTCCGAGTTGGGTTGTTTTACCTCTGAGCGGCACTTTTTTGCACACCATGGGCTAAATGGCCAGGTCACATGGACCACGAAGGCTCAGAGAAGGTTGGGGGAGGGGACCCACTGGAACTGCTGTTGGGAGACAGATGGTAGCCTCCTGTCAAGGCCATCCAGCGTGTTCCTTAACGTGCACAGGGTATGGCTCTCCCGCACACGGGGCCACGGCTTAACGCCCCATCCGACGGACGGCGGCCTTTCCAAGCCCATCGGTGTCCCCTACTGACCGTGGGCAGGGCGGAGAATTTTGCGGAGATAAATCTCAACGCTGACCCAGCTGGGACTCGAACCTGGGAACTACAGATTACGAGCCTGGCGCGCTACCGACTGAGCCACCCCCTACGGATTCCGGTAAGATGTATCAACGCTTCTTGTGATTATTCGTGATTTGTTTTCTACATATTGGAACAATTCAACAACTTTAACTTTAGTTTCTTATTTGATTATTCACTTTAGGAAACTTTCACTCGCATCATAAAGTTGCATAGTCGTATCAGAATAATATGACCCCCCCCCCCCAATTCCCATTATTAGGCAGGTGGTCATATTATTCTGATACGACTGTGTATATCTACGCTCATTTACAAAGGGAGGGAAAACACAATATGGCATTAACCGATTTTGTACTTTTATTTCTTTCAATTACTTACAGAAAAGTGCAAACATTGGTAAGGAAACATAATACGAGTAGCAGTGTTTGATATGTTTCCTGTCTGCAATTTCGTTTAACGATTCATATCTCAAGAGTCAACACCGGTGACCTTATCTTCACCTCAGGGATTCAAAACTCCGATAAGAAATTTGATCGAAGTACCTTATTTTCGAGAACTCTATTTTTTCGCCACCACCAGGTTCTACAGGCGCCTGAAATAATTCCTACGTAGTGGTGCAGTTTCATGTGCTTGAATCAACGAGGGTTAGGTTGTGTTGTTTTACCTGTGAGCGGCACTTTTTTGCACACCATGGGCTAAATGGCCAGGTCACATGGACCCCGAAGGCTCAGAGAAGGTTGGGGGAGGGGACCCACTGGAACAGCTGTTGGGAGACAGATGGTAGCCTCCCGTCAAGGCCATCACAGCGTGTTCTTTAACGTGCACAGGGTATGGCTCTCCCGCACACGGGGCCACGGCTTAATGTCCCATCCGACGGACGGTGGCCTTTCCAAGCCCATCAATGTCCCCTACTGACCGTGGGCAGGGCGGAGAATTTTGCGGAGATAAATCTCAACGCTGACCCAGCTGGGACTCGAATCTGGGAACTACAGATTACGAGCCTGGCGCGCTACCGACTGAGCCACCCCCGCCCCACTCTCAAAATAGATTTTAGAGAAATGAAAAGCTTTGAAATGCTTGGTAAAATCCTTGTTATAGGTAATACAACCTCTGAATGTGTTTTGTATTTTATCAATGGTGAGAAATTGGCAGAATAGATCCAGATTATAGTTGTTCATAGCCAGATCAGAGTTGGGAGAACTCGGATTATATCTTGAAGCCAAAGAACTCAGAAAGCCTGGCAAAAAATGAAGATAGCAGAGTGACAAAAAAAAAGGAAAATTTACAAGAAACAAATTAGGAAGGATCAAAAGTTGCATACTTGTTTGCTTAATGAAAGCAGACAAAACTGTCCACTTTTTGAAGTGAAAGGTGCCTTTTGTCCACAAATCGAGGATGCTTGCGACTGTGAGAGTGCTAAGTTAAATGTATTTTTGGGGGATCAGTATTTAAGCTACGGTATTTTTGAAGAAATCAAATGTTCAATGCTTCAATCAGAAAAGAATATTCAGCTCTTGAAGTTTATTGCGATTCTGCTTATTGTGTGAAACTTTTCCATATGGGTCGTTGTATCTCTAAATGGCAGTTTTGTACTCACAATGGTCAAAAGGATTTTAAGGGTTCATAGCTGTGTAGGGAAAAGATATGCACTTGACGTTGTAATTTTTTTTATGCTGAATCAGTTGAAAAAATCACTTTTACATCAATATACATCAATATAAAATTTAGAGGAAAAATTGTTTTGAGCCAGATGGGATATGAATCAATGATATCCTGATGAAATCTTTTCATTTGTAACTCACCTGACTCAAGAATGTTTCTCTTCTAAATTTGACATTCAAGTGTGAGTGATTTCATGACATTTCGGTTGGGGGAAAGATTAACATGATTTTATATCGGTTCAGGATGTTCCACTTGTCCGAAGTAGGGGTGGAGGAGTAATGGAGAAGTGACAGAGTTTTTCCGGAATTTCAGGAATAAGGACGGCACAGGTCGAATTCGAAATTCAGTTAGTTGCTCTCTACTAATTAGGAAAACGATTTTTCCTGATCTGTCCAATTTCCGTAAAGGAGCTTAGAAGCATGTTTGAGATTTGGAAACTTTACGAAAATCTCGCTTTCCTGGGTCTATGATCTACGGTCGCATTAAAATTGAAAATACTGTAGCAAAACAAATGCACTTTAAGGAAACTAAATTTCGATCTTATAAACAAATCGTAAGAAAAAAAATGTCCAAACTTCTATCGAGCAAACATTTCTTCAAATACACTTAATCACCATTCGTTGCATAGAGTCACATACTTATCCTCTCTCTGTTGATGTGTGTTGAAGGCTTATAAAGCTATAATTAGCTGAATCTGATTAATGTAATCTTAGGTATACAAATTTCCTCTAAATGCCCAAGGAAACAAATTCCCCGAATTGTGCCGTGAGCGAGACAAGAAATCAATGCACACACGCGTCATTTTGTAAGTGGAGAATTTAATAATAGCTCATTGAACATTCTCTTTCAAAGCAGGTCTGTGTATTGATTTATTTCAGACTTATTTGTTTATTGGTTCAACGCAGTTAGGGATCATGTTGTAGAATGCAACTGCGGAATGCCTTTTTAAAAAAAAAAAGCGGAATATAATATTTTAATTGTCTTTAAAATAGCTGCTATGATTTCCGCAGGAGAAATCTGTCACTGCCGTGTTTAATTACTTTCTTTCAAACGTTGAACAAATTAAAGTCAGCAGGCCATACAGTGACCCTTTCAGATAGGTTTGAAGGGTGAAAGAGGTTAAAGATTAGACAGAGTTAAGGAAATGCACGCCGCACGCAGTCTTTCTGAAGACATATTGATATGTTGTGATAATTAGAGCAAATCGAACGCGGGGGGGGGGGGGGTGTTAAAATGGATGGTGTTGCTTTCGAGTTAAGTTTGCTTTTTGATTTTCAGTCAGCGTTGTAATTTTCGTGCGAAATTTTAGAAGACTCAAGCGAGAGGCTTCATATCTTCCTCAGTGGTGTTTTGACTCACTAAGTGCTATGAGGGTTGGGTTGTTTTACCTCTGAGCAGCACTTTTTTGCACACCATGGGCTAAATGGCCAGGTCACATGGACCCCCGAAGGCTCAGAGAAGGTTGCGGGAGGGGACCCACTGGAACAAGCTGTTGGAAGACAGATGGTAGCCTCCCGTGTGACTTTAATTTGTTCAACGTTTGAAAGGAAGTAATTAAACACGGCAGTGACAGATTTCTCCTGCGGAAATCATAGCAGCTATTTAAAAGACAATTAAAATATTACATTCCGCTTTTTTCAAGGCCATCCAGCGTGTTCTTTAACGTGCACAGGGTATGGCTCTCCCGCACACGGGGCCACGGCTTAACGTCCCATCCGACGGACGGCGGCCTTTCCAAGCCCATCGGTGTCCCCTACTGACCGTGGGCAGAACGGGGAATTTTGCGGAGATAAATCTCAACGCTGACCCAACTGGGACTCGAACCTGGGAACTACAGATTACGAGCCTGGCGCGCTACCGACTGAGCCACCCCTGCCCCTGCTATGAGGGATATGAATACAAAATGGAATACGGAACTATAAATGTTTAGTAAACACCTCTTTAAAAGAGGAAGAATATGAACACATAAAATGTTTTAATAATGGAGAATAAATATTTAAAAGTCTAATAAATAGCTTTCAGAACTTTCTAAGTTAGTTTTTTGAGGTAAAACTCCTCAATGTTTTTGTTTATAGTTCAAAAATAATATAGCTATGAATGTATAAAAATATTCCTGTCTTTTAGTTTTTCTTCAAATGAAAGCTTCATATCTCTCTATGGGTTAAGAAGAATACTTGACAATTATGTGAAATGAGAAAAATGTTGTGGAGGGAGTGACTCAGTCGTTAGATCGCCAGGCTCGTAATTTACGGTTCCCAAGTTCGAGTTTCAGCTGAGCCAGCCTTGATATTTATCTCCGGAAAACTCCCAGCCCTGTCCACGGTCAGTAGGGAATAGCGATTGCGTTGAAAAGGCCGCCCTCGGTCGGATGGGACGTTAAAGCCATGGCCCCAATCATGGGAGAGCCATACCTTGTGCATGTTAAAGAGCACTCTGCATGACCTGGGGGCGGGGGTGGCTCAGTCGGTAGCGCGCCAGGCTCCTAATCTGTAGTTCCCAGGTTCGAGTCCCAGCTGGGTCAGCGTTGAGATTTATCTCCGCAAAATTCCTCGCCCTGCCCACGGTCAGTAGGGCACACCGATGGGCTTGGAAAGGCCGCCGTCCGTCGGATGGGACGTTAAGCCGTGGCCCCGTGTGTGGGAGAGACATACCCTGTGCACGTTAAAGAACACGCTGGATGGCCTTGACGGGAGGCTACCATCTGTCTCCCAACAGCTGTTCCATTGGGTCCCCTCCCCCAACCTTCTCTGAGCCTTCGGGGTCCATGTGACCTGGCCATTTAGCCCATGGTGTGCAAAAAAGTGCCGCTCAGAGGTAAAACAACCCAACCCAACTCTGCATGACCTTGACGGGAGGCTATCATCTGTCTCCGAACAGCTGTTATAGTAAATCCCCTTCTCTAACATTCTCTGATTCTTCGGGGTCCTTGTGCCCTGTTCATTTATCCCATTGTGTGCAAAAAATACCGCTCAGAGGTAAAACAACCCATTTTAGAAAATGTTAAAAAGACATCAAGTTATCTTTGTCGTAAAGTATCACACAAATCAACTGATTTAATATCGGACTCTACTATAATAATTAGCGAGAGCTGCTTCAAACCAAATAATATTTGTTCTGTAAAACTCTATATTATTTTTTTCTGCCAAACTAGAAATATGTGACAGTGTAAATTCCAATTATGTAATCGGCAGAACTGAAAGAAAGAAATGTTCGTTCTCCCTCGTAAACGTGCAAGACCAAATTTAAAATACTATTTCAATAGTATTCGAAATATGCTTTAGACCATAATGCGTTTCAGTCAGGCTCAAAACACGTTTTAGGTCAAAAGTTGAAACATGTATTCGGCTGAACAATTCGTCAAAGAAGCAACGAGATAACGGTTGTATATAGTCAATGGATGGCAAAAGATGCAAGATTGTGGGATGACCGAAAAAGATAATATTATCTCAGATATCAGATAATCTGCAAATTGCGTCAGAGGACAAAATAATAATTTGTGAAATAAAAGAATACTTCTCATTTCGATATATAGTCCCTACAAAAGGACATCCACGTTCCCAGATGTCTTTCGTTATCGATTGGTTCTTTTTCATTTCCATTTATCTAAGCGCGTTTTTTTATCTGTCATCTTTAATATTAGAGAGATGCAAGAAGGCAAAAATTTCTGCATTAATAGCGAAGATACGTTTTTCCTAAGCATTAAATGCATAGGGATTTGTATTAGAAAAGGGACTTTTATTTTTTCAATTCTATTGAGTGCAAAATTCCTTTCCATTCCGTTAAAGGTAAGCGAGCAGCAGTCTTGGCAATTTCTATTACGAAATTTAGAAAAGTTTCTAAAACAATTAAGATATACTAAGGGGATTTTAGTTTCTCCCGCAGACATTAAAATGCTTCATATCCAAATATGATCATTCAAATTCATTGAAATCTCTGAAGATTTTCTTCTGTTAAGGATAACATATTCTGAGCTTTAATAAATTGGAAAAGAAAGAAGTATTAAATTCTTTGTTCATAATGATGCAGAAGACAGAATTAATTAAATTTATTAATTCTGTTTACAATTCATTATTTTAAATTCACTATATTACTGTTTCAAGGTATACCGTAACAAATATAATTTAATGATTTACGTCATAAGGAGATTTGTTTTTTTAGCGCTGTGTTTGAATGTTACTAATATAAACATTGCTGAAATATATGTGATAAAAAAAACGTCACTTCCAGTGAAATAGTGAAATTTTTATGAGAACTAGCTTAAAAATAGTTCTTTTGACTAAGAGTGTCTATATTAAAACTTATTTACGAAATAAAACGTATAATGAAGTGTTAAAGGTCAGAGACGTACTCAGGGGTGATGGTGGTCCAGACCCCCCCTACCCCCAGAAAATCCGGTCGTCTTATACGAAATCTCAAACGTGTCTGTCTGCTTTAAAATCTAAAGCATTTGCTTTTGTATAATTTTATTTTAGCTCTATATATTATGTCCGACACTAAAAATGGATCAAAACAACAACAACTACTATAAAATCTTATTCCATAGAGAATATCATTTTAATCTTTCCTGTTCGGTGGAATATTTGAGTAATTGGGAAATCCTATTAAAGTGTTATTCTCAGACCCACCCCTCCTCCGAAACAAAATTCTCGGAAACCCCAAAACAAAATTCTCGCCTCCCCCCCTATGAAAACTAAATTCTGGGTACGTGCCTGTTAAAAGTGGGGCGGGAGTAGTTCAGTCGGTAGCGTGCCAGGCTCGTAATCTGCAGTTCCCAAGTTCGAGTCCCAGCTTGGCCAGCGTCGAAATTTATCTTCGCAAAACTTCCCCGTCCTACTCTCGGTCAGTAGGGAACACCGATGGGCTTGGAAAAGCCATGGTCCTTCGGAGTGAACGTTTAGCCGTGGCCCCGTGTGTTTCTTCTCTGAGCCCTAGGGATCCTTGTAACCTGGCCATTTAGCCCATTGTAGGTAAAAAAAGTGCCGCTCAGAGGTATAACAACCCAACCCAGTTAAAAGTCCTGTAAAAAAAATCAATGTATATGTTTCGTTTGTCACGTTTTAATCGTTTTTGCGTTTAGTATAACAATGAGATTTCAATATCGTGCCAATAACAATAGAAGAAAAAGTTTTTTTATACCGAAATATACACGAAACAGAGATCTTCGTAATTTGTAGACTCCAAGTTCAGTAAGATGTACAATTAAGCGTGTATCTAGCCATATTAACTTAGTTGTTTCTTTCATGAGTTACATGTACGATAAATGCCTCTAGAAAAAAAAGTTAAAAGGTACGTGTGGTTATTCTTAGTTCCCTGATATTGAGGTACATTCGAAACTATATATCCTCCTATGCCCCAATGTTCTATAAAATTTACATCCGACCGAAACTAGAATATTGTGCTTCCACTCTTTTTGGCATTAATGAAAAAAACTCTTATAAATTAGGAAAAGTTCAAAATGAAACTCTCAAAATCATCAGCAAAATCTATTTTAACAAACGAGAATCTCTAACACTTACTGATATTCGTTCCAACTCCCAAATTCCCACTCTTGAATCTAGAAGAAAGCTGCGGTTTATTACTCTTATTCACGACACTATTTATAACAAGTCTCATCCCCTTCATTCGATTCTTACACCCTATATTCAATTACGACATCGCCACATCCTTCGCTGTGATAATAAAATGTTTTCTACTCCCAAGATTTTCAAAGCTAAGTACGGTGAAATTTCTTTTGCCTTTCAAGCAACCTTAACTTGGAACTCTCTACCGAGCGATATCACTTCTCTAAATTCTAAAACAAAATTCAAAAACTATATTACTCCACTCCTATTAGAATATTGAAGGGTTGACCAACAACATCACCTCACCCCTATTCCCACTCTCCAGCTTTGCCCTTTATCTGGATTATCCGCAATCCTTTTTCTTCCCTGTTCATTCATTTAATATTAATCTATGTTGTCTTAAACCTTCTGTTTCTTCCTCCTAAGATTACTGTGTTTTTTTCTTTATCATTTTTCATATTATATCTTTGTTTTCTTCTGTGCAACTTGTTATTTTGTTTATATGTATCAAATAATTATGCAATTCCTGTAAATATGTTTGTATTTTTTACTATCCTCAATATTTCTTTTTAATTTTTCAAATGTACTGGGTTATCAAGCCACTTAAACGTTTAAATTAATATTCATAATTACCTGTACCTTGGCTTTATTGTAACCCCTTGCGTGAAATAAATTATTATTATTATTATTTACCGTCTTTTAAAATATGCCTCGGCTCTCTCTTTTGATGTAATAAACACATTTCTCTTTAAGTGACAACACCTCTGATTATCTCAAGAAAGCATACATGATTTTGGAAATGCCATTAAAATTATAAAATTTCCAAGTTTCAAACTGTGTTTGAAGAATTGATTTTTCTGTCCAGGTGTTATCGGAGGTACTTTTGATAAACACTCATATCACCGACTATTTTAGGGGTGGCTCAGTCGGTAGCGCGCCAGGCTCGTAATCTGTAGTTCCCAGGTTCGAGTCCCAGCTGGGTCAGCGTTGAGATTTATCTCCGCAAAATTCCCCGCCCTGCCCACGGTCAGTAGGGGACACCGATGGGCTTGGAAAGGACGCCGTCCGTCGGATGGGACGTTAAGCCGTGGCCTAGTGCGTGGGAGAGCCATACCCTGTGCACGTTAAAGAACACGCTGGATGGCCTTGACGGGAGGCTACCATCTGTCTCCCAACAGCTGTTCAGTGGGTCCCCTCCCCCAACCTTCTCTGAGCCTTCGGGCTCCATGTGACTTGGCCATTTAGCCCATGGTGTGCAAAAAAGTGTCGCTCAGAGGTAAAACAACCCAACAACACCGACTATTTTACTGCGTATTTGGCGCCTTTCATATCTGTATGTGGAACAACCAGAAGATACATGACACGAACTGTGGTCAAAATCTCTGAATATAACTGCAACTGAATTTCAATGGCTGAATCTTTAGACTGCCTAGTACTCAGCAGAAACCCAGCGGCAGAAATTGTAGCCTGCTGGGATTAATTCGATTAACAGTGGTCAAATTCAGCCTCTTTAATGTTTAAATCCATTGTTAATCGTCGAACCTAGTTGAGTATTCTGCCAATTGTCAGTCGCCGAACCTTCAACCTGTTGGGTATTCGACCAATAGTCGACACCGAAACCTTCAGCCTATTGGGTTTTCGACGAAAGTGAATAGTAGAATCTTCAGGTTATTGGATGTTCAACCAAAAATAAATACTCAAAGCTTTAACCTATTGGGAGTATGACGGAAAATCAATAGTCAACAGCTGTGTTCAGCCAAAATCCAATAACCGAACCTCCAGACTATTGGGTGTTCGGCCAAACGTCAATAGCAGGACGTTCAGACTGTTGAGTGTTGAATTGTTCAGACAATTTAGAGTTTTGTAGTAATTTATTTATTGCATAGCAGTATGATCTCATTTCAAGCTACACGTGCGTTTATATTTGCATTTAGAATTAAGTGTACGTGATATTTTATTACTACATGTCATAAAGCATCGTAATATTTAATACAGAACTGCATTCCAGTTTTTCTCCCCTCATTGCTACTAATAGGCAATAAGCTCTTACGAGATGTGTGCCACGTTGTCTAATGTTATTAGAGCAAATCTGTTTTCCTAAGGAACATCCTCTGAGCAGTTTCCCTGGAACTAAGCATCATCACTCCCTCCCGATTGTATGTAAGCAGTATTAAGGTGCTTGTCAAGCCTAACTCTGCTTTATGTGTTTACCGCGCTAAAGAAGGGCTCTGAGGGAGGGAAAAAAGAGCTATAAATCTGGAGGCACAGTTGATTATTTGCAATTGCACCAGCAGGCTCTTTTGCCTTATACTAGAGAGGAGGATTTGGTGAAAAAGAATTATTTCTGCTAGAATCCTTTTGTAAAATGAAACAAATATATCACACTCTGATGTACGTCTAGAATTTATGTCCAATTTGTGGTTGAGTGTGCCTTTCACAGAGGCAACGTGATAAAAGCTAAACAGAAATTAAATTCTTCATTTAAAATGTAAGGGAAAAGTTCAGTGAGTTAAAAGCATTTCAGTGAGTATATTTTTCGAAGACTTAGGTTCCCGTTGGAATCTATTACGCTTTTGACTCTCTAGTTTTAATATATGTAGAAATTTAAATACATTTCATCAAAATACAAATGGCATTTATATTGTAGAATACATTGTACAGAAGATTAACTGTTGTTTCAGCGTCTAATTAGGTGTATGTTAATAATTGAAAGTTTAATGATAAAATGAAAAATCTGTATGTGGGCAATGACTTCAAGGTCAGATTATTAGCATCGCAAAAGATCAAAATTTAGGTTATTAATATGAGAACAGTTCCAAATTTTAATATGAATGTAACATTAGTTAAAATCACTAACTTTTAATATGTGAAATACTGAAAGATATAATTATTGGTAAATCACTATGACCCTAATTGGTTATTTGCCAAGTTTATAATGAAGCTGTTGAGAAAAAGGAGGATATTTAGAATATTTGTAAGCAAAATTACATTTAAACATTTTAAGTCCGTTGATATCAAGTAGTTATAAAAAAAAGGAATAATAAGAGTACTTGTTTTCACCAATCACAATCTTACACCATCCAAGTAGTGTAACCTTTATTCAGCATCTATTTATACAAATGCAACTCGCTTAACAATTGTTCAGAATTTCGTTTATCAATTCCATATTTTGAACTTTTTTGGATGATAAGTTTTTAAAATTTCAGTGTGATTTCATTCTTACCAAGGTGACACAGTGATATAGGGTTGGTTCACTGTGACACTGCAATTACCGCGGTCTGGATTCGAGTCCCGGGTGGCTTGAGTTGCTTTACCTCTGAGAGGCACTTTTCTTGCACACAATGGGTCAAATGGCCAGGTCACAGGGACACCCCGAAGGCTCAGAGAAAGTTGGTGGATTGGACCCACTGGACAGCTATTGGGAGACAGATGGTAGCCTCCCGTCTAGACCATACAACGTATTCTTTAACGTGCACAGGGAATAACACTCGCGCAAACGAGACCACGGCTAAGCGTCCTATCTGACGGACGGCGGTCTTCCCAAGCCCATCGCTATTCCCTACTGATAGAGGGAAAGGAAGGGATTTTTGCAGAGATGAATCTCAACCCTGGCCCAATTGGAGCTCGAACCTGGGAACCTCAGATTACGAGCTGGCGGGCTACAGAGTGAGTCCTCCCATCCTCTTGGGATGGCATGGTTGTGTGTTTATTTTGTGTGAGAAACCAGAACAAGCCCAACAATACTTCTATGTTATCTCCATCTTTTGAGTAGGGGGTACTTTACTCCTTTTTTTTTTTAATTTGCAGTAACTGTATCTTCTGAAATGATTTTGGTTTGATCCCAAAGACAATACCTTTAGTCATGCAGACAAATGGATTAAATTGCGAAAGAATGTCGATGTTGTTGCTGATAAACATGAATTTGATCAACAAATGTACAATCGCACCAGTGTGCTAAAGTACACCATACTTTTTAATTTATTTCTTTAGAGTTATTGTTAGAGAATGCTGGAATTTTCTTAAATGACAATTTTTGATGAACTTTCTTTATTTAGTTTAGGAATTTTGCAGGTGAAAATATTTTGTGTGAGTATTGCATTTTTGGACTTGGAATAAATAAAATAAAAAAATAAACACCCCCTCAAGCAGCTGCTTGCCACAGAGGTCTGACAGGAGCCTGTCAGTTTATATGCCAGAGTAGAAGGTCTGAGAGGATGGCAGGACCTCAGCAGAAAAACGACACATATATCCATGCCTTACCCGGGGCTCGAACCCAGGTCCCTTAGATCAGTAGCCAACGTATCATAATAAACGTTTTTGTAACTGTGTCAGGGACTCTGTCTATGGGGATAATATATTTTTGAACCCCGGGTTCCGAGCATTTAACTGAAAGGTGCCTATCATGTTGAAATACACATAAATCAGGAAATTGGCGAGTTGGGTTGTCGAGTATCACTTTACCAGAATGTAAAGGTGTACAACACATTCATTATCTACAAGATTATACGGATATATTTGCAATATATCGACCCTCCACTGGGGCCTCGCACTAACTAATGCGTACGTAGGTAAGGCCACGATTGGAAACGTTTTTCTGTCGCCAAATTTGCGGCGATAAAGCCTGAATCTCGGTCCTCTTGATGCTAATGCTCAACGACGAAGACCTCAAAGTCTTGGTTCTTAACTTTTGATTGGATTGGATTGTTTTACCTCTGAGCGGCACTTTTTTGCACACCATGGGCTAAATGGCCAGGCCACTAGGACCCCGAAGGCTCAGAGAAGGTTGGGGGAGGGGACCCACTGGAACAGCTGTTGGGAGACAGATGGTAGCCTCCCGTCAAGGCCATCCAGCGTGTTCTTTAACGTGCACAGAGTATGGCTCTCCCGCACACGGAGCCACGTCTTAACGTCCCATCCGACGGACGGCGGCCTTTTCAAGCCCATCGGTGTCCCCTACTGACCGTGGGAAGGGCGGGAAAATTTTGCGGAGATAAATCTCAACGTTGACCCAGCTTGGACTCGAACCTGGGAACTACAGATTACGAGCCTGGCGCGCTACCGACTGAGCCACCCCCGCCCCCTTAACGTTTGAAGTCGGTGCTTTGTCTACACAGCATCCAATAGTACTGGTGACTGTCAGTACCAGCTACCTGTCAATGGAGCAGATTGATGACCCCTGTGGACCCTCCCGTATCGAGCAGAAAAACACGTCGATTTTCTTGGCGCTGGAAAGGCTAACAGTCATTGTAAGGAAATCTTTGATGTTGACAAACTTGCTGAATTTTAAATTTATCGCAATTAATTTTTATTATTTTCAGTGAATATATATTACGATATACTTTGGCGACACAAAGTTATATAGCTTCTTCGTATAGAAATGAACAGAATGTTTACATGCAGATTAATTTTATTCATTTATTTCTTTTTTTCTCCTTCATTTTATGTCATGATATTGATGTAATCAAGATCATATCTGTCAAAACTATATACATTCTCGTTGGTAAGCTTCACCTTAGTGGGATTTTTTGGTAAAATAATGTATAGATGATACTTTGCAAAACAAATGCTTTTTCACTATTAAAGTTGTAGGCAAATTGGAAGATAAGCCTGCATTGGGTAAATACATAATAACAAATACTTTTAGCACTACTGTAGAATATTCCAAAAATTCGGTTCTTCGGAGCAGAGCTACTTCTACATGTGCAGTTGGAGCTTTCGTTTTTCAGTGTCCGGTTCTTCGTCAGTATTTTTCAATTCGTATCCTAGATGCACTGTGCAATATCAGTTTTGCTAGTTAACAAAATCATCCAGATGTGTAGTTTAACATAACTTGCAATTAAATATGTTCGGTCAAAGAGGAATTCTCTTTTAAAATAATGGGAAATAAAAGAAGAGGTAAATTAAAACAAAAAAAAAAGAAGTTTAGCAAAATTTGCACAGATTTTTTGCAGTGTTCATTCAAGATATTCTTTTAATTTTAATTTTAATCTAATGAAATTTTCTACTTTTATATTTGCATTTGGAATTAAGTTAAGTGTATATGGTATTTTATAATATTTTTTAGTTTCCGCAACTGTTTTTAGATTTAGCAAGTCGATAATAATATTTAGTGTGCAGCTCGGAGTTTTTTCATGTTGTATCGGTTTTTAAAATAAGCTATTAAAAGACACTAGAGTCACATTGCAAATAAGTGTTTCTATTCAGTAATATATTCGAGTAATGTTATCTGTATGTTACAGTTAACTAATTCTGCTTTAGTTGGGCCAAAATCATTTTGGCCAAACCAAGATCGGAATTGGCTGATGAGAATCAGTGATGATAATTTGGTCTAATTTGTGGTTAAGTGTGCCTTTCATAGAGGCAACGTTATAAAAGCTAAATAGAAATTAAATATTAAATTTTAAAAATAAGATAAAGGTTTAGTGAGTTAAAAGAAGAGAGAACTTAGAAACTTAGAGAGTAAAGTTTCGAAATCTTAATGAGAATCGTTTCCCCTTTCAGAATGCTACTGAACGAAATGGAGGCGAAAAATGTTAAATATATATCATATTATTTTACGATTATATTGCACATGTTCTCAAGAAATATTTTACAAACCACTGAAACAGAGAGAATATTTTATATGGGAATGATGATCAATACTTTTCTACTCCTACTTATTTTCTTTCCACTTCTTCCCCCCTCTTTCATTTCTTTCATTTCTCATCTAATTTCAATTATTAGTGACTGAATGTTTCATTCTCCTTTTGCTAAAAATCGGCAAACGTTTTAGTGAAGTCAAAAGATTAAACAATTAATTTTAATGGGAAATAATGACTGAAATAATATATTGTACCAGTAACCATCACGAGTTCATAATGGACGTTGGGTTGTGTTACCTCTGAGCGGCACTTTTTTGCACACCATGGGCTAAATGGCCAGGTCACATGGACCCCGAAGGCTCAGAGAAGGTTGGGAGAGGGGACCCACTGGAACAGCTGTTGGGAGACAGATGGTAGCCTCCCGTCAAGGTCATCTAGCGTGTTCTTTAACGTGCACAGGGTATGGCTCTCCCAAACACGAGGCCACGGCTTAACGTCCCATCCGACGGACGGCGGTCTTTCCAAGCCTATCGGTGTCCCCTACTGACCGTGGGCAGGGCGGGGAATTTTGCGGAGATAAATCTCAACGCTGACCCAGCTGGGACTTGAACCTGGGAACTACAGATTATGAGCCTGACGCGCTACCGACTGAGCCACCCCCGCCTCATCATAATGGACGATATATGCATATATATATATATAATCAAATGAGGTAAATTAGATATCCACAGCTAGGAACACCTAAACTTCTCGTGGAAAATTACACTATATTTAGTAACTTAAAATTCTTCGTAGAATTAAGTGAATATAAAAACTATTCTTCGAGAACGAGTAAAACCCAGAAGACATTAGAATGAAAGGATTTGATAATGAAAGGTTTTTAGCGTGCTCTATATTTATTAAGTGATAATATATATACGCACAGAAATGGAGAAAGAAGAGTGAAAATAACGAACAGCAAAACAACACTTGAGGCCAGGTAAAAGTTTATCTTGGGGATAAAACACCATAAATGCCATGGAATTTGTCTACGGAATTCGTGCTTAATTTTCACTTCGTCTTTATATTAAAGAACCTGGCCGTTCCTCTGTAATGCGCAGTTTTCTTCCTTTTCCTTCATCTCGTCTTGATTTGAGTTTGTAAGTGCCACAAGACGCTGTCTGCTAAAGGTAAAAAAAAACACACACACACACAATGAATGCATGGGGGTAAAAAAAAAACACAAACACACAGACTCGCGTTAAAGATGCGCAAGAGGAAAGCATAACTGATCTTTCTTAGCAGCGCCAACAACATATTATTAGCTCGGGAGAGAGACAAAACGAAAAGAAAAAAGCCCTCACTGGAGACTTTTTGGGTTGGTATATTCTGCGTCTTTCAGACAGCGAAAAGAGTTGATTCAGTGCCTTATTAATTTATACGTTGCCTCGAATATACAACCGGAAAGTTGCCTAGTAAAATGGAGGAAGGAAGAAAAACTATATAGTAAAGAAGTAAAAAAAAAACTAGTGGAAGGAGAAAGTTTAGAGAAGCTCTGGGGGCAAGCAGTGCGTAACGCCTCTTCAGATTGCAAACCCTTTGGGGAGATTTTTTTCTACTTAGTTTCTTTTTTTCCTATTTTTTTTTCTACCGCTGTTTCTGCATTCTTCTTCTCCTCTGTTTCCCGCTTTGCTGCTCTCCATCGGGTCTAACGACTCACCTAAGGCACAGATTACTGTTTTATGACTGAATTGCAGAGAAAGTCACGGTCCCCTGTAATTCTGTTTTCACGGCAGACTTCTATTACTACTATCTTTCATTAGGGCAAAGTGATCTACTCGCTTTAAATATTTATGAGAGGCGTCTCGAAGATGAATTGTTATGGGTCTCTGCGGAAGAATGACTAACAGACGTGTTGTAACCGAAACCTCTTCCCGGCACGAGGAGGGCGAGAAAAAACACACACACACACACCGAGGAGCAAATGGAGGAAAAGGGGAAGAAAGAGGTAAAAAAAAGAACGTTAGAGAGAAACAAAAATGGGTAACTTGATAAGGAATTGGAAAAATAAACTAGGATGAATTGTTTTATAGCAGTCATGTGCAATTAAGTTTTTGTTATTTTATTAAATATATCTCTCCCTATACATATCTGTGTAGAGAAAGGTTAGAATTCAGCGAGGAAGCATGTCGGGTTGCACTTGGGAGTTGGATCAAAATCGTATTATTGGCGTTTAAAGTAGATGCTAAACTTTTAATTCAGAGCAAAACTATTTTAGTTGTTTTCTAGATGTGGTTGTGACATACCGTTGTTTATTTGAATGTCATCTGCACTTGTTTCCCACATTTGCTGTCAAAACTCCGACTCGAATATTGAGGTTTTTGATTACTGATTATTTAAATCCTAACTTCAATATTCGAGCAGCATTTTCTACAGTAAATTTGGGAAACAACTGCAGAGGACATACGGGTATAAAGCGGTATGTTATATCACAACCATATTTTGAATTCTTATGTCAGTCACACTTATAAGGCAGGGGTGGTTCAGTTGCGTACCGTAATGGAGCCGGATGGGTTTGAAAGGCAGCCATCCATCGTATGGGATGTAAAGCGTGATCTCACGAGCTGGAGAGGCATACTCTGTGCACGTTAAAGAACATATTGTATATACCTTGACTGGAGGACACCATCTGTCTCCTAACACTTATCCAGTGGGTCATCTTTCCCCAACCTTTTATGAACCCTCGGGGTTTTTGTGACATGACCATTTAGCACATTGTGTGAAAAATAGTGACGCTCAGAGGTAAAATAACACAACCCAAAGCTGCATTTGTTACTTACGGATTAGGATTTAAGGAATTGGTAATCAAATAATATTATCGCTGATGTTTACTGGAATTATTCATTTATGTGGATTGTAGGCACATATATGCAAAAAAAGTCTTAATAAGGTTATTTTTTGGGGAGAGATCTCTTAAAATCGGCCTTTTACGATTTATAATGTTCAAGTATAGACAAAGATCGCTACATTTGCTATCATAGGGCACTGTTACGCGAATTTCGCAATGTACAGCAAAGCAACACAGTACTACAGCAAAGTCTTATAGTCGGAATCTGATACGATTCCAGAGGAAAAGTTACATGACTGACTTCAAAATCCTTTTGGGAAAAGAATTCGATTACATAACTTATTTTGATTCAGCTAGTGCTCGAATCTCCATTTCGTTCTCAAATTTCTCCAAATCGTAGGATGTGGATTGCACATCGCAGGGAGAGATAGAAGAATAAATACGATATTCAACTCAACACTTGCTTACGGAATTTAAGTTGAATTGTACATTTGTTGAATACCGAAAATAAGAAAAAAAATAGGCGCATAAAAAATTTAATGCTTTTTTTTTGTTAAAAAAAAAACGGAAGAGATGTAATGAATTACTATTAGAGAGTATAATTATTGCTTCTTTATTTACCAGCTATAGCTCACAAAAAATATTTTCGATCGTCCCCGACAGATTTCTTCATTCTCAGAACTTGAAATAACCTCTTAAGAAGTTACAGAAATTAAGGCATTTGCAGCATGTAGGGCAGCTCAGAAACCGATTGCTCTGCAAACTGATCATAGATCCTCTACAGTAGCAAAGGCATTCGCATTTCTAAGTAGGGACTTTAATTTTGTACGAAACACCAGGTTGGGTTGTTTTAACTCTGAGCGGCACTTTTTTGCACACCATGGGCTAAATGGCCAGGTCACATGGACCCCGAAGGCTCAGAGAAGGTTGGGGGGGGGGACCCACTGGAACAGCTGTTGGGAGACAGATGGTAGCCTCCCGTCAAGGCGTGTCTTTAACGTGCACAGGGTATGGCTCTCTCGCACACGGGGCCACGACTTAACGTCCCATCCGAAGGACGGCGGCCTTTCCAAGCCCATCGGTGTCCCCTACTGACCGTGGGTAGGGCGGGGGAATTTTGCGGAGATAAATCTCAACGCTGACCCAGCTGGGACATATACGGGTCATTGCCTATCGTACCACGAGAGGAAAAAACTCTCAATATTGGCAGAGTGAGAATTAAAAATTACGAGCCTGGCCCTCTATCGACTGAGCCAACTTTCCCACTAATTTCATTACGGGAATTTTTTCAATTCTTATATTAAAATAAAAACAAAAATAATTAATTATCTGTCAATAAGCTTTTTTTTTCCACCTCAGCTTTGATATAGGAACTAGTGTGTCAATATTATGCGACACAAAAGATCTGTTAGGAAGGAGAGACCTCAGAAAAAACAGAAATATACTTGCCTTATACGGAGATAGGATGCAAGATCCCCAGTCAGGCATGCTAATCTCTCCGGCACCACAATGATAATATCAAGATTATGCAAACGCAAAGCTAACTATAAATTTTTTCAGTACTGTCGGTTGGTTTGGGTTGTTTTACCTTTGAGCGGCAATTTTTTTGCACACCATGGGCTAAATGGCCAGGTCGCAAAGACCCCGAAGGCTCAGAGAAGGTTTCGTGAGATACCCACTGGAACAGCTGTTGGGAGACAGATGGTAGCCTCCCGTTAAGGCCATCCAACGTGTTCTTTAACGTGCTCGGGGTATGGCTCTCTCGTACACGTGGCCACGGCCTAATGTCCTATCAGACGGACGGCGGCCTTTCCAAATCCGTCGGTGTCCCCTACTGACCGTGGTCAAGGCGGGGAGTTTTGCAGAAATAAATCTCAACGCTGACCCAGCTGAGACTACAATGAATTGTTATTTATTTAGAGTATCACTCAAGGTAAAGACAATAAATACATCCTGGAGTCTGCATTAATATCTCTTGTGTACAGTCGCTCAAAAAAGTATCCGAACACTACGGTTGATTATAGAATTCATAAAAAATATCTGGCAACGATTTTTTTAGAAATTAGTGATCTGGCAACCTTCGTGTCACGTGACACGAAGGTTGCCAGATCACTAATTTCTAAAAAAATCGTTGCCAGATATTTTTTATGAATTCTATAATCAACCGTAGTGTTCGGATACTTTTTTGAGCGACTGTACTCTAATCGACCTAATTCGTTTAAATATAAGAGTAACGTTTTATCAAAATTATTTCAAACATGCTATAAAATAAATAGTTTTGTGGAAAAAAAATGAGTTTTGCAGATGCACTGGACTCGAACCCACGCTTCTCTAGCGGTTCGGGCAAGATCTAGATTAAATGATCCCGTTTCTGACTCATGTTAAGGATTAATCGTAAATTAAAACGCTGTACGCTATTTAAAAAAATTCAATGTTTGGCTACCAAGAATTCTATTTTGATTATGTCAGTGTTTTATTAATCAGTTAGTTTTCTGTTGTTTGTTAATTAGCCTGTATCATTCTACGATTTCTGACAACAACCAATGAAGTTTCTAATTGCGTTTTTGCATCGTATTGAAAAAAAAAAACAAAAAAAAATATGTTTTAGCATCTATTAGGAAATAAAAAAGTAGGAAAAAGAAAATAACCATTCAAATTTTGCAATCTCTAGATTTCAGATTTCCATCATTGGAGTTTTTCTTTAATACTCAACGTTTATAAAGAATGACAAATTGTAAGACCTAAAACAGATTTGTAAGTTACTACCAGCACTTTAAAAATATTTTGTTTTCAAAAAATGTTGTAGCAATGGAATAAAAAATGTAGAGCCATGGGAATGCCAGCAGGAAGCACAAATAGGTACCCTTTAATATTTGCTGATGGTCAGGTAGTTCTTGCTTAGGAAGGAGAAGATCTCAAATATATGTGATAAGAAAATCAAAAGAACAGAAAGAGATTTTGAAAATTTATCGAAAAAAACCGAATATATTGGAACAAGGGAAAACAAGTATTTGGAGACAGAAGGAAGAGCTATTAAAAAATTTCAGATTTTTAAATATCTAGGATCGGTGATAGAATAAGGGGGAAAAATGCAGAAGAGATTAAGAGTGGAGATGGAAAGTCTTGACATGCTCTTAAAATTTTACACTCAGAGGCATTTAATACGAATATATTTCGTAAACGAACAAGAGAAAAATTTTCTTTTTCTGTTCGTGAGAATATACTCACCTCTGAATGCGAAGAATGGATAATAAAAAATGCAGGAAAAGATTAACTCGGTAGAAATGCACTATTGGATAAGATGGTATTTGAGAAGGGCTGTCAAAAACATATTAGATAAAAATTGGAAATGAGGAAATTTGAAAAAATAATGGACGTTAAAGTAACGCTGAAGGAAAGTATGAAAGCTGAAAGGTTAAAATAGTAAGGATGTACAAGAACGAAGGAAGATAAGTGGATGCTAGAAATATGGCAATGGAAATATGAGAGAAGAAAATAGAGATAAAACCTAGGAAATAATGGAGGAAGAAGAATATGGAAGAAAAGGAAGGGAATTAAAATATAGAGAAGATTGTAGATTTAAAATCCATGAACTCAGGCAACACTAATATCGGAAATGTCTGATTGATGATGAAGTATACCGAAAACTGTACATTTTAAGGTATCAAAAGCTCTGTGTACAGTCCTGTACAGGCCCGGAGCTAGAAAAAATCCGGGGAGGGGAAGAGACTGGATTTCCAATACAGTATAACATTTCATCTTCCGGTTTACAGGTCATTAAAAATTTATTTTAAAAATTGCATGGAATATAAATAATTTAAATTGAAGAGATATGTTTCGACGTATTTAATGAATATTAAGGAAGATATCACTCTGAAGTTAACGTCGATTAATTTTAGAGGAAAAAGTGTCTTGAGCCGAGTCGGTTACGAACCATGACCTCCTGACAACATGTCAGGTGCTCTGAACTACTGATATACCGGCCACCAATCAAGATCTCCTCTAATTGATGCTATGAATTTTCCACCAACAATACACAATTATCCGTGTCTCATAAAGGTATTTGTCCCAGCTGCTCTCAGCCTCAAGAAAAAATGACAAGCCTGCTAAGAAGATCATCTTCATAACATGCTTGTCATTGTTTTTTGATCGGGAACTAGTGTGTATAATAATATACTGCTCACAAAAATTAGGGGATATTTCAAAATGAATATGAAGCGAAGAAATATCCCCTAATTTTTGTGAGCAGTATATTTCCGATGGCCCCGACAGATTTCTTCATTTTTAGAAGTTGAAATAACCTCTTAATACTAATTATTTTGGGAAATAACTTCCAGTGAACAGGTTGGAGCACTTTCCTGCATTGCACCTATTCGTGCAGTGGAACTGAATCATAGCGGAATTCTCACAGATGTGTTTTTATATTATAAGATTCTTTTAACTATGCAAGATGTGAAGAGTTTAGCTGAGAAACGTTGACCTAATGGTCAAGTTTAGTATACTCTTGGGATAAATTAGGATGATAATGCATATTTAGTGTCGGTTAAATAGCCGAATTCGGTGCTTCGTAATTAAATGATAAGTCCTTTATGGGGAAATGTGTCCTACATGTAAGTTAAATGTAAGCAAATAAAATAAATCTTGATTTTTTAGGTTGCTTTCAAAGCAAAAAAAAATTGTTTTCACTTCGCCTATGCTATCTATCCATACACATTGAAACTTTTTGTTTCAAAAGACAAATGAAAATTTCTTTTTGGGTTGGATAGGTAGTAATATGATGCTACATTTCTTATTTTCAGCATTTTCTAATGGTATAAATTTGCCCAGTTACAGGGGACCTAAATTTGGGAAAAATATCAAAATGTTAAAAGAATATTGTAAACATTATAGTTATGCGATGCATTCGACATTTTGTTGGTATAGTTTTTTGGTCAAGGTATTTGCATTAACAGCAGTACTTACCGTCCTACATCCAAATGGATGGGTTTGGGGAATGGGAAACAAAACAGTTGTGTGTGAAAAAATATTTCTAGGATGGAGAGGAACTACAAGAAACTCATTAATCGCAGTTCCATATATATTCCATTAGTTTTAATATACACCCGTCAGAGACCGTCCAATTTGGGAAATGACAAAAACCAGTTTCTCTTAAGCTCGGCGAAAAAGCTTGAAAAATTATTCCGCTGAAAATTTCGATATTATCGTTTAACATTTGAATTATTATGCAATCTAAATCGATTAAGCATAATGTGGTTTGTTCTGAGAAGTAATTTCAAATCTAAAGGAATTTCTTAGGAAACTTACGAATACACACTTGTTTATTAAAGTATTGCATACACCAGCCAGTAAAGTTTTAATTAACTTTTTAGCTTATAAGTAGCTACTTTGGTACTCAACGTTTAGTTTCCGCAGTGAACGAGTACCGCCGAAAATCAAGATTTGTAGAGGTTCAATTCCGATTTTTTGCTGTGGTATATACAGGAAAGAGAAAGCTATACTTGTATAATTATTCGAAGCTTAGCTTATATATATATAAAGACAATGCTGAGTTGGAACAGACCCTCAGACACAGCATATACACCCTATGAATTAGTATTTAGTTCCTAAGCACTCTTCAAGTTAAGGCTTTTCTTCACTGGTAATTTTGACGTCATCTAGTTAATGTTAGAAAACTCTGAAGCAAAAATAATTTATAAGAAAGGTTTCTTACATCTAAAGAATTAAGATGAATTTAAATTGTAATTGGATGTGAGGGATGTAATCTCGTTTAATCCAGTTTGAGAGATGAAAATTCATTAATTTTACCCTCTCTAAGGTTGGAGTTTAATCAGCAGCTTCGTGTGTAGAGGTCCGTTCAGGTTTAAAAATATGTTGCTAATTTTTTTATAGTGTCTCGCATCTTTTTTCTAACGTTTATGTAGCATTGCCATAGGCGTCGTTGCCCTTTCCCTGTAAAAACTGATCTAAAAATTAATTTATTATGGATAATATAGGTGCGCAAAAAATTGCGCTTTTCCTTTAATAAAATGTATTATTGAATTTTTTATCCTTTCTTTTGGTTTCAGAAGCATATCGTACATATTTCTTATTAATATGACAAAAAAGTTACACGGATTTTCAAAAATAACTTTTTTTCGTTTCGTGTTCTGGAATCCTTAGTTTTTTTGGTACGATGTATTATGCACGATTGTTGTTTTGGAAAATGCGCTCGTTAAACGAATGGCTCGACCAACTGTTTTTATCTTAGAACATTGAACTGATTTTTGTCTGCTCTTCCCCCCCCCCGCAATAGTTTCTACCAACACCATGAGCATTTCTCTTTACAAAATTCTTGGAATCCTTTTGGCCCAGTTATTACTCTATTGTGTATCAAAATACAGCATTAGCTTGTTAAGGAAATACAGTGCACCTTTATTCTGAAGTGTAATTGAAAGAGAAACGTTTTGTTACAGAAATGTTCATGTGCTAATTATGAGGTTGAATGATGCTACATAAGCGTATACAACTCCCTTTTAAACTTAGAAGACTTTGCAATTCAGATTACTACTTAAGCTAGATAACAAGGTTGTTACCAGAACATAATATGTTTTAAGCTTTCCCTTTCAAAACATCGCAGCAAAGAACGAGTACTTGAGGTCTTGCCATCCTTAGAAAAGACAATACTTTCACCTGACTCACTTGGCTGCCAAAGTTCTAGTATCACTTCTCCCTTCACTACATTTCACTTGCCATAATAGTTTCTTAGCACTCGACTAATGCAAGTGGCACTCACACGCGCGCTGAAAACATCCTGACCTATATTTACATCGTTTTCTGTGCTTGGCAAGAAACTGGGTACTCTGAAAATAAGAGAAAAGCCTCTTAAGATCAGGAACATCTCTTGGAAAGGATGGAGGAGGTTTTTTCCTACCGAGAATCAACAAGTTAGTACAGAAAGGGCAAAGAGGAAAAGATACTCGGAATCCTAAAAGAAACAATAGCAAAAATAACACGGAAAAAAAAGAAAAGATAGAGAAGGGAAAGACCATAAGAAGTGGCATGCTCGATAAAGTCAAGAGTCCTAAACTCTAATGTTGAAGGATCTGGTGTGATCACAAATTCTATTAGCAGCGATCTTGTTTCCTAATTATCTGACTCCGGTTTACTAGATTATTCGACATAATTAACTTGGTCCGTTAGTCTTGGCCGCATCTTTGTTAGCTCCTATGGCTCCCTCAGTCTGAGCTTCCTGAACTGAAGAGCAGCACTTCGCTAAACCCAATGCCTACAGGCTACAACTTTCGTTCTTCTCCCTTTCTCCCTCTCCACCACCCCTCCCCAAGAAACCCTCTTCCTTTCTCTTCGCTCTTTCTGCCTTTCCCTTTCTGACCCGAGGTGCAATTTAATCGCGCCCGTTCTGTTCTAGAGGCTTGGGCCCAAATTACGTCAGCGACCGCGACCGGAAATGTTGATTCTGGCTACGCTGACTTCCGTAATCTAATAAATTCGATCTTTTTAACGGTCAGCCTCTCTTAATTCCGGCCCTCTATAGATCCCGTTTTGCTCCCGCTCTTCTTCTTATGCTGCTGGTGGTGGTGATCTACCGAGCGAGTAGGAACAGTGGCAGCAGACACAGTAGCAGCAGTCGGCTCTTAGGTAGCAGAGACTGTTGTTGTTTTGTAAGTTGAGATCACTTGGCTTCCTCTTCGTCGTTCAAGTAGAGAGCTGCCGCTTGCAAAGGGCAATAAATGGAGAGAGACTAGCTCGAAGTAGAACAAATAAAGAGAGAGCAAGGAGTTCAAAGTAAAGAGATAAGTTACTTGGACAAAGATTAAAAACGCTGTTTGCATGCAAAGTGGTAGAAATTTTAATATACAAATGTTGCTTATCGTATTATCGTAATATATGAACCATTAATTTTCGAAGATTTTCATTCCTTTACCAGAATAAGTTATAAATTGGAGTTCCAAATATCAGTAAACGATTAATTGAAAATTCGAATACTAAAATATATGTTGAAAATCCATGTACCAGTAAAATTATTATTTGAAAATCCAAGTACAGATAAAATCATTATTTGAAATTCCAAATGCGAATAAATTATTACTTTAAAATCATAATGTTATGTGTTACTAAATTATTTATCATTGAAATTACCAAATAAGTTATTAAAACTCAAAGTAGTTTCTCAAGTAAGTTTCTTCACTGGAACTGGGGACCCCAGCCCGAACCATGAAAAACAGCCCCAGAGCATAATGCTTCCTCCACCAAACTTCGCAGTTGGCACAACACAGTCAGGCATGTAGCGTTCATCTGGCATCGTCCACACCCAGCCTCGTTCGTCGGACTGCCATACAGTGAAGATGATTCATCACTTCAGAGAACGCGGCTCCACTGCTCAAGAATCCACTGACTACCGACGCCACTCCAACCGATGCTTGGCGTTGATCTTGTTGATGTTAGGCTTGTGTGCAGCTCGCGACGACCTGTTCTGGTGCTGGCGTTGCTTCCAGAGGCATTTTGGAATTCGATGGTGAATGTTGCAACCGAGGATAGGCGATTTTGTTGCACTACCCGCTTCAGCATTCGGCAGTCCCACTCTGTCATTTTACATGGCCTACCGGATCGCGATTGCGCTGTTATTGCTCCTAGACGTTTCCACTTCACAATAACATTAGTTACAGTTGATCGGGGCAGCTACAGCAGGGCTGAAGTGGCTTCTTCTAAGATGGCATCCTATGATTGTGACACTTTGAAAGTCACTGAGCTCTGCCGCATGGGCCATTCTCCTGTTCATGCGTGTCTATGAGGTTTGCCAGGCCACGTGCGTCCTTTTGTACCTGATTGGGTCACGGCTGTGGTGTACATGGGCGATTCCACTATTCTGAAGGTGTGTCCGGATACTTTTGGTCAGCTAGTGTATATCTCGAAAGTACATGTATTGTTAAAATTTATATTTAAAAAACCAACTATAGATAAAATAATTATTCACACTTCATTATATTCCAAATAGCAATAAATTATTACTTTAAAATCACAGACTTAATAAATTATTAATAATTGAAAATCAAATAGCAACCTAATATTAAATTAAATTGCAAGTACCAATCGAGAAACGTCAAGTAACCAATAAATTATTATTTCAGAATGCAAACACCAATCAATTATTAATAAAAAATCTTCCAGAAACATATGTTAAAAAAAAAGTGTAGGAAAAAAAATTGTGTTTTGGAAATTCAAGTAAGAAAGAAACAATTTTATAAAATTCTAAATACCAATAAATAACTACTTGAAAAACAGTGTTACTAAATTATTAATAATTGAAATCACCAATAAATTATTATTTTAAACTCAAAGTAGCAATATATAGTTGTATGAAGTTTCAACTACCAGTGGGGTTGCAGTTGACTGAGCCAGTAGATGGCGCCAGGTGCGTAATCTGCAGTTCCAGATTCGAGTCCCATCTTTACCAGCGTTGAGATTTATTATATTTCACTAAACCCTCACCTAGCTATCGGTTAAATAGGAGTAACTGGTGGGCTTGGAAAGGCCTATGTCCATCAAATTGAACGTTTAAGTCGTGGGCCCGTGCTTAGCAGAGCCATAGCCTTAGCACGTTAAAGAATACGCTGGATGGACTTCAACTAACAAATGTCTACTGTAGTGGTTCTCAACCTTTTTTGTTTCACGTACTCCCTGGAAATGTGTATGTAACTGTCGTACCCCTTGTATAGATAGATAAAACTATAGTTATAGTATAACAATGGGAATAAAATAAAACATATATATCAGTGGTTCTCAACCTTTTATGCTTCACGTACCCCCTGGAAATGTGTATGTAACTGGCGTACCCCTTGTATAGATAGATAAAACTATAGTTATAGTATAACAATGGGAATAAAATAAAACATATATATCAGTGGTTCTCAACCTTTTATGCTTCACGTACCCCCTGGAAATGTATATGTAACTGGCGTACCCCTTGTATAGATAGATAAAACTATAGTTATAGTATAACAATGGTAATAAAATAAAACATATATATCAGTGTTTCTCAACCTTTTATGCTTAACGTACCCCCTGGAAATGTATATGTAACTGGCGTACCCCTTGTATAGATAGATAAAACTATAGTTATAGTATAACAATGGGAATAAAATAAAACATATATATTAGTGGTTCTTAACCTTTTATGCTTCACGTACCCCCTGGAAATGTGTATGTAACTGGCGTACCCCTTGTATAGATAGATAAAACTATAGTTATAGTATAACAATGGGAATAAAATAAAACATATATATCAGTGGTTCTTAACCTTTTATGCTTCACGTACCCTCTGTAAATGTGTATGTAACTGGCGTACCCCTTGTACAGATAGATAAAACTATGGTTATAGTAAAACAATGGGAATAAAATAATACATATATATCAGTGGTTCTCAAACTTTTATGCTTCACGTACCCCCTGGAAATGTGTATGTAACTGGCGTACCCATTTATATATAGATAAAACTATAGTTATAGTATAATAATGGGAATAAAATAAAACTTATATATCAGTGGTTCTCAACATTTTATGCTTTACGTACCCTCTGGAAATGTGTATGTAACTGGCGTACCCCTTGTATAGATAGATAAAACTATAGTTATAGTATAACAATGGGAATAAAATAAAACACACATATATATATATACACACATTAAATTTTGAATTCATAAATTGCATATATCGATAGACAAAAAATTACAGTTTTGCACAGCAGTGTTGCATCTTAGCGACTTTGTTACTAGATATAGCGACTGATGAGCTTTCACGGCGTACCCCACGTTGAGAACCCCTGGTCTAGAGGGTCCCCTTTCCTCAACCAATTCTGAGCCTTCAGGGTTCTTATGACCTGGCCATTTATCCCATTGTGTGAAGAAAGTTATCTCATTGTGTGAAGTACCAGGCGCGGAGGTAAAACAACCCATCCATGAACCAGTCGATTTTCGACTGAAAACCGAGCACCAATAAATTATTACAAAATATAAACAGTTATAAATTATTAATTACAAACCATGTATGAATAAGTTAATTGAAAATATGAGTACCAATAATAGCTCATTATTTGAAAATAAAAAAAATAGAGAAAATACAAGCACCTATAAATTATTGTTTGAAAATCCAAGTCCCAATAAATTCAAAACAATCAAAAATCCAATCATTGATTGAGAAGCTGAGTTCCCATAAATTATTCGTTGAAAATTTAAAATACTAATTATAAGTGCTAAAAGATTATTAAAATATTAAATACATATTTTAATACACTTCGAAAAAATATATGTTTAAAGCAGAAGGTGACACTGATTCGTCAGATTCAAACTCAACATACCGAAAAGCAGTTTTTGTTTTTCTTTTTGGGTACTTATTCTAGCGCTAAAAATTTGCTACTCTAGTTTCAAAACATCTGATGTATGTTATGCAACGGTTTAATGTTATAGTTCTGCGAAAAGTGTTAACCTACTCAACATAGCATTATATTTCATTTTCTAAATTTATTTTAAGTTTACATATAATGATGAACTCTGCAGGCAGGATTAAATTAAGTTAACCTCTGATATATGGGCATGATTAATGCACATTAATGAAACTATATAGTACCGTATTGAGAATATATGTATATACTATATATACTGCTCACAAAAATTAGGGGTTGGGTTGGGTTGTTTCACCTCTGAGCGGCACTTTTTTGCACACAATGGGCTAAATAGCCAGGTCACATGGACCCCGAAGGCTCAGAGAAGGTTGGGGGAGGGAACCCACTGGAACAGCTGTTGGGAGACAGATGGTAGCCTCCCGTCAAGGCCATCCAGCGTGTTATTTAACGTGCACAGGGTATGGCTCTCCCGGACACGGGGCCACGGCTTAACGTCCCATCCGACGGACGGCGGCCTTTCCAAGCCCATCGGTGTCCCCTACTGACCGTGGGCAGGGTGGGGAATTTTGCGTAGAAAAATCTCAACGCTGACCCAGCTGAGACTCGAACCTGGGAACTACAGATTACGAGCCTGGCGCGCTACCGACTGAGCAGCACCCAAAAATTAGGGGATATTTCAAAATAAATATGAAGCGATAAAAATATCCCCTAATTTTTGTGAACAGTATATATACTATATACATACTATATATATCGGTAAATACATGTTTATATACTTATATACATATATTGTAGAATGAAAGTAGCATTTGCTTTGTTACTGATTAGGTGTATACTGATTATATTAATGATAAGAATAAAGGCTAATCTAGCTCTTACAAATTCCACACTATTTAAATTTAGAAAAATAAACTCACCAAATTGTTTTTCTGCAATAACATATAAACACTAGAGCATATAATATTCAGTTGTAACAAAAAAGAAGAAGAGAGAAAAATTTACTTTAATAAATTGCAAAAATATAATGTAAACAAATTTAATTTTAAAAACGTATTAGAACCAGCATAAAAAAAATTAAAACAAACTTTTATATATTATTAATTAATTATCTCAAAAACATCAGTCTCTTAGATAAACTATAAAAAAAGATGAATGAATAATAATAAAAAAATAAAATAAATAAAATAAAAAAAATGAATGAATAATAAAAGAAAAAAACTAATAAAAAAAATGCTCCTACCATAGTTTATTCTTTTACCCACAGTACGAAAATTCAATTTTAAAGTTTAGTGAAGAAAAAGTTTTTTGAAGCCTTTTCAAAAACCTTGTCGCACCTTTGAGGGCTTCGAACGCTACTTTGAAAATCTATATTTTAAAATAAGCATTTCATGCGAAAATGAAACTGATGACAAAAATCTGAATTAAATCTATCAAAATTTCGATATTCAACAATATTCGTTATTTAAAGAATTAGCGGATATTTGAATATTTAAAAGTAACAATTCAATTTACAAGAATTTATCTTAGAAATTAAATGAAAATTTAATACGACTGAGAATGATTCTATAAAGTAAGCATATATATATTATAAGTTTGCCTAAACCATTCTTTTAATATTTATTAATTTATTATGTTGCTGCTGTTAAATATTCCTGCTTTTGCAACTTTTCGAGTATCGATCGAAAGTGTTAAAAAACGAGATATAGATACATCGAGACCTTTAATTTATCCTCTTTGACATTTTTCCATCAGAAACTTACTTTAGAAATTATAGTGCTTCGCAGTTAGTTTTCCATTGCCGTAACCTGGAAATTGAAATTCTCTAAAATTTTCCACAGGGCGGATGGTATGTAAAGCCGTGGCCCCATTTGTGGGAGAGCCCAGCCCTGTGCACGTTAAAGACCACGCTGGATAGCCTCGATGGGAGGCTACCATCTGCCTCCCAACAGCTCTCCAATGGGTTCCCTCCCCCCCAACCTTCACTGAACCCTCAGAGCCTTGTGACCTGCCCATTTAGCCTTTTGTGCGTTAAAAAGTACCGCTCAGAGGTAAAGCAACCCAACCGCTGATAATATAGGTAGGTTGGTTGGTTGTTTTACCTCTGAGCGGCACTTTTTTGCACACCATGGGCTAAATGGCCAGGTCACATGAACCCCGAAGGCTAAGAGAAGGTTGGGGGAGGGGACCCACTGGAACAGCTGTTGGGAGACAGATGGTAGCCTCTCGTCAAGGCCATCCAGCGTGTTCTTTAACGTGCACAGGATATGGCTCTCCCACACACAGGGCCACGGCTTAACGTCCCATCCGACGGACGGCGACCTTTCCAAGCCCATCGGTGTCCCCTACTGACCGTGGGCAGGGCGGGGAATTTTGCGGAGATAAATCTCAACGCTGACCCAGCTGGGACTCGAACCTGGGAACTACAGATTACGAGCCTGGCGCGCTACCGACTGAGCCATCCCCGCCCCAATATAGGTAGGACTCTGTTTAACCTAAGAACAGCAGATGTTAGATTCCATAAATTTACAGCAGACAAAACAAAGGGCAAGAAAAGAGCCATTTCAGTCAACAAGTGAAGTTCTGCACTGGCACGAGACTTTATGTCAAAAAGTAATGCGCAACAAGTCGAGCAGAAAGACGTGACCATATTGTGCAACTGGTGATATTGACGAACCCGCGCTCCGGATACGGAAATAGGTCAGATGCATTAATGAGGATCCAAAGGATAAGCTCAAGAGATCCGAATCCTTAGTGGGATATATGAAACAAATATAAAGCAAAGGAAATTAAGAAAACAGATAGCCAGCAATCATTAAGGAAAGCCTATAATGTCTTCTCGCTGTCTGCTTGAAGAGACATTTCTTCTTAAGAGTTGCTAAGGAGGAGTCATTAGTATGACAAGGAAACTTCACAGACAAGAAGTCTGCAAGAAAAACCTCGGAACTGATAGCAACTAAAAAAGTAAAGAATCAAAAGGAAATTTTGCTTATTGTATTCATCGACTAACAATACATGGAAACTAATAATGAAAGAGTAAAATATTATGGAAGAAATACACAAATGTGATGAGATCATTCTTTCATAATAAACTTTCATAAATAATTTCCCAATTATTGTTGCTGTATTCTTTGAGTTGTTTAGGTACTTTAAAAAATCTGGCGAAGTTTTCAGGTCATTTGAAAAGTGTAACAAATATAAAAACTCTTTTTTATACCGTTTTCAAAGCACCAAGATTAAACGGGAAAGAGTGATGGCTCAGTCGGTAGCGCGTCAGGCTCGTAATGTGCAGTTTCCAGGTTCGAGTCCCACCTGGGCTAGCGTTGAGTTTTATCTCCGCAAACAGCCCTGCCCTCGGTCAGTAAGAGACACGGATGGGCTTGGAAAGGCCGCCGTCCGTCGGATGGGATTTGAAGCACATAGATATCTCCAGCACATGGAAATATCCATGCACATGATAGATATGGAGATATTCATGCACTCTCCAGCACATGGAGATATCCATGTGCTGAAGAGCCATATCCTGTGCACGTTAAACAACACGCTGGATGACCTTGAAAGAATGCTACCATCTGTCCCTTAAAAGCTGTCCAGGGGGAACCGCTTCCCCCAACCCTTTCGGGGTTCTTTAACCTAGCCATTTAGCACAGTGAGTGCAAAAAAAAAAGTGCGCTTAGAAGAAAAACAACCAAAATGAAATAATTAGGTTAAGCTATCAAGGTTCAATCGATTATGCTATTTTGGAAATAAGTAGTATTTAAACAATGTAATAGAGTAGTTACATTTTGCTTTATTTTTATTTTAAGGGATGGTTCCACAGACTTTTATGATACGTTTACAAGGTTCTTTAAGCAACTAAAAGTTTAAATTGTTGATAAAGCCAACAAAACATAACCAGTAATTCGGAATTTCTCCTTGTAACAAGCTGCTATAGATGCCAAAGAAGAAGGTTATTGAGATGGGTTGTTTTACTTCTGAGCGACCTTTTTTGCACACAGTGGGCTTAATGGTCAGGTCAAGAGGATCCCAAGGGCTCACAGAAGTTGTGAGAAGGGGATCCACAGGATAGCTGCTAGGATACAGTGGAATTTACTCTTACTGAATTAAATATTGCTATTTCAGAAACAAATATTCAAAAATATTCAAAATCAGCCAACGGAGTGGATGGTATTAACAACAAATTCTTAAAAGCCCTACCAACTATCTGGAGAACGGAACTTTTAGATGTGTTTAATAACATATGGATATCTCATAATTATCCTCAGTCTTGGACATTATCTAATATTATATTCTTATTAAAACCTACAAAAATTCCTACAGAAATTAAATCATACAGGCCAGTTTCACTTACTTCAAATGTACTTAAAGTCTTCAAAAGAAAGAATCTTAGTTAAAAGAATGCAATGGTTTATAAGAAAAAAAAAACATATTTTATCTGAAAATGTACACGGCTTCCATAAAGGTAGATACACCAAAGACTATATACTGCACCTGACTAGTAATATCTACTCTTCATTTCATACTAAAAAAAGTCACAGCAGCAATATTTATAGATTTAAAATCTGCTTTTGATGCTGTTTGGCATGAAGGATTACTCTACAAACTAAAACAAATTGGTCTTTCTGGAAACATCATTCATTTTTATTAATTTTATTTAACTGAAATATACTATCAAGTAAAGTTAGAAGATACCTATTCTCATAAATATAAATATGCATCTGGAACAGTTCAAGGAGGAATTTTATCGCCTCTTCTATCTAACCTATATCTTTATGATTTACCAGACTCTATACCACAAAATATAAATTATTCTATTTATGCAGATGATATTTCTATTTGGAATTCCGACAAAGACTTTTATAAAATTGAGAAAAAGTTACACACCGCCATTAATAATATTCGTTTATATTGTCTTAAATGGCATTTAAAAATAAATATTGAGAAAACTTATGTGATGCCTTTTGTAAGGCCCAGATCTGCTATTCCTAAATTAGATATTAAAATAAGTAACAATATACTGCCAAATACTGATATTTATAAATTTCTAGGTGTCTATATAGACTCGAAATTAAATTGGAACAAACTAATAGATCATACCTGCATCACAGGTAATAAGTTATTCAACTTTATCCAATGTCTTGCCTCCACAAATTGGGGATCCTCCCCTACTTATCTTATTCAACTTTACTGCAATTTAATTAGACCAAAAATGGAATTTGGGATTGTACTTATTGCCGGCTGAAAATAAATTCAAAAAGCTCAATATAATTCAAAATAAATTCATCATATTCGCTTTGGGCCTGATGAAAAGCTCTCCTAATCTAGCCTTAATTGCTGAAACCTCTATTTCACCTTTCCAGATCAGGGCACCATATTTACTACTTAATATTATTTCAAGACTTCATCTCAAGCACCATGATCATTTTCTAATCAATCTATTTAAAACTGAAAACTTTTTTCACCCTGCAATTAATTTTGTGAAGGAAAAGGCTGCTTTTAATTATATTCGTGATAAAAAAACATAAAGGAGACATCATTAGTAATGAACCCATTTGGATGTATCATTTGACAACCATCTTCAAGGATATTCCTCACATATTCACAAAAAATATACTGATATTTATATTTTGAAAACTTTAAGTGATTCATATATTCACAATTCCTATCAAGATTTCACTGCTATTTATACCGATGGAGCTTTTTCCCTGACTCATATACTGCCACAGCAGCTTTCTGCATACCTAAATTAAACATTTATAAGCATTTAAATTTATAAAAGGATGTACTATTATACAAGCAGAACTCTTTGAAATTTATTCTTTACTTTGGATACAAGAACAGTATATTTTAAATAAATTTGCTATTTTAACTAATTGCAGATCTGCTTTATATTCGATAGAAAAAAATATTTTGGAAAATAAATATCCCAGTTCAGTCTGTGATATATTACATTTACGTAATGATTTATTTAAAAAAGGAAAAATTATTAAAATTCAGTAGCTACCTAGTCACTGTGGAATTGAAGGAAATTTTTTAGCTGACTCATATGCCAAAGATGCAATCAATTTAACTGACACTACTGATATTCCGATATATAATATACAAATTAAAAATTATCTTAGGTCATCAGAAAAAATAGAGCTCAACAATTATTTTAAAGTTCAGAGTTCTGTTAAACACCATTTTAGATATCAACTTGATCAAAATATATGTTCATTGCTAAAAATTAAAATGTCTAGAAATAATGTTTGCAAAATATTAAGATTGAGAACTGGTACTGCAAAGTTAAACAGCTACTTGTACAACATAAAGAAATCAGATAGTGCAAATTGTATTTACTGTAACTGTGAAGAAATTATTTCACATATTTTATTGAACTGTTCACATATGACAAAGAACGTAAAATTTATTATCAGCAATTATCTCAACTAGGAATAAATCAGTTTACATGATACGTTGAATTTTCAAGTAGATGACGTCAGAAATGCAAGCTACAACTTTCTTATTAACTTCCTATCGTAGATCATAGATCGGTTATTGATTTTCAGAGTACCAGGTACATGGGTACCCATAACCTCTTCCATCTGAACATGTGCCTAGTTGGCATCAGCGTAAACACAATTATACTGTATATTTTATAATAAAATAAACCACCAATGGTGGGTCCCGAAAGACAATAAAGATCAACAGTAAAAACAGTAAGGATGCACAAGAGACCTAAAATGGATGACTATCTTTGCTGAAAGCCATCATTTTAGGCCTCTTGTAACTATTCATGATTGTAGTCGAATAAGCAAGAAATAATTCCATGTGGATTACTTTGAACAGCTTCAAAGAAACCACGTGATAAAAGCTTGATATAAGAGTAAATATGGTCGATGCCCAGATCTTTGTGGATTTGTCTGTTCGTTACAAACCAAGGGGCATCGACCGCACATCTCAGGATCTTGTTCTTCAAGACCTGAATCTTGTGTATATTGGTTGCAGTAGTGTTCGCCCAAATAGGGGACGCATAGGAAATGATGGGACGTATGACCATGTCGTAGAGCAAAAGTTTGTGGTCAATAGAAAGGACGGAGTTTCTTCTGAGAAGAGGTCCCAGCTGACATCGGACGGTGTTCACCTTAGTGATGATCCCGTGAATGTGGGGATCCCATTTGAGTTTCTTCTGCAAGGTGACTCCAAGGTATTTGACAGTGTCTTTCCATCTGATGCCTTCATCCATAAAAAGTAAAGTCTGAGGGTTATTGATCCTCTTGCTACTAAAAAGTATGGCATTACTCTTGTCAGCATTGATTTTCATTTTCCAGTTATCGAACCATGAGTCTAACTCATCCAAACAATTCTGGAGTCTTCTAATTGCATACTCAACTCCCAAGGAAGGGGAGAGGAGTGCAATATCATCAATTAACTTCCTGCTCGCGACTTCTCTATTTAACAGGATATAACCGGATTTCCCCTCAACAATGGGAAAACTCGACCAATCAGATTTCAGTTTCTATGGTTACAGGTCTTAAATTCAGTCTTTCTACTGTAACTTTCTGTAACGGAAATTTGTTCCTTCACAGCTTGACTTTGGTAGTGAATACGTGTAATATGTATGCACATATTAAATATATCATTATTACTCAGATCTTTATTTTCAAACTTTAAATTATTATTTATTTATTTTACTATTAAGCATTAAACTATTAAATTAATTAACTATGACACTTCATTGAATAATGACAACTAATATGTTTGATATGTATAATATTTAAATTATTCTCTTGTTTTTCTTTATACATTTTGTATTGTTTTTAACCGAACCTGCTGTAAAAGGATCTGGCCCTAACATCACCATGGTTGTTAGGTGTATAAATAAAGGAAGCCTTCCGTCAAGGTCATCTATCGTCTTCTTTAATGCGCACAGGTTGGGTTTCCCGCACACGAGGTTATAGCTTTTCGTCCCATTCGATGAACGTCGGACTTTCCAAACCCATAGGTGTTCCCTACTCTCCGAGGGCAAGGCGGGGAATTTTGCGGTGATAAATCTCAATGTTGATCCAGCTGGGACTCAAAACTGGAAACTGCAGATTATGAGCTTGGCGCGCTACAGATTGAATCAACCCCCAGCCTCTGAAGAAAAAAATACGCTTTAATTCATGTATCAATGAAATAAAACATAATTTAAATACGTTTTTGATTTTTAATTCGGGGAAAAGTTCTGACCTCTACAGATAATATTATTCCTTAGAGTCTATTAAACTGAATTTTTTACAGCACTAAAACAATTGATTATTATCGATTCATCTCATAATTATATCTCTACAGGTATGGTTCCTAATTTTTCCTCACTCCTCACGTTGAATCTTTTAACTTACCTAGCGATGTCACAGATCTGGTACACAGGCGGTCAGATGGAGAAGACATTGTTCATCATGGTTCAATCCTTTCTCCTCAGAGGACAAGTTGCCTGACATTCTAAACAAACTTTATGAGACGGACCATTCCTCCTCGGGGTGAAGCATGGCTTGTTAAAACTCCAACGACTTAAGAGGCACATTGATTATGTAAAACAGTTAAAGCGCGAGCCCTCCCTTCGTTGCACCAGCTGTGGACAATGAAATGTAGCCGCCAGCATGAAAACTTAACACTGCTTGCTTTCTGTCCTTCAAAACATGGCGTTCAAGTTCTCAGTAAACTAAAGAAGGTGAGCATAACAAAGGAGAACTTTTTTTTTACAACCAGAAGAAGAAAAATCTCTCCACTTCCACTTTCTTTGCAGCATTATGTCCTCAACTCTTTCATTGATTCGTGACATTATTCTCTATCCTGTTAACATTTGGCCTTAGCTGAAAGAGAAGTATGGTCGATGGCGAATAATCATAATAATAAAAGAGTTCTTTTTTTTTTCGGATAAAAGAATAATCTTTGTTGGTTTATCGCTCAACATCGTTAGGATATAAATATTTTATATTTAACTTGCTGCTTTCCTTTTACAGAGAGGTACTGAATTTTTTTTTATCAAGTGACACTGTTTTTGTGAACAGCATTTCTTAAGATAAAAATCTACGAATCCTGAAGGATATAATACCTGAGAATAAGGAAGCACATTGGAAGTTTGTTTTATCTCCAATCAATCAGCTATAATAATATAAACGGCATTATTAGAGGTTGGCGGGAATCACTAAAGAAATATTTCCAGTGTTAAAGCAGCCGAAACAGTGATTAGCCAACGAGCCTTTGCAACCATTCAGCCATTAATAAAGTTAATTTGCTGTTCAACTATTTCTGTGGTTTTGTTCCTGAAGGATGTTTGGTTTCCCCTTTAATTTCACTGAGTTCTCGCAATAGACTGGTTTTTAAAGTAATACTGGTCTGAAAGATGATAACAAAATGTTCTGAACCGAAAGGATTGTTATTCGCACGTAAATAAGACGCCTACGATTGTATAATCTTAGCTAAAAACCCGTAATAACCGAATTTTTAGCTCATTAAATAAAAGAAGAAACACGATCTAATATTTATACTGTAGCTCATCTCTCCCTAATTTCCTGTTAGGATGTGGAATATTAAATCATTATTTGTTATAGATCTCGTAGAATACGTATCATTAGATTTTTTTTAAATTTATCTTTTGATCTATGTTTAAAAAATTGGTATAAGTTTAAAAAATTTGTCTAAATGCAACAGTTTTAAGTCATTGAAGGTTCGTTGGGAATAACTTTTTTTAAATTCATCACCTTAATAATAAATTTTTGAATTTTAATTAATTAGTGTAAATAAGTTGAGAATGATCAACTTCAATGCTCCTTTCCAATCTTTAATTCGATAATTAATCATAAAATATATCAATGCAAAAATATATACTTTTCAATGATTCTGTTTCTAATAATTCCCTTAATGTATACGAGTTAGGAGCAACGTGTTTAATTTTTCTTATTACTTCAGGGTATTTCACATGTAGATTAACAATTTTGGAGGTTGTATACACTTATTAATAAATCGTCGCTATAAAGCAAATGCAAAGAAATGTAGCTAAACACATCAAGTTTTGTCAGATGTATACGAGTTTTCCAAATCGGTGGGCAGACCCAGCGTATCCAATATCGTGTGCACCTCGATCCCCGATTTAATTTTAGATTTTTTCTAATGGCGATTTGTCAAGGATAAAGTGTACAGTCGCTCAAAAAAGTACCCGAACACTATGGTTGATTACAGAATTCAGAAAAAAATATCTGGCAACGATTTTTTTAGAAATTAGTGATCTGGCAACCTTCGTGTCACGTGATTACAGAATTCAGGAAAAATATCTGGAGCGTGTGCAGTTACTGCACACGCTCCAGTTTGCTGTGAACGGTAACTGCACACGCTCAATATTTCCGTGAGTGAGCCCACACGATCCAGGTCTTTGTGAGCTCACACGATCCAATGTGCTGTGAACATTAACCGCAACCGCTCCAGTTTGCTGTGAACGGTAACTGCACACGCTCCATATTCATTGCATTATATATTCATACGCATTATATATATTAAAAAATATCTGAACACTATGGTTGATTACAGAATTCAGAAAAAATATCTGGCAGCGATTTTTTTTTAGAAATTAATTAGTGATCTGGCAACCTTCGTGTCACGTGACACGAAGGTTGCCAGACTGTACTTAACTTCCCAACCTGAAAATGTTGATGATCTATAAGCTAGAATTACAGATGCAGTTGCAGACATCACGACAGACATGTTACGTTGCTTCTGGAAAGAAATCCAGTATAGGAGGGACATTTGTCGTATTACATTTGAAAGTCACATCGAATATTCCGATAAATCTGGCAAGATGTTAGGCTACATTTTGGCACATTTGTTTTGTATCTACCATTTATTAATAAATGTATATATCCTTTCAAAGTTGTAATCCTATTTTTGAAACACCCTGTATTTTAGTATGTTCAGCTGATGTTAAATATTTAACGAAATGGATGCAGGAAGATGGTCACCTGATTCTCACCCCCTATACGCAATTTTAAAAATGCAGCTATATGGAATCTATTACAGGCATAATTTTGAAAATATTTCAATTTAGGTTCCTACTACAAGTCTTGAAATTTCGTTCAGAATTCTGTCAAAATTAAACACGAGAGTTGTTTTAACCTCTGAGCAGCACTTTCTTTTTGTATACAATGGGCTAAATGGCCAGGTCACAAGAACCCCATGGCTCAGAGAAATTAGGGGAAGGGGGCCCACCAGACAGCTGCCACCCGTCAAGGCCATCCAGTGTGTTCTTTAAAGTGCACAGGATACGGCTCTCCATTACAAGGGACCACGGCTTTACGTCCCATCCGACGAACGGCGGCCTTTCCAAGCCCATCGGTGTCCCCATTCCTGTAAGAGGGGATAGGTTGTAGGATTTAAAAAAGTGGGATTCGAACCTGGGAACTGCAGATTACGAGCCTGGCACACTACTGACTGAGTTAAACTCCTTCACGCCATACGAGAACTAGAGTTTCATTTTAAATGAAAGTTATTATCTTTGAAGAATGATCAATCCTTCAACAAATTATTTTGTTCCTTAATTAGTAGGTGGACCATTATTACGTTAGAAAACAGTCTATTGCGAGCACTCAGCAGAATTGATGGGGGAACCAAACATCCCTCAGGAGCAATACCGCAGAAATTGTTGTTCAGCCAATTTTGTTTGTTAATTACCGATTGGTTGCGTTAGTGCATTGGTGAGACATAGTCAAAATATAATTTGTGAGCAGTCCTCTCCCACCCTTTCCCCACTGCTTCTAATTTTGATGACACAAGGTGGATTTAAATCTGTTCTCATAACAGCGCAAAATTTAGCGTAAACACTACGTAAAAGAATAACAGCCACAATCAAAGCGCCAAGCAGTGAAGTAATAAATGAGTTAGTTAAGCTTTGTTGATGAACAATATTATTGAAATAATTCGCCAATAGTTAATAAGAAATTGCTTTTGTATGTAATATAATGCAGAAATATATTAGGCGTAAAATGTTGGAAAGGAATGTAGAATGATGCTGGTTAATTAATAATGGTGACTAATAGTCAGAAATGAGGGGGTGGCTCAGTCGGTAGCGCGCTCAGGCTCGTAATCTGCAGTTCCCAAGTTCGAGTCCCAGCTGGGTCAGCGTTGAGATTTATCTCCGCAAAACTCCCCGACCTGTCACGGTCAGTAGGGGACATCGATGGACTTGGAAAGGACGCCGTCCGTCGGATGGGACGTCAAGCCGTGCCCCGTGTGCGGGAGAGCCATACCCTGTGCACGTTAAAGAACACGCTGGATGGCCTTGACGGGAGACTACCATCTGTCTCACAAAGCTGTTCCAGTCGGTCCCCAACCTTCTCTGAGCAAAAAAGTGCCGCTATGAGGTAAAACAACCAACCAAAGCCAGAAATGAGGGGGTGTCTCACTTCTAAAGTTTGGGTGGGGGAGGGGCTTCTATATATCGTGTTGTTACTAAAGAAATATAAAAAAGCGCGTTAAAGTTCCAAGATTAGCATTAAATTCTGGTCTGAGAATACTCAACGTGTTCAAGAATTACGAAAAAAAAATGTAAAATCTTGAAAAGAAATCAATATTTTATATATATCTAAAGAAGAGAATGTGGGTGTTTGTTTTTCTGTCTGTCCGTCCTCTTATGCAAGCAGAACCCTGAAAGGTTACAGGCACTAAACTTTGCATGCGCTCTCCTTCATTCTAGGGAACGATTGCGGGATATGTGGGATCAACTAAAAACGGTGTGAACCAAGTGGTATTCTTTTGCTGCTAAACGGTAAGAGCTAGGGAACCAAAATTTGTATACAGCTTCCCCTAAATATAGCTTAAAACTACTCAATGGTTTCACTCGGCCACTTTTCAACTTTCCCTTAAATAGGTAAATGCATAAACGATTACCGAGTCTAACGAGATATATCCGAAAAGAAAGCTACTGATGTAGGAAGTATCACACTGTGTCCCCTTATTCTAACCCCTTCCTCAAAAGGGGGTATGAGAATCTCTTGGGAGCCAGTCGTAATGATAATTTGCAGCGTGGGGTATGTCATGTACTATATGTTTTAGAGAGTGTAAGATCAGAGCAACGCAGGATGAAACTACTAGTGTTTAATAATTACGTGTGGACATTATACTACATTTTATAAGTAAATTAAATTTTCTACTTGTGTGTAATATGGTTTGATTTCTATCAACAGCATAGCAACCATCTCCACAACTCCTGGGGGGCGGGGTGGGGTGGGGGCTCAGTCAGTAGCGCCCCAGGCTCGTAATCTATAGTTCCCAGGTTCGAGTCCCAGCTGGGCCAGCGTTGAAATTTATCTCCGCAAAATTCTCTGCCCTGCCCACGGTCAGTAGAGGATACCGATGGGCTTGGAAAGGCCGCCGTAGGTCGGATGGGACGTTAAGCCATAGCCCCGTGTGCGGGAGAGCCATACCCTGTGCACGTTAAAGAACACGCTGGATAGCCTTGACGGGAGGCTACTATCTGTCTCCCAACAGCTGCTCCAGTGGGTCCCTCCCCCAACCTTCTGTGAGCCTACGGGGTCCATGTGACTTGGGCATTTAGCCCATTGTGTGCAAAAAAGTGCCGCTCAGAGGTAAAACAACCCAACCCAACCCTGCCCACGGTCAGTAGGAGACACCGATGGGCTTGGAAAGGCCACCGTCCGTCGGATGGGAAGTTAAGCCGTGGCCCCATGTGCGGTAGAGCTATACCCTGTGCATGTTAAAGAACACGCTGGATGGTCTTGACGGGAGGCTACCATCTGTCTCCCAACAGCTGTTCCAGTGGGTCTCCTCCCCCAACCTTCTCTGAGCCTTCGGGATCCATATGACCTGGCCATTTAGCCCATGGTGTGCAAAAAAGTGCCGCTCAGAGGTAAAACAACCCAACCCACAACTCCTGTGATGTATGAACATCCTTATGCAAGGAATCTCATTCATTTTTTTCAATCATCATTCGAGCCTACACCTACCAGAAGCATGCCCGGCATCCTGACCACTAGACCACTAGAAGCTAACCGTTTCTTCAACAATGTGACATAACCATTCCCGCAATTTTTGTTGATTCGTCAGTGGCGCCATTTATTATCAGGAATCGGGAAGCCTAGCTGCCACCTATGATGGTAGCAATATTTGTCACAATGCTCACAGCGTTATAAAACAATTCTGAGGGTGAGTGACAAATATTACTCCCATCATACGTGACAGCTTGGCTCCCCGATTTCTGGTAATAGATGGCGCCACTGGCGAATCAATAAAAATTGTGGGAATGCTTATATTATAACGTCACGAAAATGTTTCAAACAATGATTAAATTTAAACCAAGTACAACAGTAAAAAAACCTTTATTTAGAAACACAAAACAATAACAAACGAAGCACCGAGAAGAATAGAGTTGGGTTGTTTTACCTCTGAGCGGCACTTTTTTGCACACCATGGGCTAAATGGCCAGGTCATATGGACCCCGAAGGCTCAGAGAAGGTTGGGGGAGGAGACCCACTGGAACAGCTGTTGGGAGACAGATGGTAGCCTCCCGTCAAGGCCATCCAGCGTGTTCTTTAACGTGCACAGGGTATGGCTCTCCCGCACACGGGGCTACGGCTTAACGTCCCATCCGACGGACGGCGGCCTTTCCAAGCCCATCGGTGTCCTCTACTGACCGTGGGCAGGGCAGAGAATTTTGCGGAGATAAATTTCAACGCTGGCCCAGCTGGGACTCGAACCTGGGAACTACAGATTACGAGCCTGGCGCTCTACCGACTGAGCTACCCCCGCCCCCAAGAAAAATAGATATTGTTGCGGATTACAAAAATGGATAGCCACTGAGCGTGAGTATTAAAAAAACTATATTTCAAAACCAAATTCAATACAAGGTAAATTGTTACAAAGGAAATATGGATGAAGTATCTTATTAACAAATCAACTATTAACATGCACAAGTCATCAATCTTCCTGCGTAGAGCACACAATATCAGCTCTGTGTATTTTACTAAATACTACCTTTTACTTGATTTACCAGGTCACCCGAAGATCTTCACTCGTAAACCAATTCTCGTCCTGTGCTAATAACTTTTCACACACTAGCCGAACAAAAAGACAGTCCGTGTAGACATTCGAAGTTAGCCATAAAAGTTCCCACTTTTATACTTCCGCGTATACACAACACATCAAGTTACTTCTTGATACTTAACGATAAAAGATCCCACTTTTATCCTTCCGCGTATACACAACACATCAAGTTACTTCTTGATACTTACGCGCACTGTCTCAGAACAGCTCACCGTCCATTTTCGAACTCTCCGACCGTTACAACACACAACGTTACAATACAAAACGACCGTTAACGCTCCACTCTTCTTCTCCAAATTCTCCCAACGTTCTTATTCGTTGGCTGAAACTTTTTGCTTTCGGTTGCCAGATTCCTTCTGTCGTAACACTGCCCCCTTCCTAGGTCTTGTTCGTCCCGAACAATTCTGGATTCCAAAGTTTCTTCAGTTCTTCGATGAAACGGGGCCAAACGATCCACGTGAACCACCTTGCACTTTGTAGCTGGACGTCGACGAATGCGATATACCACGTCATTAATCCTGTTAACTATTGTATATGGACCTTCCCAAGGTTTCTGAAGTTTTGGAGATAGTCCTTTCTTTCTATGTGGACTGTATAGCCAGACAAGATCTCCTTGATTGAAAATAGTTCCATTTATTTTACTGTCATATCTTGTTTTGGTTCTGTCACTTGTTATGTCGATGTTATGTCTAACGGAGTGATGGATTTCTTCTAGTCGTTGTTGCAATTCTTGTACGTATTGTGGAGTGGACACAGGCATTGCTTCGGGCCGACCATATAAAAGGTCACAGGGAAGACGTAACTCTCTTCCAAAAATCATCATGGAAGGTGTCTGTCCAGTTGTCTCATGCACTGCCGTTCTATATGCCAGCAAAAGGAGTGGTACATGGCGATCCCAGTCACGTTGGTGGTCGTTCACAAATAATGCTAAATGCTGAGCAATTGTTCTATTGAACCTTTCAACCATACCATCCGACTGAGGGTGTAAGGGAGTTGTTCTGGTTTTCTGAATGCCTAATAGTTGACAGATGCCTTTAAACACATTGGATTCAAAATTCCGTCCTTGATCAGAGTGGAGTTGTAAAGGTACTCCATACCTACTAATGAAGTTATTAACTATCATCTCAGCCACTGTTGTTGCTTCCTGGTCTTGGATGGGATATACCTCAGGCCACTTTGTGAAATAATCCATTACCACTAATAAATATCGATTTCCATCATCAGTTCTAGGAAACGGACCCATTACATCAATGGCTATTCTTTCAAAAGGGGCACCAACGTTATACGTCTGCAGCTTACCCCGACTCCTAGTCTTAGGGCCTTTCTTTGCTGCACAGGCTTCACATTGCCTACACCATCTCTCAACGTCTGCCCTACTTTTCAGCCAATGAAATCGTTCCCTGGCTTTGGCTAATGTCTTATTAACACCGAAGTGTCCTCCAGTGGCACTATCATGTACATCTTTCATCACAAGTTCCACTCGGGATCGAGGAAGGATTATCTGCCAACGGATCAGCCGTCCAGTGGGATTCTCCCATCTTCTGTATAATACTCCGCCTTCCATTTTTCAGGAGTCCCACTGTGCCCAGTAACTTTTAGTAGTTGGACTATACCTCGAGATTTGCTCCCAATTAGGTCTTACATCAGATTTTTCAATCAATTCTAATATTGGTTTTATGTCTTCATCATCTAGTTGAGCCTTCCTGATTTCAGTTGGATTCCAGATGTTAGGGGTGTCACTGTTTGTTTGTGTCGATACTATTTGTCTTATGGGCATTATCTCTTTAGTTTCAAATTTCAGTTCTGCATTATAGCAATGTTTACAATTGTCAATACATGGGCGCCTGGAAAGAGCATCTGCATTCTTATGCATTTTACCACTTCGATGTTCGATGGAGAAATCGTATTCTTGTAACCGTTGTATCCACCTAGCGATTTGTCCTTCAGGGTTTTTGAAGTTTAATAACCATCTAAGTGCAGCATGATCAGTACGTATAAGGAATTTCTGGCCATAGAGATAATGATGAAAATGTTCTATTGCTTTTACTATTGCTAACAATTCTTTGCGTGTTACACAGTAATTCCGCTCTGGTTTGGATAAAGTTTTACTAAAGTATGCAATAACTCTCTCTTGTCCGTCTTGTTCTTGTGAAAGCACAGCACCAACTCCTGTGTTACTTGCGTCAGTATCTATTACGAATTGTTTTCCAGTTTGTGGGTACGCTAGCACTGGTGCTGTGGAAAGAGTGTTCTTTAGCTGTTGAAAGGCTATATCGCATTCGGTGGTCCACATAAACCGCTGGCCCTCTTCTGTCAGACGATGTAATGGTCTTGCGATGTTGGAGAAACCTTTGACAAATCTTCTATAGTAGGTGCAAAGTCCAATAAAACTACGAAGTTGATGAACATCTTGTGGTGGAGGCCAGTCTCTTACAGCTTCTATCTTACTAGGATCAGTCTTAATCCCTGCTGTAGTGATCACATGACCAAGGTAATGAACTTCTTGCTGGAACAGTTTACACTTTGTCGGTCCCAATTTTAACTTGGCTGCCTTAAGTTTTTCAAATACTTGACGAAGATTTCTCAAATGTTCTTCAAAAACTATGATGTCGTCCAAGTAAACCAGGCAGACCTCCAAAGACAAACCTTTGAGCACTGACTCCATTAGTCGCTCAAATGTGGCAGGTGCATTACAAAGTCCAAATGGCATCACCTTAAACTGCCAAAGTCCATTCCCTGTACTGAAAGCTGTTTTCTCACGGTCTTCAGGACGTATACCAACTTGCCAATAGCCGCTCTTTAAATCTAATGTTGAGAACCATTCTGACCCAGATAAAGTGTCTAGTGTATCGTCAATCCTGGGTAGAGGAAAGGAATCTTTCTTTGTTACGTCATTTAATCTGCGATAATCTACACAAAATCGTGTAGATCCATCCTTTTTCTTGACAAGAACTACTGGTGATGTCCAGGGACTCTGTGATGGTTCTATAATGCCCTGAGTTTCCATGTCCTTTATGAGTTGTTCCGTCTCCTCTCTTTTTGCCAATGGAAGCCTTCTTGCCGGCAGATGGACTGGAGGAGAATCACCAGTGTTGATTTTATGTTCTGTCAGGTTCGTACGGCCATAATCATTTGATGTGGCAGAAAAAATGTCAGAAAATTCTTTTAATAGGTTCTCGGCCTTAACAGCTTGGTTTTCAGTTAATATTTGTCTGGTTTCTCTCCATAATTCAGTAAGATGAGACGGGATGTCTGTATGATTTTGATATGAATCGGTAACTTCTATTTTATTTATACTTGTTACACAGGTAACAGCTTCACATATTGCTAATTCCTCACCTTTTTTTAACATTCTACTGGATTTGTTACAGTTCATCACTCTGATAGGGATCTGTTCTTTATCTATTCTGACTAAAGTCCTTGCAACCAGGATATTATGAGCCAAAGCTCCTTTACCAGAGGCATCAGTAACTGCCAATCGGAAGGCCCCAGAAGTCTCCGCCCGATGTCCACGGACTATAACTTCACTTTGTGCTGGGATCTCTGTGTCTTCCGTCACTAATATTGGAGTTACGCTTGATAAAGAATCAGACGTCCGGCTAAGCAGAGGAATCTCTTCTGTCTCATAGATGAGTAGGTTATCACTGGGTCTAATGTTGAATCCATGTTTCTTAAGAAAATCAAGGCCTAATATGCATTCGTCGTAGATGTCAGCGATGTAAACAGGATGGCGAACCAGACAGCTACCAACTCGAATATTAAGTTCTATTTTTCCATGAACCTTTGCACGATCTCCAGTGGCCGTTTGTAGGCTTATTCTAGACTGTGTAGTATTCAAGTTTGGGTGAGGTATTATTTTCTTTATTATATCCGTTCTGAGTAAAGTTACATTTGCACCAGTGTCGACTATCATACGGCAAGGTATTCCATTTATAGCTCCATCAGCTACTAATCCATTATTATCGCCATGTAATGTTGAAACGTGGGCGACTTCCCCTGGGGCCAACCAATCAACTGCCTTCCTTTGCCCCGCAAGACTGACTAATTTTCTGTTTCCTTGATCCTGTTGTCTAGTTGATGGACTTGGACTCATCATTCGTTTCCTAGTGCAGTTGGTACGAATGTGTCCGGTCTTGCCACAATTCCAACACTGAAGGTCTGTTGTAGGTTTTGAAGAAGAACCTTTTATATCTTTCAAAACGGATAGTATGGCTTTGGTTAGTTCTTTCATTTCATTATCCTTTTCTACAGTTTCTTCTGCACTCACAAATCTCACTGCACGTTTGTTCGCTCGGGAGGAAAGCCTGGAGCACTCGTATTTCATAGCATGTACCACAGCTGACTTTAAGGATTCACCTTCCAACATCCTCAGAGATTGCTGAGTGTCAGGGTCAGCAATAGCATCAATAAATTGTAATTGAGCTAAATTATCTTGAATTTCTGGTGGACAGTTACTATAAGCCAATCTAGCTAGACGCTCAATATCACTAGCAAGCTCTTGCAAAGTTTCACCACTTTTCTGCATGCGATGTTTAAATTGAGTCACGTAATATTGTTTTAAATAACTATCACCAAACCTTAGTTCTAATGCAGAAACTAGACTTTGATAATCAAGTCGTTTTTCTTCTGGAACAGACTGCAAAACTTCCGCAGCAGAATTTCTTAAGGAAGCTGCAAGAAAACTGGCCTTTTGGAATTCATTCCACTCATTGGCTGTAGCGATAACTTCGAATTGTGTTTTAAATACTGTCCAAGATGATTGACCATCATATGTAGAAGGTTTAGTTGTATTTTTAGCGATATGTGTAATAACATTATTTCCACTAGAATTATTATTATCACAAGCAGAAGGTAACATTTCATTTCTCAAAATCTGAAACTGGCGTTCACAATCAGTTTTTACAATTTCTATTTCATGTTTATAATCTAACTTAACACTATCAAGATCATATTTTACACTGTCAATTTCAACCTTTAAACAATCACATTGTTTATTAAGTTCGGTTTTAATGTCCTTACACTGATCAGTAATCTTATCAATTTGAGAAGCCACTTCAGCTCTCATCTCAGTATTTTGTGCGGCCATTTCGGCTTTCAAGTCACCTATTTTATCGCTTTGGGCAGCTATATCACCTTTAATCTCAGTATTTTGTGCGGCCAGGTCACCTATTTTGTTAGCCATATCGGCTTTCAAGTCATCTTTTTGAGAAACTATCTCAGTTCTCAACTCATTATTTTGACTTTTAATGTCATTCATCTGTGTAGCCATATCGGCTTTCATTTCTTTCATATCAGTCATCTGCGTAGCCATATCGACTTTCAAGCTATTTATCAACTTTACTAATTCATCCATACTTCTAGTTAACGGCATTCAATAAATTATCCCACTTCTGACACCAAATGTTGCGGATTACAAAAATGGATAGCCACTGAGCGTGAGTATTAAAAAAACTATATTTCAAAACCAAATTCAATACAAGGTAAATTGTTACAAAGGAAATATGGATGAAGTATCTTATTAACAAATCAACTATTAACATGCACAAGTCATCAATCTTCCTGCGTAGAGCACACAATATCAGCTCTGTGTATTTTACTAAATACTACCTTTTACTTGATTTACCAGGTCACCCGAAGATCTTCACTCGTAAACCAATTCTCGTCCTGTGCTAATAACTTTTCACACACTAGCCGAACAAAAAGACAGTCCGTGTAGACATTCGAAGTTAGCCATAAAAGTTCCCACTTTTATACTTCCGCGTATACACAACACATCAAGTTACTTCTTGATACTTAACGATAAAAGATCCCACTTTTATCCTTCCGCGTATACACAACACATCAAGTTACTTCTTGATACTTACGCGCACTGTCTCAGAACAGCTCACCGTCCATTTTCGAACTCTCCGACCGTTACAACACACAACGTTACAATACAAAACGACCGTTAACGCTCCACTCTTCTTCTCCAAATTCTCCCAACGTTCTTATTCGTTGGCTGAAACTTTTTGCTTTCGGTTGCCAGATTCCTTCTGTCGTAACAATATATTAAAATAAGCTACGAATGAAACATGACTGTTAAAAGATTACAGAAACTAATTTAAAAAATTTTTGGACAGGAATAACAACAGAAAGCAAATTAATAATAATCACTATGTTTTTTCATGGGAATGACACGACATTCTTGATAAGTAGAATATTGCATAATTAGGGTTTGGGGAGGATTAATATACATTTTATCTGATTAATGCAGCAATTTAATACAAAAAAGTAAATATTGATGAAATATAGCAATATGATATTGAAGCATCCTTTAATAGTTTTAATGCAGTAAATTTCCAATAGCTGTACAACGTTCTTTATAAATAAAAAGTTATATTACGCGACTACCCGTAACTGCATCCTAAATTTGATGTTTTTAATTCACCATCTTCTTCATCGCTGAGCATTCTGTGTTGTAAAATCGATTCTTCAATGCAACAAACAATAACTGGAAAAGCAATGTCTTTAGATTTCTTTTTTATCATGAAATTTGTAAAAGGGATTCTGGAAGATTTCGATTTGAAGTTAATGGATATGATGAAACGTAGACATACATAGAGAGAAATATATATTTGTAAACCACACATCTCTATTTGGAAGAGAAAAGAGCACATTTGGTCTTTAAGCTCAGAGAGGAAAAAAAAAAAACGGAGTACACTTTTATAACGGATAGTTAGGTAACTAGGCGAATCAGAATGAAAAATCAGACGCAAACAAAAGCCCCCAGATAAGAGAAAGACGAAATCCAATCGAAAAATCGAAAGAACAGTCTCAATCTCTGAGTCCATGAGAGGAGGAGGAGGAGAGGGAAAAAAAAGGAGGAGGAGGAGGAGAAGTCGGAAGGAATGGAAACGAGAGAAAGAAAGAGAGAGAAATAGAGAAGGAGAAGATGAAGGCAAAAAAGAAAACTAAAATGGTGAAAAAGAAAGAACGCTAGACAAGAAATGCTGGAACAAGAAGTGGTTGACCCTTGGGTTTGCTGACTGAGGAGTTCCCGATCCGTCCGAGAATTTATGAGTTCTCCATGACACAGTTAACCACAGACCGTGTTGAAATGTGGCCATAATGGCTTTCCGTCTTCGGAATCTCTCCGTTCAAATAACGGCCCACAGAACAGCTTATGATGGGATACCGAAGAGGCTTTGACTGAGATGCAAAAATTCCGCTCTTTTTCTTTATGGCTTTCGTTCTTTTTTTTTGGTTTCCATCTTTTCCCAAAGAGAATGTTCGCGATTTTAAAGTTAGCTGAAACCGAGGGAAAGAAACTGCTTCACATAATTCGTTAAATGCAGCTCTCATTGTGGAATTATTTTGAGTATTATTTTTAGTGTTTTTTAAATATTAAAATTAGGCTGCGAAAGAAATAAATGTTCATCTTGCAGGGCTGAAAGCGTTGGTTGTTTTACCTCTGAGCGGCACTTGTTTTGCACACAAAAAGCTATAGGCAAGTCACAAAGACCCCACTGAATAACTGTTAGGAGCCAGATGGTAGTCTCCCATCAAAGCCATCCAGCGTGTCCTTTAATGTACACATGGTATGACCCTTCAGCACACAGCATCACTGATTTAAATAGGCGGGTGTATCTCCCTCAGTAGAGCGCCAGGCTTGCAATTTGCCGTTTCCAGGTTCGAATCCCAGCTGGGCCAGCGTTGGGATTTATCTCTGAAAATGTTTCCGCTCTGTCCACGGTCAGTAGGAGACACCGATGGGTTTGGAAAGGACGCCGTCCGTCGGGTAGGATGTTAAACCGTGGCCTTATGTGTGGGAGAGCCATACCTTGTGCACGTTAAATAACACGCTGGATGGCCTTGACGGGAGACTACCATCTGTCTCCCAACAGCTGTTCCAGTAGGTCCCTCTTCCAACATATTCTGAGCTTTCTCATTGTGTGCAAAAAAGTGCTGCTCAGAGTAAAACAACACAACCCATCTTGCCTATTTGGGCCAAAACAGGGCTGCTCAGAGGTAAGCCAATCCAACCTTAGGTCAACTCAATTCGTTGTGATAGTCTCCTGTTCAGGATGTTGTCATAGTTCCCTCTTAAGTGTGAGGGACTGCGACACGATGTAGACGTAACAAAAAGTATTTGTCGTCGCTGTCCTCCAGTCACGTTTGGTAAATTGTGCTACTGCCAGATAATTCCTTTAACCAATGGTGCTTTAAGCAAGTGGATCACAACTTAATCAGAACAATTTTTTTACATGGGAATAATTGTAACTGGAGTCTCGACCTTAAGGTTGGAGACCACTTTTTGACCGTGGTAGTGGAAGATGGTGAAAGGGAATGAGGTGATCAAGGGGAGTGGTATGGTAAGGAGAGTAAGGTGCTTAAAGGAAGTGAGGTGGTCGATGCGAGTGAGATGATCAAGGTGAGTGATATGGTAAGGAGAATGAGGAGGTTAAGAGTAAAGTGGTCAAGAGTAAAGTGGTCAAGAGGAGTGAGACAGTCAACGAGTGATATGATAAGGGGAGTGAGGGGGTTAAGAGTAAAGTGGTCAAGAGGAGTGAGACAGTCAACGAATGATATGATAAGGGGAGTGAGGGGGTTAAGAGTAAAGTGGTCAAGAGGAGTGAAACAGTCAACGAGTAATATGATAACGGGAGTGAGGGAATTAATAGAAAAGTGGTCAAGAGGAGTGAGACAGTCAACGAGTAATATGATAAGGGGAGTGAGGGGGTTAAGAGTAAAGTGGTCAAGAGGAGTGAAACAGTCAACGAGTAACATGATAACGAGAGTGAGGGGATTAATAGAAAAGTGGTCAAGAGGAGTGAGACAGTCAACGAGTAATATGATAACGGGAGTGTGGGGGTTAAGAGTAAAGTGCTCAAGAGGAGCGAGACAGTCAACGAGTAATATGATAACGGGAGTGAGGGAGTTAAGAGTAAAGTGGTCAAGAGGAGTGAAACAGTCAACGAGTAATATGATAACGGGAGTGAGGGGATTAATAGAATAGTGGTCAAGAGGAGTGAGACAGTCAACGAGTAATATGATAACGGGAGTGAGGGGGTTAAGAGTAAAGTGGTCAAGAGGAGTGAGACAGTCAACGAGTAATATGATAACGGGAGTGAGGGGATTAATAGAAAAGTGGTCAAGAGGAGTGAGACAGTCAACGAGTAATATGATAACGGGAGTGAGGGGATTAATAGAAAAGTGGTCAAGAGGAGTGAGACAGTCAACGAGTAATATGATAACGGGAGTGTGGGGGTTAAGAGTAAAGTGGTCAAGAGGAGCGAGACAGTCAACGAGTAATATGATAACGGGAGTGAGGGAGTTAAGAGTAAAGTGGTCAAGAGGAGTGAAACAGTCAACGAGTAATATGATAACGGGAGTGAGGGGGTTAAGAGTAAAGTGGTCAAGAGGAGCGAGACAGTCAACGAGTAATATGATAACGGGAGTGAGGGGGTTAAGAGTAAAGTGGTCAAAAGTAGTGAGACAGTCAACGAGTAATATGATAACGGGAGTGAGGGGGTTAAGAGTAAAGTGGTCAAGAGGAGTGAGACAGTCAACGAGTAATATGATAACGGGAGTGTGGGGGTTAAGAGTAAAGTGGTCAAGAGGAGCGAGACAGTCAACGAGTGATATGATAAGGGGAGTAAGGGGGTTAAGAGTAAAGTGGTCAAGAGGAGTGAGACAGTCAACTAGTGATATGATAAGGGGAGTAAGGGGGTTAAGAGTAAAGTGCTCAATAGGAGTGAGAGATTCAACGAGTGATATGGTAAGTGGAGTGAGGGGGTTAAGAGTAAAGTGGTCAAGATTAGTGAAATAATTATCTAGAATGAGATGGTCCAGGGGAATGATAAGGATGAGAGTAAAATGATCAAGAGTCAAGGTTAAAATAAATGGGTATGAGATGGTGGAGGAGATTGAGGAGGTAGAGAATGAAATGGTCGAGAGGAGTGAGAGAATCAACGGGAATTAGATGTCGAAAGGGAAGTGATCTGGTAAGGGGAGTGAGGAGGTTGAGTGGTCAAGTTGAGTGAGGGTGTTCAGGGTGAAGTGATCAAGGTGAGTGAGTTGGTCAGAAGGAATCAGAAGGCCAGTGGGAGGGAGAGGAGGGGAAGATGATGCAAGGGACGTGAGGTAGTAAAGGGCTTTGCGCTGAAATGCAAGAGGGAATAACTCAAAAAAAATTTTTTGTTGAGGAGGAGAATTTAGACTTTTTTCTGGTTGCCTATTATTGATTATCGATACACCTTTGGAGAATGCATTCGAAATCTTGAGCACGAAATGGAAATATTTTAACATGAATACCACATATGCGAATAAGAAAGTAAAAGATTTATTTTGCTTCTAAAGATCCGACATCTGTCACCTGAGCATTAGATCTTGATTCTCTTTTTTCAATAAGTAGCAATGCTTCTGAAAAGAAAACTGTGGCAAACATTTTTTCCTTTTATACGATATTTTAATCTAAAACATGTGCTATTGCCATTCTATGGAGGTTCGAGTATCACAGGATAGGAAATAACGAAACAGAAATTTACATTTAAAGTGGCAATTTTAAAAGTAAAAGGAATTTTTGTTGAGTTTTTATTAATTATTTTTAAAAGTACTTTTTATTTAAATAAAAATTCAGATAATTAAAAAAAACTGAAGAATATAGATCCTTTTAAATTCGGGCTAATCCAAATCTTAAACAGCGCGTCCTGTCTTAAACAGCTTTTTTTAAAAAATGAAATGAATTAAAGAAAAGCAACCAGAATGGAAGTAAATTATTCTCCCACACATTCACCATCGTAATTTGATGAAGTTCATTTTTTTTAAAAAATTCCTGCTCACAAAGAAAATTAAAAAAATGGAAGTGAAAGAAATATTATAATTAATTACCTCAACGGGTTCTCTTTTATACGTTCTTCAAGTATTACGTAAAGAAGAGTACCCTTTCAAAGCTGGCGTTTCATAGAATGGCATTAAGCGCTGAAAAGAGAGAAAAATAAGATATATATCTACATTACATACACAGGCAAAGGTTATATCTCTGAATGTGATGGTTTTATCGTTTTGTGTGAGTTTCTCCTTTCATAGTTGAGAAAAGTTGCTCATTGTGCGCGAGAGATGTTCTTTACGGATGCTCTATGTCACAATGGAGAAGCCGCGATGGCTGTTGCCTTGGAAACGTTGCCTTTTGTTGCGTCACACATGTGTGGTTCGCGGAAGAGTTTTAATTGTATCTCGACGTGTAGTTGTAAATCTAGGAATAATAAGATGAAAGGATGAAAAATATGACAGACTTTTCTTTCTTTCAAATATTTCTCGAAGATAATTCGACAGTGAATAGCTGGGGCTTCATTGAATGTTTTGCCCATGAGAATTTGTTCATTAATATGTATTTTTTTTGTGTGTGTTGTATAAAGCCCGTTTGGCTTCGGGTTCTTTTATTCGTGCGAATAATTATAAAAGTAACTCTGTTGTGGTTATCTGTTTTACTAATGATGGGGGAATTATTTCGATGAAAACGTGTTTGGAGAAAAAATAAATATCGATATTAGTTACATTAAGATATTTGTCGTTTAATAAGTAAAAAAGAAACCAATTTCAATATAGATAATGAGATTAATGCTTGAAACAATAATATGAAAGCTTCAAGATAGAAATTATGGTAACATTAGTGGAAGCATATTAAAGACATCTATTACTATTCGTTGGCGTTACTACTAGTGTTGTAAATAGTTCTGCTAGAAAAATAATTACGGTGAATCACCAATTAACCTCGTCTTCTTTAATATTGTTTAGGTTTAACGTCGGTGACTGAATTCTACCACGATTTGTTGCCTGATGTAGGAAATGATCAGGTTAGAAGACGAATGACTCAATAATCATCATTGTATGTACAATATCTTAGGTAGGAAGAGAATGTATTATTTTAGAATGTAGCCACCACACAGAATTAAATATTGGTGAATAAAACTATGAATGGTTTGTTTAACCTTCGAGCGGCACTTTTTTTGTACACAATGGGCTAAATAGCCAGGTTACAAGGACCCCGAGAGTTCAGAGAAGGTTGTGGGGAGGGGACCGATTGGACAGCTGTTGGGATACAGATGGTAGCCTCCCATCATGGCCATCCAGCATGTTCTTTAAGGTGCACAGGGTACAGTTCTCCCGCACAATGGACGGCAGCTTTACGTCCCATCCGACGGACGGCGGCCTTTCCAAGCCCATCGGCGTCCCCTACTGACCGTGGGCAGGGCGGGGAATTTTTGCGAAGATAAATCTCAACGCTGACCCAGCTGGGACTCGAACCTGGAAACTACAGATTACGAGCCTGGCGCGCTACCGACTGAGCCACCCCCGCCCCTAACAACTTGGGATAAAGTATGCTAAACCTTAAAACGGTAAATACACGCTAAACGCCAGAATTCCATTTATTAGTCGAATATTTAGGAAATCTTAGAAAAATGCTGATGAATTAAGGTAAAAACTAGCTTATGTTAGTGTTAGCGACTTATTTGTTTAAAAGAAAGGAAGAAAATACCTTCTAAAAGGAGAAAAATTGAGTCCCCATATAGCAACGCTATGACAATGGCTTTCTGCTTCAGTTTGTTTCGATGTGAACCCTCGTTTAACAACATCCGTAAAAGATGCTAGTCAATTCCTTCACTCCAGAAGATGCAGGTGGTGTTACGGATGTTGCAGATCTCCCACCGCACTCTGTCTCCATCTCAGTTATCGTCAGCGGACGAAATAAAATTACTTTACTGAAATATCCCCATAAAAATGCGGTTCTTCACGGCAAGTAAGAGGGCGAGATGTATAAGTAGGAGTAGGCTTCGTACATGGTGAGTTGGATCCCCATGGCAGAAAAAACAAATCCCAGAGGATTACTCTGTGTCATATGGCGGTTGGGGACTCTGAAGCAGTCTTCTTGGCTCTGTCTCTGCTTCGTAGCGAAGAGCTTCAGAAGTTTTTCTCATAAACTAGGAGAGGAATAAGCCGTATGAAAGATAAAGAAAGAAATTCCGGGATGCTTAGATATTAGAGTTGAAAATTTATCCTGGGAGTTTTAAAGGGGGAAAATTTATCCTGGGAGTTTTTAAAGATGTCTCTGACGGACACAAGTTAGATTGTTTTACCTCTGGGCAGCGCTGTTTTGCAGACGATGGGCTAAATGGACAGGTCACAATGACCCCAAAGGCTCAGAGGAGGTTGGGGAAAGGGACCCACTGGAACACTTGTTGGGAGACAGATATTATCCCCCCCTTCAAAGCCATCCAGCATGCTCTTTGATGTGCATAAGGTGTGGCTCTCCAGCACACGGAGTCACGGCTTAACGACCCTTCTAACAGACGGCGGCCTTTCCAAGCCCATCGGTGTCCCCTACTGACCGTGGGCAGGGCGTTTTGCGGAGATAAATCTCAACGCTGGTTCAGCTGGGAACTACAGATTATAAATATCAACGTTGGCCCAGCTGGGACTCGAATCTGGAAACTATCGACTGAGCCACCCCGTCCCAAACGACACAGGTGATATAATTTCTAGTAGTTTCATAACATGTCGGGAAGATTGTGCATATACGAATTATTCGCATTATTTTAAGGTGTATGAAATGTTTTGAACGTCTGATTTCTGTTTTTTCGCAGATTATTGTGTTGGATTGTTTTACTTCTGAGCGGCAGTTTTCTGCACATGATGGGCTAAATGGCCAGGTCACAAGGACCCCAAATTTTCAGAGCATGTTGGGGATGAGGTTAACAACATCCGTAAAACATGCCAGTCAATTCTACCACTCCAGAAAATAAAGGTTTAAAATGGTTTTAAAGTTATTAGGAGGCTGGACTGCTGTTAGGAGAGTGATGGGAGACTCTCGTTAAGACATCCAGCGTGTTCTTTAAAGGTCACATGGTATGGCTCTCTTGCACACGGATCCATGGCTTTGCGTGCCATCCGATGAAAGGTCGCCGTCCGTCGGATGGGACGTTAAGCCGTGGCTCCGTGTGCGAGAGAGCTATACCCTGTGCACGTTAAAGAACACGCTGGATGGCCTTGACGGGAGGCTACCATCTGTCTCCCAACAGCTGTTCCAGTGGGTCCCCTCCCCCAACTTTCTCTGAGCCTACGGGGTCCATGTGACCTGGCCATTTAGCGCAAGGTGTGCAAAAAAGTGCCGCTCAGAGGTAAAACAACCCAACCCAACCCATCCGATGAACTGCGGCCTTTCCCAGCCCGTAGGTGTCCCCTTTCTGACAGAGGGCATGGTGGGGGTTCATTAGAGATAAATTCAACGCTGCGACACGTGGGACTCAAACCTGGAAACTAGAGATTACAAGCCTAGCGTACTACCGATTGAGCCTTCCCCACTCTTGTCTCTTATGCATAACCCATCTAGAATGTAATGTCGACCATGCAGCATCAGATGAGACAAAATGCGTTGTAATGAGATATTGAACATTCTCGATGACTGGTATAATGTGCAGATAAATCTCAACGCTAGCCCAGTTGGGACTCGAACCTGGGAACTGCAGATTACACGCCTGGCGTGCTACCGACTGAGCCACTCTCGACCCCTTATGCAGTGTTGGCAAATGATAAACACGTAGAAATAGAAATTATATTAATTTAATCTTTTCTTTTTATTTTTTATAGCAGAAAGCAACCCTCTTACGGAATGCACTTTTCTTTCGTTTTTTTTTTTTATTTTCTGGTTTAACCCGAATATTAAATTTCTGTTCGAGAGAAGGGGTAAAGATCGGGCGAAATTTGATAAAATCCGAGGAAGAAATATTACCCTATTTATATATAATATTAGTTTTGATCAGAATATGATAAGTCAAATATCTGCGATATTAGATTAGACTGATCAGTTATTTCTTTACAGTTAATAAATGGGAGCAAAACACCAATGGCTGTGCATTCTTCTTTATAATTGTAAATATTCTCAACTGAATGAATTCTGGAATTCATCGAAATATACGGTAGATCTAAAATATTCATAAAAAACGATTTTTTTTTCTGAAGAATATGTTTTTCGGATTTATCACCTTCTGATCAAATGCCACAGAACTATCTTGTAGCCGTAATATTCTTAAAGTAATTTCAGATGGTTGTCACACTGCTATCAAAATATCGATGATTTCATACCCTTAGGGTAATTTAAGAAGACTATCGTAATTGTCAAGTAACGTCTGGTGGCTATTATACTCCGACTATCCTAGGTAATATCTGGTGGCTATTATTCTCAGGCAATAGCAGAGAGGACTATATACTCTTCAAATATTATCAGGTGTCTATCAGAGGAAATATCAGATGATAGCCACAGTTTTCAGGCAATATCGGTTATTATCCCAATTTTCATTCAGTGATAAATGACTGTAATTCTCTTCAAGAAATGATGGATCTTCATTGCATTTTTCTCAAGAAATGCTTGAAAAGATCCGTTCATTCCTCCAGCATATCGAGATTTGACGACGACCCATTCTGAAGGTAATTTTTAAACATTTAAAATGAGCAGAAATTTGCTATAGAGCAAAAAGGATAGCCAATTTTTTTTCCAGGGGACTGGGCAGGGGAATAAGTTCTTTTGTTTGCTTACAGAATCTTATTTGTCTTAGCCACTCTTCTGAAACCATCGAGAAGTGGACCCGTTGCAGCTGCTTTCTACTACCCTCTCGTGCTAACAGGGTAGTCCAGGATCTCGAGAGTGAAGAGTACTTCGCCAATCGCTCGCAGACCAAGTTCTTGTTTTCGTTATTATCTTGGAACATGACTTCAGTAAAAGAAAGTCAACAAGGTGAAGAAAAGCAAATATTGCTTTAAGGCATGTTACGTGTCCGTCCGGCATTGAGAGTGTTTCACCTTTTATGGGGAGGGATGCTTATTCTAGAGTGGGGTATAAACAAGAACAAACACAAGTTGCAAGTTGGGGGGAAGTAAAAGGTGAAAAGAATGGATCAAAGTCTGACGACAAAGAAAAAAAATGGATGAAGTTTAATTTGATGTGACGTTCACAAACATTTTTGAAGAGCTTGAAATATCGTTGTGGATATTAGAAGTTTGAGCAAGGATAAAAATGGGGAAAAGAAACTTTAAAAAGGGAAAGAAAAACCCAGAGGTTAAATTAAAGATAACAAAAGATAGAAAGTTTTGAAGGGGAAAAAAAGAACGATATTTAGAACACGTTCTTCTGTATTCATAACAAATATTGGTCTTTTTGTCTTTTAAAAAAATTTAAAATGACTAAAGCGCCTATGATCCTTTGGGCTTTATGGTGGAAAAAACTGTTATCGTAATATATATTATAGAAAAACTGCAGTTGAAAAGCTTTGACCATATTTTACTAAACATTTCGCGCAGAATTAAACGTTTCTTCATGTTAATGCAAATGAATAAATGACACTTGGAATACATTATTTTGTTTTGTTAAAAGTTGAAAACATAAAGCTCTGATAGAATAGAATCCTGATTGTTTAATATACGGATTGAACATCATATAAACTTAATATCTGGATCTTTCACTAACTAAAAAAATAATATTTTGAATGATTTTTATGGCCTTTGGCAGCAGGTTAACAAACTACCAGGAAAAGTTAGAATCTAATTAGATTTTAAATAAATTTGTACTAATAGAAAGGCTTTAGTTAGATTTTTTCTAAGTTATGAAATATTTTACATAATTGCAGAGTCAGTATTAGAATTTAGTTATCACAGGTTAAAATAGTTGATATTGAGACAAGTTCCAGCCGGAGTCAGCAGTCATTCTAATGCATTTCTACCGAAAATAATGATAATTAAAAATATACCTATAATAAAATAAATAATAATAGAAAGGTTAAGATTTTTCTTAAATTGTTAATTAGAGGTAAAAAAACAAACGGAAATATCAATGAAATCATTAATACGGTGTTGGACCCCCATGTGAGTCCAGTACTGCCTGTATACCTTATGGCATAGAGTCTACCAGTGTCTCAAAAGTTAGTAGGAGGTATACGACACCATTCGTCCACAAGTAAAGGAATAAATTCCTGCTTCTTCGATGGAGCTAGAAAACACTGCCTGAAACGTTGTTCGAATTTCCACAGATATTTCAGAGGGTTGATATCGGCAACTGCTGTGGTCAGGGTCACATGCTCCTCAAACTACTGGGTGACCATATGGGCTTTGCGAATAGGAGCATTCCCATCCTGAAAGGCAGACACCTGTTTATTTCTGGAAAGCAAAGTGTAAGGTGATTCACCAGAGACCACATCTTATTCCTCCACTACTCAAGTCTCCATTGTTTCTGCTCGTTGCACCACTGGACACGACGACGTGTGTTGCCAGGTGTGATGAATGGTTTGCGAAGTGCAATTCGACGGTGATACCCAGTCCTATGGAGTTTTCAATGTGCTGCTGCTGACGCTCCGATCTCCTATCCGATTGGAGAGTGTTCTGCCCCCCATGTTCATCCCTAGGCCCATGTGACTAGACCCCATCTTGTGACGAGAAAATTTAGCTGCTAAAAACTTTTCAAACGTATTTGGATGACTGATAGCTGCGGTCTTTATCATTCTCACTCAGCAGATAAAAATCAATACGTAAAACAGGACTTTACTAACCATTAAAAAAATAAAAATAAATAAATACCCCCTCAAGCAGCTGCTTGCCACAGAGGTCTGACAGGAGCCTGTCAGTTTATATGCCACAGTAGAAGGTCTGAGAGGATGGCAGGACCTCAGCAGAAAAACGACACAAACAGCCATGCCTTACCCGGGGCTCGAACCCAGGTCCCGTAGATCAGTAGCCAAGCGCGCTAACCACTCGGCCACGGGACGGCCTTACTAACCATTAACTATCAAAATTATGGTAAGAATTTTCTTTTTTGCAACAAATTACACTTTTCTACCAAAACATTAAAGAATTTTCATATTAAGTTAATGTAAATCTAACTTCGAAGATATATTACTTGTAAAATATATATATTTCATTTTAAAATGTGGACTGAAAATAAATATCACAATCACAATCTATTTAAATCTTGAATCTTCAAGATGTATATTCAAGATTTACGGAAGCTGGATTATTTAACAATTATTTTGCTTTAGAAAATAAAAATCATTCACAATTGTTTAATATTGAAATAATCAATACACAGATTTTTAAATTGTATATTTACTTTATTAAATGGTTTGAAACAACATTTGTTATTCCAATTTAATTAATGTCTGAGGCAAATTCTGACGCCGCATTAGTTTTGTTAAACGTCCCAGCTTCCACATAAATCTTTAAATATTGAACGAATATTACTTAAAATGAGATTTAAATAGATCTTTAATATATATTTATCACATTTTTGTATTAAATGCATATTTTAGAATATATTGAGCATCGAAATTAGATTCCCATTGATGTAACATGGAAATTCTCTAATGTTTTGATAGGATAATGTTACTTGGTGAGTGAAGTTTATATCCAAATGGATTTGATGAAGGAAACGTTCCGTTGCCTCTTCCTCCGCGAAGCTGACAACCGTCTTATTATCCAATTTCCCGCTGCGCATGCATTCTGCGGAGTGCGCTGCAGGTCCACTGAGACGTGTTGGCGACATTCATCTCCTGAGAGAGAGTTCTGCATTAGTTTTAGTTTTGAAAATGATCTCAGTCGCTGTCACTCTCAACGACGTTGCGACAGAGAACAGGAAACGTCGCAGAGCAGAATAAAAACAGAGTTAGGTCATGCAAAATAAGCGTCGTAGCAAAGACTTCGCAGTGCTTTTGTTTCAATATTTTGATTTTCGTCACAATTGCGTGGAGAGCAAATACACCTGGCATAAACCTGGCAGGAACAGTTAATCTTTTTTTCACTTCCAGCCTTCAAGGCTGTGTGTACTTTGGAGCATGAAAAAAAAAAATATTGAAAGCAAATGTTTGTTTGAAATAAGAACTACATTTGTTTGCTATGAAGGTAAAAATAACGTGGACAATAACTGGTAGATTATTGTCAATTCTCTTAAAGAAATAGTTCAATTTGTTCAATATTGAGTATAATACAGAACGAAAATTTGCGTATATTATATCTAAGTCTATTAAATCTAAGGTAAAGTAGGACGAAGGTTGGTTTAATAGCTGGCGAGTCTGGTAGATAACCTGATATTCCCAAGTTCGAATCCTCACTATGTAGATTGCCAGGTTCAAATTTTTGCTGAGTAGATTCCCTGGTTCGAATTCCCATTGTGCAGATTCCTAGGTTGGATTTCTTGCTGAGCGGATTCCCATGTTCGAATCCCCCTGTGACAATCCCCAGGTTCGAATCACCACTGTGCAGATTCCCAGGCCAGAATACCCACTGTTCCTATTCCCAAGTTCGAATTGTTACCGAGCCGATTCCCAGGTTCAAATCTCCACTGTACCTATTCCCTGATTCGGAGTGTTACTGAGCTGATTTCTAGATTCGAATCGTCACTGTTCATATTCCCAGGTTCGAATTGTTACCGAGCCTATTCTCAGGTTCGAATTGTTGCTGAGCCGAATCCCCATTGTTCCTATTCCCTGATACGAATTTTTACTGAGCTGAATCCCCAGTGTTCCTATTCCCAGATTCGAATTTTCACTGAGCGGATTCCCATGTTCGAATCCCCATGTGCCTATTCTCAGGTTCGAATTGTTACTATTCCAAAAATCTGTTCCTATTCCAAAATTCGAATTTTTACTGAGCCGAATCCCCAGTGTTCCTATTCCCAGATTCTAATTTTTACTGAGCGGATTCCCATGTTCGAATCCCCATGTGCCTATTCTCAGGTTCGAATTGTTACTGAGCCGAATCCCTCTGTTCCTATTCCCAGATTCGAATTTTTACTGAGCCGAATTCCCAGTGTTCCTATTCCCAGATTCTAATTTTTACTGAGCGGATTCCCATGTTCGAATCCCCATGTGCCTATTCTCAGGTTCGAATTGTTACTGAGCCGAATCCCTCTGTTCCTATTCCCAGATACGAATTTTTACTGAGCCGAATCCCCAGTGTTCCTATTCCCAGATTCTAATTTTTACTGAGCGGATTCCCATGTTCGAATCCCCATGTGCCTATTCTCAGGTTCGAATTGTTACTGAGCCGAATCCCTCTGTTCCTATTCCCAGATTCGAATTTTTACTGAGCCGAATTCCCATTGTTCCTATTCCCAGATACGAATTTTAGTGGGCCGAATCCCCACTGTTCCTATTCCCAGATTTGAATTTTTTACTGATGGTGCTGGTGTATAATTTAATGTCAGAAACGAATATATATTAATTAAAAGAAACACTTCTCTCCCAAATCGTAAGGTGGGCCAATGAGTCGGTTTGTTTCTCAGAAGCACTTTTTGCACATAACAGGCTAAAAGACCAGTTTACAAGGATCGCAAGAGCTCGTAGGTAGATAGGGATTCGGTTGTTCTACCTCTGAGCGCCACCTTATTTAGAAACAATGGGCTAAATGTCCAGGTCACAAGGACGCCGAAGATTCAGACAGGGTTGGGGGAGGGGGCCCACTGGACAGCTTTGGGAAGTAGATGGTATCTCCTGTCAATGCTATCCAGCGTGTTCTTTAACGTGCAGAGGGTATGGCTCTGCCGCACACGGAGACGCAGCTAACGTCGCATCCGACGGACGACGGCCTTTCCAAGCTCATCGGTGTCCCCTACTGACCGAGACAAGAGCTGGGAGTTTTGCGGTGAAAAGTCTCAAAGCTGGCCAAGCTGGGACTCGAACTTGGGAACTACAGATACGAGCCTGGCGTGGTATCGACCGAACCACCCTCGACCCACTATGTGTAGGCGAAGTTTATATACTGAAAAGATGTTAGAAACGGATGGTGGAAGCATTCTGCAGAGGTCATTTAAAGCGTTCTTTAACAAGCAGAGGGGTGGCTCAGTCAGTAGCGCGCCAGGCTCGTAATCTGTAGTTCCCAGGTTCGAGTCCCAGCTGGGTCAGCGTTGAGATTTATCTCCGCAAAATTCCCCGCCCTGCCCATGGTCAGTAGGGGACACCGATGGGCTTGGAAAGGCCGCCGTCCGTCGGATGAGACGTTAAGCCGTGGCCCTGTGTGCGGGAGAGCCATACCCTGTGCACGTTAAAGAACACGCTGGATGGCCTTGACGGGAGGCCACCATCTGGCTCCCAACAGCTGTTCCAGTGGGTCCCCTCCCCCAACCTTCTCTGAGCCTTCGGGGTCCATGTGACCTGGCCATTTAGCCCATGGTGTGCAAAAAAGTGCCGCTCAGAGGTAAAACAACCCAACAACACCGACTATTTTACTGCGTATTTGGCGCCTTTCATATCTGTATGTGGAACAACCAGAAGATACATGACACGAACTGTGGTCCAAATCTCTGAATATAACTGCAACTGAATTTCAATGGCTGAATCTTTAGACTGCCTAATACTCAGCAGAAATCCAGCGGCAGAAATTGTAGCCTGCTGGGATTAATTCGATTAACAGTTGGTTGCCAGATCACTATTTTCTAAAAAAATCGTTGTCAGATATTTTTTCTGAATTTTGTAATCAACCAGAGTGTTCTGATACTTTTTTGAGCGACTGTACATCATGTTGTTCCATATTACGTCATGGCGAAGGTTAACATAATGGGAAAAAAAAACTTACGCCGTGGCTTAAGTCACTGGTTGCCAAACTTAAGAAAATGGCGCTCCTTCACCTTGGAAAATATTTAATTGTGCAGCCCCCCCCCCCCCCCCAGCAAATATATGAGCACTTGCAAGGAAAATCCATTGTTGACACCTGCAGGACAAAGAAAGCAAATCATGCAGGAGACGCAATGACTGAAAAAACTTTTAATTCTTGTGTCTGCAAGATTGTGTTTCTGAAATCAATGCACGAAAAATCGATATTTGACATTTTGAGAATTAGCATGAATTCAATTTCACCATAAAATGTTCACATAGAAAATCTCTCATCTCTAACCAACTAGTCGCCCTCCCCCCCCCCCACACACACACAAGTGGTCGCGCCCAACACTTTGTAAACCACTAGCTTAAGTTGAATAATGTTTTAGCATAAACTGGATCTATTTAATGCCGTAGATCGTAGAACGTGCATGGATATGCGATATTCCAGGTCAAAAAAAAAATCGGTTAAAATACAAATCGACCATTATTGGTTAAAATAAAAATCGGCCCATATTTTTGCCCATTACCGTCTCCATCTGAGAATAAGCCCAGTTGGCAGAAGTAAAAACATATAACAAGTAAACCACCCGTGGGTGGTCCCCTAGAGGCTAACAAAAAACACAAGTTAAAAATAGCATATATCATGCACAAGAGACCTAAAACGAGTAACTTTCCTCAGATTGGGTTGTTTTACCTCTGAGCGGCACTTTTTTGCACACCATGGGCTAAATGGCCAGGTCACATGGACCCCGAAGGCTCAGAGAAGGTTGGGGGAGGGGACCCACTGGAACAGCTGTTGGGAGACAGATGGTAGCCTCCCGTCAAGGCCATCCAGCGTGTTCTTTAACGTGCACAGGGTATGGCTCTCCCGCACACGGGGCCACGGCTTAACGTCCCATCCGACGGACGGCGGCCTTTCCAAGCCCATCGGTGTCCCCTACTGACCGTGGGCAGGGCGGGGAATTTTGCGGAGATAAATCTCAACGCTGACCCAGCTGGGACTCGAACCTGGGAACTACAGATTACGAACCTGGCGCGGTACCGACTGAGCCACCCCCGACCCATTTGCAAGACCTGAATCTTGCGTATATTCGTGGGGGTGGTGTTTGTCCATTATAGGGGAAGCATAAGTGATTATGGGCGAATGACCATGTTGTACAATAATAATTTATGGTCAATCATCAAGACAACATTTCTCCGAAGGAGTATGTATGTCTAGTTACTAGAAAACTTTAGATCAAGGACATTAACTTTTAATAGTGTAGGAATTACATTTATAAAATTTCCTCGATGATCCCTGCTGCTCGATATATTTAAATAGAATAAATAGCTAAACACGTTTCAATGGATTATTTCCATCAACACTTTTCATCCATTATATTTTTTTGAAGTCTTATTTTTTTTGCCAATCTCTAAAATATTTCTTTTAGTGGCCTAACAAAAACCTGAAAGATTTTGTTGGAACATAAAATCCATCTCAACATTTTTTTTTCTTTTCTTTTCGTTTATATTAAAACTGAAGTTTGCTTTTTTAATTATCGCCTTGAGAGAAAAGTAAAATAAAATATCAATTTACATATTTAAAATTCTAATCTTGGAGGAATTAATGCCACGAACGATATATTTACATTGCTTAAAAAATAAAACTGATGGTTGTATTTACTGAATGTTTTATTTATCGTAAATGATAAACTCATTAGAAAAATTCATCACTATGCGCATGAAATTGTGATGTTAGGGAAATGGATAGATAGTCTCGGGATAAATGGTCTGCCGAGATTCTTCAAACCCGGTCGATCAGTTTATGACTAGCGATGATCAATTTATCGACTCAATATGCCATGAAAGGTGTTTTGAATTTTTTGCTGAAGATTAGATTTCTCCGCTCCGATGATTTTTTATTTGAATTTGGATTTGTTTTAAAACTAGGCGTTTATTTGAAATCCAGTGAATTTCTGCAGTGTTTATATTTGCACTAGAAAATCGTCTTTAGAAATGTTCATACCATACGTTTAACTCCTAGTATTAATAAACAGATAGAGAAAAATATTTGGGAATTTGAAAATTCCACAAATTTGCGAGTATGAAAAACGGAATTGTATCCATATTGTATCCACGTGTATTTTTAACATTAAAGCACACAGATGTAATTAAATGGATGTAAAAGTTACCTGAAAATCAGAAATGTTCAGAATACCGACCATCTGCTTTTCTTTCTATTCTTTATTGAAAATGGGACACAACAGTTGGGTTGTTTTACCTCTGAGTGGAACTATTTTTGCACACAATGGGCTAAATGGCCAGGTCACAAAGACCCCGATGGCTCAGAGAAGGTTAGGTGGGGGAGCATTGGACAGCTTTTAGGAGACAGATGGAAGCCTCCCGTCAAGGCCATCCAGCGGGTTCTTTAACGTGAACACTCCCACCCACGGTGCCATGGCTTAACGCCCCAACCGACGGACGGCGGCCTTTCTAAGTCCATCGGTGTCTCCTACTGACTGCAAGCAGGGCTGGGAGTTTTGCGGTGATAAATCTCAACGCTGTTCTAGGTGGTACTCGAATCTGGTAACTGCTGATTAACAAGCCTGGCGCGCTAATTACTGAGCTACTCCCGCCCCTGAGACATAAGAGATCGAAATACTTATAGAAGTATTTCAATCTCAACAAGTTGTTGCTGTTGAAAAAAGTTTACAGACGAATTCAATCTCATATCGCAGCTAGATCTGTTTTTTTGGCTTCCTGGCATATACTCTGTCCTTTACACTGTCGTTACAATAAAAATCTAGCTGTTGCGGTATGAGGGAAGGGGTTCGGGATGTATTATTTCTAACATATCTCATTTTGCAAATACATTTATGACTTTCAGCTTAACTTTGGAAATCATTTACTTACGTTTTTATGTTTTAATACTAAAGATCTAAGTGAATATGTGAAATACGATTTCGAAATACCCGGTATATATCTCTATCCTAAGAAATTACAGAAATGATTCGGGCAGGGGCTACAATTTCCAGGTTTGAGTCCAATTTCCGCTAACATCCATCTTCTCCTCGGCAACACAGGCTTGAAAATGCCGCCGTCTGTTGGATGGAGCATAAAGTCCATGCCTAGGAGAGCCATGTAATGTGTTACATTAACAAAGATCATGCTGGATAACCTTTACGGGAGATCTCTTTCTGTCTCCTAGAAGGTATCCAGTGAGTCCACTACAAAACTTGAAGCCTTCAGGTTCCTTGCAGAACCGGAACAAGGGTGGGGTGGGGGGGATCACGGGGGCCATTTGCTCTTAAGAATACTAGTAAGACCACCAGAGGCGAAATTATTAAATTTGTTTAAATTTCATGCATTTTTACGAAAGTTTTTAAAGACCTGTAAAACGGAGGGGAAAATACTATATTGCATTGGAAATCCAGTCTCTTAGCCTTCCCTTTTACATTTTTCCGGCTCAATTGTGCTTCTTGCCCCTCCCCCTCTATTTCTTTCTATATTCATCCCTGGTTCCTTGTAGCCAGACCGTTAAGCCCATAGCCGGAAGAAAAGTGTCACTCAGAATAAAACAATCCAAACAATAACGGAAATGAATCCGATATGTGCATCTTATTGCTGTTAATTCATATCGAACATAAGAAAAAAAAACGTGTATTTTACATTTAAGTTTTATTTTTTTCAAAATATTTCTCTCCGTTTTAGGATATTCTTCTACTGCCTAAATGGAAATCACATCATCACTGTAACACATAATTAACAAGTTGTTCTTTCTTATCAGCATCCTAAATTATTTCTGCTTGGCATTAAAAACGATAAAAAATGTTTCAGCGTTTCGAGTCCCGATTTTGTCAAAATGGGAATTTTCACCACTTGTTATTATTTTGCCTTTCGAATATGACGATAAGCCGTGGAGGAGGGGGTCGCGCCATGCTAATAATCCGAATAACTGCGGTTCGAGTCCGCCTGAGCCAGCGTTGAGATTATGTCTGCAAAACTGCCTGCCCTGCCTTCGGTCAGTAGGGGATATCGATGGGCTTGGAAAGGTCGTCGTCCGTTGGATGGGACATTAAGCCTTGACCCCATGAGCGGGAGAGCCATACCCTATGCACATTAAAGAACACACTGGTTTGCCTTGGGAGGAGGCTACCTTATTTAAGCCCTCGGGGTCCATATGACCTGGCTATTTAGTCCACAATGTGCAAAAAGTGCCTCTCAGAGGTAAAAGACGCAACTCAAGATAAACCTTTTACCTGGGCAGAGGAGAGTTATAAAAAGTGGTGAAAGTAGGCCGGTACGGGAAGAAATTATTTGCTGGTACGGCGTACCGGTGAAACATTTTTCAGTAGTGTCTCTGTTAATGATTTTCTTTACACATTAATGGTGTTTCAAACGAGCATTTAATTTTTTGAAAAGCGAATCGTTCCATTTAAGAAAAAATCTTGATTTTTAATTACACTACTATAGCTTAATCCTTAAGATACCTGCTGCTTGGAAACCGCATACTTGAGGCGCTTGAGGTTCCATTTCTGCCGACAGGGAGTGTCAAGGGGGAGTGCTAATCTAAATATTTGAAGTAGTGCTTTCTCTCTTTGAAGGATTAGCAAAAGCAGACTGGGAAAAGATAGCAGAACTAATAGACAAAGGTGATTCTAACCAAAACCGTGCCTCGGGGGTCGTTAAGTATCCAGGGACAATACACATCTGCCGTAGCTGTCTGGGTTCGGTCTTAATCACTACCAGAAGCAGAAATGGGAAAACCGGACAACAAATCAAAGAAAGGATATGAACTTGACTTAGACGTTGAAATGTAATCCTTTTCAAGGTAATATTTCTGGTTTTCTAATTTTCGTCCTTTTTAATCTAAGGGACCTGAGTTCGAGCCCCGGGTAAGGCATGGATGTTTGTTTTGTTTTTCTGCTGAGGTCCCGCCATCCTCACAGATACTTTGGCATATAAACTGACAGGTTACTGTTAGACCTTTGTGGCAAGCAGCAGCTTGTAGTAAAATGTATTTTTGTAAACAATTTATATATTGCTGAATTGAAAATTCTAACATTTCTGAGCATAACGGAAGGCAATTTAATGGGGGCGATGGGGAACATACTTCCCCAAATTTAACTAATGAGTTTGAAGTTTGGAAGAGGGGTTAAAATTTCTTGAGTTTTTTCTACTAATGTAAAAAATAGATTTTTGAAAATTAATTTTATTAATTAATCTCCTTACATTACGCTACCGGAGTAGCATAATACAGAAACTAATATATGTTCCTTTAATTTTATTGTCCCATAAAAGTTGGCCATTGTTTTTCTTAAATATGATTCTTCGATTAACACTATAAATAGGGCTGCCACCTTTTGAGATTTAAATATCCAGAGATCATAAAGTTGGCTTTAAGTAAACTCCGTTCCCTCCCCCCCCACAAAAAAAAACCAACAACAGCAGTAAAACTATATATTTATTTAAATCATCAACGCAATCATTATTTTTGCTTCAAAATTCTATTAATTAATAAAAGAATATATTATTTTTTAAATTTAGATTCATACATTCAATTATCTTTACAACCTTTTTAGAAATTTTTCGTTCTGGCTTCTGAATATATTCTAAAAATTTTGCACAATTAACATTATAATCAGTTTTCGCGTATAATTCTGCTTTCACTCGAATCTTGTTTGTTTGTTTTTTTTAAATTGACATATATATAGGGCCTTTTTCCGTTTCGGCCCCTCAAATAGATGCTTGCCATAGAGGTCTGACAGGAGTATGTCAGCTTATAATGTGGGGGGGGGGGATACTCACCTCAGTAGAAAAACAACACAAGCATCCATTCATTATCCGAGCCTCGATCCCAGGTCCTTTTAATCAGTACCCAAGTACACTAACCACTCGGTCAGGTGACGACTTCATACTAAATTAGCTGAATATAAATTTCTCAAAAATTGGCTAAACTAGATAACCAAAACAACATGAAAAAAATATCGCATTTCAAAATAGCACATATAGACCTACTTTAATATGGTGCCTTTGGTCCAACGGCAATAAAATTATAATATTGGCGCACACAGGACAACACAAAAGCCTTTAGGTGTCTGGATCAAAATGCGAAATATTCCCTTTTCTTCCAGAGACACGGAATAAAGGTGGGCCTCCCCCCCCCCTCTTCACGGAAAGTCGCATTACTTCCCTCCTCTAGCTGTCAGCTTATGCAACCCTCCTCTGCCCCTCTCTTTTGCTATTGAATATCTTACAGAAACAATAAAGAGGAAACCTACAAAAATATAAGAAGAAAAAAAAAAGCTTTTTCCTCTTCCTTCTTATTGGATAAATTAAATTTTTCATTTGTGCTTCTCGATTTTGGGGCACTATTTATCTTATATTAGTGTGTGGCCCGAAAAAAATGCCCCATTTAATCTTCATTCTGAATGACTTGTAGTAGCCATTCCTTCTAAGATAGGAACATTTTTGATGAATTTTAAATATTAAATTGTCCTGCCTAGCCATTTTAAAAACTGATGGTCTGCTTCGCCGTCTCCTAAACATATGAGGGTTTTAAACAGACATGAATTCAGAGTATACATACACAGAGAGTATGTATGTTCCGAAATTCTATTATTTTATCTCCTACCTACCTCGCTCCTCAGAAGTTTAGTTTTAGGCCCTTCAAAAAATGTTTTGTGGTTCAGTCTTGTCGCCAAGATACTACAGAGGAAAACGATTTTTGTTTCAGGGCAGTTACTTTGTTTGTAGAGTTGGAAGAGAAAACTCAGATTGTAATTTTCCGTTTGCAAGTAACAATATTCCAATGGGTTTTTGTTTGTTTGTTTGATGCCATATATGAATATAAATGATTTTGAAAAATCTCTGACTCCTAATTCGTACCTGTAGTCTGAGTTTTTTGACTTCTGAAAAAGTCCCATAATCAAGATAATTACAATGAATCCTTATATCCCATCAGTAGATTCCAGTTTCGACTTTTATAACCACTATCATTTTCACGAAATTCAGTATATTTGTTAGTATTGACCTGTGGAATGTCAACAATGTCGTCGGTAAAAAAAGAAATTTAAAATAATGGATAGTTAATGATAAAGAAGATAGTTCATGAATAAGGCCCAAAGAGGATTCAAAACGATTAACAAAAAGTGCGTCGTTGTTAAACCGGCATTTGTAAAATTGAGTTGTAATCATCGACCTAGTGATCAAGGGGTTTGCACGCTTCGCTTCAAATATATGGGACCTGGGTTCAAGACCCTATAGTTATGAGTTTTCTTTCTCGCATTGTCTTTCTGCTGAGATCTTCATAACTGGTCTTCTAACATCTTAAATTGACATGCTCCTATGAGACCTGTGAGAAAACAGCTATTGGAGGGATGTAAAAAAAATAATCAACTAAGAATTTAATTCTCTAGTGCTTTTTCATTTCATACATCCCTTGGATTTTAACCTTCGGTGTAGGAAGTTATAGTATTTGTATAGATACTACTAGATACGTCAAGCCGTTTCGGATCCCGAAATATCAATAATTAAATTTAAAAAAAATTGATCGTGAACTTCTGATAAAGATTATTATCAACTTTTTTATTGCATCAAAACAATAATTTTATATTAAAAATAATGCTAAAGCATGATTTGGGTTTTATCTTGACGAACAATGGCTGTAGAACTGAACGAAAAAGCCCAGTTGTTTTGCATTATGTACAAGCGAAGTTACTTCAAGTTCAAGTTCCCTTTCTTCGAAGCTTTCATTTGTTGGAGAGGATTAAGGCTAGGGGAGAACAGAAAGAATTCTTCCAGGTCCATCAAAAGACTGGTGTTGCAGCTGATCAATTAGAGCACCTCTTAAGAGGAAAAGGATGCAGGCATCAAATAAGGAGGTTTTGGGATGCAATGGTCTTTTGCATATCGGGCTGAAATGGTAACCAAAGGGTAAAAGCATCAACGCACGACCAACCCTTGGCCAACGTAATACTCTAATTCTGTGGATTTAGTATTGTTGAATCGCGAAACATTTTTCATTAAGGTGAAAACAAGCGCATGAAAAGTTAAGCTTGCCAACAAATATATCTATCATGTGTAAAGATAAAATGCAGAAAGGTAAAATTAATTTTACCTCTCTGCAGGTATGGTCAACCTATGGTACAGTCGCTCAAAAAAGTATACGAATACTATGGTTGATTACAGAATTCAGAAAAAATATCTGGCAACGATTTTTTTAGAAATTAGTGATCTGGCAACCTTCGTGTCACGTGACACGAAGGTTGCCAGATCACTAATTTCTAAAAAAATCGTTGCCAGATGTTTTTTCTGAATTTTGTAATTAACCACATTGTTCGGATATTTTTTTGATCGACTGTACCAGTGACCAGAGTGGAAAGCTAGAGGATTTTGCTTGGCATTCAAGAGTGCTTAGCAAAATCGTCTCGCATCTTTTTTTTTGGCACGCTTTTCCTACCGCATTTTTCGCGAACCCTGCAGTTTTGCATATATGGTATGCTGGGATATCACATAAGCGAAATTTCCATATTTCTATTAATCATTGATTAAACTTTATGGATTTTTAAAGGTTACTCTGAATCTTCAATAAATATTATTCCAAAAAAAAATTCCATATTTAGTATTTGGGTTTAGATTATGCAAATTGAGTGATCATAATTACAATATCAATCAAAAGTTTATTTTTCTTTCTAAAAATTGCGTTATATACTAAAATCATTTTAAAAACATCTAAATAAAAAATAAATAAATACCCCCTCAAGCAGCTGCTTGCCACAGAGGTCTGACATGAGCCTGTCAGTTTATATGCCATAGTAGAAGGTCTGTGAGGATGACAGGACCTCAGCAGAAAAGTGACACAAACGTCCATGCCTTATCCGGGGTTCGAACCCAGGTTCCTTAGATCAGTAGCCAAGGCTCGAACCCAGGTCCCTTAGATCAGTAGCCAAGGCTCGAACCCAGGTCCCTTAGAACAGTAGCCAAGCGCGCTAACCACTCGGTCACGGGGCGACTCAAAAAAAAACAAAAAAAACTGCATTATTACATTTTTTTTCAATAAGGCTGAGGTATATTAATATTTTTTGCATTAAAATAGCATAAATCATTCGCTGTTTGTGGAAAACATAGAGTGAAAGATAAAATACAGGGACACTGTACTTTCTCCGCCATACAGTCATTATTACCCCTGTAATATGGCTTCAGTGGAGTGTCCGCCTTCGTGTGATTTTCCACACATAGCTATAGTACTTTGAAGCGTACCGAAAAGAAGTGAAATTTACTTTCACCACTGGTTATAACCAGTGGTGAAAGTGGATTTTATTTCTTAGCGGTACGCTTCAAAACGTAGCTATGTGTGGAAAAATCACACACAGGCGATTATTCCAGTGAAGTCATCTTACAGGGATTAATAACTTGAAGTTTGTGGTGACGAAAGTACAATGCTCTTAGATTTTCTCATTTCCCATACGTTTTCCGCAAATAGTGAATGATTTAGGGATTTTTAATGTGAAATAAATATTAATATATTTAAATACTTGCTGATTCCGTTATATTCTTGGATTTCAGGCTTATTGAAAAAACTAATAATATGATTTAGATGCTTTTAAAATTATTTTCGTACTTGAAGAAATGCTTTTAGAAAGAAAAATTAAAATTTCACTCGTATTGCAATTTTGAATATTCAACTTGCATATTTTAAACTTAGAAGCCAAATATAAAATTTTTTCAGAATAACATATTGGAATAACATATTTGGAATAGCCTTTAAAATTTATAAAGCTTAATCAATGATTACCTTACATACGGAAATTTCGTCTCTGACTTATCCCCGAAAATAGATGCGAAATTGTAGAGTTTCCGCATCCAAAATGAGATCGGAAAAGAGTGACATTTGTCAAAAAAAAAAAAACAGTTGCGAGATGATTTTGTTGAGCGTTCCTGTGTGCCAAGCAAATTCATTTAGCTTTCCATTTTTGTCACGGGTACTAAGGTTGGCCATTCCTGCTGTAGAAAAATTAATCATTTCACTTTTACGCGTCATATATGCATTTGTTGGCACGCTTAACTTTATATAAGATTTGAGCACAATATATACCTTGTCTTCACTTTAATGGGAAATGTTTAGCCATTCAGCAACGCTAATACCACAGAGTGAAAATGGCAACTATTAGGTGGGCCGTCGCAGCCCGATGTGCAGAATACCATTGCATCCCAAACTCTCCTCATCTCTCATGCTTGCTTCCTTTCCCCCTTAAAGAGGTAGCCGCTAATTGTAAACTACAACGCCACTCCTCTAATGAACCTGGCAAAAATATTTCTGTTCTCTCCTAACCTTAATCCACTCTGATAAAAGGTTCCAAGAAACGTAACCTCGCTTTTATATAATGCATTTTGTATAATGCAAAACTGCTGGGCTTTTTCTTTTAGTTCCACAGCATTGTTCGTTAAAGCAGAACCCAAATCATGCTATAGCATTATTTTTATATCAAATTTATTGTTTGGTGTAATTAAAAAGTTTATAATAATTTTACCAATGCTTCTAAGGAAAAACATCTTTATCATAAATTGATAATCATAATTTCATTTTATTATAACGATTCTGATATTTGGGAATCTGAAACGGCTCGACGTATCTAATATGTATAATTAAAAAATAAATACTCCCTCAAGCAACTGCTTGCCACAGAGGTTTGACAGAAGCCTGTCAATAGAAGGTCTGAGTAGAACATCTGTGAGGATAGCAGGACCTCAGCAGAAAAACAACACAAACATCCATGCCTTACCTGGGGCTCGAACCCAGCTCCCGTAGATCAGCAGCCAAGAGCGCTAACCACTGGGCCACGTGACGGCTTAGTACGTATACAAATGCTGTAAATTCTGATACTGAAGGTTAAATTCCAAGGTATGCAAATGATGAAAAAAAGCATTAGAGAATTAAATTCTTAGTTGATATTTTTTTTACACCTCTCAAACAGCTGTTTATCACTGATCTGATAAGAGCCTGTCATTTAAGGCGTCAGATGGCCTATTATGAAGGCGAGATCTCAGCAGAAAGAAAATAGCCATATCTATAAGGTCTCTAATCCAGGTCCCATAAACTTGAAGCGAAGCGTGTAAACCACTTGATCACAAGGACGATGTTAAGCTCAATAAATTTGACAAATGGCAGTTATCAACGAAGCAGTTTTGTTAATCATTTTGAATCTTCTATGGGCCTTATTCTCGAACTATCTTCTTTATCATTAGCTATTCATTATTTTAGACATCTCTTTTACAGACGACAATGCTGACATGCTACGGGGTCAATACTCACAAATATGCTGAATACAGTGAAAATGATAGTGGTTATAAAAGTCGAAACTGGTAGTTCAGTATTAAACTACTGATGAAATATGAGGAGGATTCATCATTTAAATTGCCTTGAGCATGGGTCTTTTTTGGAGGTCGAAAATCTCAGACTACAGATGCGTATTAAGAGTCAAGAGATTTTTCAAAAGCATTTATTATTAATATTTAACATCAAATAAACAAACAAACAAACAATTGGAATATTGTTACTTACAAAGAGAAAATTTACAGCAATCTGAAGTTTTCTCTTCAAACTCTATAAACAAATTAACTGCACTGAAACCAAAAAAGCGCAAAATCGTTTTCCCCAGTAGCATATTGGCAACAAGACTCAGGTGGAAAATATTTTTTGAAGGGTCTAAATTTAACCTTATGAGGAGCAACGAGGAAGAAAGTAAAAATGCGATAGAGGTATAATAACTTTTATTTAATATTCAAATAAACTTATCTAGAGAAAATATAATATTTACTTCCTTTTGCTAAAGTTTATAATTAGATTCAAATTAAAAAATTTAAGTTAATATACGCCATAATTCTTTTTTTATATCTTCCAAATAATTTCAGTCATAGAGTTTAGGAGTGTGCGTGTTCTCTTACTGTGTGTCTGTATATACTCTGAATACATGTCTGTTTAGAACTCGCAGATGTTTAGGAGATGACGAAACAGACCACCAGTTTTTGAAATGGCTAGGAAGGACTGCTTAATATTTAAAATTTATAGCAAATATTTCCTGCCTTATAATTAAGGGAAGTGTGTTAAGCGAAAATTATGTTTGAAAAAAAGATGTGCCAACTTTTGCGGGACAATAAAATTAAGAAAACGTGTATTAGTTTTTCTATTATGGTTACGACAGTAGCGTAATGTAAGGTGATTAATTGATAAAACTAATTTTTAAAAATGTTTTTCCATGATTTTACATTAAAAATCCCCCCCCCCCCCTTCAAACTCATAACTTAAATTTGGGGAAGCATGTACCCCATCGCCCCCATTAAACTACCTTCCGTTATTCCCAGAAATGTTTAGAATTTTCCATTCAGCAGAAAATAAAAAAATATATATTTTGGAAACGAAAATTTTAAAACCACAAGTACACGTTGCTTTGTAATGGATTTCAACGTTTCAGTGAGTTCATATCCTTTCTTTGATTTACCACCCCGCTTTCCCAGTTCTGCCTCCGGTAGTGATTAAGACCGAACCCACATAGCTACGGCGGATGGGAGCGTGCCTTGTCCGTGAACTCTTAATACGACCATACGACTCCCCGAAAGACGGCTTTGGTTGGAGTCTCCTTTGTCTGTCTAATTCTGCTTTCTATACCGAATATCCTTGCTAATCATTCAAAGAAAGAAAGCACTACTTCCAATTTCTAGCACTCCCTGTCGGCAGAAATGGAATTTCAGGTATCCGGTTTCTAAACAGCTTGGTATCTAAAGGGTTAAAATCTAGTAATGCAATTAAAAACCGATGAGTTTTTCTTAAAAGGAAAGGTTCGCTTTAAAAAAAATATTAAATTCTCGGTTGAAAAAGCATTAAGTTGAAAAGGAAATCATTAACGGAGCCACTGCTGAAAAATGTCTTACCAGTACGTCATACCGGCAAATAATTTCTTACCGGTACGGCGTACCGGCGAAAAACCGGCCTACTTTCACCACTGGTTATAATCTGCATAAGTTAAAAAACACGCGTGACTGCCTTATAATTGGAAAACATGAGTCTGGCTTCTGTTATTTCGGTCTAATTAGTTTTTCTTTCCTAAATTATCTTCTGGCCCTTTGGGGATTTTTGTAGCGTTTTTCAAAAAATAACTTACTTTCAGAGATGTAACAGTTCAGCCTCCATTATATGCAAACGTCTTTATTTTTTACGTAAAAACCCGAGATTTACGACGAATAAATAACGACCTCTCGAAAGAAACCGAAAAAGAGAAGAGTGCTCATTTAAACGAAACTCTGAATCCAAGACATTCCAAGAATCCGTGTTCGTTACATAAAAGCAACGACGCAATCTGTTTACCTAATTGGAGGCTGAAAACAACACCCCATTCACAGTTAGCAAGGCTCTGAGCTGGCTGAAAACAACCTGCCAACCGGAAGAGAGAATGAGATAAGCCTCGTAACATCTTGATCCACCAAAAGAAAAAAAAGGAAAAATACTCAAACAGGTCTACATTTATTTCATGCATTTCACTTCGAAATCCATCATCACAAACAACCTCACTGTCAAAACATCTCCTCTCCCAGGTCTCTGACATGTGAATGGAAAAGACATTGTTGCCGGCATGTATAATGCAAACGCTCCGACGAAACACAGAGACAGCACTTTCCCGCTGCGGGCGCTACAACTGGCCCCCAAGAACCCGTTCGCCCTTGGAGCATACCACCTTCAGCGACTCGTGAAGCATGTAAACTCTGCCCGTTACATCATTATTTGAAGAGTTCAGATCGCACCGTAATGGACTCTGTTCTCTGGAGGACAATAAATTCGCTCCCAGCCACTATTCGCGCTGGGGGGGGGCGGAAGAGAAGTACAGGTATACGCTATGGAGACTGGCTCGTGCTGTGGAAAGGCAATTCTTTGGCGCGTACAATAGGCTTCCCCCTTGGCGCCATCTCGCAGAGCGTGTTGTGATCTATCGTCATTCTTTCTCAAGATCGTGATCAGTTGGGAATGATGAGGGGCTACCCATAAACTTTATAAACTTAATTTGGTTTGGTTTAACGTCAGTGTAGTAGCGTTATATGGCGAAGGCTTCTCTTGGGCGAATGGAAGTTACGATGGACGATTCGCGAAGGTCTTTCAGGCTGGAGCGGAATGTGAACGTAGGTCTAGTGAGCGTAACTGGCTGCGACGTTAAACTTGTGTCTACGTAGCACTTTTTCTGCACGCCGAACTGGGTAAGAAGATGAGTCTAGAAAAAAAGAGAGAATTCTGAGTTTATCTAAGTAAAATATCTGCTGTTTTTTTTTTTCGCCACTTTTATTTTAACTCTGCTTATCAGTAGGTTGATTTGTTTCGTATTTGAAAGGATTTCTTTTTACACACAGTGGACGAAATGGCTATATCAGAAGCATCCCAAGAGCTAATGTAGCATTTGATTATATCTATCGGAGGAGAGTAGTTAATAGAGAAATGGTAGATTCATTTAAAGCAACTGCGAAGTATGGCTCAGTCGGTAACTCGCTAGGCTTATAATCTGATGTTTTCAAGTTCGAAACCCAGTTGGGCCTGATTTCAGATTTATCTCCGCTAATTCTTGTTCTGTCCTCGATGTGAAAGGGGGGACACCGGTGGGTTTGGAAAGACTGTTGTTCATTGGATGCGACGTTAAGCCGGGGCTCTGTGTACATGAGAGCCATACTCTGTGCACTTTAAAGTACACACTGGATGGCTTCGAAGAGAAGCTACCATCTGTCTCCTAGAAGTTGTCCAGTGGATTCCCTTCCCTCAACATTCTTTGAACCCTTGGGGTCCTTGTGACCTGGCGATTTAGTCCATCGGCGAAAAAAGCGCCAGTCAGGGGTAAATCAACATAATCTGCATGCAAACGGCTCTGCATACATATGCACGAGTCCATGTGCATTCCATCGAATGACTTAACGTCTCAGGAGTTAAGTTCCCATTAGACGGACTGGGATCTTTCTAAGATCAAAGATGTTCTCCTTCTTATTGAGGGCAGAGTGAGGGTTTAGAGAGAAAATCTGAATGTAGATGTAGTGCAGGTTCAAACTGGAGCACGTCACGCTATGAGTGTGATTAGTTATCGGTCGAACCAATCCTCGCCCTTTTTTCAAAAAGACACAGGAGCAACGATTTTCTGGCAACTTCGTGTCACGTGACACGAAGTTGCCAGAAAATCGTTGCCAGATATTTTTTCTGAATTCTGTAATCAACCATAGTGTTCGGATACTTTTTTTGAGCGACTGTACACGAAGGCTCAGAGAAGGTTGGGTGAAGGAGACCCACTGGACAGCTGTTGGGGAACAGATGGCATCCTCCCGTCAAGGCCATCTAGTGTATTCTTTAATACGCACAGGGTATGGCTCTCCCCACACGCGGGATCAGGGCTTAATTTCCCATCTGAAAGACGACGCTTTTTCCAAGCCCATCGATGTCCCCTACTGATGGCTGACATAGTGGGGGTTTTGTGGAGATAAATCTTAATGCTAGCCCAGGAAATAATATGCGAATGATATCAAACTGAGTAAGAGGTTTAGAGTTATACGACACTTCTTTACAAAAGAATTTTAAGCAAATTATTAGTGAATCTTTAAGTGTCATCATTACGACTTCACGCTTCACGCCAGAGATTTTCAATATAAATTTTTGGTAACGTGCCACTTTTTGCCATACACATTGTTTCCCTTCCTACCATCAGTCATTATTTCCGGAAACTCCAAAAATGAAGGTATAGGTTAGATCAGGGGCATTTGCTCTTTTCTACTGGCTGACCATTCTTTCATAATGGAAGTACTCGAGAAGTACCTCATCACTTTGCCTTTAGATGCAAACTACGTGAAAATTTGCTTTTATTTACAACGTACTGATTGAATTTACAAGATTTCCTAGAGTTTCTCTGTAAAACTAACAGTGAAATGCTTTAAATTGAATGACAGCTCTTAATCATGCGACAATGATAACATCCAACTACAGTCATTTAGCTGAAGGGCAAACTGGTTTCGATGAAAACCCTGTTGCAGGTACCTTGGTTAAATTATAATAAATTGGAACAATAAACTGGTTATGCTATATCAATTGAAATAACAAAATGCATCTATTAAAATTATTTAAAACAATAAAACGGTTATATTATATTCAATTAAAATAAAAATATTTAAAAGTTTAATTAATTAAAATAGCAAACTGAGTATATTGTTATTGAATTAAACCAATAAACTGTTATTCCATAATAATTTAAATAATAAACTGATTATATTACGATTAAAGTAATGAGCTGGTGAAATTTTTAAATCAATTAAAATAATAAGATGGTTATATTATAATGAATTAAAATAATAAAATGCAATAATAAACTGCGTGTATTAAAATAGATTAAAATAATAAGCTGGTTATACTATATTAAATTAAAATAATATAACGCTTATATTGAAATCAATTAAAATTGGAAACTGCTCATGTTACAATCAATTAAAATAAAACTGATTATATTATACTTAATTAAAATAATAAACTTTTTAAACTAACAGGTTCCTCTTACACTTTGTGGCAAGCAGCTGCTTGAGTGGATTTTGTATGCTGTAATCAATTAAATAATAAACTAATTATATACAATCAATTAAAATAATAAACTAGCTATATTATAATCTTTTAAATAATAAATAACTGTTAAGTCTTTTAACGGTAATTGTTAATAAATTAGTTGTTTTAAACTGTTTTTATTTCAGTTTTTCCTAGTTAATACACAACATTTTTTTTTTCATTCAGATTCCTAGTTAATATACAACATTTTTCTCTATTCTACCTGAAAGGTTCCAAGTGCCATTCATAACACACTTTAAAAACCTCTGTCCTACTTTATTAAGCATTATTTTACTGTATTATTTTGTTTTTTTGAACTAAATGGATGAGGTTAATATACGTAAGTTTAAAAATTATTAGTTAAAATACGTAAGTTTTACTTTGCGTGAAGTGATCCTATTTGTTGCAACCTTACGTAAAAACTGTAAGATTTTTTTTATTCCAAATTGGATTAATGATATCACTGGCAAAACAAAACTCGGAAATGTTCTTGTAAATTTCCCAAATTAGTGGCCCGTCAAGGTCTGCTACTGCATTAACAGATAATTCTTTTGACAATACTGGAAATGGAACAAAATATCTGCGCAGAACAACACTAGAAAACTTAATAATATATGACTCACTAAATGTTGTTTATTTGTTGAGGACTAGTTATTGCATGTCGCTCAGACAATTACGATTGTCATTTCTTTTTTGAAAAGCGAGTTTAAGCAGTATTAAAACTTACGACATTATTTTATAACGGGAATTTAGTTGTTAAAATGAGGACACTATATAAAATTGTGCGAAAGCCATCGAGGAATAAACGAACCAGCAAATAAACTGAAGAGACAACAAACAAACAACATAAACGAATAATTAAACAAAGGAATAAAAGGAAGGAATGGAAGAAAAACAAAACAAAGTGTTTACCTTTAATACTGAAGCTCTGAAAGACTCGTTATAGCTAAAGCTTACCATGATATGTTACTTAGTCATTATGACACTCATGGTTTGCTTACTACTGAATTTGAGGTAGAATGGGGCCATTTTAAACAGGCTTTTTTTTGGAAACTAACAGTACTCTTTTAGGAAAAAAGAAGCAGAGGAGGCAGAATAATTTGAGTGATAAGGCACTTGAGCTTATTTCAGAAAGAACGAACTGCAGGAATGTTCTTAATCAGTACCCTACTAGTCCTAATAGAAAGGATTACAGAGAACTTAATAAACGTGTAAAATATCAGTTAGCTGCTGATAAGAATCTTTGGCTTGATGGCTTGGCTGACAAAACCGAGGAAGCAGTTAGACAGCACAAGAGCAGAGAGCTGTACCAGGTAGTTAATGTTTTGTGTGGTAGAAAACGGACAGGTATACAGGGATTGAAGGATAAACAAGGTAAGGTTATAGAAGGTGAGGATTCTGTCATGGCTAGATGGGCTGAGCATTTCAGTGATGTTCTAAACAATATGGTTAGTTGTAATGATGATAGATGCATTGGTGGCTTTAATGTTGGCTCTAAAACACAATCTGAAGTTATTTTGGCTATTTCTAAACTTAAACGTCAAAAATCCCCAGGGGTAGATGAAATTGCCACAGAAATACTTAGAGCTGGGAATGTTTCGGTTACCACTTGGATGACTGAAATTCTGAATATCTTTTATGATAAAGGCATGGTTCCTAAGGATTTTACCAGAGCTATTATTATCCCTATCTTCAAAAAAGGTGATCGCAGTTCTTGTAATAACTCTAGAGGTATCAGCCTACTCTCTGTTCCAGGTAAAGTTCTTTCCATGATTGTGCTTAATAGAATTAAGAATCTGGTTGACAGGCAATTGCGTGATGAGCAATGTGGATTCCGAAGTGGTAGGGGATGTGTGGATCAGATATTTTCACTTAGGCAGATTCTTGAGAAATGTTTAGAGTTTCAGAAACTTTTGGTTGCTAGCTTTGTTGATTTCAAAAAGGCTTTCGACTCTGTTGATCGTCATAATTTGTGGTTGATTGTGAGATCATATGGTATACCAGACAAGTTAATTAACATAATGAAAGCTCTCTATAATAACACTGAGTCGTGTGTGAGAGTTGGTAAGGCTTGTAGCAATTGGTTTAGCATTACTTCTGGTGGAAGGAATAAAGAATAAGAGAAAAAACATGAAGGAATAAACTAAAAAACAAAATAAATGTAGGAATGAACGAACAAACTAAGAAACAATGAAGGAATTAATAAATAAACGGAAGAAATGAAGGAATTAAGAAATAAACGGAAGAAATGAAGGAATGAACTTGCAAACGAAGAAAAATTGAAGGAATGAACGAACAAACATAATAAATAAAGAAATGAAAGAACGAAATGAAATAAAGTAATGATCGAACTAGCGAAAAAAGAACGCAAGAATGAAAAATCAAACGAAAAAAATTCAAAATGAAAGAATAAGAGAAAAAACAAACGAAGAAACAAACAAAGAAACAAACGAAGAAATAAATGAATAAATTAAATATAGTGCGAAAGAATAAACGATTTTAGAGAGAAATGGGCAAAGATTAAGAAAACAAACAAGAATTAATAAACAAACAAAAGAACAAATGAAGAAATGGACAAACAAACAAACAAATAAGAAAAAGCGAATAGAAAAGAAGGAATGATCGAATACACGAACAACGACGAATTAAGCGAAAGAATAAATAAGGAAATGAAAGAATAAACAAACAACGAAGGATCAAACGAATAACACACATAGGCACAAAAAGATGAGAGACGAACAAGAGTGGAAAAAAAGAAGGAATGAAAGAAGAAGCAAAAGAAAAAAAACGAGAAAATGAACGGAAGAACAAGAAAAGGAAAAAAATAAGGAGAAAATGAACGGAAGGAGAAACAAAAAAAAAATAAAATAAACGAACAAACGAACGAAAGAACGAGAAAACAAACAAACGAAATGGATATTTCAAAAGAGCCTATGAAATCAGACAATTACTTCGCGAATTCACCAAATTTGGAGGTCCTAAAAGAATAACAATTTTTAAAATTTTCTTTTTGACTCTCTATTATTGAAACGCAGTTTGTACAGTTTTAAACATATAAAACAAGACTACTAAAATTTTTTAAGAGAATAATCCACTTTCATACGAATCCTTAAATATAATAAAATAAAAATTTCAAATACAGCTCCTGCCTTCTGATGAAAAACCTGCTGTCAAATAATAAAAATACAGCCTTGTCAATTTCTTAGTATTGTGGAAATCAATAACATCGATTTCATTGTCCCCAAAATTGAATGATGCATCTCATTCCGAGAACATCGACATTAAAAAAAAAAATTCTGAAAACTGTACAGACGTTCGCCGAAAAACCTAATGCCAAATTTTGGAAGACGATATAGAGGAGAAGTATCGATCCATCATTCTCTCTCTCTCTCTCAGAAACCTTCAGGAGAATGTTTCGAAAATCTGTTTCGGTTAGGAAGGAAAGTGACTCTATTCCGAAGACCATTTACAACGACACCTCTGAACAAAAGAGCAACAAAAAACGGTTTCACGATGGGCTAATGAGAGATCCAAATAAAGAGGAAAATAAAAAGAAAGGGAAAAGGCCCATTTATTTCGAGGTCGTTACTCGTGTAATGTGAGGTAGAATGTGTGGGTGGCAACAGACGATTGGATTCGCAAAACCAAAAGAAAGCCAATAATCCGCCATGCGCAAACACAATGCTCTGGGTTTCGCTTCCGATGGTTTTAAACTTCATCTATTCGATACAGTTTTTCCAATTTTTCTTATGGGAATGCTGAAAGCGTGATTGCTATTTTATTGCTTTTTAAGATTTATATTTTTCTTGTTGTCGTAAGCGCAGTAAAGCGTCAATGGTATTTGAATTAGATATTTTCAATGAAATTTTTTTGTGTAAAGAAACCTTTGTTAAGAAATGCCGTAAATCGACATTACTTATTATCTTCTGAGGTCCTGCCATCCTCTCAGACCTTCTACTATGGCATATAAACTGACAGGCTCCTGTCAGACCTCTGTAGCAAGCAGCTGCTTGAGGGGGTATTTATTTTTTTTATTATTATTTTGTCCAATATTTCAATACCTTTTGAACTGCAGTAGCAGCTACAACAACAATAGCAGCAACAATAACAATGACGACAGCAACAATCGCTGCGATTAATGACCATTAATCGGGTGGGACAACAGTAATGACGACAATGGCAACAGTAGCAATGACTACCAATGACCATAACAAACCACAAACACAAAGATCACGACCACGCTCACAACCACGATGACTACGACCACGACCAGGACGACAATGACCACAATGACTTCAGATACCACCAAAACAACAATGACGATCACAACCACAACAATAGCAACAAGTAGACGTTGTTATGACAAGGCATGACGACGATGATTGAAAATATGGTCATCGGGGTTCATTGTGGTCGTCGCCGTCCTCGTTATCCACGACGGCGATAGCAACAACAAAAACAATAACACTGACATTAAGATAACGGCATCAGCGAGAATGGCACACCAACAGAAATAAGATCACGATGACGACGGCAACAACAACAATGATGACGACAATAAGATTGAGACAACGATGATAATGAAAGCAGGGGTGGCTATATAACAATAGTAGCAACAAAGACTACATTGATGGTAGTAGTGATGGCAAAAACAAAAATGATGAACTTTTCAGCAGTGAATCGTATTGTGATGATCTGTTAGGGAGACTAGACTTCAGAAGGAAAAAAAACATCCAAAAGTTTTAATTCTTTTTTTAAAATAACAGTCGAAACTAGACATCTCTACATTATAACCAAACACAAGGAACAAAATTGCTTCTGAAGACGAACATGGAATTTCAAAGGGAATGACGTTTGTTTCAGAAAATGCAAAGAGTAATAAAATACTTTTATCTGTTGAACAAATATTTTTTTTTAATTTTTGTTTCAAAACAAAGAGTTGCGTTTTCCACTCTCCTGGCGATAGGTTGGGTTGTTTTACCTCTGAGCGGCACTTTTTTGCACACCATGGGCTAAATGGCCAGGACACAAGGACCCCGAAGGGTCAGAGAAGGTTGGGGGAGGGGACCCACTGGAACAGCTGTTGGGAGACAGATGGTAGCCTCCCGTCAAGGCCATCCAGAGTGTTCTTTAACGTGCACAGAGTATGGCTCTCCCGCACACGGGACCACGGATTAACGTCCCATCCGACGCCCGGCGGCCTTCCAAACCCATCGGTGTCCCCTATTGACCGTGGGCAGGGCGGGGAGTTTTGCGGAGATAAATCTCAACGCTGACCTGGCGATAGGATAGATAATAACCGATATCGATATAACACTTTGGTCGCCACATTACTCAAATTTCAGATTTGTAGAATGAATAGACTTTTGACAATATTGCTTAAAAGTTTTCCATTTATCCAAAATGTAGCCCCATTTAACGGTAGAAATTAAGAGCATTAAAAGATTCGGAAATTTCGAATGCTAATATTTTATTACCCTCCTCCCCCGCCCCTTCATTTTTTTTTAAACAAACAAAGTTGAATGTTTATAGATGGATAGAGAACAACGGGGGGAAACAAGTGGTCATTTATTGAAGACGCGTTAGCAAACGAATATTACGTCTGGAAAATCTAACTAAATAATATTCGATGCTACGGCTTTTGGTTATAACATAATGATGAAAAGAAAATAAACAAAGAAGTGGTCAACTTCTTTGAGCATCATCGTATGTAGCGAGAAATTGCGTTAGTTCGGCACTATTGTATTGTTTTACTTCTGAACCACACTCTTTTGCATACAGTGGGCTAAACGGCCAGGTCACATGGACCCCAAAGACTCAAAAAGAGGTTGGGGGGAGGGGATCCACTGCATAGTTATCAGGAGACAGATATAGATAGCCTCCCGTCAAGGCCATTCAGCCTATTCTTTAACCTTCACACGGTGTGGTTCTCCTGCACACTGGGTCTATTGGCCACACGCAGATTTATAATTTAGCTGTGAATAAGAGTTACGAAGAATGGTTATATTGAAGTGTACTGACAATGTCAAATAGGACTTTATTGAAAATGCCAACCCCTTAATATCAGAATGCTAATAAGCTGTTGGAAGACGAAAGCAATAGCTTCTGATTTAATATTTTGTTGTACGAAAGAACAGTCCTTTAATAAATGTGAGACGTTGCCGTTTAAAATTCTAAATGAACTGTTTGTACTGTCCAGTGCAATCTCATGCAGTGTAACTAGAAGCAATCTCTGTGAAATGGGATATTGATTGCATCTTAAAATATCCGCTGCTCTATTAGGAGTCCTTTATAGCTTGAAAAGGAATTGACACAGTGGATTTTGCATAATACTTTTAAAGGAATGATAAAGCTAGAGGCAAGTTGCAGATCAAAGCACAACTTGTTCAAATCCTCATTATCGATAATGATCATTCGCTATTTAGAACAGTGATATTCAACTTGTGTTTCGCTGGCAATTCTCAAGTGTTCCGTGAGATATTTTATCTTACACCCAAACAGACTTTAAATTTTACGAATAGTTCACAAAAATAATTAGAGATATTTAAAATACCTTACATTGCTTGTAATATTAAAAAGATTTAGAAAGGATTCCATTTGATGCTGTGTCGATGGGAATCTAATTTTGAAACTCTGTAACTTCTAAAATATGCTTTTAATGGAAAAATGTAGCTGAAGATAAATTAAAGATAATAATCAAATCTATTCAAATAAATACATATATTATTATAATAGTGTGGGGCGGGGGTGGCTCAGTCGGTAGCGCACCAGACTCGTAATCTGCAGTTCCCAGGTTCGAGTCCCAGTTGGGTCAGCGTTGAGATTTATCTCCGCAAAATTCCCCTCCTTGCCCACGGTCAGTAGGGAACACCGATGGGCTTGGAAAAGCCGCCGTCCGTCGGATGGGACGTTAAGCCGTGGCTCCGTGTGCGGGAGAGCCATACCCTGTGCACGTTAAAGAACACGCTGGATGGCCTTGACGGGAGGTTACCATCTGTCTCCTAACGGCTGTTCCAGTGGGTCCCCCTCCACCAAACTTCTCTGAGCCTTCGGGGTCCATGTGACCTGGCCATTTAGCCTATAGTGTGCAAAAAAAGTGCCGCTCAGAGGTAAAACAACCTAACATTGACATACTCAAACATATATCATCATAAAAGTAGGAATAAAATCTATTTATACACAATATCACTCCCAAGGGAAATTGGAATAATTTTTTTTTATGAAAAGGCACTTAATATCATCAAAATACGTTAGGTTCAGCTTAGAAGACTAAGCTTTCTTCGTTTCCATATTATCATTCAGGATCTTCCCCAACGGAGCAGTTCCATCCTTCGACGCTCGCAGCCATACTTTATTCAACAGGTACCCATAGCAACACCACCCGCACCAGAATACTGCATACAGATGCCGGTTAGACGACGTGCACACAAGTGGACCGGGGTGGTGTGTGTGAGGAGAAAGAGGCGGCGGAGGGGGGGGGGTAGGGAATTCTCCGCACGAGCAGAGGTTGTTGAGTTCGACGCAGCATCTTCGGCAGAAAGGAAGCACGAGACACCCCGACAGCTACATCTCCCCAGAGGAGGTCACGTTGAGCACGTGCCGACTTTCCTGCGCCGCTTGGGAGCAAATAATGCAACCTCGGCGACATGCGCATTGATAGCCGACGTCAGCTGAGAGGTGGAGAGCGTCCATTATCGGAGAGACCGTATACATTTGAGAGCAGTACTGGATCACGTGGCCCGTCACGTTCCGTTGAGTTCTTCCTATCCTTCCAACCCCCCCAACCACATCCTCTCTCTTCCTTCCCCCCTTCTCCACAGGTAACTTAGAGCATCAGGGTTGCCTAACTGCAATTAGTCAAGGAAGAAAAAACCCAGCAAGTGCTGATATCTCGGGCAGTTTTTTACTCAATGTTTTTTTTATGTGTTCTTGTTTTGCATCGTTGCTGGAATTTTTTATGTTGTTTAGATAGTTAACTTGTTTATTTTTGCGTCATCAACATTTCTGGCTTCACTCACGCCAATTACAGAGGAGTAAAAGCCTCCGCAGGTTTCAAGAATAATATTTTCAAAAGAAAATTAGACTGTATATTAGAATCTTAATGGAATCAGTTTCCGCGTTGGTATTCAGAGTTATTCGATCAATAATTTAAATATTTTTGGAACTTGAATTAATTAAGAGCAGGCAGTCATTAAAATTTTAATATTGAAAGAGGATTTAGATTAAAAGTGTTCAATATTTGTCATTGGCTCTACATTTTTGAATAATGAGCGCATCCAATAGTCGAGGACGTTAAAGTACAGTTAAATGTGGGGCGGGGGTAGCTCAGTCGGTAGCGCGCCAGGCTCGTAATCTGTAGTTCCCAGGTTCGAGTCCCAGCTGGGTCAGCGTTGAGATTTATCTCCGCAAAATTCCCCCGCCCTGCCCACGGTCAGTAGGGGACACCGATGGGCTTGGAAAGGCCGCTGTCCGTCGGATGGGACGTTAAGCCGTGGCCCGTGTGCAGGAGAGCCATACGCTGTGCACGTTAAAGAACACGCTGGATGGCCTTGACGGGAGGCTACCGTCTGTCTCCCAACAGCTGTTACAGTGGGTCCCCTCCCCCAACCTTCTCTGAGCCTTCGGGGTCCATGTGACCTGGCCATTTAGCCCATGGTGTGCAAAAAAGTGCCGCTCAGAGGTAAAACAACCCAACGCTATTTGTTTACGGGCATAAGTAGCTGAAATAGAATAACTTTTAATAATGGTAATAGAAAGTAGTATAAATTAACTTTTCGTCTGAAAATTGGTTGATTAAAAAAAGTCTTCATAATCTAATAGCTACAAACATTTATAGGTTAAAAACAATAAAAATCAGTAAATAAATTCCGCCTGATAATTTCGAAAGGAACTAAGAATTAATTTAGTATACAGTCCCTATTGTTGAAAACAAATGATACTCGATTGAAATCACGCTATATGACAATACAAAAATGACCTCAACAGATTAACGTTAAATTAATGCGTAACACTGATGATTATAGGATCCAGTATTCAATATGCATGAAGCCGTTTCCTTCATATTGATTGATGATTGAGACGGTGCGATGCTCAGATTAAGAGGATCTAACGGAATGCATCATCTCGTCGGAGGCTCGTTCGCAAGCACGCGAAACCTTAGCGTAAGCGAAAGAGAAGAGGAAGAAACAGCAACAGAAGGAACTATGCAATCTAATTCAGATCGCACGCAAGACCTTGTAAAGAAACTCTCATCAATAAACCAGGGGTCATTCCGGACACAATCGCAATATTGACGTCATTTCTTAAATAAAGTCTCGAGCGTTTCGGCGCGATCGTGCGCGAGAAATTGTGCGATAAAGACTACAACTTATTTCATCGCTCAAGATGAAACGATGAAAAATGAAGTTGATTTTTGATTGATTCGCGATGTTTCGTTCTCTACAAGAAAAAATTTTATTTCCTCCCTAGGCAGGTTGTGATGAATTTCGTGTTATTATACTTATTAATTTTTTACGTTTTCGTGAGTTTTTTAAAAGATAATTCTTAAAGGTTGGATATAGTAGGGGAGCGGCGTGGATAAGTATTTTAAGAAATGGGTTTCTAAGCGATGCGGGGCGGGGGTGGCTCAGTCGGTAGCGCGCCAGACTCGTAATCTGTAGTTCCCAGGTTCGAGTCCCAACTGGGTCAGCGTTGAGATTTATCTCCACAAAATTCCCCGCCCTGCCCACGGTCAGTAGGGGACACCGATGGGTTGGGAAAGGCCGCCGTCCGTCGGATGGGACGTTACGTCGTGGCCCCGTGTACGGGAGAGCCATATCCTGTGCACGTTAAAGAACACGCTGGATGGCTTTGACGGGAGACTACCATCTGTCTCCCAATAGCTGTTCCAGTAGGTCTCCTCCCCCAACCTTCTCTGAGCTTTCGGGGTCCATGTGACCTGACCATTTAGCTCACGGTGTGCAAAAAAGTGCCGCTCAGAGGTAAAACAACCCAAATCTAAGCGATGCTCCCCCCCCCCCGTACAATAGGCTAAATTGCCAGGTTACAAGGATCCCAAGTGCTGAGAGAAATTTGGTGAAGGACAATTGAAGGGGAAACAGATATCAGTCTCCCCATCAAGGCCTACCAGGGTGTTCTTTAACGTGTACAGGATATGGCTCTCCTTTGCAAGGGACAGCGGCTTAACATTTCATCCGATGGATGGCGAACTTTCCAAGTCCATCGGTGTCCTCTTTCTGACAGAGGGCAGGGTGGGGGTTTAGTGGAGATAAATCTGGATGCTGGCAGAATTGAGACTCGAACCTGAGAACTTCAGATTACGAGACTGCTGCGCTACCGACTAAGCCAATCCCCGCTCCAGGCTTAAGAAATGGAACAGGGACGCAAAAATAGAAATTGACACACATATATATTGCAAATGAATCTACACGTGCTGTAATGAAAACGAGACTGTGGTACTACGAGACACGCGAGAGATGCAGCACGTAGTGTGAATTACGTCATGAATGGACTGGAACGCGATTTGTAAACAATAATGGTAGAGGAATGTAGTAGAGAGTTGTACTAGTGTGAAAAAGAATTTCTTTTGGTGTGTGCGCGGAGACGACTTTAAATTGCTCATATATTTGTAGTAAACTAGTTTTGTTCTGTGGTAAAACAACAGTAGCTCTGTAATTAGTATAGAGAGTGTCACTTCTTTCATACGCGATGAAAAAAAAAGATGATTGATAAGAATTGTGTTTATGCTTTGATTTGAGATTCGGTTTGCGAATGTTATATTGGTTTATCAGTTAGTATTTAATGATTTTTTTGGATTATTTAGTCATAGTTGGTTAACATATTAGTGTTTGAAGTGCTAATACTTAACTATTTATGCTATTGACGTAACTATATTGTCTCAGTTATTAAATCAGTTCATTTGCTGTCTGTTTATTACGAATTCACGCAAGTTTGTCAAATGCAAAAATACAACTTAAAGTCTGTAACAATATACATATAACATATTTTGAAAGAATATTAAATCAGATAAACCGTGAAAAAAAAACTGACAAAAATATTTCATCATTTGATGCGAATGTATTTTAAGAAAAAAATGTTGACCTTTCATTTTTATTATTTCATGTAACAGTTAGTAACTGTAATAATATAGATAAGCAAATGCTTTTGGTTTTTTTATATTGTACTAAATATATAGTCTAATGCAGTTGTTCTCAACTTTTTATGCTTCACGTACCTCCTGGAAATGTGTATGTAACTGGCGTACCCCTTGTATAGAGAGAAAAAACTATAGTTATAGTATAACAATGGGAATAAAATAAAACTTATATTTATATATACACATTAAATTTTGTATTCATAAATTACATACATCGATAAACACAAAAAATAACATTTTTGCACAGCAGTGTTGCCAACTTACCGACTTTATTACTAGCGACTTTTGAGCTCTCACGGCGTACCCAAAAAATTTACCGCTTACCACCAAGGGCTACGCGTACCCCACATTGAGAATCCCTGTCTCATGTGTTCAAAATAAAGTATTTTGAAAAAATATATCATCAAATGTTCCGTTCAGTCCACTCACTCCTCCTCCCCACCTCATGAACCTTTTCTAGAACATCCATATAGTGGTGTTTAGACCTGTAAGGAGATCATTTGCTGTTAGATACTCTTGCTCTGTCTGCAGAACTTTGATGAAGATTTCCCACATTAGTTCGATGATATCAGTACATCCAGCTTTAAACTTTTGGGGTTGTCGTAATCTGGAAATTTAGTTCATGGCATGCAAAGAAATAAAGTGTCGCTCAGAAGTGAAACGAAGCAGCTCTCATAACGCAAAAGTCGAATCCTAGAAACAATAATAAAAAGAAATATGGAATCATCTCTTTGTCATTCCAGTTGATCAAACATTTGAAAAATTCCTTTCACCACAGAAGCATCCTCCGACTACGAATCATCAGCGAAAGACGCATTTGCTCGTGATCCGCAGCAAAGTATATTTTTCAGCATCCACGGAACCGAAGTTGGAGAGTTTTTTTCCCCTCTTCCTTCTTTCGTTCACCCTTCTCTTCTGACAGATAGGATTTAGACTCACCGAGATCTATCTACCAAGAGAGCATCGAGGTGGCATCAAGTCTGAAATGTTGTCTTGGCGACACGTCTTGTCTTTCCCCTTTCTCCCTTCTGATGGATGGCGTCTGCCTTCGAGAGTGCGGGAACTAAAACAGAAATAACTTGCGGACGCTTTAAACAATGGGAAGCAGTGGACTGTTGTTCAACAACTGCTGGATGCGGCCTATTGCATCAAATAACTGTTGGTTGCGAGAAAATTTTTTCAAGAATCAAATATCGGGGAACATCACTGTATTGTTAAGAAACAATGAACGGTGATTAATCGCTCCGCATTTTATCTTTCGCTGTATTTCAGTGTCAGGTTTTAGTAATGACTGATTTCAAAGAGAAACATACGGGTAAGAAAAAAAGGAAGTTTTTTTGAAGTAGAAACTTGACATGCTCTCTTAAAAGGAAAATGAATAGTTTTAAATAATTTACCAAATATTATGTTTTGCTGAAAAGTTTTTTTGATCTTGTCTGGCATTTTTGGGCACACGATGGACTAAATGGCCAGGTCACAAGAACCCAAAGGCCCAGAGCTGGTTATGGGATGCACTTAATAGAAGACGGATGAAAGCCTTCCATCAAAGTCATCCAGGGTGTTCTTCAACGTGGCTAAGATATAGTTGGGTTGGGTTGTTTTACCTCTGAGCGGCACTTTTTTGCACACCATGGGCTAAATGGCCAGGTCACATGGACCCCGAAGACTCAGAGAAGGCTGGGGGAGGGAACCCACTGGAACAGCTGTTGGGAGACAGATGGTAGCCTCCCGTCAAAGCCATCCAGCGTGTTCTTTAACGTGCACAGGGTATGGCTCTCCCCGCACACGGGGCCACGGCTTAACGTCCCATCCGACGGACAGCGGCCTTTCCAAGCCCATCGGTGTCCCCTACTGACCGTGGGCAGGGCGGGATCTCAACGCTGACCTAGCTGAGACTCGAACCTGGCCAGCCGATGGCCAGCCGATGCCCACTATTGGTAAATATCCTCTTTACGGCGGAAACAGTTATCGCGGGATAGCGCAATGGGCGAAATAACAGAGCAGAGAGTGGCTTTAATCATCAAATAATAACACACAGATGATTATTTATATCTACACAGTAATATATTTACATAAAATTTTATTTACACATCTTTTGTTAATATTACAGCACTTCTGTGCATTACAATCAGCTTATAAACATTTGCTCGGTGCAACAATTTACATTTTCCTTTGTCAAACGAAGAAAAATGGCGAAGTCGCAATTATTCTCAAGTCTCAAAACAGAGTTGCGAATGGAGACTCGCTAAGCAGCTGCTATAGGGGCATTCAGAAGCCTTATTGTAATGAACGTGTATTTAATATGCATAGGTAAAACTCACCCTCTCATGAGGCCACGAAATAGGAAAGAGAAAACTCCTAACACTGCTGCGATATTCAAATCTTTTTTTCTGAATAAATTAATATCATTTTGTATGTAATTTTTGAAACATTTCAATGTAAGTCTCTGTGCATCTTGATTCTGATTTATTGTCACTTAGCAATATAGATATCGGATGGGGTTTTTTTTTTCGACTGACAATTAAAAAATAAAATGTAGCACATGAGTTGTTTTGGTCTATTTAAACCCTAACTTTTTTTGTGAATAGTGGTTGAAATAACTTCTAAATCTGGGTAAACTAACCCTATCAAAAGACATCAACAAGACAAATGTACAACACCAGGCGTTATTTGTAGAAATTTTGACCAACTTTTACAATCCTAGTGATTTTTGTCACTGTAAATGAACAGCTCATAGCTTTCAGACGAGACTGTTCGTTTCAGCAGTACATGCCGTATAAAACGAAAAAATAAATATCCTTTAGGCAGCTGCTTACAACGGAGACACTGACAGACGTCTGCTAGTGCAATTCTCTATAGTAGGGGTTCTCAACGTGGGGTACGTGGTAAAATTTTTTGGGGTACGCCGTGAGAGCTCAAAAGTCGTTAGGTCTAATAGCAAAGTGAGTGTTTTATTTTATTCCCATTGTTATACTATAACCGTAGTTTTATCTATTTATACAAAGGTTACAAGCCAGTTACATACACATTTCCAGGGGGTACGTGAAGCATAAATGTCTGAGAACCACTGCTCTATTGAGAAGATATGTGAAAATGGCGAGAACTCAGCGAAATCTACTAAATACGGTTTAAAATATTTTGTACTTGCCCCAGTGAAACAAGTTAAGCGCGGGAATTTCCAGCCAGACATCGAAAAGGAGCGTCAGAGTGGAGCTGAAAAAAATCTAGGATTTAGAGCAGTTATTAACTTGTCTTAAGGTGTGAAATTATTTTTTTACTGCTGACAATATTTCAAGCCATAAAAATTAGGAACAAAATGTTACTAAAAATGACACTGCTATGGTAGGAATCATAAGAAAAAAACAAGCAGTCAATTTTCCTGAAATTGTTACAAATTACACAACTATTTTAGTTTTTACAACTCTCGTGTCATATATTGCTAGTAAAATAGATATCTAATTCTGCATAATGATAAAATAAGTAGCTCTTTTACTGAAAAACCACGACTTATTTTTTTGGGAAATAATTCAACGAGAGGATGTGTGGAAATATTTGACAAAACGATGTCATAACTATTTGTCAAATTAGGAAAATATACAGATGCATGACCTATTGTTTTATTTTCTAATGTTATCGATACTTAAGCTCATTAAGAGCAGAAATTATTTGCACAGAACAAACACTGCCAAAGAAATAATGGGAAGTATTCAGGCAGAAGTATCTTTGTGAAATGATATAAATTCCACACCTTTTTTAACAGGTGGGAAGGAAAAGGAGAAACTGTCGTTTATGCGAGAAAACGGACAATAAGAGTGATGTTAGGTGTAATCAATATGAAAAATTTACTTTCAATAACCGTGTCATTCAATTTAATGAAAATTGTGCTGTGCTTTATCCGTAATATTGTGTTTCAACAGTTAAACGCATGTAATCTCAAAATATTTAGAAGTTTTGACAAACTTTTACCTATGAAAAATGTATCAAAGTGATTTAAGTAGAAAATTTGTTAGGATAAAAAAAAATACTTCTATTTCGTGTATGCGAGAATGAACATCGCAGTAAAGATAACTTAAAGAAATTGATGTTTTGGGGGATTTGTATATCTAAGATTACTAAGGCGTGACAGTCACAGTCGGAACTGCGTCGTGAGAATAGTAATCATATTTGTTGGGAAAAATTCCTTGTTGGACATGTGATAATAAAGACAGTCCATCGTGTGGTGAAAACAGAGTATGTCACGTCATAAAAGTGACAGTCCCTAATATGGTGAAAATCAGAGTGAGGTATGTCGCAAAAACGACAGTTCATTGTGTGGCGGAAATCAGTGTACAGTCGCTCAAAAAAGTATCCGAACACTAGAGTTCATTACAGAATTCAGAAAAAATATCTGGCAACGATTTTTTTTAGAAATTAATGATCTGGCAACCTTCCTGTGCTAATTTCTAAACAAAAATTGTTGCCAGATATTTTCTCTGAATTCTGTAATCAACCATAGTGTTCGGATATTTTTTGAGCGACTGTACATGTAAAAATGACAGTCCCTTGTATGTCTGCAATCAAAGTACGGCATGTCATAGAAATGACAGTCTCTTATGTGGTTAAAATCAGACAGAGTACGGCATGTTTGCAAAAATTACAGTCGTTAATGGATAATTAAAAATCAAGTTTTGCTATGTCATAAAATCCCTCTTGTGGTGAAAATCAGAGTGCTGACATGTGTGAAAATGACAGTTCCTGATGAGGTGAAAATCAGAACGACATGTTGTAAAAACGACAGAATCTCCTGGGTTGAAAATTAAAGTGCTGCATATCGTAAAAATCACCATCCCTCATGGGGTGAAAAAATTAGATTGCCGATTGTCGTAAAAATGAGAGTACCTCGCGTGTTAAAAATTAGAATAAGGTATGTCGTGATAATTATAGGCGGGCTTGGGGTGAAAATGACTGTAAGGCATGTAGATAAATTCACGGTTGAATACGTGATGAAAATGACTGTAAGGCACGTAGATGAAATCACGTTTGAATATGTGATGAAAATGATTGTAAGACACGTAGATAAAATCACGGTTGAATATGTGATGAAAATGACTGTAAGACACGTAGATGAAATCACGGTTGAATATGTGATGAAAATGACTGTAAGGCACGTAGATAAAATCACGGTTGAATATGTGATGAAAATGACTGTAAGACACGTAGATGAAATCACGGTTGAATATGTGATGAAAATGACTGTAAGGCACGTAGATAAAATCACGGTTGAATATGTGATGAAAATGACAGTAAGGCACGTAGATAAAATCGCGGTTGAATATGTGATGAAAATGACTGTGAGGCACGTACATAAAATCACGGTTGAATATGTGATGAAAATAACTGTGAGGCACGTACATAAAATCACGTTTGAATATGTGATGAAAATAACTGTAAGGCACATAGATGAAATCACGGTTGAATATGTGATGAAAATGACTGTAAGGAACGTAGATGAAATCACGGTTGAATATGTGATGAAACTGACTGCAAGGAACGTAGATGAAATCACGGTTGAATATGTGATGAAAATGACTGGAAGGAACGTAGATGAAATCACGGTTGAATATGTGATGAAACTGACTGTAAGACACGTAGATGAAATCACGGTTGAATATGTGATGAAAATGACTGTAAGACACATAGATAAAATCACGGTTGAATATGTGATGAAAATGACAGTAAGGCACGTAGATAAAATCGCGGTTGAATATGTGATGAAAATGACTGTGAGGCACGTACATAAAATCACGGTTGAATATGTGATGAAAATAACTGTGAGGCACGTACATAAAATCACGGTTGAATATGTGATGAAAATAACTGTGAGGCACGTACATAAAATCACGGTTGGATATGTGATGAAAATAACTGTAAGGCACATAGATGAAATCACGGTTGAATATGTGATGAAAATGACTATAAGGGACGTAGATGAAATCACGGTTGAATATCTGATGAAACTGACTGCAAGGAACGTAGATGAAATCACGGTTGAATATGTGATGAAAATGACTGGAAGGAACGTAGATAAAATCACGGTTGAATATGTGATGAAAATGACTGTAAGGCACGTAGATAAAATCACGGTTGAATATGTGATGAAAATGACAGTAAGGCACGTAGATAAATTTACGGTTGAATATGTGATGAAAATGACTGTAAGGAACGTAGATGAAATCACGATTGAATATGTGATGAAAATCACTTTAAGGCACGTAGATGAAATCACGGTTGAAAATGTGATGAAAATGAGTGTAAGGCATGTAGATAAAATCACGGTTGAATATCTGATGAAACTGACTGCAAGGAACGTAGATGAAATCACGGTTGAATATGTGATGAAAATGACTGGAAGGAACGTAGATAAAATCACGGTTGAATATGTGATGAAAATGACTGTAAGGCACGTAGATGAAATCACGGTTGAATATGTGTTGAAAATGACTGTAAGGAACGTAGATGAACTCACGGTTGAATATGTGATGAAAATGACTGTGAGGCACCTACATAAAATCACGGTTGGATATGTGATGAAAATAACTGTAAGGCACATAGATGAAATCACGGTTGAATATGTGATGAAAATGACAGTAAGGCACGTAGATAAATTTACGGTTGAATATGTGATGAAAATGACTGTAAGGAACGTAGATGAAATCACGATTGAATATGTGATGAAAATCACTGTAAGGCACGTAGATGAAATCACGGTTGAAAATGTGATGAAAATGAGTGTAAGGCACGTAGATAAAATCACGGTTGAATATGTGATAAAAATGACTGTAAGGCACGTAGATAAAATCAGGGTTGAATATGTGATGAAAATGACTGCAAGGCACGTACAGAAAATCGCGGTTGAATATGTGATGAAAATGACTGTAAGGCACGTAGATGAAATCACGGTTGAATATGTGATGAAACTGACTGTAAGGCACGTAGATAAAATCACGGTTGAATATGTGATAAAAATGACTGTAAGGCACGTAGATAAAATCAGGGTTGAATATGTGATGAAAATGACTGCAAGGCACGTACATAAAATCACGGTTGAATATGTGATGAAAATGACTGTAAGGAACGTAGATGAAATCACGGTTGAATATGTGATGAAAATGACTGGAAGGAACGTAGATGAAATCACTTTTGAATATGTGATGAAAATGACTGTAAGGCACGTAGATAAAATCAGAGTTGAATATGTGATGAAAATGATTGTAAGACACATAGATAAAATCACGGTTGAATATGTGATGAAAATGACAGTAAGGCACGTAGATAAATTTACGGTTGAATATATGATGAAAATGACTGTAAGACACGTAGATGAAATCCCGTTTGAATATGTGATGAAAATCACTGTAGGCACGTAGATGACATCACGGTTGAATATGTGATGAAAATGACTGTAAGGCACGTAGGTAAAATCACGGTTGAATATGTGATGAAAATGACTGTAAGACACGTAGATGAAATCACGATTGAATATGTGATAAAAATCACTGTAAGGCACGTAGATAAAATCACTGTTGAATATGTGATGAAAATGATTGCAAGGCACGTAGATAAAATCACGGTTGAATATGTGATGAAAATGACTGTATGGTACGTAGATAAAATCACGGTTGAATAAGTTATGAAAATGAGTGTAAGGCAATAAGATAAAATAACGATTGAATATGTGATGAAAATGACTGTAAGGCACGTAGATAAAGTCACAGTTGAATATGTGATGAAAATGACTGTAAGGCACGTAGATAAAGTCACAGTTGAATATGTGATGAAAATGACTGTAAGACACGTAGATAAAATCACGGTTGAATACTTGGTGAAAATCCCTGTTAAATATGTTTCAAAAAAATCCGTCGATCCATTTCAGGTGACAAGACTAACAACATACCAACAGCACATCTTGGCGTTTTACACTTCTTTTCTGCATTCATAGCATTTGCGACTTAATTTTTTTTATTGCCCGATATTTACCAACATGTTGCAAGAAAAAAAGCTAGGGAAAGAAATTAAATGCTGTGCGAATAAACGTCAAGTATATAAGAGATTTATATATTTAAGGCAACAGTCATTTCCGTATTATGCAAATATTGAACATCCAAGAGTAATAATAAATGCCAAGGTCATGGAAACAAGTTTTCGAGTAGAGTCATCTTATTTCTCATCTCTCTAAGACTACCCCGAAGCAATGTTGCTGCTACTGAAATTTAACAAGTGCTTCAACAGTGAAAGACTGTTTAAAATATTTCACTTTCCATATTCTTGTGGTTCGTCACCACTACAATTTAATCGCAGTCGTGCCACGTGTGCTAGAGAAAGTACATAATGTCGCCGTAAAAGAGACACGTTTTTTACAATGCATTGATAAAGGTAATTCGCTTTCTTCCATGTCATGGCGAATTCACTGTTTTTACAATAAGTGCTTTTTATAGAAATGTTGATCTTATTGATATAATTATATATGCAGCTTATATTATTTTACGGATGTTTGAGTGAGGATTCCGATTTCTTAACAATGAAATGCAAATGATCACAATTTCAATCTTAGGGGATGCGACGAAACAACGTAATAAACGACTAGAACAAGCATTTCAAATTTAGGCATTGATCTGAATTATCTTAGATACCTGTTCTGCAGGAGGGTTTCGATTTCTCGACGATATTTAAGATTTCAAGCTAATATGTTGCTTGAATCGGTATAATTGAGAAAATAAAATTCGGTTCGAAATTAATAACCCTCCGTAATGGATCTGAATAATGCAAGAATGGTCTGTGAACGACGTCTAAGATTTTTTTTTAATTTCCTTTGTTTTAAATCTGTGGTTCCCACCTAAGAACGATATGAGATCTCGCTGGTGATCTCCTTATGATCTCATCCTAACAAACTAGATATGACAATTTCTTCCTTTAAGTGCTTTAAATTTGAAAATTTTTGCTGAATAAATGCGATGTTTCGAATCTGTTCCCCTCTAAAAAAGAAGTTCCATTAGTATGAAATCTGTCGCCGGACACAAATAGGCTCGCTTCTCAGGTCCGGATTTACCATAAGACACGTTAGGCACTTGCCTATTGGAGCCAACGTAGGAAGGGTGCAAAAATATAATAATAAGCCAAGATTAAAAGTGTTGCAATTTGTTTATTTGAAGCAACAGCAAAATTATATCATTTAAATTCTTAGTAGGAATAAAAATTGGTTACAAATATCCTTGATACGAATATCTAGCTATAAGAAAGTCATTTCAAGGTTAAAAATTTTCGAATATAATTTTCCATTCACACAACATAGAAATGTACCAATAATTTTCGATAATTTATTATAATTTCTTAATCCCCAGAGCAAAAAAAAGAAAGGTGAGGAAGAAAAATGTTTAAATTTAAAAATAAAAATATTTATTTTTATATGTTACTACATATTGAATATTACAAATTATATGCTATGGGTAATATTGATTTATAATATTAATTTTTGCACAGTATTTCTTTAAACACCAAATAAATTTATCCTTAAATTCCTACATTTTGTTTAGATTACATTATCTTCTTTTTCGTTGATTGCGTAAATGAAATACCAATGATAAAGGCGCATACCACTTCACGTACCTTAGGGGCGTGACTGTGTAAATCCGATCCTGACACTTCTACCAACTTGGAAAAAGACATTGCTTGTGAAACTAGCACTTCCACGTGATACTAACTCAACGACGTCATCACAAGGAAACTTCAACAGTTTCCTGACATTTTGGACACACAATTGCCCTTTTTACTTAATTATTTAATAAAATGTAACACTTTAGACCAATGGTTCTCAACCTTTTATGCTTCACGTACCCCCTAGAAATGTGTATGTAACTGGCGTACCACTTGTATAGACTATATAAAACTATAATTATAGTATAACAATTTATAAAACTATATTATAGTATAACAGATTATATAAAACTATAATTATAGTATATCTCATATATATATACATTAAATTTTGTATTCATAAATTACATATATCGATAAACACAAAAAATGACATAAACAATTTAACAAATCTAATAAAATTATAAACATTTTACTGTGTAATCAACTTTTGAGCTCTCATGGCGTACCCCAAAAATTATACCGCGTACCGCGCGTTGAGAACCGTATTTTAGATTATGAGTATTCTTTTATAATGAACCTGTATTTTGAAAAGAATAGCAAGTTTATTTTTCGATGCTTGTTCAATTGAAAGAACACGAAGATATTCTTAGACATCGATATGTAACTTTGAGAAAAAAATATTGTCTTGAACCGAGAGAGATACGAACCTACGACGTCCTGATAAAACGTCAGGTGCTTTAGAATTTCAAGAAGTTGTGGATATCATTCGACTGAAGACAAATATTTCCTCTAAGTTACATATCGATCTTTAATCTCATTTTGTTTCAAATGAAAAAGAATGCTATAAATAAAACTTGAAGGACAAGGTAGCGAGAACGGAGAAAAGGACTAGAACACAGCCAATTTCTTTATTGCCGTAAATTCAAATCTGGAACATAGGATAACAAATATAAGAGAATTTTTATAAGACTTTTCGTATTGTCGCATTATAACTCTCACACTGCTTTGCTATTGCGTTTAAATAGAGGAATTAGGTACAGTCGTACCAACCACAATGAATAAAAGTTTGAATTAACAATTTGCACACGATCCTTGAAAAACTAAACTGATGCTTGTAGCTTTATCTGTTTCGTAGTTGTGTGTATTTTTACTACTGAATTGCTTTTGGTAAAGAAAATTCAAAATTGCAATTTAAATATTTTTCACAGCTTATATATATTATAAATTCAGGAAAATGAAGATGATGAAAAAAAAAGAAAATAAAGGAAAAAAATAAAAATAAAAAAAATTTAAATAAAATTTAAAGAGAAAAAAAAATTAAAATTAAAAAAAAAATGTTTATTCTTTCATTATATGTTTTCACAAAATTTTAAAATGGTAAAGTCTGAAGAAGGATCTCCCAATGTGACGTTTTTCAATTTAATTCAATTCAAAATGAAGATTATTCATTTGAATAATAAATTTCCTATTGACTCTCTGGCTATATTTGAGATAATGAGTTTTATATATATGTTGAAATAGGGTTGGATCTAGGGGACGGTGCGAATAGGGCCAATCCATTCCCTTTTAAAAACCAGAACATAACCAAAAAAATAGTAAATATTGTATTATATATTTATGTAAATATAATAAAAAAATACATATATATATTCCACTTGTTTTCCAAAATACTTTTTTAAAACTCTCTTCCCACCCCATTCTTCACTTTTTTTAGTTCCATCCAGTCACTGCCTTCTCCCCCCCCCCCCACGTACTTATTTTTTTTTACATCCGTGCCAGTTTTAGAGAGTATTCATATTCTGATTTGTTGTACTGAAACCTATTATTCTTTTTCGATCATAATAAAGTGAGTGAAGAGTAATATTTCAGTTTACATTTAAATTCTTATCTGCAGCTCTCACCTCTGGCTCGATGACTCGAAGTGGCCCACTTATACAAAAGTTTAGAAGTCCATAATCTAAGCAGACAATTCAGAGATCGTGATTCGGGAACCCCATGAAAATGTAATACCTGCAACAATGGGCAACATGCAAGAATCCATTCACACTTCGGTGATAAAAAAAGAAAACTACTCACTGCACGAAACGCGAATATGACAGAACGTATAAAAATGATATATAAAAGGGTACAAAGAATGATTTATGTATCTCTCTATATATGGTGTTTTGAGGCTAAGGCTGTTTGTGAAAGAAACATTTTATTATTTTACACGTGCCTGGCAAAAAAAGGGACTTTATCGGAAAGGGAAATGGAAAGGTGAGAGGATTCAGACAGAAAATTGAAACAGCTTACGAGCTATTCATCACCCTAATGGAAGGGTATAGTAGGAATGACAGAAGGACACACTCTCTTTTGTAAAGAATTAGTTTCCTATCGTTCCATCCGGCAAATATGTCTCTGTTGAGTTTATATCGCTGTTACAAAACAGATGAAAAAAATCTGTGGACTAATCAATCTTCATCCCAATAGTTTTATTGATGTTTCTTGTTTTTAAGTTTCTTTCTAACTGTAAATTATCTCTTTTTATATATATATATATCTTTTATTTGGGAGTACATTAAATATATTTATAACGTTAATACAGTTATTCATAAAAAATGTTTGTTTTTTACATTTCATTTTTATATGATGTTCGGCAACGGGAAGTACTGTTACACAGTAAGTTATGATTCTTAAATAGTCGTTTTCGTATTCTGCGTAGATTTCTGAATTGTTTACTCAGTTTCCTTCAAATTATAATTTTAATTTTAAAATAAATGGTTCCTCAAGTATTTTTTAAAAGTTAAGAATATTTTACACAGAAAATAGTATTTATGTTTCAATAGCATAAATTTAGCTTTATAACAAGTAGCAGATATACTACAATAGGTCTTCTTCTAGTAATTCAATTACCATGCTGTCTATGGTAACAAAGACACGTAATAAAAAAAAACTATGTTTCTATTACTTTTTCCTCGTCCTTTGTCGGTTTGTCAGTTTGTAGGTTTGTGAATTTGTCAAAACAGTTGTTCCATCATATCTTTCGAATGCGACGGACAAATCTAATGAATTATGTGTCGAATGAATATTGTGACGCGGGGAGTGTTATAGGATATAAAAAATTGGCTCCCAATGCTCTCTTCTATAAAAAAAAGAAGGAACTATGAAAACGATTGTTCCGCTATATCTTCGGAACTCGAGGGTCAAATGTAACACGTTGTATATCAAATTAAAGCTTATGAGGCGGGGAATGTTGTAGGAAATAAAAATATTCCCTCCTTTGATTTCTTCCTCCCTAAAAAAGGGAAATATGAAATTCGTTCTTCTACAATATCTTTCGAATGCGAGGGCTTTACAGTTAAGTGTCAAATGATGGCTCATATGAGGTTGGGTTGTTTTACCTCTGAGCGGCACCTTTTTGCACACCATGGGTTAAATGGCCAGGTCACATGGACCCGAAGGCTCAGAGAAGGTTGGGGAAGGGGACCCACTGGAACAGCTGTTGGGAGACAGATGGTAGCCTCCCGTCAAGGCCATCCAGCGTGTTCTTTAACGTGCACAAGGTATGACTCTCCCGCACACGGGGCCACGGCTTAACGTCCTATCCAACGGACGGCGGCCTTTCCAAGCCCATCGGTGTCCCCTACTGACCGTGGGCAGGGCGGGGAATTTTGCGGAGGTAAGCAGCTGCTTGAGGGGGTATTTTTTTTTTTTATAAACCTCAACGCTGACCCAGCTGGGACTCGAACCTGGGAACTACAGATTACGAGCCTGGCGCGCTACCGACTGAGCCACCCCCGCTGCTCATATGAGGACCGTCGTAGACTACTTCGAATTATGAACTCCACTATTCTCCCCTCCACCCAAAAGGAGACGCAAATTTCGCCGGGGTCGACCTTAACGAATTATATATCAAAGCTTGTGACGTCTCTAATATTATGCCTACTTCAAACATGACTCCAAAACAAAGGAAGGAAAAATGTGGTCGATGAATATGAGTAATATATCAAATGAAGGTTTTTGAAAGGTGTATTTAGTGACAAAGAAAAATATAAATAAATTAAAAATGTCTAAAAATACCTAGCTTTGTATATGTGTTTTAAGGAGTAGATAATAAACCAAAAACTTATCGATAGTGCAATCACTCGCTGAATTTGTATTCATTTCAAAGGAAAATGGAGCCCCGGCAATCTTTCTGAGTGGGTAAATCGGCGCCCTATCGTCCCTTGAAGTGAATACGAACTCAGTGACTTATTGCACCATCGATATGCTTCAAGTTTATTTTCTTGGTTAATATTTTTTTAGGTTACTTTCCAAACAACAAGTTGAGGTTTTAGGTTCAAGACTTCAAGAGTGGAATCATCAGGCCAAGTGTACCAGAGTTTCTTTGTTTAGAAAGATAAATTTGTCTTTATCTGCTTATTACGAGATACAAGATGGTTTCTGTTCCTACACACAGATATTTCAGAGCTGATGGATTTGGGTTGGGTTGTTTTACCTCTGAGCGGCACTTTTTTGCACACCATGGGCTAAATGGCCAGGTCACATGGACCCCGAAGGCTCAGAGAAGGTTGGGGGAGGGGACCCACTGGAACAGCTGTTGGGAGACAGATGGTAGCCTCCCGTCAAGGCCATCCAGTGTGTCCTTTAACGTGCACAGGGTATGGCTCTCCCGCACACGGGACCACGGCTTAACGTCCCATCCGACGGACGGCGGCCTTTCCAAGCCCATCGGTGTCCCCTACTGACCGTGGGCAGGGCGGAGAATTTTGCGGAGATAAATCTCAACGCTGACCCAGCTGGGACTCGAACCTGGGAACTACAGATTACGAGCCTGGCGCGCTACCGACTGAGCCACCCCCGCCCCAGAGAGCTGATGGAAGAAATTGGAATAACTAATGACCCTAAGGAATGGCGTCTCCTTATAGATTCGTCAAAATTCAGCTTAAATGCTGTCCTTTTGCATAAAGGAAACCAAAAACCATCCATTCTAGTGACAGACTCTGTGGAAATGAAGGAAACTTATGAAAGCATGGAAAAAACACTCACTGATATAAAATATGACAAGTTTAAGTGGGCAATATGTGATGACCTAAAAGTCATATCTCTCTTGCACGAGTTTCAAGGAGGATTCACAAAAGTTTTCTGTTTTCTATGTGTGTGGGCCAGTAGGGCCAGAAAGGAAAACTACAAAACAAAAAATTGGCCCAAAAGAGATGTTTTTATTCCTGGAAAGAGTAATGTGAGGTATAAGCCTCTAGTTGACGTCTCTGATGTTCTGCTCCCACCACTACACATCAAACTGGGGCTTAGGAAAGTCTTTGAAAAGGCTATGGACAAAACTGGTAAAGGGTTTTTGCACTTGAAGAAAAAATTTCCAAAACTAAGTGATGCCAAACTCAAAGAAGGGATCTTTGTTGGTCCTTAGATCAGGAAGCTACTGAATGATACTGTCTTCGAAGACAAACGGAATATGAAGGAGTGCGCTTCATGGAAATCCTTCACGTCTGTGGTCCAGGGTTTTCTGGGAAATCACAAAGAGGAAAACTACCATCAGCTCAGTCAAGATCTTCTCAAAAACTATGAAAATCTTGGCTGCTGAATGTCTTTGAAGATCCACTTCTTGCACTCGCATCTCGACTTCTTTCCCAAGAACTTAGGAGCTGTCAGTGATGAGCAAGGGGAAAGATTTCACCAGGATATTCGAACCATGGAGGAGAGATACCAAGGCAGGTGGGACCCAACAATGATGGGTGACTACTGCTGGTTCTTGCAGAAGGAAGATACCTCAACACATAAGAGAAAAAAGATTAATTTCTTTTAAGTATAAATGATCCTTACCCATGTTTTCTTATTTTGCGTTTCAATATTATTTCATTTGTTACTTTATATTCAGTGATGTTTAACTATGACGTTTTTAATTTTTTTCACTGTAATCATGTAATTAATTAGAGAATTTTAAGTGGCAATTTAATAAAATAGTCACATTTATTTTCATTTCCCAGATATGCGTATTCATTGAAATTTGAAATACATCAGTCTGTAATTAAAAAAAAAAAACTATACGTCCTGCAGATTTTTCACAGCCTGATCTGGTCATCTATGGCCACTTTTTTCTTTTTTTTTCAACACTGCTGAGGAGTGGCCAACTTCACAACGTCCTGGTGCTGACCATTTATACCTACTAGATTGGACTTGTTTATGGATTTGAGCTTGATTATTGATCCTGAACTTGCCGCACTGGTGGGTCTCTGTTGAGGGAGAATCTGCCGCTGTGTTTTCTGTTTGCTTCTGGGTTGCCAGCCCTAAGTGAACAGAGCATGGGATACCTTATATCAGCTGGTGGATAATCCTAATCAGAGGCCATCGCAGGTACCTGAATATTACTTAGCTAGTTGGGCATCGTCAAGCCTAAATTGAAGTATTGTGTCTCAGGCAGGCCATATGGCACTTGAAAAAGCCCACTTAAAAAGGTGGTGCCTGAAGTTCCTACCAGCATCGGTGACTTCAGCCTTTAGCGGAGGAGAAACAGGTCTTTGCAAAATGGCTGCGATCAGAGGGCTGTTTGATATTTTTGGCCCTACCAATCTCAATAAACCAAATTTCTTTAAAAATCCTACTAATCATTTTCTCTCTGCAGAAACGTGGAATGTGAGGACATTACATAGAGATTATTCTCTTGATGTCCTAACGCAGGAATTCCAGCGCTATAACCTAGATATTCTAGGCTTGCAAGAGACCAGATGGACAGGTAAAGGTGAGATACTTAAAAATAACTTTAAATTTCTCTTTACAGGGAGGGAGGATGGAAAGCATCACCAAGGCGTGGTCTGCTGCTCAGCAGACATGCTAGTGATGCTCTTCTAGGATATGAGTGCATTAATGAAAGGTTTCTTACAGCAAAATTTCAGACAAGCATTAAAGACTTGAATGTTATCTGCTGTTATGCCCCCACTGAGGATGCTGATGAGGATGAGAAGGATAGGTTTTACAGACAACTTTAGGATATTTTGAATTCTGTCAAGAAAGGAGATATTACCCTTGTTCTAGGTGACTTCAATGCCAAAGTTGGTACCGACTCTAACCTTTGGGGAGGAGTGATAGGCCCTTTTGGTATTGGTAGCTGCAATGACAGTGGACAACGTCTCCTACAGGTAAGTAAACTCAATGGTTTCAGAATAAGTAACACATATTACAAACACCACGACATACATAAATACACATGAGTTTCACCTGATGGGCTGCAAAAGAATATGATTGATTACATATTAATTAACAGCAAATGGGCTAGTTCTTTTAGCAATTCCAGGGCATATAGGGGAGCTGAAATTGGATCTGATCATTACCTTGTTAAAAGGGTCTTGCAACTTAAACTTAAAAAGTATTGTGCTAAAGTTAAAAAATTTATCTTTAATACTAAAACTCTGAAAGACCCAGTTATAGCTAAAGGTTACCATGATAGGTTACTTAGTCATTATGACAATCTCGGTTTGCTTACTACTGAAGTTGAGGAAGAATGGGGCCGTTTTAAACATGATTTTTTTGGAAACTAACAGTACTCTTTTAGGAAAAAAGGAGCAGAGGAGACAGAATTATTTAAGTGATAAGGCACTTGAGCTTATTTCTAAAAGAAGGAACTGCAGGAATGTCCTTAATCAGTACCATACTAATCCTAATAGAAAGGATTACAGAGAGCTTAATAAACGTGTAAAGGATCAGTTAGCTACTGATAAGAATCTTTGGCTTGATGGCTTGGCTGACAAAGCTGAGGAAGCAGTTAGGCAGTAGAACAGCAGAGAGCTGTACCAGATAATTAATGTTTTATGTGGTAGAAAACGGGCAGGCATACAGGGATTGAAGGATAAACAAGGTAACGTTATGGAAGGGGAGGATTCTGTCATGGCTAGGTGGGCTGAGCATTTCAGTGATGTTCTAAACAATGTGATTAGTTCTACTCCCATTGTTTGTAATGATGATAGATGCATTGGTGACTTTAATGTTGGCCCTATAACACAATCAGAAGTTGTTTTGGCTATTTCTAAACTTAAACTTCATAAATCCCCAGGTGTAGATGAAATTACTACAGAAATGCTTAGAGCTGCGAGTGTTTCTGTTAGCACTTGGATGACTGAAATTTTTAATGACTTTTATGATAAAGGCATGGTTCCTAAATATTTTACCATGGTTATCCCTATTTTCAAAAAAGGTGATCGCAGTTCTTGTGATAACTATAGGGGTATCAGCTCTCTGTTCCAGGTAAAGTTCTTTCCATGATTGTGCTTAATAGAATTAAGAATCTGGTTGACAGGCAATTGTGTGATGAGCAATGTGGATTCAGAAGTGGTTGGGGATGTGTGGATCAGATATTTTCACTTAGGTAGATTCTTGAGAAATGTTTAGAGTTTCAAAAACCTTTGGTTGCTAGATTTGTTGATTTCACAAAGGCTTTCGACACTGTTGATCGTCATAATTTGTGGTTGATTGTCAGATCATATGGTATACCAGACAATTTAGTTAACATAATGAAAGCTCTCTATAATAACACTGAGTCGTGTGTGAGAGTTGGTAAGGCTTGTAGCAATTGGTTTAGCATTACTTCTGGTGTTCAACAAGGGTGCATTTTGTCTCCTTTTCTCTTTAGCTTGGTTATTGATTATGTTATGCGAAATTCATTTCAAGGGAAAGATTTTGGCCTTAAATGGACTGGAGATGCGAAAATTTCTGATGTAGATTATGCTGACGATTTAGCCCTTTTGGCAAATGATGTTGATGAGATGAAGACTTTCATTCGAGCTGTTGATGAGACTGGTAGTAGAGTAGGTTTGGTTATAAACAGAGAGAAAACTAAAGTGATGAAAATTGGTCAGGCAGGTTGTGATTCAGTTCATTTAAATGGTTGCAGTCTTGAGCAGGTGTCACAGTTTAATTATCTTGGGAGCTATGTAACAGATAATGGTGATGTGCGGCATGAGATTAACAGATGAATAGGGATTGCTGCCGGGACTTTTAAGAATCTATGGAGAGTGTGGAGAAACAGGCGTATACACCTAAAGACTAAAATTAGATTGTACAATAGTTTGGTTCTTTCTAGGGTTAGTTATGTTAGTGAAACATGGACGCTGTGTAAACAAGATAACAGGAAACTGGATGCTTTCGATTCTAGATGCTTACGCAGTATCTTGGGTATTAGGATGTTTAACTTTGTAACTAATGATGAGGTTAGGCAAAGGAGTCTGCAACCTCCTTTAAGCAACATATTGTGCAGAGAGAGACTCCGCTGGTTTGGCCATGTTGCCCGTATGGATAATTATAGATTGGCGAATAGGGTTATGAACAGTGTGCCTAGAGGCCTCAGAAAGAAGGGGAGACCTAGGATGCGGTGGGCAGACAACGTCAAACAGGACCTTGTTAGAATTGGTGTACAGTGGCTGGATGCAGCAGATGTAGCTCAGGACAGATATGCTTGGAGAATTAAACTGCACGGTCTCGTTGGACCTCCGTAGCCCATGGCTGCTTGAGGATGATGATGATATTTGAATTCAGCACCCCGAAATTAGTTAGCAACATTCTATTTGACAAATGATATTAAAAAAGTTTCAGTTTTCTTTCTAGTGATAGCTATTTTAATATAACTGTTAAAATAATTTTCTTCTGGAAACTAGGGGGAGGGGGGGATGGCTCAGTCGGTAGCGCGCCAGGATCGTAATCTGCAGTTCCCAGGCTCGAGTCCCAGCTGGGCCACTTTGAGATTTTTTCTCCACAAAACTCACTGCCCACGGTGAGTAATAATAATAATATCTTTATTAAGCCTTAGTATGGTTATACACATAGATTACTCCGCTAAGCCGTATGGCTTGTCAGCAGATGGGACATTAAACCCTGGCCCCGTGTGAGAGAGCCATATCGTGTGCACGTTAAAGGACACGCTGGATGGCCTTGACTGGAGGCTACCGTCTGACTTCCAACAGCTGCCCAGTGGGCTCCCTCAACCTCTGAGCCTTCTTTTTAAATGTTTAAAATTAATTTGCCATAATTTTAATTAATTTTAAAATAACCCAATTCCACTGTACAGTCGCTCAAAAAAGTATCCGAACACTAGGGTTGACTACAGAATTCAGAAAAAACATCTGGCAACGTTTTTTTAGAAATGAGTGATCTGGCAACCTTCGTGTCACGTGACACGAAGGTTGCCAGATCACTGATTTCCAAAAAAATCGTTGCCAGATATTTTTTCTGAATTCTGTAGTCAACCCTAGTGTTTGGATACTTTTTTGAGCGACTGTACCTGTATTAAAACTGCCAATTTTTGAGTTTAAAGGCGCCTAGTCTTCTCTGAGCCTTCGAGGTTCCTATGAAATGTCCATTTAGCCCATTGTGTGGAAAACAAGTGCCACTCAGATATCAAACACCCCAACCCAAACTCGGGGAACAAAAAGGAGGTTGGTGATTGCGTTACGTCGTGTTACATGATGCAGGCTGAGATGTGATACGAGGTGATTCTTTTTAAACATTTTCCCAAATCTTTTGTGATTGAACCCGAAAATACCGAAGCACAAAAATTAAATAATAACGGTATATTTAGGCGTAATCAAAGAGTTTCAGTTTTCTTTCTAGTGATTGGTTTTTTGGGATTCTGGTTTTTTGTTTTTCTGTTTTTTGGAATTCTGGTTTTTTGGGATTGTCTCTTATCTGAAATATCAAGTGATAAAGATGAGAAAAAAAATTTCCTGAAGAAGAAATTCGGCTCCCAATAGTTTAATGAAGTTTTCCCTGAGAAAAACGGTCTTGATCATAAACGATAAGATACATCTTGAGCTTTCTAACAGCTTTTCAATGGTTTCATCATCTCTAATAGTTCACGATTTATATCTAATGATGCAGAACCTTCTCTTTTTCTGTCTTTTTATGTGAAAGAGATGCAGAAGCAATGTGGAAGTAAGGCACTAAGTGAACTTGAACTTTACGCTGTTTTTATGATCCTGGGACCATTTCGAAAAGTTACAGCTCAAGAAAGGCTAATCATAAAACTGAGCTACAATGCGAGAAAAAAAAATACAGTACAGTGACAAATTCTTAATTTTTTAAATCTTATGTATTAATCCTTTACGTTTTCATTTTTTCATTTTCTTTATATTAATTAAAAAAGTTTTGTTCGCAACACACGTTCGTAATTAAATTAATAATGATCGAGATATTTTCCACCAAACAACTTTTATTGCTATCCTATTTTAGTTACTCGCTTATCTATCTCCATCACTTTTAACGACTTTACCTCAACGTAACCTGATCATTATATTCTTCCCCTCTTGTCTTCTTGTTTGTACCCCTACTCAGTTTCCTATCTCACAGTCTAAACTCCATTTTCAATACCCCAATTTCTTTCATAATATATTTGCTCATCTTTCTTTCCTCTTTCGTGTCGCAAAGTTTCACCTCTTCTCCTCTTCCATCTTCTTCTTGCTCTTCTTCTCGTCTCGTGACCCGCATCTCCGCCACGAAGTTTCCTCCAAGTATCTCCATCCGACTCTCCATCTTCTTTCCCGCATCATTTTCCTGCCATATATAAACTCCACTTCTCAGCACATTATTGCCCAAGAGTGGAGGTGGGGGGGGGGGGGAACTGTTACGAAAAGATGACTCTAACAGCTTTCAGAAGGCGATCTCTCTCTGTCTGTGTGTGTGGGAGGGAACGGCCGTGAACAATGCTGAACTAAGGTACTGGGTTAACTAGAACTTTTAAATAAACACTCTGAACCTGCCATTGACAGAATGAAGCATTGACTAAATAATTTCCGGGGTTTCCTGTCATCGAGAATAGTATGAAAGTGGTTCGAGAGGAGGGATGAAAGAGGGGTGGGGAGGGTGAGGAGGAGGAGAAAAGTTTGTCCAAGAGATTATTTCGCATGAAGCTCTGCCGAAATTGCCGCGGCAGCGGAAGGAAATGACACGTGCTTCCTCCCAAACACGTGGCTGCATAGATTTTTGAGCGGTTGTGTGCGCGCCGTCGGTGCTCGTGCGCTTTGTTGTTCGTTTTCCTGCACGTTCCTCCCCGGTCACCGCCAGAGATGGAGGCGAGTGTAATTAAGCCGACACAACCCCAGCAAGCGGTGGTGAGTGAAAGATAATAGTTTGCATTATCACATATGAATTGTAATTAGCGTTTCATTTGAAAGGTGTTTCTCAGACACCTGCTGCTGCCTGTACTTCAAGAGGAAATGGGAGGTGCTGCTGCTGCTGCTTCTGGTGGTGGTAGTCTTCTTGTTGAAGCCCTCTTAGGTTTCAACATTTTAAATGTTTATTTTTAAACAGAGACAGATTAACTAATTGACAGGCTAGTCTTTGGGCTCAACAGCGATGCTTCAGAACTCTAGATTCATATTATTTAAAAGTAAAGCTTAAAAAGGTGGAAAAAAGTGAAAAAATATTCACTAAAACATTTGCACTTTATATTTTTCACTGTTGGTTTGATTTATCCAAAACGCATTCAATATTTCTTTTTGATTTGTTATGCAAATTTTATTGGGATTTTTAGCAATAGATAAAGTTATTTTATAATATAGGGAACTAAATGCAGTTAATAATATAAAATGCAGATCATATTGATTGTAAACAAATGATTTTTCGATGTTATCCAAGAAGAGAATCCGAAAATATTTTGCCATTACTGTTTCATAAAGAACTGATTTATGATATTCATTTCTGAACTCACCTTATTTTCCTGGTTCTATATTTAGAAACAATTTGGAGTAATGAAGATTGGAACAACATTTGGAAATATCTTGCCACAAGTAAGACAAGTTCTTGGATACAAACTCGAGTTTGAAAACAAAAATAGACGGGAGGGTGAAAGAGTGATGGTGGTAGGGAGTGGGAAAGGGGGAGTGGGGGTAAAGGTGGCAAGGGGGATAAATTTAAGGGTGAAGAGCGGCGGGGTGGTGGTGAAGAGTGGCGGGAGGGAGAAGTGAAGAATGAAGAGTGGCAGAGGAACTGAAAGGTGAAGAGTGGTGGGATAGGAAGTGGAAGGTGAAGAGTGGCAGGGAACTGAGAGGAGAAGAGTGGTGGGGTTAGAAGTGGAGGTTGAAGAGTGGTGTGGTAGAAAGTGGAGGGTGAAGAGTGGTAGGTGGAAAGTGGACGGAGAAGAGTGGTAGGGTAGAAAGTGGAGGATGAAGAGTGGTAGGTAGAAAGTGGACGGTGAAGAGTGGTAGGGTAGAAAGTGGAGGGTGAAGAGTGGTAGGTAGAAAGTGGAGGGTGAAGAGTGGTAGATAGAAAGTGGACGGAGAAGAGTGGTAGGGTAGAAAGTGGAGAGTGAAGAGTGGTCAGATAGAAAGTGGAGGATTAAGATTGGTGAGATAGAAAGTGGAGGGTGAAGAGTGGTGAGAGTAGGAAGTGGTGGGGGTAAGAAATTGAGAGTGAAGAGTGGTGGAGGTAGGAAGTGGAGGGTGAAGAGTGGTGGGGTAGAAAATGGAGGGTGAAGAGTGGTGGGGTAGAAAGTGGAGGGTGAAGAGTGGTGGGGTAGAAAGTGGAGGGTGAAGAGTGGTGGGGTAGAAAGTGGAGGGTGAAGAGTGGTGGGAGTAGGAAGTGGTAGGGGTAGGAAATGGAGAGGGAAGAGTGGTGGGGATAGGAAATGGGGGGTGAAGAGCGACACCAGGAAAACCTCAGAAAATCCATCACTCAGGATTTTCATTATATCGTAAATTTGTCTTTTTCTTCCTTAGAATATGTTACAAATTTAACCCTATTGCATTCGGAATTTTTATATTTTTATTTCATTTAGAACTGGATTAATCTTTGAAAAGAATTCTCCAAAATTCAGCATATAATTGCTCATAGATGAATTCCATGTCATTGAGAATATTTTCACATTTTTCTGCAGTGAGAATTGCATTCAGTTCTATTTTTATTATCTGTCTTCGTTTTACCATAAAAACGTTTTTTTCTTCTTCCATTCTAGTCTGGTATAGCCTTAATACAGTCGCGCGGTGAAACTCCATCAGTCGAATGTGATTAGCTTGTCCAAAGAAGAATTGTTTGCTGAAATAAAATAATGATGATTAAGAATTGTTTAATTTTTTCTCGACTGTACACTACACTGTTGTATAACACTAACGTACCAATGAAGTCGCAGCATTTATTACTTATACCAATATGCGGAAGGTGAAAAAAAATAAAATAAATACCCGCTGCTTGCCACAGAGGTCTGACAGGAGCCTGTCAGTTTATATGCCACAGTAGGAGATCTGAGAGGATGGCAGGACCTCAGCAGAAAAACACACACATCCATGCCTAATACCGGGGCTCGAACCCAGGTCCCTTAGATCAGTAGCCAAGCGTGCTAACCACTCGGCCACGGGACGGCTGGAAGGTGAAACAATAATGACTATATTTTTGAAAAACCATTGTAGAACCGGATGTAGGAAAGGGAATTATAGAGGGTGTCTTAAAGGCTATTACATCAATCCGGATGATGCTAGGGGGAATCAATCTCAGTAAAAATGTCACATAAACATTGGTCCCAAAAACGATAACTACCGAGCTATGCAAAAGTTTGCTATTTCGTTCTTGTGACTACTTTAGCTAATTCCCTGTCAGGACCACATTTTCTGACTCATTGCAAGTGATGGTGGTATTCACCAATCAGAAGTATGGCAATACTCACTATGTGTATATAGGGGCGGGGGTGGCTCAGTCGGTAGCGCGCCAGGCTCGTAATCTGTAGTTCCCAGGTTCGAGTCCCAGCTGGGTCAGCATTGAGATTTATGTCCGCAAAACTCCCCACCGCGCCCTGCCCACGGTCAGTAGGGGACACCGAATGGCTTGGAAAAGCCGCCGTCAGTCGGATGGGACGTTAAGCCGTGGCCCCGTGTGCGGGAGAGACATACCCTGTGCACGTTAAAGAACACGCTGGATGGCCTTGACGGGAGGCTACCATCTGTCTCCCAACAGCTGTTCCAATGGGTCCCCTCCCACAACCTTCTCTGAGCCTTCGGGGTCCATGTGACCTGGCCATTTAGCCCATGGTGTGCAAAAAAGTGCCGCTCAGAGGTAAAACAACCCAACACTATGTTTAAGGGTTTTGCGAAGAAAATATGTCTGCTTCGGTTGAAGAATATCGCCCAGAAATTTCCGCAAAAAGAGGTATTCCTATAGAACTGTATTCACTGGCATTCATCGAAATATGAAGGAAAGTGATGCATTCATTCCTCCACATCAATCTGCTGTACAGAGTGGAGAACGAATTCTGCGCTTAGTCGCTGCGTAAAAATATTTTATCTGCTGAAATGTCTATCAAGACTTAGCTCGAACAGGTGTATTCCCCCTTTATACAGTCTGAAGAACTGTGCATAAATAAGAATTGCATTAGTATCACGTACAGGGAACTCAGGGGCTGGAACCAGATAGTTAGAAGCAAAAGTTGCGCTTCTGACATTGCATCTTGCATACCGATGGAGATTATACAGGCTTCTTATGACGTGTGTTCTTAGGACGAAGTTTAATGTACCGTACGAGAAATCACCAAGTTGCATAATTTGCATCATCGAGCTGCAGGAAACGGAAGTTTTCAGCGTGAATTCTTATGTGATATTGAAAGCGATGATACCATACAGTAGCCATGCCTTTTAAACACACAGGTGCATCTTCAATTCCTCTTGGAGAAAGAACTTCTGGATGTGCAAGCGGATACTTCTATTAGTCTCGACGAGGTGAAGGGTGGTTCCAACGTGGAAAGATAACAACTATCAGCAACTTTTGATATCCGAGAGAGTCCGCTCAATTCCCGTCCCAGTTCTTGTGATCTAATCGCCTTTGATTTTTATTTATGAGACCATATGAAAGAAAAAGGTCACGCAATTGATGTCCCGATCATGTGTCAGATCTGACTGATTTCATTGATGCTGCAGCACAACAGACATGTCACAAACCACAAGATACGTGACTCATATTGACATCACTGACGAGTGGAAATTACCAGCTGCAAGTTATCATTTTGAACAACTTCTGTAACTCATAATGTTGAGGCGTCTCACTTTATTTCAATATGTCAATGGGTAATAGTGTAACCCTTCTGTTTCGACGGTGCTTTCTTACTTCATTTAGTATTGACACGTTAATACCTAATATTTCGGTAGCCATCGCTTTTAGTATCTATGTTTATACATTTTCCATTCAGAAGGGGCAAAACTCCCTACTAGCCAGGACAGTACTCCCTACTAAGCAGGGCAGTATTTCCTACTAGTCACTACAGTACTCACCACTAATAAGTGCAGCATTTCTTACGGGTTAAAATAGTAGTCCCTACTTGTCAGGGCAGTAAGTCCTACTAATCAGAGAAGTAGTCCCTACTAGTCAGTGCAATACTTCCTACTAGGCAGAGAAGTAGTCCCTACTAGTCAGAGCAGTATATGTTCTGGACACCATGTATGTATAGAATGAAAGACATTTATTTTTCTGCTTTGGGTTCTTCTGTCAGAATGAATTAATAAAAATAGGTAACATTGTATTCTAAAAGTGCCATGAGGCTCTGATATCACAGAATGTTTTGCTCTCCAAATATCTTAGAGACCATTAAGAATTTAAGATAATCCCTCCACAAACATTTGGAAAGAGAAATAATGGCCTTATCTGAAAGGCAAATTAGGACACTTTTTTTTATTATGTTGAGTAAAAATTAACAGTTGGACTAACATTAATGAACGAAAGTTGGTTTACTAAATAACCTTGGCAGAAGGTTTCCTCCTGAATAATGGGTAGAATCATTGTATGTCTGTACGGTACTGGTTTTTGCTAACAATGAGCTAAACGTATAGGTCAGAAGGTTCTCAAAACCTCCGACCAGGGTAGGAGAAGAGAAATTGATATGGAGACAGATTGGAACTTTCTATCACAACCAGGCAGCGTCGTCTTTCACATGTACAGAGTATGACTCTCTCCCGCACATGGGGACAAGGTTTAACATCCCATCGAAAGGATGACAGAATTCCCTGGCCCATCCCCTTTCTCTCCGAGAGCAGAGTTTAAAAATTGTGAACGCAGACACAATGAGGACTCGAACCTGGAAACATAAGATTATGAATCTAAATAGTATCGTCTGAGCTAATTCCTCCCCTCTGCAATGGTTAAAGGAAATAAAGTTAAAAGCAGAACAAGATAACAGAAAACAAAATCTTGCTGCTGATGGATTATCTCATTGAAGTGGAAGAGTTTTTCTCTGTTAATGTTAGAGTATGTTCCATTTCCTTTTAGAATATATTATTGCGAAATGTAGCAAAATATTCAAATAAGAAGTTGTTATTCACTATCTCCACTGTACCACCAAAATCAATTTTTTCCAAGAGTCAATACGTAGTAAACTGACAAAAGGCAAAGAAGGCTATAAGATGGCTTCAGTTGGAGCTCTTGGCGGCTTTCCCTTCCCGCCGCAGGGTTCTAGTATGTTTCCTTCCATCCAGTCAATCCGAAGTTTCAGTCAGCTTTCAGACTTGGATGAACAATACCGTATTTTCTCGGAATGGGAAAAACAAGGGTGAGTTCTGTCACATACACGTTGTATGGAATCACATGTATTTCTGCAAAACATTGATGTTCACTGGCAAACGAAATAAAATTAAAGCGAAAACTTAACAAATAAAGATTATAAAATTTTATATTTTTTAGCTTAATACACGTTTCACAACATTTAGAACTTCAGAACCATATGGTTTTAGATAATATCATCTTGAGAAGTGTATTGTGGCGGGAGAAGCTTTACGCGATCCCTGTGACTTGAAAGAAAAGTTACCAGGGTTGGGTTGTTTTACCTCTGAGCGGCACTTTTTTGCACACCATGGGATAAATGGCCAGGTCACATGGACCCCGAAGGCTCAGAGAAGGTTGGGGGAGGGGACCCACTGGAACAGTTATTGGGAGACAGATAGTAGCCTCCCGTCAAGGCCATCCAGCGTGTTCTTTAACGTGCACAGGATATGTCTCTCCCGCACACGGAGCCACGGCTTAATGTCCCATCCGACGGACGGCGGCCTTTCCAAGCCCATCGGTGTCCCCTACTGACCGTTTGCAGGGCGGGGAGTTTTGCGGAGATAAATCTCAACACTGACCCAGCTGGGACTCGAACCTGGGAACTACAGATTACGAGCCTGGCACGCTACCGACTGAGCCACCCCCGCCCCACCAGGAGTTGCAGATGAAATTTTATTATGTACCTTTTCGTTTGTTTCCGTTCATTACATATAAACTCTTGGAAATCACTGATTTAGGACATAGACATAAAAGATATCAACTTCTTGTATAAGTGTTGTACTACTGTGATTAGACCTTCATTTATTTCTTTTAATATCCCTGTAGGAGAGCCTAGGAGGCATTTGGTTTTGATTAAAAAATCGTAATATTTCGATCCCTCCCTGGAATAATTTTTCAATGTCCCGTTGAAAACTTATTGCTTCTGTATCAGTGGAATTGAGGCTTTGATTTTTAGTTTTTTTGTATCTCAAAATATGTTTTTTTCTCCGTTTCAGTGGTCTTTTTTTAGCTCGTTTGCAATATAGTGAGTTCTTATTTTCGCCCTGTTCTCTGTCGTTTTCTTTAGTTTTTAAGATACTAGTAAAATGAGTTTAGATTCGAAAGGTAATAATGAATATTAGGATTGAAATTTTCAAAATCTCCGAAGACTTTCGATTTCTAAACCGTTGGAAGATGCAAAAGTTGGAAAGGGTCAAAATTTTAAACTCATGTTCTGAAGAGTGTCTTTATGCTAGAAGTATCATATTTATGTGGTGTACTCCGCAGCCCATGGCTGCTTGAGGATGATGATGATGATGATGAGTGTGGCAGTCGGGATTTGCATTCATAGAAATGACACGATTCATCCTTATAATGGTGCAAATAAATGAGTATGAGAAAAACGTAGCTTTCTAAATGAAAAAATTGGATAAGTATTAGTAAAATATTACCATTTTTATTTTTCGAATGTTGAAATACCCTGAATTTCCACTGTTAGAGGGAAGGGGGGGGGGGGTGTTGGCTCAATGGGTAGCGCGCCAGGCACGTAATCCATAGTTCCTAGGTTCGAGTCCCACCTGGGCCAATGTTGAGATTTATCTGTGCTAAACCATCACTCTGTCCTCCCTCGGTCAGAAAGGGGACACCGATAGGCTTAGAAAGGTCGCTTTATCACCCCAGCGAAGTCTGGGGTGTCATGGAATTAGGATGGAGTGGACCTGTGCGGCCTGCAGACCGGGATTGGAGTCCCCGGTCAAGTGGGTCATCTGCTCGGCTGCAGCGAAGTCCGGCTCGAAGTATTGCTGGGGAGGCCGCCGGTTGGTGTCCCGGCGGAAAGGACGAAGTCGAGGGACATGCCGAACGGGAGCGCGGCCCTATTAAGTGTGACTTATCGATGGGAGAGTCTGAAGACTCTCCATCATGATAGCTTCCCCATGCAAAAAGTTAGGTCATTTTATGAAATTTAGGCATCTAAATTCTAAAATAACATCTTCTCTGTATTGGCAAATATGTAGTCTAAACCCAGTGAGTTATATCTGGTTCTATTTGGCAAATGAGAAGATTTCAAAATTCAAAAAGCCCACTCCCTGCACCTCAATGATTAGCTCATCAGACAGACTTGTCTCTAAAAGTAAGGTCTCTCTTTTCAAACAGGTCTTCTCCCGCAGTTAGGAATGTTACAAGAAGGTAGAGTATAGAATGTTCTCTAGATGGTTGATGTGGTTTCATGGCAACTCCCTTAAGGCGATATGCAGTCTCTGAACTGCGGTCCACCGGGATTGCTACATACATATTACGTGTCCGTCGGATGGGACGTTAAGCCCTGGCATCGTGTGTGGGATAGAGAGGGCCATATATTGTGCACGTTAAAGAACACCCTGGAGGGCTTAACGAGAGGCTGCCATCTGTCTACTAACAGCTGTCCAGTAGGTACTCTTCCCCAAACTTCTCTGAGATCTTGGGGTCCCTGTGACCTGGACATTTACCCCACTGTGTGAAAAAACGTGACTCTCAGAGGTAAAACAACCCAAATACAACTTTAGAGCGATGGATTTGGAAAAATGACAATCTTTATCACAAATTATAATTTTATATTCTCTAGGGGTGATTGGTCTACCTTGTGAAAAATATATATAAAGCAAAATGCTTGCGTTAGGTGTGTTAATGGTATTTTACTTCATTTGCATTCTGTTTGACGAAACAGTTACGTGAGAATGGGACCATGATTACAATGAAATTAAAGCTAAAGGGACAAAGGGGAAAACAAATCAAACGAAATCATCTCGCCAAAATCATGAAGCGATATTTTTCCAATTTTGTGCAGAATACAGTTCATGAACTCAGAACTTGACCTCTTATTAAATGGGTGACTTTTCCGATACCATTGGTGTCTTCTTTCTCAGTGCTATCAGTAGGAGGACGAGATTAGATGCGTCAACTTTGGTCCAGTTCATTCAGGTGCGAAAGTTTGCAACTCTGATTTTACGCTCCTTGGTTAGCGTGTTTGACTACCGATCAAAGGGATCCGGGCTAGATCCCAGGGTAAGGCATAGATGTTTGTGCTGCTTTTCTGCTGAGGTCGAGCCTTCCTCAAGGGGGCGGGGGTGGCTCAGTCGGTAGCTCGCCAGGCTCGTAACCTGTAGTTCCCAGGTTCGAGTCCCAGCTGGGTAAGCGTTGAGATTTATCCCCGCAAAAATTCCCCGCCCTGCCCACGGTCAGTAGGGGACACCGATGGGCTTGGAAAGGCCGCCGTCGGTCGGATGGTACGTTAAGCCGTGCCCCCGTGTGTGGGAGAGCCATATCCTGTGCACGTTAAAGAACACTCTGAATGGCCTTGACGGGAGGCTACCATCTGTCTCCCAACAGCTGTTCCAGTGGGTCCCCTCCCCCAACCTTCTCTGAGCCTTCGGGGTCCATGTGACCTGGCCATTTAGCCCATGGTGTGCAAAAAAGTGCCGCTCAGCGGTAAAACAACCCAACCCAAGCCTTCCTCAAAGATATTCCAGTATGGCTTATAAACTGACAGGCTCCTGTCGCACTTCTGTTGCAACCAGCTGCCTGAGGGTTTTTTTTACAGACAATTAACAAACATCAAGAATGAGGAATTTCTAAAATCCCTTTTTTGGGAAAAAATGTGAACAGCAGGCAAAACTCAGACAGACTCAAGGACATAAATCTCCTAATTCACTAAAAAAATTACTAATTTTTTAAGAGCTATTTAAATGATGTTGTTAACACAGTGTTGTCGTATTTCTATTAATATCTTCCTGTTTACAACTTTTTATTTTTGCTTTTATTGTGCTGCTTGAAACAGATGCAAGGTTTTTTTTTTTATAATAGATCGTGTACTTTTATCTTTGATAATTGTAAGAAACTGATATTATTTAATGAAATGGACAGCCATGAAAGCAGTTGTTAATGATACAAGATCATATTTGTAAAATGATTATCCCGACGTAAGGTCTCCTTAATCATACTGTTAAGAAAACACACATGGAAGCGAATGTCCATTAATATAAAATTATTCTGTTTTTGTTAAAATCCTATTTTAGAGTATACCGTAAATGTTCAAATAGTATCTGGTTACAATTTGAGCCCAGGCTACTATTTACACGCTTAAGCTCATTATATAAGAGATAATGTCCATTATGTTATGAATGAATTTCGTGGGACATTGAAGGTTGCTGAGGGACTCGAGGAAATTTGATGCTCTGCGGGAAGCTCTGCATATTCCGGGGTGTCTGAGACCCACCACTATTTACAAATTCTGCGCTACTTCCCAGGTTACAACTCAAGAACAGGCTACTATTTATGCCCCAATTTTCAATATTTCATACACAGTATAAATTTTAATTTACATATACAGCATATCTTTAGAGTACATTTATATATATATATATAAATATACCGTATACATACACAGTCGTATCAGAATAATATGACCACCTGCCATAGTATATGTATGGTAGGTGGTCATATTATTCTGATACGACTGTGTATATTTCTGGTGTGTGTGTGTGTGTATACAGTATATATACCAGAGCACTGTTTTAAAATGCCGTTTTGTAAATATTTTACATAGAAAATAAAGCAAAAGCGTGAAAAATACATTGCAATGACCAGTATATGCATAAATTTAACCACTAGCGTGAAACCTTTTTGGAAGCTAAGGAATTAATCAGGATTATAAAGTAATCTCCTTATAATTCTGCTATTTAACAAAAGTATGAAATATGATATCTTCGCAATGACTTAAACTATAAACCTATTTACATAAAAGTAGAGATGTTTTTATTATTGATAATAACCAGATATTATTCGAAAAGCTTTTAGAAATTAGCCGTCACGTGGCCGAGTGGTTAGTACGCTTGGCTACTGATCTAAGGGACCTGGGTTCGAGCCCCGGGTAAGGCATGGATGTGTGTGTCGTTTTTCTGCTGAGGTCCTGCCATCCTCTCAGACCTTCTACTGTGGCATATAAACTGACAGGCTCCTGTCAGACCTATGTGGCAAGCAGCTACTTGATGGGGTATTTTTTTTAGAAAATGTTTAACTCCTTTGGACAAATGATACTACCTCATCATCATCCTCAAGCAGCCATAGGCTACGGAGGTTCGAACAGATTATGCAATTTAGTTCTCCAAACACATCTCTCCTGAGCAACATCTGCTGCATATAGCCACTGTAGACCAATTCTACCAATGTCCTGTTCGACACTGTTGCCTACCGCATCCTAGGTCTCCCCCTCTTTCTGAGGCCTTTTAGGCACACTGTTCATAACCCTATTCACCAATCTATTATTATCCATACGGGCAACACGGCCAAACCGACGGAGTCTCTCTCTGCACAATATATTGCTCAGAGGAGGTTGCCGACTCCTTTGCCTAACCTCTTCATTACTTATAAAGTTCAACCACCTAATGCCCAAGATACTGCATAAGCATATAGAATCAGAAGCATCTAGTTTCCTGTTATCTTGTTTACAAAATGTCCAAGTTTCACTATCATAACAAAGTCTAAAAAGAGCCAAACTATTATACAGTCTAATTTTAGTCTTTAGGTGTATAAGCCTATTTCTCCACACTATGCAAAATCAATTATTTCTATTGTTAAATGGTTTTTTTTTATGAAGGAATATTAATTATCATTTTATATATTTATTATGCCATTGTTTCACATGTATTTATTATTATTAAAAAAAAGTATTGATTTTGGACTTATTTTGGTTCGCAATATTCTGCGTGTTGCTTTCTGCAGATCGTTGTTATCCACAGTAAAGTCAAAGCAGAACGATTCGTCCTGTAACGTTAAGTGTTAACTTCTCGCTCTTAAAAGAAGAAGCAAAGAAGGAAACGCAAAAAAATAAAGACGAGAACAACGAGAAGGGGTGGAGGAAGGAGAAGAAAAAGTGGAAAAGAATTGTCTGCAGTTAGAAATGGGAATGAGTCCGAATCGGCTAGACACGACACGCTAAAGTCGTACTTTTACAATGGGCAAACTTTGTAACTGACAGACTCCCACTTTTCTTTTTTCTTCCTTTTTTTACCCCCACCTGCTTTCTTCCCCCCTCCCCTCTATCTTCACACGCGTCTTTCTTCTCTCGGGAATCGATATATTGGATTCGGATATATTTTTTTTCACTTCTCTTCCTTCTTTCCTCGAGTTTCCTTCTTTGCCAACCGTCTCTGGGCATTTTCCTCCAACCCTTAGACCACGTCGGGGCCTTCTATAGAAAGTTTGCTGTTCACCTCAAAATTAAATCTGGACTGCGGACCGTCGCCTCTGACAAAGAAGGTGACACTGAACGGTGTTGCTCTTGGCTCGAGCTACCGGATTGCATCTGAAGGGGGAAAACTTAAAACGCACTTTAATTTAGAGCTGAGCCAAAAACCTTCACAACAGCGTGCACATGTATATGCCTGTGTTGAGGAGAAAGACATACTCTTTTTTTTTCCCCTTTGAGATGCCTTCTTCTTCCTGTTCGCTACGTGCGTACGCATACAGACTCGTGTATGTGTTTATTGCTCCCTTTCCTGTTTGCTTTTACAGCAGTACACCGGGCATAAACTTTGTTGAGTGCATACGGGAGTAACTTAAAGACTATCAAAGAAGCCGATGGTGGGGGTTTCTTTGTGGATTGTTATCCGACGCTATTTCGAAACTCTTCAATTTCATTACAAGTAGAGTGAATTGGCTTTTTTTTTCACTTCTTATCTCTCTTCACTTGCTGGAGCTTCTCGAAAATGCTTTTAGGCTCCAAGAAGAAAAATAAGTCCCAGCTCCACTTCTAATAAACGTAATTCATCAAATTCTAGAACAATGCATTCTATATTTTAGCACTTCTCTTCCGTGGATTCTTCTACCGTTTGTTGTTGTTGATGGTGTAATCTAATATGCGCTTTGTGACGTAAACAAATTTCTGAGAGTGGATGAGTTTTTTTTTATTGTTATGCAGATAATGATTAAAGTGAGGGCTTTTTTTTACTTACCTGTGCAGATTTTTCTGATAAGAATTTTCTGTGTTGTATAAGAATAATCTGCAATTGGCTTTAAATCAATAATGATTATTGCATAATAACAATCAAATTGAAGTCGTATAGTTAAGCAATTGATGTCTAAGAGAAGTTATACGATTGCACAACAGATGTGCTGTAATAAATCATATTTTAATGAAAAAGCAAATTAAAAAAAGTCTTTCATCTATAGAGAAATGAGTGTGCAATATGGCCTGTAAATGAGCAACAATAAGCTGTAATATTGCATGCAAATTTTTCAACAATGGATGAAAAAAAATTACGCTTCTAGGAAAATCGTACAAATTTAATACTATGATATTTACACTAAAACTGAGATTATTGTCTTTTAAACTTTTTGTAACTCACTTGCTATTTGTTATTATAGGGTTAGGGCGGCCTCAGACACTAAGGTATATTTCTATCTCTAAACAATGATTTGCTTATAGCCCCCCCCCCCCTCCCTGTGGCTCAGTCGGTAGCGCGCCAGGCTCGTAATCTGTAGTTCCCAGGTTCGAGTCCCAGCTGGGTCAGCGTTGAGATTTATCTCCGCAAAATTCCCCGTCCTGCCCACGGTCAGTAGGGGACACCGATGGGCTTGGAAAGGCCGTCGTCCGTCGGATGGGACGTTAAGCCGTGACCCCGTGTGCAGGAGAGCCATACCCTGTGCACGTTAAAGAACACGATGGATGGCCTTGACGGGAGGCTACCATCTGTCTCCCAACAGCTTTTCCAGTGGGTCCCCTCCCCAACCTTCTCTGAGCCTTCGGGGTCCATGTGACCTGGCCATTTAGCCCATGGTGTGCAAAAGAGTGCCGCTAAGAGGCAAAACAACCCAACAACCCCCCCCTCTCCCCCAAACATTCTTCTCTAAATGCTGCCGACGAGAATAGAAGTGGAATTCGTTTGGTGAAAGAAGAAATCCAATTATTTGAGTTCTGTTTTATTCCATATCGAGAGCTGTGTTTTACAACTAACTACCACTCTCACGGTTTAATTATCGTGAAAAATTTATGGAAGACACAGGTAATGTGAAATAAAAGTTAAAAACGAAAACCATTATTGGAATTTGTAGGGAATATGAAACATAGGTGGGAAAATTGAAAAGTAATCTTTATAATAGTTTGTAACAATATTTATAGTGTAGGAAATTATGATTTCGTATAAACTCACTGTTATCAGCTGAATTTCACAGCTATTCATTTGAAAATGTTTCTATCTGTATCTCTGCATTAAAGAGGATAACATTTTCCCCTAAGAGCTGTCCATTCGAAGGAGGTTCTCATTTTCAATCATGAAAAAATTGTCTATTTTAAAGACGTTATCTTTGAACTAGCTGTTGCTAGCTGTTTGAAACTTTGAACTAGTAGTTGCTGGCTGTTTGAAAAAGAATTTCCATTTAAATCTTTTCACCAAGAGGTTCTCTCGAAGGGCTGTCCATTCATAGGAGAGTCTCATGTACAGTCGCTCAAAAAATATCCGAACACTATGATTGATTACAGAATTCAGAAAAAATATCTGGCAGCGATTTTTTTTAGAAATTAGTGATCTGGCAACCTTCGTGTCACGTGTCACGTGACACGTGACACGAAGGTTGCCAGATCACTAATTTCTAAAAAAAAAACGCTGCCAGATATTTTTTCTGAATTCTGTAATCAATCATAGTGTTCAGATATTTTTTGAGCGACTGTACATCTAACACCGTCCATTTAAGGAACGTTAAAATCTGCACCTCAGAGTTGATTATTCGAAGTACCATTTCATCTAAATTTGAGAGATGTTCATTTGGAGTAAGTTTCCATTTGCATTTGACAGCTGTTCGTTTGGAGGCGCTCAATTATACCTAACAGTTATGCATTTTAAAAAGACTCCTGTCTACACCTAACAACTGTCCATTTGATAGATGCTCTTATTTTTATCTAACTGTTGTCCACCTAATGGTGGTTACCATCATGACCTTACAATTACATATTTAAAAAAATTATATGTTAAATATAAATATTTTAAAAGAAAGCTTCAAAGTTGTTCATTTGAAGGAAACTCTCGTCTGAGCCGAGCAACTGACTATTCCAGAGAGTTTCCCGTCTGCGTGTCGTAGTCGGTCCATTTCACAGAGGTTCCCATCAGCTCATGACAACTGTTCATTTGAAGGATGTTATCATCTGCACTTGACAGTTGTTATTCGAAGCAGGGTTACCATATAAACCTTACAATTCTCCATTCGAAGAGCATTCTTTCGAATGGCCAACAGCTGAAATCTGCCCATTTGAAGGAGATAAACATATTAACCATACATATTCAACACTTAAAGAAAGTTAATTTCTTCACCTGACAATTGCATATTAAAATAAAATTGCTTTCTTCAAGCGACACTCTGTTCATCTAAAGGAGGCTCCCATCTACACTTTGGAGCGCTCTCCATTTAAAAGAAGTTACCATCTGCATCCTAATGCTGTATCATTAAAGGAAGTTTACATTTGCATTTGCCAATGGCTCATTAAAGTGATAGTTGGGTTGGGTTGTTTTACCTCTGAGCGGCACTTTTTTGCACACCATGGGCTAAATGGCCAGGTCACATGGACCCCGAAGGCTCAGAGAAGGTTGGGGGAGGGGACCCACTGGAACAGCTGTTGGGAGACAGATGGTAGCCTCCCGTCAAGGCCATCCAGCGTGTTCTTTAACGTGCACAGGGTATGTCTCTCCCGCACACGGGGCCACGGCTTAACGTCCCATCCGACGGACGGCGGCCTTTCCAAGCCCATCGGTATCCCCTACTGACCGTGGGCAATGCGGGGAATTTTGCGGAGATAAATCTCAACGCTGACCCAGCTGGGACTCGAACCTGGGAACTACAGATTACGAGCCTGGCGCGCTACCGACTGAGCCACAACCGCCCCTCTAAAGTGATAGTTGTCATCTGCATAAGAGAACTGTTCATTTGAAGAAATTCCCATCCGAACTCGACAGTTGTTTCAGTCGAAACAGACCCCATCCACACTTATCAGGTATTCAGTGGAAAAAGATTCTTATCTAGACTTAACCGCTGTCTGTTTAATGAAGGATCCCATTAATAGGTATCTATTTAAATCATCTTACCATATCCATCAGGCCACTGCTCGGAAAAACGAAGCTTACATTTATACTTAACAATTGTGCATTTCAAGAAAAATACCTCCCGAGCCTGAGAGTTGTAAATATGAATGAATCAATATGTAACAGCTGTCCATTCGAAGATGATTACCATCTGCACTTGACAGTTGCCTATTTGAAGGAGTCTGCCATGTTGACCTAACAGCTGTTCGCTGAATCTCGTTCAGATTTTTCCCGACTGAATTTACGGTTTTTGCAATCTGGTCAATTCGTCCCTTCGGGGAAAAAAACCCAACGCTCTGGTTAAATAACAACATTTTCTTTCACTTTAAACTACACTGGTTTCCATAAATTAAGGAACAAACCTAGGTTATATCAATGTACAGCTATAGTCGAAGCTCTTTAATTTCTAAAATAAGTTTCTTTTGTTGTTTTGAAAAATAGAATAGCAGATAAAGATCTCAAACAAATATTTCAATATCTCGATTTTTGCCATATTCGTTCAGATTTAATGAGTTATGGAAGTTTGAATATTTAACAATGAAAATACCCGTCACAAATATTGTCTTCAGAAGCTAATTAAAACTTAACAATAAGCATTGTATTAAATATTTTAATAAAATAAGTGTGTCTTTTAGTAGGTTGTATAAAGAATTCTTTCACTATTCATTTTTATAGACATTTCTTAAGACGGCATTGATATTGTTAAATTTTAAAACTTCCATATCTCATTAAATACTAAAAGAATATTGTTCAAAATCGAGATATTGATTTATTTGATTGAGATCTTTATCAGCTAACATTTTCCAAAGCAAAAAAAAAAAACTCATTGTAGAAGTTATGAAGCTTTAACGTTAACTTCCCATTGACATAACATAGGGTTGTTTCTTAATTTATGGAAACCAGTGTATTATAATAAATTATTTATTATAAATATTTTCTAAATCTCGTTTTCGAGGCATCAAAATTTTATGATAGAAATGTTAAATTTGTTGAATATAATTGAATATAATTGGATTAAAATTTTGTTTGGAAATCTGAGAGATGAAAATTTAAAATTTCAACAAAAGAACTGCGCAAAGGAAGAAGTGAAACGGAAGTGGTTAGTGCTTCGGAAAGATAAATCAGATTGTCTCGTGAATCTGCGGATTATCATATCTGAAGCAATTCTTTTGTGTTAAAAGTGGGTTTCGTCGATGAGTGGGATACGAACCCAAGCCTCCCAGTTGTACAGTCGCTCAAAAAAGTATCCGAACACTATGGTTGATTACAGAATTCAGAAAAAATATCTGGCAGCGATTTTTTTAGAAATTAGTGATCTGGCAACCTTCGTGTCACGTGATTACAGAATTCAGGAAAAATATCTGGAGCGTGTACAGCAACTGTACACGCTCCATTTACCGTTCACATCAAACTGGAGCGTGTGCAGTTACTGTACACGCTCCAGTTTGATGTGAACGGTAACTGCACACGCTCAATATTTCTGTGAGTGAGCCCACACGATCTAGTATCAAAATAATATGACCACCTACAGTCGCTCAAAAAAAGTATCCGAACGCTATGGTTGATTACATAATTCAGAAAAAATATCTGGCAACGATTTTTTTAGAAATCAGTGATCTGGCAACCTTCGTGTCCCGTGATTACAGAATCCAGGAACCGTTACCGTTCATCCAGGAAATCTAGGAACCGGAACCGTTACCGTTCACAGCAAACTAGAGTGTGTGCAGTTACTGCACACACTCTAGTTTGCTGTTCAGTGTTTCAAACAATTTCAGTGTTCTTTGACGTGCACAGTGTATGACTCTCCCGCACACGGAGCCACGGCTTAACGCACATCCGACGGACGGTGACCTTTCCAAGACCAACGGTGTCCCCTACTGACCGTGGGCAGAGCGAAGAATTTTGCGGAGATAAATCTCAACGCTGACCCAACTGGGACTCGAACCTGGGAACTACAGATTACGAGCCTGGCGCGCTACCGACTGAGCCACCCCCGCCCAGCACGTTAAAGAACACGCTAGATGGTCTTGACGGGAGGCTACCATCTGTATCCAAGCACCTGTCCAGTGGGTCCCCTTCCCCCAACCTTCTATGAACCCTGGGGGGTTTTGTGACCTAGCCATTTAGCATATTGCGTGAAATAAAAGTACCAATCAGAGGTAAAACGTAACTCAAATTTACATACTAGACTTAGAATATAAAGCCACCGTAACTATTATTACTATTACCGAACAATTGTTTTAAGTATAACAATAATCATAATAATCAAAAAGGACTTTTAAGTTACTTTATCAGGCTTCTAACTCCTAAAATGTGCAAAATGAGAAGCGAAGAGGAAAAAAAGCTAAGAAAGAAAAAAAATCACCGTAGCATGGGGACTTGACAAAAAGTGACTTTGAGTTGAACCAAACAGTAATTTAATTTTCAGTCTTTTCCCAATACAGAATTAATGGGGCCACTAAAGGCGGACCGAGGGGTGGTTAAGCGCGATGCAAATTACAGTACAGCAGAAGACGTCTGCGAAAGCTGTCGCTTCGTCAGCCCTTCGTTCCTTCAATTTTATTTCATTTTATTTTAATTTTTTTCATCCTGCCCTTTCTATTCCTTTGCTCTTTCTATTCTGTTGCTCCTTTCCTTCCCCCCCCCCTCTTTTTTCTTCTCTTTTTCTTCCACTTTGATTTTGCTAAGCCGACTAAGTTGTGGAAAGAGCTGAAAGTTAAAGAGACAACTAAAGAGCTAGGGAGAGAGAGAGAGGAAGAGGAGGAGGAAGAGGGAGTACTCTAGAAAATTCAGGTTATCGCATACATCTGCGTAATTACCTTCCTCCTCTGGCTAGCTAATGCATTGCCTTCGCGATGAAATGCTGGATGCGTTCGAAATATGCTTTCATTCTATTCTTTCTTCTTACTTTATGATGTATAAGCGAGAGGTATCGTGCATCTGCTTCGGCGTTTCGGTAAAAATGCTAACGAAACGCGAGAGGAAAGATGACTGCGTTTAAAAAAGTCGTCGCTGCTCGGTGTGTTCGTTTGTCTCCTCCAGCGCGTGTGCGTGCGGGGTGAGCGTTGACGTACGTGAGCGCGTGTGTGCGTGCGCGCGTTTTAAAATTGGGGGAAGAGGGGGGTTTCAAAGCTGAAGGGGGGTTAAAAAAAAATCAGCGCGCGAAATGTACCGAGTTTGCATTTTGAAATTAAACAATACCTCTGTTCGGTTAGATAATATTTGAAAGTAGGAATTCGGAGGAACGGAGAATATGTCACGTGATCGAATGGAATGATAACGTATGTGGGTTGGTGAGTGGATTTAGGAGGGGGAAGCGGTGTAGGGGGGAGGTTGAATGATTTACATATCTATTCTGTTTCAGTTCAATGCAAAAAGCAAAACTGACAGACGTGGTGTATTTAATCTTGCCTCTTTCTTTTATTTAACGATTCGATTCTTTTCTTTACGTATGACTTAATACCACTTTGTATTATAATAAGGGAATAGCAATATTAAATTCGAATGAATTATTAATATTTTCATTAGTATTGTTAGGATGGAAGTGCAGCAGGTGTTGGGAGAAGAAAGCGTGCTTCATCAGTTATCATTCAGCTAGTACAAATGGAGCACAGTGTGTTGATGATAGCAAGGATCCTCCGTGGGTGGATATCAGGATCAGGATAGTGCTGATGAACCTCAATTTGATCTTCGGCAAAAGCAATGGAACCACTTTATCCACTTCAAATTTTGGCTCAGAACATCATTATCAAATTGAAAGGAAAATTTCTTTTGAACCTAATGGAATATATTCCAATAATATGGCTCCATGTGCCCATCATTCCAATGATATAATAGAAAATTATTGGAATGATTAGCCCTTTGGGCTTATTCCCATATCTCATCTAACAGAATAAAAGAAATTTTTCCTTGGAAATTGATAATGATATTGTGCACTGAACGGACACTTTATTAAGTAAGTTCCATGCTTATGCCAATAGTAACTCGGATACAGAACTTAGTGACTTCTTAAATTACTATTTTAAGAATCACAGGAGAAAATTTTACAAATTTGAAAATAAGCTCAAAATGATCAAAGAAATTACGTGTCAGAAGAACATAAACCAGTGATTGTAAACTTTTACTTAAACTTTCTTTTATTTCCTACAGGGATAGAAGGCTCGAAAGACGCCTGGCATTCCAGCGTCGGAAAAAATTTTGAATGATGTTTTGCAAAACAAGAAAATTTGCTACCTATTTCAGCTTCCATAACTCTTGAAATACTTAAAACATGTTGTGGGAAATCGAGATTTAAAGAGATTTAATTGATATCTTTAAATTACATTCAGTCACATTTTTTCATAAGAAAGGTATATAAGAATTTATTGTATTCTGTATCTGAGTTATTATTAACATAACATGGGACTGTACCTAACAAAATGGATGCTAAGTGTATATATAAGTGCATATTTTAAGTTTGAATTATGTAAAGGTTGGGAAGTTAACTAACTCTTAGAATGACTTTAGTAGTAGAATAGCGGGACGGCATTCAGGGAAACTATGAGCATGTGCAGATGATTCTCCGACAGTTTTCATAGATTATAATTCGATCAACTGTCAATCAACATAACTTCTACGACAACTGTCAAACTGTCAACTCGCATGGTCATAATCTTCCCAGTTGCTACCCACGATAAGGAACAGGACTTAGTGTATATTCGAAAACTGAATGTAAAAGATTGTTTGAAAATGGGCGTAAGGTTAACAACACATTCTAAGACCAACACTGAGGATGAAATTTATCTCTACAAGATTAATTTCCAGATGTGGTAAAGTTCGTTTCAAAAGCATGTAGCAATGAAATTTGGCGCTTGCGAAATCAATGCAGAAATATTTTATATTACTATTTTTGTAATTCCAGAATAATTAAGTTACTTTATTTTACTACTAAGTTAATGAGTAATGTTTTCCATTGTGTAAGAATTTTGCAAAGATTGTGTTATTATTATTTTAGAATTATTTCTTGATCAATAAAACTAATATGTTGGCAATGGACATACTTTCTTTTCCTCTCAGCTGTACTTTTGTGCACACAATTAGCCAGGTCACAAGGGCTCCAAGGGATCAGATAAGATTGGATAAGGGGATCCACTGGACAACTGTTAAGAGACAGATGGGAGCCCCCCCACAAGGCTATCCAGCGCAGTCTTTAAAGTGCACAAGGTATGGGTCCCTTAGCATTTTGGGACACGTCTTAACATCCCATTAGACAGATGACGACTTTTCCAAGCTTATGGATGCTTTCTTTCTCAAAACAGATGGCAGAACAGCGTTTAGCGGATAGAACCTGAAAGAAGGCACTGCAGGAATTCCAACCTAAGATTCTCAGTTTTCGAACCTGATGCGTAACCATTTGAACCAATCCGTCCTCTTTTTGCATTAAAGTGAGAATACATACATCTAACTGTATTTAAAAATTGAGGAAAACAAACACATATAATTTCCATTTTCTAACACCTTCCCCCTTTAAAATATGCGCCCCCAGTGATTCATCGTATTCAACAAACTGCTTGATGCTTCTCGGTGATGCTTTAGTTGACGTCATTCGCAAGCACTTCACGTGCTGATAAAAGGCAGAGAGAGAAGTGGAGAATGTTCATTAAACAATCTTCGACGAAAATATCCTTTTTTTTCCTTCTCCTCCTTTCATTCGGAGCTTTTTTTCATTTTATTATCTTTTTTTTTATATCATCTGGTCTCTTCCAGAACTACTTAGATGACATCTGTATGAGGAAGAGGAAGACAGAGAGATGATGGCATCCCCAGGAGAAATCAGCAAATGGAGCCAAGCAGACTGCAAAAGAGATGATTAAGAAATAACACAACTAATTCTTTTAGCGTAACTTTGGCATTTACGAAGCCTTGGGACTGTTGACGAGGAGAAGTAAATATGCTGCTGCACTACTTTCTCTCGGCGTTTACGTTTGGAGAATCATCAGTGGATGAAGAGACTTTGAAGCTTGTGGAAGAGGTAGTTTGTCAACTGTTCTCTCTCTCACTCTCTTGTGCTTCTGTCTCTTCTCTTGTGCAAATAGCGTGCTAGTTTTTTAACTGATGAAGTCAGTGTATGTACTACAAACAGTAGTATTTTCCCTCTTGAATCATATATCTATACATACACAAACACATACATAAATTAAATGATAATCAATATATAACGAAGCTGCACTATGCTGTACCTTAAACACATTTTTTTTTTCATTTCGTCTAAACGTTTTCGCTGTTCTTAGAGTAAAATCCGAGAGAAAAATTCCCACTACTGAACAAATCTTTCATTTTTATTGTTCAGTAACGCAACGAACTATTTTTAGTTTGCAATAAAGTCATTTTTGAGCAATGACGCAGACAATATGCATTATAATGTTTTCAGCTTTGGCAACATGTTTAACATGAAGCTAAAGAAAAAATAATAAATATTTATGAAGTAGAACAATAGGTACATCAAGAATATTTACACGCATTCGAAAGTAGTTTTTTCCAGTGCTCATAGTAATATTGAGAAGGGGGTGGCTCTGTCTGTAGCGCCCCCAGCTCGTAATCTGCAGTTATCAGGTTCGAGTCCCGCTTGGACATGCACTGAGATTTATCTACGCAAAACTGGAGTCCTGTCTTCGATTAGTAAGGGACACCGCTAGGCTTGGGCAGATCGCCGTCCGTCGGATGAGACGTTAAGTCGCGGCTCAGTGTGCGGGAGAGCCATACCCTGTGCACGTTAAAGAAAACGCTGGATTCAAAATCATTATGTGCAAGAAAAGTGACGTTCAGATGTAAAATCAACCCAACCTAACACGTGAAAAATTTCAGGAAAACTGCAATGGGCTGTTTCTCGCGTTCCAAGCGGTTCTGATTTTGAAGATCATACGATTTTAAATTACCAGTAGGGCAAATATCCGAATAAACCAGATACTACCAAGGAAGAGAATACACTGGTGTCCAAAAGTTAAGCAAAATTTCCAAACTGATAAATATACAACAAAGGGCTGAAATTATTCAGATTATATTTTGTGTGTCAATGAAATGGAATATGCGTAAGGTCGTAATATTATTATTAATTAATTAATAAAGTTTATTAAAAATAGGAAATTTAAACGAAAAGCTGATTAAGATTGACCAGCAGGTTTTTTTTAATATTTTCATTTGGATGACTCAATATATTCTGGATATTGATTTCTTTTATATTGATTTTTAGTAGATCTTCAAAAAAAATTTCTTTCTTTTCCCTCATCTTTTACAATTTAATATTAAGTGATTAATTGTATCTGGAACTTTACAATTGCAACAGTTTTTGGTGAATAATTTTATTAATTTTATATAAGTATAATTTAATCCTCTATTTCCATTTCTCATCCTTTAAATAACTGTTAAATGATGTCTTTTGAATTTTAGGTTTTTAATATTCGATAGATTATTATCTATAAAAAATCTAAATGAGTTTTGAATGGTACCATTAATTTTAAACTATTTATTTAATTTGATTAATTCTTCTTTTTTAATTTCTTCTTTGCATTGGTAATAAAAAAGCGTATGTTTTTGTGATAATATTATTTTTTTTTGCTTCTTTGACTCATACTACGTTCTGTTGAAACACGTCTTTTAGCTATAGGCATTCCTGCATTCATTTTCATAATCCGTAAAAATCATGTAATCGTTTCGCTCTATGCCTCACTATGTATTGCATCACATGACAATGATTGGCACTCCATATATCAGATAATTTGATTGTCTCGTTTTTGAAATCTCCAAGAATTTGCACGTATATACTGAAGCAAAATATTCACGTACAGTAGCTCAAAAAAGTATCCGAACACTACGGTTGATTACAGAATTCAGAAAAAATATCTGGCAACGATTTTTTTAGAAATTAGTGATCTGGCAACGTTCGTGTCACGTGTCACGTGACACGAACGTTGCCAGATATTTTTTCTGAACTTTGTAATCAACCGTAGTGTTCGGATACTTTTTTGAGCGACAGTACAACAATGAGAGTGCGACCGTTTTACTACGTGATAGGCGAGATATAACACGTAGTGTGAATTATGTCATGCAGAGAATGGAACACACCTCATTTTAAAAAATTCAGGAATACAGTAAGAGATTGTAGTAGTGGTGAAAGGTTTTGTTTTATGTTGTGGGCTGTGGCAATTTAAATTGACGATGTTTGTGTAATAGAAATTCTTATAAGCAACAGTGCATCTTTAGTTATTGTAGGGTTTGGATTGTTTTACCTCTGAGCGGAACTTTTTTGCACACAATGGGCTAAATAGCCAGATCACACAGGACCCCGAGGGCTCAGAGAAGGTTGGGGGAAGGAACCCACTGGGGTAGCTGTTGGGCTCTGGGATGGCCTTGATCACACTGGATGGCCTTGACGGGAGGCTACCATACGTGCACAGGGTATGGTACTCCCGTACACGGGACCACGCCTTAAAGTCCTATCCAACGGACAGTGCTCTTATCCAAATCCATTGGTGTACCCTACTGACCGTGGGCAGGGCGGGATATTTTGCGGAGATAAATATCAACGCTGACGCAGCTGGGACTCGAACCTGGGAACTGCAGATTACGAGCCTGGCGCGATACTGACTGAGCCACCCCGCTCCTTATTGTAGGGAGTGTCATTTCCTGCATACGTTTTGCACAGACAGTATAAAAAAGTTGATCAGTAAAGAATCGTACCTATGAATTGTTTTAGGATTCGGTTTTCGATTCTTGTATTCATTTATTATTTGGTATTTGATGGATATCAAAACTAACGAGTCATTAGCCAATTAACCTATTGGTATTTCAAATAACAATACTTAAATTTTCACGTCATTGATTTAAATCAATTACCTCTGTTACTAAATCGGTTCATTTCGCACACGATTCGCACACGGCTATCAATTAAAAACACTGCTACAGATATGTAACAATATTATGCTTACGTTTTGGACACCATCACAGCTTCAAGGAGTAAAAGGAATTCTCCAGTTAAGACAATTTAGAGTGTTATTTAAGTTGATTATGGTTTAACGCAGCACTGAAGACTCATTTCTTCTCTAGTAAGGTAGCAGATAATATTATAAAGCAATATCTAGTGGGTGGAGATGTTAAAAAATTCAGACTCTTTCCTCCCCAAGGGCAGGGCATATGCAGGTGAAAAAAACCTAGGATACTCGAACTTCAGATTATCATGTATGAGTATTTTCTTTAGATTTAACTGTAAATTCTGAGTACAGAGTTTGATCTGTGACAAAAGTTGACTTTGTATTTAGGCTAAGGCTGTATAGTGGGTGTCCGTTTATCGTGATTAAGTGGGACCAAAAAAAGGCTAAGCAAATTTCACTGTCGATGTTGCTATTATAATGATATTATAGATGATGTTTTAATAAAGAATATGTAAAAAAATGTATTCATGACAGTTTTTTTTTCATGAAAACGTGTATGCTAACAGGAACACAAGAGGAAATTATGGTTTAATAAAAAACTTGAAAATTACACAAAAATTTAAATGAAAAATGTATTTTTCGGAAACTTGTTCAGGAAAATTAACTTTAAACGCAACTATCCATTGCATCTTAAACAAAAAAGCTTGAAAAATTATAGTAGCAAAAAATTAAATGAAAAATTATAGTGGCAAAAAATTAAATGAAAAAGATGTTTTCTTGGCACCTTGTTTTAAAGGTAAATAAATAAAAAAAAAACCTCTCTGTGGAATCACAGTTAATTAACTCGACGAACAGTAAAAACGTTTCGGACGCCTGATGTGGAGGATACAAATTCTTGACGTTGTTCTCATGGTGGGAGTCATGATTTTCTTAAAGAAGGAATCAGTTTTCTCATGTTTCGGTTTCGTCATCACATTTAGGATAAAAGCATTTGCAAATAAAAATAAAATGATTTAATTTTTTTGCTTCAAACTATTTTGAGTGACCATAAATCGTATTCATGACTGACCATCAATGGTTGGGAATAATATCATCATTGACTGGAAAAATATCATCGTAACTAGAAGAAAGGTATTATTTTTCTTCAAAATGTCGCCCATAATTAATTCAGTCGTATATACAGGGTGATTCAGTTAAGCGTGTACAAAGTTCTGGGAGGAGTAGGTTGCACAAAGACGAATAGGAATCATATAGCAATGCAGGGTCGGTAACGGCATCAACATGTGCTAGTGTACGGAGAGGACGTGAATGAAAGAGCAGCATGTAAGTGAACAAAATGTTTTTTATTAATCACAATAGGTACATTTGCGAAATGCATAAAGGTCGCAGAAGGTGTTCGAAGTTGCAACCACGAGCTGTAACACAAGCCTGACATCGTCGGCGCACGGAATCACGTGCATTCTGGAAGATTCCTGGCGTGTCTCGAACTTTCGAGACAGCTACGGAGATGCGTGCGACAAGGTTCTCAGCCCTTCCAACGAGGGTGTCGGACACCAGTCCTTTGATGTAACCCCAGAAGAAGTAATCAAGGCATGATAGGTCCGGCGATCTTACAGGCTAATGTCACGTTTAAGTGTTGACGAACTTCATGGCTGAAATGGGAGAGTGCCCCATCGTGCTGGAACCACATTGCACGGCGCAGCGACTGATGGACCTGTTGTTCATCCAAATGTTCTGACAAGACTTCTTCCACAAATATCCGGTAACTCCTTCCGTCCAGACGAACAGGCATGAGGTATGGGCCTATTAAGTGGTCCCCGACAATGCCGGAACAAACATTTACAGCAAAACGGTTTTGTGCTGCACGTGTTCGTGTAGCATGGGGGTTCTCCACCGCCCATGCATGCGCATTATGTGCATTGAAGCTACCTTCCCGTGTAAAACATGCCTCGTCTGTGAACAGCACAGAAGCAGGAAATTGGGATTCTGCCGCACTTTCCTGCAGTTACCATTGCGCAAATGCAACGCGTTGTGAGTAATCCTCAGGCTTCAGTGCCTGGACGCGCTGCACATGATATAAATGCAATTGGTTATCGTGCATAATCCTCCATACGGTGGATTGGGAAAGACCAACCCGGTGGGTGATTGCTCGAGTACTGGCACTTGGAGTGTCTTCTGTATGACGTAGCACATTCTCCTCCATGTCAGGGGTCCGTGCCCATCGCTCTTGACTCCTGGCAGGTCTCTGGAAGGAACCAGTGTCACATAACCTCTGATGCAGCCGTGCAAACATCTAGTGGTTGGGAGTACGCCTCATCGGGTACCGTTTCTGATACACGCGCACAGCAGCTCGCCCATTGCAGTGCGCAGCTCCGTATGCGAGATGCATATCGGCCAACTCCGCGTTTGTGTAATCGGTCATCTTACTACCTCTGCGGGGCGGTTCGCGAATGACGGTTACCTGTGAGGACGTTGTGAAGTCCCGCGGACGTACAATGCCATCTACCGTGTGAAGATGCCGTTACCGACCCTGCATTTCTATATGATTCCGATTCGTCTTTGTGCAACCTACCCCTCCCAGAAGTTTGTACACGCTTAACTGAATCACCCTGTATATACAGGGTGAATCTGACAAAGTGGGCAAAACTTTACGGGGTGGTAGAACGCAGCTATACGAGCAATATTCGTCATAGAATGTATGGTCGGAACGCAAGCGGTGAGAAGTTAAAAGGTAGTTTTCCACTGTCACATTTAAAGAATGAACACAAGAAGGAGAGGAGATACTTCAGAAAATATTTTATTAACAGGAATGTAATTGAGGTACATGCTCAAAGAAATTGCTCAAAAGAGCTGCCGCCAGCTGTAATGCAGGCTTCACACCTGCGGGATAGGGACCGACGCACATTTGCGAAGACACCAGGCATTTCCCGAATATCGCCGGCAACAACGGCGATCCTGACGACTAGATCCATATCGGTTTCAATGGGGCACTCGTAGATTAGGCTTTTCATATGGCCTCACAGGAAAAAGTCCAAACACGAGAGATCCGGCGATCTTGGTGGCCAAGTTATGGGACCACCTCGACCAATCCATCGCCCTGGGAACGTTGCATGTAAAGTGTTCCGCACATCTAAGCTGAAGTGTGCAGACGCACCGTCGTGCTGGAACCACATTCTCGACCTGCTGGGGGTTGGAATAGGACGCAGCAGCTCCGGCAACACCTCTCGTAGGAATGTGTTATACGATTTGCCGTCCAGACGGTGTGGCAGGAGGTATGGGCCAACCAAATGGTCATGGAGGATCCCTGCCCAAACATTTACTTAGAACCGCTGCTGGAACGAATGAGGACGTGTGGCATGCAGGTTCGTAGATGCCCACGTGTGTGAATTGTGGGTATTCAAAACGCCCTCACAGGTGAAAGTGCACTCGTCCATAAACAGAACACGTGCACCGAAATCCGGCTGCGTGCATTCTGCTGGAGGTACCAACGTGCGAAATCGACACGTGGCTGATAGTCCGCCGGTGACAACGCTTGTACCTTCTGCGTACGATAGGGGTGCATTCCTTCCTCCTGTAGCACACGGCAAACCGACATTTGGGACACGTGTACTGCATGGGAAACAGCTCGCGTGCTACATCCCGGTCGCTCTTCCACCCTATGCAGAATGTCCTCTGCAAGTTGTGGCGTCCTGACACTCCTTTCACGCCCTGCGTCTTGCTTGGCTCCGATTGCTAGGATCCCGTTTCACACAGCCGCCGATGCAAACGCTCGAAGGTTTTCCGATCTGGAGTGCATCTCATCGGAAACCAGTCGCGGTAACGTCTCTGTGCCTCACTTGCATTCCCGTCCGCCGCACCGTACACAAAGTGCATATCCGCCATTTCGTGGTTAGTCTAAGCAGCCATCCTCTTGGCAATCCAAGGTAGAAATGCCGTTGGGTGCGAGGACCGACCCTTTTATACCATTACCAACGTCACCTAGCGGCTCGCCGTTTGCATTCTGCCCATACTTTCTATGACGAATATTGCTCGTATAGCTGCGTTCTACCACCCCGTAAAGTTTTGCCCACTTTTTCAGATTCACCCTGTATATTAATTGTGTTTTAACATAAATGTAATATTAGAAGTTTGTCTAACGATTTTTTTCAGTTTTCATCAATTTGGGGGGATAAAAATGTTTGGGAAAAAACTTCTGCTGTTAAATATTCCAGCTTTAATAATTCTTTAAATATTAAACGAGCATTGCTGAAAATTGAGATTTAGAAAGATTTGAGTGAGATCTTAAATTTATATCTATTAACCATTTTTCCTTAAAAAATTTATTTTCCAATTTAGGGAGCTATGAATGTGGCTTTTCATTCACATAACGTGTAAGTGTTTAGTTACTTTAAAAAAATACAGTTCATATATTTCTGAGTACGTAGTTAAATATTTCACCTTTTATTAAATAAAATAAATACCCTCTCAAGCAGTTGCTTGCCACAGAGGTCTGACAGGAGCCTGTTAGTTTATATGCCGTAGTAGGTCTGTGAGGATGGCAGGACCTCAGCAGAAAAAAGAAAAATACATCCATGCCTTACCCGGGGTTCGAACCCAGGTCTTTTAGATCTACTGATTTTTAGACAAGCTAGTTTTAGATCCACTACTTTTAGACAAGCGCGCTAACCACTCGGCCGCAATTCATCGAATAAAATCTTTACATATATTTTCTGACCCGTGCTTTAAAACCAATTACGTAATTTCTAGCAGATCAAAAGAGCAGAAACGCCCTACTGTCTTTCGTCATGAAAAAACAGAAACCGACAGTCTTTCGTCAAGAGAGCAGAAACGCCCTACTGTCTTTCGTCATGAAAAAACAGAAACCGACAGTCTTTCGTCAAAAGAGCAGAAACGCCCTACTGTCTTTCGTCATGAAAAAACAGAAACCGACAGTCTTTCGTCATGAAAAGAACAGAAACCGACAGTCTTTCGTCAAAAGAGCAGAAACGCCCTACTGTCTTTCGTCATGAAAAAAACAGAAACCGACAGTCTTTCGCCAAAAGAGCAGAAACGCCCTACTGTCTTTCATCATGAAAAAACAGAAACCGACAGTCTTTCGTCATGAAAAAGCAGAAACCGACAGTCTTTCGTCAAAAGAGCAGAAACGCCCTACAGTCTTTCGTCATGAAAAAACAGAAACCGACAGTGTTTCGTCAAAAGAGCAGACGCGCCCTACTGTCTTTCGTCATGAAAAAAACAGAAACCGACAGCCTTTCGCCAAAAGAGCAGAAACGCCCTACAGTCTTTCGTCATGAAAAAACAGAAACCGACAGTCTTTCGTCATGAAAAGAACAGAAACCGACAGTCTTTCGTCATGAAAAGAACAGAAACCGACAGTCTTTCGTCAAAAGAGCAGAAACGCCCTACTGTCTTTCGTCATGAAAAAACAGAAACCGACAGTCTTTCGTCAAAAGAGCAGAAACGCCCTACTGTCTTTCGTCATGAAAAAAACAGAAACCGACAGTCTTTCGCCAAAAGAGCAGAAACGCCCTACTGTCTTTCATCATGAAAAAACAGAAACCGACAGTCTTTCGTCATGAAAAAACAGAAACCGACAGTCTTTCGTCAAAAGAGCAGAAACGCCCTACAGTCTTTCGTCATGAAAAAACAGAAACCGACAGTCTTTCGTCAAAAGAGCAGAAACGCCCTACAGTCTTTCGTCATGAAAAAAACAGAAACCGACAGTTTTTCGTCAAAAGAGCAGAAACGCCCTACAGTCTTTCGTCATGAAAAAACAGAAACCGACAGTCTTTCGTCAAAAGAGCAGAAACGCCCTACTGTCTTTCGTCATAAAAAAACAGAAACCGACAGTCTTTCGTCAAAAGAGCAGAAACGCCCTACAGTCTTTCGTCATGAAAAAACAGAAACCGACAGTCTTTCGTCAAAAGAGCAGAAACGCCCTACTGTCTTTCGTCATGAAAAAACAGAAACCGACAGTCTTTCGTCAAAAGAGCAGAAACGCCCTACAGTCTTTCGTCATGAAAAAACAGAAACCGACAGTCTTTCGTCAAAAGAGCAGAAACGCCCTACTGTCTTTCGTCATGAAAAAAACAGAAACCGACAGTCTTTCGTCAAAAGAGCAGAAACGCCCTACAGTCTTTCGTCATGAAAAAACAGAAACCGACAGTCTTTCGTCAAAAGAGCAGAAACGCCCTACTGTCTTTCGTCATGAAAAAACAGAAACCGACAGTCTTTCGTCAAAAGAGCAGAAACGCCCTACAGTCTCTCGTCATAAAAAAAACAGAAACCGACAGTCTTTCGTCAAAAGAGTAGAAACGCCCTACAGTCTTTCGGCATGAAAAAAACAGAAACCGACAGTCTTTCGTCAAAAGATCAGAAACGCCCTACAGTCTTTCATCGTGAAAAAGCAGAAACCGTGTCTTTCATCAAGAGAGCAGAAACGCTCTACAGTCTTTCGTCATGTGCTGTGCAACTTGTGCTTAGGCTTTGTTATTTTACTCGTAGCAATCTCGATCCACAGATCTTAGTATGTTCTACTTAATCGAAATTCTCGAAAATGCAATAAACACAGTAAACTGATACAGAACTTTACTCATATTAAAATGCATTCTTAATATTTTTTTCTTACAAGCGGGTTTAAATTAACACTCCATGAATAAGAGCTGGTTTCGATATGAAAGGATATAAAATACTAATCTAATCCCGAGAGGAAACTGAACGATTCCACCCTTATACCATCTCTTATACAAAGTTCTCCGTTTTGTTTTTCACTTCTGCCTCTATATTCACAACATCATGTGCCAGTAAACTAAAGGACCAACGGCAGTCTTCTTCTCCGATGACTTGTTACTCTCTTCCCGAGTTGAAACTACTTTTATTCGAAAGAAGCAGATAAGAAGACCTTCTCTGGGCTGAATGTTTGCCTCTGGAGACTGTGCAGGATTTCAGTTGGAGTTGAGATCAGTGGAATGAAGAGGCCACGAGAGAATTTTACCTCTACCTCCCAGCTCCATAAAAAAAAACTTCTCTTTCTCTTATTTTTCCTTTTTCCTCTTCTTTCAATCCAAGGAACAACCCGTCATCTTTAACGAAACCGCGAAATGTTGTTTGGTGCTCTTGGTTATCCATGGAGAACAGAAGGAACTAGGGATGACATTGCTTCTCAGATAAAGTCAAGAATAAATACCCGTCGGCATAAATAAGAATGGTGGGGATAAAAATAATAGATGTTGGTGCGTACAGTGTGAAGGAAGAATCACTCTTTTCCTCTGATGATCAGCGAAGAGAAAAATATCTACCTTAGAAGGGCAGAATCATTTGAAACATTCAGCCTGCTTCCTTACAGACTCGAACTTGGTATCTCCATGATACAAGTCGACGATTTTTGCGGTTTCTGTTAAGCCAACATCCATATTCTTTTAAACGAAATGAATATAAAGATATTGTTAATAAAACGCTATAATAAGCGAGATTAAAAACAATAGGCTATTTTAAAAAAATGGAAAATATCCGTTGGTCTGCGAATATCATAATTTTATGTCGGAAGGGGTTTGCTGAGTCGATTGCGCTATAGGGTCTTAAGCTGATGCTCACTAGTTTATTACTCTATCAGTAATGGAATTTTCTTCCTAACCCCCTCTTTTTCCCAGATGAGAATAGAGCTACCGATGGGCTTGGAAAAGACGACGTTCGTCATTAGTTTTGCATCCCCGGGTATGGAAGAATCATAACCTGTACAGTCGCTAAAAAAATATCCGAACACTATGGTTGATTACAGAAATCAGAAAAAATATCTGGCAACGATGTTTTTAGAAATTAGTGATCTGGCAACCTGTATACGAAGGTTGCCAGATCACTCATAACCTGTACAGTCGCTCAAAAAACATCCGAACACTATGGTTGATTACAGAATTCAGAAAAAATATCTGACAACGATTTTTTTTAGAAATTAGTGATCTTGCAACCTGTATACGAAGGTTGCCAGATTACTAATTTCTAAAAAAAATCGTTGACAGATATTTTTTCTGAATTCTGTAATCAACCATAGTGTTCGGATATTTTTTTATATATATAATGCGTATGAATATAAAATGCAATGAATATGGAGCGTGTGCAGTTATCGTTCACAGCAAACTGGAGCGGTTGCGGTTAATGTTCACAGCACATTGGATCCTGTGAGCTCACAAAGACCTAGATCGTGTGGGCTCACTCACGGAAATATTGAGCGTGTGCAGTTACCGTTCACAGCAAACTGGAGCGTGTGCAGTAACTGCACACGCTCCAGTTTGCTGTGAACGGTAACTGGAGCGTGTACAGTTGCTGTACACGCTCCAGATATTTTTTCTGAATTCTGTAATCAACCATAGTGTTCAGATATTTATTTGAGCGACTGTACTGCCCCAGGTTCGATTCCCACCTGTTCCAGTGTTTAAATATATTTCCGCTAAACTTCACTCCGTCTTCAGTCAGAAAGGGAACACCTATGGGTTTCGAGATACCACTGGAGGGGACATTAACCCATAACACCGTGTGCAGGAGAGTCATACCCTGTGCATGTTAAAGTACAGGCTGGATGGCCTTGACGCAGGGGGGCGGGGCTATCATCTATCTCTTAAAAGTTGTCCATTGGATTTCCTTTCCCTAACGAACTCTGAACTCTTGTGGTCCCTGGCCATTTAATCCATTGCGTGGAAAGAAGTGCAGCTCAGAGGTAAAACAATCGACCTCTTTCTCCTTTTTCTTTTATCTCATACTCTGAAAGAAGTAATGTTATCTCAGCAGAACAAAACCCCAGAGCATTTCCATATTTACCTCTCCATCGCATACTTCATCAATTCCCTATCTCTCTCTGCTTTTCCCAAGGTCAAGATTCATTTACAAGAGAATAACACAAAGATCTAATATTTCATTTTAAAAAACAAACTCGTCGGTATTTACAAAGAGTTTATCAGTCAGATTCTATTTCCCATCAACCCATCGAAACCCATAGGAAGTTCAAGCCATCTTCCGAAATTCGCATTAATTGCTAAAACTTTATTCTTCCCCTACCCAATTAGAAGAGAAGAGCGCGAGGAGGTGAAGAGAACTCGAAGACACTCATGCAGATAATTCGATGTCCCTCTTCTAAGCCTTTTATTTCCCTCGTCCTTTGTTTATCTGTTTCCCGGGTTATATTATCGAGCATTGATAGAACACGTAGAACCCCGGTTGTGTACACAGAGGGACAAGTGTCACAGCTCCCGGTACACTGTTATTTGACAAGGCTGCCGTTATCGGGTTGCTGTGCCGCTCTTGTGTTTGTTCTCCTACCCACAGAAGGCGTCCTCCTATCCTCCAGCATCTCTCGCCATCCCTCCTCTTCCTCCTCCCTTGCTAAATGATGGAATGTGGCTTTGCAGTTCTCGCAGCTCTGGCTCCTCAGCCTCAGGGAAGTCAGTGGACAGCTGCGACGTTCCTCATCGAGACTGTGGGTAAACCGAAACTTCGAACTGTTCAGATGATGTCTGCTCGGAGTTATTGGCGCGTCGATTCGCTTCTGCACGTGTATCGATGAAGAAACACCCGCCCAGAGAGATGATGAAGTTGGGGGTATGGTGGAGGAATTGATCGAAGAAGACAGCTCGTCGAGTGAATGGATGATGATGGTGATGATATGTTTCTGGTAAAGTACGTGTACGAGATGATTTATTTTCAATTCTAACGCCTTGCAGAGATTATTTCAAGAATAAGAATTTTAACTGCTTTGGTGGAGAACTTTTTTCTGAGAAAATTATGTATGAAAGTAATACAATATCATTGAATAGGGGCTGAAACACTATGGCATAAAACTGGAGAGACGTAGGTTAGAGTCGGGCGAATCAGAAAAATTATATTTGGTAATAAAACATATTACCAAAAGTACTGGATCTCATGCTTTATGTGAATCGTTATAGATGTAAAATTATGAGGTTATAGATCGAAGGGAAGTGAAGAGACATGCTCCCAATTCGAGAATGTTAGTAATTGGAACGGATCCAAAAAATATATTAAACATAATATTATGTAATAGACGTAATTCTGGGAGGGCGGATATGTGTGACGTCATCGGTGGACGAAATTGTCTGTTGCCCTGTGGTTCGGAGGGTACATGAGCGTCGGCCCCAAATTTGGTGGGGTTGGTTTGGGTTGTTTTACCACTGAGCGGCACTTTTTTGCACACTATGGTCTAAATGGACAGGTCACAAGGACCCCGAAGGCTCAGAGAAGGTTGGAGGACTGACCACTGGAACAGCTGTTGGGAGACAGATGGTAGCCTCCCGTCAAGGCCATCCAGCGTGTTCTTTAACGTGCACAGGATATGGCTCTCCCGCACACGGGGCCACGGCTTAACGTCTCATCCGACGGACGGCGGCCTTTCCAAGCCCATCGGTGTCCTATACTGACTGTGGGCAGGGCGGGGAATTTTTGCGGAGATAAATCTCAACGCTGACCCAGCTGGGACTCGAACCTGGGAACTACAGATTACGAGTCTGGCGCGCTACCGACTGAGCCACTCCCGCCCCAGTTTGGTGGGGTAGTCCCGCTTAGTTATAGACCTAGTTGGGGCAACAGATCGGGTTCCTAGTGAATACCTTGTGAATGGAGTAGATGCAGAGAATAGTAGGATGGAAAGCTGTGAATAATGTAAGAGTTATGAATGGACTTATGTTTCGTGCCAAACCTTTGGCGTAGTGTTAACTAATATATATATATTTCTCGCATTTTAAAAGAAGTTCATTAAAGATCACTAAAATAGAACGTAAAGGTCACGTAACGTAACGTAACTAAACTAAACGAACGTAAAGGTCACCGCTCTTGTGTTTGTTCTCCTACCCACAGAAGGCGTCCTCCTATCCTCCAGCATCTCTCGCCATCCCTCCTTTTCCTCCTCCCTTGGTAGAATGGCGTTACGATTCATTCCTATTCATCTTGAGCACCTGTGATGACCCAAAGAATCTCATCCTGTCGGACTATGACAGATGTGATGTCCTCTCAGGTTCGGATCCATAAGGATAAGTCAGATGTGATGACCTGCCTTCTCAGATCTATGGAGACTGAGCCAAACGTCGTGACCGCCGGAGGACGATGCGATTGTTGCTTAATAATTACTTCACACTCACTTTGGTAAAAAGACAGGTTCGCGGGTTTTTAGGCCCGTGCCACTGCAAGCCTTTGAAGAAAATGGTGTTGAATGATGAATAACAACAGTCCATTAATTACTGCACGAGATAGGATAGATAGGGACGACACACTTTAATAACAATATATACAGCTACGTGCTGGGAATGCGCTCAACTCCGTGGGCCTTTGCTGCCTTGCTGCTGCAAACATTAATATAATGAGGTGGAGAATCGCACACTCTGGAAGTTCTCAGTTTACAGATCTCAAACTCGGCGTTTGCCTACACTGTGGTTTCCTCTGAACCACAAGAATAAAAACACAGATTCTCCAAGAATCTCGATTCCCTTTTGGAACCTTTGCCTACACTGTGGTTCTTCTGAATCCACAAAACTGTTACCAGATTCAGCGCTCAACTGCGTGAGCCTTCATTGCTTTGCTGCTGCAAACATTAACAAAGGTGGAGAATCGCACACTCTGCAAGTTCTCACTTTACAGACCTCAAACTCGGCGAAAGGATAACCAACCTTTCCCTACACTGTGGTTCCTTCTGAACAACAAGAATAAAATCACAGATTTTCCAAGAATCCCGATTCCCCTTTAGAATCTCCCCTCAATTCAAGGGTTTCTTTTGAGTATGGCAGCGTTCTTCTGACGCGTATCGAAACGACTCCTTCTCGTTCGAAAGCTCACGCCAAAACTAATCCTTTGATCTCCCTTCTCTAGCCTCCTTGCTGCACTACTGCTCGAGGCTAGTCATTTACGGCCATATACAACTGCTGGCATTTGTCACCGCTTGCACGCAGCACTTTAGACCCGAAAAAAATCAACAACAGTGAGTCATCCCAGCACAAACATTTCCAAGAAGACATAAAAATATATACAATAATAAAATACAACAAAAATATATCAATAAATAAATAAATAAACATAAAATTCGGGGGACATGACAGCACCCCCACCTTTCCTGTCTCTCATATCAGTCCCCCATTACTTATTTATCTGTAGATCCGGGTCTCAATAACTGGACAATACTATATTTTGAGGGTTTAAAGCCACATTCAAATTCACCTAACTTCGAAAATGAATAATAAATGGAAATATATCACTGCAGATAAATTGAAGAGCTTCAATCTCTCTAAATCTATGTTTTCAATAATATTCGTTTAACGTTTAAAGAAGTATGGAAGTTGAAATACTTAGCAGAAGGTTTGCTAGTAATAAGAATGTATCTCAAATGTTCATTGGACAACGAGTAAAAATATAGCGTATCTATTTACTCGTATAGTATAAAACAAGCTTATATGATATAACGCTTGTTAAAATAAGAGCAACTGTAGAAGTTTGCAAGAATTCGATTTCCGTTAATTGTGATATAGCTTTATGGCGAACGAACAATATAGACTCTGTTAAATATTACAACGTCAATATTTCTCTGAATATTAAACGAATATTGTTAAAAAGAATTGAGAGCTAGGAAAAACTAGGAATGATCTTGATCTAGTTGGGTTGTTTTACCTCTGAGCGGCACTTTTTTGCACACCATGGGCTAAATGGCCAGGTCACATGGACCCCGAAGGCTCAGAGAAGGTTGGGGGAGGGGACCCACTGGAACAGCTGTTGGGAGACAGATGGTAGCCTCCCGTCAAGGCCATCCAGCGTGTTCTTTAACGTGCACAGGATATGGCTCTCTCGCACACGGAGCCACGGCTTAACGTCCCATCCGACGACGGCGGCCTTTCCAAGCCCATCGGTGTCCCCTACTGACTGTGGGCAGGGCGGGGAATTTTTGCGGAGATAAATCTCAACGCTGACCCAGCTGGGACTCGAACCTGGGAATTACAGATTACGAGCCTGGCGCGCTACCGACTGAGCCACCCCCGCCCCAATCTTGATCTAACTGAACGATAAGTAACGATTCAGGCAATCGAATGGAGTATAGGAAATTGAATCTTATTACTTACTGTCACAAATCGTTGTTAATCATTGGTAAAAATTTCTGTTGTTCGCTCTTTTACTAGGCACTGACCTACATTAAAGAAATTGTTCATAGGCATAAGAATCTACGTCAAAAGTTACTCTTTCGTATTGCGTACTCTATTCAATTACATATATATATATATGGGGCGGGGGTGGCTCAGTCGGTAGCGCGCCAGGCTCGTAATCTGTAGTTCCCAGGTTCGAGTCCCAGCTGGGTCAGCGTAGAATTTATCTCCGCAAATTTCCCCGCCCTGCCCACGGTCAGTAGGGGACACCGATGGGCTTGGAAAGACCGCCGTCCGTCGGATGGGACGTTAAGCCGTGGCCCCGTGTGCGGGAGAGCCATACCCTGTGCACGTTAAAGAACACACTGGATGGCCTTGACGGGAGGCTACCATCTGTCTCCCAACAGCTGTTCCAGTGGTCCCCTCCCCCAACCTTCTCTGATCCTTCGGGGTCCATGTGACCTGGCCATTTAGCCCATGGTGTGCAAAAAAGTGCCGCTCAGAGGTAAAACAACCCAACATATATATATATACATTTTGCAAGTATTCTACTATTGCTATCATCTTAGGAAATAACACATTAAACTATCAAAAAGTAATTTTTTTGCTATTAACCCCAAAGCCAATATTTTTGACAGATCATTTAATTATTTTCTTATTTCAGTGGCAAAGTGTCCATAGAAATAAATGAAGTAATGAGAATTAGAGGGTGTCCGAATTATATCACAACATAATTTAAAAAATGTACGGAAGAGACTATACCAACCAGCAAGGTTTTAAAAACCCGTGTCACAAAAGGGCCTCCCTCTTGCATCCTTGCGAGTATATGTATGCAGCATTTATTCAGGCACAGCCCTAACAAGAGGTACTCGAATGGTTATTCTTGGATTCCAATGCATACCCTTACACGGCGAATCAACGAATGGTTCTCCCGGCCAAACACACTATGTATAGCGGCCACTGTGTGAGAAGCGTCTCCTTATCACTACCTCAGGTCATCCATTACATGTCCTTTTACAGAGCACGCACACTACACTTCTAATATACAAGTAACAAATAACAAATTGGATTTAAATCAGGAGACTTGGGTTGTGTTGTTTTACCTCTGAGCGGAACTTTTTTTGCACACAATGAGTTAAATGTCCAGGTCACAAGGACCCCCCAAGGGCTCAGAGAAGGTTGGGGGAAGGGAATCCTCTGAACAGCTGTTAGAACACATATGGTGTTCTCCCGTCAAGACTATATGTGTTCTTTAATATGCACATGATATGATCCTCCTGCACACAGAACCACGGATTAATGTCCTATCCGAAACACTGCGGCTTTTCCAAGCCCATCGGGGGCTTTTCTCACCGAGGACAAGGCGGGGAGTTTTACGGAGATAAATGTCAACCTTGGCTCAGGTGGGACTCGAACCTGGAAACTGCAGATTAAGAGCTTGGCGCGCTACAGATTGATCCAACCACAACTCCCAGGAGACTTGTTTGTGCAAACAATGGAACCATTATGTCTAATCCACCACCTATTAAAGAGAACATCGAGTCCTCTCTCAGAGTAGGATTATAGTGGCTTGTACATCTTCATGCTGGATCTCGCCGTTGCCAGAAAGCATGCAGTAAATCTTTTACTAGGGTTGGAAGATCAATCCGGGAAGACAAAATACACTTCGCTTGTAAGACCTGGCAGCAACCTGAATAGATTACCTACTATGATTCTAGTCCGTATGTGGTTGGCTTGTTTTACCTCTCTCCACTTTTTTTGCACACAGTGGGCTAAAAGGCCAGGTAACAAGGATCCCGAAAGCTCAGAGAAGGGTTCTCTGTTTCCTACACAGCTGTTGGGAGACAGATGGTAACTTCCCGTCAAGGTCATACAGTGTATTCTTTAACGCACAGGGTATGGATCTCCGTAAATGGTACAACGACTGAACGTCCCCATCCGGCGGACGGCGGCTCTTCCAAGCCCATCGGTCTCCTAGTTACCGTGGGTAAAGCGCGGAGTTTTGCGGCAGTCTATACGTGGATCTAAATTATCTGTTGATGGCACACACAATGTGTTTTCCCTGCCCGAATGAAATTCACTGTGCATGTTAAACACGCTGGATGGCCTGGACGCGAGGCTACCATCTACTCCTAACATTTGTCCAGTGGGTTCTCTTCTTAAACTTTCTCTGAGTCCTCGGGGTCCTTGTAGCCTGTCCATTTTGCCCATCGCGTGTAGAAAAGTGCTGTTCAGAGGTAAAACAACCCAACCCAACTGTGATCATAAGTGTCTGCTGTTAAAGATAAAGCCTGTCTCGCATTTGAATAAAACATGATTCAGGAATACGGATTGCTGGCAGGCTATTACCTCAATTAATGCCAAAATTGTACCCTCGGCGGATAATCTGCTGGCAGCAATGCCTGCACTTGTTGGGCATCAAATGAATAAATCTTTGTTTCGTGGAAAGTATTCCAAACGAGCATATATTGCCTTAGGTCAGAAAAGCGACACCAATATCTGAATCCTCTCTTAGTATACGATGAGGGAATTCCCTTCTGCAGCATGCAACATCTGCTGTGCAAAGTCTATGACACGACGTCGTCACTGATGGCCAACATCGGCACTCTTGGATCGATAGGTTCCAGTTTATCATATGTAGCGATTCACTGTCGCAAACGTCGTCCTGTATGGCAACCGTCTGTTGGGATGTCATTCTGTATATTGGCGCTGGGGAGAGAATGTATTATCCTTCTCATTTCGTCTAAAAGATTCGTATCTGTCAGTACCTGGAGTGTGCAATTCACCTGACTAAACGATCGTTCCAAGCAGTGCAACACATTTGAAGTACTTCACTGAATATTCGATTCGATCTGCACATGTCTACGCTTAAGTGTGAAACTTTATTCACGTCCTATAATGTAGTTGAGAAACATTTACTTTCCAAAACTTGTGTGGTTTTGTCAGTGCTGACAGGATCCTTTTAATTCAGTATATCATTTTTCATTGACTTCCAAAATATGACGCATTTTGCTGGTATACCGTGTATAAAAGGAGAATTTATTCCCTTAGTAGAGGTGGGTAGCGTTTTACTCTCGCAATCTGCGGTTTATAGGTTTGAGTCCTCCGCTAACCCACGTCCTGACCAAGAGTCAAAGAGTCAAAGACTAGTAGTCAAAGAGAGCACACTGATGGGCTTGTCAAGGCCTCCATCTGTCGCATGAGGAGCCGTAGCCCATGTGCAGAAGAGCCATACACGCTATAACTTTTTTAGCGTTGGCAGAAGGCTTCCATAGTTCTTTATGAACTATCAAGTGAACCCACTTTTTCAGCCTTGGAGTCCTTGTGACCTGGTCATTTAGGCCACTGTAAAAAACAAATGCCACTTAGAAGTAAAACAACACAGCTCCAAACACACATATATAAATAGATAAAACAAAGTTGGGGAGACCTGTTCAACAATTCCTCATGCCATTAAATAGAGAACAATTCCTGATGCTATTTAATAGAGATTAAAAGATTACATTGGTAAGGATATTAATCAAATTTTCTGGGAAACATTTTTTCTTAGTCTTAAAGAAAAAAAACTTAAATTTGCAAGCTACTAAAAGCTAGAAACGGAATAAAATGTCTAATGGAATCGAATAAAGCATAACATTAGTCAGTTCTAAGCTAATAAAAGAACTATTAAGAAATCGAATAAATTCGTTACTAAGCAGCAAGTCGTTTCCTACATAGTGACATTTAAAGTAATGGTAACAAAGAAAACGCCTTCATTCAAGTCACATTAAGAAACGAAAATTTTAAAGCATTTTTCAATGAATCAAAATTCTAACCTCAGATTAAAGGTCTTTCTTGCACGAAGGTTATCGTTGCACGGAAAACAACCTTATTGACTTATAAGTTTGTCTTACTGTAGCAGGAGATTAGCAAAGTTCGCATTTAACCATTACCACCATCTAAACTCCTTTACACTTTATATTTTAACATTTTCTGATGAAGGGGATTTCTTATAAAGAACGTGAGCACATAATTAGCCATTAGTATTCTCTATGCTTTATTATTTGTATTCAATCAGATGCTTTTATAAAGAAAAAATTGTGGAATTAATTAATTCTGTTTGTGCAAATTTTAATTTGGTAGGGGCCTCGTTATCCAACGTATATTCTTTCTCTTAATGCAATTTTCTTTCCGTTTCTTATACTGTATTGGGCTTAGTAAAAGGTTTACAGAATATTACTGAGGCTTATAATTCTTTTAATTTGTCCATTCGCTGATGCATGCGAACTACAAATTTGCATTTCTGCCAGACGTCTACGTCATTAGTTAATAGTTAACGCTAAAATAATTTCTTTTTAAATGTAAATATGCATTTGAATAACACCTAGGTATAAAAATTATGTCAGTTTATCATAATCATAAAATCGATATATGTGTAAGAAATTTCAAATGTAAGAGATATATAAAATATATCTAAATATAATCGCTAATTTCCACATATAATTGTTTTAACTTTAGCAATCATTTAATAATATGTATTTTGTATTTAAAAATTCGAACTACATGCAAAATACTATACATATATTATTGATTTTCGTATATTATTTTTTTAACATTAGCAATTCTTTAACGCAGATTTTTAAATTATATAATATTATAATATTAAAATATTAATATTATTTATAGAATTTTTGTTTTATCGTTTATATTTATAATTTTGCTCATGTAGTTTCCATTCAAAAATTTAATTGTAAATGGTTTATAATGTAATGTTTTATGAATGAAATTGGAATAAAGATATGATATTTATTAAAATTAGTACTTAGTTCATTATATACAGTTGAATATATTCAAAATGGCTTACTATGCAAAACGATGTGTATATTTCCTTCATTTAAAATATGTTAGTATAAACTTAATAAAGGAAATAAAATACTGATTAAATGGGTAAAATTAAAATAAAGCAAAAAAAAAATTAAACATTTTTTACTTTTGCAAATTTATTTTGTTTCACAAGTTGGTTTAAATTATTAATTCCCAATTAAGATGCATGATTTTAAATCTACTTGCTGGTCAGTGTTAAATCTTGCAGGAAACGCATTTGACCATCAGTCTAAAACGCAATAAATTAACAAGAAAATTAAGCGATTTTATTTGTTTTGAAATGTTGTTGCATGAGCTATAGAAACGACAAAGAAATATGTGTAAGCATGTTAGTATACTCTTAGGAAACTCTGAATGTATAGGATGATAGGTAATAAAATCAATGATAGGGAATGATTAAAATGTAAGTTTATATTTTAACCTCTGCCAGATTAATGTGGCCTACTGATCTGGACAATTAAGGCTACTTTTCTTTTTTCCTATCCTGCTGTGGAGTGGTCAACCACACAGGGTTCTGCTGCTGATCATATAAACTTACTGGACTTGATTAAGGCTCTGATCCTGAATTTGCTGCACAGGCGGGCTTCTGTGGAGGGAAAATCTGCCGCTGCGTTTTTTGTTTATTTTTGGGTTGAAGCGCTTGGATTCACAGGATATGTTTTATTAGCTGGTGGGTAATCCTGAGCAGAGATTATCGCAGGCATCTGAACTCTTGCTTCCACTGGCATCGTCATATTCTATATCGGAGGAAGTCTTCCAGTGTAGATGGCTTCAGCCTTTAGCGGTTGGGGAACAGGTCTTTGCCCCATACTTGCGATTAGGGGGTGTTTGATATTCTCAGCAATATCTTTCTCAATAAACATAGTTTCTTTATACATCCCACTAACCATTTTCTCTCCATAGATAGTTGGAATGTGAGGACTCTGCACAGAGCTTTTTCTTTTGATGTCCTCACACAAGAATTCCACAGTTATAATTTAGATATTCTCGACCTGCAAGAGACGGAATGGACAGATAACTGTCAGATTCTTAAAAATAATCTTAAAATTCGCTTTTCAGGGAGGAACGATAATAAACATCACCAAGGCGTGGGTCTGCTTTTCAATAGACACGCCAGTGATGCTCTTTTAGGACATGAATGCACTATAATGAAAGGTTTCTTACAGCAAAATTTCAGACAAGCGTTAAAGACTTGAATGTTATCTGCTGTTATGCCCCCACTGAGGATGCCGATGAGGATGAGAAGGATAGGTTTTACGGACAAGTTCAGGATATTTTGAAAATTGTCAAAAAAGGAGATATTACACCTGTTCTTGGTGACTTCAATGCCAAAGTTGGCAATGACTCTGACCTTTGGGGAGGGGTGATAGGCCCTTTTGACATTGGTAGTTTCAATGGCAATGTCTCCTGCAGGTAAGTAAACTAAATGGTTTGAGAATAACTAACACTTATTACAAACACCGCGACATACATAAGTACACGTGGGTTTCACCTGATGGGCTGCATAAGAATATGATAGATTGTATATTAATTAACATGAAATCGAAAAGTTCTGTTAAAAATATGTATAAGAGAGCTGAAATTGGATCTGATCATTACCTTGTTAAAAGTGTCTTGCAACTTAAACTTAAAAAGTGTTCTGCTAAGGTTAAAACATTTACCTTTAATTCTGACTCTGAAAGACCCAGTCATAGCTAAAGATTACCACGATAAATGATAATTTGAATGAATAATTTTAATTTGAATGATAAGGCACTTGAGCTTATTTCAGAAAGAATGAACTGTAGGAATGTCCTTAATCAGTACCCTACTAGTCCTAATAGAAAAGCATTAGAGAGAATTACAGAGAACTTAATAAACGTGAAAAGGATCAGTTAGCTGCTGATAATAATCTTTGGCTTGATGGCTTGGCTGACAAAGCCGAGGAAGCAGTTAGACAGCACAACTGCAGAGAGTTGTACCAGATAGTTAATGTTTTGTGTGGTAGAAAATGAACAGGTATACAGGGATTGAAGGATAAACAGGTGAGGATTCTGTCGTGGCTAGGTGGGCTGAGCATTTCAGTGATGTTCTAAACAATGTGGTTATTTCTACTCCGATTGTTTGTAATGATGATAGATGCATTACTGGATATAACGCAGTCTGAAGTTATTTTAGCTGTTTCTAAACTTAAACTACACAAATCCCCAAGGGTAGATGAAATTAGTACAGAAATGCCTAGAGCTGGAAATGTTTCAGTTACTACATGGATGACTGAAATTTTGAATATCTTTTATAATAAAGACATGGTCCCTAAGGACTTTACAACAGTTATTATTATCCCTATTATTAAAAAATGTGATCGTAGTTCTTGTAATAACTATAGGGATATTAGCCTACTCTCTGTTCCAAGTAAAGTTCTTTGAATGATTGTGCTCAATAGAATTAAGAATCTGGTTGACGGGCAATTGCGTGATGACCAATGTGGATTCAGAAGTGATAGGGGATGTGTAGATCAGATTGCCAGCTACTGTGAAGTGACAGGCAATGAGAATGGGGACAAAATAACTAAGGATGCTATTAATTTAAAGCATCTACAACTTTACCTTCATTTCTCTTATGTCTTAAAAGAAAAAATGAATAAAAAGAAATTCAAGAACTTAATACATATTTAAAATTTCATGCTCCAATTAATAATAACTTTAGATATTATCTTGGGGAAGATAATTCATTTTTTTAAGCAATTTATTTTCAGTAGACAAGATATTAGTAAAAGTAGTAAAGGCTGCGTGTAGGTACTGCTGCACTTAATAACTACCTTTTTAAAATCAAGAAGAGCCAGTCCGATTTCTGTAACATCTGTCAAGTTAAAGAGTTGTTTCCCATGTTTTGTTAAATTGTGAAAAGTATGATGAAGCCAGAAAAATTTTTGAAGCACTTCGTTACAAATACAATCTAACTGAATATACACTACAAAATATTTTGTATCCCGATAATTCTCCTAAATTAGTTATCTTCCAACTTTTAAGTGGTTTCCTTCGGGAATTAATGCTATATAATAGAGTATAAGTATAAATTTGGACTTCGATTTCGTTTTTATGTCTAAGGAAAATAAATATCTGATTGAGCCAAAAAACATTTTCTAATTTTCTGCCATATGTATATATAAGAATTTTTTTCTTTGCTATTTTTTTTCATATATACAAGATTATAAGGTTTTTTTTACATTGTGCATTTCTCTAAGTGTATTTGTAATGCTATTATTGCATTAATATTTTCTAAGTATGTCATTTTTTAATTGCTTTGGGATAAGGATTTCTTTGGGTGTAATGTTAAATAAATAAATTAAATAAGTAGATACGATATTTTCTCTGAGGCAGATTCTTGAGAAATGTTTAGAGTTTCAGAAACCTTTGGTTGCTAGCGTTGTTGATTTCAAAAAGGCTTTTGACTCGACTGATCGTCATAATTTGTGGTTGATTGTGAAATCATATGGTATACCTGACAAGTTAGTTAACATAATGAAATATCTCTGTAATAACACTGAGTCGTGTGTGAGAGTTGGTAAGGCTTGTAGCAATTGGTTTAGCATTACTTCTGCTGTTCGACAAGGGTGCATTTTGTCTCCTTTTCTCTTTAGCTTGGTTATTGATTATGTTATGCGAAATTCACTTCAAGGGAAAGATTTTGAGCTTAAATTGTCTGAAGGTATGAAAATTTCTGATTTAGATTATGTTGATGATTTAGTCCTTTTGGCAAATGATGTTGATGAGATGAACTCTTGCTTTCATTCGAGCTGTTGATGAGACTGGTAGTAGAGTAGGTTTGGTTATAAACAGAGAGAAAACTAAAGTGATGAAAATTGGTCAGGCAGGTTGTGATTCAGTTAATCTGAATGGTTGCAGGCTTGAGAAAGTGTCTCATTTCAATTATCGTGGAAGCTATGTAACAGATAATGGTGATGTACGGCATGAGATTAACAGACGAATAGGGATTGCTGCCGGGACTTTTAAGAATCTATGGAGAGTGTGGAGAAATAGGCGTATACACCTAAAGACTAAAATTAGACTGTACAATAGTTTGGTTCTTTCTAGGGGTAGTTATGGTAGTGAAACTTGGACACTTTGTAAACAATATAACAGGAAACTAGATGCATTTGATTCCAGATGTTTACGCAGTATCTTGGGCATTAGATGGTTTAACTTTGTAACTAATGATGAGGTTAGGCAAAAGAGTCTGCAACCTCCTTTAAGCAGCATATTGTGCAGAGAGAGACTCCGCTGGTTTGGCCATGTTACCCGTATGGATAATTATAGATTGGCGAATAGGGTTATGAAGAGTGTGTCTAAAGGCCTCAGAAAAAGGGGAAACCAAGTATGCGGTGCGCAGATAGTGTCGAACAAGACCTTGGTATAATTGGAGTGCAGTAGCGAGATGCAGCAGATGTGGCTCAGGAGAGATGTGTTTGGAGAACTAAATTGCAGTCTGGTTGGACCTCCGTAGCTCATGGCTGCTTGAGGATGACGATGCTATTATTAGGTGGAAAAATAATTTAGAAGCCTCTGAGCATGTTTTGCTGCATTACTATTGAATTTGAAGGAAAATAATAAATGTTGAATAATCTGAAATTTGGAGAATTAAATGAGAGATCTTAATCTAATGTACAAAGCGAAATTAGTCAAATACTATTGTATTCAAATATGTATATAAATGTCTAAATAATATTTTGTGTTTTTTTAAATATATGTTTTGTACAATATTTTTTATTAATGCAGAAAGTAATTAGCTACATGTGGGCTCTAAAACGTTAGTTATAATTTTGAAACTAGATTTTTTTCAAATAATTTATTAAAAAAACTGATCTTAATAATTTTAGCATCTCAAAGATTTATAAGATGTTGTTATTTATCAACTGTGTAATATTATTTGGACCAGTATTCAATATCTATAAATATATTTCTGTGGTTGCATCATTTCCATACGTTAGCCTGATCCGGGAACTGGGTTGGGGAAACTGGGCTATTTCCTTTCTATCCTCCTAGAGAATTTTAATACAGTAGGTGGTTTGGGACAAAAGGTGAGGCCTTTCTATTCTCTTTGAGAATTTTAATCCAGGAGGTTGTTTGGGCCAAGGGGGCCAGGTCTCTCTATCCTACTTAGGATTTTTAATCCAGAAGGTGGTTTGGGGCAAAGGGACCAGGCCTATCTATCCTACTTGAGAATTTTGACTCAGGGTATGGGTTGGGAAAACTGGGCCAAGCCTTTCTATCCTTCTTGAGAATTTTAATTCAGGAGGTGGGTTGGGGTAACGTTGCGAAGCCGTTCTATCCTCCTTGATAATTTTAATCACCGAAACGGAGGTGGAAAAGATAAAAAAAAATTATCTCTCAAGCTGTTGCTCGCGACAGAGGAGAAAAAAAGAAACATTTTCCGAAACAGTGCTCCGATCAGTTCTGCTTTAACCATTTCTTTCCCTCCCTCACACTAAAATGTTTTTTGTTTTCAGATCATGGGGCTGTCTTAAAAATCTGAAACTTACAGAAATCTCAATTAGGTTCATAACTGCTTTCGTTCGTCAATAACATTAGTTTTTTTAAATAAAAAAATTTAATAAAAAAGATTTGAATAAATAACTTCCTTTACTTTAAATTATGTTTCAAATTTTGCCCCTCTCTATGACCGCCGTCATGGATTTTTCACTCTTACAAGAGAAAAACGGTTGAAAAATAACTGGATAAAATAAACCTTGATGTCTTCTATAGTTAAAACTACTAATATAGCTTACAGCATGGTTAATTTAAGAATTATGGTCATTGCAGAACATACTTGGAAATCTCCATTAAAACAGAGAATGCATATATTACAACTCTAGTTTTAGAGAGCTGTATTTAGTAAATATTAGACTATTGATCCACAAATTAAACTACCAGAAAAGAGCAACAAAACATTGACAACAACAACGACAATTATTTACATAAATTGCAAATAGTTTTGTATTTAGTGATTTTTATCCCTCTTTTATTATTTATATTGTTTTTCTGTTTAGCAGATTCTTCTGTGATTATAATAATTATGATCTCAGTTTTGTATAGGTTTGTTAATACATTTCAATAACGCACAAACTAAACAAGGAAATAACTGAATATTTTTCTATACTGATTATCAAATATGGCTGTTAAGTAATATTTAAAAACGGCTACAACTTTACTCACTTTATTAATTAAAACCGTTTGTCATAACATAATAAGCATAGCAATGTAGGAGTGAATGGAGACAAGTAAACTAAGTAGTTTTAGCCTCTGTGATGACCCATTTATCTTCCTATTTAGGATTTATAACTGAAGTTGAAAAAACACAATGTTTTAGACAAAACATTGTGTTTTTTATACTCCGAATGGTAATAAATATTACAAATATAGATTAGGAACCTAATATGTATCAAGAACTAAAACAAACAGCAAAACTGTAAAAAAATGTGGAAATAAAACGAGACCTTAATATTTTATCAAAATATAAATGCGATCACTTCAATTATTTGGCAAGAACCCTTGACTTAGTCTGTTGAATATGGTAGTTTAAAATGTTTGTAATTTGAGGCATTAATAATTTTCAAATGTGTATACTTTCTTAAATTTATGTACGTTAAAATTTTACTACTATTGGATAAATATTATAAGGATATTATTTGCGTTCAGTATCGTTTAATAACATCTTTTTTCCCAATCAGAAAGTATTAATTGAGATAACTAGACTTAATGAATTTGTGAGAATGAATAATATAGATTTTTCGAGTCGTTTTTAATACGTTCATCACCAAAGCGTTCTTTTCACTTTTTTGCCGATATAATTAAAGAAAGAGTCTCTGAAAGAAAAAGTCTACATCTCCCGTCTTAGATAAATAAATAACACCACATCGATATAGAAATAGCAAGCGTACACAGCTTGCCCCACTCCGCAAAATAAACGCTTGAGTAAATATTAATAATTGTTCGCTGAACCTATTGAGGAGACGAAGAACATTTGAGCTTGCTTCAACAGAAAGAGCAACAGTAGAAGACAAACTGTTAACAAATGGACGCTCCACGTGCTAGGGTCATGGTTGTGTGCCGTAGGGGGGAGATCGAAAGACATTATACAGGATCTGCTGCCTTTCTGTCAAGATAGCCTCCTTCCATTGATTGGCGGGCGGCAGACCAGGCACGGCAAGACGTGATTGAGGGAGCCATGCCGACAGGAGACACCCAATTACCGGGGCATTCTCGTGGTCAGGCGGCCTCTGGGCTGAGACTCCCTCTTTCTCTCTGGTAGTGGAGAGAGAGGAAGAGAGAGAGAGAAGGAGAGGGGAGGAGGAAAGGAGAGCGGAGAGAAGTTGCGTTTGTTCGTTTGGGAGCATGTGTATGTGCTCTTGTGTATGTTATGTGCCTCTGTGGCTAGGGGCTGCTGTGGGTTTGTTAGCCACCACTTCAACACAAAGGTAAATTCATCTCAGCACAGCTCGACAATTACCTGGAGGGGAGGCTGGCATGGGAGATGCTTGCTCGTTCTCTTGTCTTGTTTCTACGAAGAAGGAACAGAGAATCCGTATCGAGAGGCTAGCAATTGGAAAGGTTTCGAGGAGGATAAAAGGAAACAACTCCGAAGGATGTTTGTATTGGGGTGGAATTTTGCACTTCTCTTCATAGAGAGAGAGAGCAAGATAAAGATAAAAAGGAAAGGAACAAGGGAACTGATCCTGGTCTTACGGTGTAGGATGTTATTGATTGATGCGAGAAGTGCAGAATAAACTGAATTGGGTTTCTCTTTTATTGGGGAATTTGTAGAGAGATATCTGACGAGAAAAGAAAAAGAAAAGACGAACGAATGCTAATTTCCTATTGAAAATTTACCAGGTAATATTTAAGGGGAAAGTCTGAAAAGAATGGTGGGTGAGAAATTGGAAAATGAAGAAATTAAAAAAAAAGAGAAGAGATAAAGATAGAATTGATGAGAAATGCCATCATTTTCTTCACCTCCATAAGGAACTGCAGGAGAAGTCGATGGGCGAGATACACTGGGTGATAATTCAATTATACCTACACCACCCCATATGTTGTCAATGGAACGCTAACTTCGAAGCCCTATAACTTTTAATAAACGTTTCGTGGGAAAATGTGATTAACGGTAATCTTCATCAATTCTATCCAAGTATCGATTTTCAACAATATTACTTCAGTATTTGAAGAGTTATAGAAGTTTGAACAATTAACGAGAGTAATACCAAACAAAGGAAAAATTAAAACCTTTGAAGACAATTAAAACTTGTAACTAATATTTATATATAATCACATTGTAAATAAGTGTGGGTAAAAAAATTCGTGAAATAGTCATTTAACTTTTGATAAATTCTTAGGACATTACTGCTCTAAAATGTTTAAGTTTCTATATCTGTTTAAATACTGAAAAAATATCGTTGAAATCGAGGTTTAGATATAGTTGATTGAAACCTTTAAACTATCCTTAGGTACACTTTCTCATAAAACGCTTATTTTAGAAGTTTATAAATCTTCAAAATTAACTTCCTGTTGACCAAATAATGAGGTGGACTGGTCATAATTCAATGACCACTGCATATATTTTTGTTGTTTTACCTCTGAGCGGCACTTTTTTGCACACCATGGGCTAAATGGTCAGGTCACATGGACTCCGAAGGCTCAGAGAAGGTTGTGGGAGGGGACCCACTGGAACAGCTGTTGGGAGACAGATGGTAGCCTCCCGTCAAGGCCATCCAGCGTGTTCTTTAACGTGCGCAGGGTATGACTCTCCCACACACGGGGCCACAGCTTAACGTCCCATCCGACGGACGGCGGCCTTTCCAAGCCCATCGGTGTCCCCTACTGACCGTGGACAGGGCGGGGAATTTTGCGGAGATAAATCTCAACGCTGACCCAGCTGGGACTCGAGCCTGGCGCGCTACCGACTGAGCCACCCGCACTGCATATATGTAATAAGTAGGGCAATATAAAGGAAAACTTTTTTGTTTGCTCTTCTTCTCTGTATGTTCTATTCTGTTAATTACTTTAAAAAGTGATGAGTATATTTTATCGTAATTTTATATTGAGATAACAATTAAAATGAAGATATTTTTTACTGTTAACATCGATGGTTGTGCTTGATGTCACCTTTCTTGATTGTCTGCAGCTGTGTTTCATTCTTCAGTAAAGTCAATAATTGGGCAATAAAAGACAAAATGTTGTACGAAACGTTCTTAAAAGCATGGGACCGGACTCACTATATCCTGCAAATATTTGAGGTGCTCTACTTATTGAGCTATCCCAAGCCTACTTCAATTTCATCTAAGGAACAGCATTTGAAATATTTTCAGGAGGTTGTGGGTTGGTCTCTTCTGAAACTCTATTATTTTTCGTCTAAATCTTCAGTTGGTATAAGGAAGTTGTTCCCAACGAGGTTCCGTTTAGAAAAAAAAAGCGTGTATATGTGTATGGAGGGAGGGCCTTCCCCCAAATTTTTAAAGTCTTTTTTATTCAATTTTAGAAATTATTTTTTGGTGTGTTTCTGTGTTTGTGTGTGTGTGTAGAGGGGAATAGTTAAATCTGTGGAAATAGATTAAATATAATATAGAATACTTCATAGATTCACACAGCCTTCCATGAAGAGGGTTATTAGAGTTGGGTTGGATTATTTTACCTCTGAGCGGCACTTTTTGCACACCATTGGCTAAAGGGTCAGGTCACATGGACCCCGAAAGCTCAGAGAAGGTTGGGGGAGCGGTTGGGGGAGCCACTACAACAGCTGTTGGGAGACAGATGGTAGCCTCCTTTTTTGAACACGTTGGATGCCCATCAAGGCCATGCAGCGTGTTCTTTAGCGTGAACAGGGTATGGCTCTCCTGCAGAAGGGGACAGAGCTTAACGTGTCATCCTACTGATCTGAAAAATATAAAGTCCTTTCCAAGTCCATTGTTTTCCCTTTCTCAAGGCGGGCAGAATGGGAATTAGCGGAGATATATATGTCGAACGCAGGCACAGTTGGGTCTCGAACCTGGGTAAGGAATATTACGATACTGGCGGGCTACCGACTGAGCCTACCGCCTCGCGCTACCGCCTCAAACAATCTCATATACATTCAACAACTTGAGTTACATTCCTTTGTGTGACTACAACAAATTTTCTGACGTATTTATGAATGTTCTAAAGGTAATTAAATACAGTTCACAGCGCTTTTTGGTCATCTTTACCGTCAATAATCTGATTATTATTTTTATTGAAGTATAAGTGTATTTGTTAAAACAAAAGTCGTCACTCCTTACTCTTTAGGAAGACCTACTGGGGCGAGAGTAGCTCAGTCGGTAGCGCGCCAAGCTCGCAATCTGTAATTCCCAGGTTCGATTCACAGCTACGCCAACCTTGAGATTTATCCGCTAACTGCTGCCCTCGGTCATAAAGGGTAGGATGATGGGCTTGGAAAGACTGCTGTCTAGCCGATGGAAGGTTAAGCCGTTGTCCCGTGTGCAGGAGAGACATACCCTTCTTCACGCTGGCTATGGACGTGAACGAAAGCTTCCATATATCGCCTAAAAGTTTTTTCAACCATTTCTGAGCCATTCAGGTTCTTGTGACTGGCCATTTAGTCCACTGTGTGAAACAAATTGTACCTTTTAGAGGTAAAACAACCCAACTTCAATAAGAATGTAACAGAACTTTTGTTATTACCTATATCGACTATTTCAAAGTAATTATATCCATTCACTATTCTAGTTTCACGTTTTGCCAAGCAGGTGGTGTTGCTCAGACGGTAGCGCGCCTGGCTCGTAATCTGCAGTTTGCAGGTTCGAGTCCCATTTAAGCGATCGTTGAGATTTATTTCTGCAAACTTCTCTGACCGGCTTTCGTTCAGTAGGGGGCACCGATGATCTTGGAAAGGCAGCCGTCTATCGGATGGGACGTTAAGCCGTGGATCCTTGTGCGGGGAGGGCCATACTCTGTGCACGTTAAAGAACACGCAGGATTGCCTTGACTCAAGACTTTCATCTGTTTCCTAATTACTGTCAGTGGGTCCCTTTCCCGTAAGGTTTTCTGGACCCTCAGGATTCTTGCGACCTGGAAATTTAGTCCTTTGTGTGCAAAAAAGTGCCTCTCAGAGGAAACTCAACCTTTTGCCAAAACACAAATAGAAAAAGAATTCGTAGTTTGAGAAATACGTTTTTTTTTAGGGAAAAACTTTTATCTTTAAATCACAGAAAAATAAACGCATTTCCAGCAAAGAAAACCAAGTACAAAATTGGATTATTAAAAGCGTGTAGATAATCAAGTTTGCTATTTAATATCATCAAGAAGAGCGAAAAAAATATTTGAATAAAAAAAAACAGCTGTGTTACTATTTTTCCTTTCGTCTCAAGCTCTGAAAGTGACGACGAAAACATTTAGTTAATTACATATTTTCATCATCTTTGCTCCGTTAACCTAAACAACTACATTTTGTCTTTTCCTCGCTGAAAAGCCCTGTTAGCAACTCTCGAGCGCACGTCCTCCATTACCCGGCTGATGTGCCGCAGGGCTCCGTCACTGCCAGTCGAACCCGTCCACGTCCATCTCATTGATTCCAGAGCACATAACCGTTCACATTATGGAGATGGTGTGTATAAACCCCTCAAGTAAAGGAAGAACGGCGAAGTGAGGAAAGGTGAAGGGGCCTCTTTGTATGTGGGGGGGAGAAATTGTGGGGGGAGGGAGGTTTTTCTGAATTTAACCCGGAGGTATTCATCAAGAATGCAGAAAGGTTGAGAGTGTTTTTCTTTTTATTTTGTTTTTCATTATTATTTTGCGTGCGCAAACCTCGAGTTTTGACTCTTTGGCATTTTATTGCGCAACATTTCACCGAAGAATAAGGATGGGAAAGAAACGAGTGTTACTTACTTCAGAGTTTTTGGTTTGTTTTTTAAGGGGCGGATATGTATGTGTACGGGGGGTGCTTTCATGCAATTAAGCTGTAATCTGGTTAAGACACAAAGTAGTTAAAAAATGTTTCAAGTAATGATTTGAAAAATGAATGTCGCTTTTTCCCTGAGAAAGAAAGTATATTGATTATATAATATTTTCGAAAAATTAGTTTATAAGAAAATTTAAAGTTTTTTTTAAAATTAAAACAGGGAAGATTCGTTGCTATGATGATGTTGACGACTTTCTTCGCTTAAACGATGAAGTATCGTAGTTCGAATCCAGGGTGGGCCAGCTTCGATTCGTCTGCAGATTAGCTGTCGGTTCATATCTAAAGAATCAACGGTGAAGTGTGCGGCAACTGATGAATCAATGGGAGACTGTGAGTCTGCGCAGTCGATGTTTCAAGAGTTCTCGTAAATCAATGGTTGAGTGACAGCTAATTGACCTCTGATCTGTGAGAAGTGTCGAAGCGTCAACTGCGCAATCTCATAGTCTCTCATAGGCTCGTAATCTGAAGTTCCCAGGTTCGAGACCAACGTAATTGTTTCACTTAAGTAAAGCAACGTTAAATAATGTTTTACGATGACGAACGGGAAATGGTATCGGAGAAAGTAATCAGAGACTATAAGATTACTCAACGTTGAGATTTTTCTGCGAAAAACTCTCCGCCCTCGGTCCTAGGGTACACCAATGGGCTCGGATAAGGCCGCCGTCCGTCGGATGGAACGTAAAGCCGTTGCCTCGTGTGCGACAGAGAACCATACCCTTCGCACGTTAAAGAACACGCAGGATGATCTTGAGGGGAGGTTACCATCTATCTCCCAAAAGCTATCCAGTGAGTCACCCCAACCTTCTCTGAGCCCTCGGGGTCTTTGTGACTTGGCCATTTAGCCCATTATGTGCAAAAAAAAGTGTCGCTCAGAGTCAAACAGCACCATCTATTTAATATGAATCGTTTAGCTCATAGTTTACCAACGAGTGCGCAACCATCTCCAAGTAAGGGTGAGAGATTTTTGGTTTTCGGTTTATCAAAAATGAAACGATTTGCTACGCCAATTAATTTTTTTCTAGTTTTATAAAGGAATTATTATTTTGAATTCATGAAGAGGGCATTACAAAATGCATGGTAACAGGGGGTGTTAGAAAATAATACTTAGTGGAAGGGGTGTTAGAGAATAATACTTTGTAAAATGGTCGTTGGAAAATAATACAGTGAACTATTAGTTATCCGGCATTTATGGGGAATGGGTTTGCCAGTTGGATGAATCTGCCGTCTGCATGGTAAATGCTTTATAGAAATCAAGTACAGCAGTACAATCTTGTATTCGAGCCTTAGTTGAAACAGAAATGCAGCTGAAAACAATGACAATAAAAAAAGAAGTATAATGTCCTCAATACAAATGTAAATATACAAACTGTAACTGTTTTTGATACGTATTTTCACAATGAATATCTAAATCCGTGAACTTAACAAAAACTTTGAGAACTGTTTCATTGAAAGCCACCATGGAAAGAACTGTAATATTGACATCGGATGGTACTCATCTTCGGTAGTGCCATATTCTTTTAATAATGAATGCGAAAGAGAATTTTTGAAAGAAAAAGTCAGTAGAAAAGCACATATAAGACAAAAAGCAAAATTCTATCCGAGACATGAGAATAGTGAAACTAAGCTAAACGTTAATTGTGAAAGATATCAGTTAAACAGAGCAAAACGATCACAAATCCAACTACCTGCTACTTTAATGGACGTCGTGGAACTAGCGTGCACAGCGTGAATGTAACATTGCGCGAAAGGCAGTCGGGAGAACTACCAGGTGCATTGAAATTTGAAGGACCAAGTTCAAATGTTCAATTTCAAATTTATGTCGGTTGCATGAGAATTGCGAATGCTTGAATACCGGATAACAGGAATACTGTACTTGGTTAAAAGGAATATTAGATAATAATACTTAACAAAAGACACTTTGGAAAATAATGCATAGTAAAAGTTGTGATACAAAATAATACTTGGTAAAATGGACATTAGAAAATTGTACTTCGTAAAAGGGAGCATTATAAAATAATATATGCTTAGTGAAAAGATCATTAGAAAACAATATTTGGTAAAAGGGTTCTTTGGAAAATAACACTTGGCTAAATTGGACATCAAAAAATATTACTCGGAAAAAAGAGTGTGTGAAAATAATGTTTGATTAAACGGAATATTATATAATAATCTTAATAAAAGGGGCTTTGGAAAATAATACTTAGTAAAAGTGGCGTTATAAAACAATACTTGGTAAAAGGGGGCATAAAAATAATACTTTGGAAAGGCGGCATTAAAAATAATATGTGCGAAAAGGGCATCAGAAAATAATACTTGGTAAAAAAAGAGGATTGGAAAATAATACTTTTAAAAGGGGACATTAAAAACAATACTTGGTAAAATGGGGCATTAGAAAATAATAGATTTGGCAATAGGTAGCATTGGAAAATAATACATGGTTAAAGGAATGTTAGAAATAATACTTAGTAAAAGTGGCGTTGGAAAATATTGCATGATAAATATTATTCACGCATTAGAAAATAATACGTGATAAAAGAGGCATTAGAAAATAATGTTTTTTTTAAAGGGGACATTTAGAAAATATACTTGGTAAAATAATTTTACATTACAAAACAATACTTGGTAAAAGAGGGTGTTAGAAAATAATATTTGGTCAAAGGGGACATTTAGAAAAAATTCTTGGTAAAAGGAGACATTGGAAAATAGTACTTGGTGAAAGAGGGAGTTGGAAAATAATATTTGGTCAAAGAGGATATTTAGAAAAAAATTCTTGCTAAAAGGAGACATTAGAAAATAGTACTCGGTAAAAGAAGGTGTTGGAAAAAAATATTTGGTCAAAGGGGATATTTCAAAAATTCTTGGAAAAGGGATACATTAGAAAATAGTACTTGGTAAAAGAAGAGGTTGGAAAATAATATTTGGTCAAAGGGGACATTTAGAAAAAATTCTTAGTAAAAAGGAGACATTAGAAAATAGTACTTGGTAAAAGAAGGTGTTTGAAAATAATATTTGGTCAAAGGGGACATTTCGGGAAAAAATTCATGGTAAAAAAAGACATTAGAAAATAGTACTTGGTAAAAGAGGGTGTTGGAAAATACTATTTGGTCAAAGGGGACATTTAGAAAAAATATTCTTGGTAAAAGGAGACATTAGAAAAATATTACTTAGCAAAAGAGGGTTTTGGAAAATAATATTTGATCAAAGTGGACATTTAGAAAAAAATCTTGGTAAACGGAGACATTATAAAATAGTACTTCGAAAAAGAGGGTGTTGGAAAATAATATTTGGTAAAAGAGGACATTTAGAAAAAAATCTTTGTAAAAGGAGACATTAGAAAATAGTACTTGGTAAAAGAGGGTGTTGGAAAATAATATTTGGTCAAAAGGAAAATATAAAACAAAATTCTTGGTAAAAGGAAACATTAGAAAATAGTACTTGGTAAAAGAGTGTGTTGGAAAATACTATTTGGTCAAAGGGGACATTTAAAAAACTATTGGTAAAAGGAGATGTTAGAAAATAGTACTCATTAAAAGAGGGTGTTGGAAAATACTATTTAGTGAAAGGGGATATTTAGAAAAAAATTCTCGGTAAAAGGAGACATTAGAAAATAGTACTTGGTAAAAGAGGGTGTTAGAAAATAATATTTGGTCAAAGGGGACATTTAGAAAAAAGTTTTGGTAAAACGAGACATTAGAAAATAGTACTTGGTAAAAGAAGGTGTTGGAAAATAATATTTGGTCAAAGGGGATATTTAACAAAAATTCTTGGTAAAAGGACACATTAGAAAATAGTACTTGGTAAAAGAGGGTGTTGGAAAATAATATTTGGTCAAAGGGTACATTTAGAAAAAAAGTCTTGGTAAAAGGAGACATTAGAAAATAGTACTTGGTAAAAGAGAGTGTTGGAAAATACTATTTGGTCAAAGGGGACATTTAGGAAAAAAGTCTTGGTAAAAGGAGACATTAGAAAATAGTACTTGGTAAAAGAGGGTGTTGGAAAACACTCTTTGGTAAAAGGGGATATTTAGAGAAAAATTCTTGCTAAAAGGAGACATTAGAAAAATAGTACTTAGTAAAAGAGGGTGTTGGAAAATACTATTTGGTCAAAGGGGATATTTAGAAAAAATATTCTTGGTAAAAGGAGACGTTAGAAAATAGTACTTGATAAAAGAGGGTGTTGGAAAATAATATTTGGTCAAAGGGTACATTTAGAAAAATATTCTTGGTAAAAGTAAACATTAGAAAATAGTATTTGATAAAAGAGGGTGTTGGAAAATAATATTTGGTCAAAGGGGACATCTAGAAAAATATTCTTGCTAAAAGGAGACATTAGAAATAAGACTTGGTAAAAGAGGGTGTTGAAAAATAATATTTGGTCAAAGGAGACATTTATAAAAAACATTTTGGTATACGGAGACATTAGAAAAACAGTACTTGGTAAAAGAGTGTGTTGGAAAATAATATTTGGTCAAAGGGGACATTTAAAAAAAATTATTGGTAAATGGAGACGTAGAAAATAGTACTTGGTAAAAGAGGGTGTTGGAAAATAATATTTGGTAAAAGGGGATATTTAGAGAAAAATTCTTGCTAAAAGGAGACATTAGAAAATAATACTTGGTAAAAGAGGGTGTTGGAAAATAATATTTCGTCAAAGGAGACATTTAGAAAAAATATTTTGGTAAACGGAGACATTAGAAAAATAGTACTTGGTAAAAGAGTGTGTTGGAAAATAATATTTGGTCAAAGGGGACATTTAAAAAAAATTATTGGTAAATGGAGACGTAGAAAATAGTACTTGGTAAAAGAGGGTGTTGAAAAATAATATTTGGTCAAAGGGGACATTTAGAAAAAAAATCTTGGTGAAAGGAGACTTTAGAAAATAATACTTGGTAAAAGAGGGTGTTGGAAAATAATATTTGGTCAAAGGGGACATTTAGAAAAAAAATCTTGGTAAAAGGAGACTTTAGAAAATAATACTTGGTAAAAGAGGGCGTTGTAAAATACTGTTTGGTCAAGGGGACATTTAGGAAAAACATTCTTCGTAAAAGGAGACATTAGAAAATAGTACTTGGTAAAAGTGGGTGTTGGAAAATATTATTTGGTCAAAGGGGGCATTTATAAAAAATTCTGGGTAAAAGGAGACGTTAGAAAAATAGTACTTAGTAAAAGGGGGTGTTGGAAAATACTATTTCGTCAAAGGGGCATTTAGAAAAAATTTCTTGGTAAAAGGAGACATTATAAAATAGAATTGGAAAAAGAGGTGTTGGAAAGTACTATTTGGTCAAAGGGGACGTTTAAAAAATTATTGGTTAAAGGAGACGTTAGAAAATAGTACTTGGTAAAAGAGGGTGTTGGAAAATAATATTTGGTCAAAGGGGACATTTAAAAAAATTATTGGTAAATGGAGACGTAGAAAATAGTACTTGGTAAAAGAGGGTGTTGGAAAATAATATTTGGTCAAAGGGGACATTTAGAAAAAAATTCTTGGTAAAAGGAGACTTTAGAAAATAGTACTTGGTAAAAGAGGGTGTTGTAAAATACTGTTTGGTCAAAGGGGACATTTAGGAAAAAAATTCTTCGTAAAAAGAGACATTAGAAAATAGTACTTGGTAAAAGTGGGTGTTGGAAAATACTATTTGGTCAAAGGGGACATTTATAAAAATATTCTGGGTAAAAGGAGACATTACAAAATAGAATTGGTTTAAGAGGGTGTTGGAAAGTACTGTTTGGTCAAAGGGGACATTTTAAAAAAATTATTGGTTAAAGGAAACGTTAGAAAATAGTACTTGGTAAAAGAGGGTGTTGGAAAATAATATTTGGTCAAAGGGGACATTTAGAAAAAATTACTGGTAAATGGAGACGTAGAAAATAGTACTTGGTAAAAGAGGGTGTTGGAAAATACTATTTGGTCAAAGGGGACGTTTAGAAAAAATTCATAGTAAAAGGGGACATTAGAAAATAGTACTTGGTAAAAGAGGGTGTTGGAAAACACTCTTTGGTAAAAGGGGATATTTAGAGAAAAATTCTTGCTAAAAGGAGATATTAGAAAATAGTACTTGGTAAAAGAAGGTGTTGGAAAATAATATTTCGTCAAAGGGGATATTTAAAATAAATTCTTGCTAAAGGGAGACTTTAGAAAATAGTATTTGATAAAAGAGGGTGTTGGAAAATAATATTTGGTCAAAGGCGACATTTAGAAAAAAAATCTTGGTAAAAGGAGACATTAGAAAAGAGTACTTGGTGAAAGAAGGTGTTGGAAAATAACATTTGGTCAAAGGGGACATTTAGAAACAAAATTCTTGCTAAAAGGAGATATTAGAAAATAGTACTTGGTAAAAGAAGGTGTTGGAAAATAATAATTGGTCAAAGGAAACGTTTAGAAAAAAATACTTGGTAAAAGGAGACATTAAAAAATAGTACTTGGTAAAAGAGGGTGTTGGAAAATACTGTTTGTTGACAGGTGACATTTAGGAAAAAAATTCTTGGTAAAAGGAGACATTAGAAAATAGTACTTGGTAAAAGAGGGTGTTGGAAAATAATATTTGGTCAAAGGGGACATTTAGAAAAAAAGTCTTGGTAAAAGGAGACATTAGAAAATAGTACTTGGTAAAAGACGGTGTTGGAAAATACTGTTTGGTGAAAGGTGATATTTTGGAAAAAATTATTCGTAAAAGGAGACATTAGAAAATAGTACTTGGTAAAAGAGAGTGTTGGAAAATAATATTTGGTCAAAGGGGACATTTAGAAAAAAGTCTTGGTAAAAGGAGACATTAGAAAATAGTATTTGATAAAAGAGGGTGTTGGAAAATAATATTTGGTCAAAGGGGACATCTAGAAAAAAATTCTTGCTAAAAGGAGACATTAGAAAATAGTACTTGGTAAAAGAGGGTGTTGGAAAATAATATTTGGTCAAAAGGAAAATATAAAACAAAATTCTTGGTAAAAGGAAACATTAGAAAATAGTACTTGGTAAAAGAATGTGTTGGAAAATACTATTTGTTCAAAGGGGACATTAAAAAGATTATTGGTAAAAGGAGACGTTAGAAAATAGTACTTGATAAAAGAGGGTGTTGGAAAATACTATTTAGTGAAAGGGGATATTTAGAAAAAAAAAAGTTTTGGTAAAAGGAGACATTAGAAAATAGTACTTGGTAAAAGAAGGTGTTGGAAAATAATATTTGGTCAAAGGGGATATTTAAAAGAATTTCTTGGTAAAAGGACACATTAGAAAATAGTACTTGGTAAAAGAGGGTGTTGGAAAACACTCTTTGGTAAAAGGGGATATTTAGAGAAAAATTCTTGCTAAAAGGAGACATTAGAAAAATAGTACTTAGTAAAAGAGGGTGTTGGAAAATACTATTTGGTCAAAGGGGATATTTAGAAAAAATTTTCTTGGTAAAAGGAGACGTTAGGAAATAGTACTTGGTAAAAGAGTGTGTTGGAAAATAATATTTGGTCAAAGGATACATTTAGAAAAATATTCTTGGTAAAAGTAGACATTAGAAAATAGTATTTGATAAAAGAGGGTGTTGGAAAATAATATTTTGTCAAAGGGGACATCTAGAAAAATATTCTTGCTAAAAGGAGACATTAGAAAATAATACTTGGTAAAAGAGGGTGTTGAAAAATAATAATTGGTCAAAGGAGACATTTAGAAAAAACATTTTGGTAAACGGAGACATTAGAAAAATAGTACTTGGTAAAAGAGTGTGTTGGAAAATAATATTTGGTCAAAGGGGACATTTAAAATAAATTATTGGTAAATGGAGACGTAGAAAATAGTACTTGGTAAAAGAGGGTGTTGGAAAATAATATTTGGTCAAAGGGGACATTTAGAAAAAAATTCTTGGTATAAGGAGACTTTAGAAAACAATACTTGGTAAAAGAGGGTGTTGGAAAATAATAATTGGTCAAAGGAGACATTTAGAAGCAAACATTTTGGTAAACGGAGACATTAGAAAAATAGTACTTGGTAAAAGAGTGTGTTGAAAAATAATATTTGGTCAAAGGGTACATTTAAAAAAAATTATTGGTAAATGGAGACGTCGTAGAAAATAGTACTTGGTAAAAGAGGGTGTTGAAAAATAATATTTGGTTATAGGGGACATTTAGAAAAAAATTCTTGGTAAAAGGAGACTTTAGAAAATAGTACTTGGTAAAAGAGGGTGTTGGAAAATACTATTTGGTCAAAAGGGACATTTAGGAAAAAATTCTTGGTAAAAGGAGACATTAGAAAATAGAACTTGGTAAAAGAGGATGTTGGAAAACACTCTTTGGTAAAAGGGGATATTTAGAGAAAAATTCTTGCTAAAAGGAGACATTAGAAAAATAGTACTTAGTAAAAGAGGGTGTTGGAAAATACTATTTGGTCAAAGGGGACATTTAGGAAAAATTTCTTGGTAAAAGGAGACATTATAAAATAGAATTGGTAAAAGAGGGTGTTAGAAAATACTATTTGGTCAAAGGGGACATTTAAAAAAATTATTGGTTAAAGGAAACGTTAGAAAATAGTACTTGGTAAAAGAGGGTGTTGGAAAATAATATTTGGTCAAAGGGGACATTTAGAAAAAATTACTGGTAAATGGAGACGTAGAAAATAGTACTTGGTAAAAGAGGGTGTTGGAAAATACTATTTGGTCAAAGGGGACGTTTAGAAAAAATTCATAGTAAAAGGGGACATTAGAAAATAGTACTTAGTAAAAGAGGGTGTTGGAAAACACTCTTTGGTAAAAGGGGATATTTAGAGAAAAATTCTTGCTAAAAGGAGATATTAGAAAATAGTACTTGGTAAAAGAAGGTGTTGGAAAATTATATTTCGTCAAAGGGGATATTTAAAATAAATTCTTGCTAAAGGGAGACATTAGAAAATAGTATTTGATAAAAGAGGGTATTGGAAAATAATATTTGGTCAAAGGAGACATTTAGAAAAAAATCTTGGTAAAAGGAGACATTAGAAAAGAGTACTTGGTGAAAGAAGGTGTTGGAAAATAACATTTGGTCAAAGGGGACATTTAGAAAAAAATTTGGTAAAATTAGACGTTAGAAAATAGTACTTGGTAAAAGAGGGTGTTGGAAAATACTAATTGGTCAAAGGAGACATTTAGAAAAAAAATACTTGGTAAAAGGAGACATTAAAAAATATTACTTGGTAAAAGAGGGTGTTGGAAAATACTGTTTGGTGAAAGGTGACATTTAGGAAAAAAATTCTTGGTAAAAGGAGACATTAGAAAATAGTACTTGGTAAAAGAGGGTGTTGGAAAATAATATTTGGTCAAAGGGGACATTTAGAAAAAAATTCTTGGTAAAAGGAGACATTAAAAAATAGTACTTGGTAAAAGGAGACATTAAAAAATAGTACTTGGTAAAAGAGGGTGTTGGAAAATACTGTTTGGGGAAAGGTGATATTTTGGAAAAAAATTCTTGGTAAAAGGAGACATTAGAAAATAGTACTTGGTAAAAGAGGGTGTCGGAAAATAATATTTGGTCAAAGGGGACATTTAGAAAAAAATCTTGGTAAAAGGAGACATTAGAAAAATAGTACTTAGTAAAAGGGGGTGTTGGAAAATAATATTTTGTCAAAGGGGACATTTAGAAAAAAAAGTCTTGGTGAAAGGAGACATTAGAAAAATAGTACTTTGTAAAAGAGGGTGTTGGAAAATACTATTTGGTTAAAGGGGGCATTTAGAAAAAACATTCTTGGTAAAAGGAGACATTAGAAAATAGTACTTGGTAAAAGAAGTGTTGAAAAATAATATTTGGTCAAAGGGGCTTTGGAAAATAATACTTGGTAAAAGGGGCATTGAAAATATATTTGTTTGAAGGGGCCGTTAATAAGTAATGCTTAGTAAAAGAGGCATACGAAAATAACGTTTGGTAAAATGTGGCATTAGAAAATATTACTTGGTTAGAGGGGGCATTTAGAAAATAATGCTTGGCTAAATAAGCTATTAGAAAATAATACTTCGTAAAATGAGGTTTTGGAAAAGAAGACTTTTTAAAAGTGACATTAGAAAATTTATAGTTGGGAAAAGGGATATCGGAAAATAATACTTGGTAATAGGAGATATTAGAAAATGATATTTGGTTAAATACGACATTAGAAAATAATATTTTGTTAAATAGGACATTAGAAAATAATATTTGGTTGAAGAGGACATTAGAAAATAATACTTGATAAAATGAGCGTTGGAAAATAATGCTTGGTAAAATGAGGCTTTGAAAAATAATATTTTTTAAGGAGACAATAGAAAATATTTTTTTTCTAGCAAATATGTTTCATCTGAACCTAGTGAAGTACACCCACAGTCCGCGGATGGGGGTTGCTCAGTCGACAGCGCGCCAGACTCGTAATCATCAGCTTCTCGGTTTGGGTCTCACTTGGGCCAGCGTTGAGATTTACCTCTACCCTGTCGACGATCAGTAAGAGCCATCGATGGTCTTGTAAAGGCTGCCGTCCGTGGCATTGGATGTTAAGTCATGGGCCTAGGTGTAGGAGAACCATATGCTGTGCACGTTAAGGAACATGATGGATACCGTTGATGGGAGGATACCATCAGTTTCCTAAACAGTTATCCAGTGCATTCCACTTCCCCAACGGTCTCTGGACCCTCAGGGTCCTTGTGACCTGGCCATTTAGTCCATTGTGTGCAAAAAAGTGCCTCTCAGAGGTAAAACAACCCAATCCCACCCCCCGCCCTTTGAGCCAGACCATTACAAAACAGGAAAAGAAAGAAACTCGATTTTAAAACAAATCAACACACAAAAAAGAATCCCACACGAATAGATCTTACTAAATTATTCTCATTTCAATTTGCCAAATGATACAACACAAAGGGGAAATAAATAAAAACAAAGGTCACCTTGACTAAGCACCAGAAAGGGCATTCTTCAAGTAAAATAAAACTTTTTTTTTTGCTTCTTTCTTTTAGAAATGTTTCTTTGCGATATCTAAAATATTTATGACTAGACTTTATATTCGATTATTCGACTGACAGCGACATTTTTTAACCTCTATCGTCTCTGCTGATTTTTCGAAAACATTTTCTCGCAGAAGAAAAATCATGGGGAGGAACAGGGGGAAGCAACAACCACAGAAACAACAGAAAATGCCATCATGCGAACATAACGCATTTACCGAAACCCCCGGAGCTTGGTCGCTTTCTTCCTACCTACGTACAAATCCGTCCGTAGGCAATCACCCACACGGCAAACTGTTCGAAATGTTCTCCTCCATAAATGAAACATTCCACACGACCACGACCGTTATTGGCCCATAAGATCCTTACCCCCTGAAATGTGGGTGGGAGGCAATGCGCGTGTAAACGTGCGCATGTGGATGCGAAGGTTGTCTGTATCGAGGAAGAAAAGGTCCCTAAGGAGGTTGAGTACGAGGGGAGGTAGGAGGAGGAGGGAGAATCGAGGGAGGGTGAGAGTCAGGGGTTGTCCCGCTAAATCAGATCCGATTCCAGATCCCTAGTTTTGCTGCTCCTGCTCACGTGCGTGTCCACGGTGGTCGATTTGTCCTCTCCCTGGGAAATGCTCGACGTCCGAGGTGATTGGCTTGGAATGGAAGAATAATAGGTTTGGTTTCTCGCCTTGAGTCATGACCTGGTGCTGTTCCCACACGGTTCTACGTGAAGCCACTGCTGTTGGCGGCAAATAGCTACTGTGGCAAGTTTTTTTTTTCTTCTTTTTTTTTGCAGATCCTTCGTTGGCTCGACGCGGTATTTCGAGGTTTCTTCTTCCTCGCTGTCTCCTTTCTCCCTTGTTGCCAGCAATGATAATGTTTCTCTCTTTCTGAGGATTCAATCGTTTCATGTTTGGTTTCCTTTTTTTTGGGGGGGGGGGGAGGGGCTTGTTTCCTAGGCAACAAACCGATGTCTTCTTATATTCGTCACAGTGAATATTTGTTGCTTCGTGGAAACATACACAATGGGTAAATAAATCTTTTTTCGCAAAATCTACTAACTTTTTCTGTCACGACTGTGCAATTTAAAAATATTTTTGTTTTCTTCTGCAATGTTTTTGCTGAATATTTATCTCAATTTATAGATTCACGCAACCCGCCGTCCGTCGGAAGGGACGTTAAGCCGTGGTCCCGTGTGCGGGAGAGCCATACCCTGTGCACGTTAAACAACACGCTGGATGGCCTTGACGGGAGGCTACCATCTGTCTCCCAACAGCTATTCCAGTGGGTCCCCTCCCCCAACCTTCTCTGAGCCTTCGGGGTCCATGTGACCTGGCCATTTAGCCCATTGTGTGCAAAAGGTGCCGCTCAACAATCCTAATGTATAAGCTACTAACGTCAACCGATAGTCTACTATTGGCAAATATTCTCCTTAAGGCGAAAATTGTTATTCCGGAATAGCAAATGGGCGTAATTGCAGTACAGATAGTGGCTTTAATCATCAGATAGATGATTCTTGAAATAATTAGTTGGAAAATTTTTTTGTCCTGACTGGGAATCGAACCGAGGTCTCCCAGAAGCATGCCAGACGTCATAATCGCTAGACCATCAGAAACTAGCCATTGCTTCAACAAAGTGACATTTAAGTATTCCGCAATTTTTTTTTAATTCGCCAATGGCGAATCAACAAAAAGGAATTGGGCAGCCATGCCGTCACATATGATGGTAATAATATTTGTCACTCAAGCCTCACAGTGTTATATATATATATACATTATTCAGTAATAAATTATCACAGGAAAACGTTCTGTGGACAAGAAACACTTGAAATAATTAGCTACGAGGTGAGTGATAAATATTACTACTATCATGTGTGGGTTTGGCTGCCCGATTTCTGAAAATAGATGGTGACACTGGCGAATAAGCAAAAATTGCGGGAGTGCTTATATGTCACTTTTTTGAAGAAATGGTTTAGCTTCTGATACTCTAGAGGTTATGACATCCCTACATGCTTCCGGGAGACTTGTCTTGAGTGGGATTCGAACCCAACTAATTATTCTGGTGTTCCATGTCTGCATGAAGGTTCCCTGTGATACTTTATTATGGGATGATTCTTTGTTAGTTTTGTCATAATTCATGTATTTGTTAACAATTTTTCAAGAGCATTTGCAAACTGCTAGTTTTGAGGACGATTTCTTTCGAATTTCACTTTTGGTAGTCTGATGGAAAAAAAATGCATAATAAATTGCTGTGTTTCGTTTATAAGTAAAAAAGTTTATAAATACTGATATGTGTCACGAGTGTTCGTAAATCCAGAACATCTACTGCTTCACACATTAAAAATAAAAAAAATCTTGTTTCAGGAAGTAAATAAAATGGACTGACTACTCCACCTCAAAAAAACTGATCTGTAGATATCCATGTACTGAGGGGACCGGGTTTGTTCAAACTGTAGCACGCCAGGTTTCAAACACGATGTTTCAAGGTTCGAGCAAGAACTCTGCTAACTCTCTCTCTCTATGTCCCTGGAGAGAAAAGGAACAGTTAATGTGTTTGGAAAAATCGCCATTCATCAGATGGTGCATTAAGCTATGGTTACGAGCGAAAAACAGAATACTATATCTTAGCTGGGGCGGGGGTGGCTCAGTGGGTAGCGTGCCAGGCTCGTAATCTGTAGTTCCCAGGTTCGAGTCCCAGCTGGGTCAGCGTTGAGATTTATCTCCGCAAAATTTCCTGCCCTGCCCACGGTCAGTAGGGGACACCGATGGGCTTGGAAAGGCCGCCGTCCGTCGGATGGGATGTTAAGCCGTGGCCCCGTGTGCGGGAGAGTCATACCCTGTGCACGTTAAAGAACACGCTGGATGGCCTTGACAGGAGGCTACCATCTGTCTCCCAACAGCTGTTCCAGTGGATCCCCTCCCCCAACCTTCTCTGAGCCATCATGGTCCATGTGACCTGGTCATTTAGCCCATGGTGTGCAAAAAAGTGTCGCTCAGAGGTAAAACAACCCAACCCAACTTTAATTCCTACGGTGGGTGGGAAACTCAAATGTTTTGATTTAAGTTGCTTTTTTAGTTGGATTGTTACTAATGAAATATAATTCACATTTTTTAAATCCTTAAGTAGTTTAAATTTACGTTGTTGTAGGTCACTAAATTGGAAACGACGAAACGTTTAACGAATGTTGCAAATGATCTGTTTATGGTGGAAATCGGAAATTTTGGTGGTATATTGGCAGCAATAATCTGTCCTCTTTTATCAGAGGTATGTGAGAAAAGAAACTTTTTTAAATTTAAGGAATAAAAGACGAATACTTTTCCGTTGTATAAGTACTAATAAAATAATACTGTTTGAATCCCTCCTCGTCCATTAGTTCGAATTAAAATTTTTAAGGAGTGAGAAAGTTGGTAAGCTGAAAGTTTCATTATATTTGAAAACGAGATTACCATATGCGCCAGAGGCGATTTGGGTTCTTCTAGTTACTATAAGAAACGCCAATTAATAGTTACAATAACTGTAGCAGTAACTGCAAACAATTTCACAACTCTTTTGAGCAAACGGAATAGAATGGATTCTGAACAACTAAAATACAAGTTATTGTAGTATTCATTCCTTTATTACAATGATTGTTAACCCAATATTCTAAAAGCTGTCCTTGAGAAAGACGTGGAATGTTTTACCGATGAATGCACCTTTTGCGAAGAGGATATTATTATCCTCAGTCGCTAGCGTGCCAGGCTCGTAAAAGTCAGTTCCAAGGTTCGAATCCCACCTGGGTCGCTGCTGAGATTTACCTCCTCTAAGATTACCCCCCCCCCCCTACCCTCGGTCAGAAAGGGGACACTTATGGGCTTGTAAAGGTATTCGTCCGTCGGATGAGACGTAAAGCCGTGGGTCTGTGTGTGGGAGTCATACCTTGTGTACGTTAAAAAATAGGCTATAGCCTTGACGGGAAGCTACCATCTTACTCCTAACAGATGCACAGTGGGTCCACTTCCCTGACCTTCACGGACCATTTGCGATCCTTGTGACCTGGTCATTTATAGCCCATTGTTAGCAAAAACCGCCACTCAATAATCCATCCCAACGCATGCACCTTTTAATTATGACGCCCAAGCGCATTATTTTCAGTAGTTCAACAACAACAACTACGACGATGATGATGATTATCATAATAATAGTGCAATGGTATTAACAACTGAGGCATTTTGTATTTGAGCATCAATACCTGAGATTACGAGCTTGAATGGATGGGGTTGGGATGCTTTTACTTCCTAACTAGTTTGAGGTTATCACATGTTCTTAATTTGTACGGGTGTTTAAGAAAAAGAAAATTAAATAAAAATAAACCCGCGTAATAGTTGAGTAATCAAAAACCACAGCAATCGAAAATCATGCAGATTATTGCCGGACACCTCATATTATGAGAGCCAAGCACATACCCAAGGTTTAGTTTCCGGGGGGGAGGGGGTTCAAGAATTTAGCATCCGAGTGGGGTTGGGTTGTTTTACCTCTGAGCGGCACTTTTTTGCACACCATGGACTAAATGGCCAGGTCACATGGACCCCGAAGGCTCAGAGAAGGTTGGGGGAGGGGACCCACTGGAACAGCTGTTGGGAGACAGATGGTAGCCTCCCGTCAAGGCCATCCAGCGTGTTCTTTAACGTGTACATGGTATGGCTCTCCCGCACACGGGGCCACGGCTTAACGTCCCATCCGACGGACGGCGGCCTTTCCAAGCCCATCGGTGTCCCCTACTGACCCGCAGGCAGGGCGGGGAATTTTGCGGAGATAAATCTTAACGCTGACCCAGCTGGGACTCGAACCTGGGAACTACAGATTACGAGCCTGGCGCGCTACCGACTGAGCCACCCCCGCCCTCATCCGGGTGGAGTGTCTGAAAATAATAATTGAGTAGGGTTTCCCAACTGCTAAAATATTCCACCGAACAGGAAAGGTTAAAATGTTATCGAATGAGATTATATAGTTGATGGTTTTTTTTCGCTCTATTTTTAGTGTCGGATATGAAATATGAGGCGAAAATTAAATTATAGAAAGGCAACTGTTTTGTATTTCAAAGCAGCTAAACAAGTTTGAAAATTAGTATAAGTCGACGGGATTTTCGAAGGTCCTGACCCTGCGGACTTCCCCCCCCCCACCTCCCGTTCTGTGTACGTCCCTGACGAGAGTGGTAGGCTTCCTACTTCATCGTCTCGTGATGTTCTGATGTAAGAAATGTTACGAAAAGAAACGTCGAACAATAGACGGGTTCTTTATTAACTGCGAATGGGAAAACTATACATATAACTGCTCTGTGACGAGAAAAAAAATCACACCGCGTCCTGGAAAGATACTAAAGAACAAGTAAAAAAAAAAATGGATGAAATGTCAAAGAGAAAGAGAGAGGAGTGGGGAGGAAAAGTTGGCAATGAAGAAAATGAAGAAAAAAAAATAAAATGGCGAGGCATGGTGGATGCCCATGAGTTCATGCTCCAGCAGCTTTGACCCATAAAGCAGCTGGGATGGGAAAAGATCTTGCTCCCTTATAGACAATGCGGTTAGCCATCGGAGGAGATCTTGTGGTAAAGTTGTGATCCATCTATCTTGATTCCAAGACACTTGAATAACAAATGTTCTTTGTTCTCCATGCAAGCACAAACTCCCAAATATAAACCCGCATAGAAACATTCACCATGTAAAGTAGTGCAACCTCTTCCCGTTTCCTAAAAGAGTGGGATTCGGTATCTTTTTCCTCGCCTAGAGCAATTAATGCAGTTTCGACTGTAAAGAGCATTTAAGGACTTTTCATAACTTAACAGCTTTGTGGATGACCTCTTCGTAATAATGCTGTTGTGAAAAAAAAAAGGACACAAATTCAATGAATTAATTTCTGTAGACTTTGCGTTTATTTATTTTATTTTTTTGTTGTTGTTATTCCCCATTTGTTTGTTCCTTTGATTTTCATTTGAATAATGGACTCAAAAGTTTCCGAGAAATTAAACTTAACCGCAGGAACTTTTTATTCTGGGAACTTTGCACGAATACAGATGGAGGCATTTTTAATGATTTATGTGTATTCGGAATTACTTATGATTCCGTGGTTGTCTGTAACGGGCGCGATAAAGTATTAAGTATAGCAGTATAAAGTTAGGGAAATATTGGAAGATTTTTCTTTATTTTTTTACATTCATCCATATTTTTTTTTATTTGGTGACAGAAGTTTTCACTGGCTTTCATTTCATTAAATAGAAAAATTTAAGAGTTTTAGAACTCAAGTTTATGTCTTTTCCATAGAAGTGAGAATGATAATATTGAAACGGCGTGTTCACGTGAAACAATTAATTGTTTGCAAATAAAGTTCTCTCAAAGGTAAAACAATCCAATCTAACAACCAAATTATTAATTTAAATTGCTTGGTATAACATTACACTGTATTTTAATTTTCGCCCGAATGAAACTATCACTAATATACATCGAAAATATCTCATCATTCAACTTCTCCTCTAGGTTAATTACTTATGATTTCGCAGCTAACGAGTACAGTCGCTCAAAAAAGTATCCGAACACTACGGTTGATTACAAAATTCAGAAAAAATATCTGGCAACGAATTTTTTAGAAATTAGTGACTGGCAACCTTCGTGTCCCGTGACGCGAAGGTTGCCAGATCACTAATTTCTAAAAAAACGTTGCCAGATATTTTTTCTGAATTTTGTAATCAACCGTAGCGTTTGGATACTTTTTTGAGCGACTGTAGGTGGTCATATTATTTTGATACCAGATCGTGTGGGCTCACTCACGGAAATATTGAGCGTGTGCAGTTACCGTTCACAGCAAACTGGAGCGTGTGCAGTAACTGCACCAGTTTGCTGTGAACGGTAACTGGAGCGTGTACAGTTGCTGTACACGCTCCAGATATTTTTCCTGAATTCTGTAATCACGTGACACGAAGGTTGCTAGTCACTAATTTCTAAAAAAAATTGTTGCCATGTATTTTTTCTGAATTCTGCAATCAACCGTAGCGTTCGGATACTTTTTTGAGTGATTCTACCTGTAATTCCTGCATAAAGCATTTAAGTTAAGCTAATAGGCCACTCAAGTAAAGGATAGAAAGGTGGATAAGATTAGCGACGGAAGAGAGATAATTATCCGTTTCAGCACTGCTATAGTTGTCTTAAATATTTGCTCACTGATATGAGGAGTCTCTAGACCTCCAATATTGTTTTGTCTGGAGTTTCACATTCAAACTAATGAGGTAGAATGTCAGGTTGGGTTGTTTTACCTCTGAGCGGCAATTTTTTGCACACCATGGGCTAAATGGCCAGGTCACGTGGACCCCGAAGGCTCAGAGAAGGTTGGGGGAGGGGACCCACTGGAACAGCTGTTGGGAGACAGACTATATCCTCCCGTCAAGGCCATCCAGCGTGTTCTTTAACGTCCACAGGGTATGGCTCTCCCGCACACGGGGCCACGGCTTAACGTCCCATCCGACGGACGGCGGCCTTTCCAAGCCCATCGGTGTCCCCTACTGACAGTGGGCAGGGCGGGGAATTTTGCGGAGATAAATCTCAACGCTGACCGAGCTGGGACTCGAACCTGGGAACTACAGATTACGAGCCTGACGCGCTACCGACTGAGCCACTCCCGCCCCCTAGATTGTCAGGTCTTTTTAAAATAATGTATCTTATCGCCAGTGTGGAAGATGAAATGATTCTTTTATCATAAATTATCTTGGTTCGGTCATTTGAGAGATGAAGATGGAGAATTTTTTGAAAATGACGAGAACAGAGCGACCAAGCGATGATGAAACACAGAGAAAAGAGGAATCGAAGGGAAAGACACAGATAGGGACAAGCCAGACGACACAAAAAGACTGTCAGATAAGTCATATAGGTAGAGGGACGGATACATGTTGAGGCAGACGATCAGTCAGTCCAACAGGATCACATAGACAGATATGCGATAAGCTTAAAAGCAAACAGGATTAGTGAGATGAGTAGGTGCAGAAGCAGACAGACGATTGGTCAAACGGAGAGATAGGCAAATAGATGATCAGGTAAATGGATAGACTCACAGGAAGACATAGGATAAAAAAAATAGGTAGATATACAAACGTACAGACGATCAGTCAGACAGATAGACGTAATGACATAGGCCAGGGGTTCTCAACGTGGTGTACGCGTAAAATATTTTGGGGTACGACGTGAGAGCTCAAAAGTCGCTAGATCTAGCAAAAGTCGCTAAGTTGGCATTATTATAATATAACTATAGTTTTATCTATCTATATAAGAGGTACGCCAGTTACATACACATTTCCAGGCTGTACGTTAAGCATAAAATGTTGAGAACTACTGACATAGGCGATCAGTACAAAGACTGAAGAACTATCGGTAGCATACAAATAAAGACTATCAGTCAGTCACACAAGGCCATAAAGCCATTTAGACAGTCAGTTACACATGGGTATACACAGATATGCAGACAATCAGTCAGATAGACAATCAGTCAGATAGACAAACAGACAGACAGATATACATGCAAAGCATTTGAAAATGATGTGGGTGAAGAAGACTGAATGTCAGATGATGATAATAGTGAGTAGGAAGATAAACTGAAGGAGAAAGAAATTGTCCAAAATGAGAGTTAGTCTTTTCAGAAATCAAACATACAGGCCCAACCGATGGACTTAGAAACTGTACGAAAGCAGGGAGATCAACCGACTAATAGAAAGAGAGGGCGATCGACTCAAAGAGATTGAAGACTTAGAGAGAAAGACGGACGGCAGATGCATGAATGGATGGAAGAACGATGGATAAGACGTCGAATGACGGAGGGGTAGATGGCGATGTAGCAAGCGACACAATGAGACACGTGGTTTGTAAGTGACCACAACCGATTGTTCGAGAGCTGCCCTAGATTTTCTCTAATCCTCCTCCAACAATGCTGCCGGACAGACGACACGCCTCGCCGTAACATCAAGCGGCGGGGGCGCCGCATTGTCTTGATGTCGGACCATTGCCCCATTCCTCCGACGACAGATGAGAATAATCGACTGTTAACGACTCTCTGCTGCCTACTGCCGAACAGAGAAGTTGGTCGGGGTACGAAGGGGGTTATGGGTATGGGGTGGGAAAAGAGATATACGACTTCGGTTTTCGATTTTCAGCTCCGTGATTAGTAGCGTAGTAGTGGCGTAGATAATAACGTGATCGTCGAACCGCGAAATGTCCCTTTGAGGAGGGGATCTTGGTCTCGTTTTCTGCGGTTTCTCATTGCGGTTGAAAGAGGCGCGCCTTTCCGAGGAGGGAAAGAGACGGAGATCCCCATCATCTGTTGTTGGATGACGGTGAAAGAGGCTTAATGGACAACTAATCATAATTGGCGTTATGATGGAGTCAGCGAAGGGACGTTTTCCATCTTATTATGTCTTGCACATGGTTTCCCCCAACATCCCTCAGTCTCTCGCTCATTACCAGTATGCCTCAGTCGACGGAAATACGCTCAGGACATCACCCATGTGTGGAGGAAAGCCTCCTTTCCCCTCATTTGAGGATGTTCGTGTCATGTTTCGTCAAAATAACATTCACTTCCGTTATTCCATATCTGACGGATTAATGAAGCGGTAATCGATTCTGTAAGATCTTTTGTCGTTTTGTCTTTTTTATTTATTTGTTTGCTTATTTTTTTGATAATTCTCGAAAGGTTAAGGCAAGTCATTCTCATTTTAATCCTCAATGATCATTCAACCTCAATGTCAGCACGACCCCATTACAGATTGATTCGCATGCTAAGAAAAAGAATAATTGAACTTATATAACATATTTAATAGTTAATAATTGAACTGTTTAATATTGAAGTGGACTATGAACGTGCAACAAAGAAAGCGTGATCGCTTACTACGATACACGCGAGATATATCTCACATAATGTAAATTACGTCATAAATGGATTACTCTCAAACCAAGGATACCAAAGGATACTCTCAAATGAAGAGTTTTCTTTGGTGTGAGCGCGAAGACGAAAACAATTGTCTATTTATGGTGGTAAAGTAGTTTTGCTTAGTAGCAAAATGATTGTGCATCTGTATCAGTGTAGAGAGCCTCCTTCTTTCGTATCTGATGCATAACTTGTGATAAGTTGACTGGTAAACGTTCTACCTTTGATTTGTGAATCCGTTTACGAATGTTTTTATTGGTTTTTCAGTTAATTTAGTATTTATGACTGTCAGGATCGTTTAGTATAGATGAATAGCATATTGGTGTTTCGAATGACTGGTACTCAACTTTGCACACACACTTATATATATATAGGGTCATTACAAAAGAATATCCATATCTCACAGTGTTTATTTAATTAAACAATTCATAAACAAAGCCAAAATGTCAGGAATCTCTCAAAGCTTCCTTGTTATAGCAGCGCTGATTTAGTATGTATTGTCTTAAATATAAGCCCATCCTGGTGGTGCGGGGGTGACTCAGTCGGTGGCGAGCAGACTGGAATCTGCAGTTCCCAGGTACGAGTCCTAATGGAAACAAAAAGTGAATTATCTCCGGAAAACAAAATTTTGATTTATCCCCGGAAAATCTCAACACTGCTCTCGATCAGTAGGGGACACCAATGATCTTGGAAAGGCCGCCGACGTTGGATGAGACGTTAAACCGTGTGCGGGAGAGTCAAAATCCGTGCACGTTAACCATCTGTTTCCTAACACCTGTCCAGTGTGCCCCATTCAGTCAACCTTATCTGAGACCTTGGGGTCCTTGTGACCTGGCCATTTAGCTCCATTTTGTGGGAAAAGGTTCCGCTCAGAGGTTAAACAACCTACCCATATCTGGTGTTGTTGTTAGCATACATGACTGTTGGGCCAGCGGGCATGTTTCTGTGTACGTTATATGAGAAATCGGGACAAGCCCAATACGTATATCTTACAGGTTATCTACGTCCTTTGGGTAAGCAATGCATTATTCCCATTTTTTTGCCGCCATGCAATAAAATCTGTTGACACGAAACTTCGAGAGTTCCTTGACGTTTTGCATACAAAATTACTTTGGCTTAATTGTTAAAAATGTAAAATACTTTCAAATATATGTATTCCTTTACAATGATTCTGTATATAATGGGGCGGTGGGTTTCAGTCGGTAGTACGCCAGGCTCATAATCTGCATTTCCCAGGTTCGAGTCCCTCCCGGGCCAGCATTGAAATTTATCTACGCAAAACTCCCTCCTCGCCCTGCCCTCGGTCAGTAGGGGACACCGATGGCTAGGAAATACAGCCGTACGTTGGATGCAATGTTAAGCCGTGGCTCCGTGTGCGGGAGAGCCATTACCCTGTGTACGTTAAGTAACACGCTGTATAGTCTTCAGAAGAAGTTACCATCTGTCTCCCAACAGCTGTGGGGCGGGGGTGGCTCAGTCGGTAGCGCGCCAGGCTCGTAATCTATAGTTCCCAGGTTCGAGTCCCAGCTGGGTCAGCGTTGAAATTTATCTCCGCAAAATTCCCCGCCCTGCCCACGGTCAGTAGGGGACACCGATGGGCTTGGAAAGGCATCCGTCCGTCGGATGGGACGTTAAGCCGTGGCCGCGTGTGCGGGAGAGCCATACCCTGTGCACGTTAAAGAACACGCTGGATGGCCTTGACGGGAGGCTACCATCTGTCTCCCAACAGCTGTTCCAGTGGGTTCCCTCCCCCAACCTTCTCTGAGCCTTCGGGGTCCATGTGACCTGGCCATTTAGACCATGGTGTGCAAAAAAGTGCCGCTCAGAGGTAAAACAACCCAACCCAACAGCTGTTGTGGGTTCCTTCTCCAAAACTTCTCTGAGTCTTCTGGGTCTTTGTGACTTAGCCGTTTAGCCCATTGTGTGCAGCCCAAAATATAATATTAATTTCTCAGTGCATACTGCTAAGACCACGGTTAAATTTTTTCTACAGACATGTAGATTTGCATTTCAAGAAAAGTCGCTGAACAATCCTGAAACAGAACCAGAGTCGTATCCACACAGTCAGGCGTATTCACATCGCTCGTTATATTTCAGTCAGGAGCTTTTTCTTGGGGACGTTTGCCGAATTTTTTGGTCGAATTAAATTGAAGCTTGGCGAGATGTAAAAAGCTGAAAGCAAGAAATGCCAAGGATGAGGAAGAGGAGGAGGAGGATGGCACATGTCGTGGCCATATTGGACCCATCGATTATTGAGTTGTTTTCCGCAGACGACGCTCGTCTCCGATATTACCTCCTTCAGTGGGTGAAAGTCCAGACGGGTGAAGTAGCTCCGTATGGAGAGAGAGAGAGAGAAGCAAATCGCATCCCGCATACCACGCATACTTATTTTTTTGGAAAGAAGAAAATCCGCCATCCTTTTCAAGTCTGACCGCTTCAGCATACCATCCCGTCTCAAACGCCTTTCAAATAATAGCCCCAAAGCACCTACAAAGTTAGCATACTCTTCGAACTATTACCGGACACATTGGCGCCCACGTTTGCCTGATGAAAAGCGTCGTTTTGGATTTTGACACATGCCCTGATTTATTTTTATCCAAGATTATTCGCTTCCCTTTTTTTTTGGTTTAGTGAAACTTTTGGATTCTGTTCACAGTTTTTTAATGATGAGAGACTCTTGAAAAGTCTTCGTACTTTCTTTTTTGCAAAAGCGTAAATTAGAGTTGTTTTCGAATCTAGGAAATATCCGAATCGGTGTTTCTGGATCACGAGATATTGCGAATCACAACCATCGAAATACACTGTTATGCAATTTAGGCATTTTAACTAGATAAGTTAGATTTGGCTCAGTCGGTGGCGTACAGTCGCTCAAAAAAGTATCCGAACACTATGGTTGATTACAGAATTCCGAAAAAATATCTGGCAACGATTTTTTTAGAAATTAGTGATCTGGCAACCTTCGTGTCACGTGACACGAAGGTTGCCAGATCACTAATTTCTAAAAAAAATCATTGTCAGATATTTTTTCCGAATTCTGTAATCAACCATAGTGTTTGGATACTTTTTTGAGCGACTGTGCCAGCTCGTAATCTGATGTTCCCAGGATTGAGTCCTAACTGGTCCTCAAATGAGAATTTTTACGTTGACCCTATTTTGTCCTGGATCAGAAAGGGGACACCGATGAGCTTGGAAGGGCCGCCGTCCATCGGAAGGGCCAGTGTGCACAACAGATATACCCTATTTGCGGCAGATGGCCTCGAAGGGAGGTTTTCATCTGTCTCCCAACAGCTCCAGTGGGTCCCCTTCCCCAACCTTCTCTGATCCCTTAAAGTCCTTGTGATCTGCCCATTTAGCCCTTTGTGTGAAAAAATGCAGCTCAGAGGTAAAACAACCCAACCTCGGGACATTATTGTATGACATTACCTAACAGGCCAAAGTGTTACTCATCTATTCCGTATTTCTCAACTTTAAGACACAAAATCATTATCGTGCAATGTTACGCAACCAGACAATACTAGAAACCAGAAAATAAAAAAGAACATAATATTTCTAAAAATAAATCAGACTAGGAGAGAGAGAGATAAATTAGGCTGATTATGCATAGAACACAGAAACGAACATGGCCTTTTTATTTCATCAACAGAAGAATCTCATTGGCTGATTACATCCACACTTATTGTAATATTATCTACTGCAATCTGCTTCGTTTAGAATTCTCCGGCAGGAACTGTTTTAATGCCTCACGCAGGAACAAAGTGCCTAATGCTCTCTAATTCTTCGACGAAGCAAAAAAAACACACATATAAAGCAGTACTTGTAGTGAGGATAAAGCACGCAAAGCCATCATTACCATAGCAGTAATTTACCAGCTGATTTACCTGTTCCTAACAGTATCAACTGGTAAGCGTCGAGAATGTATTATTTTCAGTTAAAGATTTGTGAAGTCAGATCGAGTAGTTAGTTCGCTGTAATGGGTCTGCTAGATGGAAGAGTAACAACTTTTACTCATATTTGAGACCGACAACATTTCAACCCTTCAAAAAACGGTCCTTTCTTGGTTTCGCACAGAATGATAAGAACGTGTCCGGAATGCCGGCCAGACGTCATCACGCGATAGTATACAGGTGTGAAAAGTTAATTATTTCCTCTTTCGTTCAGTTTTCGGACGATTAATGTCTGCACCACAGACTACAAAGTGCCGCGTGGTTTTACTCCACGTCGAGTTGCATGCAAAATTCATGGTAATTGCCGTATTTTAAAGATTGGTTGAAGGCTGAAGATTCCATCTAATTAAGTAGGCGATTTACAAGATAAAATATCTCCTTAGGATATTCAATTCGAATCACTTTGTGGACGAAAGAAGCAAATGTCGACTAAGAAAGAGAGAAAAGGTAAACTGAAATTAAAAAAGATCTTGATGGTAGAGGTTAAGTGAAGCTTATAGCAAAGGTGGCTGAAGATATCGTTGCTCCAAGGATAATGAAAACATCCGTGAACTGTTGATTGTTAATAGGAAGAATGTTGATAACATTAGTCAATTCTGATTTGTCAGATTATTTATTTGTTCGTGGATATTTTAACCTTGGGTTGTTTTACCTCTGAGCGGCACTTTTTTTGCACACCATGGACTAAATGGCCAGGTCACAAGGACCCCGAAGGCTCAGAGAAGTTTGAGGAAAGGGACCCACTGGAACAGCTGTTGGGAGACAGATGGTAGCCTCCCGTCAAGGCCATCCAGCGTGTTCTTTAACGTGCACAGGGTATGGCTCTCCCGCACACGGGGCCACGGCTTAACGTCCCATCCGACGGGCGCCGGCCTTTCCAAGCCCATCGGTGTCCCTTATTGACCGTGGGCAGGGCAGAGAATTTTGCGGAGATAAATCTCAACGCTGACCCAGCTGGGACTCGAACCTGGGAACTACAGATTACGAGCCTGGCGCGCTACCGACTGAGCCACCCCCGCCCCTATTTTAACCTTACTAATGATCATTTGTAACAACACTCCGTTCTTGTCTGTATCTTCACCCTCAATCTAAATCACATCACTTGAATTATCAGTTAATCTCTTTGACCTATTGGCCATAAAAATGTACATCTTGAAGCTGAACGATAGCTTTAAGTGGAAAAACACGAAACTCTAGTCCAGAGGTTCTCAACGTAGGGCACGAGGAAAAAATTTTTGGGGTACGCAGGGAGAGCTCAAAAGTCGCTAGATCTGGCAACAAAGTCGCTAAGTTGTCATTATTATACTATAACTATAGTTTTATCTATCTATACAGGGTGTCTCAAAAATATAGGTATAAACTTTTAGGGGAGGTAGATAACATCTAAAGGAATGACAATTGCATAGGAACCCATAACCGGAAACGTCATCGTAAGTCAATAGGCGGCGCTGTCCATCAGTGCGCTAGAGGGGAAATTTTGGATTTCCCCATTCGAGCGGTAGTCGGCTGACGAAGAGCATGCAAAGGTATTCGAACAGGGAGCTGGCAGACACGCACTTAGTGTACGAATAGCTGAGGGCAACGGACGAGCCGCTCAACGAATGTATCAAGAACGCTTCCCACACAGACATGTACCGGGCCACCGTTTGTTTGCGCGTGCGCATAAAAATTTGTGCGATTATGGGTCATTAAAAGATAGCAGAAGTGAGGACAGACCAATCTAGTACGCCATTTGTAATAATTATGTCCAATAAATGTTTTCCCATTAATCACTGTCTTGTGTCCTTTCAGACCTTGTACCTCTGCTACCACTTTCCCCATGACGTTTCCGGTTACGGGTTCCTATGCAATTTTCATTCCTTTAGATGTTATCTACCTCCCCTAAAAGTTTGTACCTATATTTTTGAGACACCCTGTATAAAGGGTACGCCAGTTAAATACACATTTCCAAGGGGTACGTGAAGCATAAAAGGTTGAGAATCACTGCTCTAGTCAATACCCAGCGTTTACTTCAAATCGTCTTCAAATATTAGTTCAAAAACATCTTCATATATTCAAAAGTATTTGTTGAAATGTATTTATATGTATATTCATCGGATATTATTTTGGGACTTCACTATTTAATTCTTTGAGTATTATTTCTAAATATCGTTATAGAATCATGCGGGTTTTTTGTTATTAAACAGTTTTATACTTAAGGTGTATTAACGTTTAAACATCATGATAAGTTCAATTATTGTTACTTCTTATCATTAGTATATGTTCATATATTATTATTTTTAAACGTCCTTAATCTTCAAGTAATTCTAGCGCATTTTGCATGCGTAGAACCTGTTTCTTCTCAGGATTCTGGACAAGATGATTTTCCAATTCCCCACCTCCTGTGAAATTTCTTATATTCCTTTACTTCGACTTTAGCCAAAACATCCACAGTGTGGTCTTCATTTGGGTACTACTCGGACAACCTGTCTGGGTTTATCACCGAACTAGTCTCCTTCAGTCTCTTCAGAAGGACATGTAATATGGCATTGGCTTGTATGGATGTAGCCTATGAAATTCTTCGCATGCATAACATTTACCATTTCCATCAACATGAATAGGTACCAATTACACTTTCCGCTGGGGTGTGACATTAAATAATTACTCTGTCATTCATCAACGTGTTGACTCATCTGAAACAAAAAAGAATCATCATCATCATCAACATCCTCAAGCAGCCATGGGCTACGGAGGTCTAACCAGACCGTGCAATTTAGTTCTCCAAGCAAGTCTATCCTGAGCTACATCTACTGCATCTGGCCACTGCACACCAATTCTAATAAGGTCCTGTTTGATATTGTCTGCCCACCGCATCCTAGGTCTCCCCCTCTTTCTGAGGCCTTTAGGCACATTGTTCATAACCCTATTCGCCAATCTATAATTATTCATACGGGCAACATGGCCAAACCAACGGAGTCTCTCTCTCTGCACAATATGCTGCTTAAAGGAGGTTGCAAACTCCTTTGCCTAACCTCATCATTAGCTGCAAAGTTGAACCACCTAATGCCCAAGATACTGCGTAAGCATCTGGAATCAAAAGCATCTAGTTTCCTGTTATCTTCTTTACAAAGTGTCCACGTTTCACTACCATAACTAACCCTAGAAAGAACTAAACTATTATACAGTCTAATTTTAGTCTTTAGGTGTATACGCCTATTTCTCCACACTCTCCATAAATTCTTAAAAGTCCCGGCAGCAATCCCTATTCGTCTGTTAATCTCATGCCGCACATCACCAGTATCTGTTACATAGCTCCCAAGATAATTAAACTGTGACACCTGCTCAAGACTGCAACCATTCAGATTAACTGAATCACAGCCTGCCTGACCAATTTTCATCACTTTAGTTTTCTCTCTGTTTATAACCAAACCTACTCTACTACCAGTCTCATCAACAGCTCGAATGAAAGAGTTCATCTCATCAACATCATTTGCCAAAAGGGCTAAATCATCAGCATAATCTAAATCAGAAATTTTCGTATCTAAAGTCCATTTCAGGCCGAAATCTTTCCCTTGAAGTGAATTTCGCATAACATAATCAAATAACCAAGCTAAAGAGAAAAGGAGACAAAATGCACCCTTGTCGAACACCAGAAGTAATGCTAAACCAATTGCTACAAGCCTTACCAACTCTCACACACGACTCAGTATTATTATAGAGCGCTTTCATTATGTTAACCAACTTGTCTGGTATGCCATATGATCTCACAATCAACCACCAATTATGACGATCAACAGAATCAAAAGCCTTTTTGAAATCAACAAAGCTAGCAACCAAAGGTTTCTGAAATTCTAAACATTTCTCAATAATCTGTCTAAGTGAAAATATTTGATCCACACATCCCCTACCATTTCTGAATCCACATTGTTCATCACGCAATTGACTGTCAACCAGATTCTTAATTCTATTAAGCACAATCATGGAAAGAACTTTACCTGGAACAGAGAGTATGCTGATTCCCCTATAGTTATCACAAGAACTGCGATCACCTTTTTTGAAAATAGTGATAGCTCTGGTAAAATCCTTAGGAACCATGCCTTTATCATAAAAGATATTCAGAATTTCAGTCATCCAAGTGGTAACCGAAACATTCCCAGCTCTAAGCATTTCCATAGTAATTTCATCTACCCCTGAGGATTTATGTAGTTTAAGTTTAGAAACAGCCAAAATAACTTCAGATTGTGTTATAGGGCCAACATTAAAGCCACCAATGCATCTATCATCATTGCAAACAATGGGAGTAGAACTAACTACATTGTTAAGAACATCATTGTAATGCTCAGCCCACCTAGCCATGACAGAATCCTCCCCTTCTATAACCTTACTTTATTTATCCTTCAATACTTGTATTCCTGTCCGTTTTCTACCACACAAAACATTAACTATCTGGTACAGCTCTCTGCTGTTGTGCTGTCTAACTGCTTCCTTGGCTTTGTCAGCCAAGCCATCAAGCCAAAGATTCTTATCAGCAGCTAACTGATAAACACGTTTATTAAGTTCTCTGTAATGCTTTCTATTAGAACTAGTAGGGTATTGATTAAGGACATTCCTGCAGTTCTTTCTTTCCGAAATAAGCTCAAGCGCCTTATCACTCAGATAATTCTGTCTCTTCTGCTCCTTTTTTCCTAAAAGAGTACTGTTAGTGTCCAAAAAAAAGCTAAAAAAGCCAAAAAAGCCTTTAAAATGATCCCATTCTTCCTCAACTTCACTAGTAAGCATACCATGACTGTCATAATGACTAAGTAATCTATCATGGTAAGATTTGGATTTAACTGGATCTTTCAGAGCTTCAGTATTAAAAGTAAATTTTTTAACTCTAGCACACTTTTTAAGTTTAAGTTTCAAGACACTTTTAACAAGGTAATGGTCAGATCCAATTTCAGCTCCCCTATATGGCCTGATATTCCTAACAGAATTAGCCCATTTGCTGTTAATTAATATGTAATCAAGCATATTCTTATGCAGCCCATCAGGTGAAACCCATATGTACTTATGTATGTCGCGGTGTTTGTAATAAGTGTTAGTTATTCTGAATCCATTGAGTTTACTTACCTGTAGGAGACATTGCCCATTGCCATCGCAGCTACCAATACCAAAAGGGCCTATTACTCCTCCCCAAAGGTCAGAGTCAGTACCAACTTTGGCATTGAAGTCACCCAGAACAAGGGTAATATCTCCTTTCTTGACAGAATTCAAAATATCCTGAAGTTGTCCGTAAAACCTATCCTTCTCATCCTCATCGGCATCCTCATTGGGGGCATAACAGCAGATAACATTCAGGTCTTTAACGCTTGTCTGAAATTTTGCTGTAAGAAACTTTTCATTAATGCACTCATATCTAGAAGAGGATCACTAGCGTGTCTGCTGAGAAGCAGACCCAGGCCTTGGTGATGCTTATTGTCGTCCCTCCCTGAAAAGAGAAATTTAAGATTATTTTTAAGAATCTGACCTTTATCTGTCCATCTGGTCTCTTGCAAGCCGAGAATATCTAAATTATAATGGCGGAATTCTGGTGTGAGGACATCAAGGGAAAATGCTCTGTGCAGAGTCCTCACATTCCAACTACCTATGGAGAGAAAATGGTTAGTAGGATGTTTAAAGAAACTATGTTTATTGAGAGAGGGAATGCCGACAATATCAAACAGCCCCCTAATCGCAGACATGGGGCAAAGACCCGTTCCTCCACCACTAAAGGCTGAAGCCATTACACTGGGAGACTTCCCCCAATGTAGAATTTGACGATGCCAATAGAAGCAAAGAGTTCAGGTGCCTGCGATGACTTCTGCTCAGGATTATCCACCAGCTGATAAACATATCCTGTGAATCTATTCACTCGGGGCTGTCAACCCACAAACAAACAAACAGAAAACACAGCAGAAGATTTTCCCTCCACACCAGTGCAGCAAAATCAGGATCCATAATAAAGCTCAGAGCCATATATCTGTCCAGTCCAGTGGGTTTATATGGTCAGCACCGGGACCCTGTGTGGTTGACCACTCCTCAGCAGGGTAGAAAAAAACGAAAAGTAGCCATAATTGTCCAGATCAGTAGGCCACACTAATCTGGCAGCCCTTTCCTTCCGTTCACTTCCACAAGAGAGTATCTCTTTTGAAAGGTACTAACGGTCTGCACCACGAGAAGGCGGGGTCGGACATTAGGTCCTAGGCCTGGCCGGTTCTATGCATCATCACAGGGGATTGGTGCATAGCTCTCCTTCCAGTGACTACCTAGCTACCATTTCAGTTATTTTTACTTGTCACCTTATATACGAATGTATGGGACACCAGTGCTGATGTATAAAGATTTATGGGACAACCTATACATATAATAGTTATCTATAATGTTATAACCACCTGCCCAATAAAGTGTTGGAACTCTTTTCGCCGTGATAACCGCTTGCACCCGACGTCGCACTGACTCCACTAAAACGTGGAAGATGTCCTCAGGAATTCAGTAACAGCTGAACAAAATGACATCTAGGAGTTTCTCGATGGAGCGAGGCACTGGCGTGAACCAGAGAATACTGCGTTCCACTGCATCCCACACATGTTCGATGGGATTCATGTCAAGGGAATTTAGTTGGCAGAGAATCATCCGAATGCTTGGATCACGAATATGATCCTCAAACCATTCGTGCACAATGTGGTCCTTGTGAGATGAAGCGTTGTCTTGCTGAAAGAGTCCAGTGCCATCCGGATACATGATCAACACGCAGGACACCACTTAAAAATAATGACTAGGTAGGATCTGATGTTGAAGATGTAATCAACGGGGATGAGGGGATCCAATGATGTCAATGAGAACAGTCTCTATATCATGACACCGCCGGCGACCTGTTTTCGTCCAAAAGTACAGTCTGGTTGCAGCTGTTCACTTGTGTGGCATCCCGATATGGACCTATTCATCTGCATGGTGGAGCAGGAATCTGGACTCATCGGACCAGGCAACTCTTTCTCATCCCCCCTACTGCAGGTGGAGCTGTCGATGACGATCAGTCGACTAGGGTACATGAACTCTACCTAAGCCCTAGGGGTACTAGTGACCTGACTATTTAGACCATCATATGTACAATACTGTCAGTCGGAGATAAAACAATCCAACTCTTGTGATCCGATTCAGAAGTCAAATGACATAGCAACCATCAAACCTTTGTGGCAAGTGTGGTGTTTGAGGATTTAATTTTTTAGTGTGTTTATATTTCATCACCAGTTACACAGCTTTAGAATAATTCGTTCTTCAATTCTCGGTATTAAGCGCGGTTTAGAATTGCGTAGCGCAGAGAATAAAAAAAAAACAGACGTGATGAAATGTCTATTTTAGATTACATTCTTGCTTAAGTTGAATTTAGCGTAAGACGTAACTCGTAATGGCACGTGAAATTTTCCAGAATCACAACAGATCACGTCGCGTCGACAAATAGTCGCGGACAAGGCCGACCAATCTTTAGCTGAAGGCAAACACGAAGTGATTACCGAATTGAGTTACTCTCACTAATGGCGGCAAATCGATCCCAATTCCGAAAGTTAAAAGACTTCATTGAATTGAGCGAAAAGTTCCGATTGAACGATTTCTGTTGCTAACAAAACGTGGCGAACTTTTTTTTGTTAGACGAATTAATAATTTCCTACAAGATATTAATGTGATCCACTGTTATCTTCTGTTAAAGATATGAAAATCATTTAGTTGGGTTGGGTTGTTTTACCTCTGAGCGGCACTTTTTTGCACACCATGGGCTAAATGGCCAGGTCACATGGACCCCGAAGGCTCAGAGAAGGTTGGGGGAGGGAACCCACTGGAACAGGTGTTCGGAGACAGATGGTAGCCTCCCGTCAAGGCCGTCCAGCGTGTTCTTTAACGTGCACAAGGTATGGCTCTCCCGCACACGGGGCCACGGCTTAACGTCCCATCCGACGGACGGCGGCTTTTCCAAGCCCATTGGTGTCCCCTACTGACCGTGGGCAGGGCGGGGAATTTTGTGGAGATAAATCTCAACGCTGACCCAGCTGGGACTCGAACCTGGGAACTACAGATGACGAGCCTGGCGCGCTACCGACTGAGCCACCCCCGCCCCGTAAATCATTTAGTTTATTGCATTTTATTTTGAAAGCGAATGCAAACACTTAAGATGTTGAATAGAAAGTATACTTTAACTTGACTCCATACATTAAACTGAAATTGAGCTAATTCATTTTCATTCAGTTCACGAGGTGGGATTAGATAATTTCACGGATTTCTTTTTTTTGCACACAATGTGCTAAATGGATAAGTCACAAGAACTCGAAGAGTTGAAAACTGGGAGAAGAAGAGGATCCACTGGAGATCTGATAGGAAATCTGCAATCCAGTGTGCACAGGGTCTTTCTTGCACAGGAGCCACGACTTAATGTCTCATCTGGCTCAAGGCTACTCAGTTTATCGAATACTCTTTCCCATTGATGGTAGAAAGAGATTAAGATGAGAAATTCTCATCGCAGATGCAATGCACACCTGAACTACACTCTTGGGGAGAAAGGAGACTCCGAAGCGTTTGGAAATGCCTGAGTCTTTCTGAGGTAATGTTAAACTGTGATTCTCTGTGCAGCAGAGTGGGTGATTCTGTTCAGATCAATTTTTGGTCCTGTCTGCTGGAGAATTTATGATTCTGTGCACAAAATCCTTTGGTTCCTGTGTGCAGGAAAGCGTGTGATGCTATGTGCAGGAGAGTGTGTGATGCTATGTGCAAGAGAGTGTGTGATCCCGTGCACATCATTCTTTGGTTCTTGTGTGCAGGAGAGTGTCTGATACTGTGTGCAGGAGAGAGTGTGATCCCGTGCACGTCATCCTTGGTTCTTGTGTGCAGGAGAGTGTGTGATCCCGTGCACGTCATCCTTGGTTCTTGTGTGCAGGAGAGTGTTTGATACAGTGTGCAGGAGAGTGTGTGATCCCGTACACGTCATCCTTTGGTTCTTGTGTGCAGGAGAGTATCTGATACGGTGTGCAGGAGAGTGTGTGATCCCATGCAAGCCATCCTTTGGTTCTTGTGTGCAGGAGAGTGTGTGATCCCGTGCACGTCATCCTTTGGTTCTTGTGTGCAGGAGAGTATCTGATACGGTGTGCAGGAGAGTGTGTGATCCCGTGCAAGTCATCCTTTGGTTCTTGTGTGCAGGAGTGTGTGTGATCCCGTGCACGTCATCCTTTGGTTCTTGTGTGCAGGAGAGTGTCTGATACGGTGTGCAGGAGAGTGTGTGATCCCGCACACATCATCCTTTGGTTCTTGTGTGCAGGAGAGTATCTGATACTGTGTGCAGGAGAGTGTGTGATCCCGTGCAAGTCATCCTTTCGTTCTTGTGTGCAGGTGAGTGTGTAATACTGTATTCAAGATAATATACAGTACTACGTGCAGTAGAGTGTGCGATCTTGTGTGCAGAAGAGTGTGTGATCAAAGATTCATCCTTTTATTCTGTGCACATCAAAGAATGGGTTGAATAGCCTTGAAGGGAGGATTCCATGTCTCTTAAACATCTTTCCAGTGGGTCTTTGTGACCTGATATTTAGCTCATTTTGTGCAGGAAGAACTACACAGCTGCAAAGCAGCCCAAAGAACGTTTTCGGAAAAGGACTGAAGAATTTCTGCGAACAATCTGTGTTACGTGAAGCCTAATGCAACAACCGTGTTTCGAAAAGTTCAGTCGAAAGCAACTTTTTGGAATACAGACATAAATAAAATGAAATCCCTGAAAAAAATAAAATGAAATCCCTGAAAAAAAAAAATAAAATAAAATAACAAAGAATAACTCTTAAACTCGCTTGGAGTTTGATCGAAAATTTTTTCGCGAATCTTTTGCATAGGGCATCAGAAATCTCTGATCTCTGAAGATGCTACTGCCACATTTCTTTTTTGGCCTTTCAGTTGCTTCGAGAGCGCGAATTAATGGCACACTTTCTGCTTTCTTTAATACATACATCTTCATCGCAAACGGCAAAAGGACGTCGCCGCGGCCAGACCTTATTCTGCAGCATGTCTTGCCATTGGTGGTGATCCCTCCGATAGCTTTTGCAGTTTGCGAAATCTTTACAAACCCAGCGCCGAAAAGCAAAGTGCCAGCAAGACTTACGTGATCGTTTGCTCTGACGGTTCCTGTGGAGTTCACGTTACAAGGACTTGCCGGAAAATAAATGACTTCCTTTCAACGGCGGGTGGGGCGGGGCAGCAGAAATACAGATTTTGGTCTCCATAACAAGCTTGCGTGTGACTGCGTTTCTGCCTCGAGCCCTGCAGAGGTCCCTTTGTGAAACTAGGATTGAATAATTGGACCAGAAAGAGCGATTACGGACAGACTTTTTTTTCTCACGCAGGCAGACATTTCGTAGTTTGGCGTTTTCTATTGCTGCTTGTTTTTTCTTTCTTTATTTCTTTACCACATCGAAGGTGTAGAAACTTTGGTTTACTTAGATTTGTTTGGATGGTTTGCTTATATTTATTTGGATGGTGTGCTCATATTTGTTTGGGTGGTTTGCTCATATTTGTTTGGGTGGTTTGTTCATATTTGTTTGAATGGTTTGCTTTATATTTGTTTGGATAAAAATAAATACCCCCTCAAGCAGCTGCTTGCCACAGAGGTCTGACAGGAGCCTGTCAGTTTATATGCCATAGTAGAAGGTCTGAGAGCATGGCGGGACCTCAGCAGAAAAACATCAAAAACGTCCATACCTTATCCGGGATGGTGTGCAAAAAAGTGCCGCTCAGAGGTAAAACAACCCAACCCTTATCCGGGGCTCGAACCCAGTTCCCTTAGATCAGTAGCCAAGCGCGCTAACCACTCGGCCACGGGACGGCTGTTTTGTTCATATTTGTTTGGATGGTTTGTTCAGATTTGATTGAGTGGTTTGCTTACATTTGTTTGGGTGGAGTGCTCATATTTGTTTGAGTGGTGTGCTCATATTTGTTTGAGTGGTGTGCTCATATTTGTTTGAGTGGTTTGTCCATATTTATTTGGGTGGTTTGTTCATATTTGTTTGAATGGTTTGCTCATATTTGATTGAGAGGTTTGCTCATATTTGTTTGAGTGGTTTGCTTATATTTGTTTGGTTGGTTTGCTTATATTTGTTTGGGTGACTTGCTTATATTTGTTTGGGTGACTTGCTTATATTTGTTTGGATGGTTTGCTAATACGACATACACTATATTTATAAAAAAGTAAGTAAAAAAGTTCATTTAGTTAAGTAAGTAAAAAAGTAAAGTAAAAAAATTAGTAAAAAGACTCTTCCATGTTATGGGAATGGAAATGTCACATTCAAAGCTCCGTAACTGTGAAAATAAACTTTTTACGGAAAAATATTACTCAACATAAATTGAAGATGTGATTAATATATTTCCAAATGTCAAATTTCAAGAATATTTGTTTAATATATACACTGCTTGACGTTGAAAGTGCCCCACCCAGAAGGACATGTCATACAAATATGCAAATAGAAGGGTAGGTGTGCGCAGTTGAGATATGCAAATGATGATAATCTGGAACTAATGACGTGTGCGGCTTCAAGAGATAAAAAGTGCATGAAGGAACAGGGATGGTATTGTGTGTATGTAGGTGGAAGTCGTGCGAAAGGTTGAGATTAGGTGGTTCCGCTTGGAACTTATTCAGTGAAGGCCGAAAATGCCTGGTACACTCCGTCGGCAGGTTTATCGCCATTTGGATGCTTTTGAGAGAGGAAGAATTATAGAACTGCACGTTGTATCACTGCCCGTGTTCATCGGGATGCATGAACTGTTGGACACTGTTGGCAACAGTGGCAAAATGAAGGTTCTAGCATGCGTCGCAGAGAGAGTGATGTAGTCCGACAGATGTCAGCATGGCTTGATAGGTGCATTGTTCGACATGCTCTTTCGTCACCACAGAGAACTGCAGGCGATATTTGACGGGCTGTATCAGCAGCCATGGATGTCCCCATAACGACCCAAACAGTATACCGAAGCCTGTATCAGGCACACCTGCGTTCTAGGCAACCGTTACTTCGACTGGCATTGACTGCAAACCATCACAGTACACGTCTATCTTGGTGCCGAAGTCGTGCAAACTGGGGTCACGAATGGAACACTATTGTATTTACGGATGAATCCCATTTATGTCTTGGTGCTGACGATCGACGGGTCCGTGTCTTTCGACAACCTGGCAAGAGGCCGAATTCAGCTTTTGTTCGTGACAGGTACACTGCCTGTCAGCCAGGCATAATGGTATGGGGTGCTGTTGGATATGACACCAGGTCACCTCTTGTCCGCATCACGGGAAAACTGATAACTGCATGATACGTTAATGCGGTTCTACAGCCCGTTTTGGTACCATTCACGGGAGGCATGCAGCAGCCCTTTTTCCAGCATGACAACTCCCGTGTACACACTGCTAGAGTTTCCAGACAATGCTTGCAACATGTTCAAGTACTGCCATGGCCAGCACGATCTCCAGATTTATCCCCAATAGAAAATCTGTGGGACCATATTGGGCGACGTTTGCAATCCTCTCGCTGGTCGGCGTTGCTTGATGTGCAATTCCTCAGTATTGTAGACTGTATTACTCCATGCCACGTTGTATTGCTGCCTGTATTGCAGTTCACTGCAGTGCAACCACCTACTGAGGCAGTCGCATTGTGCTGCATTTCTCATCCTCTAACTGCGGTAAGTGACTGCAAATTAAATCATGGTATGCTAATGTGTATTGCTATGTGTGTGCTACATTTCACCCCTATCCCCTCACTACTTCTGGGTGGGGGTAATTTCAATGTCGTGCAGTGTCTAAAGAGTTATTGAAGCTAAAATATTGAACAGTAGATGCTGTTATAACTCTCTATCTAGATATCCCCCCCAAAATAGATTAAAACTTAATATCATTATATAACCTGCAAATATTTTCATTTATACTAGTGAACAATTCGTTACAACAGTTGTGTTTTATCTTTCGAAGTAAGTTTTCATGAGTATCAAAAGTTACAGTTAAATATTTCAGCTTCCGTAATTATTTAAATATTAAACGAATATTGCGGAAAATAGAGATTTAGAAAGTTTGGAGTGAGATCTTCAATTTACAAAAATATTTAGGAGAGTATTTAGAATAAGAGTAAGAACAGCTTGGAATATTAAATGTTTCAATAACCTTTAAAATATTATACTAATATTGTTGAAAATCGCGTTAATGAGAGTTTGCGTAAGTTCTTGAATTTTTCTTAAATGATATTCTGTAAAATTCTTTTTCCCGAAGTTACGGAGCCATGAAATGGGTGACATTCTATTTACATAACACGGAAGTATCCTAATAATTTCGGTAGTAGAGTGTACAACTCATTTTGAGAAATGTGTAATCCTCTTTGAGGAATTGCTTCATAATTTTAACTCGTTTTCCGTAACAGACGACATGTCTTCCCTCTGTCTTCCCTCTAACCAGAGATTCGATGGCATGTGAATGGAATGCTACATTCAACGCTTCGTAACTTTGGGATCCTTGTGACAGAATAATATTTTTATTTCTCTCTGGGAATATGAAACTTTTTGGTACCATATGCCTGGCTGAAGTTTAATGTGACAGAATAATATTTTTTTTCTCTCTGGGAATATGAAACTTTTTGGGTTGTTAGAGATAAATTAAAAAACGTCTTTAGGTTTGATTCGCATTTTTCGAATCTTTCAATTGCTATAATAGCGCTCTTTAAAGTAGATAAATATAAGGAAATGACAAATTTTTTAGACAATTACAAACCATCTATCTATGCTTGAAATTTCAAATTGTTATAGTATAGTGTAAGAGTAATAATTGGACTGGGGATAAATGATTTAATCTTTTATTCCCAAGGTGATAGAGAGGCGCAACGTTTTAAGAGGTTATAGAAATATCCTTTAGTATTCAATATAAATAAAAAAAATAAATAAATACCCCCTCAAGCAGCTGCTTGCCACAGAGTATGACATGAACCTGTCAGTTTATAATGTCACAGTAGAAGGTCTGAGAGAAAAACGACACATACATCCATGCCTTATCCGGGGCTCGAACCCAGGTCCCTTAGATCAAGTAGCCAAGCGCGCTAATCACTCGGCCATGGGACGGCAGTATTCAATACGTACTAATAAAACATTACTATTTTCATTTTCCTAATCAAACCTTAGCTCGGTTTTTCACTGTTAGAGTGCTAAAGGCAGAAAATAAGGAAACTCTAATAGCCCTCTTTAACGGTGGAATAAGTTGAAAAAGCTTAAACTTTGGCAAATTATGTGGAAGGATGTGCAGTGTGATGGTTTACAAGCGAAGCAATGATTTGCTTTCATATTATTCTTACGAGGGATAGGAGGACGCAACTCTTTCAGGAGATAAATCAAAACATCTTTTATTAATTTTATGGATACTAATAAATTTTTACTACACTAGGTTCCATAAATTGAGGAAAATCCCTATGTTAAGTCAAAGGGAAGCCAACGTCGAAGCTCTTTAACTTCTAAAATAAGTTTTTTGTTTCGAAAACTGTGATCGCAGATAAAGATTTCAATCATTAAATCAATAGTTCGATTTTCAACAGTATTTAATGTTATGGAAGTTTGAATATTTAGCGATAACAATGCCAGCCACAAAAATTGACTTCAGAAGTTAATTAAAACTTAATAATAAGTATTGTATCAAAGTGTTTAATAAAATAAGTATATACTTTAGAACTTTCTGTAAAGAATTCTTTCACTACTCATCAGTTTTGAATAAGTTTCTTAAAACTTGCATTGTTATCGCTAAATATTCAAACTTCCATAACACATTAAATACTGAACGAATGTTGTTGAAAATCGAGATATTGATTTATTTGATTGAGATCTTTATCTGCAACCATATTTTTTTAAAATGAAAAAACTTATTTTAGAAGTTATACAGCTTTGACTTTAGCTTCCCATTGACTTAAGAGAAGGATTTTCCTTAATTTACGGAAGCCAGTGTATTTTCATCTTCCCTATCATTCCTTAGCATGAATAGTCACTGTTAGAAGTGGCAAATGTGCTTTTTCTCTTTGAAAGCGAGCATACCATATTCGTTGAAGGCGATATGCAATTATTCTAGTTTTATTTAAATGCGACCCCAAAGGTTCAGAAATGATTAGTGGACGATGCTCGCCCACTTTAGCGATGACGATGGATGCACAAATATTCATAAATGATTGAAACATTCAGTTGCGTTTGTTTCTTTCTGGAATTATTTCTCCACATGAAAATCGTCCAAATGATCCAGATGAATTTGACAATAATCTGTATAAGTGACTATTTGAAGCATGGGCGTCCGCAGAAAATTTTCCAGGGGGGGGGGGGGTGAAAGCTTGGAGACAAATAATTATATCAATAAATTTTTATTTAATTTTTTAGGTTTTTTTTCACAAGTAGATTATAGAATATAGTATTGCATCAATACAAAAACACATACATAATGTATATAAATTAATTACGTTTAAATTGTTACGATTATAATTTGTGGAATTTTTTACTCGATCCAGGGAGGGCCCGTTTGCCCCCCCCTTCTGCGGACTTCCATGATTTGAAGTATGAATTGTATAAACATCATGTACAGTCGCGCAAAAAAGTATCCGAACGCTATGGTTGATTACAGAATTCAGAAAAACTATCTGCAACGATTTTTTTTTAGAAATTAGTGATCTGGCAACCTTTGTGTCACGTGATTACAGAATTCAGGAAAAATATCTGGAGCGTGTACAGCAACTATACACGCTCCAGTTACCGTTCGCAGCAAACTGGAGCGTGTGCAGTTACTGCACACGCTCCAGTTTGCTGTGAACGGTAACTGCACACGGTCAATATTTCCGTGAGTGAGCTCACACGATCTAGTATCAAAATAATATGACCACCTACAGTCGCTCAAAAAAGTATCCGAACGCTATGGTTGATTACAGAATTCAGAAAAAATATCTGGCAACGATTTTTTTTTAGAATTTAGTGATCTGGCAACCTTCGTGACGAAATAAATAGGGCTTATAAAATAATTGTGGGGCGAATGTTCTCAAAGACGAAATAAATAAGGTTTATAAAATAATTGTGGGGCGAATGTAATGTCTAGCAATTAGTGATCTGGCAACCTTCGCGCCACGTGACACGAAGGTTGCCAGATCACTAATTTCTAAAAAAAAATCGTATCCAGATATTTTTTCTGAATTCTGTGATCAACCATAATGTTCGGATAGTTTTTTGAGCGACTGTATCTGACTATTGATTATCACGTTAATCAAACTTTTGCTATAAATATTGCTAATATAATGTACATTGTAATAATAATTACAGTTTTAATACATCTAAAATATACGTATGTGTGTGTAGGGGGGAGAGGGACGAGGGTTGACTTACTCTGTAAAGCTCTTGTTTTCTTGTTCTAGTTCAATCTCTGCACACTTTGAGATTTCTTCAGTAAATCCCTATTCTGCCCTCGCGATAACAGGAGAGCAAACGAACTTCCAAAGATTGCGGTTTCTTGGATGGGCAATTAAACCGTGGTCCCCATGTCAAAGAAAATCAAAATCTCCGGGCGTTAAAGAACACGTTGGATGGCCTTGAGCAGAGACTATTTCCTGTCACCTAACAGCGGCCCAGTGTATCCCCATCTCACATCCGGTTCTGAGCCCTTCGGATTTTTGTAATCTGTCATTTATTCTACTGTACTAAAAAAGGTTCTTCAGAAATAAAACTACCCAACACCTAAGGAACAATAAACTTTATCTTTCGACTGCTTAGAGATTAACTTGAACCTCTCTATTGAACTAGAGTGGGTTAATGTATTCAATTCGATTGTTCAAGTGTATCTTTGGTGCATTCAATTCCTCTGATCATTACATTTACTCAATAAATTGCAATAGGAAGTGCGATCTCAAAGACATTTAGAACTATTATTATGGCCGCGATTCAACGGATTATTTACGGGGACGGATTATATATTATAAGCCCAGGGATTCAACGGATTATTTACGAATCATTGCGTAATAGGGATTTCAACAATTGTTCACAGAAACAAATCCGATTATATGAACAAGGAAAGGAAAGAAAGAAGAACGTTCTTACACACTCAGAGAAAAAAAAAAGGTTTCGGAAAGTGAAAAAGAAAAGTAGCCAAACTTTCGATCATTACAAACCAGGATCAAAATATGTAATGCCGTATATCGTACTGTAACTCATAGGTGTACATTTTATGCAAATTATTTTTAATTAGTATGATATATGAAATAATTCCGTGGCGCCAATTAACTTTTGGAATAGGCAGCAATTGATAAAATAGTAAAATAAACAAAATAAAAAATTCACCGTTTTCATGTTATACTCGTACGTATCTTTTTTTATCATATCTACAGTTGCATTTAAGATAATTGACACCACGATGTCGGTGTGTCAGGTAGCGGGGTGACTCAGTTGGTAACGCGCCAAGCTCGTAATCTGCAGTTCCCAGTTCGAGTCCAGCCTAAACCGGTTTCCAGAGCTCCGCGCTGCCCTCGCTCGCTAGGGGACACCCCAATGGATTGGAAACTGTTATTATTTTATAAAGCAATATGCGAATCGATTTTGAATTATGGAATAATTGTGCATGGAACAACTAACTTAACTAATATAAATAAAATATAAAAAACTGCAGTCTATAACAGCTAAAAATATTAATCCGTTTCATTTGCGAAAAAATTATAAAATTTCCATAGATAGATTAAATTTTTTGATCTTTTATCCTATAGTAATTTATATCAATATAATTTAATTATTAAAACTTTTTTGACGAAACTTACAAACTAAAAATTCATCACAATAAAAATAAAATACTTCAAAACCAAGGGTATTACAAAATGCCTACTTTTCGAAACAATTACGGAAAACATGCTACGAATATCAAGTACCACTTATATTTAATGTTACCCCAAAAGAAATGCTAAATATAGATTCTTTTAGAAACTGAACTTCGGATTTAAAAAATATTTCGGAATTTCTAATTAGCTGATTATTATGTGTTGTGTGTTGTGAATTTATTTGATGTACACCATTTTTGTGGCTGAATGACCTATGTTTAATTTAATTTATTCATTTTCCTGCAGGTAACATGACCGTCCATGTGCCGTCCCATGGCTGAGTGGTTAGCACGCTTGGCTACTGATCTAAGGGACCTGGGTTCGAGCCCCGGGTAAGGCATGGTTGTGTGTGTGTTGTTTTTCTGCTGAGGTCCTGCCATCCTCTCAGATCTCCTACTATGGCATATAAACTGATAGGCTCCTGTCAGACCTCTGTGGCAAGCAGCTGCTTGAGGAGGTATTTATTTTTATAACCTATTTAGCTTTGCGGGTCAAATGGTAAATGTATTTGTAATCTTTACTCTTATGAATAAAAAATATGATCTTAAAAAAAAGGCCGCCGTCCGTCGGATGGGACGTTAAGCCGTGGCCCGTGTTCAGGAGAGCCATACCCTGTGCACGTTAAAGAACGCACTGGATGGCCTTGACGGGAAGCTACCATCTCTCTCCCAACAGCTATACAGTGAGTCCCCTCCCCCAATATGCTCTGAACCTTCGGGGTCCTTGTGACCTGGGGAAAACAAAGTGTCGCTCAGTGGTAAAACAACCCAATGGGTGTGTCAGAGTCTACTTGTAATAATCAGCATCTACTTGTAATCCATGTTGCAGAAGAAAAACAAACTGCTCAATTTGGAATAGAGAAAAAGTATATTTTGAAACATCTTCGAGACCGGAGATCATTCGCTCCACAATTATTTTATAAATTCTATTTATTGTGTCTTTGATAACATTCGCCCCACAATTATTTTGTAAATTCTATTTATTTCGTCTTTGAGAACATTCGCCCCACAACTATTTTATAAGCCCTATTTATTTCGTCTCTGAGAACATTCGCCCCACAATTATATTATAAGCCCTATTTATTTCGCCTTTGAGAACATTCGCCCCACAATTATAAGCCCTATTTATTTCGTCTTTGAGAACATTCGCCCCACAATTATATTATAAGCCCTATTTATTGCGTCTTTGAGAACATTCGCCCATAATTATTTTATAAACCCTATTTATTTCGTCTTTGAGAACATTCGCCCCACAACTATTTTATAAATCTTCTACTGTGTCATATAAACTGATAGGCTCCTGTCAGACCTCTGTGGCAAGCAGCTGCTTGAGGGGGTACTTATTTATTTTTTTTATTTATTTCGTCTTTGAGAATATTCGCCCTACAATTATATTATAAGCCCTCTTTATTGCGTCTTTGAGAATATTCGCCCTACAATTATATTATAAGCCCTCTTTATTGCGTCTTTGAGAACATTCGCCCATAATTATTTTATAAACCCTATTTATTTCGTCTTTGAGAACATTCGCCCCACAATTATTTTATAAGCCCTATTTATTTCGTCTTTGAGAACATTCGCCCCACAACTATTTTATAAATCTTCTACTGTGGCATATAAACTGATAGGCTCCTGTCAGGCCTCTGTGGCAAGCAGCTGCTTGAGGGGGTACTTATTCATTTTTTTTATTTATTTCGTCTTTGAGAACATTCGCCCCACAATTATAAGCCCTATTTATTTCGTCTTTGAGAACATTCGCCCCACAATTATATTATAAGCCCTATTTATTGCGTCTTTGAGAACATTCGCCCATAATTATTTTATAAACCCTATTTATTTCGTCTTTGAGAACATTCGCCCCACAATTATTTTATAAGCCCTATTTATTTCGTCTTTGAGAACATTCGCCCCACAACTATTTTGTAAATCTTCTACTGTGGCATATAAACTGATAGGCTCCTGTCAGACCTCTGTGGCAAGCAGCTGCTTGAGGGGGTACTTATTTATTTCGTCTTTGAGAACATTCGCCCCACAACTATTTTATAGCCCTAGTTATTTCGTCTCTGAGAACATTCGCCCCACAATTATATTATAAGCCCTATTTATTTCGTCTTTGAGAACATTCGCCCCACAACTATTTTATAGCCCTATTTATTTCGTCTCTGAGAACATTCGCCCCACAATTATATTATAAGCCCTATTTATTTCGTCTTTGAGAACATTCGCCCCACAATTATATTATAAGTCCTATTATTTCGTCTTTGAGAACATTCGCCCCACAACTATTTTATAGCCCTATTTATTTCGTCTCTGAGAACATTCGCCCCACAATTATATTATAAGCCCTATTTATTTCGTCTTTGAGAACATTCGCCCCACAATTATAAGCCCTATTTATTGCGTCTTTGAGAACATTCGCCCCACAATTATTTCATAACCCCTATTTATTGCGTCTTTGAGAACATTCGCCCCACAATTATTTCATAACCCCTATTTTTTTCGTCTTTGAGGACGTTCGCCCAACTGAGATAAGAAAAGCGAGTTCACCGAGGACATCGACGAAACCCTTCCAGCGATTATATGAATTTTATGTGAATAATAATCGAGATTGAACAATTCTAACGATAAATTTAATTCTCCAAAATATCGTTTTATTTCAAATAGCATCTGCTGAAATATATGATCCCAGTTTCGTACTTTACATTACGACGATAGCATCACTACTTCTTAACAAAAAAAAACAACAACAACCGACGACAGCGTTGAAAGTAATAATCGAAAAGTCAAATCAACATCACATATATGTAAACAAATAAATATCGAAAAGAAAAAAAAATCTTTAAAATTTCGATAATACCTTATAAAAAGAAATGGGCCTATTACTTTTCGGAAAGGAATGGGGAGTAAAAAGCACACCCATTAACCACTGCTCCTTGTTTACGGAATTCTAAATACCAAACGAAGAAAAAGATGAGGAGGAGGAGGAGATTGTTACTCTAACAATTTCAGCGATCGTAAGCTTTTAGAGAGCTCCCAACTATCAGATGGGCCAACAAAAGAGCGTTCGACTCGTCAAAGCTTTCCAGCCGTATATTATCAGGTCTGACGTTATCATCTGCGCCATCGCCGTTACGGACGACAACAATGGTTTTCTGCAGCTCAGACGCGGCTATTGTAGTGAGGAGACAATCCGAAGGTGGGGAGGGGGAACTCCTCCTCCGATTCTTGCTGTTAAACGTTATCTTTTTTATTCTTGGCGAGGTGCCTCGCAAGACCGGTTGATTGTTGCTTGGTTCTCGGCTCTCCATTTTTTTTCTCCTTTATTTTCTTTTTCTCGTGTATAAGGAGGTTCGTTTTTGTATTGATCGTTTTTTATCCCAGAATGGTTACAGCTCGAGTTGTCATCTTTTAAATGGGATTGAGATGCAGGAGGAGAGAAAAAAGGGGAGATACTCCCGTTTCACTGCGCAAGTAATTCGAAGTAAGTGAGCTTTATATTTCGTTTAATACGGTGTGAAGAAAAAAGAATAATGAGATGAAAAAAAGACAATGAAAGTATTTGAGTAATTCTGTTTGAAAGCTTATGGAGTAATATTTTTGAAGAGGGTTGAAGTTAAGACGATAAAGCTAGTGTAGTTTCTAGATGGGTTGTTTTATCTCTGGGCAACAGTGTTTTTGCGTACAATGGGCTAAATGTTTAGGTCACAAGGACCCTAAAGCTCAGAGAAGATTGGGTAAAAGAGACCCACTAGAGCGCTGTTAGGGGACAGATGGAAGCCTCCTGAAAAAAGCCATTCAGCACGCTCTTTAACGGAGCGGGAGAGCCATACCCTGTGCACATTAAAGAACCCGCCGGATTGCCTTGACGGGAGTTGTCCTCTGTTTCCCAACGGCTGTTCCAGAGGGTTCCCTCCCCCAACCTTCTCTGAGCTTTCGGAGCCCTTGTGACCTGGCCATTTAATCCACTGTGTGCAAAGAAAGTGCCGCTCAGAGATAAAACAAACCAACTTCTTTCCTGATCTTCTTTTGTGAAAATTCTGATTTTTAGTTTATTTTCCTTGAATCTATTTTAAGTTTCAGATGGAAACGTTCAGCATCTTATCCATTCTCAATATAAAACTTGTCAGGATAATAATCTTAGATTCCCGGTTCTGACATCCAATTATACGAGCGTTGAGATTTTCTGACCTTTTCTGTGACGTCATCATTCTCGCAGCCCATTAGATCTGATGTTTAAGCCGTGCAACCATTTGCATAAAATATATACTCTTTGCCCATTAAAGAAAACGCTGAGTAGTTTTCAAAAGATGTTCCCATATAGCTTCTGACAGCTGTCTGCCATGTACTCTTCCTCAGTCTTGTTCTATGAAATACGGTTGTTGTAATCTGGTTATTTAGTCCATTGTGTAGCTATCTCCGCAAAATTTCCCGCCCTGCCCACGGTCAGTAGGGGACACCGATGGGCTTGGAAAGGCCGCCGTCCGTCGGATGGGACGTTAAGCCGTGGCCCCGTGTGCGGGAGAGCCATACCCTGTGCACGTTAAAGAACACGCTGGATGGCCTTGACGGGAGGCTACCATCTGTCTCCCAACAGCTGTTCCAGTGGGTCCCCTCCCCCAACCTTCTCTGAGCCTTCAGGGTCCATGTGACCTGGCCATTTAGCCCATGGTGTGCAAAAAAGTGCCGCTCAGAGGTAAAACAACCCAACCCATTGTGTAGCAAAAAAGCGAAGTTCGGAAGTAAGCCAACCGAACATATTCAAAAGTTGATTTATTGAAGTGCAGTGCTTTATCAGAACTGACTAATAAAATATATATATATGAGACTATATTAACTCTGACTTATCGCGAAGTGTGAGTGAAAGAAATTGAGGTAGCGACGATGCACAATTAATAAAATGACCATAAGTGCTCGTTAAAAACATGTTGGATGGCTTTTAGCGGAAGGATTCCATCTGTCCCCTAATAGAGGTCCGATGGGTATCCTTAACGTATCCAAATCTCAGCCCTTGAGGACCTTATGAGCTGACTCTTTAGTCCATTGTGCGCACAAATGACCGCTCAGGAATGAAACAGTCCATCTCAACAAATACAAAAAGAACCAATGGTTGTCTGTGATATGTTACCGCTTTTGAAAGATTTTTTAAGAGAGAAAAAAATAAACAAATATTATTGAGAAAAAAACAAATTTTGGAATTAAATTTCAAATTGCGCGAAACAAGTCATATAAAAATACATTTCAGCTATAGAAAAATGTCAAAAATATTGTAATGCTTCAGATTCTAATTTAAAAAAAAACAACGGGAAAACAAATAAAGGAGTATATTAATTTGTTTCCGTTGTAAACACAATTTAACCTTTTAGAAATTTTTATGAAACACAATTGCAAAATAAATCTTTCTAATTGTTCAAGATTGTCATTCGTATTGCGTTCGCGTTGTTAGGTTTCCATCTGCGTAAACAAGGTATGATTAAAATAAATAAAGACGTAGAAACGGTATACTGCTAAATTCAATAATGAACTTCAGTAAATATATATAAAAAAAGCACCAGCTTGGAATATATTCATAATAAGAATAATTATCCTCGAGCATCGCACGAAAAAAGCAGAAAACAAGGAAAACGTTTTTCTTCTAATTAGTAAATGTAAAGAAAATGAAGTTAATTGTACAAAGGAAGACGTTAGTAAAATAAAATGACATGCGTTTTTCATTGCATTGACAAATAAACAATCTAACATGTAAAGAAGGATGTTTGTGTGTCTGTCTACCTATGAACTCGGCTTCCAGAAGAGGTAGGGGGACAAAAATTTGCATGAAGATTCATTTCATCTAGGGGAAGAATATAGGCTATGTGCGAACCCGCTGAGGTAAGTAAAAATTGGGATGAGTGAGTTTGAATTCTTGAAATACCCATAGAATTAACATTAGGGGTTAAACTATGGTATATCTCGTAGACTTAGAATTAGTGGTTATTCAAAATCACGTGAGGAGTGACTTCTGCTATATACTTTAGAGGGTTTAAGACCTACCTTAAAAGAGTGGGATAACATTTTTACCGAGAGGAGGGACGAAACGATCGTAATGAGTTTTATGCTAAATAGAAACTTGCGACATAGAGAATACCATCTATGTACTATGTAGTATAGAGGTTTTCAGACCTCCTCTTGAAGAGGGGGCTAAAATATTTACCAGGTGGTGGCAGGGGAGACGAAACAATCGCAATGAGTTTTATGCCAAATGAAAGCTTCCAGAGTGCGGATTGCGATCTACTACAAAATTCAGAGAGTCAGACCTTTCCTAGAAGACGGGATTTTGGGTTGTTTTACCTCTGAGCGGCACTTTTTTGCACACCATGGGCTAAAGGGCAAGGTCACATGGACCCCGAAGGCTCAGAGAAGGTTGGGGGAGGGGACCCACTGGAACAGCTGTTGGGAGACAGATGGTAGCCTCCCGTCAAGGCCATCCAGCGTGTTCTTTAACGTGCACAGGGTATGGCTCTCCCGCACACGGGGACACGGCTTAACGTCCCATCCAACGGACGGCAGCCTTTCCAAGCCCATCGGTGTCCCCTACTGACCGTGGGCAGGGCGTGGAATTTTGCGGAGATAAATCTCAACGCTGAACCAGCTGGGACTCGAACCTGGGAACTACAGATTACGAACCTGGCGCGCTACCGACTGAGCCACCCCCGCCCCTAGAAGACGGGAGGTAAGAAGTTTATCATGGGAGTATCGTGAGGGGACAAGACAATTTGATGCCAATGAAGGTTTGAGAAGTGCGGAATGTCATCTGCTATATGCTTTAGAAAGTTTCAGACCTCTCCTAAAAGAGAGGGATAGAATGTTTACTAAGGAGAGCTAGCATGGGAGGGGGAAGAAACCATCGTGATAGTTGTTTTGCCAGTGAAAGCTCGCGAAGTGGGGATGCCATCTACTATATTCTTTAGAGTTGGGTTGGGTTGTTTTACCTCTGAGTGGCACTTTTTTGCACACCATGGGCTAAATGGCCAGGGTTCAGAGAAGGTTCAGAGAAGGTCCAAAGGTTCAGAGAAGGTTGGGGGAGAGGACTCACTGGAACAGCTGTTAGGAGACAGATGGTAGCCTCCCGTCAAGGCCATCCAGTGTGTTCTTTAATGTGCACAGAGTATGGCGGCCTTTCCAAGCCCATCGGTGTCCCCTACTGACCGCGGACAGGGCGAGGAGTTTTGCGGAGATAAATCTCAAAGATGACCCAGCTGGGACTCGAACCTGGGAACTGCAGATTATGAGCCTGGCGCGCTACCGACTGAGCCACCCAGCCCCATATTTTTTAGAGAATTTCAAACCTTCCCTAGAAGAGCGGGGGGGGGGGGGAGGATAAAGTATCACGAGGGCAACAAAATTACCTTGATTAGCTTGCGACGTGGTGAGCGCAATCTACTATACAATTTAAAGAGTTTCAGACCTCCCGTAGAAGAAAGGAATAAATTTTTTATCAGGGGGGTAGCGGGGAGGGGAAGGAATCAGTCTTAATGAGTTTTATGCCAATGAGAACTTGCGACGTGGGTAATGCCATTTCTTAATGTACTTTAGCGAGTTTCAGACCTCCCCTTAAAGAGGGGATAAATTTCTGCCAGGGAGGTAGTGGGAGGGGACGAAACGATCGCAATGATTTTTGTGGCAATGAATGCTTGCTACATGGAAAATGCCATCAATTATATACGTTAAAGAGTTTCAGACCCGATCAACGCCGGGTAAATCTGCTAGTATATATATATAATTAGAAAAGTGAGATTGTTAACAAAGTTTAATTTGGAAGAGAAGTGAAAACATGAGACAGGTATGTAAAAAAAATGTAAAACAGGAAAAGTATTGCCTAGAAAATATTTTTGTCTTTGTCAAATTTGATATTTTTATGAAGTCTAAATTTCAGGAAAATATAGAGTCTACAGAAATGCGCGGCATTGGCGGAAAGTGCTGCCAATCTGAACTAAGTAATTTGAGACAACGCAGAAAACATTTTAAGAAAAACTATGGATTTTGGTTTGTTGTTTTCCTTCTGAGAACACATTTGTGTACATGATGGACTAAATGGCCAAGTCACAAGAACCCCAAGGGCTCAAAGTTGAGTAGGGGGAGAGGACCCGTTGGATAGATGTTAGTAGACGGATGGAAGATTTTTCAAGACCACCTAGCGTGTTTTTAAGGTATACAAGGCAAGACGTGCTCTCACAAAAGGCCAATGGCTTTAACGTCCAATCCGATTGTGCCTTTTCTAAGCCAATCGGTTCTGCTTTATAATTTATTTCCTTTATAACTGTGATAAAAAATTTATCTGTACAATGGACTAAATGGCCAAATCAGAAGGATCCGAAAATTCGGAACAGATTGGAGGAGGATTCCAGCTGATATGAGTAGAGCAGTGGTTCTCAAACTTTTATGCTTCACGTACCCTGTGGAAATGTGTATGTTAGTAACTGGCGTATCCCTTGTGTAGATAGATAAAACTATAGTTATAATGTAACAATGGGAATAAAATAAAACATATATATCAGTGGTTCTCGAGCCTTTATGCTTTACGTACCTCCTGGAAATGTGTATGTAACTTGCGTACCCTTGTATAGATAGATAAAACTATAGTTATAGTGTAACAATGGAAATAAAATAAAACGTATATATCAGTGGTTCTCAACCTTTTATGCTTCACGTACCTCCTGGAAATGTGTATGTAACTGGCGTACCCCTTGTATAGATTAGATAAAACTATAGTTATAGTATAACAATGGGAATAAAATAAAACATATATATCAGTGGTTCTCAACCTTTTATGCTTCACGTACCCCCTGGAAATGTGTATGTAACTGGCGTACCCCTTGTATAGATAGATAAAACTATAGTTATAGTATAATAATGGGAATAAAATAAAACATATATATATATACACACACACATTAAATTTTGTATTCATAAATTACATATATCGATAAACACAAAAAAAAGACATTTTTTGAACAACAGTGTTGCCAACTTAGCGACTTTGTTACTAGATCTAGAGACTTTTGATCTCTCACGGCGTACACCAAAAACGTTTACCGCGTACCCCACGTTGAAAACCCCTGGAGTAGAGGATAATCAAAGCCATCCAATGGTTAATGTGCTCGTCAAAATTATATTAAGTGTTTGGGAAAAATTAATGATTACAAATGAAGGCTTTGTAACTCTTAACAAGGCTAATCAGACAATAATATGGAGGTCACACGCAGGGAATTTACGAGACGCCATCGAGTGTAAATCTATGGGTGGCAAATGGGTAGACTGTGAGACTGCACAATTGACGTTTCGACAATTTTCCTAGGTCAGAAATCAATGACTTTCAATACCTATCAAGTCTCCTATACGCCTTAATGCTACGTAATAGTATTCTAACGGTTATGGTAATATTTTATCCATGATAATAAATTTTTTAAAACCAAAATTATATGCAGCGGTGCTTAAAAGTTAAGTTACAACTCCATTTTATGTCTACGAAACTCTGTAAGTTTTAAAATAAGTCTTTTATGGTAAAATATGTGAAGATAAATTGACGATCTCATTCAAACTATCAAAATCTCAAATTTCAGCAATATTCATTAGATATTTAAAGGATTACGAAAGTTTTGATTACAACAATAGCAATGACAGTCATAATATTTCACTCAAATGTTAATTAAAACTTAAATAATAAGTATTGTTTCGGGAGGTTAAAATAAGATAAATGTGTTAGATGTTTCTGCCAGCAATTATTTCAATATTTTTTAATATTGTATGTGTTTCATAACAGTGCAATACTGATATTAAATATTTCATCTTCATTAACCTCTTTAGATACCAGCCATTACTGCTAAAAATCTAGATTTATATAGATTTTATTGAGACCATCAACTTATTTTTAGTAATACCATAAAAAGCTTATTTTAAAAGTTACAGCGTTTCGATATTCATTTACTATTGATATAAAATTGGGCACACCGGTGTATTAGTTTTGTTTTAACTGTTGGGTGTGTGTGTGTGTGCATTTAAAGAATCCGTTTTCTCACATTTTTCAAGAAACATTCTTTTATACGTTTCTTGAAGTCATCGTTGATCTGTTCAATCGGTTGCTGCGATTCTATGGAGTCATCAGGAGGACGTCTTCATCATAGAAGGGAGATCTGAACGTGACATGAATGTTTGTCAGTCTCATAAACTGGAAGGCCTTTAGGAAATTCCCCTGTGGGTGAGTATCGTGAATGAACCTCATCAAACCAATGAAAGACATTTAGATAAACGAAGAAAACCAAGTGATTACTCTTATATTTCTTCCACAAAGTATCAGCTGAACCAAGGTTAGTACGTGGACGAAGAGTAATACTGTGAAATGGCTTGGGTTACCTCTGAGCTGCCCTTCTTTTGCCCACAATGGGCTAAATAGTCAGGCCACAAATATCCAAAGGGTTAGGTTGGGTTGTTTTACCTCTGAGCGGCACTTTTTTGCACACCATGGGATAAATGGCCAGGTCACATGGACCCCGAAGGCTCAGAGAAGGTTGGGGGAGGGGACCCACTGGAACAGCTGTTGGGAGACAGATGGTAGCCTCCCGTCAAGGCCATCCAGCGTGTTCTTTAACGTGCACAGGGTATGGCTCTCCCGCACACTGGGCCACGGCTTAACGTCCCATCCGACGGACGGCGGCCTTTCCAAGCCCAGCGGTGTCCTCTACTGACCGTGGGCAGGGCGGGGAATTTTGAGGAGATAAATCTCAACGCTGACCCAGCTGGGACTCGAACCTGGGAACTACAGATTACGAGCCTGGCGCACTACCGACTGAGCCACCCCCGCCCCCATATCCAAAGGGCTCAGAGAAAGTTGGGGCAAGGGGACACACTACGCAGCTATTAGGAGACAGAGGTAAAGTCCTCTTAAGGACATACAGCTTGCTCTGTAATATGTACAGAGTATCTCAGGGCTCTATTGCAACGGAACCAAAGCTTTACGTCCCATCGGACGGACGGCGCACTTTTCAAGCCTATCGGTGTTTCGTTTCTGATAGAGGGCAGGATGGAAGTTTAGCGGAGATAAATCTCAATGCTGGCACAAATAAGACTCAAACTTGGGTTGGGTTGGGTTGTTTTACCTCTGAGAGGCACTTTTTTGCACACCATGGGCTAAATGGCCAGGTCACATGGACCCCGAATGCTCAGAGAAGGTTGGGGGAGGGGACTCACTGGAACAGCTGTTGGGAGACAGATGGTAGCCTCCCGTCAAGGCCATCCAGCGTGTTCTTTAACGTGCACAGGGTATGGCTCTCCCGCACACGGGGCCACGGCTTAACGTCCCATCCGACGGACGGCGGCCTTTCCAAGCCCATCGGTGTCCCCTACTGACCGTGGGCAGGGCGGGGAATTTTGCGGAGATAAATCTCAACGCTGACCCAGCTGGGACTCGAACCTGGGAACTACAGATTACGAGCCTGGCGCGCTACCGACTGAGCCACCCCGCCCCAGGGAACTACAGATTACGATTCTGGCGCGCTACCGACTGAGCCACCCCGCCCCAGGGAACTACAGATTACGAGCCTGGCGCGCTACCGACTGAGCCACCCCGCCCCAGGGAACTACAGATTACGAGCCTGGCGCGCTACCGACTGAGCCACCCCGCCCCAGGGAACTACAGATTACGAGCCTGGCGCGCTACCGACTGAGCCACCCCGCCCCAGGGAACTACAGATTACGAGCTGGTACGCTAACGACTGAGACAATCCTTGCTCCTTGTGAAACCACTGTTCGTTGCTGTCAAGAAAGATCAATAATTTTTCGCACTCTTAGAGGTGACGGTGGCTCAATTGATAGTGTGCCAGGCTCGTTACCTGATGTTATCGAGCATGAGTCTGAATGTCTGCAAGTTGAGATGTTTGCAACTAATACAACTTCTCTGACAGGAAGGGAATAATAATGGACGTGGAAAGATGACCGTCCGTCGGATGGAATTTTAAGCAGTGGCTCAATGTCTAATTTTTGTTGGACTGGGTCGTTATACCTCTGAGCTGCACTTTTCTGCACACAATGGGCTAAATGGCTAGATCACAAGGACCCCGAAGGCTCAGAGAAGGTTGTGGGGAGGGAACCCACTGGAACAGCTGTTGGGAGACAGGTGGTAGTCTCCCGTCAAGAGTGTTCTTTAACGTGCACAGGGTAGTGCTCTCCGGCACACGGAGCCACAGCTTATCGTCCCTTACGACAAACGGCGGCCTTTCTACAACTATCGGTGTCACCTACTGACCGAAGGCAGGTCGTTGAATTTTGCAGAGATAAATCGTACTTGGGAACTGCAGATTACGAGCCTGGCGCGCTATCAACTGAGGGGCGGGGGTGGCTCAGTCGGTAGCGCGCCAGGCTCGTAATCTGTAGTTCCCAGGTTCGAGTCCCAGCTGGGTCAGCGTTGAGATTTATCTCCGCAAAATTCCCCGCCTTGCCCACGGTCAGTAGGGGACACCGATGGGCTTGGAAAGGCCGCCGTCCGTCGGATGGGACGTTAAGCCGTGGCCCCGTGTGCGGGAGAGCCATACCCTGTGCACGTTAAAGAACACGCTGGATGGCCTTGACGTGAGGCTACCATCTGTCTCCCAACAGCTGTTCCAGTGGGTCCACTCCCTCAACCTTCTCAGAGCCTTCGGGGTCCATGTGACCTGGCCATTTCGCCTATGGTGTGCAAAAAAGTGCCGCTCAGAGGTAAAATAACCCAACCCAAAGCTATCAACTGAGCCACTCCCGCTCCAAGTGTCGAGGTGAACTATAAAACATGATAGACCGTCTCAACGGGAGGCACTGAACTATCTTCTAACAGCTATCCAATGGATTAGCTTCCCTTACATAGCTCTGATACCTTGGAGTCTTGCGACCTTGCCATTTAGCCCATTGTGCAAGAAAGTGCCTCTCAAAAGTAAGACAATCAGCTCCACTTTTGATATCAGGTTAGCTTTCCGCGTAATACATAGTTGAGAAAAGAGAAGCTTTCCTGCCTTTCAAAGATTTTCTATTTTGATCATTATTTTAGTTATGGGTGAGCGCATTTTTTCCCCTTGCCCTGAATGCATTAGAAACTCCGTTAAAATTTTTAAATATTAGAAGTTATTGTTATTGCACATTAGTGAAATTGACGGATGCTAGGATAGGATTCTCCTGACTCCCAACTTCTCTCAATCACTACAGTGGGATCACAGGAAGGAGATGCTCGGTATCAGTGGCTAATAATAGATTAAGCAGTCGTCATCAAAATTATGCTCCAGGGAGAATTCGAGATATATTTAAGGTGAGGTAATGGTTTCGAAGGATATGGACCATAGGAACAAGAGGAAAGTTATTAATAAGTAAGTATCAGGCTTTAGATAATGTTTGTGAAGAGATCAAATGGAAAGTACTAGTAAATTTTAATAATTGAAATAGTTGTAAAAACAACTACTTTCTTATTGTTAAAAATATAACCGATTTATGATATATTTCCAAAACATATTGAGACTCTTTCATGCTATTTGATTGATAATAAAATTTTCACACAAAAATTTGTCATTGGAAATAAATTGAAAATTGCTCTGAAATGTATTGAACCTTTGATTTTCAGCAATGTTTGTTTAGTATTAGAAGTGTTATGGATGTTGAAACACTTAAAACAACTTTTCTGTTCGTTAGATTTAGTTCAAAAGTTAATTAAAAAATAAAAATGATAAATGTTATAAGAAATTGTTCAATAAACTGTAAGCAATTTTCGAAGTTTGTTTAATGATCACTTCAGTTTTCTAAGTTTTGGAGAAAAAACTTCAGCTTCCATAATTCTATAGATCAGTGTTCCCAATTTATGCTTTAAGGGCCATCCTACATTTTCCCAATGTGACCCAGAAAATTTATTAATCTACTTTGACCCTCTCCTATTGAGATCTTTCCTCTCACCCTGCCCACAGTCAGTAGGGGACACCGATGTGCTTGGAAAGGCCGCCGTCAGTCGGATGGGACGTTAAGCCGTGGCCCCGTGTGCAGGAGAGCCATCCCTGTGCACGTTAAAGAACACGCTGGATGGCCTTGACGGGAGGCTACCATCTGTCTTCTAACAGCTGTTCCAGTGGTTCCCCTCCCCCAACTTTCTCTGAGCCTTCGGGGTCCTTGTGACCTGGCCATTTAGCCCATGGTGTGCAAAAAAATGTCGCTCAGAGGTAAAACAACCCAACCCAACTCTTTCCTCTCAACTTTGAACGAAAATAGAAGGCTCGGCAGGCTTACACTTTCCTGTATCTTGCTGTTTTATCTATCTATACTGCGGCCTCACTGGTGATTTGTGCGAACCTTTGCCCTCTTAACGAAATGCGAATGTTGTAAAGATATTTTTAAGATGCATTAAAATACGTTGAAAATATTGCAAAAAAAAATTCACAATATTTTTTTCTTTATAAATATTCTAATGAACTACTTTTGGTACAGAAAATTCAAATTGTAATTTAGACATTTCTACTAGCTTATTATTTAGAAATCATAGGATAGATGTTTTGAAATGTTTATTTTGATAATGACTGTCTAGCTATGCTTGAGATTATCGATGCGCTATTTCCAGCATTGTTAATACATTTTATCATTTGTAGTATTAAAGCCCATTGTCCTTCAAATGAGTACAGAATAAAATCTGTCATTTGTCGGGTTTGATCCGAGTCCACGACCTTCTGATAACATGCTAGATGCTCTGATCGCTGAGCTACCGACCTCTGAACGAGATCTCTTCAAATTGATGGTTTTAAGCATTATATCATAGAATCACTGGAATCATTTCACTGGGTTGGGTTGTTTTACCTCTGAGCGGCACTTTTTTGCACACCATGGGCTAAATGGCCAGGTCACATGGACCCCGAAGGCTCAGAGAAGGTTGGGGGAGAGGACCCACTGGAACAGTTGTTGGAAGACAGATGGTAGCCTCCCGTCAAGGCCATCCAGCGTGTTCTTTAATGTGCACAGGGTATGGCTCTCCGCACACGGGTCCACGGCTTAACGTCCCATCCGACGGACGGCAGCCTTTCCAAGCCCATCGATTTCCCCTACTGACCGTGGGCAGGGCGGGGAATTTTGCAGAGATAAATCTCAACACTGACCCAGCTGGGACTCGAACCTGGGAACTACAGATTACGAGCCTGGCGCGCTACCGACTGAGCCACCCCTGCCTTCATTTCATTGGATTCTATCATTGGAATTTATCTGACTTTAATTGAAGATTCCAGCCGGCTAATGACAATTTTTCTCCTATATTCATTTAATGTATATAGCTTACAGGTGCTTACCCGTGATTGCTTATTACTCAACCAATTGTTCTTGTTCCACTTTAATGATAGGAGTGAAGAGTTATATTTGCCCTGGGTTTTATATTAACATTTCGTCTACGCCCTCATTGAAGGCTTGATGAAACATTTTCCCCCAAATAACTGATTTTGAAAGTTAACGAGCTTTGAATGTGGTTTTACATTCTCAACGTGGAAGTGCCGAAAAATCTTTGTAGTAGTGTAAATTGAAACGGAATGGTATTGTTATATATAGTGTCATTATAAAAGAATACTTATATTTTAAAGTGCTATATTTTATTAAGTAATTAAGTAACAAAATTAATTTTGCGTACAAAATATCAAGAAACTCTCGAAGTTCCATTATGTGTTTAACAGTCTTCATGGCTGGCTCACCATTTTTTTTACCATTGGTGGCGTGATATTCAACTTACCTCCATATTAGCCTTGTAAACAACTGCAGTGATTCTTTCATTCAAGTACAGTGGACCTTCGTAATAGCGCTGCTCGCTATACCGCGAGTAGTGTCCTGACACTTCAGTCCCCCCCACGCACAGTGCTTTCCCCTATGACGTCACAAGCCACGCCCACTTCCGGTAACGCCCTATGACGTCTCAAGCCACACCCGCTTCCGGTCACGTCCTATGACGTAACAGGCCACGCCCCCTGTGACGTAACATGACGTAGTCATTACATAATCATTACGTAACATGCCACGCCCCTTTATTAATTATTCCTCCCCTTTATTAAACCCCTTTCCCCCTCCCCCCTCAGTGGCGCCATCTGTTGACAGTTAGAAGTACTATTTTCCCAAAAACCCTTTATTTTCACTCTAATTTCTCGTTTTTGGACCCCCCGCTCGACCTACCTATATTTTAAGCTCTCCCCCTTATTAAAAACCCTCCTGGCGCCATCTGTTGACAGTGAGACGTAATATTTTCCCAAAAACCCTTTATTTTCACTCTAATTTCTCGTTTTTGGACCCCCCGCTCGACCTACCTATATTTTAAGCTCTCCCCCTTATTAAAAACCCTCCTGGCGCCATCTGTTGACAGTGAGACGTAATATTTTCCCAAAAACCCCTTTATTTTAAGTCTAATTTCTCGTTTTTGGACCCCACGGTCGACCTACCTATATTTTAAGCCCTCCCCCTTATTAAAAACCCTCCTGGTGCCATCTGTTGACAGGGAGAAGTACTATTTTCCCAAAAAACCCTTTATTTTAAGTCTAATTTCTCGTTTTTGGACCCCACGGTCGACCTACCTATATTTTAAGCCCTCCCCCTTATTAAAAACCCTCCTGGTGCCATCTGTTGACAGGGAGAAGTACTATTTTCCCAAAAACCCCTTTATTTTAAGTCTAATTTCTCGTTTTTGGACCCCACGGTCGACCTACCTATATTTTAAGCCCTCCCCCTTATTAAAAACCCTCCTGGTGCCATCTGTTGACAGGGAGAAGTACTATTTTCCCAAAAAACCCTTTATTTTAAGTCTAATTTCTCGTTTTCGGACCCCACGGTCGACCTACCTATATTTTAAGCCCTCCCCCTTATGAAAAACCCTCGGGTTGACCATTTTAAGGCCCCACTCCTTCACTCGGCTGATGCAAGTCTCAGAATAATTGCATGGAACGATTGACTGGTCTTAGAATAATTGTACAGAAAGGAATGATACAAAATTCCTTAGTAATTAAACACTCTTCAAAATTCCCACATTAAAAATCATCCTACAGTTGAAACTCATTTTACTCTTACTGTTTCCATAGAAAATACCATAGGGTGAAATTAATAATGGTTTAAATTATTCGTAGGGATGACATGTTAAATCTGCTTTTAGAACACACGTCTGCAGTGGAAAAATTTTCAAACTCCGTTAATCAACTCCCTAGTAATTAAGCACTGGTTAAAATATTCCTCACCTTTATTAAAATCATTCCACGGTCGAAATAAAAATCAGTTTTCTGTAGAGGCGTTTCACCGGAAAAAAAAAAAATTCTTCCCTCGCTGGGTGGATTCCACAGGACTATGCCGTGTACTTGTTGTGGCTTAGATGCGTGTCGAACGGGTCAGACATTAACCTAGCAGTCTTTATAACTATCTTTTTCTATGTATTTCTTACACCAAAACCCGATAGTCCTTTCACATTAATATATGTATTTTAAGTCCGTTTCAGTAACATTTATTTCTTTTAACTCCACGACTGTCGCTTACTAGATCTATCCACAGTAACTGTTTTTTAAAGGACTGTCCCGCAGAAAATGCCGATGGGTAAAAAATCTGATTTTATTCGTCGTGATGAAAAATATTGAGGAGTGATAGGATCGACCTAATAGGCTCCGTGTTCGGATCCTCACCCCGGACAGCGTTTCACTGACGGATGGTTAAGTCCTACGAAAATAAAAAATTCCAAACGGGGGATCAAATTGACGAATGAATCTGTGCTGCTCCAAGCATTAGGCGCGCTGTCTTACATCGTGAAAACTCACTGGCACTCTTTATCGTGGATTTCGGACTCGATATTTTCCCCAAGTCCGGAGACGGTTCTCTGCACAACCCTTTATGATAGGTTTCAACGCACCCCATGTAGACTTTTGAAATGACACGTCCTAAACCTTCAAGAGTTGTGCGTATTAGTCTCCATCGGGTTGGTGCCGTCAGATATCTGTGTTTCCACGTAGTAACGCAACACCGAAGAAAAAACGTCTCTCCCATCGTTTGCGTGCGAGCGTATGTCTCATCACGCTGATGAAATCGGGTAAAAAATAACTTTTTTGTACGAGGTAGAATGTTATAGAAAGTAAGAATGCTAAAAAACTTTCATCATGAATGCATATTAACGGAGTAGGGGAACATTAGTTTAAAACTTCGACTATAAAAATAATACATTGCTTCACGCACCTCCACTAATCCACTGAAATTATATTTGCAACGGGACTGATAGCCAAAATTTAGCAAACGAAACCGCTTAACTGACATATATGCTCTGATCGCGCCTACTGCTTACAAGAGAGACGACCTTCTAACCCGTTTCGATATCTTGTACACTCATCCCCATGTGATCTGACAAGACACAACAAGCGTGTGGTATGCAAAGGTCACGGGGACCAACGTGGAATGCGGCGTCTTTGAGAAGAGTGGCGGGTCCGTCCGAAAACCTAATGGGAAAGTTAAATAATTACTGTTTCCTCTCGAAATACAGAAGGAATTCTTCTGCTGATAGACGCACTTAAAAATAGGAATTTATGAAATTCAAAGGGAGATTGTTGTTTTTACATATTATCGGGATTACAATTAATACCGATTCCCTGCCCTTTAGGTTATGAAATATAACTGGAACCTTATTAGATCACTTATAATTGAGTTGACACACCTTATGACCGACTCCTCGGAGAAGTGCTAAATCTATGTGGCGGAATACTAAAAATAGAATTCATACGTTTCCGTAAAAAACTTTAGTTCCAATATGAGTTAAAAGGTTATGGTTCGACTCAGGAAAAATAGGATTCGACCTCGGACATTAGAAAAGATGTGCGCCGTATAATTCCGTGGAAAAATACGAAAATCTTTAGCAATATCTCAGGCATCCTTTGTTAGGCGATAGTATTAACATCCTTATACGTTCTCACTTCAAGCTTGCTTTCTTTATCATAACCCTCGATGCTTGCGAAAATTATCAAAGATGAATAGAGGTCTGAATGTACAATCTTCGGAGTTCATTTTACTGTAGATGTCTAATTCTGGCAGGATCCCTCTCCACTTTTAAAATTTAGATCTTACGCCAAAACCCGATAGTCCTTTCATATACGTATTTTTATAACCCACGTATTTTAAGTCCGTTTTAATCAATACTTATTTCTTTCAACTCACTCCCTCGTGACTATTACTAGAAGAAGGGCTACCTCACAGTAGCAGCAAATAAAAAATCTGATTTTATTCGTCGTGATGAAAAATATTGAAGGTAATAGGGTCGACCTAAAAGATCCGTGTTCGGATCCTCACCCCGGATGGCTTTTAACAAAAGTCCTACGAAATAAAAAAAAAAAAACTCCCCCGTTACGGGACGTTGTTTAAAAAAACTTATTATGGCTGTGTCCTCAGTACATGATGCAAACTCATTCCCAGGAAGTAACGCTATTCGATGTATCCCCGGGTTACATGCTTTTACAGGGTAAAGCCTGTGTGGCAGAATGTTAAAAGTAGAGTTCATACGTTTCCGTAAAGCTTAATTTCCAACATGCGTTAAAGGAGTATGGTTCGACTCACTTTGAGAGGAGCAGTCGCTCGGACCAAAAGCCTGATGGGTCTCCCATTACATCGACAAACTACCTGTCCATAGGCTGAGTAAGCATTTAGAATGAAAGATTGAGTCTGCTTCACGACACAGATTCGTAAAACGCTCATTAATTATTTTGTGAGAGAAAGCATGCATAAAGTTCAAACACTAATACATCTTCCCTTTCTAATAAACCATACGATCAAAGTAGATAAATTGCAAGCATCATCGGATCTGATTCCGTATATCTGCTTACGACGAAAATCTCACAATAGCCTATTCAGTACTTTAACCTCCCGATACAGTATGTGACTAGGTCGTTTAACTAAATTACGTGCATAAACGAAAATGTAAAGGGATATCTGTAAATTCGCACAACGGGATAGGTGAATATTTTCACAATTCTTTTGAAGGCAGAATAACTGTGACGAGAGAGAAAGTATAAAAATGCAGTGGGATGGCTGTAAAAACAACAGATTACAGCGCAAATACTGTAAGATAGAAAAAACGACTATTAACAAGTGTCATATAAGGACCGACCGATAAAAGTCACACCGTAGCGGAAGGAGTAATACAGGAAAAATCATAAAATATTAACCCCCCTCCCCCATGCTGGTAAATCACGGTCCATTGCGTACACACGGATGAATATCACAAAAATACTTTGCATATAGTAAAGAACCACCGAAGTTTGGAAATTTAAAATCTGAAAACTCACTGTTTATAGTATTTCCGTGAAAAGTCCACCCCACAGACTTACGATTATTTCCCCGAAGTGGTAAGAAACGTTAATCTAACTGATATTGCCGTAAGTTTTGTGGAAGAATCATGTATCGAACTAAATCGTCCTGCTAATGTCGCGTTTATGTCTAAATTGAACTTTGCAACAGTACTAAAAGAGGTGCACGGTGAACTGGTATGTACGAACTAAATATTAATGTGACCTTAATGTAAATAAATATGAATGTCTCTGATATTTTTGTCAATGTGATTTCTTTTGTATAGTTAACGGGGATTTTAAGGTCAGCCTTAGAAGTGTTAATATTGTTCTCTGTATCAAGACCTCGCACAGCTAGCAAGCTATGTTGGGTCGAATGTTTTATATCGGGTGGGTGTAAAAGAAAGGGATGGGAAACCAAAGCTAGCATCGTAGAACGATTCAACCGTACGTTAAAAACAAAAATGTGGTGATATTTCACAGATGTGTTCCTGGGATAGTGATCGTTGTCTCTATAGATTTAAAGTATAGAGTGTGTATCTCTTTGTATGTAATCGCTTATAACGAGACAATATTTCCTTTAAAAGTTGGAATATTATTATGAACTAAAAAAGTGATGATATATACACTATCTGATCGTTAAAATCAAACTTTAGCGGTTAATATATCGTTCTCTAGCTAGTCGGTAATTAGTGTGTCTTTGCTTTTAAAAATAAACACGACTTCACGTAGCTAATTGTCGTAACAATTACCTCTCATACGATCCGTAGAAGGGGTCGCTGATGGCAGATAAACATCGTTCATGTCTTACTATGGATCAAATATCCGAACACTATGGTTGATTACATATTTCGGAAAAATATCTGCCAACGATTACAACCTTCGTCCCTCAGAATCGTAAAGTAATTAGTACTAGCTTGCAGGGGGGTAATGTTCCACAGACAGTGTTCTTTCAGATTGCCAAACAAGATAATATCAAAAATGTGTGCTAACCCGAACCACTTGTTCTAAGACTTCGACACTAGTGTAGAAATAGGAGGAAAAAATAACTTAATAGACATCTCCGTGTTAGATTGTAGTGAAACATCCTATCTTTGTCGAAAAGCTTGTGTATGCAGCTAGCCACCTTCACATGCACTTATTCAAACGTGCTGAAAAGAGATAGTACGCTGGAATAACTGGCGACAGAGCTAGATCTCGATTCTGTGGGGTGACTTTTCACGGAAATACTATAAACAGTGAGTTTTCAGATTTTAAATTTCCAAACTTCGGTGGTTCTTTACTATATGCAAAGTATTTTTGTGATATTCATCCGTGTGTACGCAATGGACCGTGATTTACCAGCATGGGGGAGGGGGGTTAATATTTTATGATTTTTCCTGTATTACTCCTTCCGCTACGGTGTGACTTTTATCGGTCGGTCCTTATATGACACTTGTTAATAGTCGTTTTTTCTATCTTACAGTATTTGCGCTGTAATCTGTTGTTTTTACAGCCATCCCACTGCATTTTTATACTTTCTCTCTCGTCACAGTTATTCTGCCTTCAAAAGAATTGTGAAAATATTCACCTATCCCGTTGTGCGAATTTACAGATATCCCTTTACATTTTCGTTTATGCACGTAATTTAGTTAAACGACCTAGTCACATACTGTATCGGGAGGTTAAAGTACTGAATAGGCTATTGTGAGATTTTCGTCGTAAGCAGATATACGGAATCAGATCCGATGATGCTTGCAATTTATCTACTTTGATCGTATGGTTTATTAGAAAGGGAAGATGTATTAGTGTTTGAACTTTATGCATGCTTTCTCTCACAAAATAATTAATGAGCGTTTTACGAATCTGTGTCGTGAAGCAGACTCAATCTTTCATTCTAAATGCTTACTCAGCCTATGGACAGGTAGTTTGTCGATGTAATGGGAGACCCATCAGGCTTTTGGTCCGAGCGACTGCTCCTCTCAAAGTGAGTCGAACCATACTCCTTTAACGCATGTTGGAACTTAAGCTTTACGGAAACGTATGAACTCTACTTTTAACATTCTGCCACACAGGCTTTACCCTGTAAAAGCATGTAACCCGGGGATACATCGAATAGCGTTACTTCCTGGGAATGAGTTTGCATCATGTACTGAGGACACAGCCATAATAAGTTTTTTTAAACAACGTCCCGTAACGGGGGAGTTTTTTTTTTTATTTCGTAGGACTTTTGTTAAAAGCCATCCGGGGTGAGGATCCGAACACGGATCTTTTAGGTCGACCCTATTACCTTCAATATTTTTCATCACGACGAATAAAATCAGATTTTTTATTTGCTGCTACTGTGAGGTAGCCCTTCTTCTAGTAATAGTCACGAGGGAGTGAGTTGAAAGAAATAAGTATTGATTAAAACGGACTTAAAATACGTGGGTTATAAAAATACGTATATGAAAGGACTATCGGGTTTTGGCGTAAGATCTAAATTTTAAAAATGGAGAGGGATCCTGCCAGAATTAGACATCTACAGTAAAATGAACTCCGAAGATTGTACATTCAGACCTCTATTCATCTTTGATAATTTTCGCAAGCATCGAGGGTTATGATAAAGAAAGCAAGCTTGAAGTGAGAACGTATAAGGATGTTAATACTATCGCCTAACAAAGGACGCCTGAGATATTGCTAAAGATTTTCGTATTTTTCCACGGAATTATACGGCGCACATCTTTTCTAATGTCCGAGGTCGAATCCTATTTTTCCTGAGTCGAACCATAACCTTTTAACTCATATTGGAACTAAAGTTTTTTACGGAAACGTATGAATTCTATTTTTAGTATTCCGCCACATAGATTTAGCACTTCTCCGAGGAGTCGGTCATAAGGTGTGTCAACTCAATTTTAAGTGATCTAATAAGGTTCCAGTTATATTTCATAACCTAAAGGGCAGGGAATCGGTATTAATTGTAATCCCGATAATATGTAAAAACAACAATCTCCCTTTGAATTTCATAAATTCCTATTTTTAAGTGCGTCTATCAGCAGAAGAATTCCTTCTGTATTTCGAGAGGAAACAGTAATTATTTAACTTTCCCATTAGGTTTTCGGACGGACCCGCCACTCTTCTCAAAGACGCCGCATTCCACGTTGGTCCCCGTGACCTTTGCATACCACACGCTTGTTGTGTCTTGTCAGATCACATGGGGATGAGTGTACAAGATATCGAAACGGGTTAGAAGGTCGTCTCTCTTGTAAGCAGTAGGCGCGATCAGAGCATATATGTCAGTTAAGCGGTTTCGTTTGCTAAATTTTGGCTATCAGTCCCGTTGCAAATATAATTTCAGTGGATTAGTGGAGGTGCGTGAAGCAATGTATTATTTTTATAGTCGAAGTTTTAAACTAATGTTCCCCTACTCCGTTAATATGCATTCATGATGAAAGTTTTTTTAGCATTCTTACTTTCTATAACATTCTACCTCGTACAAAAAAGTTATTTTTTACCCGATTTCATCAGCGTGATGAGACATACGCTCGCACGCAAACGATGGGAGAGACGTTTTTTCTTCGGTGTTGCGTTACTACGTGGAAACACAGATATCTGACGGCACCAACCCGATGGAGACTAATACGCACAACTCTTGAAGGTTTAGGACGTGTCATTTCAAAAGTCTACATGGGGTGCGTTGAAACCTATCATAAAGGGTTGTGCAGAGAACCGTCTCCGGACTTGGGGAAAATATCGAGTCCGAAATCCACGATAAAGAGTGCCAGTGAGTTTTCACGATGTAAGACAGCGCGCCTAATGCTTGGAGCAGCACAGATTCATTCGTCAATTTGATCCCCCGTTTGGAATTTTTTATTTTCGTAGGACTTAACCATCCGTCAGTGAAACGCTGTCCGGGGTGAGGATCCGAACACGGAGCCTATTAGGTCGATCCTATCACTCCTCAATATTTTTCATCACGACGAATAAAATCAGATTTTTTACCCATCGGCATTTTCTGCGGGACAGTCCTTTAAAAAACAGTTACTGTGGATAGATCTAGTAAGCGACAGTCGTGGAGTTAAAAGAAATAAATGTTACTGAAACGGACTTAAAATACATATATTAATGTGAAAGGACTATCGGGTTTTGGTGTAAGAAATACATAGAAAAAGATAGTTATAAAGACTGCTAGGTTAATGTCTGACCCGTTCGACACGCATCTAAGCCACAACAAGTACACGGCATAGTCCTGTGGAATCCACCCAGCGAGGGAAGAATTTTTTTTTTTTCCGGTGAAACGCCTCTACAGAAAACTGATTTTTATTTCGACCGTGGAATGATTTTAATAAAGGTGAGGAATATTTTAACCAGTGCTTAATTACTAGGGAGTTGATTAACGGAGTTTGAAAATTTTTCCACTGCAGACGTGTGTTCTAAAAGCAGATTTAACATGTCATCCCTACGAATAATTTAAACCATTATTAATTTCACCCTATGGTATTTTCTATGGAAACAGTAAGAGTAAAATGAGTTTCAACTGTAGGATGATTTTTAATGTGGGAATTTTGATGAGTGTTTAATTACTAAGGAATTTTGTATCATTCCTTTCTGTACAATTATTCTAAGACCAGTCAATCGTTCCATGCAATTATTCTGAGACTTGCATCAGCCGAGTGAAGGAGTGGGGCCTTAAAATGGTCAACCCGAGGGTTTTTCATAAGGGGGAGGGCTTAAAATATAGGTAGGTCGACCGTGGGGTCCGAAAACGAGAAATTAGACTTAAAATAAAGGGTTTTTTGGGAAAATAGTACTTCTCCCTGTCAACAGATGGCACCAGGAGGGTTTTTAATAAGGGGGAGGGCTTAAAATATAGGTAGGTCGACCGTGGGGTCCAAAAACGAGAAATTAGACTTAAAATAAAGGGGTTTTTGGGAAAATATTACGTCTCACTGTCAACAGATGGCGCCAGGAGGGTTTTTAATAAGGGGGAGAGCTTAAAATATAGGTAGGTCGAGCGGGGGGTCCAAAAACGAGAAATTAGAGTGAAAATAAAGGGTTTTTGGGAAAATAGTACTTCTAACTGTCAACAGATGGCGCCACTGAGGGGGGAGGGGGGAAAGGGGTTTAATAAAGGGGAGGAATAATTAATAAAGGGGCGTGACATGTTACGCAATGATTATGTAACGACTACGTCATGTTACGTCACAGGGGGCGTGGCCTGTTACGTCATAGGGCGTGACCGGAAGTGGGTGTGACTTGAGACGTCATAGGGCGTTACCGGAAGTGGGCGTGGCTTGTGACGTCATAGGGGGAAAGCACTGTGCGTGGGGGGGACTGAAGTGTCAGGACACTACTACCGCGCACTCGGTTATAGCGCGGGCGATGTTCGCGATAAGTTCAAACATGTTTATACAGGTCCGTGCGGCGTTAGTGAGTATCGCATTTTATTGTTACTGCGTATTGAGTAATTGTGTATGTATTGAGTTCCTGCATGTATTTTGAATAGTGTTTAATTATTGTATGCATGATGAGTAAAAGAAAAGCTTATAGTGTGAAATTTATTGTGTCGCCACCGCGCTGCTCGGTATAACGCGGTTCACCTTATAACGCAGGTGTTGTTTCCCGCCCGACATGCGCATTATATCGGGGGTCCACTGTATTACAAATTGCGAATTTTTTCGGAATAAACGATGTATTTAATATATATCCTTCCTAGTCCGAAGTTCACTGATATCATATCGGTACTTCTCAGGGGCCAAAAGAGCAGCCCACCTCTACTAATCAATCGATTTGGAAAGTTGGCATTTAAGACATTGCATCATTATCATAATCCTCAAGCAGCCATGGACTATGGAGGTCCAACCAGACCCTGCAGTTTAGTTCTCCAAGCATATCTGTTCTGAGCTACATCTGCTGCATCTGACCACTGCACACCAATTCTAACAAGGTCATGTGATACTAAATCTACCATGTGATAGGTGATAGCACTAACTCCATTCCATTAAAACAAGGAAATTTTCTTGACATTTTGGACACACAATTTTTATATTTAATTTTTTAATCAACTATAACTTCCCGTGGTCGAGTGGTTAGCACGCTTAGCTACTGATCTACGAGACCTGGGTTCGATCCCCGGGTAAGGCATGGATATATGTGTCGTTTTTCTGCTGAGGTCCTGCCATCCTCTCAGACCTTCTACTGTGGCATATAAACTGGCAGGCTCCTGTCAGACCTCTGTAGCAAGCAGCTGCTTGAGGGGTATTTATTTATTTTATTTATAACTATTTAAAAATGGGTGTTATTTGATGATGACCCTGCATAACTTTCATCTATTTCAGTACTTAGACATACATAATTACTTTTATACAGCCCACTACTTTAACACCGATAAAAACGAAATTTAAGTAACGAGAGAATAGTCTAGTTGCCAATCTCACCTAACCCATCATTAGCCTCTCCACGATGACCAAGAGGGAAAAAATATCAGCTTGAAACGTAAGCAACCACCTCGAAATGTTCTTTTCCCTTAAACTCTGTGGCAGTTATTCGCCTATTAAACTCATGTCCTTATTCTTCCATGACGGCAATTTGCTCTGATTTCGCTGCGATACAGCAGGTAAGGGGCAACTTCGTCATGAATTGCAAATAACTCTCTCGTATTCTGAGCGGAAGGAGAATCCCTTGCCACACTCTCCCTTCTCGAGGCGGCAGCTGCTTCTAACGAGCAAAATAAAATTTGATTTGAATTCTGTATCAGAGACCTTTTCGGGAAAAGCGAAACAAAACAGCGATTTAGCTGAAAGAGGTTTAAACTATCTAGAGACCTACAAATGAGATTTATTTAATAAAAGAAGAAGATTTGATGGAAGAAATACACGCTCGTTGTGTATACATTTTAAAGAGTTTTTCACACTTGATACGAGATTAAACAAGGGAGGATTCAAATTTTGTAAAGCAGAATAACGAAACAAATTATTGGAATCTGTGGGTTTTGTCACAAAACAATTCAAAATATTCAAATTCTTATTTTCTCTTTTTGGTTGTTTTCTCCGTAATGCTCTGTATCTCAGCCATTTTTAATACTATTGACTTCAAATTTTGCACATAGTCTCTCATTATGGTCCTCACAAAACACATATATATATTGGGTCCATTCATAATGAAAAAACCTATTTCAGGACTTTTTTTTATATACATTTTTAGGATCGAATCTAGGAAAAAATTAATAAGAGGTGCAAATGATAACCTCCATCTTTTGAAGTCGGCAAAAGTGTTCCATAGAGAATCAAGGACATACTTTCTGAAGGTTGCAAAGGTGTTCCATGGGGAGTAACAAAAGCTATGAATATCAAAGACTTACTTTCCTGAGGTTTTTAGGGGGGGAGAAAATATCTTTCGGAAAATGGTAAATGCATCCTCATTTGATACGGTAAGCAAAAAATTTACTGACCAAATGAAATTCGATGCAGGGGGGAGGCAAATGCGTTCTAGGGGTATGTCATGATGTTACAGGAGGATGCAAGGGTAAAGAGTATCGATTCCTCGAGATGTTAACGATTGCGAAATGAAATCGTGGAATTTGGGCCTTATACACACTTTCTATTCAATATTATATTCCCTTTCTATGATTAAAGGAACTTGAAAGATTTTTGCCTTTTCAATCAATAAAAACTGCATTTGTTTGCTCATACAAAGAAATGCAAGTCTAATTACACACATACATATCGTTAACGGAAATAGTTACATAAAAAATATAAATATGTATCTAGGGATATCCATCTGGTAAGTTTTCGTTTCTAAGAACCACCCTATCATTATTAATGACCAGTACCTGATTAAAACTCTCAACGTTTCTTTCCCCCACGTAATATTTAATTTAAATATATATTATTCTCATTCTCTTTATTCCTGGCACACTTGTCAGTCACCATCAACGGACATTTACTTCAAAAGCCCATCCATTAGTCCACCTCATTCAAAACCATCTTTCATTCGCAATGCATTAGTAGCGGACATCGCCGAGACGGCCACTTATTGTTAAGTAGGAATAGCAGCCTCCCGATTCTATTATTATGGCTCTCAGCAACGCCCACCCGTAGCACCCGAATCTCTTTCAAGGAAAAATCCAGCTTTGCGGGAATGTTTAAAAACTAAAGTACAGAGTTGGAACCGGAAGCGGAAACTGGGTGGGACACCACAGCGACGTGGTGTAGACAAATTTCCTTTCCATTTGGTTCAGTTCATTAATCATCGCGGACATAATGAAAGTTGAAGTATCGAGAATTGCATAAGGGAGGCCATCGTGAGAAATAAAGTCAAGGAGAAATAATAATAATAAAAAAGAAATTGAAATTGTACCTGTCAGTCTCCTTTTTGAATGGGAGCAATGGCACTGTTTTATTCGTTGTCTATGACGATTTCTCGCTTTCGCTTTAGAGTAGTTTATCATGTCGTGGTGATTTTTTTTCGAAATGCTGAGTCAGAAATAGTCTCTAATACTTCGGGACGAAGACTTCTGTGGCAAACAGCTACTTGATGGGTGAATTTATTTAGTTTCTTTCTTTTGTTGTGTTTCTAAATTATGGATCTTTACTGTGTTCCCAGATTGTGATACTTCATTGTGGTCCTGCCACTCCCGTGGCCGAGTTGTTAGCGTGCTTGGCTACTGATAAGATGGAACCGGTTTCGAATCCCAGATAAGGCATGGGTGTTTTCTTTCTTGTGTCGTTCCTCTGCTGAGGTCTCGTCTCCCTCTCCGATTCCGTTGAGTTTAGAAATGCCGGTGTCCGTCGGATGGGACATTTAGCCGCGGTTCCGTGTACGGGAGAGCCTTAACTTGTGCACGTTAAAGAACACGCTGGATAGCCTTGACGGAAGGCTACTATCTGTCTCCCAACAGCTGTTGGGGAAGGGGATCCACTGGAACCTTCTCTGAGGCTTCGGGGTCCTTGTGATATGGCCATTTAGCTCGTTGTTTCCAAAAAAGTGCCGCTCAGAGGCAAAACAACATCTGCTCTATTATTACATCTGAACCAACCCTTTAAAATTGCTCTGTGGCATATTATATAGGCTCTGATCAGACCTATGTGGCAAGCAGCTACATGAAGGGTTATTTACATATTCCCTTTCTGTGGTCCCAGATCGTAACGTTTCATTGTGGCCCATATTTTGGCTATTCATTATGCTCCAGAATGTAGCGCGTTTTCTTGTTGCCAGATTCGTCAATTGAGGTTCTCAGGTCCCAGTTTCAACTCTGACAACTTCGAAATTTTCTCCATTTTTTTTTTGTCTTGCCCACCGCGAGAAAAGAGACACCAACGACGATTGGAGAAGCGGCGCCTTTTGCAGGTAAGACCTTAACAAATTAAGGTCATTACATCATAAAGTCTTTGTCAAGTGTACAAAGGGGGAACACTGTGCTCGTTAAGAAACATGCCCGATGGCGTGTATTGGTTTCATTATCTGCCTCCGGAGAAGAGTTCTGTGTTTTTCCTATTGGGCACCTCTGATGAGAATTGGTGTACTTGTGATATGGTTATTTTGCTCCAAAAAATGCTGCTGATGTCACTAGCGTGATAAATAAAAAATTATAAATAAAATATAATTATATATAATGTAAATAAAATATTAATAAAATATAAATATAATTATATCTATATAATTTTTAATATCTTTCCTTTTCCAAATTTGAATTAAGTTTAAATCTTTATACCAAACAGAGAATGTTCCTTTATATTAGAGATTATCCTTAGATTATAATCGGCTTATTGTAACTCCGGAGCACAAAAGGAAAGTACAATCGCTGAAAAAATATATCCGAACACTATGGTTGATTACAGAATTCAGAAAAAAATATCTGGCAGCGATTTTTTTTAGAAATTATTGATCTGGCAACCTTTACACGAAGATTGCCAGATCACTAATTTCTAAAAAAAAATCGTTGCCAGATATTCGTTCAATCGTTCGGATATTTTTTTTGAGCAACTGTACGATCCCACTAATTACAGCCCTTTATCATTGACAAACATTGCTCCTAAAATCATGGCACGATACCTCTTTCCATGATTGGTCAAGCTACTGATTTATTTTTGCTCTATTATTATATCCCCATTGAGCAATTTGGATTCGTTCCTGAGGTATTCGCAACTGTTTAACTGCTAGAGTGAAAGATGCAACACAAACAAAGCTGAGGTTTACTAGATCAAACAATTAAAAAAAAATGTGACGTGTAGTCCTATTAGACAAATAACAACAATACATAGAAAGTTTGCTTTTTAACAATCTCTAATTGTCCTGAGTTTTCGCATTGTAAAGCATTGTTGTTTTTATTAACACTCGATTTATTGATTTGAAGCATATAAGACAATTAATTGCAAATTAATTGTCTTATATGCTTCAAATATAAGACAATTATGAATAATTGCAAATTATTCATAATTGTCTTATATTTGTAGCATATAATAATAAAAATAGCATTCAGCTCTTTTTTTTGGCTCTCCTTAAGAGTATATTGAGAGTACAGGAGTAGAAATACTTCAAGGCTTCAAACAACCTTTATGAAAAAATTTTATAATGAAAGCAATCTTGGAGGGTTTTGTTTTCCTGTGAATTGAAATAAAAGGGACGAAATATTCTTTTCTGAGGACTTTACTCTTTCTTTCACTCTCCCATCCCCTCTCTCTATTTCGCCCTCCAATTTTCAAACATTTTCTACAAGCCGGATTTTTTATTTATAATTTTTTAATTGCAAATTGTGAAATTGCAAATTATGAATAAATATTATTAATGCATTTTTTTACAATCATGTAAATATGTTTTTAATTTGTTTTTCGAATGTTTACAAATTTTGGTCTATCGTAATATTTTTCGTTAAGCTCCTGAAAAATAAACGACTCTGTATAAAATTGCGTTTTTACATATCATGTTTCCTCCAAATAAGCACAGATATTTCTGTGGCTCTCAAAAACGTCTAAGAAGAGCAACGAACTTCTGCATTTGACTCTTCTAGACTAATTCTAAATTCTAAAAATGTTTGACGGTATTTGCCCACCGCATTGTCTCTCTTTTTTCTCTTTAGGTACATTGTTCACAATTCTATTTGCTAATCTGTAATTCTGAATGGGTGCAACATGACCAAACCAACTCAGTCTGTGCTTACAAAAGATGCTTCTCAAAATGGTTGATAACTGTGTAGTATAATCTCTTATTAAAACAATCAAATCATCTATTACGAACAATTTTGCGCAAACAACTAAAGTTAACTACATTAATCTTACTGTTATATGACTTTAAAAGGATATAAATTTCTCTACAACAAATTTTAGAGAGGATAAAATTTGTCTGTGATTAATAGGATATGAATATCTTCCTGTTCTTATAAAGTCTCCGCAGATTTTTAAAACTTCCATCAGCAATTCTGAATTTTTTTTTGTTTACCACGACGCATGAATAATTACGATTTTAAAAGTATGAAAATTAAGGATATTTTTTATAATCCGTAGGTCTCACATTAACGGCTAGGATACAATTATAAGCGCAGGATCCAATAATAGTTACGTGTCACATATTTTTGCCACTATTTTAACACACGACCCGAAAGAAAATTAAACTGATAATCTTGATGAAGAACACAATCTTCTAGAGGACTAAGGACCACCACACTTATAGTACAAATATGGGTATTTAAGGTATAATATTTAGTTTAGCTAATTCTGCATAACAGACTCTTAACCCTTTCAGGACCATAAGGTTTCTAAGAGTAAATATTAGTATGTAACTGTTTATTTTAGTTTGTTTAGACGTAAAATAAATAAAAATCATAAGAAAAATACATAACAATGTGTAGTTTTTTTGGAATTTTATGGGAAATATTTTTCCCAATGGACTATAAAGGTAACACAAATTATAGTTAGGCTTATTATGCAATGTCTTTTATTTATTGGTTTATTAGAACAAAATGTTAACTAAAATAATACAAAATTATGAAATAAAATTACTATACAAAATGATGTGCTAATTATGATATTCTGCGAAGCAATTTCTTTTGGTAGTGAGGCAAAGATGGACATTGCACATAGTACATATATTATGCGTCCTGACAGTTCTGTTTTTGTTTTCTAAACGTTCCCGTTTACGTAATTGCGTTCGGCATACGTTCTATTTTGACATTCTGTATAAAAAATGCAGATAAGGTTATAATTAAATACGACAATCACCAATTTTAAAATGGGAAAAATGTTTCCCTTAGTCGTGAAAGGGTTAAAGAATGAGATTTTGCTTTCTCTTAAAACCCAGATTGAAATTTGATTTCATACCGACAATAAGTAAATCTTTTCAATCAATAAGCTCAGATAATAACCACAATGAAACCCTTGCATTACGGGCTATTTTCACCTCCCAATTTCTGCGCTAAATAATAACTGATTTACGCATAATCTGTTAAAACCACTTTATCTTCTTGTTGCTGAAGGCTTCAAAAACTTATTTTTTTTTTCGTCATTAAAGAACCCATTAATTTTCCATTTGCACAAAATTTTTCATAATTGGCTTTGCATTGCCATTGGCACCGCAGCTGCCTTCCTGGGAGTAATTAAATTGTATTTCGACTCTATTGATGGCGTTCTTAGTGGAATAAGTTTTCTTAACCCAGATTTATTTCTTAAGTAAGTTATCGTGTAGTCCTATTAGACAAAATGAGTGAAAAGATGAGCATAAGCTCGTTTTGTGCGTAGTACGCTTACCATAATAAGGCGAGTTATAGAGATAAAGTTTTGCATTTACTTCTGAAATTATGTATTTTATCTAAAATAAAACTAAGATTCTCATAACAGTCTCATTCTTGGATGTCTCGGAACAGTTCATTAAAAGTTAATAAAGAAAAAAGATATCTCTCTCGGAGTAAAAAAAAAACATTCTTTTAAAAAAGGAAAAATTCAATTCTTTCTTTGTTTCAAGTGCTCTGACCTCATTTCCAGGAAATTGATTTGGATTGTTTGCATCACTCTTCAGAAAGTTCTCTTCCTAAACAATGTAAAACAATCGAAGCCCAACTTTTGGAGTTTCCTGAAGATGAAAGCAGATGTACTCGAAACAAGAAAGAAGAAAATTTTCAAGAGAGTTATTTCTTTTTTTACAGTGGCGATTTTTAGCTCTCATAGCGATTTCTAGCTAAAAGAATGCTAAAATCAAAGAACTGAGATGGCATTTTCATTCTTCATGTTGTTGTCATATTTTTTCTACCCAACGAATTCAACTGCCAGGACACAAGTTTTCTGAGAAGCAGGACAAGATGACAAGAGGAAAAATTGATAGGGACAAATGAAAACGTGTCTCTAAGAGTCAGCCTGATATTAAGATGTCAGCTTGCTGTTAAGACGAAAATTAGCTGTTAAGAGTAAATTTAGCAAGTAAGATAGGAATCTGCCATTAAAATGGAAGCTGGCCTGTAAGATTCTCACAATAAGCCTGCCCATATTACTGTATTCCTCCCATATTACTGTATTCCTCCCATATTACTGTAATAAATAAATAATAAATATCCCCTCAAGCAGCTGCTTGCCACAGAGGTCTGACAGGAGCCTGTCAGTTTATATGCCAAAGTAGAAGGTCTGAGAGGATGGCAGGACCTCAGCAGAAAGACAACACAAACATCCATACCTTATCCGGGGCTCAAACCCAGTTCCCTTAGATCAGTAGCCAAGCGTGCTAACCACTCGGCCACGGGGCGGCTATTCCTCCCATATTAATGTATTCCGTCCATTCACTGTATTCCGCCCTATTACTCTATCCCGCCCATATTTTTGGGGGGCCCACCCTTATTACTATATCCTACCTTTATTATTGTATCCTGCCTTTATTATTGTATCCTGCCTTTATTATTGTATCCTGCCTTTATTATTGTATCCTTCCCGTTAATGTGAGATTCTGTGAATAATAAAATATTTTTAATTTTGATATTTTTCAGTGTACTTATCGTAATTATTAGTGAAACTTTTGCTTTTCTATGTACGTTTTTTGCGCGCGATATTAATACTATATATTTGATAAAAAAATTGTTCTAACAAGTTATTATAACTGTACAATTTACTAAATGGAAATGCATTAAGATATTCGAATCTATCACTCGGCCAAGACTGTCTCAAGATCAACGATTTTAATTTTCATGTTTTCAAAAGTAAATATCAAAACCAGAATAAGTCCTAATAATTATGGGACTTGAAGAAAAGTTTTGGAACCATTTCCAGATGTGAATTTCCACATAAAGAAAAAAAAAAAACATGTGATTTGCAACAAATTTAATGCATCTTCTCTAAGAATAAAGCGATGGGTGTTTGGGTCTTAAAATATGCATCTCCTTATTCCCAGATGAAGAAGCAGAAAATGCTGGAAATGGTAGCGACCTGTTGAGATAATACGATCATCGATCGCTTCAAAGAAAAGAACGTGAAGATCAAGTCCATCGCCTTGGATGACAGGAATACAATTAGTGGGGCTGTCCTGCAGTTGTTGAGTGGCATGCACCTCATTCCCTTGGAGACCGGGCATCCAGGATGCTGTTCGTTGGGAGAAAGAGGAGAACACCCGAGTCTTCCTCAGCTTCATATGGCCTTTCATCTGTTCCCGCTATTTTTTTTTATTCTCTTTCTCCTCTTACCTTCATTGCTGGTACTTGTTTTCTTTATATTGTCTGCCATGAAATCTAGTTATTCGAAATTCTTGAGATATTATCAAAGCTTTTGAAAGGGGTAAAAGTGAAGTTATAAGTAATTTGCTTTTATATTAATTTATCCATAGGGTTTTTAACGTGATCAACGTGGAAGTCCATCGATGATCAGATCTTGCTCCATGTATTTTATTTAAATGTTTTTGTTTGATGTCTTCAAAGTGTCAAAACCCGGATGATAGAAAAAAAAGCAGAAAAGAAAATAATTGGATCACAACTGATCAGAAAACAGTTCAAAAGTTTGCGCTAAACCCCGCTGTGCGCTAGGTAATAAAGCGATCACCGATGTGTTAGAAAATGCCGCCGTCCTCAGAATGATGGCAGGTTAAGTTTTGGCTCCTTGTACAGGAGAGAATGCAAAAAAAAAAAGCAGAAAAGAAAATAATTGGATCACAACTGATCAGAAAACAGTTCAAAAGTTTGCGCTAAACCCCGCTGTGCGCTAGGTAATAAAGCGATCACCGATGTGTTAGAAAATGCCGCCGTCCTCAGAATGATGGCAGGTTAAGTTTTGGCTCCTTGTACAGGAGAGCCATACAGTGTATCCTTAAGAATACTTTGGGTGGCTTTAATACAGTAGATGGAGTAGGGGCATAAATAGATTCACTCCCCTTCTTTATTCAGCATCGACGGCGTTGATTTGTTCTCTCTCGTAAAAAGAAATTCTACCAGCATCCACGTACACTCTGTACTTGAGATATCCATATGGAAATAAATCAAGGGGAATGATGGGCAAAGAAAGGCTAGTGATGATGTCGGTGCATCTCTAACTTGGTAGGGAAAGCTGCTTTCAGGAAATAACATATAATGTAAAAAACATTTTGAACTCTCAAAAATTCCTTCGGTTTTTGTGCACAAAAAAAATAAATCGTGCGTAACGCCTTCGAATAGATATTTTTTAAATACCCATATGATTTTTTTCGCAAAAAACGTCTGCTTCACCCTGTATATTACTAATTTTTGTGTGTTGCATAGCCGATTGTTGCAGCCAATCCGATTCCAAAGGCAGATCTAGTTCAGCTTTGAACTTACAAAACGAATGTATTTCGAAGAAAATAACGAGAACAACAAAATATCATCCATTGCAACTCTTTGAGAGATATTTTGGAAAAAATAATAAAGATAAATCCAGCAAACGCAGAGACGAGAGAAATTATATCGAAAAAGATAAAACCAGTTCCCATGACCAAACGGATTATGTATATTGAAGATTCATATAATTTGTTTGCAAAAAATTGCCCACATAGAGGTAATTTCATAACATTTTAAGAGGCGGAGGAGAGAGACAAGAAAAATGTTGGATAGTTTTACCTCTGAGTGGCATTTTTTTGCAAACAATGGGCTAAATGGTCAGGTCACAAGCACCCCGATGGCTCAGAGAAGATCGGGGAAAGCAGATCATTGGACAGTTGTTAAGTAAGAGATGGAAGCCTCCCTTCAAGATCATCCAGCGTGTTCTTTATCACGAACAGGATATGGCTTTCCCGTACATGGGGGCCATGGCTTTATCTCGCATCAGAAGGACGGCGGCCTTTCCAAACCCATCGGTATCCCTTATTGATCGAGGACAAGGGTGGAGTGAGAGGAGGAAGAGGAGGAGGTACAGAGGATGGAGGTGGAGAAAAAAGGACAACGATTATTTCTGTTACATCGCGTTACGTGATGGTAAAGATGTTCCGAAGTGCTTAAATACTATCTGCCGTAATTAGCTTTTTTTTATCATTTTTGATGGCTAATATCAGCAAATGTTTGCATTATCACTTATAATCAACTATTATTTCCTTAGCGTTCACTGGTTATTTTGATTATCGTATGACAAAGAGATCGTTATAAGACTAATGTTACGCAATAAGGAAGCGGGTTTTCAGCCAAGTGTTATGTTACATGATTTGGGGAGGGAAGGGAATAAAATCCGGCTAAAACAGAGTTACATAATTGATGGACGAATCTCCTTTCCGGATCAGTCAACTTTCTCCCTAGTGAATCGCGAAACAAAAATAATCAAATGTTATAGGTCCAGTGACACTTTCCTCCTCTCCCGCTGTTATTATTTTAGACCTTTATCATCCAATATTATTTATTTATGAAAAACTTTTGAGGTTGGGCTGTTATACAACTTAATGGCACTTTTTCAAACACAAAGGCAAAATAGACAGTTTACAAGGGCTCCAAAGGATCAGCGAAGTTTCGGGAAGGGGACCCAATATAAAGCTGTAAGGACACAGACAGATTGAAGCCACTCTTCAAGTATATCCCGTCTGTTTTTTAACGCGCACAGGGTATGGTTGTCTTGGACCCTGACTCACGGTCACTTTTGGCATGTGTGCTTAGGCTGCAGTTGATTCCATACCCCTAGTTTTGCAACTCTCCTAAGCTTCAACAGATGGTTTTGTATATTTGTATGGGATTTTGGTTGGGTTATTTTACCTCTGAGCAGCACATTTTTGCAGACCATGGGCTAAATGGCCAGGTCACAAGGACCCCGAAGGCTGAGAGAAGGTTGGGGGAGGGGACCCACTGGAACACTGTTGGGAGACAGTTGGTAGCCTCCCGTCAAGGCCATCCAGCGTGTTCTTTAACGTTCACAGGGTATGGCTCTCTCGTACACTGGGCCACGGATTAACGTCCCATCCGACGGACTGCGGCCTTTCCAGCCCAGCGGTATCCCCTACTGACCTTGGGCAGGCGGGGAATTTTGCGGATATTTGTAGGGGAGATTTGAATCTTCTCTCTAGCTGTTCTTGGACGATCGGTCTCCTGTGCGTTTTTAAAGCATTATTTTCACATATAGTGGCCTCAGCCGCCCCATGGCCGAGTGGTTAGCACGCTTGGCTACTGATCTAAGGGACCTGGGTTCGAGCTCCTGATAAGGCATGGATGTGTGTGTCGTTTTTCTGCTGAGGTCCTGCCATCCTCTCAGACCTTCTACTGTGGCATATAAACTGACAGGCTCCTGTCAGACCTCTGTAGCAAGCAGCTGCTTGAGGGGGTATTTATTATTTATATAGTGGCCTCTCTATATAGCCTTCATCCTTAAGCTGCAGTCACCATTACGAAATCTAGTAAATCAAAATTGACATTTCCTTATCTTCAACTTGTGTTTTATAGGTGTATGCGCTTTGTCAATATTCATTCTGGGTAGTCCAAAATCATCTGTATTAAAAATCATCTTGGAATTTCTCCTCGCTGAACACCAACACTCTTATCTATCCAGAACACTACTATGCCTTCAAATCAAGGGCGTGAATAAATTTTCTACGAGGGGAGGGAGTAATTCCACAAATTCGGAAACGAGAGGACTTTGCTTACAAACCAATCGAAATCGAAAACCATTAGGTGCTCACATAATTAAATCGTCTTCTCTATAAATGTACTTTTCGGTCTCGAAATCGGTGGCTCCTTCTCGGTAAACCAATCTAATAAGTCTCACATTCTATCCATTGTTTTGAAAAATCGTTTAACATTTTACTTCTTCCCTGCAGACGCGGTGTTCTGCATTCAGTAAAGTTGCGGTTTGTTTAAATGCAGAGAAATATGTAGAAAACTTGTTGGTAGAGAGGCATTGTCCCATTGTGTTTCTGCTTGGGACGAGGCAATTATTTCCGTATCCGTGTTTCAATGTCCATTTTATGAGGCAATTCATTACGCTAAAGCTCTGCGAAGTCTGTGCAGTGGCAGTCGCTACGGAGATTAGGTGGGATGGGGGGGGTCGTGGGGAGGGGGAGGTGAGACAGCAAATCCATTTAGTGCCTCTATTAATGTAATCATCATGACTTCCGGAACTAGTTGAAAGCTGCTATTTCTGAATCCGCAGCAGGATGTTGAACAATGGCGTCAGTGAGGTTACGAGAGAGGAACGCGGACAGATAGGCAAATCAAGGCAGCCATCTCAGATTGAGGATGCAGCTTATAATTAGAGAATGCTTCCCATTTGCGAGTGTGGAATAACGAGAAAGTTTCTAGAGATTGGAATAAAGGGGTGGAACTCTAGAACAACAGAGTGATCGCTCAGACTGTGTTGTACCTAACTGATGGTGTAGGGTTAAAAACGCTGTAAATTGCGTTAGAGCAGAGGTTCCCAAACTTATTTGTCCTACCGCCCCCTTTTCAGGAAAAAAATTACTCAGCGCCCCCCTGGAAATCTACCTTCTTTAAGCGAACAAGCAGAAAGATGCAGTGACAAATTTGCGTATTTTTATGTATCTATATTTCTACCTACGTGCTACAACATAGTAAAGAAAGATGTTGTTGTAAATAAGACACCTTGAAGCTTGAAATTATAAAATTATTTATTAAAATCAACCATAGTAGCATTCGCATTACACAAAGAAAATTAAGATAACGAAGGATAATTTTATGTGTTTATTTGGAAAATAAGGTAATCACTACGACTTTAACTCTATGTTACACAACAAATGAAACATGTACGAACGGTTTTTCGAAATTTTCTTATCTTCCCTTCATTCTTTATGTTTCCACCGCCCCCCAATTGCACCCGAGGCTACTACCGCCCCCCTGGATCGTTCCAACGCCCCCCAGGGGGCGGTATCGCCCACTTTGGGAAACATTGCGTTAGAGGAACTTGAAAAGTTCGTGTTAAAGAAGGTGATTTTAGTTTGAAATGTTTTACGTTCATAAATTGAATTTCTGATGTTTAATGGAATCCTATGAGTTTTTTTTGGATGATGAATTGAGGTGGAATATTTTACTTTTTGCACATAGGCTAAATGGTCAGATCACAAGAACCCCCGAGGGCTCAAAGAAGGTTGAATTAAGGGGACCCTCTGGACAATTGTTAAGAGATAGATCGTAGCTTCCGTTAAGACCATCTAGCGTGTTTTTTAACTTGTACAGGGTAAGGTTCTCCAGTACACCTGGGCGACGACTTTATGTACCATCCAACGGACGGCGGCCTTTTCAGACTCATCGGTGTCTTCTATTGACTGAGAACAATGCGGGTTGTTTTGTGGTGATGAATACCAATGTCAACACGAACCTGGGAACTGCAGATTGCGAGTCTGGAGCGCTCCAATGAGGGCAAAATTAATTGCAAATTTTTGAACGCCAGGTAATGGGTCATTCACTTCGATTATATTTCGTCATTCGCACAACACTTTGAGAGGGGCGGGTGAGATTTATCTCCGCAAAAATTCCCCGCCCTACCCTCGGTCAGTAGGGGACACCGATGGGCTTGGAAAGGCCGCCGTCCGTCGGATGGGACGTTAAGCCGTGGCCCGTGTGCGGGAGAGCCATACCCTGTGCACGTTAAAGAACACGCTGGATGGCCTTGACGGGAGGCTACCATCTGTCTCCCAACAGCTGTTCCAGTGGGTCCCCTCCCCCAACCTTCTCTGAGCCTTCGGGGTCCATGTGACCTGGCCATTTAGCCCATGGTGTGCAAAAAAGTGCCGCTCAGAGGTAAAACAACCCAACACTTTGAGACTTATGGGCACATCAGTTCCCCTTTTCCAATAGATGAATTTAAATCAAACGAATATTAATTTTTTTTATAACTTTGCAGCTCTTGAGGGAAATAATGATGGTGATTATAACGGTGATGAAGAGTGGATTGTTTTGTTTCTGAGAGGCAATTTTTTTCGCACAAAATGGGCAAATGATCAGGTCACCCCGAGGGCTCAAAGCTGAATAGGGAAAGTGAATCCCTAGATCAGTGGTTCTCGAAGACTGTGCCGTGAAATTTCGGATGATATTGCAGAGAAAAGGAAATTTCTAAACCATTTTGTTGCTATTTTCAACCACTGATTCTTCATTTAACCTTTCCGTTTAATCAAAAACTTTTCGATATTAAATCATTAAGTTAAAGCCAGTAATTAACACAAAACATGCCCATAAACACTTACGCACTAATTCAATACACCTCAGAACTTGAACAGAATAGTTGTGCGTTTGCAAATGACTCAGCAGAAATGGCCATTTTTGAAGGCAAACTGCTCATGCGCGAGTCTCCCGCAGTTTTGCCAATCGAAGTTAAGCCTTAGTATGATTATATACATAGATTACCCCGCTGAGCCTTATGGCTTGTCAGCAGGATATATTCTTTTTTTATTGCCTCTGTTTTGGTCATTATGATTCTACAGAGGGGGACTGTGGGTATGACATCCTTTCGCATAGACCGAGCCCTGTTTCTAAACCAGGGTCAGATATTTAAAGAAGATATTTTTTTTTATGTTGTATTTCAGGACATTTTTTACAGATACTCTCTATAGCGCATTATACTGACAAGCAAGCTCCTGTGAAACCTCTGTGACGAGAAGCTTACTGAGGGATAAGTTTTAAAAACAATTATATGTGTATAACACCAGGCTCAGTCTAGAAAATAATAGTTGGAGGTTTAGGAAAGATTGAACAAAAATATCGTTCAGTTATATTTATTCCTGTTATAACCCTGGACACACATTTGGATACAACCCAGCGAATATTCCAAAACATGAAGTGATTATTTTTTAATTTCACATTCATTTTTTTTTTCAATCGACAAAGACGTTTTTCTTTTCAAATCTTTGACCACAAATCCCAAATATCTCATTAACGGTCAACCAACATCTTACGTAGTATCCATCAAAATGGAATTCGCAAACTTCTTCTTTCAGAAAATATTAGTTCGACAGGGAAAAAAAACGACAACAACAAATAAGCCAAAAACAATTTCTCCCACCTAATCAGTTGCCCACTAGTTATTTATGAGTTGCTGTCGCGTCAGTGGAGGTCTGCTGCCTCCGTTAGCCGCATATGACACCGTTCATCTGACAGGAAATGAGGATGACTGGTGCCGGGGACCTGTAATTACAGAAATTACGAAGGCAAAGGAAGGAAAGTCTCGCGCGCTTCCGAAAAGACTGCTAGGAAACGAGCGAGCGCATCACCAACTCTACGTCACAGAATGAGCCAGGCATTCCCGTCTTTTTAATCCTTCAGCAGAGGAACGACTCTTTGTTTAAATGGGTCGACGTCTGTAATTGAATCAGCTTTTCGGGATTGGAAAAGGGAAGTGAGGGGAAAAAATGCATCTATAAGGTTTCGCATTTAGTCGAAGAGAGGGCTAATGCACTCACAACTTTCTGGTTTTCTTGGCTATCAGTTTAATTTACACCTCATCCTTATTTCTTCTTGTTCTGTTTTCGCTTTGTCTATTGAATGCCACTCATTTTTTTTTTTTGCCTTCTTTAAAACTTCGTTTCTTTTTCACATTAAGATAATACTATAAAAGAAATTTAATGCAGAAGAAAATTTAAAACAGGACAATTCTTCTTTTTTCTGGTTTTTGTGGTATTTACAAAAGACATCTTTTTTTTCCTATTTTCGATTGATATGTGAGCGAAAGGAATTGTAAAAAAAAACGTAGATGCGCAGTGCACAAACGAAATGAATTTGGTGTTTTATTTATTTGCCAAAGATATTTTTTCCTTTGTGGTTCACTTAAGATTATAGACCGAGCCCTGTTTCTAAATTTAATTATAGAAAATTATAGAAAATTCGTGAAATTTCGGATGATATTGCAGAGAAAAGGAAATTTCTTCCTTTGCCTTCGCTTCAGCTGTTCCCAACGTTTTTCCAGTAATGAATCCCCTTGTTAATTTCCGTCATTATCATGTACCTCACCTCACACATACTTATGAAAGATCCTATACCAAAACCGATAAACATGGAATTTTCTCTAATCACACCAAATCACCTCCCTGCACACTGAAACTCCACATACACATTTAAACACCACCACATATATACACAACCACATCGAAAATCCTACATGAAATCTCCACATATAATATATACATCGAAAAATCCCACAGTGAAACACCACATATACACACATATATACATATATTTAAAATCCCACTGTGAGCCCTACAATGAAACCCCAGATACACACATATATATTGAAAACTCTACACTGAACTCGACATGCACACAATGGAGTTCCCTCCACATTATTAATGCGCACAACTTGGATATATTGTGTGTTTCAGAAACGTGGCTCGACGATGCCTACTCTGACAGTTGTGTCTGCCCTAAAGGCTATTCGGGGAGGGGGTGGCTCAGTCGGTAGCGCGCCAGGCTCGTAATCTGTAGATCCCAGGTTCGAGTCCCAGCTGGGTCAGCGTTGAGATTTATCTCCGCAAAATTCCCCGCCCTGCCCATGGTCAGTAGGGGACACCGATGGGCATGGAAAGGCCGCCGTCCGTCGGATGAGACGTTAAGCCGTGGTCTCGTGTGCGTGAGAGCCATACCCTGTGCACGTTAAAGAACACGCTGGATGGCCTTGACGGGAGGCTACCATCTGTCTTCCAACAGATGTTCCAGTGGGTCCCTTCTCCCAACCTTCTCTGGGCATTCGGGGTCCATGTGACCTGGCCATTTAGCCCATGGTGTGCAAAAAAGTGCTGCTCAGAGGTAAAACAACCCAACCTAAAGGCTATTCTATATTTTGTAAGGATAGACTGAATGCTAAAGGCGATGGAGTATGTATATTCATAAAAAAAATCATATCACTGCACTGTAATATTAGTTGGGTTGTTTTACCTCTGAGCAGACCGTTTTTTGTACACAATGGGCTAAACGACCAGGTTCCAAGGACCCCCGAATGCTAAGAGAAGATTGGGTGAAGAGGACCCACGGGACAACTGTTGATAGACAAATGCTAGGTTCCGTCAAGGCCATTCAGCGTGTTCTTTAACGTACAGATTATGACTCTCCTGTACACTGAGCCACGGCTTAACGTCCCATTCGAAGGTCGGCGGCCTATCCAAGCTCATCGGTGTCCCCTACTGACCGTGGGCAGGGCGGGGAGTTTTGCGGAGATATATCCCAAAGCTGGCCTAGGTGGGACTCGAATCTGGGAATTGCAGATTACGAGCCTGGCGCGCTAATGGCTGAGCCACATCCTCCCGTATAATATCAGTGCCTGCTCGTTTCAGCGAATATGAAATAATCGGTATTGACATTTATTTATCTCGCAGTCGAGCCCGGATTAAAAAAAAAACACAATCGTGTTGGAAAACTGTAAAAGTAGGGGGGGGGGAGGAAGTTTCGGTTGTTTTACCTCTGAGCGGCACTTTTTTGCACACCATGGGCTAAATGGCCAGGTCACATGGACCCCGAAGGCTCAGAGAAGGTTGGGGGAGGGGACCCACTGGAACAGCTGTTGGGAGACAGATGGTAGCCTCCCGTCAAGGCCATCCAGCGTGTTCTTTAACGTGCACAGGGTATGTCTCTCCCGCACACGGAACCACGGCTTAACGTACCATCCGACCGGCGGCGGCCTTTCAAAACCCATCGGTGTCCCCTACTGACCGTGGGCAGGGCGGGGAATTTTGCGGAGATAAATCTCAAGGCTGACCCAGCTGGGACTCGAACCTGGGAACTACAGATTACGAGCCTGGCGCGCTACCGACTGACCCCAGGGGGGGAAAGAAGAGATTGGATTTTAATGCAGTATAATATTTTCCCCTCCAATTTATAGGTCTTTGAAAAAAATTTTGAAAAATTCATGAAATAGAAATAAGTTTAATATTTTTCCTCTATTACCATTACTAGCATTCTGAAGGGGGGGCATCACCCTTTCCACCCAGGGGAATGAAGGAAGCGTGGTACCACTCCGCGAGGAAGCGTTTCTTGATGGTCATTGGCTAAGCATTTTGACGTCACAGCGGGGAGATGAAGGTAAACAAAGCGTATAAGAAGCATACGGTAAAATAGATTTCTGTTGACAGAAAAAGTGTAAAATTACAATTTTAGTTTTTTTGTCTATCTAGCTATCAGGGAAATATTTATTGTTATAGGTATGCACTCTGCAGCCACTTTATTAAGTACATTCCGTGTTATGTCAATAGTAACTGAGATACAGAACTCGGGAACATCTTAAAAAATATTTTTTTTTAAGAGTGACTGAAGACATTTTAAAAATCTGAAATCTATTTCAAATTAAATAAAACCAATAAATAAACCTAAATTGGACTATTTAACAGCAATAATTCCAATTTAAGTAATTGCTCTCAAAGATTAATAATAAACATAAATAATAATAAATAATAAATATAATAAATGAAATTTAATAAAGAAATTCTATGGTAATTTATATCGAATTGTTTTAGAATTTCTCTACGATAGATTATGATGTTGCTCTTAAAATTAAATTCGATCGAATTAAAATGCCAAATCTTTATTTCAACTTATCTTTTTCCCAACTATGTTAATAATCATATTGAAAATAATAAAAGTATAATTTTTGTCGCCGTAAGTAGTAGTTCAAATTTTATCCCTTCACAAAATATATGTTTAATAAATACAGTTTTCAATTTACTAAGAAAATTATTCTTGCAGTTATTCAACGAAAAGTCTGCTTTTTTTTGTTTTGATTAATTCTGAAATTTTTATTCTGCTGTATTATTTTTTATTTATATTTTTCCACTGCTTTTGCTTTGATCGCAATCTTGATTGCAAATCAGAGATTTTTCCCTCGGCTTTATTTAGTTTTTAATAGCAATTTGAAACTCTTAAGGTAATTTTCTGATTCATAGACTATGACGAACTGATATAGGCTTTTATTCCCACGAATCAGTACAGTATAAGCCAATGTCATTAAATTATCAATTACCTGAGATAATGCTAATTTTTACTGTCTACACTGTCGTAGTTTTCAGAACGATCGGTTTCTTATTCCAATAATCATTTCGTTGTTTCCTGTGATAACAACGTCTGGTGGAAGTAGAATCTGTCATAGTAATAAGAATGAATTTTTTTATGTGACATTTTTTTTTATCTGGAATGACATTATCATGTAGTTTACATTTCATATATAGTCCTAAGAGTTCGCTTCACAAATCTAACGTGCAATTGATCCTAACAGGCATCTGAAAAATGTTAACCGCATATCGTAGCATGGGCGCATCGAATTTCTTTTGATGCCGACACTGCAGCATCCATTTCATACAAATTTTTTCTTCTAATTCGAATGTATATGAAAAACATTGTTTTTCTTATTCTTCAACGGATTACTCGTGTAGTTTACTACTGCACAGTTTGGCATGATAAAAAGAAGCAAAAATTACCTGAAAGACTTCACAGAAGGAGAAATTCATCAAGCGAACAGCAAAGAAAGACACGAAAGAACGTACGATTGTAACAGAATATTAGCTGAGCTCTCTCCACTTTGACGTCATGGGCACGCTCTCTCAGCGATACTCGAATGACCTTGGTAAAATATAGCCTGTGGCGCCACCTTATATATATATATATACCCACCTTTCTCCCCTCCCTAGATCCGAACCTGTTCACAGCTCACATCCCTCCATTTAATTCTAACAACCATATTTATGTATAGATGGCTTCTTCAATTGTAATATTCCTATGGTTCTCGCTGATGATGTTAATTTTGCCAGTACCTACTGCACAGCTCCACTCTTTACAAATAACGTTCAAGGCTTGTTATTTCAAAACTAAATTTTCTAGGATTTCAACAGCTTGTTACTTTTCTCACACGTTACGAAAATTATTTTGACTTAATCTTTTGCAACCGCGATACGTTCATATTGAATATTGAAGCATTCTGCCTTTTTCCCACACACTCCTCATATCCCTGTTGCTTTCAACCTCAACCTCTGCACGTCTACACATTATTATCCTGAGTCACTCGATTTTACAAATTCAGATTACGATATTTTATCTGAGTTAGTCAGTCGAGCAAGAGAATTGCAATAGTATACAGAAAATGCTTAAAAATAGTGGACAAATACAAAGGGATTCCAAAAAGTATGTCCCAAAAAAATGAACACACACTCGAAAAAAGCCATAAAGTTCAAACACACACACACACACAAAAAAAAAAGCTTCCAGAGTTGAAATCCTGGAGCAAAGGAAAACACACGAATATACTGCAAATGCGCAAATAAAGTAAGGATATACGAAAAGAATCCATAAAAAAGCATCCCAAGTTAAGAAACCCACGCTCCAAAAAGTCCCCCAAAATGAAAAAAATCCATTCAAAATAAAAACACCGTCTATTTTAAGGAATAGAATTGAAGTAGTATTCCAAAAATGTCTAAAAATAGTTTATAAATACAAAAGGATAACGAAAAAAAGCCCGAAAGGAATATAAACGCAATCGGAAAAAGACAAAGTTCACACAAAAAAAGTTTTCAGGTTTGAAAATTTGCAGTCATGGAAAAGGAAAACACATGAATATACTGCAAATGCACAAATAAGGTAAGTATATATGAAAAGAAACAATAAAAAATCATCCGAAGTTAACAAAACCACTCTCCAAAATGTCCCCCAGAAACCAAACGATCCCTTAAAGGTAAAAACTATGCGTTCCTCGAGGAAGAGAATTGAATTGGATACAGAAAATGTCTAAAAATAGTGGACAAATAGAAAAGGATGCCGAATATACAGACATATATATAATAATAACCGAATATACAGACCAATATACAGACAGTCGAAAAAAGCCATAAAATTCACACAAAAAAATGTTACCAGAGTTGAAAATCCACAGTCATGGAGGAAGGAAAACATATGAATATACTGCAAATGCACAAATAAAGTAAGGATATATAAAAATTGTGCATTCCTCGACGAAGAGAATTGAAGTAGTATAGAGAAAATGTCCAAAAATACTTGACAAATACAAAAGGATGCCGAAAAAACGCCCGAAAGTAATATACACACAATCGAAAAAAGCCATAAAATTCACACACACACAAAAAAACTAATTCCAGAGCTAAAAACCCACAGTCACAGAGAAACGAAAACACACGAATATACTGCAAATGCACAAATAAAGTAAGGACATAAAGAAAAAAGTCATAAAAAAGCTTCACAAATTAACAAACCCAGGCTCCAAAAAGGCCGCAAAAAATCACTTAAAGGAAAAAACTATGCATTTCTCGAGGAAGAGAATTGAAGTAATATACAGAAAATGTCTAAAAATACTGGATAAATATGAAAGGATGCCGAAGAAACGTCCAAAAGTAATATACACACAGTCTAAAAAAGCAATAAATTTCACATAAAAAATGTTTCCAGAGTTGAAAATCTGCAGTCACGGAGAACGGAAAACACATGAATATACTGCAAATGCTCAAATAAAGTAAGGATATATGAAAAGAATCCATAAAAAAGCATCCAAATTTAACAAACTCACGCTCCAAAAAGTCTCCACCTCAAAAAAAAAAAAAAAAAAAATCCGTGTAAGGTAAAACCTATGCATATCTCGAGGAAGAGAATTTAACTAGTATACAGAAAATGTCTAAATATAGAGGACACAAAAGAAAGCCGAAAAAACACCCGAAAAAAATATATACACAATGGAAAAAAGCCATAAATTTCACACCAAAAAAATGTTTCGAGAGCTTTAAAAGCTGCAGTCACGGAGAAAGGAAGCACACCAATATACTGCAAATGCACAAATCAAGTGAGGATATATGAAAAGAAGCCATAAAAAAAGCATCCCAAAACCACTCTTAAAACAAACCCACTCTAAAAAAAGCCCTCCATAAACGAAAAGATCTCTTAAAGTTAAAAATTATGCATTCCTCGAGGAAAATAATTGAAATGGTATACAGAAAATGTCTAAAAATAGTGGACAAATAGAAAAGGATGCCGAAAAAACACCCGAAAGGAATATACAGACGGTCGAAAAAAAACCATATAATTAAGAGAAAAAAAAAGTTTCCAGAGTTGAAAACCTGCAGTCGCGGAGAAAGGGAAACACATGAATACAGTGCAAATGCACAAATAAAATGATGATATTGTTTGCCGATTTTTTCAACCTTCCAAGATTTTTCCTAGTTGTCTAGATTTTGTCAACTCCCGAAGATTTTGCCAACTCATCTTAATTTCTGAAAAAGAATCCCAAGTGGCATTTCTTTTGTCACCTGCGCTAGTTTTGCCACGTTGCCACGATTTACATCAACTTCCCAAGATTTCATGAAGTTCGTTAGCTTTGCCAAGTTGGTTCCATTTTGTCCACCTACCCTTAATTTACCAAAAAAAAACACAATTTTCTAAGTAACCTGTATTTTATGAAGTCACTTCGAATGTTGTCAACTCCGATTTTTGTTGTACCCCATCCCCCCCCCCATAGCTACCTCCCTGCTGCTATTTCATTAATAATTACGAAATCATCAACTGGACCAGAGAAGATGCCAACTTCTTTTTATGATTCGCGAACAGAGTTTTATAAACTCTGCTGTTCGCAAAAAATTATCTATCTTGATCACCTTTTGCTTGTAATCTGGCTGGGTTTTTAGTTTAGTTTAGTTTACACTTCACAAAAATTGGGAGTTCCTTGCACAGACTTTCCCATAGAATTTATGTTTTCCTTTTTTTTTTTTGAAAATTCTTGATGTTCAGTATTTTTTTTTTCCTCTTAGATTTTAAGAGATTTTTTTTTTTGTTTCGTCTTCCTCCTAAACTTTAGGATTTAATTCTTTTGTTTATTTTGTTTTTGTTTATTTAATTTTGATTTATGTCTTTTTTTTTTGGTATAAATATATATATTTTTTTATTATTATTTTTTTTGGCTTTCTTTAATTTTTTTTTATAACCCTTTTTTTTATTATATTTTTTTTGTTATTTTGTTAATTTTTTTTTCTTTCTTTTTTTTGTTTTTTAGAAATTTTTTTTATTTTTTTTTATTTTTTTTTATTTTTAATTTTTTTTTTATTTTTTTATTTTTTTTTTAAGATTTTTTTTTAATTATTTTTTTGTCTTATTTTTATTAATGAAAAAAAAAAAATTTTTTCTTTTTTTCTTTTTTTTTATATTACGTTTTTTTTTTGTTGTTGTTCTGTGTTACAATTTATTCCATATCTCTGTTTCTTTGATGAATTCCAATAGGAAGGCAAATATTTTTGTTTGAATTGAGATTGTAGGGTGATTTAAAATTAAGTTCAGAGTAAATTCGTTAATATTTATGTTTCTAAGTTTTTCAAAGAATTTTTCTCGTTGTGAGTCATATTTTGCACAATTTAATATAAGGTGTGAGGAATTTTCAGTAATATTGCATTTTGTACATTTGGGTGAGGTACTTAATTTGAGTAAGAATTTTGATTTATTTAAAAGAATTGTATCTGTTCTTAGCCGAAATATGATTTTGGATTCATGTCTGGAAAATGGTAATTGTAGGAAGGTATTAATTTTGTTGGAAAGTTCAAATCTGAAATTTGGTTTGAAGATAGAGTGAAATTGAACATGTTTTTCTAAAATTTTGAATTCTAATTGTTTTATTTCTTTTTTAACATGTATATAAAAATTGTGTGTTGGCGAGATGTTATCATAATCATGTGCTGATTTTGCTATGTTATCTACATATTCATTTTCTTTAAATCCAGAGTGTCCTGGTATCCAACAAAGTTGAATATGGTTATTTTTTTCATTTAGGTTTTCATTATAAAGTTTTAGGAGTGTATGTGTGTAGTATGGATATGTGGTGTATGTGTTGTCTTGTATTAATGTGTGTATAGCACTTTTAGAATCAATGAATATAACTATTGATTGATTTGTTAAATTGTCTAATGTCCAGTTAAGTGCGGCAAATATTGCATAAATTTCAGCATGCAATATCTGAGTAAAATCAGGCAATTTGTATGCTAATGATATGTTGTGTGATGGAATATATACAGCAGCACTGGATGACCCAGAATCTTTTATGTAGGACCCATCTGTGTAGATTTCCAAACAATTGTTAAATTTTTCAGATTTAAAATTAATGAATAATTGATATAGAGCTTCATTAGAAATTTCATTTTTTGAATTTAAATGTGGAATCTCTGTATAAACTACTGGGAGTTTGTAACACCATACTGCTACAGATTCAGTAATGTCTCCTCGCAGTTCATCTTTAGTTAGTTCATTAAAGAATTCTTTTAATAATTCATTTTCTTCGATTTTTTTATAGAATATGAGTCTTTTAAAGTTTAGATAAAATGGGTGGTCTGGTAGTTTATAGTGGAGTCTTGTGTAATATTTTAAGATTAAAATTGAATGCCTAATTTCAAATGGAGGAATGGCTGTTTCAGCCAGAAGAGCTAATGTTGGACAAAATTTTGGTAAGCCTAAAGCAATTTTTAAACATTTGTTTTGAATAACATTTAATTTCTTTAAGTTAGTTAAATTAGGTTTGTCTATAAGGTCTAAGCCATATTCCATTTTTGATCTGATTAAATTTAAGTAGAGTGTAATTAAGGTTTTTTGATCAGTACCTTCTTTTTTGAATGCAAAGTATTTAAAAATGTTTAGGAGTTTTGAACCAGAATTGTAAGCTTTCTCCAGATGAGAGTTCCATATTAATTTTGAGTCTAAGTTAAATCCCAATAATTTACATTTGTTGACTTGATTAATAGGTTGCGAGTTAATTTTTAAGAGAAATTTTGGATTATAATTTCTACGTCTATAGAAGTAAATACAAAAAGTTTTATCTGTGTTAATTGTTAAATTCCATTTGTTACAATAATCTATTAGTTTGTCTAATTGTTGTTGTGTTTTTTCTTGTAGAGTATATTCATTTTTGTCTGATACCCAGAAGGTAAGGTCATCAGCATAGCTTGTAAAGTTAAATTTTTTATCAAAAATCTTTTTGATGTCATGTAAGTATAAATTAAAAAGAACAGGGGATAAGGTAGATCCTTGTGATAATCCTTGTGTAATGTTATAAGACTTAGAGTAGGTTGAGTTTAATTTAACCTTTAATTTTCTGTTTCTCAAAAATTTTGCTAGGAATTCTATTACTTACGGCTCAATCTGTAATCATTCCAATTTATAAGAGGAAAGGTGATCCTACTAATTCTACCAATTACCGTCCAATCTCTCTGTCGAATACCGTCGCTCAAATAATGGAAAGTTATATACTGTTCAAGACTCTTTACTTTCTTCAGTGAATAATATTATTCCGTATGAACAGTTTGGTTTCGTGACAAGTCGCTGCGCTACAGTGCGATTATTTCACTTTATTAGCAATTGGGCTACATCAATTGATGGCCTTCCAATTGATGCTATTTATATACATTCAAAAAAAGCTTTCGATAAAGTACAGAGATCGTTCTTATTTGATACGCTTCTCAGACTCTGAATCCTCCCAGATCATCATAAGACTAAAATCTGTATTATTTTACCAGCTCTCTCAACAAATAAGAGTTCAAGGTGCTCTTTATCCAATCAATGATATCTAGTGGTGTCCTTCAAGGATCTGTGGGGCGGGGGTGGCTCAGTCGGTAGCGCGCCAGGCTCGTAATCTGTAGTTCCCAGGTTCGAGTCCCAGCTGGGTCAGCGTTGAGATTTATCTCCGCAAAATTCCCCGCCCTGCCCACGGTCAGTAGGGGACACCGATGGGCTTGGAAAGGTCGCCGTCCGTCGGATGGGACTTTAAGCCGTGGCCCCGTGTGAGGGAGATCCATACCCTGTGCACGTTAAAGAACACGCTGGATGGCCTTGACGGGAGGCTACCATCTGTCTCCCAACAGCTGTTCCAGTGGGTCCCCTCCCCCAACCTTCTCTGAGCCTTCAGGGTCCATGTGACCTGGCCATTTAGCCCATGGTGTGCAAAAAAGTGCCGCTCAGAAGTAAAACAACCCAACTCAAGGATCTGTTCTTGTGCCATATGTTTTGTATTGCTCCCATCAAACGTACCTTCTGCTCTACGACCAATCACCTGCTACGTTGTTGCTGACGACATAATATGTTATGCTATTTCTGCTTGTTTAGACAATTGTCGTTTATCAGCTTGCATGCGACAACATCGAAGGGTGGGTATATCCTCTCAATTACGATTTTTTATGATTTAGTACGAGACTACCTGGAAATTTTCAAATAAAGCTACGAGTAACGATTGAAAGTTCTCAATATTCACTCCTTGTACTGGAGAAGGTTGACAAGTAGGTTGGGTTGTTTTACCTCTGAGCGGCACTTTTTTGCACACCATGGGTTAAATGGCCAGGTCACATGTACCCCGAAGGCTCAGAGAAGGTTGGGGGAGGGGACCCACTGGAACAGCTGTTGGGAGACACATGGTAGCCTCCCGTCAAGGCCATCCAGCGTGTTCTTTAACGTGCACAGGGTATGGCTCTCCCTCACACGGGACCACGGCTTAACGTCCCATCCAACGGACGGCGGCCTTTCCAAGCCCATCGGTGTCCCCTACTGACCGTGAGCAGGGCGGGAAATTTTGCGGAGAAAAATCTCAACGCTGACCCAGCTTGGACTCGAACCTGGGAACTACAGATTACGAGCCTGGCGCGCTACCGACTGAGCCACCCCCGCCCCTTACAAGTAGGCATCTTATGTGTATTCATATTCTAGAACAAACTGTAAATATTATTTTTTTACGTGCCGAATTGGTCGGGTTTGAAATTCTTTACTTCCCTATATTGTGTTGTCCTCAACTTTGCAAAAATCGATTAAATTAACTTGACTTAGCCAAATTCCTCAAATGTTTTAAGTTTTAACATTCTTCATGTATAGTATTTATATGTTATCAAAACGTTAAGTGTTAACCGTATTGGAAACCACATAAGTTAACAATGAATATTTCGCTGCTTTTTGTATTTCTTGAGCGCTGCTAGCGTATAATTTTATACCTTCTTCTCAATAGATTAAATTATTTAATTAGGATATACTTCTCCACTAGAGGCGGAGTGGCTCAGTCGGTATCGCACCAGGCTCGTAATCTGCAATTCCCAGGTTCGAGTCGCGCCAGCTTGAGATTTATCTCGTCAAAATTATCTGTCCTGTTCTCGGTCAGTAGAGGACACCGATGGACTTGGGGTGGGACGTGTGCAGGAGAGCCACGTAGAGTAACGCTGTGCACGTTAAAGAACACGTTGGATGGATGACCTGGACGGGATGTTTCCATCTGTCTCGTACCAGTTGCACATTGAACGACGTTTTTTGCTCACAATGGGCTAATTATACAAGTCACAAGGACCTCAAGGGCTCAGGGAAGATTGAGGAAGGGGACGAAATGTGCAACTGGTATGAGACGGATGGAAACATCCCGTCAAGGCCATCCATTCAACGTGTTCTCTTCCTCGATCTTTTCTGAGCTGTTGAGGTCCTTGTGACTTGTATAATTAGCCCATTGTGTGCAAAAAACGTCGTTCAGAGACAAAACAACCCAAATTTCCTGTTCACTTTCTTTAATATTTAAAGATACGATCTGTTCTACACTGAACGACGGCTTAACAATCTTTGCGAAGGACGGTGGGTCGTGTAAGTGTGTTTTCCGTCCTATTTCCCGCTGAGATGAAACTATTTATTATCTTAGGAGAAATTTCAATAATCATCGATGTAGCGCAGAGGCTCAAACATGCGGCGGGCAAGAAGACATTTTGTGCGGTTCGTGAGCAATATGACCTCACGAGAGCATGGACAATATGATCGCTTTCAGAAGCCACTACAACTGCAACTTAGGTTTTGGTGTTAAAAGTGTGTAACATTTAAATAAATAACACAATAATATATGTAAGCATTTCTGTTTTGCTTATTATTGATTATAATAAAATGCGACCCGCCATATATCGAGAAATAACTGATATTTAAGCTATGGTTTGAGTTTGAAAAGCCTGATGTAGATTCGAACCTGTCTCTGCTGACCACTTAAGTAAAAAGTGATCAAAATAAAGAGTGGCCAAGTTTCAGAGAAATCTGTATATGACCACAGGGAAGCGTGTTTTGGTGGCTGAGTAAAAATGAGTTGGGTTGTTTTACCTCTGAGCGGCACTTTTTTGCACACCATGGGCTAAATGGCCAGGTCACAAGGACCCCGAAGGCTCAGAGAAGGTTGGGTGAGGGGGACCCACTGGAACAGCTGTTGGGAGACAGATGGTAGCCTCCCGTCAAGGCCATCCAGCGTGTTCTTTAACGTGCACAGGGTATGGCTCTTCCGTACACGGGGCCACGGCTTAACGTCCCATCCGACGGACGGCGGCCTTTCCAAGCCCATCGGTGTCCCCTACTGACCGTGGGCAGGGCGGGGAATTTTGCGGAGATAAATCTCAACGCTGACCCAGCTGGGACTCGAACCTGGGAACTACAGATTACGAGCCTGGCGCGCTACCGACTGAGCTACCCCCGCCCCGAGTAAAAATGAAAACAATGGTCAACTTTAAGAGGTAGACAACTTCATATGTTTCACATTACTTTGAAAAGGAAATAAAAACATAATTAATTAAGAAACACTGAAATAAAAAACACTAGACACTCATGGAGTACAAACATTTTATTTAATCAATTAAATTTTGAATAGTTGGAGAATTTAGAAGGATGCCATTTTTTTCGTATATATATAATTTTATTTCAGACATTTGAAGCTAAAACACGAATATGTATAATTGGGAATTTAGACTTTTTATGATTGGTTACCATAGTAACTGAAGATGAACACTTTGCTACTAACACTCAACCACAGTTTAATGAGATGATGAGAAGATGATTTGAATCTCCGAGAAGATGAGAAAAAGTTGTAGCACCACGTAAATCGTATAGAAATAACTCTCGTGTGAAGCTCATTTTTTTTCAGAGATATGAAATTGTTATATCTGTAAATATTTTTTTAACCACGAGGTTTCTTTTTTATTTCTAGTTTTAAGTTAAGGATCACCTGAACCAAAAAACTGCTGTTTCTTAAAGATCCAAATAATCCACGCATCATCTCCTTAACGGAATATGTATATTTTCATGTACATGCTCCAAAAAATTGGATTTCATCTTCATGAAGTGAAATGACATTTTTTTCCCCTTAGTTTTCAACTTGCAATAATTCTCAACTGTTGCTATAAAACATATTCTCAACGTGTTTATTCAAATAACAAATGTTATGCGACCACTAAAATATAATTTTATTTCTAAGTCATTTAGATTAAAAAAAAATCTGAACTGAGGTGATGTGACATTATCAAATGTTAAAAAAATGCGTTCGAGAACGAAACACAAAACTGGAGTTATAGTTTGAAACAAAAAATTTTTGCGGTAAAATGCATGATTGCCAATTTAGTGGTGTCCAAATTTATTATTGCTAGGCCAACAAAATAAATATTCAATAATCGTAAATATCTTTTGCAGTAAAAACTAGAAGAATTTATGTTAAAGAAGCTGCTGAGAATAAAAAAGACTGAGACTGCGCAATTGACGCTTCGACTATTCTCATAGATCATTGGTTGGCTAATAGGTGATTGATTGGCCATTGTCCTATGATATGTGAGAACTGTCGAAGTATCAACTGCGCAGTCTCATAGTCTTCCGCTGTTTTCCCCAGTTTCTTCTGGGACTCTGACTTTTGGAATTATTTAAAACTTTTTTTGGTAAATCGTAGCAAAAATAAATCACACTTAATTTGTATTTTAAACTCATTCAATATACTTTGCATTGTATGGTGAGGTAATAAAATTTAATTCACTATATTTTGCAGAAGGTTTAAACAAATAAATATAAAAAATGGAAAACTTATTAGTAAAAATGAATAACAATAAAATATATATTTCAAAATATATAACAGATTTTTTAAACATTATTTTTTCTTTGGTTTTCTTTTTAGTTCACTTAACTTCACCAGTAAAAAAAGAAGCAGATGTTAAAAAAAAACTTGAAGAACGATTACTAACTAAGCATTAACCTCATTATCACTAATAAATTTGGAATGTTTTGGAAAGAGAGCTGGAATGTTTAGCAACCCGTTTTCTAATTTCTTAATTTAACCTCAAATTAAGAATCCTAAAACATATCACGAAATCAACTACTGATGAATAAGTTCTTTGGATGAATTTAAAACAACCTTTGCGTTTCATATTTTTTATTAGGAAATTAAATTTTGCTGCATGCACTCTTTATTGCCTTTGTTCTTTTCTGGAGCGCATATCTTATTTCATATTTAATTTTAATTCTTTTAAACTTTTTATTTACTTCTGTTTAACAGCAAAAGGTTTAGCTGAGTCTATGAAATTTATGAACGAAATTTAATAATTTTAATTTTCTGCAAGATTTCTCTGTTTCTTAATAAGTATTCATTTGCTTTTTTTTCCAACTTTTTTTGTTGTTCCTATCTCATTATCTTTTCCTATTTTTAGATTTTCTTGAATGTTTAATTTTTTTCTTTTAGGTAAACACGTGGCCAGCAGATTACATTTTGGACACCTCTAGGATAAAGAATGTATATGACAAAACACTTCTACCTGGCCCTTTTTTTAATGCAGTTCTTTCCGTTTATCATGCACTACCCCCATCATGCATGACCCCTACCATAGAGGTCATATATTTTTAAAACTCAAGAATTCATTACTACAATATTAGTAAGCAAGAAAAATATCGTGTAATATTTAAAAAAAAAACGTATCTGTTGAACACTTTAATGGAAGCTAGTGGTATCGTTCCTCGTCTGTAGAACTTTCACTGGAACTAAATATTCAACTTCTTGTCGGTCCTTTGGAACTGAAAAGTACTTGGCACATACAAATGTAGTAGTAATAGTACTTAATCTTGAGCTAGGGACTTTCACGAATATTGACTGTCGCTGTATCGTACTCCAGTCAGCAAAGCTGGCTGAACTCACATTTCCTGTTATATATGCCAGAGAAGTTTTTACTCAAATAAGAGTCGGTTTACTCCTTTTATGCCACATATGTCTCTACCGAAAAGAAAGATTCTATTTCTTATTTTATAAATCTTTCACTGACACGAAAGCTCAAGACATCGATATCCATTTTGAGTTACATTTTCTCACCACCAGAAAAAAACAAACAATTCTCCCTTTTTTTTTTTGCTCTCTTTCTCTTGTTTATTTATATATTGTTTATATTCTGCGTTTAAGTTATGGAATGTTCACTGCTGTGGGAACAAGAAGGGCTTAGCATTTTGTTTTCCTGAATGCTCATTTGGGATCTCCCAGTCACGGTATCGTTTACTAATGAAGTGATGACCATCATGGTGTGTCCGGAGTGATAGAACGCAGCACCAAAAGAAAGAAAGTCCATTTACGGATCACAAGCGACCGCCGCCGATTATGAGCATTGCCAGGCCTAACAGTGACACATGGAATGTCGGCTGACATCGCACACCAGAAGATCCGTTCTTCAATCGTCGACTCTCTTTTCTTTCAGCACCTGGAAGAGATAAAAAAAACAATAACGGTGAGCGGTTTGTTGTTGAACAGTGTGTTTCGTGCTTTTAAAAAACATTTTTGAAACAAGTTTTTTTGTTACGCGCCTCAAAATATGTCATCGCGAGCTCTTTTAATACCAAACGATGCTGATGTTACTGTGATGGAATCTTTTGGAAGACTATGAAATAGATTTGGGTTGTTTTACCTCTGAGCGGCACTTTTTTGCACACCATGGACTAAATGGCCAGGTCACATGGACCCCGAAGGCTCAGAGAAGGTTGGGGGAGGAGACCCACTGGAACAGCTGTTGGGAGACAGATGGTAGCCTCCCGTCAAGGCCATCCAGTGTGTTCTTTAACGTGCACAGGGTATGGCTCTCCCACACACGGTGCCACGGCTTAACGTCCTATCCGACGGACGGCGGTCTTTCCAAGCCCATCGGTGTCCCCTACTGACCGTGGGCAGGGTGGGGAATTTTGCGGAGATAAATCTCAACGCTGACCCAGCTGGGACTCGAACCTGGGAACTACAGATTACGAGCCTGGCGCGCTACCGACTGAGCCACCCCCGCCCCTATGAAATAGATATTCAATGAAAATTTTGTATTAGTGAAAGGTTAAAGACAGATATATTATACTGTTTAGAGGAAAAATTTTGTTAGTTTTTTTAAATGTAACCTTTTTACAGACGGCGGGGATTAGCTCAGCCGATAGCACTCCAGGCTCGTAATATGCTAATTCCCAGGTTCGAGTCTCACCTGTACCGATGAGACCCTACCTTCAGTGAGAAGGACGCCGCCGATGGGCTTTGAAAGACCGTCGTCCTTCGCATGGGATAGTAAGCCGTGGACGTGTACCCAAACTGTCTTAGATTTATTGTTATGAATTCTAATCCCAAACTAAAAATGAAAAAAATTTTAATGTTATATTGAGGATGTTGGTTTCCAATGTTTAATTTTCAATGATTCATGTGCATTCAAATTTATGTGTATTTCAAATTTCATGTGAATTTATTTCTTAATGAAACGGTGGTAGGCAAATTTCATGTGTATTTCTTACAAAACCTCATTTTCATATGTATTTCTTTAAAATGTCGTTTTAAAATACCTTGTAATATAATTGACTGCTTTCAGACAAACAGACGTTATAAGTGATAAACGAAGAATTATTAACTTGAACATTGGAATGGGGGGGGGGGGCTCAGTCGGTAGCGCGCCAGGCTCGTAATCTGTAGTTCCCAGGTTCGAGTTCCAGCTGGGTCAGCGTTGAGATTTATCTCCGCAAAAATTCCCCACCCTGCCCACGGTCAGTAGGGGACACCGATGGGCTTGGAAAGGCCGCCGTCCGTCGGATGGGACGTTAAGCCGTGGCCCCGTGTGCGGGAAAGTCATACCCTGTGCACGTTAAAGAACATGCTGGATGGCCTTGACGGGAGGCTACCATCTGTCTCCCAACAGCTGTTCCAGTGGGTCCCCTCCCCCAACCTTCTCTGAGCCTTCGGGGTCCATGTGACCTGGCCATTTAGCCCATGGTGTGCAAAAAAGTGCCCCTCAGAGGTAAAACAACCCAACCCAACCCAACATTGGAATGGAGCTTATAATATATTGATTTATACAGCGTCCGTTAGTTTTCTGCTTTTTCGAGTCATGTTATCCATTTTGTTTTAAATAATACTTCAAACATCTCTAATGAAATGTCGTTCTTATCTATCATCTCTCAGTTATCTATAACATCGCAAAATAATATTATTTATTATTAATAATAACATATGTGAAGGGCTATTTATAACTCAAGATCAATAGCTTGTCCGTTAAAAAGCGAGAGTTTGAAGTTTTCTATCACCAAAGCAACAGTCTTATCTTTTTGAGGATGCATTTGAAAAGAAATTCGTGTTAGTTTTATTTTCTGCGCTTCTTTTCAAAAGGATATGTAGATTCAGACATTAAGCATAAATTAAAATAGCGAAGGGAAAATGCCAAACTATTAAGGAACTATTGATAATGGAAATGAAATATTGCCAAAACGAAGATAAAACGGTGATGGATGATTTTTCTATCATTCAACCTAATACTTTATTTCATGTCATTTGATTGAGAGAAAAAAGTATATTTTTTTCTGTTCACACTAAAAATGACTTTCTCTAGTTTTAGACCGTCATCATCATCATCATCATCAATCATCATCATCATCATCATCATCATCCTCAAGCAGCCATGGGATACGGTGGTCATCCTCATCCTCATCCTCAAGCAGCCATGGGATATGGTGGTCAGTTTCATCCTCAAGCAGCCATGGGATACAATCATCATCATTATCATCATCATCCTCAAGCAGCCATGGGATACGGTGGTCAGAGAAGGTTGGGGGAGGGAACCCACTGGAGAGCTGTTCGAAGACAGATGGTAGCCTGCCGTTAAGACCATCGGGCGTAATCTTTAACGTGCACAGAGTATCGCTCTACCGCACACAGTGCCACGGCTTAACGTTCCATCCGAACGACGACGATCTTTACAAGTCCATCCCCATCGGTGTTGTGGAGATAAATCTCAACGCTGGCCCAGTTGGGACTCGAACCTGGGAACTGATGATTATGCGCCTGGCGCGCTACCGACTGAGCCACCCCCACCCCATCGACTCTCAAAGATCATTTGGTTCATTGATATCTCATTTAACCAATGACTTAATCAAAAGTGCGTCAATTACTTCCACGTAAGATTCGCCGCTGAAATTTTATTTCCTGTGAAATTCATATTAAAGATAAATACTGTAGCTATTGTGGAAAAAAAGAACCTTTACGCTATACTATGATTTTGGAGCTCATTGAATCAGTTCTTGCCAGTTTCCAAACATCTTCCAACCTTTTATCGATAACAAATGGTTTAACTTGAGTGGAAACTGTTTAAAATACCTTGTTATTTAAGACTATGAGACTGCGCAATCGACTTTTCGACGGTTTCATAAATCAATGAACTGTAAATCAAGTCTCAGGTAACCTATTATCTTAGAAAAAGAAATCAAATAAATCCCAGCTGGGTCAGCGCTGAGATAAATCTCAGCCGCTGACCCAGCTGGGACTCGAACCTGGGAACTACAGATTGATTACGAGCCTGGTGCGCTACCGACTGAGCCACCCCTTCCTTTAGAGTCCAACGATGATAAATTAAGTGTTTTGATTTAACATTACCTGAGTGTTTAGTTGAATTTTAGAGTTCGCTCTGATTGTTTTCCTATATCCAAACATTCAATTATTGACACGGTGAAGAATGGTAGTGAGACTAGTTGGCGTCTGACAAAAAATCGATATCGAAAGAAACACCTTAAAAGTTTGTTATTGGTATCGCCATTTCCTCTCCCCCTGTCAAATAACAAAAGCACAGATTCCTCAAAGCCATTCACACTATAAATTGAAACCGTTCGCATTTCACATATCTCATAAAACTTTATGTTTGAGTAGACCAAAAGTTAAAACTTTACGAAAGGCTGAAAAGCTACCTTTTCGTTGAAAATGGTGTTTCTTAATTTAAATTTTAATTTTTTTTAATTTGTTTTAAAAAGAGCGGTTTTAAAAAAGAACTGCGAGTTATTTTAAAATCCCCTGAGAAAAAAGCTGATTATTTGAACTTTGTAAATGATATTCTTCACTTTCAACGTATAAGACAAAGAAGGATCCTAGAAACTACTCCTAGTTTGTACAGGCCTTCTCCTACAAGGACATGACCCAATAAGACGGGGGCGGGGGTGGCTCAGTCGGTAGCGCGCCAAGCTTGTGATCTGTAGTTCCCAGGTTCGAGTTCCAGCTGGGTCAGCGTTGAGATTTATCTCCGCAAAATTCCCCGCCCTGCCCACGGTCAGTAGGGGACACCGATGGTCTTGGAATCCATCCGTCTGATGGGACGTTAAGCCGTGGCCCCGTGTACGGGAGAGTCACACCCTGTGCACGTTAAAGAACACGCTGGATGGCCTTGACGGGAGGCTACCATCTGTCTCCAAACAGCTGTTCCAGGGGGTCCCCTCCCCCAACTTTCTCTGAGCCTTCGGGGTTCATGTGACCTGGTCATTTAGCCCATTGTGTCAAAAAACTGCCGCTGAGAGGTAAAACAACCCAACCCAATAAGATAGAAGACACTGCTGACCACTGCCACAGTTAGAGATAAGAGTACTCAAACAACCAATTCATCCTGCTACTCAAACCTCGACTCCGGCAGTTGCAGTGCCACTGCGAATTAACAAAGATACCACTGTGCTTCCGAAGTGGCTTGGTATCGTCAGGTTGGTGATGGTATGTGCACACTACCACAGATCTGCGCCACTGAAGCGTTTAATGATTCATTATATAGATGCTGTATGTCTAGATAGATGATTAATTTTGTAGCATATACTGTATCCTCTAAAAAATAAATGAAAAATGGACGGATATCTATCGATTAAAGTTTTAACTCAATATTTCTTGTTTATTTCCACTGATAGACAGACGAATAATATTAAGGAAAAAATAGAGATCCGTCGGTATCCAAAATGTCAACATAATCAACGCTTTGTTAATTCCATCCGATATGTCGTCGAAAACATCTACAGCGCTGTAACGGTCAGATGATGCAAATCCGTTAGCCCACCTGAAGCGAAGGTCGAAGGGCCCTCGGACCCGATGTGAGGAGTGCTCAAGGGCGTCAATCGTCCTCTGACAGACACCGGGAAGGTATACAGACCACTATTGGCTCTCTTACGTGGAACTCACGTGACTACTCTGAGAGAAAGAGCAGAGAAAAGACTGTTCCTGTGTCCTTCTGCTCGAGGGTGTGCTGCAGGTTGGTTGGGTTGTTTTGCCTCTGAGCGGCACTTTTTTGCATACCATAGGCTAAATGGCCAGGTCAGATGGACCCCGAAGGCTTAGAGAAGGTTGGGGGAGGGGACCCACTGGAACAGTTGTTGGGAGACAGATTACAGCCTCTCGTCAAGGCCATCCAGCATGTTCTTTAACATGCACAGGGTATGAGTCTCCCGCACACGGGGCCACGGCTTTATATTCTTCACATCACATCCCTAACGTCACATCCGACGGACGGAGGCCTTTCCAAGCCCAACTGCAGAATAGAATAAGCGGATAAGAATTCGGATTTGGGGATATTCCAGTCGGGGCAAGTGTTTTTCGGCCAAGTTTTGTGTGCAGCTAAGTGAGGTAGCCAGCCGTGTATTGTTGCTAAGCGAGAGGCCTTAGTAGAAGGCCGAGTTTGTAATTGTACTGTTAAATTTCAAATAATCTAGTTAATAAATGTGTTGTACATATCGTACATTCTGTTGATAATTTATGCGACCACCTAGCTCGCCATATTCCTGATATCTACATTGCATTAGTTACCATTTAAAATAATGCTCGGGACCACGGCGGTTCAACGAATTTGTGATCTCCACGAAAACACCTTCTGGCAAAGCTACTCGATACTGTTGTACTTTGGTGGACAATAAACGCCGTTTGCGGAATGCTTCAGTAGTGTTTCTTTCACACTATGGATACATGGTAATACTGTAGATACCCATTATCTACCGCTACATTATTTTCTGGCAGTTTTTCTCGCTATCTTATCCTTAGACGCAAAATTACTTCGCAACATTTGCTATGTACAAAGGGCATCCCAAAACAATTGAAAATATTTTACTCTAAACTGGCAAAGCTATTTAGAAGCCGCACGAATGTACTCATTGGTTAATCATACTGCCTCGTAATCATAACAACCGCCGTTAAGTTCCTCACGGTATTCTGCAGAGAATCGCTTGAAGCGAGGTATCTTCGTAATGCCTGTTAACCCTTTCACGACCAAGGGAAACATTTTTCCCATTTTAAAATTGGTGGTTGTCGTATTTAATTATAACCTTATCTGCATTTTTTATACAGAATGTCAAAATAGAACGTATGCCGAACGCAATTACGTAAACGGGAACGTTTAGAAAAAAAAACAGAACTGTCAGGACGCATAATATATGTACTATGTGCAATGTCCATCTTTGCCTCACTACCAAATGAAATTGCTTCGCAGAATATCATAATTAGCACATCATTTTGTATAGTAATTTTATTTCATAATTTTGTATTATTTTAGTTAACATTTTGTTCTAATAAACCAATAAATAAAAGACATTGCATAATAAGCCTAACTATAATTTGTGTTACCTTTATAGTCCATTGGGAAAAATATTTCCCATAAATTCCAAAAAAACTACACATTGTTATGTATTTTTCTTATGATTTTTATTTATTTTACGTCTAAACAAACTAAAATAAACAGTTACATACTAATATTTACTCTTAGAAACCTTATGGTCCTGAAAGGGTTAAATACATTTTTGTGACTGTTTCTTTGGAAGTTTTTTACGCTATGGATATGAAAACTGAAAAGAGTTGTGCAATCCAGATCCATCACCATGTGACTTCTAAACATTTCCATTAAAAAAATGAAAGGACGGAAATCCTGCAAGGATTAGGAGGCGATTTCTAAAACGCAAACAATTTTGAAGACCGTTCCAAATAGCGAGTTCCAGAAAACGTTTAACAGGTTGCAGGAACGATGGAACCAGTCTTTCAATGCTTGCACAGTTTCCGAAACACTTTTTGCAAGTCGCACATAAAATTTTATCGCACAATGCTGTTCAGTTTTGATATTCATAATGTAAAAATCTTGAAACAGTCACAAAAGCGCATTTAATAGGTAGGCGGCTACGAAGGTACTTCAAATGATCTCTATGCGTAATAGAGCACCGAAAGAAACTAAGTTGTTTTGGGATGTTTTACCTCTGAGCGGCACGTTTTTGCACACCATGGGCTAAATGGCCAGGCCACAAGGACCCCGAAGGCTCAGAGAAGGTTGGGGGAGAGGACCCACTGGAACAGCTGTTGGGAGACAGATGGTAGCCTCCCGTCAAGGCCATCCAGCGTGTTCTTTAACGTGCACAGGGTATGGCTCTCCCGCACACGGGGCCACGGCTTAACGTCCCATCCGATGGACGGCGGCCTTTTCAAGCCCATCGTTGTCCCCTACTGACCGTGGACAGGGCCGGGAAATTTTGCGGAGATAAATCTCAACGCTGACCCAGCTGGGACTCGAACCTTGGAACTAGAGATTACGAGCCTGTCGCGCTACCGACTGAGCCACTCCCGCCCCAAAAAGTCTGATATGGAGCAATATCAGGTGAGTGAAGGGGATTCCCTAAAATCACCATATTCAATTCCGATTCGAAAGAAACTAAACGACAGTTGTCGTGATTACGAGACAGTAAGAGTAACCAATGGGTACACTCGCGTGACTTCCAGAGACTGTTGTCAATTCACAGCAAAAACATCGTCAGTTGTTTTGAGACGCACTTTGTAGTTTTCGACGACGGATCAACTACGGAATAATTATCCGCCATTACATATAGTATATAAATGGACATTAGTAGTTAAGCGTAAGATAGTGCATATACTACTGTCATAAACTTTCAACATCAGTGCGAACAAAAACGCATAAAATAATTTTAGTTGTTCTTCCTCTAAAATAAATTAGTTGGAAATTTCTTGCCACTATCCGCAAAAATTTCCCGCCCTGCCCACGGTCAGTAGGGGACACCGATGAGCTTGGAAAGGCCGCCGTCCGTCGGATGGGACGTTAAGCCGTGGCCCCGTGTGCGGGAGAGCCATACCCTGTGCACGTTAAAGAACACGCTGGATGGCCTTGACGGGAGGCTACCATCTGTCTCCTAACAGCTGTTCCAGTGGGTCCTCTCCCCCAATCTTCTCTGAGCCTTCGGGGTCCATGTGACCTGGCCATTTAGCCCATGGTGTGCAAAAAAGTGCCGCTCAGAGGTAAAACAACCCAACCCAACCTGCCACTGTAAATTTGATATCAGGCACTAAAATAAATATATTTCCCAAAAATTTAGACTTTCTGGGATAATTAACTTATTTTTGAGACTACCGAAATTCTCATGCAGTTTATTTTTATTTGTTTCACTTCTTCGGAACAATGTTTATGGGTATTTTATATTTGTTTTAGGACTTAATAGCCTGGCCATGTGGACACAAACATCAAAAACCAAACGAGTACACTCTAACATCATTACTTTCAGCAGGAATAATAACACCATGACCGGGTTGTTATGTTTCCCACTCAAAGTATTTAGATACAACAATAAAACCTCAAAATTAACTGTATAAATTAGGACACATCCGCTCATTGGGTCTCTGTGGAAAACTGGAAAGAACAGTTGAATCTCATAACACTAAAATTCCTCCCAAGTCGCCAGGAACGCAGTCTTGGGGAAAGCATCACCACAGGTTCACAAACTAGTGTTCAGTCACTTTGGAATTTAGTTCAGCAAAAGCAGAAAGTATGTGTCTGCCCGTAGTCGCAGCCTCCCAACGAAGCCGGAGAATATTACAAGGACACAAGGAAACAAAGATGTGATTAACTGTGTGCATTTGGGCGGTCCTTTGTGTAGAGAAAGTCGCGGCGAAATGAATCAGGAGATTCATAAGCTCTACCGAGGCCCAAGAGTTCCCAGACGATCACAGCACGTCTCCGTGAGGAATCCTCAGTCTCTCTTCTGCTCCTTCCTCCGGATGTAGGTTCTGCTATCGTTACGCAAGACGGAATTTGCTTAGATGTGACAAATATTTACCTTGCTCCCTGAATTCATGATCAGAAGCAGCTGCGGCAATTCCTACTGTGCTCTCCTTCTCCTGGAGCTCTGTGGATAGCTCTGTCTTCCTTGCCACTGGAAAAGGAGAATGCGCTCGATTTAATTTTCAGCTGTACGATCTTTAATATTTCACATATTATTAAGTTGCTTATTTATTTATTTACTGCATATTATTTCTCTTTTGAAATTTCCTGACTGCCAGATTATCGATGCAATGCATTACCGAAGAAGGATAAATTAACGTAGAAGCAGCAGGACATGCATCCAGAACCAGATCTCAGGTTTGAGGGAGAGGGTAGAGGAGGGGGAGGGCAGGGGAGGGGTAGAGGAGGAGTAGGGCAGGAGAGGGGAGGGATAGAGGAGGGTTAGGGCAGGGGAGGTAAGGGGAAGGCAAAATTATGTATACATTATCTGAAATCTTATACATTACCCTGAAACTGTGAAAGGAATTTTGTTTTCAGTTTAGCTTTAAAACGTAACTTTACAGACATAAATTGCTTTCTAAGCTAAGGAAAAAAAAAAACTCGCGCAAACTAGTAAAAATTTCCTTTGGAGAGAAATCAATTTTTACGTAACTTTTCTGGGATTTCAGTTAATTGTAGATGATGATATGGCACATTACTGGCATGATGGTACACTATATTACTGGTATGATTGTACACTATATTACTGGTATGATTGTACACTATATTACTGGTATGATTGTACACTATATTACCCACATGATGGTGCACTATATTACTGACATGGTGGTGCATTGCTGGCATGATGGTACACTACATTACTGACATGATTTCATATTACTGAGATGATAGTCACTAATAATACTGACATGATAGTCACTAATAATACTGACATGTTAGTCACTAATAATACTGACATGTTAGTCACTAATAATACTGATATGATAGTACACTATAATACCGATATGATAGTACACTATAATGCTGATATGATATTACACTATAATAGTGACATGATAGTACACTATAATACTGACATGATAGTACACTATAACACTAATATGATTTTATATTACTGACATGATAGTACATTATATTCTTGACATGATGATACACTATACTAACTTGCATGGTGATATATTATATATATATTACTGACTGACACAATGGTATGCCATATTACTGACTGGCATGGTCGTACGCCATATTACTGACTGACATGGTCGTACGCACTATTACTGACTGACATGGTGGTATGCAATATTACTGACTGACATGATGGCATGTCATATTATTGGCTGACACGGTGACATGCCATATTATTGGCTGACACGGTGGCATGCCATATTAGTGACTGACATGGTGGCATGACATATTACTGACTGACATGGTGGCATGACATATTACTGACTGACATGGTGGCACGTCATATTACTGACTGACATGGTGGCACGCCATATTACTGACTGGCATAGTGGCACGCCATATTACTGACTGGCACGGTGACACGCCATATTACTCACTGACACGGTGGCATGCCATATTACTCACTGACACGGTGGCACGCCATATTACTCACTGACACCGTGGCATGCCATATTACTCACTGACACCATGGCATGCCATATTACTCACTGACACGGTGGTACGCCATATTATTGACTGACATGGTGTTATGCTATATTACTGACTGACATGATGGTATGCCATATTACTGACTGACATGGTGCTACATCATATTACTGACTGACATGGTGCTACATCATATTACTGACTGACATGGTGGTACGTCATATTACTGACTGGCATAGTGGCACCCCATATTACTGACTGGCACGGTGACACGCCATATTACTCACTGACACGGTGGCATGCCATATTACTCACTGACACGGTGGCACGCCATATTACTCACTGACACGGTGGTACGCCATATTACTCACTGACACGGTGGCATGCCATATTACTCACTGACACCATGGCATGCCATATTACTCACTGACACGGTGGTACGCCATATTATTGACTGACATGATGGTATGCCATATTACTGACTGACATGATGGTATGCCATATTACTGACTGACATGATGGCATGCCATATTATTGGCTGACACGGTGGCATGCCATATTATTGGCTGACACGGTGGCATGTCATATTAGTGACTGACATGGTGGCATGACATATTACTGACTGACATGGTGGCACGTCATATCACTGACTGACATGGTGGCACGCCATATTACTGACTGGCATAGTGGCACGCCATATTACTGACTGGCACGGTGACACGCCATATTACTCACTGACACGGTGGCATGCCATATTACTCACTGACATGGTGGCACGCTATATTACTCACTGACACCGTGGCATGCCATATTACTCACTGACACCATGGCATGCCATATTACTCACTGACACGATGGTACGCCATATTATTGACTGACATGGTGTTATGCTATATTACTGACTGACATGATGGTATGCCATATTACTGACTGACATGGTGCTACATCATATTACTGACTGACATGGTGCTACATCATATTACTGACTGACATGGTGGTATGTCATATTACTGACTGACATGGTGGTACGTCATATTACTGACTGACATGGTGGTATGACATATTATTGACTGACATGGTGGTACACCATATTACTGACTGACATGGTGGTACGTCATATTATTGACTGACATGGTGGTACACCATATTACTGACTGACATGGTGGTACGTCATATTATTGACTGACATGGTGGTACACCATATTACTGACTGACATGGTGGTACGCCATATTACTGACTGACATGGCGGTATGCTATATTACTGATCCAATGTTCAATCGCTCAGAAATTATATTACTGACTGGAATGGTGGTACACTACATTACGAAAATTCACCTGACACTTCAATCTTATGTCAATGGTAAGCCAAATAAAATGCTTCCTAATTTCGAAAATAAGCTTTTTATGGAAACATGCATCTGGCGATTAGTTGAAGATTTTGTTCAAATCTGTCCAAATTCTGATTTTCAACCGTATTTGTTTAATATTTAAATAATTGTTACAACTGCAATGTTTAACAGCAGATAATGCTTTTTACGCTCTTTAAACAAGTTTCTTAAAAAATGGATGAAAAAAAAAAGAAATACTCATTAGAGGAACTTCTAAAATTACAGAATTTAGCAAAGAATCTATTTTTAAATTATTTTTCGCAATTTAACTTTTGAGGTAAATTACTATTAATAGTAATCCTTTATGACTCAGTTATTAAGTTTTTGTTTCCATAATTGGTTAAATATTTAAATACGCCATATTACTGCTATGCCATATTACTGACTGACCACCGTAATAATACTGTTGGAAATAGAGATTTAAAGAGTTTTTAACGATATTTTCAATTTATCTGCGGTGAAATTTTTTCATTAAACGCTTGTTCTGAAAATAGGAGACCTTTGAATGCAGCTTTCCCTTCAGGTAAGAGAGTTGTCCGGTGACTTTTGGGAATATAGTGATAAAAAATATTAATTCAGTGATAAACTACATTTTTTTAAACTTGTCAATTGAATGATTGTAATACCAATTATCACCAGTACCTAAGTGAGAATTTGTCAGTTGTTAAATTTATATCTGAATATACGCAATATCATAAGATTAACACTGTTTTTTATTATGAAATTTGATAAAACTGTTAGTAACACTGAAGTGCCTATATTTCTTCCTGGAAATTCAAGACTGGTTTAGTTTCTTTTAAATAATATTTTTAGCAAATTCAGTTATTATTATATTCTATGTATATATAACACTAATAAGTATTCTCAGAAAAGTATATAGTTCACACTTACCAGAGGGAAAGAAAAAATTTCATTCATTTCAAAACGAAGTTGGGAAACGGTTTAAAGCGTCACACTCATTCAATCGTCTAATGTTTTTAACTGTGACGTCACTGTACATTCAGAGCCACTGTTGCAAAACGATTTTTCGGTAGTATAAATCATTGTTGTGGAGCTTTTTTACTCCTTCAACAAAAATGCAATTTCTTCAATAAAATATTAGAATTAATTTTTACGCTATATTGAATTAATAAAGATAAATAAGATTTAAAATTTATGTTTCTCGGTTAAAGGCATATTTTTTTCTCCAAAGCCTGTTCTCGACGAATGAAGATTGGTTAATTCTATTTGAATACAATTTATTACGATATGGATATATGGAGCTCGGGTATCGAAAAAATTATGTTACAACGCTATTTTATGTCAATGGGTAATGGGGCCAATTTCTAAGCGCTGTAATTTCTGAAAAATATATTATATGGAAAATTGTGAACATAAAGATTTCATTCAAATCTGTCTAAATCGACTTGTTCAAAAATATTCATTCAGTAATTTAAGAAGTTACGGCAGCTGGAATATTTAACGGCAACAAAATGCCTTAAGGAATTTATAGAAATTGACGAATATCGAAATAATTATTTTCACACTTTTCTGAAATATACCCTTATTAAAAAGCTTGGAATAATAATACTTATTATTTGATTTTTAATCAGATTCTGGCGTAAATTCTTGACTGGCATTGCTATGGTTAAAAATTGAAACTTTCATAAGTACTGAAAGAATAATGCTGGAAATAGAGATAGAACCAATCCGTGATTTGAACCTAATATTTTTAAAATTTACTCAATAACTTAGTAGATGTTTCCTCACTTGAACGGTATGAAGTCGTCCTTAGCATCGATATTAAATATAGTGAAATAATTGTCATATTCCTAAATAGAGGAGATCTTGATCGGCGCAGATTGCTTTACATCTGAAGGGCAATTTTTTGCGCACAATGGGCTCGATGTTAACAGTGATCTTATATTTGTCAAGATTATTCATCTGGTTTTTCTTTTTTCAGACAAAGATACTAACCACTTGACTGCTGGGACAGTGTGTTCGATTTTTTTCATCTTCGAACAAGCTGAATTTTAAAGACAATAGATGTTGTTGAAATAAAAATAAGACTTCATTCGTTTCAATTTATATTGCAACATAGTGATTCTAGGCCCCTTCGCAGTTTCCTCAATCAAGATATACAGTCGCTCAAAAAAATATCCGAACATTGTGGTTGATACAGAATTCAGAAAAAATATCTGGCAACGATTTTTTTAGAAATTAGTGATCTAGCAACCTTCGTGTCACGTGACACGAAGGTTGCCACATGACACGAAGGTTGCCAGATCACTAATTTCTAAAAAAATCGTTGCCAGATATTTTTTTTTGAATTCTATATCAACCATAATGTTCGGATTTTTTTTGAGCGATTGTACATTATGTTAATGCCTTCGTTAGTCTGTGAAAAAATAATTTATATTTTCAAATTAGTACTCACCATCAGTGTCATCTTTGATTAGAGAATTTTGCCAGGTACCTATGGGCATTTTCTCGCTGGTCGTGTGTTGAGTTCCTGTTGGTGAAATGAAAAATACATTTCTTTCTTTTGATGACTGCAGTGGAAATTATAAAATTTCACACTTGCATTTCTCACATTTTTATTATTTCTCTCTAAAGTTTTCTATCTACTTTTTTGTACTAATATAATTTGTTGAATTTACAGCCCTGGCAGCAGGCTATGAATTGTTACTAATTTAAATATTTAAAATTATATTAAAAAACTTCTAATTACATTAAAATTTCTCCGTATACTTCTTTGACTGTGTACAAAATAATCAACAATATATGTTCGAATTTAATGAGTATACTGATAAAATTTATGTTCACTAAACAGTTTGTATTAACTATTTCTAACCTTTTAATCCTTATTTAATTCTTCTATTATTTCAAAACTCATAAATAAATAAATATTGCATAATAATTCGTTACATAATAGTTATTTATCTAAAATAAATATTTTTTTTACGGTTAACCCATAGTAGCAATTTTTTGCACACAATATAAAATGGCAAAGTTGGAAGACTCTCGATGTTGTAATCGGGATGCAAATGACAGATACGTGAGAAGCTTAGGAGCAGAGGCAACACTTAACGTGCAATGTATTAATGACCTTAAACTCAATTCAGATGGCCTCCTCCACAGGGGTATCTTCTGAACACAAAAAAGGGGCTTAACTCCAATCTGTTTGCTTTTTTCAGTAGCGTATTTTGAATATAGAACAAGGGCTAAAGCTCTGATCCGATAATTTTTTTAATGGTATATTTTGAATATGGGGCAAGGAATTATACTCAGATCCTGCGGTGTTCTTTTTTAAGTGTATTTTAAACAGGGAATTAGGGCTAAAACAGCACAAGAAATTTCTTAAAAGGTGCATTTCGGATCCGATGTTCAATCTTAAACAAGGTCACCTGAAAACGAACAAAGGCTTAAACTGCAATCCTACGGCCTTTTCTGCCACTCCGACATTGGTTTTGGTTATTTTTATGCCCGCATCACCCTTTTTTCTGCAGTTTATCACCGTTTATGGGCTGCAAATTCAAATACAAAGAATAAACAGATAAGTTGGAATTCGAACTCTGTGTCTCTGTTTTCAATTCCAACAGAAGTGATTTTTACACATCAATATTTTGTTTAAATTCATCATTTATCAGCGAAATGAAAATGACAAGTAGTCATTTATAACACTGGATTGCATTGTATATGTTCCTCAACTGATCAAGGAGCTATTGAGTGCTTCTGTTGGTGCTTCGTTGGCTTCTTCTTAATGATGCTGTTGGTGGGATCCTTTCAATGTTGGCAGAAATCTTGGTCGGTAAGTTTAGTGATAAAAAAATGACATATTATCAGGAGTTAGTGAGTTCATACTAATCACTAATCGATTAATGTGAGTTTCATCTCGCTCAAAAATTTATTTTCGCTAATTTTTTTAAACCCATGTCTTAAAAAACTTCATAGACAATGTTAAGGTTTTGATTAATCAAAATCACAATCGATTCATTCATGGCTGATGTTACATCTTGTCCGTCGTGTCCAATTGCAGTTATTGGCATATAATATCCTATGTGACCAATTATCGATATTCGCTATAAACTTCATTTTAATCAACTTTGTGATAATAATTGCAGTCTTTCAGAATGTAATCAAGATTATTCTTCTGAAAATGGAGGAAATCATAATTCTGGTTGTTTTTCATAACCATCGCAGTCACGAGTTCGCAATCGTCGACACATCATAGTCATCGTCGACGTCATCGCATTCATAGTTGTCAGCATCATAATATTAGTAATCTTTATCATCATCTTAAATATTTTTCCATCGCAATTAAATTAATCATCATTGCAATCATAATTGTCAATATCATAACTGAAGTAGTCATTCATAACTATTGTATGCATAACTTTAGATTCATAACTATTGTATGCTTCTAGTCATCGTAGGAGGATGAGATTACTATTTTCAGGATGATAATTAATATTTTCAGAACATTACAATCATTATCATAATAAACGTTGTCAGAAGAATTAACAACATCAATAAAAAACATAACCAAAAATAAGATAAAAAAATATATTTGGGTGAATATGCATAACAAACCGTCCCATGGCCGAGTGGTTAGCGCGCTTGGCTACTGATCTAAGGGACCTGGGTTCGAGCCCCGGGTAAGGCATGGATGTATGTGTCGTTTTTATGCTGAGGTCCTGCCATCCTCTCAGACCTTCTACTGTGGCATATAAACTGACAGGCTCCTGTCAGACCTCTGTGGCAAGCAGCTGCTTGAGGGGGTATTTATTTATTTATTATTTATGCATAACAACATTATTTTTTAATCAACAGCCATAATCACTCAAGTAATAAGAGCACAACTAAACTAAACATGCATGGCCGATTGATATTTCTTGCCGCCAAGCAAAAATAAAGATGAAACACATTAATAAAAATATAAATTAAATTTGAAACTTAATTCTTGACTTGCTCAACATAACAAATTTTAAGGAAAAACATCTGAAACATTCTTACCATCTGTTTTGCTCGTTTTATATGTGTAATGAGATACCGTTGAAGATGTGGTTGTTGGTCGAGGGATTTCTGAAACAGAAGCGTAAAAATAGGAACATGAGAGAAGAATGCATCATACATTCCTTAAAAAAAGTGTCACACGAAATAAGAACTAAAAGTATCTGTAATTTTAATTGGAAAGGTCACACGATATCGTACGTTAAAATAATCATTTATTTAGAAACTTTATATTCTTTAGACTTCTTATAGGAGAGACGTTCGAAAATGTTCTTGAAATGCATCAGCATGGCAAAAACCATTGCATTTACTCCAACGAAACTTTTATTTCCTTCAAAGTACTCCCGTCCAGCATCCATGCAAAGTTGCAGACGTCTACGCCAAGTTCCTTTTCAATTTTTGGAAACAGCCAAAAATCGCATGGTAGAAGATCGGGTGAATATGCAAGATGGGGTATGGTTTTCCATATAAGCCATAACTTGCCGGACTTTTAGAGCATTGGTATTATCATGAAGAAGGAGAACCCTTGATACACCTGCTGTTGACGCTAATCTTTCATCTCCTTAACCATTTTTGGGCAAAACAAATGTTGGTGTAGAATTGGTCATTTACAGTCATTTTTTCAGGTAAAGGTGCCCATGGCTACCACTCCTTGGGAATTAAAAAAAATTGTGAACATCCTCTTCCTTGAACGAAAGCCTTGTCAGAGGATTTAGGGATCCGATTCATCTACCGCAACCCAAATACAGTTGCCGATCTTTTTGGGAGTTGTATAGTAATAAAACTACGTCTCATCATCTGCGACAATGTCTGTTAACCGTTTGGGGCCACTAGGTTCAAACCTCTTATAAAAAACCGTGGTGTATACAACACTTACTGCTTATAAATCTACACTATTCATCGGGAAGTTGTCCATCGAACAAATGTTTAATTCTCTTAAGCACAATAATGCAATAACTTTCCCTAAGCTGAAAATAGATTGATTGCATTTATATTACAACTGGAGATGTATCAAACTTCTGACACCATACGATAAAAGAGCTGGTAGATGAAATATTTATTATAAACGAAGCAGAAATAATAACTTTTAATATATAAACTGCTTTTAAGATAATGCCTGAAAGTTTAGTGAGGCCGTAATAGACAAACGAAATTAATTTGGTTTATTTTAAAATGCAATTTAAAATAAATCAGTTTTTGCTCTGAGAGTACAAATTGAATTAAATGAATCTTTATTTCAAAGTATGAGGCAAGATGAAACAGTTATTAAATTTGTCTTCATTGTAAAATGCAGTTTTCGGTTCCTTTATTTCGGCAATATTTTTTTCAGACCATCCACACCAACTGGATTCTTTTCACAATTCTCAAACCTCCTCGGAGAGCACTTGTCTTAGAGAATATTTTCTCTTTTTCTGTCATTCACCTACGTCCGAGGTCACCGCTTTTACAGACCAGCACGATTTACTGCCGCAGTTATAACGCCTCGACCACAGCTTTAAGTGTGGAGTGAACATTTTACGATATCGTGCCTCAAGCGACCTGCCCTTCGGCCTGTCACTCGACTGCCTAACCAGAATCCGAAGGAGAAAGAAAGAGAAGGAAAAGTAGCTTCAGCTTCGTCCCCACCCATATCCTTGTCGAGATACAGGTTGTTGGAGTTTCGCCAAACATCATGAACAGTGTATTTGTTACATGCTGTTCGACATGCCATCTTGCGTGCGCATGGTCAATCTTGGTGAAAAATTACTCATTCGCTTTATACCTCCTTGGTATAGCTTTCGACTGCTTTTGGAAGGAAATCGGAGCGGACCTGTTTTGAACGAAAATGGTTTGTTTTGTGTTTTTGAAGTCTGTTGTAGCTTTTGTGACGAAAGGATACAGTAGCCAGCAATGTAATAATAGCCAGCAAATAAAGCATAAAGGATTTATTTACTTATTGTTTTAGATATTGACCACGCCTGTTGAGACATTTGTTTGAACGTGAAGTTAACAAATTGTACCCTATTCATGGAGAGATTTTGTCTGATGTTTGAGGAATTCTCTGACCATATGTTCGAAGAACTGTAAGATGGTAATAGTGTATATTATGAAGAATGAAAAGAGTTGAACTACGTTACTGGCGAGCTTATATCGGTAGAGTTAGTGGTTCTGAAGTTGATACAAGTAGTTGATTAGCATGGGTGGCACTAGGAGAGGCAATTGGCTAATGCTCTATCAATCATGAGACAAGTAAACCTATTATATACGAGAACTCTAGAAATGCCAACTACTCCAGGCTCATAGTCTCACAAGTTGTTTATTCGTGTTATTCACTGTTTAAAAGAAAAGCTGAACTCTAAAATGGGAAAGAGTTAGTAGAAAATTGAGTGTTGTATCCTATATTCATTTATAATACTGAATAATTAAAATAATAATAATCATGATATTATATAGCATCCGTAACTCCTGGGCAGACGGGTGAATTCGGTGGCCTCATCTGTGGTAGAAATTCTCGACTTCCCTGTGGTTCCGCGGTTACTTGAGCAATCGGTCACAAATTTCTTGGGGTCGATATTACTTACTTATTTATTTGCTGTTGGGGTAACGATAGAGTTCCTAGCTGCCGTGGGTCGAGAGTAATTGCACGAAAGGTGCCGGGATTTCTGGGGGCGCTGCCGTCGTCAACTTTGTGAATGGAGTCGTACGTTATGAGTAGAACGTTAACGGTGAGAGCTATGAATGAACTTATTGATATCACCATTGATGCTGTTGAATGGTGATATCTTTGGCGCTAAACGTAAGGCGAAGATTTAACTAGTCATTATATTTTAGCCGTAATTCCTGATGGGAGAACGAAAGGGCGGACACAGGTGACGTCATCGGTGGCAAAAATTGGTAGTTTCTTCGCGGTTCCGCGGCTACTTGAGCGATCGGTCTCAAATTTGGTGGGGTGGTTCCACTTAGTTCTCACCATCTTCGGGTAACATATCTGATCCCTAGGTGCCGTGGTCGGGAGTGATCCCTCGAAAAGCGTCCGAGATTTCTGGGGGCGCTGCTGTCTCCTACTTTGTGAATAAAGTTATCGATCATGATACGTTTGGAGCCAAACTTTTGGTGGGAATTGTGTTTGGTGGAAACCTGTGAATAAACTTATGAAAGAGTTATCGATCCGTTTCGAGGCAAACTTTTGGCATAGGGTTGAGTTGGGTTGTTTTACCTCTGAGCGGCACTTTTTTCCACACCATGGGCTAAATGGCCAGATCACATGGACCCCGAAGTCACAGAGAAGGTTGGGGGAGGGGACCCACTGCAACAGCTGTTAGGAGACAGATGGTAGCCTCCCGTCGAAGCCATCCAGCGTGTTCTTTAACGTGCACAGGGTATGGCTCTCCCGCACATAGGGCCACGGCTTAACGTCCCATCCAACGGACGGCGGCCTTTCCAAGCCCATCGGTGTCCCCTACTGACCGTGGGCAGGGCGGGGAATTTTGCGGAGATAAATCTCAACGCTGACCCAGCTGGGACTCGAACCTGGGAACTACAGATTACGAGCCTGGCGAGCTACCGACTGAGCCACCCCCGCCCCAAAATATACTTCACTCAAGGCTTCAATGGCGAAAGTTATAACCACAAACCCCACCCTCTTGGGTTTTGGCATAGGTTTAACTAGTATATTATAATAACTGAATAGTTGTGAACTGGCGCTGCTGCTATCACTTTTAAGATCCCATCTGTATATTGTGATTTTTACTGCACTCAAGGTCAGTTTTGCAAGTACCAGTCACTGCTCCGCCCAACCCTTAGCATTGCTGGTCCTATATTTATATATGTTGGGTTTGTAATAAGACAAAACTTAAATCCAGTGTTTGCAATCCAGAAAGATGAAATCCGTTAAACGATTCCAGGGAAATTGTTAAAAACTGCTGAGCAGTTCATGATAACCACGGCTTAAAAATACTAAATTGACCTGCATATTCTACCTTTTCCCTTTAACTGAGAAAGAAATTATATATTAACAGAGTTACCTTTCAACATGCAATGCAATGTGAGCAAATGAAGTGAATGGAAAAAGAAGATTCTTACGCCTAAACTTCAGAAAACGGGATCTATAGATTTGGCAGCTATTATCGTTTCCCATAGGAATAAAATGGTGAATATATTTGCTTTTGGCAAGGTTCCCTTTTGGAATTTCGACTTAAAATTGGCCAACCAGCGTTCTTTAACGTGCACAGGGTATGGCTCTCCCGCACACGGGACCACGGCTTAACGTCCCTTCCGACGGACGGCGGCCTTTCCAAGCCCATCGGTGTCCCCTACTGACCGTGGGCAGGGCGGGGAATTTTGCGGAGATAAATCTCAACGCTGACCCAGCTGGGACTCGAACCTGGGAACTACAGATTACGAGCCTGGCGCGCTACCGACTGAGCCACCCCCGCCCCGACAAACAAGGATATTCTCTCCTGTTTTAAAGCGTCCAGCACTATTTCCAGATGGTTGACACAGATAATCATCTCCTTTTATTATCATAGATAAAGATCGTTCAAATGAAAAGCGGCTATGTTGGAAATAAAGCATAAAGGATTTATTTATTTATTTAGATATCGACCACGCCTGTTGAGACATTTGCTTGAAAATGAAGTTAACAAATGGTACAGTCGCTCAAAAAAGTATCCGAACACTATGGTTAATTTCAGAATTCAGAAAAAATATCTGGCAACGATTTTTTCAGAAATTAGTGATCTGGCAACCTTCGTGTCACGTGACACGAAGGTTGCCAGATCACTAATTTCTAAAAAAATCGTTGCCAGATATTTTTTTCTGAATTCTGAAATTAACCATAGTGTTCGGATACTTTTTTGAGCGACTGTACCCTATTCATGGAGCGATTTTGTCTGTTGTTTGAGGATTTCTGCGACTCTTGTTCCGACTAGAACTTCCTTCCTTTCATGGCTTTTTTTACGAGGATCAAAAATGTGAATATCGCACTGGGAGATGTCATGAATGTAGTGAGGGCGTTCCAGGAACTTCCAATGATAACTGTTAAACTTTGTTCCTGTTAATCTGGCATTATAGGGAAGAAAATAAAATTAGGTTGTCATAAAAAACACAAAAAAAAAACTTTCCTGTTCAGAGGTTCCCGGCGCTTCGACTTTATTGTCTACCTTAAACGGTTTGAAGTTTTGTAATATCATTGCGCATTGATGATGTCACCACGGTCCAGAAACTCATACAACAGCGGACACTGATAGTGAAATAAAATCAACGTCAGCATACCGCAAATTGTTCAATTTTGGATGCTTCCATGCGCGGTGTATCTGGAATTGACACGACGTTTATCACTTTCAGACGGATGCGTGCCACGGTTTCTAGTGTTAATGAGTTCCTTCTATATATATATATATACATTGCTGGCCATTAAAAGGGTAACACTAGGAAATACAAGAGATATCAAAGCCATATTTAGTGAATACATAGTTTATGCCACAAGGATCAAATGATTACAAATACAACTCAGTTAGATTTGTAGAATACAAAGAAACCAGTATCTTTTGTAGCCACTATGAGCGGCAATATTCGCTGCTACACTGTCCGGAATTGAGAGGATGAGACGTTGGATGTGTGTTTGGGGAATGCCAGTCCATGAAGTTCGATACGTAGCCAAAGTTCATCTGTTGTAGCAGCTGCTGGTGTCTGGTGCACTAGTCGTCGTGAGATCATGGATCAGACATGTTCAATTGAGGGCGGGGGTGGCTCAGTCGGTAGCGCGCCAGGCTCGTAATCTGTAGTTCCCAGGTTCGAGTCCCAACTGGGTCAGCGTTGAGATTTATCTCCGCAAAATTCCCCGCCCTGCCCACGGTCAGTAGGGGACATCGATGGGCTTGAAAAGGCCGCCGTCCGTCGGATGGGACGTTAAGCCGTGGCCCCGTGTGCGGGAGAGCCATACCCTGTGCACGTTAAAGAACACACTGGATGGCCTTGACGGGAGGCTACCATCTGTCTCCCAACAGCTGTTCCAGTGGGTCCCCTCCCCCAACCTTCCCTGAGCCTTCGGGGGCCTTGTGGCCTGGCCATTTAGCCCATGGTGTGCAAAAAAGTGCCGCTCAGAGGTAAAACAACCCAACCCAATCCATGCCCAATTGGGGACAGATCCGGTGAACGTGCAGGCCAAGGCAGAAGTATCACATGGTGGCTATCTAGGAATTGTTGGACAATGTACGCCACATGTGGTCGGGCATTGTCCTGTTGGTAAATGGAACCAGAGAGCCCCAGAAGATAAGGTACGACGACAGACTCCAACACTTCAGTGATGTAACGCTGGATGTTCAAAGTACTGGTAATGTATATGAGACGGGTGCTTGAGTGGAGTCCAATGGCACCCCATATCATAACACCAGGGGCCGAACCTGTATGGCGCTGCATCATGCATCTCTCACTGAGACTGTCGCCACAGTACCACCAGATACGGATTCTTCAATCATGGTGCTGCATACCGAAGTGCAATTCGTCTGAAAAGACGATGCGATGCCATTCGCACATCCATGAGCGACGTTCTTGGCATCATTGTAGTCGCATACACCTATGTTGTAGAGTCACTGGTAGCCAAAGCAATGGCCACCTAAAAAAGATGCCCTGATGCTGCAGACGATGTCGAACCGTACGTGCGGACACTGATTGATGTGCAACACACCCTAACTGTTGAGCTAAGGTGTTTGATGTGGCCGTATGATCATTCATAGCCATGCACACAAGATGTCTCTCCTCTCGTTCGTTTGTATGATAGCGTCGTTGAGATCCCTCACATCGGTGAGTTCGTTCCTCCTCTACCCACTGACGCCATATTCTCATCACTTTAACAGCATTCCATCCAACACGAGCACCGATGTCTCAGTACGATAATTCGCCTTTCCGTAATCCCACAAATCTCGCTCGATCAAAGTCGGAAACCTGGTCGTATGGATGCCGTGTTCTTCGAAGGGGCATACTTGATCTTTTAGAGTGCAAGAACTGAGGCCAAACACAATTCCAGTGCTTTACACAGGCAATTTTATTTGTAATCTCCTCTTATACCACTTCCAGGGGGCGTTACTGTCACACATAATGTGCATATGTGCTGCGCTTTGAATCATTTACATGCTCTTCCATAGGCTACCCATCTTGCATATTTCGGGACAATCTGATCAGTTCTTCCTGGTGTTGCATTTTTAATGGCCAGCAGTGTATATACTCGTTTTCCTGTGTAAGGGTATATGTTGGGTTGGGTTGTTTCACCTCTGAGCGGCACTTTTTTGCAAACAATGGGCTAAATGGCCAGGTCACATGGACCCCGAAGGCTCAGAGAAGGTTGGGGGAGGGGACCCACTGGAACAGCTGTTGGGAGACAGATGGTAGCCTCCCGTCAAGGATATCCAGCGTGTTCTTTAACGTGCGCAGGGTATGGCTCTCCCGCACACGGGGCCACGGCTTAACGTCCCATCCGACGGACGGCGGTCTTTCCAAGCCCATCGGTGTCCCCTACTGACCGTGGGCAGGGCAGGGGAATTTTGCGGAGATAAATCTCAACGCTGACCCAACTGGGACTCGAACCTGGGAACTACAGATTACGAGCCTGGCGCGCTCCCGACTGAGCCACCCCCGCCCCATGTGTAAGGGTATAAAGATCATTCAGTCCATTTCGCAGATAGAGAGGCATCGTCCACTTTTCATTTCAATCTTTATAATCTTTTTAAAGGAATATGCAGCGCTTATCAATATTTCACACCATTTTAACCTCTTTCATTGGTGGGGGCCATTATTTACAGTAGAGGCAATACACTGACCAGAACATTAATGCATTATGCTGTTTAAGTGGAATAAAACTGTGCATACATTTTTTGAAATAACTGAGCATCTATGTTTTAAGATACAGTTATTGTGGACCACAAGCTGTTTCTTTCTACAACGTGCTTATTAAATTCGTAACTTTTCCCACAGATTCTCTGCAAGAATGAACATAAACTGCTTTAAACTGAATGCAGTTAGTACAACCTATGGTTCTGTTTTATTACGATATTTATAGTGTTAAGGAATGCCCATAACCAAGGGTATATCTTGAGGACACCAAACATTACGGAAAAAAGATGGCGGGTAAATTAACGTGCACTGGACAGTAAAACTAGCACAATTTTTACGATCAGGGTGACGTTTGTAAAATGATCACGTTACCAACTGTGAAAGTCAGGGTTGGATTGGATTGTTTTACCTCTGAGCGACACTTTTTTGCACACCATGGGCTAAATGGCCAGGTCGCAAGGACCCCGCAGTCTCGGAGAAGGTTGGGAGAGGGGACCCACTGGAACATCTGTTGGGAGATAGATGGTAGCCTCCCGTCAAGGCCATTCAGTGTGTTCTTTAACGTGCACAGGGTATGGCTCTCCCGCACACGGGGCTTAAAGTCCCACACGGCTTAACGTCCCATCCGACGGACGATGACCTTTCCAAGCCCATCGGATGCAAGGTCAGGAATCACTCTTAGAATTGTGGTGATCTAAAGATGACATTTGCTATCCTAACTCTTGTTAGATTGTAGCAATATTTCACGTGTCGAAAGTGTTTTTTATAGTCAACAACAAAGTTTATCTCATTTCTCAGTCTTACTGCTGTTATTTACTGAAATGAAGTGACGATTATAAAGCTATTCCAATAGGTATCCTAAAGAGATTTAGAAGTTTTTAAAGCATATTAACAATGTTTATGGCCTAACCGCTTGTTGGCTTAATGCTATAAAAACTTGGTAATCCATTGAATAAAAAATTACATTTTAAATTTTGGATTTAAATGAAAAATGTTACCATCTGTATTCGTAAAAAATAAGGTCATCGTCTGGATTCTTAAAAGAGGTCATCGTCTGAATTCTTATAAAAGGTCATCACCTGGATTCAAATTAAAGAAGGTTATCACATGGATTCATATAAAAAAAAGGTCATTATCTGGATTCAAATAAAAGAAGTTCATTATCTGGATACATATAAAAATGGTCATAATAGGGATTCATAGAAAAGGAAGTTATTATCTGGAACCTTATAAAACAAGGTAATCATCTGGATTCATACAAAAGGTCATCATTTGGATTCACATAAAAGGCCATCATTTGGATTCATATAAAAGTAAGTCATTTTCTGGATCCACATAAAAGAACATCATCATCTGGATTAATATAAAACAAGGTCATGGCTCATATCTGAAGGACATCAACTCATTAAGGTCAACTAACAGCCAGCCGTAAAAAACTGAAAGGTTTTTCTTGACAACAAGAATTACCTTTTAATTAATATTTTGCTTAACATTCACCGAATTTCTCACTTTATACCTTTATCTTTTAATGTTTCTCCAACGTTAAACGGTTAGTCATTTTTTACTTTTTTCTAAATGAACGAAAAAAATCTGCTTGAATATTTCATCAAGGATTTTTAGATTTCATTACTTTCGAGAAATGATCAGCTTTTAAGATAAACGCGTTTCTTTTTCCGTCAGTTTAATTTCATTATTAAACTATAAAACGAAAATATAACTTCCGAACGTCGTAAAATAAATAGCGGAAAGTAGAACAGCAAGAATAAATAAAGAAGCTTCGTCCCTTCACTTATGAGCAACAGCTTGGAGAAACAGGTGCCCAGAAGATTTAAAATAGTCGCTTTAGTTTTACGTCGAGCATTCATTTTTGCACTGAAGTTTTCGGCGTGCAAGAGGAGAAGCAACTGAGATAGATGGTCAATGAATTATTTACAAATCATCTTCGCTTCGCTGAGCCTTACGAGCAGAGAAAGAGTAGAAGAAGTAAGTGCATGTGGTTTCCCACTTTTACAAAACGTCGGATTCTCCAATTGCTTTCTCAACTCTACCGAAGGCAGTAAAAGCAGAGACGGTATTTTTTTTTTAGAAAAATAACTGTGTCGATGAAATAATTTGAAGATGCACCGTAAAAATATGCACTTTTTGTCATAATAATGATAAAAAATAAATAAACGCTGTTTATGTAACGTATTCACTTGAAATGAAAAGTATGATGAAGAAGTATGAGATGTCTATTTGTACTGACATATTTGAAATAGTCGTTCTTTTCTTAAATCGTTCAAAATTTAACAAAATTCGTTTGTGAATAATTTAATTAGTTTCAAGAGTAGAGATATTTTTGTGTTGTTTCTTGATAGTAAACGCAATCTAGATGTTTATAATTTAGTCTACTGGTGATGTGTCTTTTTTTAAAGAGTATTTCTTGTGTTACTGGTCAGTGGGATTTTTGTGCACACAAAAGAGCTAAATGGTTAAGTCACAAGGACCCCGAGGGCTCAGAGGCGGATAGGGTTAAGGCGAATAGGTGTTTTCCCTCGGAGGGTACTTTATGGAACACAAAGGGCTAAATGACCTGGTCACAAGGACTCCGAGAGCTCAGAGAATGTTGGTGGAGTGGACCCACTGGACAGCTGTTAGGAGACAGATATTAGCCTCCCGTCAAGGACTGTAGTGTGTTTTTTAATGTGAACATACACATTAAACACACAGCGGGGCCACGGCTTAGCGTCTCATCCGACGGATGGCGGTCTTTCCAAGCCCATCGCTGTCCTCTAATGACCGAAGGCAGTTTTGAGGAGATAAATTTCAACGCTGACCCAGCTGGGACTCGAACCGGGGAACTGTAGATTACGAGACTGCCGCACAACCGATTGATTTCAGACGACAGGTGACTTAAGATGATGGATTTAGCAATTAAATCTTTGTTAAACACTTTTGCGTTTTTACTATTTCATTTTTTCTTATTATTTTGTACCTCTATATATACAGGAAGGTCGCAGATAGAAGCAAAATAATGGGAGGGGTTGCGGAGGATTACGTATCGAGTGGGAATAAACTGGAACGTCTTTCCAGTATCGACGTTTTCCTTCCGCTTTTGTGTTCTTTAACAAACTTGTTGAAAAAATAAAGGAAGTGTATATATATTTCCTCGATTTTCTTCTTTTTCTTCTTCTCCTTGGCTTCCCCCAATATCCACCTATCGCCCACAACAAAAGTACCCCTGGTTTAAAATATCTGAAAATAAATTCCAATATACTTTCTTTTAAAATATTCTACAACTCGCACAGGATTCTCTTACCTTTTTATTCGCGCCCCAATAGAGGGAAGGGGATCCACTGAAGAACAATTTGGAGACAGATTCAAGTTTCCGTTCTAGTTTATCCAGCGTGTTCTTCAACGTGTATAGTGAGTGACTCTGTTGCACACGGGTTCCAAACCCTGGAGTATCTCTTTGTTACTGAGGACAGAGCGGTTAGGATAGAAAATTTCAACGTAGGGGTAGTGTGTACTTGAACCTGGGAACATCAGGCTCACTACCAAATAAATCAATTCTACTCCCGTTTTTTAAAGAACTAAACTTAGGACGACGAATTCTTATGAAACGACTAGTTTTAGATTTAATTTTGCAATTATAGTAAAACTTTAATGATTTCAAAATAAAAGGGTAAGAGAATCCTGTGCGAGTTGTAGAATATTTTAAAAGAAAGTATATTTGGAATTTATTTTCAGATATTTTAAACCAGGTGTACTTTTGTTGTGGGCGATAGGTGGATATTGGGGGAAGCCAAGGAGAAGAAGAAAAAGAAGAAAATCGAGGAAATATATATACACTTCCTTTATTTTTTCAACAAGTTTGTTAAAGAACACAAAAGCGGAAGGAAAACGTCGATACTGGAAAGACGTTCCAGTTTATTCCCACTCGATACCTAATCCTCCGCACTCCCTTCCATTATTTTGTGGGGCGGGGGTGGCTCGTAATCTGTAGTTCCTAGGTTCGAGTCCCAGCTGGGTCAGCGTTGAGATTTATCTCCGCAAAATTCCCCGCCCTGCCCTCGGTCAGTAGGGGACACCGATGGGTTTTGAAAGGCCGCCGTCCGTCGGATGGGACGTTAAGCCGTGGCCCCGTGTATGGGAGAGCCATACCCTGTGCACGTTAAAGAACACGCTGGATGGCCTTGACGGGAGGCTACCATCTGTCTCCCAACAGCTGTGCCAGTGGGTCCCCTCCCCCAACCTTCTCTGAGCCTTCGGGGTCCATGTGACCTGGCCATTTAGCCCATGGTGTGCAAAAAAGTGCCGCTCAGAGGTAAAACAACCCAACCCAAGCCTGCTCACGGTCAGTAGGAGACACCGATGGGCTTGGAAAGACCGCCGTCCGTCGGATGGGACGTTAAGTCGTGGCCCCGTGTATGGGAGAGCCATACCCTGTGCACGTTAAAGAACATGCTGGATGGCCTTGACGGGAGGCTACCATCTGTCTCCCAACAGCTGTGCCAGTGGGTCTCCTCCCCCAACCTTATCTGAGCCTTCGGGGTCCATATGACCTGGCCATTTACCCCATGGTGTGCAAAAAAGTGCCGCTCAGAGGTAAAACAACCCAACCCAACCCATTATTTTGCTTCTATCTGCGACCTTCCTGTATATATAGAGGTACAAAATAATAAGAAAAAATGAAATAGTAAAAACGCAAAAGTGTTTTAACAAAGATTTAATTGCTAAATCCAGCATCTTAAGTCACCTTCAACGAATACTTTATTATCATGAGTCCTAGATTTCAAAATGAAATAGTGATTTACTGTTGAAAGTAATTTAAAATTTAACGTCAAAACTGAAGTCGGCTTTGAAGCAGAATGGTGAAGGATTAGATTGGATCCCGGAAATTTGCTACGAAACACTCGGATTCAATGACTTTGCAGTTAGTTGTATGTCATTATTCAAATATCCGTCTTCTTATTAAAACATCGTTCACTTTAGTAGAGCTTGATTAAAAAAATATATTTCATATTTTTCATCTTCATGCGTTCGAAAAAAATTGTTGAAACGATCTGAATTTTTTCACCCCTGCTTTAAACCAAGATAAACACTGATATTAATAAAGTAAATCAACCTAAATTAATAAAATAATTATAATTCACAATAGGTTTACGTTATATCATAATATATTCTAAACACAAACGTACTTTAACACAGATTTAATTGTTAAATCTAACAGTTTATTTACCATGTAAGAAAAATTTTAGTTCCTTGAGTTGTTCATTGAAATGAATTACTGATTTTAAACTGGATTCTCCTGTAGAATTGCTTTTTTTTTACTAGTTCTCTATGCATCTCCGTCAGCGTGAAATAGAATCCTTTTTACCGTTTGGTGTCATCAAGAAAGTCAATAAGACTGTTCCAGTGGAATGTCTTCTGCCGTTTGGAGCAATCGACCAATCGAGGCCGCGCATTTCTGATTGGCTTGCAACTGCGTATCACCTATCATCCGATCAAAAGCAATGAGGATAACATTAAAACGAACTAGACCGCCCAAGCTGGAGCATTGAAGTACCAACATAACATTCTCGCACAATTTCCGGTGTAGCTAGACTCCCCGATGAACGATTTGTTTTGTCAACTGACTGTGTCGGAATTATCGCGAATTCCGAGTTAACGAGGTTTAACTGTACGTTTTTTCAAAAAAAAAACAGAAGAAAATTGAGAATTGGGTTGGGTTGTTCTACCTCTGAGCGGCACTTTTTTGCACACCATGGGCTAAATGGTCAGGTCACATGGACCCCGAAGGCTCAGAGAAGGTTGGAACGTACTGGAAAAGCTGTTGGGAGACAGATGGTAGCCTCCCGTCAAGGCCATCCAGCGTGTTCTTTAACGTGCAAAGGTTATGGCTCTCCCACACACGGGGCCACAGCTTAACGTCCCATCCGACGGACGGCGGCCTTTCCAAGCCCATCGGTGTCCCCTACTGACCGTGGGCAGGGGGGGGGGATTTTGCGGAGATAAATCTCAACGCTGACCCAGCTGGGACTCGAACCTGGGAACTACAGATTACGAGTCTGGCGAGCTACCGACTGAGCCACCCCGCAGCTAAATTGAGAATTAGATGATGGAGAATAAGAAGAGAGAGAAAGGATAGAAAACATAACGAAATGGAAAAACTACACTTCTGAACAACTTCTGGTTAAGTTGCTAGTAAATGTTTGCAACTAATTTCGGTGAGCTGATTTCAAAAGTGCAACGAAAAAATCTTTATCGCTCGTCAATTATTTGGTATGTTGTTACTCTTGTAAAGCACGTTGGCTTGTTTTACCTCTGAGCGGCACTTCTTTTGCATACAATAGGCTAAATGACCAGTTCACAAAGACCCCAAGGACTCAGAGAAGATTGGAGAAGTTCTCTGTTAGAGGACCCGCTGATAGTCTCCCGTCAACGCGTGACCAGGTAACAAAGACCCCAAGGACTCAGAGAAGATTGGGAAAGAGGACCTCTGTTAGAGGACCCGCTGATAGCCTCCCGTTAACCCATGACCAGGTCACAAAGACCCCAAGGACTCAGAGAAGATTGGAGAAGTTCTCTGTTAACAGTTTCTCTGTTAGAGGACCCGCTGATAGTCTCCCGTCAACGCGTGACCAGGTAACAAAGACCCCAAGGACTCAGAGAAGATTGGGGAAGGGGACCTCTGTTAGAGAACCCGCTGATAGACTCCCATTAACCCATGACCAGGTCACAAAGACCCCCAAGGACTCAGAGAAGATTGGAGAAGTGGATCTTCTGTTAGAGGAGCCGCTGATATCCTCCCGTTAACGTAAGTCTTCCGATTTGAGGCATTTAATCGAATCTGCATCTCACCTTTGTAGATGCCCGTGTCGAGAAGCATGCTGTCGTACTTGGAATTGGAGAGGATCATGTTGCCGCCTTCACGAGTACAGTAAATGATGGATCGAGGATGGGATTCCAGGTGCAACAAAGATCCCAAGGGCTCTGAAAATATTAGAGAAGGAGACTCTCTAGTATCCTTTGGTAGAGGATCTGCTGATAGTCTCCTGTCAACGCCACTCAATGTGCTCTTTAGCCTGCACAGGATATACTCCGTTCTCACCTGTGGCAGGATGGGAATTAGCAGAGAAATATCTCAACTCTGGCACAGTTCCGAGGTTGGACTCGAACATGGGAACTGCAGATTAGAAGCCTAGTACGCTACCGATTGAGCTAAGAACGCCCTAAATGATACGTAACACAGTATATGACCACAAAATAAATAAGATATTTATATTTGATAATCTGATTTTGCTCATTTTGTGTTTAAAAAAAAAGACAATTTTTCTAACAAATCAATAACCTAAAGTATCAACCGTACAAATTGGAGACGCGTCCCTTATATTAAATTGAGTAATTTGCATACCCAGATCAAGATCTAGAAAAAAATTAAGGTGAAAGGAGCAAGCGACACCATTGAGCCGGAAAAAAGTAAAGGTAACAAGAGACTGGATTTCCGTTGAAGAGTAATATTATCCCATTCGTTTCAGAGGTTTTTAAAATATTTCATAAAGAAATGCGTGTTGTTGGATTGGGTTGTTTTACCTCTGAGCGGCACGTTTTTGCACACCATGGGCTAAATGGCCAGGTCACATGGACCCCGAAGGCTCAGAGAAGGTTGGGGCAGGGGACCCACTGGAACAGCTGTTGGGAGACAGATGGTAGCCTCCTGTCAAGGCCATCCAGCGTGTTCTTTAACGTGCACAGGGTATGGCTCTATCGCACACGGGGCCACGGCTTAACGTCCCATCCGACGGACGGCGACCTTTCCAAGCCCATCGGTGTCCCTACTGACCGTAGGCAGGGCGGGGAATTTTGCGGAGCTAAATCTCAACTCTGACCCAGCTGGGACTCGAACCTGGGAACTACCGACTGAGCCACCCCCGCCCCAAGAAATGCGTGAAATATGAACAAAGTAATACTTTCTGACTTCCATTACCTTTACTAGCATTCTCAAAGGGTGGGTGGGGGTCATGACCCTTTGATTGAGACTTTGTCTTCCCCCCTCCCAAATCTGGCCCTCAGTAAGACAAATATTGCTATTGTTTTTGAAAAGGAAAGGCTAATGTAATGGTTTTTCTACACCTATGAAACTTATCATTCTAGTCAACCATCATTTGTTATCTATAATATATATGACTATTATATAAGGTTACATTATATACGTATATATTTAATAGAAATTTAAAAATCAGATTCTCTAAGTTATTCAAAGAAATTTTAAATTACACAATAAAACCAATTTACAGTGTTTTATAATTTACATATTATTTACGTTTGTTTGACCTATAATATGATGCTGAAAAGGATGTTTTGGGCCCCCAAGACCAGGGCTAAATGGCCCTTCTGGTCCTTCTCTATTTCGGCGTGATGAGTTCTTATTTTGAATTAAATAAATATTATAAAAAATTTATCGATTAGAAGTGTAACAAATTTCTTAATTAGCCTCTCAAGAGAAATATTCTAGGGTCCGTTTATTTTAATATTATAAATAATATTGAATTAATTTTAATAATATTATTTATTAAAATAATATTATATTATTATTATTTATTAAAATTAATATTAATTTTAATTGATAAATATTATAAATAATTTATCGATTAGAAGTGTAACAAATTTCTTAATTAGCCTCTCAAGAGAAAATATTCTAGGGTCCGTTTATTTAAATTTGGGTTGTTTTACCTCTGAGCGGCACTTTTTTGCACACCATGGGCTAAATGGCCAGGTCACATGGACCCCGAAGGCTCAGAGAAGGTTGGGGGAAGGGACCCACTGGAACAGCTATTGGGAGACAGATGGTAGCCTCCCGTCTAGGCCATCCAGCGTGTTCTTTAACGTGCACAGGGTATGTCTCTCCTGCACACGGGGCCACGGCTTAACGTCCCATCCGGCGGACGGCGGCCTTTCCAAGCCCATCGGTGTCCCCTACTGACCGTGGGCAGGGCGGGGAATTTTGCGGAAATAAATCTCAACGCTGACCCAGCTGGGACTCGAACCTGGGAACTACAGATTACGAGCCTGGCGCGCTACCGACTGAGCCCCCCCCCCTCCCCCGTTTATTTTAAAGAAAAATACCATATTTCGATCTTTCGATATCAGGATGCATATCTTTTCCAACCCCTGGTTGCACTTTGTCTCTCTTCCCATCCCATTTACGCCAATGCTGTTGATTCCTATTTGTATATATGCATATTTCTGGGAATACGACTGAGGCTGAAGAAGACGCAAGTTACATCTCTTTTAATTATACGAAGCAACTGATTTTATTTTTTAATTTAAACCACTTACCGTAAAGTTTTATCGTTCCTTCTGTTTCTCCAAGAGAATTTTTAGCTACACATGTGTAAGACCCGTAGTCTTCCGGTTTGAGGCTTTTAATACGGAGCTGCATCTGACCCTTGTAGATGCCCGTGTCGAGAAGCATGCTGTCGTACTTGGAATTGGAGAGGATCATGATGCCGCCTTCACGAGTCCAGTAAGTGACGGATCGAGGATGGGATTCCAGACCACAATCTATGAGAACATCTGTGTCTAGAGGAGCACCTACCAGTTGGTTGGGGATCCATATCATAGGCGCAACTGTAAGAGAATAAATGCATGCACATTTAAGCACGATTTAAAAAATATAGAAATAAGAATTTTTCTTTAAAAAATTTTAGACGCTATAAATACTTTTAGAGCAGTTTATAGGGAAGACATTTGCTCCAATTTCATTTTAGTTTTTTAGTCATTCGTCGTTGTTTTAGTTCTTCGAAGCTTTTCAAATTTTAATGACTTCTTGCGAAGGAAATATACGCTTACTTGAAGAATTTGCCATGTTTAAATATTCTTGCAAAATTTTGTTGCATTGAATCAAAAAACTCTTCTGATTCTTGGAACCTTCAGTAGTAATGAACCAAGGACTCTTTGGGTACTTGTAACCTAATGTTAGAATGAACTAAGAACTCTATGGATTCATGCAACCTAATGTTTGAATGAACTAAGGACTCTTTGGGTACTTGTAACCTAATGTTAGAATGAACTAAGAACTCTATGGATTCATGCAACCTAATGTTAGAATAAACTAAGAACTCTATGGATTCATGCAACCTAATGTTAGAATGAACTAAGAACTCTATGGATTCATGCAACCTAATGTTAGAATGAACTAAGAACTCTATGGATTTATGCAACCTAATGTTAGAATGAACTAAGAACTCTATGGATTCATGCAACCTAATGTTAGAATGAGCTAAGAACTCTTTGGATTCATCCAACCTAATGTTAGAATGAACTAAGAACTCTATGGATTCATGCAACCTAATGTTAAAATGAACTAAGAACTCTATGGATTCATGCAACCTAATGTTAGAATGAACTAGAACTCTATGGATTCATGCAACCTAATGTTAGAATGAACAAAATATTCTTTAGGATCTTATAATCTTATTTTAGAATGAACCAAGGACTCTTTAAGCTATTAAAATCTTGTTTTAGAATGAACCAAGGACTCTTTAGGCTATTAAAATCTTGTTTAAGAATGAACCACAAACCATTTAAATTCAAGAACATTCTGTTGGAATGAACCAACAACCCGCATGAACCTTATAGTGTCCTGTTCTAGTAAACTAAGTGACAGAATAAAAAAAATATATATTACAGAAACGTTGTTTTTTTGTGTTTTTATGCATTAAATTACTTTCTTCCATTCTTTTTCAAGTTTTATGATTTTCTTTTATGCTTTGTGCACTTTCCTGTCATGATCTCTCAAAAACCGTTCTGCAATTTTGACATTCATCTCAAAAACGACGTAACTCTGTGTAGTGAAGGGCAAACTCTCTTCAGGCCACCAAATCGCATTAACCAGAAGTGCCATTCCCTGGAGGAATGGCCGTCCGCCAAAAGTTAATAGATTTGAATTTTCTGCTGCAGAACATTTTATTTAAATATAGTTTGAGTTCTAAGAGCGATAAATTGTATAAATATTGATCTATGCATAAATAGTATTATCAAATGACTATACCCTTTCAGAAGAGTTTTATCTTTTGAAATATTAAAACAAAGTGCTTTATATTTTAATATGTTTCACATTTCTTAGATTATACCTTCATAAAAAAGAAGAAAAATCAAATTGATCTAGGGAGAGAATTCTTCACCTGGGTTGTCCGCACTTCATGGAGGTGTAGGAAGAAATCAAAAAAGTGCGGAAGAAACCTTTCGAAATAGGATTATTTTCGTTTTATTACGTAAATGTTTTTTCAAGTTGCGAGTATTGATCATGAAAAAAAATATACATATGTATGAGAAATTAACAAAAGGTTATCTGAATTACTAGAAATAGTATTTAAAAAATTCGTCCATTAATGTATATTATTACAGCTGCACTGAAATTTGAGATAAATTAAAAAAAAATTTAATGTTCATTTTGTTAATTGCAATGTTTTTTGGAACCTAGCTCCCTTTACTCCATAACCTGCTGGTCTTGATTCGTACAGTTTCAATTTGCACAATTTGCACAATGGTTTTCCGGAAACACTGTCGACCGTGTAAATCGGGGAATGGATGTCTATCGATATTTTGTTTAATATGATTTTTAAGTAATTACCGGTAATGAAAATCAAAATCATGATTAATTATTTCTTTTTTATAGCTGTAGTCATACGCCAGGCTTGATAAGCTCTCCACTACAACGCACCAAACATAGCCTCAAGCCTCTGTGGTGCGGCCATTTCATCCTATCGTGAATCAAAAAAGCACTATTCAGTGTTGAAAACAACCCGACATTTTTCGAATTAATTGCTATTTCGCTAGCTTAATGCAATGATTTAGCGATCACGTAAGATCTGTCTTATTTGTGCCTCACATGCCTTGAGAACCTAAGCCTGTTTGACAAAAAAAAACTTTATCAAGCCGAATTTCTGCTTCCTCTGTCTCCATCCTGAGACTCCGACATGAACAACCACTAACCTAGGGAAATACTTTTGCACGCAGTTGTTAAACTGTATCGCTCATGAATTTAATTAGCCTATTCGACGAATCGCGTCACCATTTAATTTGTCACCAGCATCGTGAGAGCCTTAAGGACTAAAACATAACTCTCTCCATAAATAATAAAGTCAAATAACGTATTTTATAAATAGAATAAATTACCGAGAGAACGAGCATAAGTATATTTTGTTAGATTCCGACATAACTCTGTGCAGGGAACGGTAAAGTCTCTGCAGGCCACCAAATCACATTAGCCAAAAGCTGCCATGCCCTGGAGGAATGGCCGTCCGCCAGAAGTTAACAGAAAATAGTACGACTACGACAACTGGATCTGGCAACGCGACGTGTGCGCGAGAACAGAGTAAACACAATAACGTCTGCGCTTCGCATGTTGACTGCTTCGTGACAGCGAGGCAATCGTAAATATCGCTTCTATCTGCGTGAGCAGGTCGTGCCGGTCCACGTGGGGGATTTCGTTCGAAGTGGAAAAAAAGACGTTACTTTTCAAATACAAACGTTGCAAGAATTTCACTGAAAAATCTATCCGATGTTGTAAATGGAATGCGCATATTTATATATAAAGAGAATTTATCGCTTTACACATGGAAAAGTTTTCTTAAATTACTATTATATCGAGTCGGTTGGTTAAAATGGACTTCCGTCTCTACTAAGAACGAACACAAGTTATCTGGGATCTTCGCTTTGACTTCGTGATGTATGCGAGCATATATTATACAATGATGAAAATTGGGAAGTGAATTCGATTAAAATAGGTTGCGTTGTGTAATGCAGTTTACTTTAATGTAGAATTTCATAAGCAAATTTAATCACTTCTATTCGTGGCTCTATTATACACCCTAGACTAAAAGATTTGGAGAATTCCCCTGTTATGCCGATGGAATGTCACATTTAAAATTCGGTGTCTTGAAGAACTTAATTTTCTGTCTAAATGACAGTGAAGGTAAATTAAATATATAAATCAAGTCTTCTAATATATAAATCTTGATTTCAGCAATATTCGTTCGGCAGTTAAAGTGTTATGGAAAATGAAATGTTTAGCAGCAAGAGTGATGGAAAATTTTTTAGAACTTCTAAACATTATTATTTACGAAACAGTTTGATATAAATGCAATTTTTATGTTTTGATCTTTTTTTTTTAGATAAATTTATGTGACGTGCAGCTTTTACTGGTAAATATTCCACTTTCCATTAACTGTTTAAATACTAAGCAAATATTACTAAATTTTATTACAGATTTACATTTTAATTTAACTTTACTTTCATTCGCATAAAAAGTTTAATATTCAAGATATTGAATTTTTAATATGTCTATGCGTTGCTTTAAGACGGATTCTCATTTTTTTTCGTCTAGTGGTGTAGTTGATAGTATATTCTAAGATTCTGTTTTGATGTAAATCAGAAGACATAAAAAAACCTTTTTTTTTACATTAAAGATAAATTAGAATATCTCTTAATCATGTGTGTGCTTTGCTCATTAGTGGTGGTTGGCATTGCACAACTAAAAATTGGTGTTGATTAAAAATAATTAATATACAACTCATTAAAATGATTACGAAATGGTGATGAAGATTACTGAATCCGAAGTAGCGGTTATCAAACGTTATTCCGCAAAATTGTTTTCAATCTAAAAAGGCTTTAAATTTCCGAATACTTTTTGAAATGATAAAAAAAACTTTATATAACTGATATCTCTTACAATATTTAAAATGCCTGTAGTTCAACACATTTTATGTATTTATTGTTTATGTTGTAGCGATATCTGTCATTCTATTCCGTCGATTTTTTTTTATGAAAAACTCACTGAAAAAAGGGTTAAAAAACTTTGGTTATGGATACGCAAATATTTTATTTTCAGGTAAAAAAAAACTTCATGTGTAAAAAATAAGTGTTTAAAGTTTATAAAGGTTATTAATCAGTGATTATTAAATGGTGGTTATTTATCAGTGGTTATTAATCAGTGATATAAATCTGATTATTAAACATGTATTGTGTACAGTCGCTCAAAAAATATCCGAACACTATGGTCCATTACAGAATTCAGAAAAAATATCTGGCAACGATTTTTTTAGAAATTAGTGATCTGGCAACCTTCGTGTCACGTGATACGAAGGTAGCTTAAATTATTAATTTTAATTGTAAATTAGGTCACAAGGTACCCCAAAGGATTAGAGAAGGTTTGGGGCCAACAGAGAACTGTTAGAAGACAGATGGTAGCCTCCCGCCAAAACCACCCAGTGCACAGGAATGTTTTTCCTGTACACGGAACCATGGCTTAACGCCCCATCCGACGGATGGCAATCATTCCAAGCCCATCGGTGTCCCCTACTGACCAACGACAGGGCGGTGAGTTTGCGAAGATAAATCCCAACGCTGGTCCAACTGGGACTCGAATCTGGGAAATGCAGATTACGAGCCTGCCGCGCAACCAATTGTGCTGCCACCCCTACTCCGCAGCGAGCTGTCAATTGGGGTCATCAGACGTTCCCGTTTTCCACGTTGACATTCACTCTAGTTTGACATTTCGAAATTGATGACTTTCATTTTAAATTCTAGCCTCAGGTTTTTAATAACCTTCATTACTGACCGTTTTGTTTTATTAGAGTGTTGCTACGATTTTTCTATTATTAAAAGATCTGCTAAAATATTTGATAATTAAATCCAGGAACATCTATTCGTCAAGAACAGATCTTTTCATCCAGGAACTGTCGAGGACGTCTGGTCACCCTAGAAAATTTGAATATCAGACGAATCTGAGGGTTGGGTTGTTTGGGTTGTTTTACCTCTGAGCGGCACTTTTTTGCACACCATGGGCTAAATGGCCAGGTCACATGGACCCCGAATGCTCAGAGAAGGTTTGGATGTCTTTTGGGAGACAGATGGAAGCCTCCCGTCAAGGCCATCCAGCGTGTTCTTTAACGTGCACAAGGTATAGCTCTCCCACACAAGGGGCCACGGCTTAACGTCCCATCCGACGGACGGCGGCCTTTCCAAGCCCATCGGTGTCCCCCATGGGGAATTTTGCGGGGGGGGGAATTTTGCGGAGATAAATCTCAACGCTGACCCAGCTGGGACTCGAACCTGGGAACTACAGATTACGAGCCTGGCGCGCTACCGACTGAGCCACCCCCGCCCCGAATCTGAGGGTTGGGGAAAGGCTATGACCCACTGGAAAAGAAAGAGCAAAATTAATGATAAATCTATCATCTTTTGTATTCAAGGTCATCCTGTGGCCGAATGGTTAGCGCACTTCGCTAATAATCATAAGGGACTCTGGGTTAGAGCCCCGGGTAAGGTATGGATGTTTGTGATGTCTTTCTGCTGAGGTCCTGCCATCCTCTCAGATCTTCTACTATGGCATATAAACTGACAAGATCCTGTCAGACCTCTGTGGCAAGCAGCTGCTTGAGGGGATTTTTTTTTTTTGTGTTCAAAGCGATCATTAGGTTTGTTTAAAGACACTAACTTCGCTGTTGTAATCTGCTAATACTGGGTATAGGGGAAATATTGTCTTATTACGGGTGGGATCCGAACCCATGACCTCTTGATAACTTGTCATTCGTTCTGACCGCGTAGCTACCGGCCACTGATCAACACCAGCATTAGCAGAATACAGATGTCTTACTGATATACCTGTTGCATTCTGTTAATACCCCTGTTGTATTCTGCTAATAGTTTTATACCAAGTATTAGCAGAATACAACAATGAAGAGAGTGGCTGCAAATAAACATAATAAATCCATATATTTATTACGGTCACTTTTACCTCCCTCTCTATTTTTTTCCGTCTCTAGTTTTTTGACTAAGTACCTATTTATGTAAGTGTTATTATATGTATAGTGTATTATGTATAGTATAGTGTATTATGCTTTAAGTATAGCTTTAAGAATATGTATGTTAAATATGTATAGTGTATTTTGCTTTAAGAGAGAATAGCGACTTTGATTCGAAATTTTTTTGAATATTCAATGACCATGGATCTTTTTTAAGAAACTATGCCACAATTGTCTAACCTCTAGTTTAAATTTTCAGTGCGCATTAAATGCTTTATTAAAATATATTTTTATTTGATATTTCATCATTTTATTTAGTATAACATTATTATTTATTCGACCACAATATACTGTAGTTTTCATTGGTTGGTTTGTTTTACTTCGGAGCGGTGCTTTTTTGCACACACTGAGCTAAATTACCAGGTCACAAGGATCCCAAGCAATCACAGGACTTAAACACTTTTTCATTTCTAACGTTTTATGTTACTCATAATGTTATGCAATGATTATTACTTGTGAAAAAATAAATTTTTATTCTTTATCCGTATTTCTTTATTACAAATAAATTCTTATTGAAGTTTAATTTATTAACAAAATGTTTTTTTTTTTACTAATTTCATTTTACTGATTTTAAATGGGATTACTTCAGAAGAATGAAATTATACTAAACTGGCTTTGAAGTGTTTAAGAAAAACGCAAGCAAATTCGATGTTTTCGAAAATACCAATTAGCACAATTTTTTTGAAGAAAAACATATTCATTTACCCTATACATTATTTTGAGGAAGTCCGACAAAGTTCTCCCAGAACTACTAATCAAAGAAACCTGGGTTCGAGCCCCGATAAGGCATGGATGTTTCTTTGTCGTGTTGTCATTCTGCTGAGGTATAGTCGTCCTCAAAGATCTATTTTATGGCATATCCTTTGAAACCTTTCTCTCAAGCAGCTGCTTCAAGGGCAATTTATTTACTTTTCTTATTAATCATGAATAGATGCATTTTGATATTTTTCATGCTACACTCTCAGGAAAATCAAATTTGGTTAAATCATCTTTGGGAGATCGTGATAATGAGATTGTGCATTGAAAGCCCATCAGTACATTACACTTATATGAAATGCGACTGTGAACCATGATAGTGCCTTCATCTTGAGAAGATGAGGCGATAAATTCAACGTAAAACGGGCTTCGTTGCATGAAGACAAAGAAGGAAAGTGAAGCTTACACACGCGAGGAAATTGCGCACTTTTGCGCCGTGTTTTCCTTCGTTTCATTTGGCTCTCTCATTTTCAATGTGTTTTTTAGTTTTCTGACGTCATGTTTCATCTACTTTGTTAGGATGCTTCAGTCTGCTTGAATTCACGCGAGCATACGTGAACTTACGACCACGTTTGTGTCACGTACAGGTGCGAAGTCGCACGAATGCATTCGGCAGAAGAGGGTTCATTTAAACAAATTCATGCTCAGTTTGAAAAGAGTTTAATTATGGGAATTGCCGATTATTCGACCACAATCTACTGTAGGTTTCATTGTTGGGTTGTTTTACTTCCGATCGGTGCTTTTTTTGCACACACTGAGCTAAATTGCCAGGTCACAAGGATCCCAAGCGCTCAGAGAGGGTGGGGGAAGGGATTTGGATTGGGTTGTTTTACCTCTGAGCGGCACTTTTTTGCACACCATGGGCTAAATGGCCAGGTCACATGGACCCCGAAGGCTCAGAGAAGGTTGGGGGAGGGGACCCACTGGAACAGCTGTTCGGAGACTGATGGTAGCCTCCCGTCAAGGCCATCCAGCGTGTTCTTTAACGTGCACAGGGTATGGGTCTCCCGCACACGGAGCCACGGCTTAACGTCCCATCCGACGGACGGCGGTCTTTCCAAGCCCATCGGTGTCCCCTACTGGCCGTGGGCAGGGCGGGGAATTTTGCGGAGATGAATCTCAACGCTGACCCAGCTGGGACTCGAACCTGGGAACTACCGACTGAGCCACCCCCGGCCCCGAGTTAAACCAGGGACGGATATAAGGGTGAAGGGGAAAGGCCCATCCCTCCCAACAAAAAAATCCTTTGTGAATGCTAGTAACAAGAACGAAGGAAAAACATGCGTATATATATATATTGCATATATTTTTCAAAATATTCGTTTAGACATCTAAAACAGAGGAAAAAATGTTACACATGAAAGGCGTTATGATTCGACCTTGAACTCACTTTCACTTAGGTCACACCCACCGTTATTTGATTCTAGATCCGGGCTTGGGAAAAATGAATAACAAAATATTAAAAAAGAGCAGAAAAATGATTAAATCGTGGTTTCACACATGAAACAGAAATGGTTAATTGGCAATTTGTTCGCAATATCGATCTGAAGGCGCTCTATTTTTTCCCCCTCAGATTTTGCATCTCCTTGTTATTATTGTTTTAACTTTTGAGCAAAATTTTATTACAATACCCATTCTGAAAAACAATAATAATAGCTACAATAACAAGAAGAAACGAAAAAACAGAAAGAGATCTAGACTGACAAATGCTGATCATTATCCGAATGGAAATCCGATTCAACACCGAGGAAGGCTTTCGCGCGTAATTTCCCCGTATTGGTGTGAGGTTTCAGTTCTTTCGTCTCGTCTGTTGAATCATGACTTGCAACAAGCCAACAACATCTATCCTAAATATATCGACGATACGATAGAGTGCGTTACATGTTGTCGGGAAACATTTCAGTGACCGCCTATCATAACTGATATTGAAGGGATGGACAGGAGGGCAGAGAAAGAAGGAGAAAAATGAAAAGAAGCAAAAAAAAAAATAGATAGAACCCAAGAAGGCGGGAACAGGGATAAGGCATAAAGAAGAGAAGAAAAAAAAAGCAACAGAAAGTATAGGGAGGGTAGGAATGAAGGAGGCTTTCTTGCTTTACGACATTTCGACGCGGGAGATCTGAAATTTAATGTCTTCCTGTTATCCCTCGCTTCGACCATAACGTCCCCACCTCACTATTTTCTCTGCGATGTAAATGTAGCGTCTCCTTCCGTATCTGGTAGCACTTTTTATGGAATGGCAGGACAACGTACAATGGGAAATGGCACATTGTCGAATGCGCTCTTGAGAAATATTTTATGATGTCTCTCTCTTTCTTTTATTTTCTTTTTCTAGATCCTTTTGCCTTCCACTAAAATTGTGTTTCCATTTTTTTCTCTCGTCCCCACAACTATAAATTACTTCTCTGTGGCAGTTCTAGAAATATTCTCTTGTGGAGATTTCGCTTTGGGCAATTTTGAACGCGACGTCCGGATTGTGGAGGAGGTGGTGGTCTTATTAAGGAAGTTCGGTTAAATGAGGTGAGGCCTGCGAAGGATGATTGCTTGAGGCGATTCTGGAAGCAACTTGAAGTGAAGTGGAAGGAAACTTGTGGATCTCAGTATAAGATATAAGTGATGGATTGGTATATAAAAGTTTTTATTATTTCGGGAGCTTTGTCGTGACACAAAACTAATTCAATATTTGAAGTGGCTGGAATGAGTTGTTTCAGCTCTGAAATGTATTTGTTTTCATATCATGGGGTAAATGGACAGATCACAAGGATTTCAAAAGCTCAGGTTGGGATTGGGAAAGAAGAAATCTTTCCTGATGGCCATTCAGTGTATTCTCTATGGCATACAAGGCACGGCTCTCCATCACGAAAGACAATGCTTATCATCCCAACCATAAATCTGTCGTGATGGCTATTCAGCGCATTCTCTGTGGTGTACAAAACATGGCTCTTCTTCACCAGAGACAGTGGCTTAAATCAGAAAAATCCAGAAATTTCTCGTGATGGCTATTTAGCGTATTCTCTATGGAGTAAAAGGCAGGGCTCTCCTTCACTAGAGACAATGGCTAAACATACCATCCAGAAATCTCTCGTGATAGCTATTCAGCGTATTCTCTATGGCATACGAGGCACGGCTTTCCTTCACGAAAGACAATGGCTTATCATCCCATCCAGAAATCTGTCGTGATGGCTACTCAGCGTATTCTCTATGGTGTACAAAACACGGCTCTCCTTCACCAGAGACAGTGGCTTAACATCCCATCCAGAAATCTCTCGTGATGGCTATTCAGCGTATTCTCTATGGCGTACAAGGCACGGCTCTCCTTCACTAGAGACAATGGCTTATCATCCCATCCAGAAATCTCTCGCGATGGCTATTTAGCGTATTCTCTATGCCGTAAAAGTCATGGCTCTTGTATACCTGAGAAAATCGCTTAACATCCCATCCATAAATATCCCGCGATGTTTCCCCTTCCGAAAATTAATAGTTCGTCCTCGTCATTCAGCGTATTCTCTATCTCGTACAAGGCACGGCTCTTGTTCACCCGAGATCACTGCTTATCATCATCATCCAAGAAAAGTCGGTATCACCATTCTCACAAAGGGAGAGCGGGTATTAATGGTTGTCATTAAAGTGGAAGGATTGATGGATTTTGGTTTCATTTTTTTAAATCGAGTATTGAATAAAACTTGTCATTAATCATTTTTCCTAACGATTAATTTGTTCTTTTTTACTTGTAGAATTTTGTCTCATTTCTGGAAGATAAGGAAGCATTTAAAATCTTTATAAATGTTAGTTTTACAAAACTTTTTCATGTTATTTTAATATTCAGGAATTACTAATGATAGCTGTTTGCTGAAATAATCTTGAATTTTCTTTGTATTGATGAGGTTCCCCGAATCTCTTAAATTTTTTTAGAACAATTCAGATATCGATTGAAAATCTATATAATACCCTTGTGCTCAAACGTTAGGCAACAAATGCAAAAACCATCACATCTTGTGCGATAATCGACAATAAATGACGAATGTGTCTTTTTGCATTAAAAATGACGCTAAGTTTAAATCTAAACACGAAAATTGCATTAAACACTGTCTCGCATGCGAAACAGATCAGTGTTAAAAGCACCTCATTTGTACAGTCGCTCAAAAAAGTATCCGAACACTATGGTTGATTACAGAATTCAGAAAAAATATCTGGTAACGATTTTTTTTTAGAAATTAGTGATCTGGCAACCTTCTGTCACATGACACGAAGGTTGCCAGATCACTAATTTCTTAAAAAATTGTTGCCAGATATTTTTTCTTAATTCTGTAATCAACCATAGTGTTCGGATATTTCTTTGAGCGACTGTACGTGAGCGTGAGTTCGTGTTAGACTCTTGACGTACGACATCCGCTATAGCCAACGTAATGTTCGGAAGAAATCTTTTGACTGAAGAAATGAGTCCGCAAAAATTCCCCGCCTTGCCCACGGTCAGTAGGGCACACCGATGGGCTTGGAAAGGCCGCCGTCCGTCGGATGGGACGTTAAGCCGTGGGCCCGTGTGCGGGAGAGCCATACCTTGTGCACGTTAAAGAACACGCTGGATGGCCTTAACGGGAGACTATCATCTGTCTCCCAACAGATGTTCCAATGGGTCTCCTCCCCCAACCTTCTCTGAGCCTTCGAGGTCCATGTGACCTGGCCATTTAGCCCATGGTGTGCAAAAAAGTGCCGCTCAGAGGTAAAACAACCCAACAACGAAGAAATGAGATGGCGAGCAATCGGGAGGCTCGAGGCAGGACAACATCAGTCTGAGGTAGCCAGATGGCTAAATGTGAACCGTATTTGTTGTAAGCCTTCTTTGAAATCGATTTCAAACAAACCAAACCATCGCTAGAATACTTTTTTTTTGGACGTCCGAGAGCTACATCGAGTAGGGAACGATCGTTATCTGCTCGTAAATGCAAGGTGCCACATTCTCTCCCATATAGCAAGCCAGCTCGCTTTTGACCTAGCTACATCCAAGGGACGGCACTATTACGAAACTGATGATCGGAAAACTGTGTCCAGAAGATTTCATGCAGGTCATCTTTATGCAAGACGACCAACTGTGTGTGTCCCTATGACCCCTGGCCAGCGCAGAGCCGATTGAGTTGGTCTCTACAAAATCGCAACTGAACTCGACATCAATGGGGAAATGTTCTCTTTACAGATGAATCCCTATTTAGCCTGCAAACCTATTCCAGATGACTATTAGCAAACACTTTTGGAATTGGTTATCTAATACATAGATGAAGAAGGAAGTTTTTGTATATCCCCGCTTATGCACTCCGCCCCAGAAAAGCTAGAGACACCAAAATTTGCCTGAATGTTCCCTTCACCTAGAGGAAGAGTGTAGACTACGTACCTACTCGCTGGGGCCAATCAGAACCGGTGTGTACCAGTTTGAATTTCTCGAAATATCCATAGACTTAACATTAACGGTTGAAAGTACACAAAAGAAACACAATCGATCCGGAAAAATGAAATGGGGGGATGAGGGGGGGTAAGAGACTGGATTTCCAATGCAGTATAACATTTTCACCTACATTTCCAATGCAGTATAACATTTTCACCTACATTTTCAATGCAGTATAACATTTTCACCTACATTTCCAATGCAGTATAACATTTTCACCTACATTTCCAATGCAGTATAACATTTTCACCTACATTTCCAATGCGGTATAACATTTTCACCTACATTTCCAATGAGGTAACATTTTCACCTACATTTCCAATGTAGTATAACATTTTCACCTACATTTCCAATGCGATATAACATTTTCACCTACATTTCCAATGCAGTATAACATTTTCACCTACATTTCCAATGCAGTATAACATTTTCACCTACATTTTACAGGTCTTTAAAACATTTCTTGAAAACGACAAACATAAAGATTATTAAAAAGTCACTCCATTCATCACGAAATACGAAAACAAATTGCGAAATTATCACATAAGAGGAGAATTATCACTATTACGGTGCGGCCCATTCACATTCACTCATAATCGTTTCTGATATATCCAAGAATTTTAATTCAAAGCTCAATAATCACAATCCATCACTTATATTGCATCACTTATGCATACATACAGATCCGTTAAGTACAAATGATGTCAGTTAAATGATAGGCATAGTATCGGAACAGGATTTCTCTTCTGAATTAGCTCACTCATTCTCACTCTGATCATCAGAAATAAAACTAACAACACTCTAATCAAAAAACAGATGTGATAATAACTTACAGTTGACGTAGAGCATAATACGCTTGCTGACTGAAGGCTGAACACCGTTAGAGGCTATACATAAGTAAGCTCCCATATGTAGACGACTGACTTTACTTATGTTAAGGGTTTCACCATTCACTCCAGAGCCTAGGAAAGATAACCAGTATAAGAGTTAGTATATAGAAACGTTGAATAATAGTAAATAAAAAACACTACTCCATAAAAAAACAAATAAACTTATTCCTTTTTTTTGTTACCTATTTTATAATTTTTTTATTATTTGTGACATATAGGGCAGAGAAGAATCCTAGAAGCTACTCCTAGCTTTTACAGGCCTTCTCATGCAAGGACATGCCCTACTAAGACCGAAGTCATTGCTGACTACTTTCTCAGTTAGAGCTAACACAGCTCGCCTTGTTGGAATAGTCGCTAGCTACCTAACCACTATGCCATTTAAGGCTGAAATATGTATTTCAGAATATTATGATACAATTTGTATTGGGTTCCAGAATACATGGGGGAAGGGGTTGGCACAATAGTTAGCATATCAGGCTCGTAATCTCCACTTCCGAGGTTCCAGTTTCAACTGTGACAGACCCTGGTCCAGCTGGGACTCGAACCTTGGAACTGCAGATTACGAGCCTGTCACGCCACCTTCTGAGCCCTTCCGTTTACAGGAGAGCTATACCTTTTGAACGTTAAAAAGACGCTGGATGGCCTTGACGGGAAGCTTCTATCTGTCTGTTAACATCCATCCAGTGGATCAGCTTTTGGAGTCTTTGTGACATGGCTATTTATTTCACTGCGTGCAAAAAAAAAAGTGCCGCTCAAGGTAAAACAAACTAACCCAAAGTGGTTTTGAATATCACATCCAATACGGACCATGCAAAGTAATACTTTGCATTCAATTTACGGCATCGTTGATTAGTTGTTTGGCTGAGTTGAACTGGATTTATTTTCATATGCTGAAGGGAAATAGATAAAGGAGACCTGCATGAAATATCGTGATAGGTAGAGAGGAACTTACCCCAAAAGTTTTAAATGGCAAATGAAAACATTTTGAGAGATATATGAATTAGTTTTCGAGTTATACCATACGTAGACTAGTTGATTAACTATTTTTCCGTACGAGAGCATTTTAAAATACTGATTGAATTAATGAAATATATTGCTTTCCTCAAAGTGTTATGATGACGTGAAGGCCTTTCCCTTATTTTGATTCGACGCATCGTTAAAACTAATTTGTAATTTGAGCTCTGAGATCTATTCACTAGCAAAAACAAAACGCTTCAAAGTGTCCTCCCCTCAGAATCATTTTAAAAAAAGCAAGAGGACATTTTAGGTTCCCAAGCGTTTACATTCAAATATACAACTGGTCCTTTAATTGATATCATCATTTAACTAGAAACAATTTATCCTTAAACATGGTGTATATATTTACCGATTGCCTGGTTGGTTGCTTTACCTCTGAACGGCACTTTTTTGCACATAATGGGCAAATGGCCAGGTCACAAGGACTCCGTAGGCTCAGAGAAGTTTGGGGGAGGGGACCCACTGGAACGGCTGTTGTGGGACAGATGGTCGTTCCCGTCAAGGCCATCCAGCGTGTTCTTTAACGTGCACAGGGTATGGCTCTCCCGCACACGGAGTCACGGCTTAACGTCCCATCCGACGGACGGCGGCCTTTCCAAGCCCATCGGTGTCCCCTACTGACCGTGGGCAGGGCTAGGAATTTTGCGGAGATTTACCGAGTTAAAAGTTGAAAGAGCTCTACCAGTGAATATATTCTTGAACAATGTTAAGAAAAACATACTGAATGGGAATCGTTCGCATTTATCATTTAATTATTAGCATATTACGAAAAGTCTTTAGAAGGTAAATAGAGTTTTAAAAAAAGGTAATTTTGAAGTACTTATAAAATAGTAACAAAAATAGCATAGAAATATTAAAGAAATGTCAAAGGGATAGCATCTTTTTTTTTACGAGAATATAAATCTTTAAAGGCATTCTACAACTCTGAAGATAATGTTACTTAAAACATTAGTACTTTAACAAGCTGATAAATATAAAAAAACAAACAATCCAGGAGAGTTAGAGTTCGGGGGGGGGAGGGATTGAGCAAAAGAAGGGGAAAGAATTGCCAAAAAAATCAGAAGTTTTCAAACCGGATTCGCTTAAGTGAAGCGATGAATAATTTATTTTAAATGTCGCTGCTTTTGGAACAGCGGATCAATTAATATCAGCTGCAAGGAAAAGAATAGACACACAGCAGAGTCGAACCGTTTTAAACATTAAAAGACCATTAAATGTCCGGAGAAGTTTACCGGATGGAAACTAGTATCACACAAGAGGGCTTCTACAACAGTGATTGCATGTGTCCAGAAAACGTGACACAGAATAAAACGGCTTTAATTAATTAAAAGTTAACTACAGATTCACATGCTGTTTATGGCAAGTCGAGCAGTGCACAGAACAACAACAACCGAAGGGAAGAAGCAACTCACTGAACTTGCATACATAAATGACCCGGTTTTTCGACGTTTTTCCAGTTAATAGTTTAATAATCATCCCAGAGAAAAAGCCTTTAATTTTATGCAAGAGAGCATTCTTGAATGTAGGTCATTAGTATCTTAATTGTGTTTCCAGTTACTATAAAACTGTATAACTTCGAAAATCGATATCATTTAGGTTTTTTTTTTTCCTTCTCTTTTTCGCAATGTCATCTGGTGGTACGTGAGAAACAAGATGGAGCGATTAAAAATAAGAGACACTTTTCATCACAGTCTGCCTTTTTACACCTTTTACGATCGCTTTTTTTTTTTAATTTACAATTTTTTTTTGTGTGTAAGGGATGAAATGACGTTTAGCTACTCATGAGATATGAGCACACTGCTCTGGCAACGTTATTCGATCATTTGTGGATGGGAAAAAAAAACATTAAAAAACTCTAACAATCACTAAACAGAAATTATTTCGAACGCCCCCGTTAAGGGGAATTTTGATGCAAATAAAGCTGAAAGGTACCAACGAAGATAGAAAGGAAGAGACAGAACGAAGGGAGAGAACGAAGAATTGAGAGTTGGGTTGTTTTACCTCTGAGCGGCACTTTTTTGCACACAATGGGCTACATAGCCAGGTCACATGGACCCCGAAGACTCAGAGAAGGTTGGGGGAGGGGACCCACTGGAACAGCTGTTGGGAGACAGATGGTAGTCTCCCGTTAAGGCCATACAGCGTGTTCTTTAACGTGCACAGGGTATGGCTCTCTAGCACACGGGGCCACGGCTTAACGTCCCATCCGACGGACGGCGGCCTTTCCAAGCCCATCAGTGTCCCCTACTGACCGTGGGCAGGGCGGGGAATTTTGCGGAGATAAATCTCAACGCTGACCCAGCTGAGACTCGAACCTGGGAATTACAGATTGCGAGCCTGGCGCGCTACCGACTGAGTCACCCCCGCGTAAGAATTGAGAGAGAGCAAACTCAACTCTCTGTTCAGAACCAGCCAAAGAATATGATTTTCAAACAAGTGCTTTTCAAATTTTCACGAGAACTGGAATCATTCTCTCCGCTAAATTTAGCGTGAACAAACCGTTAAGAATACAAGGCAAAGAAAGAGCTGTAGCAAATGCACTGGGCTTTACACAACCTAATAAAAACTGTTATTTCGTATTTGAAGCCTCATTTGCGTAAAATGTAGAGTAGGAAACAGGTAATTAAGATGTTGTTTTTTCCGCTTCTATTTTTTGTTTGTTTTGTAAGTACCTTGCCTCTAAAACCTCAAGATATCGTTATTTGTTTATTTAGCGAGGAATCGGACGGCAAGATCTAAGAAAAAAACTGCTGGTAGTAGCTGTGAGGTGCTCTTCGAACATTTTAGCTATTGTTTAGGTTATGAAGAAAAGGATCTTTTTTAGGAAAAGAAAAAGATATACTCTCTGATGTACTCGACTCCATGTAATTGTTCAGAAAAGCTTTCATATGCATGGGTAAATTTATTATTAGCTGAGAAATGGGTTGAGAGAATTTATTATGAGCTTAATTGAAAGAGAAAAATGCATCCAAGCAATTAATTCGTATTATAATGAAAAGGAATTAATCGTTATCAGTGTAATGATACCGTTTGCGCCTATATGCGGACATAAGTAATTCGTTCCTTACGTTTTTTTTTCATGAAGAATGCAGTGAAACAAAGAGATTAACAAGTTGGGTTGGGTTGTTTTACCTCTGAGCGGCACTTTTTTGTACACCATGGGCTAAATGGCCAGGTCACATTGACCCCGAAGGCTCAGAGAAGGTTGGAGGAGGGACCCACTGGAACAGCTGTTGGGAGACAGATGGTAGCCTCCCGTCAAGGCCATCCAGCGTGTTCTTTAACGTGCAAAGGGTTGGCTCTCCCGCACACGAGGCCACGGCTTAATATCCCATCCGACGGTCGGCGGCCTTTCCAAGCCCATCGGTGTCCCCTACTAACCGTGGGCAGGGCGGGGAATTTTGCGGAGATAAATCTCAATGATGACCCAGCTGGGACTCGAACCTGGGAACTACAGATTACGAGCCTGGCACGCTACCGACTGAGCCACCCCCGCCCCATGTTCAACTGAACTTGCATTTCGAATTCAAAAATAATTGAAATAGAAATTAATAAATCTGCAGGCCTGTGGCCGAGAGGTTAGCGTGTTTGGCTTGTCATCAAAGAGACCTGCGTTAGAGCCTCAGGTAAGACGTGGATGACTGTGTTGTTTTTCTGCTGAGATCTCGACTTTCCCACCGACCTTCTGCTCTGGTGTATATGCTGACAGTCTACTGCCAGACCTCTGTGGCAAGTAGGTGCTTGAAGGGAGTATTACTAATAAATCGAAAACACAAGATGTGATCCTGAAAATCGCGTTTTCTGCACCTCAAATTGTAGAAAAAAATTCTTGGAATTTATTATTTGCATTTCTCCAAAACAAAAGTTTAGGTACTGCATTGTCTGTTGGTTTGCTTTGCTTGAAATATATTTCAATTGCACATAGGTTAGTTCCAAGAAGCTCTAAGAGGAAACTCTTGGGAGAAGCTCTCAGGAAAAACTCTCGGTAGAAGCTCTCATGGGGGGAAACTCTCAGTAGAAGCTCTCATGGGGGAAACTCTCAGTAGAAGCTCTCATGGGGGAAACTCTCAGCAGAAGCTCTCAGGAAAAAACTCTCAGTAGAAGCTCTCATGGGGGAAACTCTCAGCAGAAGCTCTCAGGAAAAAACTCTCAGTAGAAGCTCTCATGGGGGAAACTCTCAGCAGAAGCTCTCAGGAAAAACTCTAATGAGAAGCTCTCATGGGGAAACTCTCAGTAGGAGCTCTCAGGAAAAAACTTTCAATAGAAGCTCTCATGGGGGAACTCTCAGCAGAAACTCTCAGGAAAAACTTTCAGGAGAAGCTCTCAGGAAAAGCTCTCTGGGAAAACCTTTAGGAAAAGCTCTTTTTCAGTATCGTTCGATGCTCATAACCTGCTGTTTGAGTTCACGCTGAATAAAAATTTAGATTTTCTCGGCTGACACAAATTTTGCCTTTAGTAAGAAAGACGACACTAATGAGATTGGAAATATTGGCTGCTGTCCATCTGATGAGAAGTAAAACCGTGGATCCGTGTGCAATATAGCCACATATTTTGTGTACTTTAAGGAACACGCTGAGTGACTTTAACTGGAAGCTTTCATCTGTCACCTAATAACTATCCAGGATCCCTTTCGCAACCTAAATTTGAGCTTTTGGGATCTTTTGGAGCCCATGTAACACAATAAAATAAATACCCCCTCAAGCAGCTGCTTGCCACAGAGGTCTGACAGGAGCCTGTCAGTTTATATGCCATAGTAGAAGATCTGTGAGGATGGCAGGACCTGAGCAGAAAAACGACACATACATCCATGCCTTACCCGGGGCTCGAATCCAGGCCCCTTAGATCAGTAGTCAAGGGCGCTAACCACTCGGCCACGGAACGGGGATAACTCTAACAAAATAACTTATAACACACAATAAGTCTAACAAAATTTAAAACTTAGATCACAATGAGCAGAAATTGAGTGAATGGAATTCACTTGACAGTTACTGAACTAATGAGCCAGCTCTATTTAGGCTCTTAATTTTTTTTTGCATTCACAGTTTCTGGCTCCTCTGCACATAATCCCACGTAAGGTTCTATCCGATGGAAAGATATTTTTAAACAACTCAGTTTCGTCTTCCAATGGCCTAATCCGTCTCACAATTGTCTAAATGGCCTGATAACAAAGACCCCAAGGACTCAGAGGATTTGGGTTGTTTTACCTCTGAGCGGCAATTTTTTGCACCCAATGGGCTAAATGGCCAGGTCACATGGACCCCGAAGGCTCAGGGAAGGTTGGGGGAGGGGACCCATTGGAATAGCTGTTGGAAGACAGATGGTAGCCTCCCGTCAAGGCCATCCAGCGTGTTCTTTAATGTGCACAGGGTATGGCTCTCCCGCACACGGGGCCACGACTTAACGTTCCATCCGACGGTCGGCAGCCTTTCCAAGCCCATCGGTGTCCCCTACTGACCGTGGGCAGGGCGGGGAATTTTGCGGAGATAAATCTCAACGCTGACCCAGCTGGGACTCGAACCTGGGAACTACAGATTACGAGCCTGGCGCGCTACCGACTGAGCCACCCCCGCCAGGATTCAGAGGAAGTTGGGGAATGAGACTCACTGGACAGCTGTTATCAGACAGATCGTAGCTTACGTTCAAAGCCATCCAGCGTGTTCTTTAGGCTGCATAAGGTTTCGATCTCCTGAACATGGGTCATGACGAAAATAGAATAGAGAGAATAAAAAAACTCAAGGTCACGGTCGGGCGTGGTAGCCTCAGACTAAAAGTTAAACAATTTGAAAACTGAGTCATTTGTACTATATATTTTGTGATCTATTTCTGAATATAAAAGAAAAAATTAAATTTCTTATGCAACCGATGGCATAACCAGCCAAAAAACTCGCAATGGATATGATCTTTCCTAAAAAAAATGTCTTTAATAATCAGTGCTAGAAATGTTTGCCTATGAATTTTTACGCGAATCAAAGTACTAATGGCGAGGAGAGACTTACCTAATTTCATCCCTGCAGGAATATCTTTTTGGTCCTCTCGTCGCCATGTTATTTTTGGGGGAGGGGATCCTGAAGCTTTACACCTTAGGCTGACGTCGCCGCCTTCACGAACATCTGTATCTGAACTCGTGAAACCTTCGTCAATTTTCGGAGGCACTGGAAGGAACGAATTAGTAATTAATGAATCACCTAAAAAACTTTTGTTTTAAAACTATAAATGGAATTTTTAAAGTCTTCATATGTTGAAATTCCACTAAAAAACTTTTTTTTTCAAGGAAGTGAAACTTTTTTTAACTTATGCACAAATGGTGATTATTTAAATTTGGCACAAAAAGCATTTATGTGATTCATATTGTTTTTTTGATGATCCTGAAGGTTTAGTTGCGTTACATATCCCGGATACTGGTAATCCATTTTACGTATTATAAAAGTAAAAATGAAGAAGAGAAAGCGAATAAAATGGAAAAGCTTGAAAATATAAAAAAAAAAAAATTGAAGAAAAGTTTAAAAATAGAAAAGAAAAAAAATAAGACGAAAAAATGAAATTTGCAAGAAAGAGATTGTGTTGAGTTGGTTTATTCCTGAGAGACACTTTTTGTACACAGTGGGATAAATCACAAAGTCACTAAGACGCCGAGGACTCATAGAAGGTTGGGGAAGGGGACACACTGGATAGTTGTTAGAAGACAGATGGAAACTTCCCTTCAAGGCTTTCGATTGTGTTCTTTAACATGAACAGGATATGGCTCTCCTTAACACGGTTCTCCGCAAAATTCCCCGCCCTGCCCAAAGTCAGTAGTGGACACCGATGGACTTGGAAAGGCCGCCGTCCGTCGGATGGGACGTTAAACCGTAGCCCCGTGTGCGGGAGAGTCATACCCTGTGCACGTTAAAGAACACGCTGGATGGCCTTGACGGGAGGCTACCATCTGTCTCCCAACAGCTGTTCCAGTGGGTCCCCCTTCACCAACCTTCTCTGAGCCTTCGGGGTCCATGTGACCTGGCCATTTAGCCCAAGGTGTGCAAAAAAGTGCCGCTCAGAGGTAAAACAACCCAAACCAACCCTTAACACGGTACCACGGTTTAACGTCCCATCAGATGGACGGTGGACTTTTGAAACCCATAGGTGTCCCCTTTCTAACCGATGGAAGGGTTGGGGTTAGTGGAGATAAATCTTAAAGCTCGCCCAGGGGTGAATCTAACCTGGGAACTACAGATTATGAGGTTGCGCGGTACCGACTAAGCCTACCCCCCCCCCCCCCCCGCCCCTGCAAGAAACGGAACTAGAAAGACAAATCGGCTGTCCAAACACTACGAAGTTTGTTAATTTTCCACTTCAGGGCCTTCTAGCGGCACAAATTGCAATTAATGGATTGATTCAGAAAAAGGTGAATAGATCTATTTTATTCTTGCCTATAGAACCCAAAACGATTTATTTATTTATTAGGTAGTATCTCTAAGATATTTGATTAGTTTCATTCACTGAAACTTATCTCGAAGCATTTTCAGGTAAACAATATTTTTGGCGATGCACATACATGAGGAAACGCTGATGCCATCAGTAAGAAAGCCAGTTTCCATTGATACAGTTTAAGTCGGAAAAATAGTCCAAGTCACCTCTGCCCAGGTGATAGAGTTCAGGCAAGTTGGGTTGTTTTACCTCTGAGCGGCACTGTTTTGCACACCATGGGCTAAATGGCCAGGTCACATGGGCCCCGAAGGCTCAGAGAAGGTTGGGGGAGGGGACCCACTGGAACAAGCTGTTTGGAGACTTATGGTAGCCTCCCGGCGTGTTCTTTAACGTGCACAGGGTATGTCTCTCCCGCACACGGGACCACGGCTTAACGTCCCATCCGACGGACGGCGGCCTTTCCAAGCCCATCGGTGTCCCCTACTGACCGTGGGCAGGGCGGGGAATTTTGCGGTTCAGGCAAGATATTAGAAAAAAAAATTAAAGAGGAAGAAGTATTGGATCGAGCCAAAAAATGTAATATGGGAGAGGAGGGTGGAGGGCAAGTATAATATTTCCCTCTTTTTTAGGGATCCAAACAGATTATTGAGAAATCTACATACATTAGGTAAATTCCGCCAACATTTGGCGCGAAATGTACCTCTGATGTCCAGTGATAACTTTCTCTGTCAAAAGTTTGGTACGTGATTCTCTACTCATAACTATCACAGCGCAGCCAAGGGAACGGCAGTCTTCCTTCCCCCAGCCCTCAACAAACGTCAAGGGATTAACCCCTTTCGAAAGCAGATAGGGACCAATCCTTTAAACCCAACATGAGGCCGGACAAGGGGCACCCGCGTCTGAAATTTGAGACGTACTGATTACGTGTATGTGGAATTACAAGGTGATGAAGTCTGTCGATAACCGTAACAGTTTGAGGCTTTTGCAACTACCCACTTGGTAAGAGAAACACAGCTCTTGGTGTCCATGCAGGCGGCCGCTCGTTCAAGCATATGAAATACGCCTATTACTGAATGCGATGTTATTTTTGTCACCTTTATTTCGGTTAGTAGCATTTTCAAAAGGAGAGAGGGCCATATCCGTCTTACCCCCCCCCCCCCCTCCCCCTCACAGATCCGGGTCTGGTCGAGTTCCTACGAACCCTTGCACAACAGTCCACGAGAACTCTGGAAATTACATGAAATTAAAGCAGTAGAGTCTGAAGTACAATCATTGAATCGAAAATGTCCCCTGATCCGGCTCCTTTTAGAATAATCTGAGAAATGAAATACGCTCGACGGGCTGCACAAGTTATATGGGCAGAATTTGGGTTGGGTTGTTTTACCTCTGAACGGCACTTTTTTGCACACCATGGGCTAAATGGCGAGGTCACATGGACCCCGAAGGCTCAGAGAAGGTTGGGGGAGGGGACCCATTGGAACAGCTGTTGGTAGACAGATGGTAACTTTTCGTCCAGGACATCCAGCGTGTTCTTTAACGTGCACAGGGTATGGGTCTCCCGGGCACGGGGCCACGGCTTAACGTCCCATTCAACAGACGGCGGCCTTTCCAAGCCCATCAGTGTCTCCTGTTGACCATGGGCAGGGCGGGGAGTTTTGCGGAAATAAATCTCAACGTTGACCCAGCTGAGACTCGAACTTGGGAACTGCAGATTATGAGCCTGGCAGCTACCAACTCAGTCACCCCCGTGTATGGGCAGGAGAAAAGATTCAAAGACACCTGAGACACACAGGTACTGGACAGAAAATGTAAACAATTCCATGTTATCTCAACAGAAAATCACATTCAGAGCTGAATAATTTCTTTAATGGGATTTTTAATGTAAAATGCGTTTAAAGGTTAATTAAATCACGATTTTGAACAATAATTTTCCAGTATTCAAAGATATATGAGATCTGGAATATTTAACAAGTTACAAAAAATTTACCCAAAATTTAATTAAAATCTTAAAACATGTTGCGAGATAATTCCCGGTGCATTGCATCCGATATTATATTAGTGTCATCTGTGAACTATCATCTCTTATCTCTTTCAAAGTTTTAATTAAATTTCGGGGTCAATTTTTTGTAGCCTTTTAAATATTTCAGAGTTCATAACTCTTTGAATACTGAGCAAATATTGTTCAAGGATTTAGATAAATTTGATTGAGATCTTTATGTTTAGAAATATTTTTTCATTAAAATCGTATTGAAGAAGTTATTGAGCTCCGAATGTGATTTTCTATTGAGATAACATGAAACTGTTTCCATTTTTCTGTCCAGTACTTGTACGTAAATGAGCATATTACAGTTTTTAGGATGGAATAGGTTATGGGAGAATTAACAATTATGACAAGGTTGAAACCAAACTTTTGGTGACATATTTGAGAAGGTTTATGCTATTCGAATATCGGATGAAAGCATCATTTTGCATTTTGACTCTTCGGGGCTAAATATTAAATGGGGCGGGGGTGGCTCAATTGGTAGCGCGCCAGGCTCGTAATTTGCTAGTTCCCAGGTTCGAGTCCCAGCTGGGCCAGTATTGAGATTTATCTCCGAAAAACTCTCCGCCCTGCCCACGGTCAGTAGGGGACACCGATGGGTTGGGAAAGACAGTCGTCCGTTGGATGAGACGTTAAGCCGTGGCTCCGTGTATGGGAGAGCCATACCCTGTATACATTAAAGAACAAGCTGGATGGTCTTGATGGGAGGCTACCATCTGTCTCCCAACAGCTGTTCTAGTGAGTCCCCTCCCCCAACCTTCTCTGAGCCTTAGGGGTTCTTGTGACCTAGCCATTTTAGCCCATTGTGTGCAAAACAGTGCCGCTCAGAGGTAAAACAACCATCCAGCTAAATATTAAATATTATGGGCGTATATGTGGCTGTTCCTTTATCCAAACAATATATTGTGTTTTTTAGTTATGATACTTTATTTGATAGTTGTGCTGATAAAAATTAAAATCGATTATCTTATGCACCGTGGTTCCTTATTATATTTCATTTATACATTTAATCAAAACTTTGATTGTCATTTCTTTTTATTATTCACCTCAATCTCTAATATTCGACTTGTGAAGAAAACTTTAAGCTCTGATAACTAGCTAAATTCGGGTTCCGGGTTTTCGAATCTGAGATTTCTTTAGACAAAATGTTTGGAGGAGTCTGAGAAGACATTACTGACTGTTCGTCTTCACTAATCAATTTAATAAATATCGAGATATCGATAAGATCTTAAATTATAAACCTTAACTTCCGAAACAGCAGTTGGTACACTTGATCGTCGATAACACTTGAAACAAAATACGTGTTGCGTTTTTCTTACTCACTAGAGGCAAGAGTTAGGTTGTTTTACCTCTGAGCGGCACTGTTTTGCACACCATGGGCTAAATGGCTAGGTCACATGGACCCCGAAGGCTCAGAGAAGATTGGGGGAAGGGACCCACTGGAACAGCTATTGGGAGACAGATGGTAGCCTCCCGTCAAGGCCATCCAGCGTGTTCTTTAACGTGCACAGGGTATGGCTCTCCCGCACACGGGGCCACGGCTTAACGTTCCATCCGACAGACGGCGGCCTTTCCAAGCCCTTCGATGTCCCCTACTGACCGTGGGCAGGGCGGGGAATTTTGCGGAGATAAATCTCAACGCTTACCCAGCTGGGACTCGAACCTGAGAACTACAGATTACGAGCCTGGCGCGCTACCGACTGAGCCACACCCGCCCCTAGAGGTAAGAGAGTAAGTCATTTGTTTCAAATCTTTGACCACCACGGTGTACTATCTAAATTTCGAATTTCTATCATCAGCACATGATTCAATGTATTAGTTTAAAATTTTGTCATTTTCAAGCTTTAGCGATCTCGAATGGTAAAAATTGAAACTGCGGAGGATTCGGAGAATGAGAATTTTAATATTTCATTAATACTTATCCAACACCAAAAACAATTTCTCATATATCTTTTGAAACAAAAGCGCTTGATGTCTACAGTCTGACGACGAAATTAAAATAAAAACTTTTAAAAGAAAGAAAATGAGTTGAAAAGAGAGGGAAATGGGAAGGATGAGAAAAAGGAAAGACAAAAATGATAAGAAAAAAAAAGGAGAGGAAATGAAATAGAAGGAAGTAAAAAGAAGAAAATTGAGAAAAGGGTAGAAGACAAAAATGGAAAGATGAGAAAGAGTAAAATAAAAAATTATTAGAGAAAAAAAGGTAAACGAGCTGAAAAAAAAAATGAAATGGGAATGGTGAGAAAAGGGGAAAGCCAAAAATGAAAAGGAAAAAAAACAAACGAGATAGCAAAAGCTGTGGGAATAATGCAGAGAGTGTGAGAATGAAAGTAATTGAAAACGAGAGCAAATCTAAAAAAAGCGAGAAGAAGTAAGAAAAAGGGAATATAATTGAAGAAAAATGAAAGATTATGGATGAACAACAGGTTAAGAATAATGAAAGTAAAAAAAAAGAATAGGAAACAAGAAAGGAATAAAAATAAACGAAAGGTAAATGCGGATAACAGATTAAGAGATAAAAAGGAAAAAGATAGATATATGAAGAAAGGAAAAAACGACGAAGAAAATGAAAACGGACGAACGAAAGGAATTGAAAATGGAAAAGTGGATGAGAGAGATGTTGGATGGAAAAAATAAGAGTGAGATGTTCAAAAGAAAACAAATGTGACGCGAGAGTGGAAAAGGGAAAGAAGAAGAATAAAAAGGAATGAAGCAAAGAAGAAGGGAAAACGTGAATACTGAAAGCGATAAATATTTAACTTACAATTCTACTGTTTATATTGGTGTTTATCAATAGTTATTACACAGTTACTTTAACTATCTGAAAACCTTTTTGTTGTATTATTGTTACTTAACATTCATAACAAAAACTTTGTCACATATGTTAAATATCCTTTTAAATACTATAACGCAATTTTTTTACAGTTAGCACAAAGAAAACAACATGCAAACTTAATTAAACGGAAGTCTTTTATTCGTGACGAAACGTGTAAATTATAATCTTGTTAGAGCCAAACAAACAAATCCAAACGAACAGTTCTGAGTGATGAATTTTTGCCATTCTTACTTAATGTGGTAAATGCGGAGCCCATTGATCGAAAGTTTCCTTTAGAATCAATCAAACAAATGCAACAAAGAGAGCAGAAGCTCGCCTCACTAAGAGGGAATCAAATTAAACCTTTCATAAAACCCCTGACCGTCGTGAAGAGATTGGAATTTGCTAATCACTTAAGTTCTTTCAGTCACGGCAGGAACCTACTGGTAACTCCAGGATAGCAACCGCGGTCCAGACTTAGACAAACATACACTGTAAAATGAAGAGGCTCTGGAAAATAGAAGGAGAGGAAAGAGACTTTTCTAAATCCGTAATCTCGGGAAAACAGGAAGCTGAGTCGCCACGTGGAAACAAAACTACCTTAGCAAGAAGAAAAAAAAATGGCGCAGGTGGCTATCTTCATATCTCTTTCTTAATATAATCCCTTGCGTTCAGTAATAGAATCTTCCCTTCAGGCCTTTGGCTTTCTAACCGATGGTCGACGAAACCAGCCAGGCTGCTGCTACTCCAGCCTCCATTTGAAACGCTCGATAAACAGTGGCCATGATTAAAACTAAGTCATGCAAATAGCTCTGTGCTCTCCCCTCTCCTCCCAACACACACAATGCTGTGGTCTGTTATTTGCTACAAGCGTTTGCTACGTCGCATGCAGAACACAATCTCGGATGTGCTTCGTACACTTCCTCCCCCTCCTCCCGCCCTCCATCCTTCCCTCATCTTCTCATTCGAAGAAGGGCAGAAAGAAAAAAACAACATATTTTTCTTTCTTCTTTTCAACCGTCCCCTCCCCCGCAATACACATTTTTTCCCTCTTATTTCACTCCCCCTCCTCGCCACCAACCCAATCCCTAAGCCTTTGCGTTTGAGGTTTGAAGCTGAATTGAAAGTGCAATGAAAAGGATAGCAATATATACGGTCTGAAATGGCATTTAGGGATTTCGGGTCGAATATGAAATTAAATTGGTTATTTGTATTGAATATATTAAACTGCAAAATCTTTCGCCGTTGCCTTTGTCTCGTTCGGATTCGTCGATTTGAATTTTGGGAAGGAGCGTGTTCCATGCACGTTCCCTCTTATCTCTCTATGATTATTTCTGCTGTCTAGTTGCATTTCCAAGAGAATCAGAGGCAGGAATCCTCGTTTTCCCGTCTTCTACTGATTTGTTATATTTAGACGACGAACCTAAGCAAATAATAATAATACCAAATGAAAAGTATCGAAGGAGAGGTTTTTGTTTTGTTTCACAACAGTAGTAAAAATGCCGCGATTTAAATTATATCAAAGCATTATTTTCAGAACACGATTTCGGTTTCGGTGTGTAATCTAAGAAGCTTTCGAGTAAACGCGCTTATATGCAGTGCATTTCATCAGGTTATCGGGTTGGGTTGTTTTACCTCTGAGCGGCACTTTTTTGCACACGATGGGCTAAATGGCCAAGTCAAAAGAACCCCGAAAGTTCAGAGAAGGTTGGGGGAGAGGACCCACTGGACAGTGTTGGGAGACAGATGGTAGACTCCTGTCAAGGCAATGCAGCATATTCTTTAAACAGCACAGAGTATGGTTCTCCCGCACACGTCTTAATGTCTCATACGACGGACGACGTGGAATACATATATGCCTTGCAATACATATATGTAGCTTGCAATACATATATATGTGTGCGTATATTTACAAAATATTCTGATACTTTTATTTAAAGTGAATGAAAAGGCACATTCAGAAAACTCCTTAACAATGAAAGCGTGCTTTTCATGTAAAAATATAATTGGGAGATTATAACTCTAAGATTAATAAGTCAGCCGATTCACTATCAAAAAAAAAAAGCAATAATTCTCCCAAATTTGCAGTAGGAATCAACTTTGTATGTAGACGATATCATCACTCTACGTCGTAACGAATTATGTAAAGACCTGAGGATGGAATGGGGACTTTCTGCTTCGTCAAACACCTATGTTCTGACATCTAACTCGATTTTCTGTAAAAATAACCAATGTTTACACTTCCAGAAATGTGGAAACCTTAATAACTCACTTACGGCTTAATGTGGTGCCACTCTAGATTTTCTTCCACAGGAGCCGGGTGCTCAGTCGGTAGCACGCTAGGCTCTGCAGTTCCCAGATTCGAGTCCCAGCTGGGCCAGGGTCCAGATTTATCTCCACAAAACCCCACGCCATGCCTTCGGTCCGTAGCGGACACCGAACGGCTTGGAAGGGCCGTCGTCCATTGGATGGGACGTTAAGCCGTGGCCCCGTGTTAGGCAGAGCCATATCCTGTCGACGTTAAAGAGCACCCTGGATGTCCTTGACGAGAGGTTACTATCTGTCTCCTAACAGTCTAGTCCACACAACCTACTCTGAGAGCCTTGGGGTCCTTGCGACCTGTCATTTAGCAAAATGTGTCAAAAAAGTGACGTTCAGAGATAAAATAGCGCAACTCTTCTTCCATAGACATTATTTAGTCAACAGCGGCAATCGTATCAACTGTGGTCAACCTGAAACTACAGATCACTTAATTCTCCATTGACAAAGCCTGGATAACATACGAGCCCCAACGATAACATTTTTCAGACTCAACACACTAAACATACATGTACCTTATGTATTTTTGGACATTTTCTCCTTATCAGAAACAAATTTTCACTCTCAAGCTGGATAACTACATCAGATCCTCATGTAGATTTTTTGAAACAAAAAACAAACTCTCAATATGAAATCCCATCATCATCTGGCTTTATGAAATTTACAACGGTCCTTAACCATATTCGTTAATATCTTATCAAATGACTCTCTATAGACTGTGATACAAAGCCAAGTAATTATATATTCCATGAATTCGAATCAAGAGAAGATGAAGAGAGATTTAAATTTGATCCGTAGTTTATTATAACTAGGGATATTTTTTCTTAGCTGATTTGTAAATTTAAGAAGCTTTGAATGTAGCTTCCTCTTCTCATAAAACGGATCTTCCCTATTACTTTTACTAATGTTATGCAAACACGCATACATATATGATTAAAATGTTGGCGCAGAAGGTTTGGTAATAATCTATTTATTTACAGTGCAAATAGATGATTAATTAAATAGTTTAGTAGTAAAGAATCAAAGGAGATGGCCTGTAGACATGGAGCTCTTGAAATAACAAACTAAAAAAAATTGGTATAACTTTCATGTTTCCAGGAGACGTGGATTCGAATTCACCTCACGGCAAACCATTTTTTAACTTATTATTTCGTAATTAAATAGTGTTTCGAATTACAAAGGTTGAAAGTAATTTAAGGAGCAACGTTTCTAGAGATATCTATATACCACAAAGCCGATCAATAATCTCAAATGGATCTGGTATCTCTAGAAACCAAATTTCTTCAAACCTACTATATTCAAGTTACAAGGTACAAAAACTTTTTGAAGTTCAAAAACTAAGGTAGAAATCATATCATTTAGAGAGTGTAATGAGTAGCGTGCTTGGCTTCGGATAAAAAATACCTGGGTTTGAGTCCCGAAGTAGGTATAGTCATTTCTTGTTTCTGTCGAAAACTATGATGACCTGCTTTACATTTGAGAGTGAAGGTCTCAGACCTCTGTGGCAAACAGCTGCAGGAGGGATAATTGTTTATGCAGATTACTTTCGTTAAATGCATGCAATCATTACCCATTTTTTAAAACAAACTCTTGTTAGGTCAACAAGAAGTTAGATTTGAAGCTCAGTAAGTTTTTAAGTATAGTAATTAGGCGAATGTGAAAAAATTTTAATTCTTCCGCCTCCCGGACTCTAATAGAGGATCTCCTGGATGTAAAGGTGGATTTTTTTCACTTGCCTAAATTCTAAGGGATCTGGGTTCGAGCCCCGGATTAGGCATGGATGTGTGTGTCGTTTTTCTGCTGAGGTCCTGCCATCCTTTCAGATCTCCTACTATGGCATATAAACTGACAGGCTCCTGTCAGACCTCTGTGGCAAGCAGCTGCTTGAGGGGGTATTTTTTTTTATTATAATTACTAAAAATGATTATCACTCTAGTGAGATTCCTTCCTATCAGATTCGTTGCCAGGATACAGCGGAGAGGTTATTTCCATCTAGAACTTCGATGCTGTGCATCTGAAAAAAACAATATATAATGTTACTTGATATGTGGTTATATTAGCTTGGTTCTCGTCGGTAAAAATAGCTCATGAGCGTCCCGACACTTATAATCACATGGTAAAGCTTCATAGAACAACGATCAATAACGTTTCTTAACAAGGGTGATTTACACCCGCCTTAGCTCAAATGGTAGAGCAACTGGATCTCAAACTAGATCTGAAATTCTGGAAGCGGATTAATAGATTTTTTAAACACTTGCCTAATTATTATAAATGATTATCACTGTAATGAGGTTCATTCCTTATTTTAATAGGCTTTTTTTTAGCGAATCAGTCAGTCAAATCTATCCACATCTCCCACAATACAATTCCGATATTTGCAGAGACATAGAAACCGAAATGTTCAACAACTCCGCTCTGACATTACTTATAATATCGATGGACGAGCTCAGCAAGGCTGCCGTTAGTAGGTTGAAACATTAAACCAAGATCCCGTGTGCAGAAAAATCCATATCCTGTGCATGTTAAAGAACATAGTGAATAGCTTTGCAGATATTCTCATTTGTCTGCTAACACTGCCCAGATTAGAGAATTTGGAGTTCTTGTGACCTGTTCACCTAATTATTGTATAAAAAAAAAAACGAAATTGCTATTCAGAAGAAAACAATCCAACAACAACCTTGAGTTTACTGTTGTATTGAGAAACACTGTTTAAAAGAGTTGCTCTATATTTTTTCATCATATTTGTCCTACTTTCAGAGGATTGTTTTGTTCAAAATACTTGTGAGTTTATAACATCAAGTACCAAAATTTGAAACCTACATCTGACATATAATTTTCTTACCACTGAAGCCAAAATAGAAAAGGCGGAAACAACCATTGATCATTTAAGAATAGCTGTGTGCCAAAGTGAAATCTTTCCTCTGGTTAATATGACAGCAAACCGCAATCAATGAGAATGATCTTGCCAAACTTTACCCAAACAACCTTAGGTGGAAACCGTTATTTTTCGTTCTCCTTGGCAAACTGGTAGGAGAGACACTGATCTGATTGTTTTCCGTTCGGACCCTGCTGCTTCCAAATAACCAAACTAATCCCACAAAGCCACAAGTATCAGAGCCTTGCTCACTAGATCGATAATTCTCGCTCTCTGTTCCTGTAGGGTCTTTCTTGCATCTCCCATGGTTGTTGTTGTTGTTGATGTTGTAATCTTTGTTTTAGCCCTCTTTGTTTTTATTGCTTTATATTATTTGAAATATTGTGCTTATTACTATTATCATCATCATCGATACTGTTTCGCGTAGTCTTTTATCTTCTTCAATCATCACTCTCATTTTTGCAATTTATGCTATCGTTGTTTCTGCTGATTCTTTTTTGTTATAATCAGTTTTGCTTTTCTTTTGTCATCATCATTATCCTGTCGTTCCTGCTATTGTTTTGGCTGTCCTTCTTATTCTTTTCAGTGTCCTCCTTGTTATTGTTTTCATTGTCCATCTTGCTACTGTTGTGTTGTTTTCCTTATTATCGTTTTTTGTTCACCTTTTTATCGTTTTCGTTGTTTTCCTTGTCATCATTATTCTCCTTGTTTCATTTTCGTTCTACTCTTTTTTATTGTTTTAGTTGTCCTCCTTGTTATGGTTTTCTTGGTTCTCCTTGTCCTCATTACCCTCCTTATTATTGTTTTCGTTGTCTTCCTTGTTACCGTTTTCGTTGTTTTCCTTGTCATCATTACCCTCCTTGTTATTGTTTTCGTTGTCCTCCTTGTTATCATTTTCGTTGTTCTCCTTGTCATCATACCCTCCTTATTTTAGTTGTCCTCCTTGTTATGGTTTTCGTGGTTCTCCTTGTCCTCATTACCCTCCTTATTATTATTTTCGTTGTCTTCCTTGTTACCGTTTTCGTTGTTTTCCTTGTCATCATTACCCTCCTTGTTATTGTTTTCGTTGTCCTCCTTGTTATCACTTTCGTTGTTCTCCTTGTCATCATACCCTCCTTGTTATTTTTTCGTCAGGTTGTGGAGTCAACGTTAACTTTGCGTTATCCCGATAATCATACGATACATTAGGATTTGTTTCTAATAACTCTTGATGAAACATTTTTTTTATTGATTCGTGAACTCAGTATCTCAGTCGCTTAGTTTCAGACCAAAATGTGTCCAATTTGTATTCATTATTATGTCACAACCCATCTTTCACTATAATGTTACGGCAGATGAAAGTGCTACAATGAACTGTGATTTGATACATCATTTTGATATTCGCATGTGCTTCACCGTGCGAATTACGTCACCAACCACTTCGAACGAACTTAACTTAAAAAACAAAGAATAATAGAGTTGTATTAAGAGGAATTAGAGTATGAAGGAAAACGTAGTTTGTCTTTGTCTGTGCACTAAAGTATAAAAACAAATTGATTTTATTTGGTGTGTTCGCGAGAGGTTAAATAAGTTTATTAGTGTTGATTCTGTTAGCGGACTGGTAAGAACAAGAAGGATGTTTAGGACATTAAAGATGTGGCTGAGGAGGTTATATGTTAGTCGAACAAGCAGAATTGATCTCAACTTTTCTGTTGGAAGAGTTCATCCATTGATGAATGATTATATTTAGTTAGTTTAGGATTTGATAAGGTTATTCTTTATAGATTGCAGGTTTCTTCGCAGATATGATTGTGCCACTTATTGACTGTTGTAAAAGTCTTATTTTCTCTTTTTAGGAATAGTAAAAAGATGCTTTGTTTCTCTGAAGGTTTATTTTTTATTCTGATATAGATTTATGTTAGTTGAGTTCAGTGATGTTTTCATTCATACTTTTGTAATAAATTTACCTTATTTTAGAATTTTAATTGTTAAATACTATTTTTGAACTCACTCTCAGTTTCTATCCGTTTAATTCATAACAGTAACATCACGAAATGGGTTTCCAAATTTGGTCCTTAACCTTTTTAGCTCCAAAGTATATTAAAACTGGGATTTAATAGAAATTCACGATACCATAAAAAACTTTAGAACCTATTATTTAAATTGAATTCATGAATTCATATAATTCAATAATAATATATAAATTTAGGTATGTGATAAACAGAATATATTATGCAAAAATATGATGATCAGTCTTTCCTAAGGTCTGTGTTACTATTGGTTAAATTCAACTCTTAAATATGGAAATATCACTTGGGATGAAGACTATTATAGGAATACACTACCATTGATCAACGCGCAAAATAGAGCAGTTAGGGTTCGTTACAAAATGTTCGTTTTCGGTTAATGAATTGTGCACATCGTGTGATATACTTCCTGTTCGCAAATAATATTTATACTGTTGTTTATTATATGTGCACATCAGGCCCGGATCTTGAAAAAAATCGAGGGAGGGGGAAGAGGGGGTCAAGAAATACAATCGAGCCGGAAAACGTAAAAAAAAAAGCAGGGGGTAGGCAAGAGACTAGATTTTCGCTGCCGTATAACTTTTCCTCCTCCTTCTTACAAGCCTTTAAAATTGTCTTGAAAAATGCACGAAATATACATAAATTCCATAATTGTGAAGGGGGGTAGCATAGCTCCCTTTCCTAGATCCGGCACTGGTGCAAATTACTATTGCTAATTTTTCTACGTATAGAATAAATTATGATTTGTATTGTGGCGAAAATACTTTAGTTCTCTCTAAAGCAATCGAGGAATTTTTCATAAAACTTTTGAATATTGATTAGCAACTATAACAAATTGCAAAAGGAAATAAAAATGTGTAGCGATGCAATATGTTTTAAAGAAATTTAAGGGATTAAGATATGACTCTTTAAACATAGGAATTGTGTTTTAATTGTGTTAGATCAGTGGCTTCAGTAATCTGGATGCTCGCATCCTAGGGGACTGTGCGAACAAAATTAAATGAGTCTAATTATCTTTTTTTAGAAAGATTTTAAATTTCCAGAAAAAAAAATATGAAGGAAAGTGAGGAAAAAATATTCTAATATATTTAAATACGTTTTATGTACGCTAAATTCTGTTTAGTTTCCTAAAGATGTCTGGGAGATCTGTCATAAATCTATCTTTGAATCGTTGTATCACAAGGTGTCAAACCAAAAGCTTCAGAAATTATAAAACATCTTTAGTCACACCATCCTCATTAAATTATAATTTTTTGTTTATTTTCATCTTACCTTATTCCATTTGTATACATATAAATAAATATATAAATATGTATTATATATCTTTATACGTATTGGGGGTGAGTGCTATTTTTTTTTCTTTTTTGCTGATATAGGGAGTGCATGATTAAAAACCGTTTGGATACCACTATGTTAGATGATATGTTTTTGGTACTTTAGTACATATATAATGAAATCGATTGCATTCAACTGTATTATTATCATATATATATAATTTTGATTATTTTATATGTTGTCATTTGTATTTCTATTTATATAATGTTTAAATATTGAAGTTTTAAACTTTTATTTCTGTATAAGGTATTATAGTTTTTTTTCTAGTAACAGTATGACTATGGCGCTTGGTACACATATTGAGATAAGTTTTATTTATTCTGTCTTTTCTCTTAATTTCACCTTTTATGTAGCTTTTGATGTTTGCACTTATATATATATAACTTGTCTGTGCAAAGCCACTGATAATGTTGTGTTTATGTATAAAAATTTAACGATGGCTAATAAATTTCAAATTATTTCAACTACTGTAAAAAGTTTTGACGTAAACCAACAATTATCACGAATGCATACGATATAATTTTAAAAACGTATCTTACACATTATATAAGAATACTGCAACAACAACAACAACAAAGAATCAGAACTGGCTTGTTTTGCCACTAAGCGGTACTTGTTTGCATATAGTGGGCTAAACGGACAAGTTACAAGGTTGGGTTGTTTTACCTCTGAGCGGCACTTTTTTGCATACCATGGTCTAACTGGCCAGGTTACATGGACCCCGAAGGCTCAGAGAAGGTTGGGGGAGGGGACCCACTGGAACAGCTGTTGGGAGACAGATGGTAGTCTCCCATCAAGGCCATCCAAAGTGTTCTTTAACGTGCACAGGGTATGGCTCTCCCGCACACGGGGCCACGGCTTAACGTCCCATCCGACGGACGGCGGCCTTTCCAAGCCCATCGGTGTTCCCTACTGACAGTGGCAAGTTACAAGGACACCAAGGGTGGACACCATAGGGACCCACTGGACAGCTATTAGATGACAGATGGCAGACGAAGGCCATTTAATCTTCTTTGAGTTGCACAGGATATGGTTCTCTTTCACACGGTGTCTCGGCTTTACCGTCGAGTTCGACTGACGGCAGACACAATTCCAACTCTTGCAGCGTTGGAATACAGATTACGAGGAACTACAGTTACGAGCCCGTTGAGCTATCATTTGAGCCACTCCTGCCTCAAGAATCAAAGCACTTAAACAAGAGGAAAAAAAAAAACATTTATTTTTAAACATTCCTACCCAAATGTGAACCTGAAATTCTGTTACGTAAATTAGCTTGTCTTCATTTAGAGCTCAGCGATCGCCTTCTTCACCTCTTGATCCTGTTTCGTTAATAAACTAAGTAATTGCTCTTTCCATTCATTCTCGATGGAGACTCTCCAGTCAAAGATATGATGCATGAAGCAGAACGAAGCGCTTAACAACACAAGTTTTTTTCTTTTTTTTACTATCGAAAAACCGATGAGGAAATTAAGAAAAAAAAAACACCCACTAACTATGAATGATGGATAAAAACGAGAATTGTGGTAGAAAGAAGAAAAGTGCAATTATGGAATCGATTATCAATAATTATTTCGCCTGATTCTGACTACTATGAATTAGCAATGGGAAAGAAACGTTATGATGTGTGTAGGTATAGATTTAGTTTTAAATAAACAATATATATTTATGTTCCTTCTTACATAACGTTTATTAATTAATTTAAACATTAAGTTCAGTGGATGGCCACTTCAATGAGAATGCGGCAGTTGGCACCGCACCGATGGACTTGGGAAGGCCACCGTTCGTCGGAAGGGATGTTGGCCCCATGTACAGGAGAACCATACCCCGTATACGTTAAAGAACACTCAGGATGGCCTTGACGGTAGACTTGAATCTGTCTCTTAACAGCTGTCCAGTGGATCCCCTTCTCTGAACTTTTGGGATCCTTGTGACCTGGTCATTTTGCCCATTGTTGGCTCAGTATTCGAAGAGTTATGAAAGCTGAAATGCATAATTGATATTAATTGTTAATTTAATCCAGGTAAAAAATGAATGCCGTCCCGTGGCCGAGTGGTTAGCACGCTTGGTTACTGATCTAAGGGACCTGGGTTCGAGCCCCGGATTAGGCATGGATGTGTGTGTCGTTTTTCTGCTGAGATCTTGCCATCCTCTCAGATCTCCTACTGTGGCATATAAACTGACAGGCTCCTGTCAGACCTCTGTGGCATATAAACTGACAGGCTCCTGTCAGACCTCTGTGGCAAGCAGCTGCTTGAGGGGGTATTTATTATTAATTTTTTTATATAAAAATGAATGCAATACCCATTCAGACAAGCATTAAAGACTTGAATGTTATCTGCTGTTATGCCCCCACTGAGGATGCCGATGAGGATGAGAAGGATAGGTTTTACGGACAACTTCAGGATATTTTAAATTCTGTCAAGAAAGGAGATATTACCCTTGTTCTAGGTGACTTCAATGCCAAAGTTGGTACTGACTCTGACCTTTGGGGAGGAGTAATAGGCCCTTTTGGTATTGGTAGCTGCAATGGCAATGGGCAACGTCTCCTACAGGTAAGTAAACTCAATGGTTTCAGAATAACTAACACATATTACAAACACCGCGACATACATAAATACACATGGGTTTCACCTGATGGGCTGCATAGGAATATGATTGATTATATATTAATTAACAGCAAATGGGCTAGTTCTGTTAGAAATACCAGGGCATATAGGGGAGCTGAAATTGGATCTGACCATTACCTTGTTAAAAGTGTCTTGCAACTTAAACTTAAAAAGTGTTGTGCTAGGGTTAAAAAATTTACCTTTAATTCCGAAGCTCTGAAAGACCCAGTTATAGCTAAAGCTTACCATGATAGGTTACTTAGTCATTATGACAGTCATGGTTTGCTTAATACTGAAGTTGAGGAAGAATGGGGCCATTTTAAACAGGCTTTTTTGGAAACTAACAGTACTCTTTTAGGAAAAAAGGAGCAGAGGAGGCAGAATTATTTAAGTGATAAGGCACTTGAGCTTATTTCAGAAAGAAGGAACCGCAGGAATGTCCTTAATCAATACCCTACTAGTCCTAATAGAAAGGATTACAGAGAGGTTAATAAACGTGTAAAGGATCAGTTAGCTACTGATAAGAATCTTTGGCTTGATGGTTTGGCTGACAAAGCCGAGGAAGCTGTTAGACAGTATAACAGCAGAGAGCTGTACCAGATAGTTAATGTTTTGTGTGGTAGAAAACGGAGAGGTATACAAGGATTGAAAGATAAAAAATGTAAGGTTATAGAAGGGGAGGATTCTGTCATGACTAGGTGGGCTGAGCATTTCAGTGATGTTCTAAACAATGTGGTTAGTTCTACTCCCATTGCTTGTAATGATGATAGATGCATAGGCAGCTTTAATGTTGGCCCTATAATACAATCTCAAGTTATTTTGGCTATCTCTTAAACTTAAACTTCATAAATCCCCAGGGGTAGATGAAATTACTACAGAAATGCTCAGATATGGGAATGTTTCGGTTACCACTTGGATGACTGAAATTTTGAATAACTTTTATGATAAAGGCATGGTTCCTAAAGATTTTACCAGAGCTATTATTATCCCTATTTTCAAAAAAGATGATCGCAGTTCTTGTGATAACTATAGAGGTATCAGCCTACTCTATGTTCCAGGTAAAGTTCTTTCCATGATTGTGCTTAATAGAATTAAGAATCTGGTTGACAGTCAATTGCGTGATGAGCAAATGTGGATTCAGAAGTGGTAGGGGATGTGTGGATCAGATATTTTCACTTAGGCAGATTCTTGAGAAATGTTTAGAGTTTCAGAAACCTTTGGTTGCTAGCTTTGTTGATTTCAAAAAGGCTTTAGACTCTGTTGATCGTCATAATTTGTGGTTGATTGTGAAATCATATGGTATACCAGACAAGTAAGTTAACATTATGAAAGCTCTCTATAATAACACTGAGTCATGTGTGAGAGTTGGTAAGTCTTGTAGCAATTGGTTTAGCATTACTTCTGGTGTTCGACAAGGGTGCATCTTGTCTCCTTTTCCCTTAGTTTGGTTGTTGATTATGTTATGCGAAATTCATTTCAAGGGAAAGATTTCGGCCTTAATTGGGCTGGAGATACGAAAATTTCTGATTTAGATTATGCTGATGATTTAGTCCTTTTGGCAAATGATGTTGATGAGATGAACTCTTTCATTCGAGCTGTTGATGAGACTGGTAGTAGAGTAGGTTTGGTTATAAACAGAGAGAAAACTAAAGTGATGAAAATTGGTCAGGCAGGCTGTGATTCAGTTAATCTGAATGGTTGCAGTCTTGAGCAGGTGTCACAGTTTAATTACCTTGGGAGCTATGTAACTGATACTGGTGATGTGCGGCATGAGATTAACAGATAAATAGGTATTGCTGCCGGGACTTTTAAGAATCTATGGAGATTGTGGAGAAATAGGCGTATACACCTAAAGACTAAAATTTGACTGTATAATAGTTTGGTTCTTTCTAGGGTTAGTTATGGTTGTGAAACGTTGACGCTGTGTAAACAAGATAACAGGAAACTAGATGCTTTTGATTCCAGATGCTTACGCAGTATCTTGGGCATTAGGTGGTTCAACTTTGTAACTAATGATGAGGTTAGGCAAAGGAGTTTGCAACCTCCTTTAAGCAGCATATTGTGCAGAGAGAGACTCCGCTGGTTTGGCCATGTTGCCCGTATGGGTAATTATAGATTGGCGAATAAATTTATGAACAGTGTGCCTAGAGGCCTCAGAAGGAGGGGGAGACCTAGGATGCGGTGGGCAGACAATGTCAAACAGGACTGTTTGGTGTGCAGTGGCCGGATGGTGCAGATGTAGCTCAGGACAGATATGCTTGGAGAATTAAACTGCACGGTCTGGTTGAACCTCCGTAGCCCATGGCTGCTTGAAGATGATGATGATGATGATGATGAAAATTTATAAGAATACTTTTTATGAGTTTCTATAATGATTATTCAATTTAAATTTTCATTCACTTTGATTTTCTTCCTTTGCAGAACGAACTGAGCTAATTGATGAATAATCCAGCTTTGAAGTTTTATAAATAATGAACAAATATTAGCGAAAAAAATAGAGATTTAAATAGACTTTAACGAGATCTTTATTCATAATATTCATCAATATTTTACAATAAAAACCTTATTCAATAATTGCTGATCTCTGAACCCAACCCATTCTTAATAATAGCGTGGATCTGTTCCCATAATGGGGCTCCTCCTATACATATTGTTCGCTTAAGACTGAATCCTGAATGCTGCATGCACACCTCCTTCGCGATTGTTTCCTAGATCCGGGGCCTGCATGCACGTGACACATAATATCACTCTAATCGTTCAGCATATAAATATCGGATACATCAGTACTGAGATCGTTCCTCTTTTCATTATTAACATTCAGGCAGTAGCCTTAGATATTTAGCAAGTTTTGTTGGTTCTTTCACCACCAAGTTGCCTTTTCTTTTGTACACAATGGGTTAAATAGCCAGTTCACAAGGACCTCAAAGATTCTGGGATCATCCGTTCATCTTTTTCTTCTTACGTAAAAAATAACTGAATGCATGAATTTTCATTTTAGAGTTAATTTTAAGTTTCACAGAGATTTATAATTAAATTTTTTACTTCTTACATACAAAATTATTCATATACAAAATTATTTACATGCAAAATTATTTAGCAACAATTCTGCTGGTTCAGCACTTCAGGTTTCTTTCCCCACCGAGTCGCATTTTCTTTTGTATACAATGGACTAATAGCCAGTTCACATGGACCTCAAAGATTCAGTGAAGGTTGGAAAGGGAAATCCGCTTAACAGCTGTTGGGAAAGTGATGGAGACATACTGTTAAGGATGTTCGGTGTGTTCTTTAACGTGCACAGGTATGATTCACGTCACCACGATTTATAGCTCCCATCATATTGACGGTTGTCTTTCTAAGTCTATTGCAGGGAAAATATCAGAGCATAAAGAAAGCAGAACTGGTACTCGAACCTAGCGCTACTGATTAAGTCAACCCTTCCGGCTCATTTCGTTTCATTATATTTCTATCTAAATGATCCAGCTGAATAATGGTCTTTGATATATTTGTATGTAAGCAGTAAATTCCCCGCATGGGCCAGCTTCTTTCTTTAAATGAAAAACTGAAATAAAAGTAGGCCTAAAGTATGGAGATCAACTAGACCAGTGGTTCTCAACCTTTTATGCTTTACGTACCGCCTGGAAATGTGTATGGTTTTCTAATTTAGTATTTGTGTGATATGATTCGAAGTTCGTTTAGTTAACTATTTTTGTACAGGAACCCTTTACCACATAATAAATCTCACCGAGTGCAGGAGGGATATTTAGCAGAGTATAGGAATCGTGAAGAGTAATAGTACGTGTACCGCCCAATATCCCTCCTGCACTCGATGAGAAAGGGGACACTGTCGAGCTTGGAAAGGATGAACTGTGCCGTTGGATGGGACGTTATGTCTTGGCCACCTTGTGCGAAGAGCAATATTCTGTGCACGTTAAAAGAACGCTCTGGATGGTCTTGATGGGAGACTTGCCAGCTATCTCCCAAAAACTCCGCAGTGGATCCCCTTCTCCAACTTTCTCTTATTCCTTGAGGCATTTATTGACTTGGCGATTTAGTCCACTGTGTGCAAAATCCTATCGCTCAAAGATAAAACAACCCAACTGTCGAAAATATATTAATACTGCACTGTAACTTCTATTATAACATTGTAGTGCAATAGCAGAGCTTCATTTACTTAGTGAATTAGATTCGGTAGTCTTTATTTGTAAATACTGATTCGGTTCAAATGGCATTGTACATCATTTTCTCCGCTACTTCATTTTGTGAATTTTCCATTTTAATATTTTTTTCTTTTCTTTTTTTCTTTTTTCACTTCAGGTTCTTCTTTTTTTGCATTATCCACCCTTCTCTCTAATCTTTTTCATCTTTTAACATCATTCTCTTATTCTAAGTTTTCGGTTTTCCGTTCATTTTCTTCTTCTTCCTCTCTTGAAACACCCCCCCCCCCCCTCATCATTTTAAGAGATGGCTATTCTCGGATTCTTCCTCTTCTTCGTCTTCCGTTTCCTCTGCCTCCCATTGTCCTGTCGGATGCCGACTTCAATACACTTTTGACTTCCCCCTCTCCACATTCGCAAAAACCACACACAGCCGTGCTGGATGGACAATGACGATAATGATGGTAATGACGATGCTGATGATTAAAACGCGCATCTTTTTTCTCATCTAGTTCGTATTTACAAAGATGCTAATAACAGAACGAATCAGCGTTGCTTGAGTTATTAATGGATTTTTAATTACCTTACCCCCACTATTTCCCCCCTCTTGTTCTGTAGTTTAAGTTTCGTGCTGGATGTAAAACTATTTGTAAACTCTATACACAACTGAACAAATAAATATATATATGAGCAGCAGTGGTAAACAAAAAAACAGACAATAATAACGGTCCAGGCATAACGGTACAGAGCTCTTGGTCCGAAAGAAAACCATTGCGGTTGGGGACGTTAAGAGAAGCAGAAAGAATAGCATCTAGGGGATGATTTGCTGTCACTGTCATCACAAGGCCATGCGTGTCTCACGGCTGAATGATCGACGTGGCAGACTGATGCTCTCGATGGCTTTATCATTACGGAAGAGGAAGATAAAAATCTCCTCATGTATGGGAGGACAGAGATGAGGAGGAACAAAAACTACGAAACAACATGGAGGAAGACCGGTAAAAAAAATCGCGGAAAATCGTTAGGTGGGTCAAATTACTGTTTGAGTAGCGCATCTTTAGAAGAATGTTTCTCTGAACACAGGCTACACTAGTGGACGAGCATTTTTTTTTCCATCCCCGTTGCTTAAAGAGCTACCGATCGAAGTTTCTGAAACGGCTTCGTTTTAGATGACTTCTAAGATGCAATAAGCAGGCTGTTGCACAAGTTTACCAAAAAAAAAAGTTTTTATAAATTTTCTTCTAGGTAAAAACGAGAAATATTGGATTCGAGAGAAAATAGAATTGGCAGCTTGTTTTAAGATTGTACTAACACTTTCAACTTTAATTTTCCTTCTCTATAAGATTACGTGATGAAATGTCGTGGTTCGATCTTTCGAAATATGATGTCAGTTTTTAATATCGCTTTTTCCTCTATTCGTGTTTCGAAGTAATTTTCATACACAATTCATAAATTTATAATTTAAGCACAGAAAGAATTAATCAGATAATAAATACTTTCACCAAAGGTTCCCTCAAACGAATTAAAAATAGTGGTGTTGTTTAAACAGTGGAGAGATCTGATTGGAATGTTGAATTTTTAAAGTGACAAAGTAGATCCCTTTCTCCCCTTCCTCCTTCAAGAAATTTAATACACGATGGAAGCACACGAGAAAAGTTAACATATATATTATGCATATTTTCAAAGAATAATAAAAAAATTACCCCCCCAAGAAGGCGCTTGCAACACAGGTATAATACGCCACAGAGACAGTTGTGTTGTCTAGCTGCTGAAGTCTCCACCCTCATAGGTTCCTGTCCGACCTCTGTGGCGCACAGACAGGTTCTTTTCAGACATCTGGTGTGCACTAAACTGACAGGTTCATGTCAGACCTTGTGGCATACTTGTGACAAACTGATAGGTTCCTGTCAGGCCTTTGGGGCGTATTAAACTGACACTTTGCTGTCAGGTCTTTGGAGCGTACTAAACTGGCAAGTTCCTATCAGGCCTTTTGGTCGTACGAAACTGACAGATTCCTGTTAGGACTTTGGGGCATACTAAACTGCCAGTTTCCTGTCAGGCCTTTGGGGTATACTAAACTGGCAGGTTCCTGTCAGGCCTTTGGGGCGTACTAAACTGACACGTTGCTGTCAGGCCTTTGGAGCGTACAAAATTAACAAGTTCCTGTCAGGCCTTTGGGACGTACTAAACTGATACGTTGCTGTCAGGCCTTTGGGGCATACTAAATTGACAGGTTGTTGTTAGGCCTTTGAAAAGCGTACCAAACAGGTTGATGTCAGGCTTTTGGAGCATACTGAATTGGCAAGTTCCTGTCAGGCCTCTATGGTAAGCAGTTGTTTGAGGGATAATTCTTGTTTTTTCTACATTCGGAAATATGTTGAGGTAACCGCCAGAAATTTTAATATTTTAAATTAACTTAATAGCTTCACCGCTGGAAATTTTTAGCTGTTTCTATCTAGCTTTTCAAATTTCTGGCCTATTCACATCTTTGAATTTCTGTGTTAGGTTGGTAGTCTGTTTCTTTTTGACTATTTGTGTGAATTTATGTGGCAGATCTCGTGAGAGAAAGCATGTCATTCAATAAATTTTATAATCCCTCCAGAGGAAACAGTTGCTACGATAACAGTGTTACATCCAAAGTAATATCTGTTTCTTTTAAAGAAAAACATAGAAAGATCATGGGTTGGGTTACTTCTGAACGGCACTTTTTTGCACACCATGGGCTAAATGGCCAGGTCACATGGACCCCGAAGGCTCAGAGAAGGTTGGGGGAGGGGACCCACTGGAACAGCTGTTGGGAGACAGATGGTAGCCTCCCGTCAAGGCCATCCAGCGTGTTCTTTAACGTGCACAGGGTATGGCTCTCCCGCACACGGGGCCACGGCTTAACGTCCCATCCGACGGACGGCGGCCTTTCCAAGCCCATCGATGTCCCCTACTGACCGTGGGCAGGGCGGGGAACCTCACGCCCTGCCCACGGTCACCCCCGCCCCTAGTAGAGGGAGGGAGGACAGGTGTTTAGGTCCTGTTAGTTTTGATCCGAAAGGGTTACTTTATACACTACATTAAAAACTGATTTGTTTGAAATGTCAGATTTGCTTTGTGCACAGTTTGAAAGATTAGGTTTTTGTAGACGGCTAGAAAAACAATTAGATCGTCTTGTAGACTATTTTTGAAAGAATAGCTTAGACATTTGGTTTGAGAGTAGGGTTGAAGATTCAAATGATTTGCTTTAAAGACAAAATATTTTGAAAGAAAAATAGCTTGCGAAATGAATTTCTTCAGAGATAGATTTAAAAAAAATATATTTGCATTAAAGAAAGCTCTTAAAAACTGTTTTTGAAACAGCTCGAAAGCTAGTTCACTTGTATATAAACAAATACTGAAACTGTTTCCCTGCAGAACCAAAATTGTATGAGACGATCCTCAGGGGACGAGTTGAAACCTTAGTTATCTCTACATAAGACTTGTAAAAAAAAAGGGTTAACTCTTACTCTAAAAGAACATTGTACCGAGAGCTGGTTCATTTCTTTCTACATAAGTTAAAAGCTAGTTTGCTGAGAGACAGTTAAGACTGAATCGACCAGATTATTTCACAGACAACTCCAAGCAAAGTTTCTTGGGAAATCTATCCTGAAATTAATTAGAAGAAATAAATACCTAACGTTCAAAACATTACAACCCGTAATAATTAGAAACAGGGAGAAGATGGAAATATTTTCATCCTAACTGAACTTATATGTCATGATCTTTCTGGGGGCGGGGGTGGCGGTGGCTCAGTCGGTAGCGCGCCAGGCTCGTAATCTGTAGTTCCCAGGTTCGAGTCCCAGTTCGGTCAGCGTTGAGATTTATCTCCGCAAAATTTCCCCGCCCTGCCCACGGTCAGTAGGGGACACCGATGGGCTTGGAAAGGACGCCGTCCGTCGGATGGGACGTTAAGCCGTGGTCCCGTGTGTGGGAGAGCCATACCCTGTGCACGTTAAATGGATGGCCTTGACGGGAGGCTAACAACAGTCTCCCAACAGCTGTTCCAGTGGGTCCCCTTCCCCAACCTTCTCTGAGCCTTCGGGGTCCATGTGACCTGGCCATTTAGCCCATGGTGTGCAAAAAAGTGCCGCTCAGAGGTAAAACAACCCAAACCCTCCCTCTACTAAAACTGTAGCAAAATGATGAACACCGGTAAGAGAAAAGAACCATAAACAAGATCCATGCCGAGATGTGACTCATTGCCGCACAGCAACAACAACAGCAATAACATTAACAGAATTGTTCTGTATGAGGCTTTTTCCAGAACAGTTAACGTATGATTTAAAGGCAGTCATGATACCCGCTGCTTTTAAAAGATACAGTTCTTCCTCGGGTTCCATTATACATTGCACGGAAGAACAGAAAAAAAAAGCAACGTTGCCCACTGCAAGGAATGGAGTGTTTCCCTTGGTCGTTAACCAGCTCAAAGGTTACATAACATGAAGTTACCAAAGACACAACATAACGCTTTTAAGCTCGTTTTGAAAGATAATTTACGTTGCTATTAAAAAAACATCTTCGGAGTTGCCTCTCGTAAACCGAAGTCGTTCTTATGTATACTATGTATTCATTCGTGCATGTCCTGGGTTGTGTGTAAGGTTTCCTTTATTGTAAGACATAAATTACTTTTTGACTCTAGCAAACAGTACGCAGAAACTAAACCAGGCTTTGTAATCTAAATTGCTTTTGTTTATTTGGGAACGTGATATTAGGAAGCTGAATGTTTGTGGAGAGTAAAAAATAGGAAAGAAACTGTTGCCCAGTTTATTTCGAATAATTTTCATTAATAACTGTTGGTTTTGAAAGCAACGGATGAAAATATTACCGTAAGCAGTAACAGGAAAAAAGTATTCCTTAGTGTAAAGTTCTTTAACGTTTACAGTTAAGAAAGTACTACGAAATATATTAAGCGTTTTTATCGTAATAAGGTAAAATTAAACACTCAGTTTCTATGTGATTAGTGCCTTTCACTTGGGTATAATATATCATGAGTTTTTTGTTTCAACTTTCTGTTCAGATCTCGTTGTTTTTTAATCTATTACGAACAATGATTCAGAGAAAATAGAACGTAGATAGAACTCTCTGTTAAGTGGTGAGGTTGACTGAGTCGATAGCGAGTCATCCGACTGTGATATGGATCCTTTATCCCCCCCCCCTATTCCCCACTCGGTGCAAAAAGAGACACTGATGGGCTTGGAATGGCCCCGTCCGACGGATGGGGCCTTAAGTTGTGGTTCCATGTGCATGAGAAACATACCCTGTGCACGTTAAAGAACACGCTGGATGGCCATCACGAGCAACCTACTATTTGTCTCCTAATAGCTTAAAAGTGGATTTTCTTCCCTACATTCTTGAAGGCTTTGTGAGCTGCTGAATCCAACTTTCTGTAGATACTTTTCTTCGATATTTGAAAAATATAACCCTTCTTTTTAAAATGAGTTATTTTTCCAATTTGGATGAGATAACGAACCGAAATAAATCCATCTCAGTAAATTTCATAATCGTTTTAGATTATCGTAAATGTGAACGATTTAGTTATTTTTACTGTCGAAAACTCTCCTTTTTTTTTACAATTTTTTTAATATTGGTCACGATAAACTTTCATCTGATATTCTTTCGCCGTTGATTGCATGCTTTCGAAACCTCTAATAAATAATAAGAGCAAAAAAGAAGAGAGAGAGAAAAAAAAAGGATGCTTTATAGTAATGAAAAATTCAACGGCAGCAACGCTAAGTCATCAAGTTTCTGATATTTGTGTCATTAAGTCTCGTTCACTTGGATGACATCAGCAGGACACGAGCAAAAAATAAAGTGGGAAAAAAAACAGAGCTTAAACTAAGGAACAAAAAGTCAATTTTTGGGTTTAAAAGCACGAAACGTAAATTGTGCATTATAGCATAATTAAGTGAAATACGGAAGCAAAAAATGCTAATGACAGTTCAAGTATTGGACATAATTACGCGGAAGTTAGAAATAGCGTATTGTGGATGCTCGAGGTTCGAAATATTTTTAGCTAACAATTGCTAAGAGGAAGTTTGTTGGTTGTATTTAATGATTCGGTCAACTAATTATTATTGTACGCTTTTTTCGATGTTTGTTAATCATTGTTGAAAAATAAAATCGGGGAAATGAGAAAAAGAATTTAAATAAAATAAATCTCCCCTCAAGCAGCTGCTTGCCACAGAGGTCTGACAGGAGCCTGTCAGTTTATATGCCACAGTAGAAGGTCTGTAAGGATGGCAGGACCTCAGCAGAAAGACGACACATACATCCATGCTTTATCCGGGGCCCTTTGATCAGTAACCAAGCGCTCTAACCACTCGGCCATGGGACGGCACAAAGAATTTACCAGAAACAAAATGAATTTAAAGTAAAACGTAGGGAATATAAGATAGATTCCTTTTCGATTCTATGTCGAAATGCTCTAACGTGTAGTGCTTCCCGTTCAGCGCTTAATGTCGGATATCAGATTGTGGAGACAATGGTAGCAATGTTTTTTAGAGTGCTTAGTGGGTTCATGTGGTGCAATTCCAGATATAGAACCTACAGCTTATAAACTTACTTTAGTAAGTGTGAATAGTGGTAGTATTAGTTTAAGTGATTGAGCATATGAGGCAAAATGTATAACTTTGAACAACTTCTGAATAAATTTTCCATCGAAAAATATCCTTAATTCAATGATCGAATTAAGCGTTGCGATCTTTCAAACAAATGTACTCTAAAATTTTGAAAATGAATTGGTTCTGAGACAATCTGAAAGTTAGAGCCGAAATATGAAAAATTTGAAAGTTAATGGGTTTTCAATCTAAACAAGACTGACTGTTACATCAGTTACTACAGTTTTTAGAGCTGAAAACGTGCTGTTAATAAAAAACTGAAAGTTGATGTTACAGTTGAAGCAATAGACTAAGTTTAATTAATAAATGGATTAGGATAATGAAAAAAAAAAGCCTTTTGCATCATTTTATTGGTATTTAAAATGAAAAAAAAGAGTGTTCTTGTTATAAGGAGTAGAATGATGCGATAAGAAGTACATAGAAGAGTTCCAGACATCGGCAGCGCACTTAATCGCGGTCAGTCTCATTTTCTTAATGTTTCTTTTCAATTAAAAAGACAATCTGCTGGCGAAGTGAAATGAGACGTAAAATAAATAAACAAGACTGAGGATTAAAAATAAAAAGATCCGCATGGCTGCGATAAGAAAACCCTTCTTGCGATAAATAACCTGAAAGACAGCAGCAAAGAAAAACAAGCAGAAGAAGATTGAATTCTGAGAGCTTCAGAAAGGATGTTGGCGTTAAGAAATATTAGCAGAAGGAGATATTTCTGTGGCTGTCATTGAAGGCGAACACCATAATGGGACGATAAGCTGAGAAAGAAGAAGAGCGAAACTGCGATAGGAGGGAGAAATGATGGGGAGGAAGAAGAAGTGGAAGAGGACAACTTAGGAGGGGTAAGTGGGGGGAAAGAGGTGTAGGAAAGAGAGAGTAGGGAAAAAGTAGGGAGAAGAGGGAAAAAGTAGAAAAACTAGGTGAGAGAAAAGGAAAAAAATGGGCAAAAAGAGGGAAAAAGTAGGAGGGTGAAAAAGTAGGATGCAAATGGGTCCTATGCTATCTGTAACTTCACGCCGTTTCTGTATGGACGACCTTTATCTAACATATGGCCCCAAAAAGGGAGCAAAATTTGAGGCCGACGTGTTCACCCGGTGTGACAGAAGAGAGTGATAATTCCTTTCCGTATTCTGGTCGATCAGAGTTTCCCATCGGTTGGCATGTCTCCAGGCCAAGGGACGGCTGTCAATACTCGTGACAAGAAGCCTTATTCACTTGCTGTGTGTACAAACTGACACGGAAATCAATACCGTTTGGACGACGCCAATTTTCATTCGCGACGGTCTCGCTTTTCTCGCAAAAGAGTTTCCGCCAATGTAGGTGTCGAATGAAGTGGGGCGTCATGAAGCGATCTGCTGTAGTCATGGAAAAGAAAGGGGAGTGTCAGAAGGTGAATAAACCATATTGACATAGTTTTAGTCTATTTGCTTAGGAATTCGCGTAAAGACGTTGGAACAAATAATCGAAACTCCAAAACGTTATGCTAAATTTTACAGTTACATATTTCTTTTAATTTCATTTTTCAGGAAAACTTTCAAATTATGTTTATGGACACTCCCAATCATGTGCCAGATTAGTGTGGCCTACTGATCTGGACAATTATGGATGTCTCCGTAAAATTCCCCGCCTTGACCACGGTCAGTAGGGGACACCGATGGGCTTGGGAAGGCCTCTGTCCGTCGGATGGCACGTTAAGCCGTGGCTCCGTGTGCGGGAGAGCCATACCCTGTGCACGTTAAAGAACACGCTGGATGGCCTTGACGGGAGGCTACCATCTATCTCCCAACAGCTATTCCAGTGGGTTTCCTTCCCCAACCTTCTCTGAGCCTTCGGGGTTCTTGTGACCTGGCCGTTTAGCCCATGGTGTGCAAAAAAGTGCCACTCAGTGTAAAACAAACCAACCCAATTATGTGTTAATGTGAATATTTTAAGTTAAGGATATTTTCTGAGGTAATATAACGGGCGGGGGTAGGTCAGTCGGTAGAGCGCTAGGCTCGTAATCCAGAGTTCACAGGTTCGAGTCCATTTGGGTTGGCGTTGAGATTTATCTCCATTAAACTCCACCCTGCTCTCGGTCAGAAAAGGGACACCGCTGGGCTTGGAAAGGCGCCGTAAGTCGGATGGGAGGTAAAGCCGTGGGTCCTTGTGCAAGACAGCCATACCCTGTGAACGTTAAAGAACACGATGGATGATCCATAAGCCGTGGGTCCTTGTGCAAGACAGCCATACCCTGTGAACGTTAAAGAACACGATGGATGATCTGCTAGGATGATCCTGATGGGAGTCTGCACGATGGATGATCGAGATGGGTGTCTCGTAACAGCTCTCCAGTGGATAGCATTTCCCCACTCTGCTAGGTGTCCTTGTGGCATGGTCGTTTGGCCCATTGCACGTACAAAAGTGGCGCTCAGAGATTAAACAACTCAAACCAAAATTTTATTAATAGAAATGTCTGGTGTTAATGCAAACTTACGATATTATTCAAAATTTGTTAATGTCAATGAAATACTCCCAATGTTATGTTAATCTATAAATTTCAATGATAGTGGAAACATCTAATGTTAATATAAACTTCCACTGTTAAACGAAGCTTGGAATTTTTTATTAGTGGAAATTTCCAATGTTAACAGAAATTTACGATTTTCTTAATGTAAATCGAATTTTAAGAATTTGTAACATCTAAACGCTTTATGGAAATATGTACTTGAAGGTAAATTAAATAGCTAAATGAAAGGTATCTAAATCTTGATTTATCAACAATAATCGTTCAGTGTTTAAAGAATGATCAAAACTAGGATGTTTAACAGCAGTTTTACCATCAAAGAAATTTATCTCAGAATGTTAACATTGATATATAAATAATAACTGGTTTTGTTTTAGATGGTTTTACTTTTGAACCACGTATTTTTGTACCCAATGGGCTAAATGGGTCACAAGAACCCCAATGTTTCAGAGAAGGGAACCCACTGGATAGGATACAGATGGTAGCTCACCGAGATGGCCTTAGTTGTTGGGTTGGGTTGTCTTACCTCTGAGCGGCACTTTTTTTGCACACAATGGGCTAAATGGCCAGGTCACATGGACCCCGAAGGCTCAGAGAAGGTTGAGGGAGGGGACCCACTGGAACAGATGTGGGAGACAGATGGTAGCCTCCCGTCAAGGCCATCCAGCGTGTTCTTTAACGTGCACAGGGTATGGCTCTCCCGCACACGGGGGCACGGCTTAACGTCCCATCCGACGGACGGCGGCCTTTCCAAGCCCATCGGTGTCCCCTACTGACCGTGGGCAGGGCGGGGAATTTTGCGGATATAAATCTCAACGCTTACCCAGCTAGGACTCGAACCCCGGAACTACAAATTACGAGCCTGGCGCGCTATCGACTGAGCCACCCCCGCCCCAATGGCCTTAGTAAATGGTGTAATGAAACAATTTACTAAGTGTATTTCGAAATATTTCTGCAGAATTCTTTCAGTTTTCACTAATTGAAAAAATCTTTAGATGGTTAACGTTGTTGCGAGATAATCCAACTCAAATAACGTTATAAATACTTTTTGTTACTGATCAATGTGGATGATTCAGTCGTTTTTCTTTTAACATATATTCACTTTTTATTTTTCCATAAAAAGGTCATCTTGAAAGTTACGGAGATCCGAATTTAATTTCTTTTGTCTGTCTTGACGTTAGAGAAAGTGAGATCTTTCCATTGAAAAGATAGGTTTGGATTACAATGAGTTGTGACCATGTACCTTTGGTGAATTTTATTAATGGGGTTTGGCTATGATTAATAAATCATTCACTTCAAATTGTCTCAGTCGATAGCGCGCCAGGCTCGTAATCTGATGTTCCTAGGGTCGAGTCCCCATTGTGCATGCGTTGAGATTTTCTCTGCTAATTTCTTCTTTCCTGTGAGTGAGAAAGGGAATAGCCCGCCCTCAGTAATGGGACGTTAATACATGGTCTCGTGTTCAGGAGAGTTATAGCTCTCCCTGAATATGCGTTATTGGGTTGGGCTGTTTTACCTCTGAGGGGTACTTCTTTCTCACAATGGGCTAAACGGCCACACCAAAAGAACCCCGAGGGCTCAGAGAAGGTTTGGGGAAGAGCACCCACTGGATAGTTATTAAGAGACAGTCTCCCGTCAAGGCCATCAAGCGTATTCTTTAAAATTGCGTAACGTATGGGTCTCTCGTACATGGGCAATGGCTGAACGACCCATCCGATGGGCGGAGTCCTTTCCAAGCCCATCGGTATCCCCTACTGACTTGGCCGGGCGGGGAGTTTCGTGAAGATATATCTCAACGCTGACCCAGCTGGGTCTCGAACCTGGAAACTGAGGATTATGATCCTGGCTGAATATGCATTAAAGAATACGTTAATTGAGCTCGACAGCTGGTTTTCATATATTCCCTAACACTGTTCAGTTGATCTCGCTTTTGAGCTAAGCTCTGAATCTTTAGTCTCCTTGTGACCTGGTCACTTAGCACGTTATATACACAAAAGTGACGAGGTCAGAGGTAAAACAACGAAGTCCACCCAATTCACTTAAAATTTGCTATTTCTCCCCGAATTAATCAATCATTACTCACATCATTAGGGTTAAAAATACTCTACGGTGACCCACTTTTGTAATCATATCAAGTGCAACAAAATTAACTCGAATTAATGTATATTTTACATTCAGAAATCAAAATCTAGTCGAAATATGTATTACATGTACCCCTTAGATAATATGAGTATTAACCTATAACCATAAGGTTATTCAGTTTTTAAAAAGGTTTATTCATGACCTTGAAAATAATGCGATGTATTATATTCCGTGCCATATTTGGCCTTACAAATATGACACGACTAATTACGAATTAAAATAAGCTCAAACGATCTGCTGTTGTTGTTGTTGTTGTTTTACCTCTGAGCGGCACTTTTCTGCACACAATGGGCTAAATGGCCAGGTCACATGGACCCCGAAGGCTCAGAGAAGGTTGGGGAGGGGACCCACTGGAACAGCTGCTGGGAGACAGATAGTAGCCTCCCGTCAAGGCCATCCTGCGTGTTCTTTAACGTGCACAGGGTATGGCTCTCCTGCACACGGGGTCACGGCTTAACGTCCCATCCGACGGACGGCGGCCTTTCCAAGCCCATCGGTGTCCCCTACTGACCGTGGGCAGGGCGGGGAATTTTGCGGAGATAAATCTCAACGCTGACCCAGCTGGGACTCGAACCTGGGAACTACAGATTACGAGCCTGACGCGCTACCGACTGAGCTACCCCCGCCCCCCAAACGATTTGAAATTAGTAGTAATTGCATATGCGTGTAATATCTGTAACATGCAACACGTATGTAACTCAAAAGCTTTTACTTCGAACATGACCTACCTACTACCTCCAAGTATCCAACTTGGCTCTTCATAGGAGAAGTGTTAATTTGGCACATGTATTCTCCACTGTCGACTTCTTCCACATCGCTGATGTGTAACCACCACGTCCGGTAACCGTTGTGAGAGATGCTGTATCGGGGATTGCGTGTAATGGCTCGGTCATGAAGGGTTAGCAATGTATGGCGGTCTGTGTGGATCCATGCCACCTAAGGAGAGAAAAGAAACAAAATACACTCAGTAACAATAATTTTTGCATTATTCACTTCAAATCTATAATTCTCAATTTTTACCATTCTGTCTGTTTCAGAAGATACGGGCAAGCTAGAACACTGAGTCGTAAAAATATTAAAAATAAGCTACCAGGGTTGGGTTGGATTGTTTTACCTCTGAGCTGCACTTTTTTGCACACAATGGGCTAAATGGCCAGGTCACATGGACCCCGAAGGCTCGGAGAAGGTTGGGGGAGGGGACCCACTGGAACAGCTGTTGGGAGACAGATGGTAGCCTCCTGTCAAGGACATCCAGCGTGTTCTTTAACGTGCACAGGGTATGGCTCTCCCGCACACGGAGCCACGGCTTAACGTCCCATCCGACGGACGGCGGACTTTCCAAGCCCATCGGTGTCCCTTACTGACCGTGGGCAGGGCGGGGAATTTTGCGGAGATAAATACCTCAACGCTGACCCAGCTGGGACTCGAACCTGGGAACTACAGATTACGAGCCTGGCGCGCTACCGACTGAGTCACCCCCGCCTCTAATCTACCAGGAGATGAGTTTTTTTTTTCAATAGAATTTTTATATAGACTACTGTCGAGGGCAGTGTAGGATTCTCTCGACATCCCGAGGTGAAAGCGGCGGTCAAGGAAAGTTGCTTTTTGGTAACTAAATATTTGGAAACTTCTTAATATATAACAACAAAATTTTGTATGATGATTCCTGAAAACAAGGAATATTTTGCACATGTTTGACGTAAAGGTTTGGCTTCCAAAAAGTTCTTTCTTCTACCCCCCCCCCCAAAAAAAAAGGAGAAGTTTCTGCTATAAAGTAAAAGTTAGGGCTACTGAATTCGGAATACAGATTACTCTTATAATTTAAAGTAAGATAAAGTTTTAGCCCCCAACTTTTTAATCACGAGAAAAAGTAAATTTCGTAAGCTATTGCCAAGCGTAACGAGTTATAAAGGTCATTTAAATGAAAGTAGAAAACATTAAATAAAAGGTTATTTACTCAAACTAAAAGGAAAAGTAGGCGTGCCAGGCTTCAATGCTGTCTCCATTACGTTCGATGCACTTTCTCTAATGATGAATTAATGACTGTATTCCTCAAGAGAAGAGGTTTTGTGGTTGGTGGTGGAGCCATTCGCTTTCTGAAGAGAAGTACCTTTTCTTAGTGTGTCTTTTACTGGCTAAACAAAGAGGGTAATCACTCGGCGTCGGATGAATATGGAAGGAAATACCCCAAACTTTATCTCCTGTATCTACTCCACTATAGAATCTGCACTGTAAGAATATGCATTGCTATTCTTCAGTCATCCATCTGAGGATAAAGGGCGGGGGTGGCTCAGTCGGTAGCGCGCCAGGCTCGTAATCTGTAGTTCCCAGGTTCGAGTCCCAGCTGGGTCAGCGTTGAGATTTATTTCCGCAAAATTCCCCGCCCTGCCCACGGTCAGCAGGGGACACCGATGGGCTTGAAAAGGCCGCCGTCCGTCGGATGGGACCTTAAGCTGTGGCCCCGTGTGTGAGAGAGCCATACCCTGTGCACGTTAAAGAACACGCTGGATGGCCTTGACGGGAGGATATCATCTGTCTCCCAATAGCTGTTCCAGTGGGTCCCCTCCCCCAACCTTCTCTGAGCCTTCGGGGTCCATGTGACCTGGCCATTTAGCCCATGGTGTGCAAAAAAGTGCCGCTCAGAGGTAAAACAACCCAACCCTCTGAGGATAAAATACTGCTACGTTTCTTCCGAAGACTTTAGATGATTCAAAAGCAGGTCACAAAATTTTGTACTTGTCTCGTTTTCTCGTCTCTCCAGGTGGTGTTCCAGAATTACAGCTTTATGATCCCAGAATACAGTAACACTTTGCCGGTTGAGGCTTAGATGTGAACTTTCTGCGGTGGAGGTGAGTGTGTACGTCGCCATTCTAAACTTACGTGTTCGCCTTCTGGTAAGAAATAGTGCACCCAGGATTCATCAAAGGTTTGCTATATGTTCTAAGAAGGCATCTCCTTCCTGTTCTATACTGTCCAAGAAGCACAGAACATGCAACAACTGTCGTTCCCTTAGTTCACGTGTTAAATGCCGAGAGAACCAAAGAGCACCCAATTTCGGAAACTAAAACTCCTTGCTAACGATGTTTTATATGCACTAACACAGATATTTAATGCAGTGGAAATTTCTTCACTGGTAATGCGATGATTTTGTCGCACGAGCTCTTCCACTGAGTCAGTTTTGTGCGGTCAAAAAACGATGAGCTTGTCCAGGGTCGGGGAGATCTTCGATACATTCTATACCATTCCTGAATTTATCCACTATATTCGTAAACTTGTCTTTGGCTGATGCATCGTTCACGATATTGAGTCAATATTCTGTGATTAATTTCAGTCTGCTTATTGAGTCAGAGTTCAAAAATTCGTATTACAGATCGCTTTTTTATCATGTAAGAACAGATCTTGAATACGTAAGTTTAGAATGGCGAATAACGTCAACAGACATAGCCACGTACAGTCACTCAAAAAAATACCCGAACACTATGGTTGATTACATAAATTAGAGAAAATATCTGGCAACGATTTTTTAGAAATCGGTGATCTGGCAACCTTCGTGTACAGTACACGAAAGGTCATTTAACTAGAAACAATTTATCCTTAAACATGGTGTATATATTTACCGATTGCCTGGTTGGTTGCTTTACCTCTGAACGGCACTTTCTTGCACATAATGGGCAATGGCCAGGTCACAAGGACTCCGTAGGCTCAGAGAAGTTTGGAGGAGGGGGCCCACTGGAACGGCTGTTGGGGGACAGATGGTCGTTCCCGTCAAGGCCATCCAGCGTGTTCTTTAACGTGCACAGGGTATGGCTCTCCCGCACACGGTGCCACGGCTTAACGTCCCATCCGACGGACGGTGGCCTTTCCAAGCCCATCGGTGTCCCCTACTAACCGTGGGCAGGGCGGGGAATTTTGCGGAGATAAATCTCAACGCTGACCCAGCTGGGACTCGAACCTGGGAACTACAGATTACGAGCCTGGCGCGCTACCGACTGAGCCACCCCCGCCCCTGTTCTCAAGGACTTGAGGACATGAATTAACGTCTTTCCAAGCCCATCGTTGTCCGTTTTCTCCCAAAGGGCAATGTGGAGATTTAAAAAAAATATATCCCCTCAAGCAGCTGCTTGCCACAGAGGTCTGACAGGAGCCTGTCAGTTTACATGCCAAAGTAGAAGGTCTGTGAGGATGGAAGGACCTCAGCAGAAAAACAACACACACCATGCCTTACCCGGGGCTCGAACCCAGGTCTCGTAAATCAGTAGCCAAGCGCGCTAACCACTCGGTTACCGATGGTAAATCTGAATAATAGCAGAGGAAGGACTCAAAACTCGTAATATCGGATTACGAGTTTGGAGAAAAATCAACCGAATCCCCACGAATCGGAAGAATCTTACAAATAATAAAATGAAAGTGGTTATTTCAAATATCAAAATATTCAAACTCACCAACGTTACACAATCGTTAAAAAGACAACTTTTAAAAATTATGCAATTGGATTATCGCTGTTTTGCTTTCCTAGGGTGCAAAATCTCCAAAGCAATATCATCGTACTATGTACTATTACTACTATCATGAATATATGTTCCGTTTCATGAGTTTATCATGATGTCACGCAGAGAGGCTATCTTGCCAAATGCGGCTAGGCCTACTTTCCACCCTAGGGTAAACCGCGATAAAAGCTAATTAAATCATCAAACAGAATCCGTGTCCTTTATGTTATGAGATCTACTTAACGCTTTACCTGTTATTAGCTGAGATAGGAAGACGATTGTTAATATTTCAACATTACTGCCAGCTTTGGCATTAAGTTGTTCCTGGTCGGCATCCTGTTATCGTATAAACCTCACAAAAGGTGCGCGATTCTTACGCTTCGTCAACACGAATCGTTTGAAGGCGGGATGTGCCTATGGCATTTAAATGTAACTCTGTTGTTTCCTTTATCGATTGATGGAAGTAAAAGTATCTCATTTGGTGGAGACGTGGGTGGCTCAATCGATAGCACGCCAGGCTAATCTGCTGTTCCCACGTTCGCGTCCCAGAGCTTTGAGATTTATCTGTGCAAAACTCACTGCTCTACAAATGGCCCTGCCCACGGTCAGTAGGGGACACCGATGGGCTGGAAAGGCTTTCATCCGTCCGTCGGATGGGATGTTAAACCGTGGTCCCTTGTGTGGGAGAGCCATACTCTGTGCACGTTAAAGAACACGCTGGATGGCCTTGACGGGAGACTACCATCTCTTTCACAACAACTATTATAATGGACCTTCTCTGAGACTTCGAGGTCCCTGTATCCTGGCCATTTAGCCCAATGTGTGCCAAAAGTGCCGCTTAGATGCGAAACCAACTCTCATTTGGTATTTCGAGACTGCTTTGCATATTTGTTTGTTACGCAATAATCATCGAACGGTTGCGTGATTCATTCTGATTCTCAATTCTTTAAAGAAAGACATTATAATGACCCCAATTTTTTCCGCGAATGATGCAAAACTCATTTTCAAAGAAAATGAAGCTTGTCATCATACAATTTTTTGCGTCCTTTAACTGTTGAAATTAAACTCCTGGATTATTCGGAAAATGGTAATAGTAAGATTTTATTAGATCTATAAAACCAAAAACAAGTTTTCTCATAAAAAAGGCTCAGTTTTTTACACCTTCATCTGAGAGAACGTTTTTCGAGTTTGTGTCTTAAATTTTGCTTTGAGTGTTCTCTGTTTTTGGTGTTTATTTTGTTTTCTGTTTGGCGTATTATAGCTAAATTTGCTGATGCGGAAAAAATTCCAAACTACCAAATTCTGGGAGGAGGCTAATCACAACTGTCGATTGTCAGAGGTCGTATGGACAGCCATAAAATTTCAAATTTATAGATCGTTTGAAATTATGACAATTTCAGATTTAGCCCACTCTGACGGTGGAAAGTAAACAAGCTGGAATATACGAAACGTAATATTTCATATATTTTATTAGTGCGTGTCCAACCCCAAAAAACGCTTTTACGCCGAAAAAATTTTTTTTATGCCTGAAAAGATTTAATTATGATATTTATTACATTTTCCTTTCAAAGGAGTAAAAGAGAAGAGAATCTACAGAATATGAACAAAGTGAAAAAATAGCCTGTGCCTTTGAAAACAAGCTAAAACCCAGTTATTGTTTTCATTTTATCCTACTGTAGGCATTAAACCTTTTTTCCTTGTTCTACGAGATAAAAGAACTTATATTCAGCTGGTGTTAAAAAATAAGTTATTGTTTCAGATTAAAAAAAATATTAGTACTTATCAAACCAGAGGGAAAACAATGTCTCGTTAAAAACTAGAAGAATGCATATCGCCTCTAGCGAATCAGGGAATCTCGTTTTCGAAGAGAATGAAGTATTTCGTTTACTTTTTCACTCCTTAAAAGTTGACAGAAAGTAGTGAGACAATCGATCAATAACTAATAAAAAAATGTAAAAGTTTACTTGTCTTCAAAAAGAAAGAAATTTTCTAATTTATTTTATCTCAGAACGACACTTTTTTGGACACAATGGGTTAAATGACCAGGTCACAAGAACCCCGAAGGTTGAGAGAAGGTTGTGGAAAAGATGATCCACTAGACAGCTGTTAATATACAGATAGTAGCCTCCCGTCAAGGCCATCCAGCATGTTCTTTAACGTGCATTAAGTATGGCTTTTCCGCACAAGAGGATATGGCTTAACATCCCACCTGATGGACGGCGGCCTTTCCAAGCCAATCGTTGTCCCCTAAGGACCAAACGCATGCCTAGCGTGATAATTGGAACTAATGAATGATTGGTAAATGCAAAGAGTAATTTTTATTAGAATCTATAAATAAGTAAATAAATAAATACCCCCTCAAGCAGCTGTTTGCCACAGAGGTCTGACAGGAGCCTGTCAGTTTATATGCCACAGTAGAAGATCTGAGAGGATGGCAGGACCTCAGCAGAAAACAACACGAGCATCCATGCCTTACCCGGGGCTCGAACCCAGGTCCCGTAGATCAATAGCCAAGCGCGCTAACCACTCGGCCACGGGACGGCTTCTAATAAATAAATACCCTTTCAAGCAGCTGCTTGCCACAGAGGTCTGACAGGAGCCTGTCAGTTTATATGCCATAATAGAAGGTCTGAGAGGATGGCAGGACCTCAGCAGAAAAACGACACACACATCCATGCCTAATCCGGGGCTCGAACCCAGGTCCCTTAGATCAGTAGCCAAGCGTGCTAACCACTCGGCAACACAAAAAATTTTCATTTATCTCTTAAATGGAAAAGTTAACCCCCCCCCCCCCTAGTTAAGTGGGGATAAGAGGGAATACGGTTATTGTCATTATAAAGTTATTGATTCTTAAAGTCTATCAGTAAAATTTCAAATGTCTAGCACAAATAGAGAAATTATAGTAAAGACACTGATGAACATAAATACTAGATCATTTCCAATATTCCTTCGAAGTTTGACCATTTTTTCACCTCTAGAGAGACAGAGAGGGGCAGTGGCGTGACCTTCGAGCAGTGGTGGCTCAGTCGGTAGCGCGCCAGGCTCGTAATTTGCAGTTCCCAGATTCAAGCCCAGCTCAGCCAGGATTGAGATTTATATCCGCAAAACTTCCCGCTGTGCCAACGGTCAGTATGGAACACCGATGGGCTTGAAAAGGCCGTCATCCATCAGATGAGACGTTAATCCGTTTCTCCGTGTGCGGGAGAGCCATACTCTCTGCACATTAAAGGACATTCTGGATAACCCTGAAGGGAGGCTTTCATCTGTCTCCTAACAGCTGTTCCAGTGGGTCCTCTTTCCTAACCATCTCTAAGCCTTCGGGATTCTTGTGACCTGGCCATTTAGTTCATTTTGTGCAAAAAAGAACCGCTCAGAGGTAAAACAAACCAACCACCTCTAGAGGGCGTTATTAAAGTTATAGATAGAGTGGAAAGACGCATCTTTGTATTTTGTCAACATCAATGAAACCCGAAAACAGTTTTTTATTTATCTCTAAAAACAGAAAGGTTTAATGTATACAGACCTACGCCAAGCGAAAATAACAGTTTTTAATGTGATGAAATGTTTCAGATGTTTCGTGTTGGTTCTTACATCTTCTGCCGGCTGGTAAGCTTTCATGTGAAAACAGAACAGACTTGTTAGTGAAAGAAAAGCAACACTACAAGGATTTCAAAATTGAGACGTTTGCAAGATTGATTTAATAAGAACAAATACCAATTCCAGTGAATTTCATTCGTACAGGCGAATGAAAGAACATTTATATAAATTGGTGTAATTGCGTTGATTTATGGTAATAAAATTCCCTAGTATGACAGTTGAGTAATTCAATGTGAGATTATAAATTATATCCTCCAGGTTTCATTTGTGTTGGGTTGGGTTGTTTTACCTCTGAGCGGCACTTTTTTGCACACCATGGGCTAAATGGCCAGGTCACATGGACCCCGAAGGCTCAGAGAAGGTTGGGGGAGGGGACCCACTGGAACAGCTGTTGGGAGACAGATGGTAAGCCTCCCGTCAAGGCCATCCAGCGTGTTCTTTAACGTGCACAGGGTATGGCTCTCCCGCACACGAGGCCACGGCTTAACGTCCCATCCGAAGGACGGCGGCCTTTCCAAGCCCATCGGTGACCCCTACTGACCGTGGGCAAGGCAGGGAATTCTGCGGAGATAAATCTCAACGCTGACCCAGCTGGGTTGGGTTGGGTTGTTTTATCTCTGAGCGGCACTTTTTTGCACACCATGGGCTAAATGGCCAGGTCACAAGGACCCCGAAGGCTCAGAGAAGGTTGGGGGAGGGGACCCACTGGAACAGCTGTTGGGAGACAGATGGTAGTCTCCCGTCAAGGCCATCCAACGTGTTCTTTAACGTGCACAGGGTATGGCTCTCCCGCACACGGGGCCACGGCTTAACGTCCCATCCGACGGATGGCGGCCTTTCCAAGCCCATCGGTGTCCCCTACTGACCGTGGGCAGGGTGGGGAGTTTTGCGGAGATAAATCTCAACGCTGACCCAGCTGGGACTCGAACCTGGGAACTACAGATCACAAGCCTAGCGCGCTACCGACTGAGCCACCCCCGCCCCAACCCAGCTGGGACTCGAACCTGGGAACTACAGATTACGAGCCTGGCGCGCTACCGACTGAGTCACCCCAGCCCTTTCATTTGTGAAATTACATAATAGAACCTCTAGGTTGTCTCTGCCCTTTGCGTAGGGAAGTACCTTCTCTCTTATTCATTTCATTTTAGTGCTGAAAACATAACAAACAATTGGTAAATATAATGGTCGTTATAGAACATTATTAATATCTGCCTTAGCATATTAAAATAAGGATTTTTTTTTAATTATGGTTAACCCAACTCTATGAGTGTTCACTGTGGTATTTATCCTTAAAGTTACTCTCGCTTGTGATGCATATTATCTTCTGTGCTAGGGCAATTTATTATATGGCTCTATCACTATTATATTCCGAAAATATTTCAATGCACTGAAATGCAAATGTTAGAGAGTGCACAACATTGAAATATTTAACTAATAGGTTTTGCAGCTTTCTAACAGAGAGTAATTGCGGAGATAAAAATAAGACATTAGTAAAGCAGTTGATTCGAAACGATTTCAGGCATGTATTGAATGATGAAAGAGAGAAAACTCTTTCATCATTTCCGCATTCATTCAGAGTGAATGTGACGCGAAGAGGAAATGATGTCAAATGCAAATTGACACGTGTTGATTACGTCCGAATTGGATGAATGAGAAATGACGTCGTCGTCATAGAATTTAATGAATTACGGCCAATCAAATAAATTGCGCAAGAGACACTTCCTGCCCCATTGAAAAGGACCCTTTCATTTTAATTTGAAAAGGCATTTCGACTGTACAGAGAGTGTTGGAATCTATTCAGAGACGTAATCGTTTGACCGTTTTATTGATGTTCATAGAGGATTTCGAAATATTAAGACGCCCTTTTTATGAGAAACTAAAAAAGTATTCAGTAAAAGGGAAAATAATTAACAAAATGGAAAGTTTTAATGAAGTGGGTTGTTTTACCTCTGAACGGCATACTTTTTTGCTCGAAATGGGCTAAATGGCCAGGTCACAAAGACTTGAGGGGTCAGAGTAAGTTGCGGAAGGAGGCCCATTGGAAAGCTGTTGGGAGACAAACGGTAAGCCTCCAATCAAGGCCCTCCAGCGTGTTCTTTAACGTGCACATGTTATGGATCTCCCACACACGGGGCTACAGCTTAACGTCCCATCCAACGGACGGCGGCCTTTCCAAGCCCATCGGCGTCCCCTACTGACCGAAGGCAGGTCGGAGTTTTGCGGAGATAAATCTCAACGCTGGTCTAGCTCGTAGTCGAATCTGAGAACTGCAGATTACGAGCCTAGCGGGCTACTGACTGAGCCACCCCTGCTCCAAGTTTCGATGGAAAATAATTCCACGGAAATGCAGTTGAGTTGTTTTACCTCTGAGCGGTACTTTTTTTTGCATATAATGGTTGTACTAAATGGGCGGTCACAAGGTCCCCAATGGCTAAGTGAATGTTAAGACAAGGGATCCACTGAACAGCTCTTAGGAGACAAATGGAAGCCTTTCACGAAGGCCTTTCAGCTTGTTTTTTTAACATAGAGAGGATATGGCTCTCCTGCACATGGGGTCAAGACTTAATGCCCCATCCGACTGATGGAGGCTTTCCAAGCCCATCGATGTTCCTTTTCCACCGAGAGCAGAGACAAATCTAAAAGCTAGTCTAGCACAGATGGAACTCGAACATGGGAACACATGGAAGGTCACATGTACCAACAAATCTCATTATATAATAGAAAATAAACACACGTAAGTACCTGTTGAATGTGAACAATCTTGACTGAGCGTGATTAGCTAAAAACGCTATGTCAACTGACATTGGGTCTGATTGGTTTGATGCTTACAGCTGGCAGGCTTCGACAATATCTTCTTACTGAAGGCAGCGTGGAGATTTGTAGAGATAAATCTCAACCATGACACAGTTCGGAAAGGCGGGCGTGGCTCAATTGGTAGAGACAAGCTCGTAATCTGCAGTTCCCAGGATCGAGTCCCGCTTGCGCCAGCGTTGTTAAATATCTAACTAATAGATTTATTATTTTTATCTCCGAAAAACTCTACGGTCAATAGGGGGCTGTGAAAGATGCCGTCCATCGGATGGGACGTTAATAATCGTGGTTCCGTGCTTAGGAGAGCCATAACATGTGCACATTAAAGAACACGCTGGATGGTCTTGACGGAAAGCACCATCTGTCTTTTAACATCTGTCCAGTGGGTCCTCTCCCCTCAACCTTCTTTGAACCCTCGTGGTCCTTGTAACTTGGCCATTTAACCCATTGTTTGCAAAAGGGCTCCGCTCAAAGGTAAAACAACCCAACACAGTTGGGACTCGAACCTGGGAATTGCAGTTTAGGAGTTTGGTGTGCTATCGACTGAATTAACCCTAGCCCTCTATAGTCTCGGTAATCTCAGCTTCCATTATGAGAAGTTCTGTGGTATTCAAAGTCATTATTCAGCAGTAGCTTGCGAAGCTATTATCATCATCGAACTAGAAAGTTTGATTTGATCCAAAGTGTCTATGAGAAACTTCAACTAGTGACGTCTACGTTTTCGAATATCACTGCTAAAGCAAAATCCGTGATTTGAAAGATTAAAGGCTTATAGGAAAAGTAGAGTTAGGTATCTAATTTAAGCCCAGAAAATGAGAAATTTTTCTAGGCTTATTTATCACATAAATGTTGTTTTCGCCAAACTGCACAGAGATTGCATGTAGCAAATATTTGTTTTAAAACCTAACCTTCTGTTGTCGCATTTCAATGTAAAATATTTTATTGCCTTTTGCATGTGATTTCAGAATTTGCGATCTGAAACTATGATCGGTTTTCTAACTTAACATCAATCGTGAAGCCCATTCTATGCATAAGCCATAAACAATACCTTAAAGTCATGAACATTTTGAAGTCTTGCTGTACACGAAACCCCTACAGAGAACATGCCGCGTAGTTCAAGCCGTGTGGGTGTCGTCAGGTAGGGGGGCGGGAAAAAAAGCATTTTTAGCCAATAATCAAATCTTCAAACTGGGTTGGGTTGTTTTACCTCTGAGCGGCACTTTTTTGCACACCATGGGCTAAATGGCCAGGTCACATGGACCCCGAAGGCTCAGAGAAGGTTGGGGGAGGGGACCCACTGGAACAGCTATTGGGAGACAGATGGTAGTCTCCCGTCAAGGCCATCCAGCGTGTTCTTTAACGTGCACAGGGTATGGCGCTCCCGCACACGGGGCCACGGCTTAACGTCCCATCCGACGGACGGCGGCCTTTCCAAGCCCCTCGGTGTCCCCTACTGACCGTGGGCAGGGCGGGAATTTTGCGGAGATAAATCTCAACGTTGACCCAGCTGGGACTCGAACCTGGGAACTACAGATTACGAGCCTGGCGCGCTACCGACTGAGCCACCCCCGCCCATTTTCAAACTGAAAATCTGAGATGGGTGATGGCTTACTATATTGTATTCAGAACGTTAGGTGTGCCCCAAAAATCATCACATCATTGTTAAATACCTAACTAATAGGTTTATTATTTTTTATCAGAGTGATGTTCAAAATTCGTACAACCCATATTAGGTAATTTGATTTATTCTCCATTTACATTTTCAAATTGTTAACAAAACGTTACAATAGATGTTGAAAGTGAATCAAGACTCTATTCATTGAAATCAGCTTGAACAGTTAAAAATGATTTAGTTTGTAAATAGCGTTCACTATGTATACGTGTTCGGCCTGAGAAAATTTCTATATGGGCAACTATATAGTACAATACACGTCCCCAACAAAGAACTGACAGTGAGAGAACTAAACAATGTTGCACATGTCAGTGACTGCATGTAACGTTAGAATCGGTATTTAATTCCCTTCAGTTGGCGCGAAATAATAAGCATTTATATCTCGGGTTTTGCGAATTTTCAATCACTCTGTATAACAGCCGTAATTCCTGGACGAGCTTGGCAGGCGGTCGGACACTGTGACGTCAACCGTGGCATAAATTCTCTGTTTCCCCGCTGTTTCGCGGCTACTTGAGTCATCGGTCCCAAATATCATTAAGTGGTCCTACTTAGTTCCACTAGCTCTGTTGGGGTAAAAATCGGGTTTCTAGTTGCCGTGGATTAAGAGTTGGGTTGGGTTGTTTTACCTCTGAGCGGCACTTTTTTGCACACCATGGGCTAAATGGCCAGGTCACATGGACCCCGAAGGCTCAGAGAAGGTTGGGGGAGGGGACCCACTGGAACAGCTGTTGGGAGACAGATGGTAGCCTCCCGTCAAGGCCATCCAGCGTGTTCTTTAACGTGCACAGGGTATGGCTCTCCCACATACGGGGCCACGGCTTAACGTCCCATCCGACGGACGACGGCCTTTCCAAGTCCATCGGTGTCCCCTACTGACCGTGGGCGGGGCGGGGAATTTTGCGGAGATAAATCTCAACGTTGACCCAGCTGGGACGGGTTAAGAGTAATAACTAGGAAAGTGTACGGAATTTCTGGGGCGCTGCAGTCGCCTACCATATGAATGGAGTAGTACGTTATGAATAGTAAGTGGAGAAAGTTCGATTGAAAACAGTTATCAATAAACATATGTTTCGCGCCAGAATTTTTGGCGTGGGTTTAACTAATTACTAAAAGAATATATGATCATAAAATATCATTTTACATTTTTCGATCCACAAATAACTATTTTTATTTATTCCGTATTACCAGAAGTTCTATCTAATAAGCAAGACTACTGTATTTAAAAAAAAAATGTGTTTTAAGTATTATTCTGTTTTCGTGAGTTTGTTGCTTGACTTATTAATAAAAACGTTTCGCAATAGTAACAATAAAATGGTTAACGTTCGCATTGAGCGATCATTGTAGCAACGGCGCGAAGAAATGAACATTTTGTAGTTCACATTAAAAGTTCACCTTATATAGGACGAACCCCTTAGGGAATTTAGAGACGGGGACAAAAATGTTCGTTTTATAATTGAGTGAGTGGATGAAATATTAAACGACACCTAATTAAACTCTGCTCATCAGTAAACGCAATCTGTAGTGATCAGCGGGATGCGTTGAGATACCTGAAACACTGATTTGTTAACGATAATTATTAGTAGATTAAAATTGCTTTTTCATTATTTTTTTTATCTTGTAGGAGAATATTGCTGACGAAAGCTTTGCAATAATGGGTACTAAAGGTAGGTCGCGTCATGCAGAAAATAATTACCCCTATGAAGAATACAATAAAGAGAACTAATTAATGATCATAATGTATTATATTTAAATCTAGATTGTCAATAATATTCTTTCAGTATTATAACAGTAATAGAATGTAGAATATTTAACAATAGATTTTCTTGTTTTATAGAAATCATTCACAATTGTCTGATATTGAAATAATCATTATGAAAATTTCTAAAATATATATCTAATTTATTAAATGGTTTGGAGCAATACTTATTATATAAGTTTTAACAAATTTCTGAGACAATTTCTTATGACGTATTTCTGTCACGAAGTATTCCAGTTTCGATAACTCTTTAAATACCGAACGAATATTGTTGAAAATCGAGATTTGAATAGATTTGATTACGACCTTTAATTATTTTCGGTTATATTTTCCCATCAAATGCATATTTTAGAATGTTATAGAGCTTCGGAGCAAGATTCCCATTGAAATAAGATAGAAATCCTCTTAATATTTTGATAGAGTAATATGTTAATGTCTTGTGTAGTGTAGATTTCGAATTGCATTCTGTAAGCACAGACAGAAAATATTTTCGTACTTTGACGTTTATTCCCTTTCTGGCGTTTGCTATTAGTCTGGTTTTAGACCAAGACTGAAATATTTTCTTAATAGGCATTGGGAAATATAATATGTCGATGCAAAGTGCGAGTTTTCCGATTCAAAAGTTTTATAAATTTGAATTTTTGTCAGATTTAATAAGAAGAAAAAATATACATATCAGTGGGCAAGGTTTGGCTCAATGGGTAGAGCACCAGGTTCGATTTCCTACTATTTCAGAGTTGATATTTATCTCCGCGATCTCTCGGTGAGAGAGACGACACCGATGAGCTTCGAAAAGCCGACGTCCATCGGATGGGACGTTAAGCCCTAGTCCCGCATGCAGTAGAGCCATACTCTGTGTACATTAGAAATCACGCTGGATGACCTAGATGGGAGACAACTATTTGCATCCTAGCAGCTATACAGTGAGTCCCCTAACCAAACTGAGCCATTGAGATCCTTATGGCTTAATCATGTAACCCATTTTGTGCAAAAAAATAAGGTTCAGAGGTACAACAACCAAATTTGAGTTTTAAAGTGTGCGAACACAATTTCCATGCTTTCCCACCACAAAATTTAACCACAAAGTTAATCTGTCAAACCATCCTTTCCACTACAATAGGAACACCTTACAATAATCAATTTTATGGCATCACAACACTGAATTTGCTGTACTGAAATTATCTGCTGCATTAATCTACTAATTTAAAAGCTTTGGTTCAGAGGCAATCACCACAGTACGTACCACTGGAAGCTCCGAAACAAATCTCCTGAATTTATTAAGAATGTGATTCCTTTATTCGTCAACCAAAAGCAGGATGCTCAGCTTTAAAGTAAGCGGGCAACGCTAGTCTGGGTGGTCTGCATTCTATGCATCAACACACTATAATTCTTTTCAAGCACACTCCGAAAAGTAGTGGATGATTCTCTTCATAACTATGGAGTCTAAGCTCTTTTGCTAAATACTTAACTGCACAACAGCTAAGTCAATATTTATATTATCCGGTTTTTCCTCATTAAACTATGAAGCCATAAGTGCAGTCAACCGGCTCGTTTAAATATTTGTTTTCTCGTTCTAGTTGATTCTTTCAAAGCTTTACAACCAACAGAAAAAGGCACTAGAGTAACTTTGTCAGACGCCTAATACTTGTTGTCGCTTAAATACAATACCTTTTGCTCAATGAGTGTAGAAGTTGTGAATTGGGTTGGGTTGTTTTACCTCTGAGCGGCACTTTTTGCACACCATGGGCTAAATGGTCAGGTCACATTGACCCCGAAGGCTCAGAGAAGGTTGGGGGAGGGGACCCACTGGAACAGCTGTTGGGAGACAGATGGTAGCCTCCCGTCAAGGCCATCCAGCGTGTTCTTTAACGTGCACAGGGTATGGCTCTCCCGCACACGGGGCCACGGCTTAACGTCCCATCCGACTGACGACGGCCTTTCCAAGCACATCGGTGTCCCCTACTGACCGTGGGCAGGGCGGGGAATTCTTGCGGAGATAAATCTCAACGCTGACCCAGCTGGAACTCGAACCTGGGTACTACAGATTACGAGCCTGGCGCGCTGCCGACTGAGCCACCCCCACCCCTGTAGAAGTTGTGATTATAAAGTTTTAGATGTGTAGCGATGCGGTAAACAAAGGCAATGTTGTTTGAGTCCGTTTGAGTCCAAATTTGTTACTAACACTGCTAAAATAATGGAGGAGATCACGTTTGAGGGAACATTATTGAAAGCTTTGACAGGCGTAATGTACAATCACTCAAAAAAAAAACATCCGGACACTATGGTTGATTACAGAATTCAAAGAAAAAAATATCTGGCAACGATTTGTTTAGAAATTAGAGATCTGGCAGCCTTCGTGTCACGTGACACGAAGGTTGCAGATCAATATTTTCTAAACAAATCGTTGCCAGATATTTTTTCTGAATTCTGTAATCAACCATAGTGTTCGAATACTTTTTGAGCGACTGTAGGTGGTCATATTATTTTGCTACTAGATCGTGTGGACTCACTCACGGAAATATTGAGCGTGTGCAGTTACCGTTCACAGCAAACTGGAGCGTGTGCAGTAACTGCACACGCTCCAGTTTGCTGTGAAGGGTAACTGGAGCGTGTACAGTTGCTGTACACGCTCCAGATATTTTTCCTCAATTCTGTAATCACGTGACACGAAGGTTGCCAGGTTACTAATTTCTAAAAAAAACGTTGCCAGATATTTTTTTCTGAATTCTGTAACCAACCATAGTGTTCGGATATTTTTTTTGAGCGACTGTACTTGCAACAAGCCAATTGTGAAAGTAAGAGAATGAGACTAACCAATTTTCAGGGCTGATCTTTTTCAGTGTTATCACCGCTCATTGTTTTAGCAGTTACACGTGATGCAGTTCGAAAATTTTGAAAATTATTCTGCGGACATCTGGTATTTTTCAGATTCCGAATTCTTTACTATGAGTTCAAATAGAAGACGACGTGAATGATCTGATTTTAGTTTCATGTAACGAAAATCGCTTGGTAGCATTTGACAAGCTTCGTCAGGTGTACTTTAGCTGCCTGCTAAATTTCAATAACTCGAGTAAGAACATTCTTAGTAGTTCGTGAAACAATTATGTTAATTTTCGCCAGTTTCAATTATTTCTTTTTTACAGAACTTAACTTTTTGAAGAAGGTAGCTAAACTTGCCAAATGTTTCAGCTTCCATTAATTCTTTAAATACGGAACGCTTGTTGTTAGAAATCCAGATTTAAATAGTTTTGATTAAGATCTTTTAAATATTTTCGGTCATATTATTTTCATAAAATGCTTATTTAATAAGTTACCTACTGACCGTGGGCAGGGCGGGGAATTTTGCGGAGATAAATCTCAACGCTGACCCAGCTGAGACTCGAACCTGGGAACTACAGATTACGAGCCTGACGCGCTACCGACTGAGCCACCCCCGCCCCTGGAAAATTAAGGGTGAAAGTATGATGTGCCATATCAGGTCATGACATCATTAGCCTGTATTAAGCATGAGAATGATCCTTGTGTCAATATATGAATCATGATCGCTATAGGGAGTTTTTTGTGAGAACATTTATCCTGAAAGGTAGCGATCGCTCTAGAAAATTTCGTTTCTCAAAGATGTGGTTTGAGCGGAATGGCGCCAAGAGCTATATGACCATATTGACCTTGCAACTGTTGTAACTGCATTTTCCGCGAAAGCATCATTTTCTAGAAGAAACAGCTGGTCCCAGATGGAGTACTTAGGTTCAGTTTTGTTGTCTACTGATGACTCGACGTTCTCACATATCATGTTCGGTTATTTTACCTCTGAGCGGCACTTTTTTTTGTACAAAATATGCTGCATGGTCAGGTCACAAGGGCTCAGAGAAATTTGGGGAGGGGGATTTGCTAGATAAGTTTCAGGAGACAGATGGAAGCATACCATCGAAGCCATCGAGCATGTTCTCTGTCGTGCCAGGGAGTAATAGTTAATTTAAACGATAAACATGTTTCTTTTCTATTAGTTCTTTCCAGTTAGGAGACAATGAGAAAAAATGCTATAAGCATATCGGAAGGATCATTCAAATTCTCTTTACATTCTGCTGTAAGAAGCGTTTGAAAGCGGAGAAGAACTGCTTTCAATTACCGCTAAACCTTTTCTCTTCCCTCGGTGATATAGGAGGTATCGATGGGCTTGGAATAGTCGCCGTCCGTCGGATGAGAAGTAATTTCATGGTCCCGTGTGCATGAGAGAGGTATATTTTGTGCACGTTATTGCCTTGACGAAAGGCTATAATCTGTCTCATGTAATAGCTCGCCAGTGGATTCGCTTCCCTGATCTTCTCTGAACCCTTGGTGACCTTACGACCCGGTGATTTAGCCCACTGTGTATCAAACAGTGAGGCTCAGAGGTAAAAAACAAACCAACCCAATATGCTCTTAACTGGATCTTTCACCCACATCTCTTGTTTCAACTAGCACACCACAAACTTCGGTCTTAAAATTTAAATCCATTTCTCGAAAAAGCCATTTGCGGGAATTCCCATGCCACTTTGTATGATTGATAGCGTTGTTATTAAACCATTCCATCTCCTAACTTGGGAACGGCAATTCGCCGGAGAGTAATTAGCTGGGGAGTTGGAATCACAATAAAAGATAATAAAGAAGCTTTCAGCGAAAAACATTAAATCCATGAATGAGAAACTTGTAATGACTTGATCTGCTTTCGGTTGCTTTTACAGCAAACCTAATTGTAATCTGAACCTTTTGTGTGAGGAAAACCTCTCGTTTCCAGTCGTTGCTCATCGAGGCTATTAATTTTCATTTAAGGTAACGCGACGCTGGTGGCTTTTAAAAGTGTCTTCATTACCGAAGAAGATGTAAAATTCGCTTTCATTAAATACGAGAGCTTCGTTACGATCGTCATCAATAACGAGCGTCTTCTGGATTTCAATTTCAGTTTCCATGATTCGTGTTTCTAGGGAGAGACAAGGGGGTGAGGTCGACACTAGTGGAATTATAAATGATCGTTCTGAAGCTTCTTGACCTTGGGAAAATTATGGGACACCGACAAAGTTTCGATCCCCCCCTCCCCCTTCTCTCCATAACAGTAAAGGCCGCATTAATAAAGGGAATAATTTGGTCAGACTTCTGCAATCTTGGGATGCTCGAAAATTGCTTAGACGAGGTTAATTTTTAATTACGTATATTATATTTCTGTCTGGTCGGTACAAGGCATCAAAATGGAGAAGATATTCTGATCCTCAACGGACTGGAGGATGTTACAGGAGAGCGAGGTGTTACGAAATTGTGATAAGAGAACGAATTTCAGGGGACTCGTAAGACTAATGAAATCGACACATCTTTCGCTTCCTCGGGGATAAAAGTTGGTAATCAGTAATCTAGGTGATAGTACTGTGTTGTTGTTGTTGTTGTGTTGTTGCGACTCACTGCAAAATGCTAATGATGCGTCAAAAATGTATCATTCAAAATTTGAAATATTTGCTTTAGAATGATTTTTGATATTTTATGTATAAAAATGCTTGTATATATAAAAATCATCGTCACGTTACATTGGGATATATACTCAATAACTACACTGCCGTACCAAATATATTAGAAAATTACCACGCTCTCTCAATGGGAATGTACACTCTCACAATGGGAATCTACGCTCTCTCAATGGGAATCTATGCTCTCTCAATGGGAATCTACGCTCTTTCAATGGGAATCTACACTCTCTCAATGGGAATCTGCACTCTCTCAATGGGAATCTATGCTCTCTCAATGGGAATCTACACTCTCTCAATGGAAATCTACACTCTCAATGGGAATCTACGCTCTCTCAATGGGAATCTATGCTCTCTCAATGGGAATCTATGCCCTCTCAATGGGAATCTACGCTCTCTCACTGGGAATCTATGCTCTCTCAATGGGAATCTACACTCTCTCAATGGGAATCTACACTCTCTCAATGGGAATCTATGCTCTCTCAATGAGAATCTACGCTCTCTCAATGGGAATCTACACTCTCTCAATGGGAATCTACACTCTCTCAATGGGAATCTACACTCTCTCAATGGGAGTATAGGCTCTCTCAATGGGAATCTACCCTCTTAATGAGAATCTACTTTTCAGGACCACACTCTGTAACTTCCAAAATATGCATTAAATGGAAAAAAGTAGCTGAAGATAAATTAAAGATTATAATCAAATCTGTTGAAATTTCGATTTTCAACAACATTCGTTCAGTATGTAAAGAGTTATTGGGAGCTAGGATAGTTTACAATAGATTGTTTTCTTTCATAAAAAAGATCATAATTTTCTAGTAATGACATTATCATTAGACACACTTCTAAAATGGATATTTATTTTATTAAATGGTTTGAAATAATGAATATTATTTAAGTTTCAATTAATTTCTGAAATAAATTCATAGAAGCATTACTTTTATGAAATACACTGCTCACAAAATTAGGGGATATTTCATCGCTTCATATTCATTTTGAAATATCCCCTAATTTTTGTGAGCAGTGTATTATACGCTCCGTAACTCTGTAAACAAATATTTTTGAAAATCGAGATTTAAATATATTTGATTTTGGTTTTCAATTTATCTTCAGTCACATTTTTACATTCAATGCATATTCTAATACACCTAACCCGCAAAACATTTCGAAAAATTGCAAAAACAACCCGTAACCATTTAATTGGTACGGCAGTATAGTTATTAAGATTATTCCAGATATTATAGAGCTTCGAAGTTAGATTAGCATTAACGAGAAAATATGGAAATAGCAGTTTGGTAGAGCAGTGTTATATGTATATTGTTCTACATGGGTGTTATATAACATCAATGTTATATCAATACGAAGTGATAGTGAAGTTTGAATAACTTCTTAAGTAAACATTTTACGTAAACATGTGATTAAAGTAAATATCTAAAATCAAATCTATTTCAATCTTATCTTTCAATAATATTATTAGTTTTTAGTTAGAGAAATATGCGAGCTGGAATAGTTAGAAACAGCAATATATGAGCTAAAATACTTGATGTGAAAATTAATTTCAAATGGATTAAATCGAAAATTCATGAAATTATATTAAATTTTAATAAAAGTGCATTTTTGGCAGTTTAGAAAAGGATTATTTCCATTTTCGTCAATATCGAATGATTTTTATTTTTTTAAAACTAGCTAAGTTTATTAATTCTTATAGCGAAATTGAATTCTTTAAATATTCGCTGAAAATTCGAGAATATCTCTTTGAAGTATTTTAGATCCTTGTCGCATTTTGTTCAACAAAAGAGTTTATGAAAGTTTGAAGCCTAAATCTAACTTCCCCTGACATAGTATTCTTATGTTATTTCTATTGTTCAGATACTACTTAATGTCTTCATTTACTAAGTTCAGAAATTTCAGCAATGCATACCAATTATATATTGATATGGACAAATTTGGAAATTCTGAAATTCCCAGCTCATCTACAACTTTCCTTATTCCTACTCTGGATTTTTCAAAATTTTCAAAAAGCGCTGACTTAGGTGGAACTCGAACCTAGAAACTGAAGATTATGAGACTAGCGAGTTATAGACTGAGTCAACCCCGCCTGTTGCTTAAGATTAATGGTAATGTGGCATTTAACGGCAATGCTTAACGATAAGTTGAATTTTGCGCACGAGACTTAAAGGTTATTTTGGAGTGGTTAAAGAATTCAAATTCTATGATTTGGTTCGTTTCCGTTAGTAAATTGCTTAAGATAATTTCGAAACTTTGAAATGAAGTTTTTTTTAAGTTACTCGTTGACGGCATCATTCGCACCTCTTTCTTGTAAATGAGCATATTATTTTCATCTTTCACTGTAATGCAACACCGACTTGCTTAAACGATAAAGAGATCAATTTCTTTGATTGTGTATTCAATCCACAATCGTCCAAATGGATGCATGATACAAACCACTTATGTTCGCGATCCGCACGAGAGAACAGATAAAAGAATAAAAAGATTGTCAACAATCTCGTATTTTCGCGAGTATCAGCATGAACAAAGAGCACGTGGACATCTTTTCGCATTGAAGGCAGTAACGAACTCATTGTTTTGCAATCGCCTATTATTATTCAACGTTACAACAAACTGGGAGGTCCTTCTTCAGGCTTTCCCAAATGCAATGAAGAAGAGGCATAAAAATTTACAAAACACTTAAGTATATCAAAGTAATAATACAAAAAAAAAATCATGATTTACAAAAAAGTGTTAAATTCTGTTCCATAAATTAGGCTTTCTAAGAAATGTTTCCAGAATTCCAAAAATCATAATTCTTTTTGAAAAGTTAGGAAAATTTAACAGGTTACAAGTGGAGAGTTCAGAAATGTCAATGAATTCAAGTTAATGAATCATTTTAAGTCTTTCATTTTCATATTTCTTACAGTTTAATAAAGTATGATTAATATTTTCCTTTGTATTACAGTAAGAACAGTTAACAGATAATGATTTTTTCAATTCTGAAAAGAAAGGGGTTAAGAGCAGGAGTGCCTGCTCTGAGTTTGCAATTTTTAGTTAAAAAACTTCTTTGTAGTGTGATTTTTTTTCAATTTGTTGAATGTCATTTGAAAGATAAAATCTAAATTTGTTTTTAATAAGTTCATGTGTTTTAAAAATTATTAGTTCAATTGAATTCCATTTTTTAAATTAAATTTTTGGTGTCTAAAAAGAAAGGAAAAGGTTGTGAAATTTCACGATGGTAGGCTGAGTTTTTGGCAAGTAAATCAATTTATTCGTTTCCTTGGATTCCAGGGTGTCCTGGAATCCATCGAAGACAGATTTGATTATTTAATTAGGAAAAAGCGATGTCTGAAAGAGTTACAAATTGGCATAGAATTTGTCCATGTTCTGTGTAAGAGAATATGAACAAATTTGGAAATTCTGAAATTCCCAGATCATCTACAGCTTTCCTTATTCTTTCTCTGGATTTTTCAAAATCTTTTAAATTATTAAATGACATTGCTAGTTTACAAGCAGAAATTTTTGCGAGATAAGCTTCCTGTAACGTAAATCGTAATCAGCATTACACATCTGAAAACACTATGCAATAAAAGTAATAAGTATTGCGGCACATCTTTTTTTTCCAACAGATTATGTAAATTTTAAAATTCAAACTTTGTCTAGCATAGTGATCTATAGACATAAGAAGAAACTGTTGTCGCATTTCATTCTCTAGTTTATAGCTTAAGCTGCCATTCGTCTGCTTCCTCACGTTTCCAATATTTCTGTGCGTTTCGCAAAGGGCGTCGTCTTCTAACCCACGAAATCGAAAAGATTTACACCCAACATGTAGTCCCACATTTGAATGCGCTTCTCACATCTTTCCGAGTTGCTGCGAAGTTTTGAAACTGTCGGATAAAGCAAAAGCGCGATGCCAATTTCTTATGTGATGTCAGTTGCGATATCGTGTTGAGAGATGTACGGCGAAGTTCCGACAAATCAAACCTCGGCACACGACGTGGGAATCTTCGAAACAGCTGTTTGTAATGGATGCTGCACCTCGTGGATTTTCTTTAGGGAATCTCGACACAAGCTTTGCTTCCATGGATGCTGGAGTTATCTGCTCTTCGTGAACAACTTGGACAGATGTTTAAATAGTTAAGGAGCGGGTGGAGATTTAAATTGTTAGAAGTAATTAAATGTATAATAAGCTGGTAACATGTGTTGCGTTTAAAATGGATGCAATTCATAAACTATTTGATAGGAACGAGTATTGGGTTAGGGAAAACAGATTTAAAACATGAGAAATTTCATAAATAGATATTGAGATATTGAAATTAAATAATTCTAATTATTCATTCTACTGAATAATTAGATTGAATTATACATAATCATAATTATGAATAATTCATTCTATTGAATGAATTATTTATAATTATGTTATGTAACTGAAATATTCAATACATTCAGGAAAAATATGAAATATATATTTTATAACTTTTGGTTACAAACGTCATTATTGTTCATTAAAAAATACGTTTATATATTATTATTAAAGTAAAAACAGTTGCATGAGGAGGTATTTATTTTATTCTTTTTTTTATTTTAATATATTAACCACTTAACATTAAGAAAAATAAGTTTTATTTTCAAATATTGATATTTGATACTAATAGATAGTGGTTTAAATGCTATTTTGAAATATTAACTCAAATTCAACATTATTATAACATAAAGAAATACATGAGGACATAATAAAGACACAATGGACAACACTTTGTCAAATACATTATCAATACAACAATTTACAAAGAACAGAGAAGCAATAAAAGCACAAAACTAAGCAAAACCATCAATAAGTATACATGAACAACCAAGGAGCTTTCGAGTTCTTCCAAGTTATAAAAAAATTTATTGATTTTTGTTAAAGAAAATAAAGTAAATAAAAAATAGAAAGTATAAAAAAAATATTAACAATCACGAGTGGTGTGGATATGGAATTTTACCAAATATCAGTTGCTATATAAATGCCATCAAAATATTATTTAATCACTGTAAACATACGTTCAATGTTGTCTAACTTTGACGAATATGCACGGAAACATTTCTTAAAAGTTGCAAAACGTTTTTCGTTTCTTAATGTATACTCCAGGGAATTAAAAAATTTAGGCACACTAAAATAAAAAATTTTATGGAAAATTTCCTTTTCCGTTTTTTCTATTTAAAATTGCAAACCCAAAACTCTGGACTCAAAATTAAGATATCTAATCGGAATTAAATCATGATTTTTTATATAAAAAGATATTTGAAAATATATATGTATAATTTTCTTAGTGGTAATATATTGTGTTTATTGTATAATATTGTGTTCCCAGCAAAATAATTATAATTAAGACTACGAACTATTTTATTTCATATATAAATTAAAGACAATAAATTTGATTTATATTCTCCTCCCTAACAACAAAGCCCATAAACTAAAGTAGACTGAACCCATGCAAAATAAATATCCCGTAGGAAATTATAATTAACATAACGCTTTAAGTAGTAAATTTCATATAATATTCTGTTTAGTTTTGAAGAAAGTGAGTAAATATATTTTTTACATTTTAAATTAGATTCTATTATTAATCATAAATAATTGTAGTTATCAGTCACTTCGATGGTATCATAGTTACAGCAGTTTGTACGCAAACAGTTCAAATCGTGGATTTTGATGTTATTTCCAAATGTGTGTAATGAGTTAATGTAAAATATATGTACTTAGTTTTTTTTTACACTTAATTCTAGTTCATTTTTAGTAAGCCACATTTTAATAATTATTCAACTACTATTAATATTTCCAAGTAATGCTTTATTATCTTCTGCATCAAAAACTATGGATGTATCATCCACAAAAGAAATAATTTGTCCGGCAATTTTTAATTTACAGAAATCATTGATAAATATAAGAAAAAGTAAAGGACCCAATACAGAATCCTGTGGGACTCCACTTACAGTCAATAATGTTTTACTTTTAAAATTGTTAATAATCCCAATTTACTTTCTATTTTCAAGGAAACTTTTAAACCAATCATAGACTACTCCACGAAAACACAAAATTTCAGCTTATGTAAAAGAATTTTATGATTAATAGATTCAATTGCTTTTCTGATGTCTAAAAATTTCCAATAATCTTTTTATTATTATTAATGCCCTTATAAAACAATTCATTAAATTTTATTAGTGCATGAGACGTATTGCAATTTTCACGGAAACCAAACTGTTTTTTTTTTTTGAAAAAACTCAATGCTATCCAAATAACTGACCACTCTTTTCTTTAACTATTTTTTTCAATAACTTTAGAGAATATTGATAAAATTGCAATTGATCGATAATTATTATAATCATCTCTGTTCCCCCCCCCCCCTTTATATATTGGTTTAATTGTAGAAAATTTCAAATTGTCCACAAAGGTTCCTGTGTCCATTGATAAATTAATAATATAAACTAATAAATCTAATTTATGTCTAGCTATTATTTTTAGTATTTTTGCATTTATGGTATCGTATCCTACGGCTTTATTTGTATCTATATTTGAAATTAAATTCAAGACTTATCTTGCATTTGTATTCATAAAATACATAGAACTCAAGACCGGTTGTTGATCAGATAAACTAAAATTTGATTCTGATTGCCTAGATGCAGCTAAATTTCGGTTACTATATAACATTTGTAAAAAATTCATTAATTTAATTCACTACAAAATTAGTGTTTTTATTATTTGGAAGAATATTATGAGCTGTTGATGTACCTGTTATGTCATGTACTAATTTCCACTGTCATCATCGATCATTGTTACAGTTAGCAAATAAATTCCTATAATATCAATTCTTTGCATTTTTACATTTATTTTAAGGTTTTTATTGTAATCTTTATATTCATTATATTCATTCATAATAGCATATTCATAATCCTTATATTCATTCATATAAGCATATATTAAAGGATAGTTTTTTGCCTTTTTATATAACTTTTCCTTTTTACTAATACTTTTTAAAATTTCATAGGTAATCCATTTTTCATTAATATCTTTAACTTTAATTTTATCTCTCACACCATCAATACTATAACTACAATCCTGCATCGCTGTACAAACCATATTAATAAATTCTTGATAAACCAAGTTAACGTTTTTGCATACAAAGATATCATTATTCAATTTAAAGACACTTATTTTATATTCCAGTTTCAGATAATTCATCCTAGTGATGCCATGCAAGTTTTAATTATTTGTGTTTTTTTTTTTTTTTTTTTTTTGTGATTTTATAATTATTAAAAGTGCGTAATGGGTCTGTTTTTTCAGTCATGTAGATAGCACATTAATTTTTGAACGTGGAATTAACATTTCAATAAATAGATGATCAATGCAAATAGCTGTTTTAATGTAACCCTAGTCATTTCGTTTATATATGATATAAACCCATATGTGGCCATTATACTTAAATATTTGTAAACTTCATTATTCTTAATATTCAGATACAAATTCAGATCCATATTCAGATCTATATTCAGATCAAATATTCATATATACATTCTTAAATTTTACCTTGTCTAAATAACATTCAAATTCATCTAAAAAAGCTTTTACAGTGTATTTATGAGACCTATAAATGGAAATGATGCATAAATAATTTAATTTATCATCCACCTCTAAAATCTCAGAACTATATAATTTTCGGCTAAGTTTATTTTCGTTTATTGATAAATTATTTTTAAAGTAAATTATGTTACCTCCTGATTTATTATATTCTCTCCCATTAATGAAACAGTCATATCCAAATATCTTAAAATTATCCACTTCATAGTCATTAATCCATGTTTCACTCAAAACAAGAACATCAATAACATAATTTATATTATATAATAACATAAGAACATCAAAAGTTTTACTCCTACTCTTTATAATAACATGAAATAAATTAAAATTATTACTTAATCCATCATTATTGTCTGTAAAGTTACCTGACTAAAAACTTATTAATCCTTGAAAATCTGCAATCTTTTCACATAATGATTCTTCAATTTCAAAATCCTCCATTACAAATGATCAAAGTCTTTCTCACTTATTATTCGAATTATTGTCGAATTTTCGGTTTTCCTCAGATAAATCTTACCATCTTTGAGCCATAAAAATTTGTAATTCTTTTTTTATTTTAATCTGTGTGGCTTTAAAGAACAATTTCTTGCAATATCTGCAAATATGCTCATTTACGTAAATTTTGGCGGTTCCAAATCTTTTATCTACTTTATTAGCAGTAACTGTTCTCTTCAGTTTAAAAGTTTTCACCTATTCATCGTATTTTGCTCTATTTGTAAACTGAACTATCACTGGTCTAGTTTTACCTTTCGAAGTTGGTACTCCATGCACAGTGACAATATCTTTATTATCCACTTTTAAAGTTTTTGAAACATTATTTACAATTTCATTTAAATTTTCTTCCGAAGATTCCGGGACACAGCTGATTTCTCTGTTCATTTGACGAGAACAGTTTTCTAATTCATTTATCCTGTGTTGCATGTCCTGTACTGTAGATTTCAAATCTGTTGTTTTTTTTAATTAAGTGAACCATGTTCTTTTAACTGCAAAATTTCCTTTTTCAAAGCTTTTAGTTCTTCAGTAATGTCTATTATATTTTCTGAGTTAAATTGTAATGATTTCACAACTTCACTTAGTTCTTTTTTTATACTCACAGTTATTTCAGTTTTAATGTTTTCATACCATGTCTCCAAATCGTTTTTTGTTATTACTTCATCAGTTGAATCCAACCCAAGGTTCTCTTTATGTCCTGTGGCTTCCACATTCATCTGTGGTTAGCAGGGTTGTTCAGTTTCACCTTTCTGACACTTGTAAAAATGCCAATTTGCTTTTCGCTCCATAGCTTCCGAAACTTTTTTTCAGTAAAACCAACACAATACGAATAGAGATTCTCCTTACAAATTCCAGTACATTGGATAGATTCATTTTCAGCCTGTATCCGTTCATGACATTTATCACAATTCATACTGCACAATCTATCGCTACTCATTATAATTTATCCTAGGTATTTTTCGAACACGTTAATATTTCTTAACATTTAACAAGCTTTAACAGCATCTAGAATTTTTATATACCACTTTTAACTGCTGGTAAAATATTCAGTACTATGTTAGCTCATCAGATGGCAACACATAATCTGTTATACAAGCAAATATTTTACTACGACATTACTCAGATCGCAAGAGGCACTTAAGACTGTTGTTATTCCAAAACAGTTCACTTTTCATCAGTACAACTCAGTACATCACGAGAGAGGTCACTTATACCTCCTCTACATTATAAATTAAATCAAACAAGCAAGGTAAACAAGATAAAAATCGATCAAATATTTTGTGCAGAAAAATCGGCACTTACCACACCCACACCACCGTACTACCTCAATTATTTTTTATTGTGCAGACAAACTTAAGTTTTAGAGGGATATTTATTTTGGAAAATATTTTATATCACTAATATAGAAGAATAAATACAGTGGACCTTCGTTATAGCGCTGCTCGCTATACCGCGCACTCGGTTATAGCACGGGCGATGTTCGCGATAAGTTATAGATAGTGTTTTATTTTACATATTTTCAAGCGTACCTTATGTACGTAAATAAAATAATAAATATATGTACTTATTAAGATGTATAACTATGTTATGTGAATTTTAATAAAACACTTAATAAATAAATTGTTTTTTTATTAAAATACATAATATACAGGGTGATTCAAAATTTATCGTTCAAATTTCGTGGGGAGGTAGGGAATATGTCAGGAAACCGATTTCACATAGGAAAGAATGTCCGCAAATGTAAGCATGCGTATGTAGAGGGCGCTGTGTGTACCCAACCAGTGTACAGCTCGCCCGACCACTCCCGCTGTCATCAGTGTACGAGCTGACTTACTAGTGATAAGATGAATCGTTTTACGCATCAAGAGCTAGCGGATATGCATCTCGCATATGGGGCAGCTGGCGATAGCTGCCACCGAGCTAGGCAAGTTTACGAAGACCGATACCCCAACAGAAGAATACCGCAGCATCAAATGTTTGCACGTGTGCATCGCAATCTGCGCGAACGTGGTTCACTGCGCAGCAACATGCAGGATACGGGGAGAAGACGACTGACGCGGACTGTCAACGTCGCAGAACAAGTCCTACAGTACATCAAAGATAATCCGAATACCAGCACACGAGCTATTGCTCAGCAGCTTGGGGTCTCTCAGTCAGCAGTGTGGCGGATACTGCACGAGGAACGTGTGCATCCTTACCATCTGCAAAGGGTGCAGTTACTGCATCCTGGCGATTATCCGAAGCGTGTGGAATTTGCACAATGATTCATGCAGAAAGGTGCCGTGGACCCCAGTTTTCCAGCTTCTGTCCTTATTACAGATGAAGCTTCATTCACTCGTGAAGGTGTGTTCAATACACACACAACCCGCATGGTACGAGAAGTCACGCTGCGCGACATCGTTTTGCCGTAAATGTGTGGGCTGGAATCATTGGTGACTGTTTGTTGGGACCTTACTTGCTACCGCCCCGATTGGACAGCCGGAAATACCTAATATTTCTCGAGACAGTGTTACCGACTTTTCTGGCGCTGTTTCTGCGCATATCCGCCCGAGATATGTGGTATCAACATGACGGGCTCCAGCCCATAGCACAATTGTTGCGCGTGATTACCTGAACCGAACATTCGGAGCTCGATGGATCGGTAGAGGTGGACCGATCGCTTGGTCACCCAGGTAACTTGATTTATCGCCCATGGATTTCTTTTTGTGGGGGGCCATGAAAGACCACGTGTACGAGACCCCTGTCGACAGTGAAATGGACCTTGTTGCACGAATAGTGGCCGCCGCAGGCATTGTCCGTGATATGCCAGGCGTTTTTGAAAATGTTCGGCGGTCAATGGAACGGCGCTGTGAATCCTGTGTCCGTGTAAATTTTGAGCACCTACTGTGAACCTGTACTTTACCTTGTTGGAATAAAAGTCACATTCGTTACCACTTAACTGTACTGTTTCCTTGTGTTCACTTTACTTGTCCATTTTGTTCATGTAGATGACGTTTGCGGACATACTTTCCTATGTGAAATCGGTTTCCTGACGTATTCCCTACCTCCCCACGAAATTTGAACGATAAGTTTTGAATCACCCTGTATATAGTTGATGGGATGTTTCAGTATATAGCTAAAATCGTTCTGAGTAAATTTATTGTGTCGCCACCGCGCCGCTCGGTATAACGCGGTTCATCTTATAACGCGGGTGTTGTTTCCCGCCCGACATGCGCGTTATATCGGGGGTCCACTGTATATTGATGAATATTTTGTGATAAAAACTCAGCTTGTGTAGATAAAAAAAATATATTTTATCAATTATATTTATAATAAATAATTGAAGCCGTCAATTGCATCACACAATCGTAATTTAATCACACGTTTCTAATTTGACACTGATTGCAATAACTAATCATAATTTAAAGGTAATTTAAGCGCATAGTCATAATTAACTATATGACATGACATTATTATATAAAGAACCTTTTGAGGATTTCGAAATGCATTTTAATTATTACTTCTGAATATCCGACAAAAAAATGTAAAAAGATATTTGTGTGCTTTTCAACGGCCTTTAATATGGCTCTCCTGAAAACAGCTTTATTCCCATCTGAAGGACGGCGGCCTTTCCAAGCTCATCTGTGTTCCTTTTCTCATCGAGAGCAGAGTGAGTGTTAGCGGAAATAAATCTAAAAAATGTGACACTTGGAACTCGAACTTGGAGTGTTATCAATTGAGCAAACCCTGCCCCCCAACTTATCTGGATTAAAAGGTACAGTATTCAACGTGGCTTAGAAACACTGTTTTAAGTCATTCCAATAATGATGAAGTTCAAGTACTATAAAAATTTGCAGATTCTTGAAAACTCTCGATGACCGAATTACAGAAATGTAATGTGGTGGCTCAGTCTGTAGCGCACCAGGCTCGTAATCCCAGCTAGGCCACCGTTGAGATTTATCTCTGTAGAAATCCCCGCCCTGCCTTTTGTCAGTAGGAGACACCGATGGGCTTGGAAAGGCCACTGTCCATCAGATGGGACGTTAAGCCGTGGTCTCGTTTGCGAGAGAATCATACTCTGTGCAAGTTGAAGAGAATGCTGGATGGCCTTGACTGGAGGCTTCCATCTGTCTTACAGCAGTTGTCCAGTGGATCACTTCCCCTCCCCCAACCTTCTCTAAGCCCTTTGGCTTGGCCATTTAATTCATGTGTGCATTCAGGCCCTTGTTGCCTGGCCATTTAATCCATTGTGTGCAAAAAAAGTGCCGCTCGGAGGTAAAACAACTCACCCAACCAAATTTTGCAAGGTTTCATGGGTAATATTATTTTCCTAAATTATTTTTCTCATTATAGATACAAAACACAAAGGAAGACAAAACCTGATAATATCCAGGTAAGAAAACGTCTACATGTTTTCAGTTGCAGTTACATAAACTATTTTACCGTTATTACAACCAAAACGGAAAAAAATGAAATAAAAACCATAGTTTTTCAGATTAATAAGCAGAAAGAGAGAAAAAAACAAAACTCATCAGAGTGTAATCATAGTGGTCCCTTTTCGCTGGACCTTGTGAACCTCTGTATTAGCCGTCATCTCCTGCCACCATTACAGCTGCAATCCGCTGCAGTTAATAACACGTCAGCTGTCCCCCGCTTCAAGTAGCACGACGAAGGAAATGAGACGTTGGACATTTCATTTCCGTACCTTACGTGCATTAGGAAGATTAAAAATGGTCCAATGTGTCGGCGGTGTGATTCTTGCTCGCTGGCTTCATCATCATGGCCTTGTGCACACATAACGTTAACTTTAAAAGCAGAAAATTGCGGACTTCAACTCGGACGTCTGTTGATATTTCAGAGAAAAAAATTATTGTTATGAAATATATAATTTATCTAAATAAAATCCGATTTTTCCCTGATTTCTTTCGAGTTATTAAAACACAACACTGAGATTAAAACTAATTTTTTTTACAGATGGATTTTTTTAAAGTTAACAGGCGTAGAGTCTTTTTTTCATACAATTTGGTATTGTTATCATAATTTTAAACAAGGATTTACAATTATAAGATATAAAGTTGTCTGTAGAGTAAGCGTTTCTGATGATATCAAGATTAATGACTAGTGAATATTTGAAAAATTCCTTCAAATAAATCCATATCAAATGATTGTTTGGACAATCAGTGTGAAAACAACCAATGTAACAAAGCATTATGCAAGACATTGATTGCGATACATTAATCTTTGCAGCATAATCAATAATATTAAATTGGGTTGGGTTGTTTTACCTCTGAGCGGAAATTTTTTGAACACAATGAACTAAACGGTCAGGTCACAAGGACCCCCGAGGGCTCAGAGAGGATTGGGGTAGGGGACCTACTGTACAGCTTGTCAGGAGACAGATGGTAGCCTACAATCAAGGCCATCCAGAGTGTTCTTTAACGTGAAGAGGCTCTCCAGCACACTGGACCATGACTTAAGTCCCCTCTATCGACCTTTCGAAGGCGATCGGTGTTCCCTACGACCGAGGGTAGGGCGGGGAGCTTTGCGCGGATAAATTTCAATGCTGACCCAGCTGGGACTCAAACCTGGGAACTGCAGATTTCAAGCCTTGAGAGTTACCGATTGAGCTACCTCCGTCCCCAATAATATTAATACTAGCTTAATGATCATTAACTTCAATTGCATACCCTTGAATAATTCCTATTGAAACAGTTTAATATAGCAGATTTTGCAACAGAGAGAGCTAATTCAGGAAAAGCAATCTAGTGGTTTTTTCCGAAGTTTTATTTTTCTAAGATTCAACATGTATCCTTCCAAAATCTGACACAAAAAGTTTACTCTTTTGTTGTGAACTGAAATATTTCTCAAAATTTTAATCTAAGCATTTTGATCCTAATTTGATGACTTTACAGTATTATTATTTATTGAAGGGCCGCATCGGTGGCACATCGCCCTGGCTCGCGTTGGCAGTGAGTAGTCAATTCGATTTAAGGAGAGTTTCCGTAGATAAGTTGTTGGTTTTGGGAATGGAAAAATAAGAAAGAAAAAGTCTACTAGCAGTACTGAAGTAAACTGAATGAACTGATTAAAATCAACGGAGTATGGGCGAGGCACAGTAAAGTAACTTTTATAGGCAGCGAAAAGTTGCTTTATTATTTATTAGCAGATTTACCCGACGTTGTTGTTGTATTCTCTTCAACTGAAAACTCTTTGAAATATATAGTAGATGGGATTCCCCAGTTGCAAGCTTTCATTGACATAAAACCCATTACGAACGTTTCATCCCCCTACCGCTGCACCCTTTGGTAAAAATGTATCCCCCTCTTCTAGGGGAGGTCTGTAACTCTCTGAAGTATACAGTAGATGATTACTCCCCAGCCGAAAGCTGTCATTTGGCACAAAACTCATTATGATCGTTTCGTCGCTCTCCCTGTTCACCAACGGTAAAAATTTATCCCCTTCTTCCACTGGAGAGCTGAAACTCTCTGAATTGTATAGTAGAAGTCACTCTCCATGTCAGAAGCTTTTATTTAGAGCATAAAACTCATTACGATCTTACATACCCGTTCCAACCCCCAACTTCCCTAATATAAATTTTACCCCACTTTTTTAGGGTAGGTCTGGAACTTTTAAAAGTACATAGTAGATGTCATTCCCCCGTGATTTTGAATAACTGCTAATAATGAGTCTATGAGAAACACAGATGCCTAACCGTTAATGTTAAGTTTACGGAAATTTCTTTTCCCTAAAATTATTCCAAAAGTTGGGGGGGGGGGAGAAATTGAAACTCGCCCACCTCAATTTTAGTTGATTCATTAGGTTCGCATATAGCCTATGTTCTTTCCCTGGGTGAAGGAGACGTTCGTGAAAAGTTTGGTGCCGCTAGCTATTTTGAAGATCGAGTGCATAAGCGGACAGAAAGAAAAATAAACGAACAAACAAATAAACAATCATACAAACAAACAAATATTCTTCATTATATATTATATTGATTGTTTTGTGTTGCTAGGGTGTTTGTGGTTATAATTTCTGTTCTAAGTCGAGTTTGATCCAGCTTCCAATTTCAGACGAGGTTTTAGGAAAAAAGAATTTATTGATTAAAAAAGAATATTTAAGCTGCTCGTGGGTATGTTTGCGGAATAAACGAACAAACATACAAAAAGAATGGAAATGTCAAACCCTCTAGTATAATCTAGTCAAGTGATTGGATTGTTTTACCTCTGAGCGGCACTTTTTTGCACACCATGGGCTAAATGGCCAGGTCATATGGACCCCGAAGGCTCAGAGAAGGTTGGGGGAGGGGACCCACTGGAACAGCTGTTGGGAGACAGATGGTAGCCTCCCGTCAAGGCCATCCAGCGTGTTCTTTAACGTGCACAGGGTATGGCTCTCCCACACACGGGGCCACGGCTTAACGTCCCATCCGACGGACGGAGGCCTTTTCAAGCCCATCGGTGTCCCCTACTGACCGTGGGCAGGGTGGGGAATTTTGCGGAGATAAATCTCAACGCTGACCCAGCTGGGACTCGAACCTGGGAATTACAGATTACGAGCCTGGCGTGCTACCGACTGAGCCACCTCCGCCCCCTAGTCAAGTGAATAACAATTGAAACTGAAGGGTGGAGTTGGGTAGTTTTACCTCTGAGCGGTACTTTTTCGCACACATTGGGCTAGGTCACTAAATGGCCAGGTCACAAAGACTCCGAGAAGTTAGAGAAAGTTAGGGGTAGTGAACCCTGTGAACAGCTGTTAGGACACAGATGGTGGCCTCCCGCCAAGGTCATCCAGAGTGTTCTTTAGTATGCACAGGATATGGCTCTCACGCACTCAGTTCCACGGCTTAACGTCTCATCTGACGGACGAAGGCCATTTCAAGCCCATCGGTCTCCCCTACTGATAGAGGGCAAGGTGGTGAGTTTCGGGGAGATAAATCTTAACGTGGCCCAAACGGGACTCAAACCTGGAAACTACAGATTATGAGCCTGGCGCGCTACCGACTGTGGATTACGAACCTGGAGCTCTCCACTGTGGGTAGACTATCAGACTGCGCAGTTGATGCTTCTCATACGTCATAGGTTGATTGACAAGTGACTTACCTATTTTCTATGAGCATTGTTGAAGCTTCAACTGCGCATTCTCATAGTTTCACTAGTTGCCTCTCACGCTAAGTTGCTGATAGAATCAGAATCCTTTTACTCTGCCATTCAAATAAGTATCACCTTGAGAAAAACGAGATAAGTAACGTTTAAAATAAAAATACATTCTTTTTATAATTCTAGTCTTTCTTATGGAACTCTCTATTTTGACAGATCGATTCAAATATTAAAGTTCACTCTATTTAAAGACCACTTAAAGGAAGAGAATAAAGGAAGGAATAAACCGAATAAGTGTTTAAATAAATGTGAGTGTAATAAGTCTCATCTATTTGTATCTGGAAAGCCTAAAGCAGACAAATCCAAATAAACAATCTAATGACGAATTTCACCGAAGATGCTAAGTTATTTAAAACAGTCTTATCATCATTTTATAATCTAATTTACACACCTTTCTACCTTCCCTAATTACCTCGTAAGCTTTTCATCTCCCAGATATATTTTAATTAAGTCGTTTTAAGTTTCTGTTCCCAAAGTTAACATCAGAAAATTTCTTATGTCATTGCCCTCTTTTTGAATTTCTATCCCCATCGTGTGCTTGAGGCTACCACCGAAGAACGCAGAGCTATTTGAAAGCTGAGCGAGTTTCATTTCCTTCTGAATTTCCTTCAGGCTTCTCCCTTTAATTAATTTTTTTTTATCGCAAGTATTCTGCTTTGTATGTTGTGTGCAAGCAGAAATGTTTTTCTTTTAACCGTAAATCGAATATTTGTGCATTACCTGAAGGTATTTAATTGAGAATAAGTTGATATGCACAAGATGGAAGAGAGAGAGGATATGGAAACCCTGCATTTGTGTAGGAACCGTTTAGTGGAAAAAATAAATAGTAACTGTAATAAAGGCCTGAAATTTAGTGCACATAATATACAATGTTGTTTGATATCAGTTTCTTAAACAAAAGAAACATTTTTGGAGATTGAAACCCTTATATTACCTGGTGGAATGTCATTTGGTTCTGCGTCTGTTTAAGCATTTAAAATGATAAAAAAAAACAAAAAAAAAAAACAATGACGATTAAGATAGTGTGCATTTTTTTACTTCGATAAGTTCTGTGAAAATAATGCAACCATTTATTATTAAGTGCATTTTTTTACTTCGATAAGTTCTGTGAAAATAATGCAACCATTTATTATTAAGTGCATTTCTTCTGTCTTAGTCAGATTAACTGACTTCCTCCCTTGGATATTTCATAGAAAAGAATAAAAGAAATGAAAAACAGCTAATTGCTTTAGTTCTTTTTTTATTTTAGTGATGGATAGTTTTTATTTCATGACACCTTAGATTGAGGAAAACAGAAAGCTAAGAAATTGTTACAAAAGCTCTTTTAGGACAGCAATGATGACTCTATTTGGAAAACATGGATAAATCACCCGATTAATAATTATCTATTTTAATCTATTAAGTGTTTCTACTGCAGAATATTTTATAATCATACCATTTAAAAATTTCTGGTAAAAATGAATAAAATGTGATTAAAGAAGCGCAGCTACTAAAATTGACCCTATATCTCTTCCCACAGTTTCACCTAAATTCCTCGAAAACAACAGATAGATTTGGAAAGATCGCCATTCGTTGGATGGGAAGTATTCTCTTTGCTACGTGTGAAGGATAGCATATTCTGTGTACGTTAAAGAATATAAACTCGCTGGATGGAAAGCTATTATTTGCCTTTTAACAGCTGTCCAATGTGTCTCCTTCCTCCAACCTTTTCTGAGCCCTTGGTGTCCTTGTGATCTGGTAATTTAGCCCATTGTGTACACAAAGCATAGTTCAGAGATAAAACAACCCAACCTCAAAAACAAGCGTTAAGGTTATAACGATGACAGGATAGAATGATCTTTCCTATTCAATTAATTTAACAAATAAGTAGGTTTTTCATAAAATTATAAATAACATAGAGGTCTGGTTATTGGTTGTCATTTCCAAGTAAGGCGTGTGTGTGAAACGTTTAAGTAACATCGATTTAAAAGCGTTTGTCTAATTGTTCGTTTACGGAGTTCACCGAATTTTAAGTTTCTATTTAACGTTGGGTAAAACTATGAATACAATCACATTCTCGTCGCGAATAACTGATTTCTGAAAAGTGCGCGATAACGTTTTTTATTTCATGCTAAAAATCTGAGGCAACAAGATTTTTTCTAAAGGATGTTTGCAGAGGGGTAACAGACAATGAACTTATTTTTAAAATTTTACCGCGAGAACTCTTTCGCGCCTTTTCTTAAATGTAAGAAGACACTGTATTTGTTAGGATGTCAGGTATTTTTTTTTGTTGAGGGCGCAAGAGGAATTTGAGAAGCAGCTTTATTATGACTGTGATAAGTACTAATTGTTATAGGAATCAGAGACGCAGAATCATTTTCAGGGATCAGTAGCGAAATGTTATTTTTAAGGATCTGAGGCACAGTGTTTCTTTTAGGTGATCTGAGATACAATGTTTCTTTTAGGGATATGAAACACAGTATTTCGTTTAGGGTAATTTAGGGAAAATGAAACACAATATTTATATTAAGGAGCTGTGCCACAGTGTTTCTTTTAAGAATCAGTGCATTGTGTTTCTTTTAAAGTTCTGTGACACAATGTTTCTTTCAAGGATCTGTGACACAATGTTTCTTTTTAAGAATCTGTGACACAATGTTTCTTTTAAGGATCTGAGGTACAAAGTTTCTTTTAAGAATCTGTGACACGTGGATTCTTTAAAGATCTGTGGAACAATGTTTCTTTTAAGGATTTGTGATACAGTGTTTCTTTCCGGAATCTGAGGAACAGTATTTCATTTAGGGATCTAAGGACAGAGTTTCTTTTATAAATCTGAAGCACAGTGTTTCTGTAAGGGATTTGAGGTCAGTATTTCTGTTAGGGATACGAGACACAAGGTTTCTGTTAAGGATCCGAGCCAAAAGATTTCTTTTAGGGATTTGACGTACACTATTGCTTTTTAAGGATCTGAAGTATAGTATTTCTTTTAAGGATCTAAAGAATAGTATTTCTCTTAGAGATTTTCTGTTCAGTATTTTTTTTAGGAGGCACAAATTAATTTTAGGCAACTGAGGGGTAGCATTATATTTAGAAATCTGAGTCTCAGTGCTTTTTTTTTATAGATCTGATATTTAGTACTTTTCCAAAACCTGTGGTAAACACAAATTAATTTGCAAACTAGATATGAGGAACACAGGGGGGAATACAGGAGAAAAAACAACAGGTAAAAGAATGAGAATAAATAATATGTGTTAATAAATTGCTAATTTTTCTTGTATCCTATTTAAACGTTTCGCTAATAAAGTTTATCCAAAGAATTATTCTGTTCCTTGATTTCCTCACATGAATAAACCTAATTTATTTTTGCTGCTAACATATTCTTACTTTAATGCAAAAAAAAAAGAAAAAAGGTATTTTGAGCGAATATTTTTTTATTCCTGCTAAAAAAACTCTCGAAAGTATCATGTAAAGCGGTTGCTCAGTCGGTAGCCCGCCAAGGTCATAATTTGAAGTTCCCAGGTTCGAGTCCCAAATGTGCATGCGTTGATATTTACATCCGCTGAATTCACCTTGCCCTTGGTGAGAAAGGGTAAGAGATTTGAAACGCCGCCGTCCGTCGGATGGGACGTAAAGTCGTTGCTCCGTGTGCTGAAGAGTGCTTTGTATAATAAAGAACTCGCTGAATGGCCTAGTCGGAAGGCTTCGATCTCTCTCCCAGCAGCTGTCCACTGAGTCCCATTCCTGAACCTTATCTGAACCCTTGGAGTCCTTGTGACTTGTCCACTTAGCGCATTGTGTGCAAAAAACTGCCTCTCAAAGGTAAAACAGCCTAATGTAAAATTAAAATCAAAAATATTGCCGATTATTCAAAAACTAAAACATTAATCTTATTACCGGTTGAAAACTAAACCAATATAAAGGAAAAAAAATATTTATACAAACTCGAAAACATCCTATTTTTCATTTATAATTTCTTTGCTCTTTCGGAATGAAAATTGTGATGAAATAACGTCTCATTAGGTTCCCATCTCATTTAGTTAAGTGATTCTTAATTTTCTTAATTCAACGCCGGCTAAATTTCATTCTTTTTTTCGTGTTGTAGCCTTCTCATTGTAAATGGCATTTACTCGTCCCACACAGCAGGAGGGATTATATCGTGTGTCAGTAAGTCTGCCGATTAGTCTTGTCGTAAAAGTGGTGGCCAGGATTAAATCTGTCATGTCAACTCTCCGGCGTAATAAATATCGATCGACTGTTTAAGGATGGAAGGTTTCTCTTGGAATAGAGACATCGCCAGTGAAAAACCTTCATAAATGCGTTGAGATTTATGATGTTTACCGGTGCAGAAATAATGTATTATTCATTGAAGGAGGGTGGGGGAGGAGGATTCCACAGTCACTGATATTTTTATACTGTTGCTTTAGGAGAAAGAAAGATCTAGAATGCTATTTGAGTTCGGAATAAGATACGCGCGGATGAAAGTGAAGGTTTAATGGATGAGATCGACAGAATTTAAGAGTGAAAATGATGTTATCAAAATTTAAATGAAATTTTGCTTAGCTATCGTAAATTATTTAAAGGCCTAGTACGTTAACTCTATGAAGAGGAAGTAATAAAGTGAGATACTCGAAAGTTTTGATTGGTTGGTTTTATGGAGAATATAAGGCACAATTTTGATATTATTTTTACGATATTAAAGAGAAACGGATTTGACCCAGAAGTAATCATCTTGAGGTGTGAAGTTACGAAATGATCGTAAGTCTTGATTTATGAAATCCTTAAAGTTTTACGTTAATTCACATGGCGTAACGCAAAGTAAAATGCCGGTTACTATAAGAAGCAATGCTTTAAGGACAACTAAACTTTTTTTTTTCTATGTACGTAATACCTACAAGAAAAAGTTGCATGACAAATCCTTGATCTTTTTTAAAATGGTGATATCCACCTTGGATTTAGAAAACCAATCATTCGTCAGATAGAATAATAAAATGGTGAAGAGAGTCCTTGTACAAATTACTGAACAATCTTCATGCCTTGATAATCGGCCTCTTAAAACTGCCAGTGGATTTCGTATTCCCTTATTATATGTTGGGTTTTTTACCTCTGAACGGTCCGTTTTTGCACACCATGGGTACAAGGATTACAAGGACGGGTTACAACAGTTGGGGAAAGGAACCCATTGGATAACTATTAGGGGAGAGACCGAAGCTTCCCTTCAAGGCCATCCAACATGTTCTTTAACGTGCATAAGGTATGGCTCTGCTGGACAGGCATGGCTCTATGTCCCATCCGATGGAAGGCGGCCTTTCCAAGCCCATCAGTTTCCATTTTCTGACCGAAGACAGAGTAGGTGTTCAACGGAGATAAATCTCAACGGCATCCCTGCCGTCGGTCAGAATGGTAACACCGATGGGCTTGGAAAGGCGGGCGTTTGTCAGATGGGACGTTAAGCAGTAGTTCCCTATGCAAGAGAGCCATATACTCTGCACGTTAAAGAACATGCTGAATGGTCTTGACGGCAGGTTTCCATTCGTATACTAACAGTTGTCCAGTGGGTCCTCATCTCCAACCTCTGTGAACCCTTGGGCAGTTGTGATCTGGTCATCCAGCCCATTGTGTGCAAAAAATACCGCTCAGAGGTAAGACAATCCAAACCAACCAAATCTAATATCGCAATTTTCTATTACTCTTGAAAATAAATATTATTAAATGACCTGAGCTCGATAAAATGTTTTTTTTGGGAAGACAAGTCTCCCAGTCTCTCTTGATGACATTGACACATGTTATGAATTTTCTTAAAACAAGAGATTCTCATGTCATTACTCACTTTGTGATTTCCAAGGTTTTCTACGACACAAGGAAGGGTGACGTCACGGCCTGCTGCCACTGTGACGTTTTGAATAGTTTCAGCAAAAGAAGGGTCCGGTCCTTCAGGTGGTGGTGCTGAAATAGCGAAGTCAGAATTAGTCTACGAAATGTAAACGTAGCAATATAATCATATATATATAGTATAGTAATATATTTTCTACAGTTATACCAAAAACAATATCAACCTGTAACCTGGACTGCCTGATTTGAGAGATTCAAAGTTTTACCTTCGTTTGAAGACAACAAAGAAGATAGAAAAATCTTATAAGGAGACGAGGGATTGAACTGAAGAGGAAAAGATTCTCCCCCCCCCCCCCACAAATGGCACAATTTATATGTTTTTTTAGCAGATTTATAAAATTATAAATGCAAACAGTTTTAAAATAGCGGTTTGAAGATTTTGAGCTGTTAAACTAAAAATTTCAAATATGATAAACATCAGATGGAAACATTTATGGACAACTGATGAGGTAACTAGTTAGTCGATGAGAGACAGACCAATAATCTTATGTTTCGAGGTTCAAGTCATCAATTTGCCTGCATTTATGAGAAAGGGGGCACCAATGAGCCTGTAAAGACTGCCATCCGTTGGTTAGAATATTAAGTCTTTTTACTGCGTGTAGGAAAAACCATACGTGCGTATAAGAGTACACTGGATGGTCTTGACAGTATCTCTTAACGCCCCTTTCTGCAATCTTCTCTGAGCCCTTGGGTTCTTGTGACCTGGCCATTGTTTGGAAAAAAAGTGTCTCTCAAAATAAATACCCCTCAAGCAGCTGCTTGCCACAGAGGTCTGACAGGAGCCTGTCAGTTTGGCTCCTGTCAGACCTTGTCACAGCCACAGTAGAAGGTCTGTGAGGATAACAGGACCTCAGCAGAAAAACAACACATACGTCAATGCCTTATCCGGGGCCGAACCCATGTCCCTTAGATCAGTAGCCAAGCACACTAACCACCCCGCCATGGGGCGGCAGGCTCAAAGACCTTAAAGAACTTCGCGGACCACCTGCAGCCTTTCCATCGGTCTAGAGTGTATCCACTATCAAATTTGTTCTAGGCTTTTATGTCTGAGTGTTTAAACCAGAGGGGCGGGGGTGGCTCAGTCGGTAGCGCGCCAGGCTCGTAATCTGTAGTTCCCAGGTTCGAGTCCCGGCTGGGTCATCGTTGAGATTTATCTCCGCAAAATTCCCCACCTTGCCCACGGTCAGTAGTGGACACCGATGGGCTTGGAAAGGCCGCCGTCCGTCGGATGGGACGTTAAGCCGTGGCTCCGTGTGCGGGAGAGTCATACCCTGTGCACGTTAAAGAACACGCTGGATGGCCTTGACGGGAGGCTACCATCTGTCTTCCAACAGCTGTTCCAGTGGGTCCCCTCCCCCAACCTTCTCTGAGCCTTCGGGGTCCTTGTGACCTGGCCATTTAGCCCATGGTGTGCAAAAAGTGCCGCTCAGAGGTAAAACAACCCAACCCAACGTTTAAACCAGTGCACAACCCAGTCATGGTCTCAGTTCTTAATAATGTGTAAGAGTAATTTCATATTTTTGGTGACCGCTGGAGTTGGTTTCCAACCGCTCCTTTTCTATTCAGTAAGTGAAATCAGTGACATATCGAGAAATTATTTTCACAGACTGGCCTAGCTAAATATAGGAGGAAGGGTGGTGATCAGAAAGTTGAAAAAATAGTGATGGAAGAAAATACCGATATAGATGTAATAGCCTATATTTACTTGTAATAAAGTTTGTAATAACATTTATGTGAACACTCAATTCATTAGAAACAAGTTAATGCACGAAAAAAAAAACATTTCTTAAATTTTAACCTTTTTTTTTATTTATTTGACAGTCCTCGATTTAAAGTAAGATTGGGTTGTTTTACCTCTGAGCGGCACCATTTTTTTTGCACACCATGGGCTAAATGGCCAGGTCACAAGGACCCGAAGGCTCAGAGAAGGTTGGGGAAGAGGATCCACTGGAACAGCTGTTGGGAGACAGATGGTAGTCTCCCATCAAGGCCATCCAGAGTGTTCTTTGACGTGCACAGTGTATGACTCTCCCGCACACGGAGCCACGGCTTAACGCCCATCCGACGGACGGTGGCCTTTCCAAGACCAACGGTGTCCCCTACTGACCGTGGGCAGAGCGAAGAATTTTGCGGAGATAAATCTCAACGCTGACCCAACTGGGACTCGAACCTGGGAACTACAGATTACGAGCCTGGAGCGCTACCGACTGAGCCACCCCCGCCCAGTTTTAAAATAAGGAAGCAACCTTTTCTTGCTACGTGCCTGATTTCAATTAAAATAATGGCTTGAATGCTTAGAAACATCTGCATTTATTCAAAAGAAAAAAAAAGAAACATCGAAATAAATAATCCATCAATTGGTTTCTTAGTAACCCAATTATTAATACTTGGTTCGTTATTAATATTTTAATTTTGTTTCAATAATATTGTGCTTTAATGCATTACTTAAGGGCGATTTTCTTCCTTCTCTATATTTTTTGTATGAAATTAATTTAATTAGTTTACTTGGTGTACCATAAGGTTATTCCTTTGGACTACCACTGCTTTAATAATTGCATTGTGAAGAGAGTAAACATTTGCAAAATTCAATTCCGTTCAATTAAATCATACGTTTCCTTTTAATTAGTTTTAGCATCCGATGAAGAAGTAAATTTACTATTATGAAAAAAATGTAAACTCCACCAAAGAATATATTGATAACCTTCTTGAAATTAAGAACATTAATTTATTTTATTTTATTCACCTACTTATATTCTTATTTCTACGGCAAAGGCCTCAGCTATTGTATATTTCACATTCCTTTCAATATCGAATGTGGCGATTAATAAAAAACGGGAATGTGGTGAACTGTCGATTAATAAAAAACGAGAATGCGAACTGGAAATTAGAAAGAAACGCATATGATTAAATTTAATGAAGATTCAAGCATCAATTTTAATAATAAAAGCTACCAAAGCTGACGGCTCAGTGAAAGAGATAATCGGTTTGCCGTTGAAATATAATATTTCATTTAAATAACATTATTTTTCTCTTTTTTTTATTGCAACGTATATAATTTACTGGGGGGGGGGGGAGAATCCCGACGGTGAAAGGGGAAATGTATTAATGCTTTTTATTCTTCTGTAATTAAATTTAAAATGAAAAGCCTCTGATTGTGGGCTGACGTAAAACGGAAGTTAAACACTAATATCGTTGCCATGTCCTTAAAACCATTTCTTCGAAGTGAAAAATTAGTTTATTTGAATTATCTAACGTTTATTATAACTTTTTTATAGGAAGGCTAATGCATTGAGAAGGGAAGAAGTTTTCTTTTAAATAATTTCTTCATTACAAGGTAAAGGCTTTAGATGGTGATTATGAAACTTTTTTTGCTCAAGCAACTCTATTTTTCGCAGTGAATACTCGCGGAACACTAAAAATTTAAATTGGCAACACTATGTGATATTCGTGCATGTGCAATGTGCCTTCATTATGTACAAAACATCACATTAATTTGATGCATATAATATTTATCAGCTTAACAACCGTAATTTAATCTCTTTTTAAAATGTTATAGTATTTGTTATATTTCTTACTAAAAATCAAACGCAGACTTCAGCATCTCTTGATTTCTCGGCTGTCACTACAACCTCCATTTGACCTCGAGTGCGACTGGATCTGAACATTCCACTTATTTCTGATCTGAGCTCAGAACATATTTTTTCCCAAATCAATGATTATGAAACTTTTCCCTTCCTCCCTCCAAAAAATGTTTCATGATATTTCGCGCGCGATAAGAAATTAAAAAGCTGAAAAACTGATCATTCTCTTTTAATTTTGAATTGATTGAAACTTAGTGTCCTCAGAGAGCATTCATTAATTCTAGACAAAATTACTTTTGTTACGAAAGTGCTGAATTTGTGATACCATGCTGTCTCTCATTTCTAATCCATCCGCTGATAATAAAATATATATATCACAAATATTTAACTCAAATTCTAAAAATATTGAGTATGAAATCATTATAAATGAAAATTATTCAAGTAATTTTTAAGAGAGACAAAAATAATCAAATACAAAATACGTTATAATTATTAAACAAAAACCAATTTCACACTAAGATGACGAACAACAATTTTCTAACTAGACTTAACCTAAAGCCTGGAATTAATGCTCTTGTGGACAGGCTAATACGCTTTATATTAATCGCTCGACTATCTTCACCCTTTTCATTACTCACTGGATAAAGAAAAGAGAGCAAGCGAGCACGAGAGCTAGAGAGACAAAAAACAGACCTCACGGATGAAAGAAAACCAACCCCCAAAAGAAGAAGAACCCAAATAAGCCAACAGCAAAAGCAACATCAATAAGATCTGCTAATAGAGCGGTGTTTCTTTATTAACCCCTTCGAACCAAGGCCAGTGTTTATCTTGTCAAGGGAAGCGCCCAATTCCCCTAATCTTCGTGCGATCATTGGCGAAGAGAAAATCATACCCCACTGGTAACTTGACTTTACTGCTGATCCCCGGCCGACTTCCACCGCAGCTTAATGGTCTGCCTTGATCAAGTCCTGGCAGACAGTGGGGGCTTGTGAGTCGGTCGGCGACGGTCAATCCCTTCTATCGTACATCATCATCATCGTGTCAGTCCAGCGGCTAGGCTGCTGAGACACGCCTTCCTCTCTTCTTCTCTCTACTCCCTGCACATCAAACATATTGACGGGTGAAAGATGGATCAGCTGCATGGTACATTGGCTATACTTTCTAGCCGCTAGCTCCTTTCGACTTAGAGAGCGCAACAACGCTTCCTTGCTCCAGCCAATGACCAACGTCTTCTTCTCTTTTTTTTTGGTCCTCTTTTCCTTTTCATATTGCAAGCCACTATCGTCTTCTAGTCTTTCTACGTCCTCTTGTCCAACTATCTTCTCTCTCCCGAGCACATCCCATTTCTTTTTTTTATGGTCGTGGTCTTGGCACAAAACTTGTGTGGCTGTTATTCATCTACCGAAAAAGGATGTAGGAAAAAAAGAAGAAGAAGGAAAGGAAAACTGCTATCTGATTCTAGACTAGAAGGATAAAAGAGAAACGAGAAAGTAAAGAAATGTGTCTAAGTAATTTATTTCTAGAGACAAGAGCTGTTGCTCTTTTCTTCTCCTGGAGAAACATGCAAAAGGGAACAGAAATGAATCAATCTTTAAGAATTTAATGAGGAATCTTTCTTTAAAACAGAAACACCATTTAATATTTTTGTATATTTCAGTGCCAATCTAAAAGTATTTTTAAAACTACTGAGTTAAAGAATAAAAGTGTTGGTTGGTTTGTACTGATCAGTGTTCTGTTAGCTCTAACTGAGGCAGTGATCGGCAGTGACTTCTGTATTAGTAGGACATGTCCTTGTATGAGAAGGCCTATAAAAGCTAGGGGTAGCTTCTAGGATTCTTCTCTGTCCTATTCCTCCAACTGAAAAGAAACAAAAACACATCACTCCACAGAGACCCCAAAACGCTCGGAGTTTTTTAGGGGAAGGTAACTTACTTGACCAGTGGTTCTCAAACTTTTATGGTTCACGTACCCCAGGAAATGTGTATGTAACTGGCGTGCCCCTTGTATAGGTAGATAAAACTATAGTTATTGTATAAGAATGGGAATAAAACTTTGTACTAGATGCAGCGACTTTTGAGCTCTCACGGCGTACCCCAAAACATTTTACCGTGTACCCCCAAGGGGTACACGTACCCCACGTTGAGAACTCCTATACTAGACAATTGCTAAAAGAAAGGTGGAAGCATTCTGTCCAAGCCACCCAGCGTTTTCTTTAACGTGTAGAAGGTATGGCTCTCGTGCCATTAGGGCCACGGCTTTACGTCACATCCGAAGAACGATAACCTTTCCAAGCCTAAAGGTATTCTCTTTCTCATCGATGACAGAAAGTTGGGGGGGGGGTGAGGTTAGCGGAGATAAATCTGAATGCTGGCACAATTAGGATTCGAACCTGGGAACTGAAGATTACCAGCCTCGAGCGCTAGCAACTGAGCCAACTCCCCACTGCAAATGAATAAAAACTTCAAGCATTTTTATTAATATGAAGACCAAAGATTATGTTACAGGAAATAACAAAAAGCAGCCATATTCTTAATATTCATTACTCAAAGATTAGAAAATAGTACATGATGGTAGAATTACGTTTTTTCCCTCTATTGAACAGAATATTTTGGTGTAAAATACGATAAAGGAGCTAGCTACAAGAAAACAAAACTTTAGAGAAAGAGGATTAAAATAAAACGTCAAATTGAAAACTTCTATAATACAGTGTTTGAGTAAAGGGATTATGTATCCTTCACTTGAGGGACCAACAAAACTAAACGTCCTATTAATAAGAAGAAGGTCTATGAAAAGAAGGTCTACTAAAAACCTATTAAAAGAAGAAGGTCTATGAAAAATCATTGCTATTACCTTATTCAATTGAAGCAGAGAAGTAGCAAAATTCCGCATCCTTGAAAGGCCCAATATTCAAGCATACAGTTCAGAGATCTAGAGTTAAATCATACAGCTGATGGCTAACAATACCGACTAATTCATTCGACTTTTAAAGTAAGGCGTGGTCCCCAGCACACGCTAAACAGATCTCAGAGAAGATTTCCGTTCTGTTATATAAACGCATTTCTGGTTAAATTTTAATAAAGTTCTTTAAATTTATTATTCTTGGTATTAGTAACTGTGGCTAGTGAGGAGTAACAAGATTATGGCTCTTTCTTCGCATTGGATGAAGAGTAATATAAGAGAAAAGTTTTTAGAGGGAAGAAAAAATTTCTTTTTTTTTCAAGAGTATTAATATTGCAATTCTTTTCCCTTTTTTTCGACAAACCGAAAAAAAATCCAATTTTTTTAGAGAGATACGAATCTAACGAATATAATTAAGAAATATATTTGAACTATAATCTAAGGAATATAATCGTAGAATACGAATCTACGAGTAATAAAGATTGGGAAAACGCATGGACCGGTTATCATCACGTTTTACGGTTGTGAAGAAACCTTTTGCATCGTATTCCAGTAATCCTAGATAATAATGATAACCTTTTTTGGTAGTAGAGGATGGAAGATTATTGGTGATGATGATAATGATGATGATGGGCAGCAATGATTTCAGTGATGCATACTGATGTTAAAAGTGATAGTGATGGACATGATGATGTCAAAAGTGGTAGCGATGGACATGATGATGGCAAAAATGGAAATGCTGGAGATGATGGAAAGTGATAGAGACTTATGATGCTTATGTTGTTATTATGGTGAAGATCACGGTTGCGGTTAATGATGAGGATAAAGGTAGTAGTGTTGCTGAAGAAGACGCGAGATACGATGATGAGAGTGGCGAGGGAGAAGATGAATATGGTGGTTATAGTGATGATGACGAGGATAATATCGGTGCTCTTTTTAATCCTCAATGTCTGTAAACTTCTCCATAATCAATCTTGGCTTAAATTCAGGGTCGTTTCACATGGTCTTAAGGATCCGATTTTAATAAGAGTTCCAATCGGGTTTATGATTTCAGATGTTTCAAAAGGCTTCAAAATTTGTTGTCGCTCTGATTCGCAGTTAATATGACATTGTCTAATTGCATATCATATTTTCTGAAAGTATCCCCGAGGAGTAGAGACCGATAGCATTAATCCGTATTAATACTTCATTTTCTGAAGATTAATGATCTTCAAGTACGTCAGTTTTTTTCCTGAAATATTCTTTCCAACGATTTTCGTAAAGAAGGTCATTATTGAAAAAGAAGAATTTTTTTAAATTCTGAAATGATGAAACGAGAAATAATATGTTAGTCGTTTGAACTAATATCCCCAATGGAGCTACTTTATATTCTATTTGGTGGAAAATACATTTTTATACGGAATTTTATACGGAATTTTTGTTCTTCGTTTTATTTTATCTTGAACTATTTTCCTACTTAATCAACCCAATGTACTATTAGTTTTAGGGTTGTGGCCATGAAGAGATATATTTATGATCACACTGAGCAGAGGCAATATTACGAAAACTGCTTGTAAATTCCATTAATGTTCTATAATAGGTATGTCAAACTCTAATTGAGATTATAGAGATTGAGGGCTAAATTAATCGATACTGTTTTCTCTACTAATCCTCACCCTGTCCTCGGTGAGAAAGGGTACACCGATGTGCTTGTAAACGCCGCCGTCAGTCCTATGGGACGTTAACCCTGATCCGTGTTAAAATGAACTTTAACCCTGAACACACTCAATGGCATTGACGGGAGGCTACCATATGCCTCCTAACAGCTGTCCAGTGGATTCCCTTCCCCAAGCCTTCTCTAGTCCCTGGGATTCTTGTGACTTGGCTATTTAGCTCATTGTGTATGTAACAGTGCTGCACAGAATAAAACAACCCACCTCATCGAAACTGCATGTACAGTCGCTCAAATATATATCCGAACACTATAGTTCATTACAGAATACAGAAAAAATATCTGGCAACGTTTTTTTTTAGAAATTAGTGATCTGGCAACCTGCGTGTACTGCAGACGAAGGTTGCCAGATCACTAATTTCTAAAAAAATCGTTGCCAGATATTTTTTTGAATTCTGCAATCAACCATAGTGTTCGGATATATATTTGAGCGACTGTACTGTTGGCTAGATTATTACTTAAATCAAAGTAACATTCGCATTCCTCGTTGCTTTCATAAAAACAAAGACTCTAAATGTTATCTAATATGTGTGTGTAACATTTTTTTTTTATATCCTTATTGGAGAACATTTGCAATTTTGCAAGTAAAAGCTTAAAAAAAAGATGCAAGAAAGAACTTTTGTTGAACCGAGTACAATTAGTTATTATAGTTGTATAACTTACTATAACAATATATTATAGTTTTTTACAACTACATAGGGAAGAAAATTTTTTATATAAGTGAACTTTTTTAAATTTGGATTTTAATTTCATAGCTTGAAATGAAAATTTAAACAATTTTAATTATGAACTTTTTTTTGGCAGCAACTAGTTTATATAAAAAAAAAACAGCAACAACAATGGAAGGAAATTATTGTGTAATCAGATGGTAATGACTTCTCTTACATATATATATACAGATTTGAAAGAAATAATTCTTACTGAACTTCAAGAAATTAAGTTTTCAAATTCTCTGAATTCCAGGTTAATAAACCTCGGCCTTTTTTTTAAATTCGTGATGCAAAGGACGGGGAAAACCTAGAAGCTATGTTTGACCTGGTTTCTCATACAGCATGCAAACACTTACACAATGACATGTATTAGTACTCAGGTATGCTAACCACTAGACCAGGTAGGGCTTATTTACCTTACCAGGTAGTTACTTACTTTTTACTAGTCATATTGCAAAAAAATTATTAAGCACAGGAAAAAAAAAAGAAAGGTCTCGCTGTAGTATATTAACATCCCTTTGTTATACGAAGGTGATTGTGTTTATTATAATGTATTCCTCTGCTTATTTGTCGTAATATATTTTGAAATAAAATAATTCCGTTTAAAGGAGGAAAGAAGTGACCCAGTATATTAAAATTCAAAATCATTCAAATCCATCACAGTTCTTGAAGAGTTGTCTTCATCAAAAAGCAAAATATATTTTCATATATAAATATTTGTGCAAGACTTGGACCACATTCATTTTCAGGCCAAAACATGTTTTAATTCATAGATATTCGGCTGAAATATTATAAATATATACAAGTATGAAACGAGGTGCAAAGTTTAGGTAGCGTAAATTTCAGAATGTGAAAATAAGTATTTATATGATGAAGGACAATGCGAATGATTTACATGAGGAGGTCATTAAAAAACCAGTACTTTTTAAATATTTTGCAAGCAGGGCCGGACCATAAGAGGTGGGGGACGTTCCTTCATTTACTTGCTTCCTATGAGAATGCTAGTTAGGATAATAGTGACAAAATGATTAAACTTGTGCATATTTCATGTTTTTGAAATAATTTTTTAAAGACCACAAAAACGCCAATGGAAATCCAGTCTCTTCACCCCCCCCCCCCCTACATCCCTTACTTTTTTCCGGCTCGGTTGCGTACCTTTTTACCCCTTCCTCCTTATTTTTTTTGATCAGGGCTTGTTTGCAAGTATTGTATCATCTCATAGCAAAGCAATGCAGTGAAGTACTGACGCACTGAAGAGCATATCATTTAGCTGTACGACCTGTAAGAGCACATAAACCGTAGTATATCTGTTTTCAAATTTATCCAAACAGGATCACCTGAAATGATGCAGTTTTTAAGCACAGAAGGCTATAATCCTGCGAATATGAATCACTGTATATGGACATAATTTTGTTTTCAAAATAATATAAAACACTTAACACTGTTCTGTGATATCGCGGCTCCCTGGCTTAATCTTCACGGCTACTCGGAGGTGGGAGTTGGGTTGTTTTACCTCTGAGCGGCACTTTTTTGCACACCATGGGCTAAATGGCCAGGTCACATGGACCCCGAAGGCTCAGAGAAGGTTGGGGGAGGGGACCCACTAGAACAGCTGTTGGGAGACAGATGGTAGCCTCCCGTCAAGGCCATCCGGCGTGTTCTTTAACGTGCACAGGGTATGGCTCTCCCGCACACGGGGCCACAGCTTAACGTCCCATCCGACGGACGGCGGCCTTTCCAAGCCCATCGGTGTCCCCTACTGACCGTGGGCAGGGCGGGGAATTTTAAGAGGTGGGGGACACATAGTTTGAAAAGTACTGCAGAGACATAACAATTTGAAAAGCACTGCAGTAGATAACTGTTTTCACAATCAGGTTTATGAGCTCTACTTAATGATTCTGTAAAATTGCATTGTGTTTAGGGTATTACTTAAAGTATACCGAGTCTGATTCATCTCTTCATAACACTGCGGCTATATTTTTTTTCCATTTTGCAGACGATAGACTCTTCAAGTACTTAGATTCATCAAACCTGCCTTTGCTTTGGGAACTTTTGATCTCATCATTTTAACTCATTTTGCAGCAAATAAATGCGATTACACACTGATGACGATAGGCAAAAGCCCAATTATAGAGAAGTTCTAAATGAGCTCGAATGATTTAATTTTAGCATTTTTAATGCATCGTTCTGGAATTGTTAAATTTCCCAAATAGCTAAAAAAATACGAGCAGCTTGTGTTGCATGGGTAAAAGTAAGCATCTCTAATACCAGCATTAAATTATTTTTAATGGCAATTTTTTTGTGTGTGTGTTGCTACCATCGAGCACCTGAGAAATCAGGTAAGCGCCAGTGACTGCTAATTAAGTTTTTGAAACCTCTGCACTACAATATCAATCTTCCATAACACCGCAGTGAGCTGCTCAATTATATTTTCAACACTATTACGGAAATGTTTCTGAAATTCGATTAAAACGTTTGACAAGTGTAACAGCAATTTAATTACGACTCCATAATGCATCTTTCTTCATGAGTTTTGAAATTTACATTTTTACAGCAATTAATTTCCTGAAATAGCTGATTTAATACACCCATCCCTAACTGTAACTGATATTTGAGCTATTTTAAAAACTTCGCCTGATAGCTGACGGTTTGTAATTTTCTTTTTCTGTGTTTTCGCACCTTTTACTTTTTCCGGTTGTTTGTTTGCATTGGAAGAAGTTAATTAGCATACGGTAATCAAAAGATATTTTCTGAGTTAGAAATGAATTAGTGCATTTTTTTAAATAAAATAATTATAGTAATTAAAACGGCATAAAAATCATCCGGGCACTTAGAAAAAAAAACTTCAGGAAATACCGATTTTTTTTTCCTTTTCGCTAAATTACGCTCATAACTTATTTCTATTTTTTTTTTCGTTTTTTATTTATCTCTTTTGTGAAGAACTACAGAATTTTCTTTCTTCACTCAATATCTTTGATAATTATTACATTTTTAAGTCAGAAGAATAAACCAATGATCTTTGTTGCACAAAGCCCTTAAAATCTTTACACTTTTAATTCAGAAAAAAAAGTATCATCTCATAGCAAAGTACGTGACGCGCTGAAAATAACATATCACCAGCTGTATGACCTGTAAGAACACATAAACAGTAATATCTTTTTGGTCTTTGTCACACAATACCTTTGAAAAATCATTATATTTTTAAGGTAGAAGAAACAGATGGTCTTCAAAATATCGAAATAAAATGTAGAATGTAATCGCTAAATTTCCTTTAAAAGTCTTAACCTTTGACAAGACTTAACATATCGATTGATTGCTCAAAATTATCGATTATGATATTGAAAATTGGCAGAAATGTTTTATCATCCGATAATCAACGGACAGCTCTCATTAATCAATTTTACTTTGATTCAGAATTTATTTCTTACTGAATTGTAAATGAATTATAACTGATGAATGGATCACTTTTAGTTTAGGTTTATCAATCACTTTTGAATATGAGTAATGCTGTGTATTCATTGACGTTAAACAAATTGACTCATGGAATGGTTCTAGATATCTACCATGACCATGCTGACGAGCATATTGATTACATAATGGCTTATTAATCTCCTGTCAATCATCATTTACCAATAGCGTGGCTACTTACTATCTCTTTACTGATTAATTAACGGGCTGCCTGCTTATTGGCTCATCGACTATTCATTAACATATAAATTATGATTGCTTTTTATTCATTGCCTATTTACTAATTAATAAATTCCCTATTTGTTAATTCATTGACTGTTGATTAACTGACAGACTGTTTCCATTACGATTAATTGTTTCCAAATTAGATTATTAACTATTTAATCACATATTCATTGACTACTGGTTACATAAGAACACACTCTACTTATTCATCGATAGCTTATAAATTTTCATGTTATCCTTTTTTTTGCGATACATCGTTTAATAATTATTAAATGGTGTACTTAATGATTCATTAATCGTTATTAACGAATGTATGATTACCTTCTGAGCCATCGCTTAATAATTATCTAGTTAATTGTCTGCTTAATGATTCATTAACGATTAATTATTTATGGTATATTTACCTTCTGATTCGTCACTTACTTGGTAGTCAATCAATTCGTCACCTTCTGATTGGACAACTAATCGTTACCTAAGGAAACATATGTATACCTTCTACCCATCAGCTTTTACTGAAAAACCAAAGCACTATCTATTTCCTGATTCTTTTATTGCTTATTACCGAAGGAATATCTACTTTCATATTCGCAATTAATAAACTTGGTTATTGAATATCCATTTTTCTGATTCTTCCGTTACTTGTTATTTAAGGGAATATCTACTTTCTTATTCATAACGTACTAGTTAGTATACAGATTTTCAATTCACTGATTCAACTATTCATTAACTGAAGAAATTTTTACTTTTAGTTCATTCTCTGCTCATTAACAGAGCAAATTTCTACTTTCTGGTTCACCCTATACTCAACAACTGACTAAATTTCTACTTTCCGGTTCACCCATTACTCATTAGCTGACTAAATGTCTACTTTCTGGTTCATTTTCCACTCATTAGCTGAATTAATGTCTACTTTCTGGTTCATTTTCCACTCATTAGCTGAATTAATGCCTACTTTCTGGTTCACCCATTACTCATTAACTGACTAAATTTCTACTTTCCGGTTCACCCATTACTCATTAGCTGACTAAATATCTACTTTCTGGTTCACCCATTACTCATTAGCTGACTAAATGTCTACTTTCTGGTTCACCCTCTACTCATTAGCTGACTAAATGTCTACTTTCTGGTTCACCCTCTACTCATTAACTGACTAAATGTCTACTTTCTGGTTCACACTCTACTCATTAGCTGACTAAATGTCTACTTTCTGGTTCACCCTCTACTCATTTGCTGACTAAATGTCTACTTTCTGGTTCACCCTCTACTCATTAGATGACTAAATGTCTACTTTCTGGTTCACCCTCTACTCATCAACTGACTAAATTTCTACTTTCCGGTTCACCCATTACTCATTAGCTGTCTAAATTTCTACTTTCTGGTTCACCCTCTACTCATTAGCTAACTAAATGTCTACTTTCTGTTTCACCCTCTACTCATTAACTGACTAAATGTCTCTTTCTGGTTCACCCTCTACTCATTAGCTGACTAAATGTCTACTTTCTGGTTCACCCTCTATTCGTTAACTGACTAAATTTCTACTTTCCGGTTCACCCATTACTCATTAACTGACTACATATCTACTTTCCGGTTAACCCATTACTCATTACCTGACTAAATGTCTACTTTTTGGTTCACCCTCTACTCATTTGCTGACTAAATGTCTACTTTCTGGTTCACCCTCTACTCATTAGCTGACTAAATGTCTACTTTCTGGTTCATCCTCTACTCATTAACTGACTAAATGTCTCTTTCTGGTTCACCCTCTACTCATTAGCGGACTAAATGTCTACTTTCTGGTTCACCCTCTATTCGTTAACTGACTAAATTTCTACTTTCCGGTTCACCCATTACTCATTAACTGACTAAATTTCTACTTTCGTGTTCACCCATTAGCTGTCTAAATGTCTACTTTCTGGTTCACCCTCTACTCATTTGCTGACTAAATGTCTACTTTCTGGTTCACCCTCTACTCATTTGCTGACTAAATGTCTACTTTCTGGTTCACCCTCTATTCGTTAACTGACTAAATTTCTACTTTCCAGTTCACCCATTAATCATTAACTGACTAAGTTTCTACTTTCCGGTTCACCCATTACTCATTAACTGACTAAATGTCTACTTTCCGGTTCACCCATTACTCATTAACTGACTAAATTTCTACTTTCCGGTTCACCCATTACTCATTAGCTGACTAAATGTCTACTTTCTGGTTCACCCTCTACTCATTAACTGACTAAATTTCTACTTTCCGGTTCACCCTCTACTCATTAACTGACTAAATGTCTACTTTCCGGTTCACCCTCTACTCATTAACTGACTAAATGCCTACTTTCTGGTTCAGCACCTACTCATTAACCGAGGACATGTCTTACTTTCTGGTTCATGCTCTACTCATTAGCAAGGAAATGTCTACTTTCTAATTTATCAATTATTTTTAACGGAGAAAATATCTTCTCTCTCATTCATCGCTTACTAAATAACCGATATCCTGCTTACTTTCGGATAACAAGTAAGACATTAAATGAAGAAATATTTGCATTCTTATCCGTTATTTACTAGCCTACCAATGAACTGTCTACTTGATGATAGATCTCCTCAATAACCGAAAAAACTCTTTTAACTCTTCAGACTAATTAACGAATTACCTATATTAATCGAAGTAGTCTGAAGTGGTAATTAACCATGAACTGATGATTAATGTATTCACTGATTCGTCACTTACACTCCTGATGACGAAACTATCTATCTAAATATTCTCTGGCTACAAAATGTCAAATGTCTATTTACTGAAATTTCTTCTGTTGTTGACTGGCATATTGCCCACTTATTGATTAATCTTACACTTAATAATGAATTGTGCATACAATTGTCTCGTAAAGTATCATGGCAAATCTTATTATGTAGTAGGGATCTTTAACTTTCTTCAGGCTAGATAACGAACACAATTCAAAAGCAAATGCTTTCATATCTAGAGATGTAAACGATTCAACCTACCAGAGCGACAAAGTAATATAAAAGTATTTGATTTAAAACAACATTTACAATAATAGTTGTCGCAATTCAAAAGATAAACACTTTTTTATTCAACTGTTTCCATCTGTTTTTAATAATAATAAAATAACAAACAGACCAGCAGCTCTTTGATAGCATAAGTATTTAAATCGAGTGACAAACTGATTGTAAGCCAGAAACCGCCGAAGATTAAAACAAATATGAAAGCAACCGCAATATAATCTAAGGATAAATCTTAGAGAGTAATAATGCACTTACTGCATAATCTCTATTTTAAACGAAAAAAAAAATCTAAAATGTTTCATTGCTCAGAGTCTGCAATAAGGTCAACATAACGAACTTGGAAACCGTTCTTTACTACTCAGAGCATTCAACGAAAGCTCACTGCCTCAACAACTGTTATCTTCCAAGTTAAATAAGTCTGATTCTCACCAATAAGGTCTTTAGCTACAGCAGTGCTTTATTCTTTATGCGCTTAAACGTTAAACCGTTGTTGTTTGCAAAAGCTACGTACAGCGTTAGAAACACGCTTTGCTTCCAAAAGCAAATTGAAACGCTAATACATGAGCTATGCAATGAAGTAGAACAAAGAAGAGACCTCTTGAGAACTGGTAATGGGATGCTGAAGATTTACGTCAGCTGTGTACTGTATGAAGGAGCGATTACACGTTAAAGCCGTCAGCTACGTCAATATACTGCGGACAACATCCAACGCGATCAACAACGACAGTGTAAAGCATACAGAACTGCTTTACAAGCAGCAGCATCCTCTTCCTCCTATGGCACGAGCTGCCCGTCTCCACTCTTGACACTACCTCATTGCGGCTTCAAGCAGATAAGCTGGACACCAGTGTCTTTTGACGAAGATTGATCGACGGACCGCTTATAAAGTTCAGACTTTCAATGGAGGTTAAGTTAACACTCTACAGGCCTATGCGCCGAGATCTTGACGTATGATCGGGAAAACAATCCAGTGATTTTCTTCACTTGGTGTTTTTCTTTTGCCTTCTTTTTTTTCCTTCTTACCCCCTTTCCTTTATTGCACTTGCTTAATGTACTTTATCGTGGTTGCTTTAGAGACATGGGTAATCCTTCAAAATGTTAAAGATCGGCAAAACAAAAAAAGAAAGGGTTTTAAAGGGCGCTATGTTTCAATTTCTGTGTAAATTGACACACAACGATGGATTGAAGGCTCTCTTTTTTGAAAAGGAAAAGAAATCCCAAGATGTGTTGTTATTGAAGCTTCTTTGCTTGGAACTAAACTGTAGAGGTATCTGACATATTAAAACGAAAGAAATTATGACGCTTATGTGCTTTCAATGTTAATACAATGCACTTCAGTACAGCAAAAAATGTAGAAGCTTACCATAACTATCAACAGTTTAAAGTACTTGAAGTTTGCTTTAAAAATTCATGACTTGCTTTAAAAGCAATGCATATAGAAGCGACTCCCTTAGAATTCCTCATCAATAAAATCATCGGAAATCCTTAGATGTTAGATACAGTAATCACATAATTAATCATACAAGAGATTTTGGGCTCACCTGAATTAATGGAGCCCTGGAAGAGATATATCTTATCCCTGTTCCAGAGGCTACTACTGCATATAGCCAAGATTATTAGTTCAATATCTATCATTGAATTTCTTGATTTAGAAATTCCGCATTGGAAGTCACACTTTATAATGTCCAAAAAGATCATCAGATGTTACCATTTTAACTCCTCCGTTTCTTGTAGTGGTGGGATCCTGTTCGGATTATCTTTGATAATAACTTTTTTTACCTATATTTTCGTTAACTGTTATTTAAATGCCTATAGTTTTTGTAATCAAGTCTCATAAATCTAGGATATATGGGTATTAAAAATTTCTGTTAAGTTACTGAACGATGACCTATGGAAATAGAGCCTAGATTAGGTGTTTAGATTTTAATTTTTCACAAACTCTCCAGTTAAGATTAAAATTACTCTCAAAAACTTTGACTACATCACTTCAAATATCCTATAACTGCTGTTCATCTCATAGAGGCGCTTTTCGTCACTTGTGCGTTCGGTTGTTTTACCTCTGAACGGCACTTTTATGTACACAATGGGCTAAATGGCCAGGTTACAAGGACCTTGAGGGCTCAGAGAAGATTGGGGAAGGAGACCCATTGGAACAGCTGTAGGGAGACAGATGGTAGCCTTCCGTCAAGGCCATCCAGAGTGTTCTTTAACGTGCACAGGGTATGACTCTCCGTACCCGGAGACATGGCTTAACGTCTCATTCGACGGACGGCGACCTTTCCAAACCCATCGATGTCTCATACTGACCGAAGTCAGGGCGGAGGGTTTTTCGCAGATAAATCACAATACTGAGCCAGGAGGGACTCGAACCTTTCACCTGCAGATTACGAGTTAGTGCGGTACCGACTGAGCGGAACATAGTTTAAAAAAAAAAACGTTTGAGATTAAGCAATTTAACCATTAAAATGCTAATTTCGATCTCTCTCCGAACAGAGAATGAATATTTTGAAAGTGAAATTTATTTAGATTTGCATTTCCTTCAACAGAATTTCACACAAAAATGCTCATTTCAGAAGCTTTGCCGTTTCAGATTTCGTATTCAACGCATGTGCACCGACAGTAATATCCTGAGGGAGTAGGTAGATTGAAAATGCTTTTAAGATTTTTAAAAGAAAGCAAACATGTGAATGTAAAAATATGAATCACTCTAGTTCCCTTTTTTGTCCTATATATGTCAGCTACGTGAATTCAGCACACCAAACATTAAGGATTCTTCATGAAAAACGATATTTGCTCTTATGTTTCATTATTTAATTTCACTTAAATTTCATACCGTGAATGAAAACAACTTTTTCTTTGCGTGATATTTGCTCAAGTCCGTTATGCAGTAGGGTTGGGTTGTTTTACCTCTGAACGGCACTTTTTTGCACACCATGGGCTAACTGGCCAGGTCACATGGACCCCGAAGGCTCAGAGAAGGTTGGGGAAGGGGACCCACTGGAAGAGCTGTTGGGAGACAGATGGTAGCCTCCCGTCAAGGCCATCCAGCGAGTTCTTTTAACGTGCACAGAGTATGACTCTCCCGCACACGGGACCACGGCTTAACGTTCCATTCGACGGACGGTGGTCTTTCCAAGCCCATCGGTGTCCCCTACTGACCGTGGGCAGGGCGGGAAATTTTGCGGAGATAAATCTCAACGCTGACCCAGCTGGGACTCGAACCTGGGAACTGCAGATTACGAGCCTGGCGCGCTACCGACTGAGCCACCCCCGCCCTCTTATGCAGTAGAGACGGGGGTGTGGTATAGCGGGGAGAACTCCCAACTGTGTTTGTGTTAAGATTTATCTCCACTAATCCCCACCTTGTTTTCGGAGAGAAAGGGGAGCCGTTGAGCCCGGAAAGGTATATGTATAGATATAGTATATATATGTAGATATATATACTATATATATATCTATAGCTATATATACCCGTAGCCCTATGTATAGATGAGCCATACTCTGTTCAGGTTAAAGAACATGCTGGATGGGCTGGACTATAGGTTTTCATTTGTCTCTTACCATCTGTCCAGTGGATCCCTCTCTTCAACCTTCTCTGCACCCTTCGGGTCCTTATCTTCTCACCTGGTCATTTAGCCCATTGTGTTCCCAAAAGAGCTGCGCAGAGATAAATCAATGTAACTCAAAAGTCCTTATAAGAAGTTTTTCGTTTTGGATGTTTAGTGTTAAGAATGCTGAATATAGACCCGAAACAAGCAACAACGATAACACTAATAAAGCTTGAAAATTTATCGTCCATAATGATTTATCGTGAGACGTTGTAACTCAGGAAATTAAGAGACCACAAGACATCGTGGAAAAGCGCTAAAAGACGCACTAAATTAGAAGCTGACGCGTTTTATGATCCACTTTCGGTCAATATTGACCCAAGTCGTTCAGCATTCAGTCTACAGATCATCCAAGAATTTCCGGTGATCCCAGTTTAGTCAATATAACACCAAACAGCTATCCAATTAAACAGCCTCAAAACAAACTCATTATTATGTCCATTCTATCTTGATTTATGTATCTGAGGTTCATTTGTTTAAAGGATATAATTTTAATTTTTTGTCTAAGGTTTGATTAGCTCGTAATTTTGACATATACAGGGTCAACCTAAAGGACGCTCCAGGTAGATTGCATTTTCCGAAATATTTGAGACACGCAATTGTTTTTGATGTTAAAAGACATAGCAGAGTTAGTGAAGAATGGTCTCCATTGCGCATAAAAAATAAATAAATAAATACCCCCTCAAGCAGCTGCTTGCCACAGAGGTCTGACAGGAGCCTGTCAGTTTATATGCCACAGTAGGAGATCTGAGAGGATGGCAGGACCTCAGCAGAAAAATGACACACACATCCATGCCTAATCCGGGGCTCGAACCCAGGGTACATCAAGTAAAATTTTGGCTATCCTCTTTGAAAACTTTCACGACCCTGTTCTGTTAAATTCATTTCCTTGACGTTTTGGAACGGATAGTTTTGGCCATCGTATATTTCCCAGATCTAAACCCTTGAGATTACTTCTTATGGGAATACCTTGAGTGGGGATAATGTTGACAGATGCAATCCACATATAATTAATGAAGCAAGAAATTTCGTCAGTTAAGACAGAGTTAATCAAGGAGTTCTGGTAGAAATAATGACCATTTTCAAAGACGACTGTAGGTGGTGCTAGATGCCAATTGTTCACAAGATGCCAATGCATTTATTGAGTAAAATTTACATTTTCTCAGTTTTCTGACACTAAAATCAATTCTATGTGTCACGTATTACGACAAATACACGAATTTTAAGCATCAGCGTCAAGGTACACTAAGTGCAATTTAGCACTTTGTTAAATATACTTTTAATGTGACGCTTTCATTTTCCCATCCCCAATTTGCCGTCCCGTGGCCGAGAGGTTAGCGCGCTTGGCTACTGGTCTAAGGGACCTGGGTTCGAGCCAAGAGTGAGGCATGGATGTTCGTGTTTTTTTTTTCTGTTGAGGACCTTCCATACTCTCAGACCATCTACTATGGCATATAAACTGACAGGCTCCTGTCACACTTCTGTGGCAAGCAGTTGCTTGAGGGAGTATTTATTTATTTTATTTATTATAATCTGACGGATCAGCAAAATTTATGTAAAAGTTGTCAGATAGGTACATAATTCAGGTTAAAATTTGCCTGATTAGTTTCAGATTTAAATTTGACGAACTTGTGGCTAATTCATGTCAAAATTTAGATATATATATATATGAATAATATATATGATAATTATATATGAAATTTAGCAAACTCTTACCAGTTTTTTTTATTTGCTATATATATATGTGAAAATATATCTTAAATATATGTCAACTATTTCCACAGACCAATAGTTGGGAACTAATTACCTCTGTCTTTTGGGTTCTACTGACCCATCACTTGGGCACACTAACCTGTGGTTTAATGTGTAAAATATTTAACATTCTTCACATAAACAATGAGTTGGAATGATTTTAAAAATAATAATTTATTGTTAAATATTCCAGCCTCTATATCTCCTTACATACTGGAGGGGGGGGGGGGGTCTCTGTCGGTAACGTGCCAGACTCGTAATCTGCAGATCTTAGGTTCGAGTCCCGTCTGGGCCAGCATTGAGGTTTTTCTCCGCAAAAATTCCTCACTCTGCCCTGGGTGAAAAAGAAAAAACACCAATGAGTTTGAAAATGCCGTTGTCCATTGAATGGGACGTTAAACAGTGGCCCCGTTTGCGGGAAAGCTATACACTCTGCATGTTAAAGAACACGCTGGATGGCCTTGACGAGAAGCTTCTATTTGTCTGATAACAGCTGTTCAGCGTGTCTCCTTCCTCCAACCTTCTCTGAGCTTTCGGGGTCCTTGGACCTAGCCATTTAGTCCATTGTGTGCAAAAAAAAAAGTGCCGCTCAGAGGTAGAACAACCCAACTTCTTAAATACTGAAGGAATATCGTTAAAATACGTGATCTGAATGGATTTGATAATGATCTCTAATTTATATTCACCTGCATTTTTCTGTTAAATGCATATTTTTGAAGTTATAGAGTCCCCAACTGAGTTAGATTCCCATTGATACAACATGGAAATTCCCTAATATTTTGGTGAACTGGGAAAGAGAAGAATCCTGAACTTTGCAGATACTGCGATTCTCTCTTTATAAACGTGGACAGGAGTAGCAGCGAGCGTCAAATAGCAAAGTTAAAGCATTCCTAGAAACTAATACGATAGGATCCAAATATTCTTTTTCTCTTCATCAAATTCGTGCTTCAGAAAATAGTATCGAAGAATCGTTTCAAGAATTTTTATGTGAGTATGAAATTTCAAAGTTTTTTTTTATTTTTCAAAGCATATCCAGAAGTGGTTGTTCCAATTTAACTGATTAAAGGAGCTTCCATTGTTGCACATCGCGTGCGCGCAAGACGACGAGCTGCTTGTGCGAGGTATTTTATAGCTCACGTGAAGTAAAACAATTTGTAAGAGACAACGGTGAGGAACTCAAGTGATGCCGAGTTCTTTCGAGTCACGGTTTATTTTTCGAATCACACTTTATTTCCTGCATTATGGGTCTAATAACTGGATCACAAAGTGCAGAGTCTCGGAATAATGTTAGAAAGAAAATCCACTGGCAATTGATATAGCAGTTTTGGAAAGGAAAATACTGGCGAATTAAAACCATTGAATAATAGTAGTGCAAACTTGGGAAGGAGTCCTCTGGACAGCTTATTAGGGACACTATAGAGAAACCTCACTGTTAAATGATAATAATAAATTAATTCATCAGTAAGAAAGGGCACACCTTAGACTTGGAAAGGCCGTCATACCCTCTGCACGTGGGGGCGGGGAGGGCTCAGTCAGTAGCGCGCCAGGCTCGTAATCTGCAGTTCCCAGGTTCGAGTCCCAGCTGGGTCAGCGTTGAGATTTATCTCCGCAAAACTCCCCGCCCTGCTCATGGTCAGTAGGGAACACCGATGGGCTTGGAAAGGCCGCTGTCCGTCGGATGGGACGTTAAGTCCTGGCCCCGTGTACGGGAGATTCATTCACTGTGAACGTTAAAGAACATGCTGGATGGCCATGACGGGAGGCTATCATCTGTCTCCCAACAGCTGTTCCAGTGGGTCCTCTCCCCCAACCTTCTCCGAGCCTTCGGGGTCCATGTGACCTGCTATTTAGCCCATGGTGTGCCAAAAAGTGTCACTCATAGGTAAAACAACCCAACCCAAACCCTATGCACGTTAAAGAACACATTGGATAGCCTTGACGTGAAGCTTCCATTTCTCTCCTAACAGATATCCAGTGGATCCCCTTCCCCAATCTTTCCTGAGCCTTTGGGGTCCTTGTGGCTCAGCTATTTAGACCATTGTGTGCAAAAGAAAAAGTGCGCTCAGATGTGATAAACGACAACACATCCATCGATATACGAGGTTTACGCTAGTGGGATTATTTGGATTATAATTGTTTATTTCTATGTAGGGTTGGGTTGTTTTACCTCTGAGCGGCACTTTTTTGCACACCATGGGCTAAATGGCCAGGTCACATGGGCCTCGAAGGCTCAGAGAAGGTTGGGGGAGGGGACCCACTGAAACAGCTGTTGGGAGACAGATGATAGCCTCCCGTCAAGTCCATCCAGCGTGTTCTTTAACGTGCACAGGGTATGGCTCTCCCGCACACGGGGCCACGGCTTAACGTGGCCCCGTGTGCATCGATGGGCTTGGGAAGGCCGCCATCCGACGGACGGCGGCCTTCCCAAGCCCATCGATGTCCCCTACTGACCGTGGGCAGGGCGGGGGATTTTGCGGAGATAAATCTCAACGCTGACCCAGCTGGGACTCGAACCTGGGAACTACAGATTACGAGCCTGGCGCGCTACCGACTGAGCCACCCCCGCCCCTATATTTCTATGTAGAGTACGTCATCATTGTTTCATGGAATTTGATAAAAACTGAGTTCTTTATTTACCTCTGAGGGTCACGCTTTTTGCACATGGTGAGCTAATTGGCCAGGTAAAGAATTCAGAGTAGGATGCGTATTATTTAATAAGAACCATATTGTGGCTCTACTGCACATGGAGCCATGACGTAACTTCTCATCGGACGGACGATGGACTTTCTAAGCCTACTGGTGTCACGATAGCGGCACAACACGAATCGAATCTAGGAAAATCATATTACGAGACAAAGCCTCTCTCTCTTTACGATTAGAAGCGTTGAAAGCTGATAATTTCTACTTTGTTATTAATATTCTCTACGAACTGCATAATGTTGTCGAGAAAAAAAAGAAAGCATATTACTGAGAAATTCAAAGTAACAAAGCAAAGTTTCGGGAATTGTGAAAATTTTTAACATGTTTTGTATAACTTTAGACGAGGTTTGCACAATTAGGAACAAAATAAAGCCACTCGAGTCTTGTGAAAAGTCAAAGCGAAACTCCCACCAATAATCCATAATTGCCAGGAAGAAGAAAACCATTTTTTTCTACCCTCTTTTCTATTCAACGCAGCAACATTTGGTCGAAAGCTTGCATGCTCTCCAACACGAAATGAAGACATTACGGCGACGATTCCCCTTAAACCAAGCGCCACTGCAGCGGCAGGCCACAATAGCAGTTATGAATACAACAGATGTGTGAGACACGCGCGTCGCTCGGAGGTTGGAGACCAATGCTGCGTGTCTTTATTGATTCACAGGGTGGTCAGCTGGACATCTGATCTTTGTGGAAAATGGGGAACACGTGTTAGGGCACGCGCTTAGACTTGACCCATGTCTCGCTCGATGCTCCGTCACAAGCCGTCCCGACGAACAAGATTAATTGACCACGACACGTAGTCTGCTGGACGGTGACCTCCTCTCTCGCTCCCCGATATTCCACCCTGTGCGTGCGCCTCGAGTCACTGGTCCGATGACGTCAGATATCAGTCTAGAGACCATTGGTTGGAATGCCTGCAAGGTTATTTTTTGGGATGTTTGTCGGAGACTGGGGGATGTAGGTGGGAGAAGATTGGGGGAGGGAGTGAAAGGGTTAAATGTTTCTCTGACCGAGCAAATGTTCTTGCTCCAGCTACTGGGACAAAGATAAGGGAGGAGATTAATGGCCGATAATCGTTTTGGTTAACCTACGTTCATCTTTGCTAGACATTCTGAAGCTAATGGATAATGTTTTGCTTCGATGGTTCGCTCACATTAAGCGAGAAAAATGCTTCTTTGGGAGGATCCGAAAGTCTGGGATAAGATGGACACATAAAAGCAACAGAAGCTGGAAAAATAAGAAGATGAAGAGGAGGAAAATGATGATTTATCTCCCGGCCAAGGTCAGAGGGATGTGTCGGGAGAAGAATGGAATTCCGAGAGTTAAAAGGGTTGATAGAGGATTGGTGTTGGAAGTGGATGAGGAGGGGGGGGGGATGAAAAGGGATAAGACTTCTTTTACTTTTTTTTAAAAGTTAAGTAAATATGTTTTCTTGATTCGCTGACAGGCGGATAGTGATTGTTTCATATTAATGAACGACAAAGAAATTAAATGCTTTTAAAGAAAAATTCGCTGATAGGCGGATAGTGATTGTTTCATATTAATGAACGACAAAGAAATTAAATGCTTTTAGAGAAAAATATTTATGTAACGGATTTTTAGAAGTCATTGCCACAAATTCAACGTGACAGTAAAAATATATGCTTTATCTTGATTTGGTTTATTGCTGAATATGATTCTGAACTGCGATTATCTAAAAAAAGGGCTTTATTACAATGGGGAAGACGGAAAACCATAAAATTATTTTACGTAGCCCTGCAGACGTATCATAATAACTCAAAACACAACATCTACGTATATCACGGCCGGATCTAAAAGTATAGATGCAGGGGTACAATCAGTCCACGCCCTCCCCCATACCTGTAGAATTTAAATAATTGCAATGAGGGTGCGAAAAAGTTTAAATCACTAAAATGTATGAAAATATATATTACACTATTTGGTGACAATAAATCCCGATAGAAAAATAGCGAAATAACGTTCCGGTTCATTCCGGTTAAATCCAGTTATTGGCTCCTCCCCTCCCGTATTTTTTCCCCTAAATCTGGGCCTAGTACATTCAATTATCACTACGATCTGATTTATTACTATTAATTTTTAATGTCAGTTCAAAATAAACGCTCTTAGATTATCTACGACTACAACTTGTGCATCACTAAACGCTTCAATGTTTTGTTCTCTTAACCCTTTAGGGGCGGGGGTGGCTTAGTCGGTAGCGCGCCAGGATCGTAATCTGTAGTTCCCAGGTTCGAGTCCTAGCTGGGTCAGCGTTGAGATTTATCTTCGCAAAATTCCCCGCCCTGCCCACGGTCAATAGGGGACACCGCTGGGCTTGGAAAGGCCGCTGTCCGTCGGATGGGACGTTAAGCCGTGGCTCCGTGTGCGGGAGAGACATACCCTGTGCACGTTAAAGAACACGCTGGATGGCCTTGACGGGAGGCTTCCATCTGTCTCCCAACAGCTGTTCCAGTGGGTCCCCTCCCCCAACCTTCTCTTGTAATCTGCAGTTCCCAGGTTCGAGTCCCAACTGGGTCAGCGTTGAGATTTATCTCCGCAAAATTCCCCGCCCTGCCCACGGTCAGTAGGGGACACCGATGGGCTTGGAAAGGCCGCCGTCCGTCGGATGGGACGTTAAGCCGTGGCCCCGTGTGCGGGAGAGCCATACCCTGTGCACGTTAAAGAACACGCTGGAGGGCCTTGACGGGAGGCTACCATCTGTCTCCCAACAGCTGTTCCAGTGGGTCCCCTCCCCCAACCTTCTCTGAGCCTTCGGGGTCCTTTTGACCTGGCCATTTAGCCCATGGTGTGCAAAAAAGTGCCGCTCAGATAAAACAACCCAATCCAACCCAACCTTCTCTGAGCCTTCTGGGTCTATGTGACCTGGCCATTTAGCCCATGGTGTGCAAAAAAGTGCCGCTCAGAGGTAAAACAACCCAACCCAACTTAACCTTTTAGAACAGATTGATGTTTGGTTGCTAACCCTGGTCCTTTCATATTATCTCCATTCTATGCATAAAACTGCAAGCGGCTTAGCTCTCGGAAGTATCGAAGCACTTGAGATTATCAGTGTAGATATTTGAACGGCCAGTATGATTGCATCAGTGAGACAGTCGTTACACAATTGCATCGCAACTTGATCAGAAATCGGATCAGACAACTTGTAACGAGCTACATTCGGCGTGGAAGGCTTTAGGTGCCTGTCTTTCGAATAAGATAAACTGAAAGACCTGATGAGATTTTGGCGAAGATGAACAGCGTTTCCTACACGTGCCTTATCTGAGTGACCTAACTAATGACTAGTAGGGTGGTTAATAAGGTTGATTAATACCATTCCTTCTAGACTCAAGCGTTTGTACCGTGGCCAGCTCTATAGTGGAACCTGCCTCTTCCGTGCGCAATAAACCGAGAGCTGGTATCTTAACGAAACAGATTGGCAGAATTTCAGTGGATTGAAATCGCTGGGTGGATTTTAACATTATTCTTCAGAAATTAAGAAAGCAGAAGTTTCTATGAAATGTTATTTTTTGGTTTTAAGTAATTTTGAAAAAAACAATAAAAATAATAATAATAATTCACTGCAGCTGAAGAAATGCAGTTTGAATGCGTAACATTAAGTAAATTTTAATTTCTTAATGCAGTATTATTACTTTCCAGCATAATGCAGAGTGTAAGCCAGAAACTGATGTACGAGGGTGAATCATTTAATTCGTGAACTGTAGTCGTCAACGATTAACTACTTTTCGTACCAGATAATATAAAATATGTAATAACACAGCCACTTTTCAAGGGAACGAACACTATGTGCAAGGAAACCACGATACAGTCACAAGTAAAGTTTGATACTGCCATAAGTAACAGCAGAATAGTACGCAGTCAGTCCCTGGGGGCGGGGGTGACTCAGTCGGTAGCTTACCTGATGAAACCTGCTGCTGCTAGTCGGTAGCGCGCCAGGCTCGTAATCTGTAGTTCCCAGGTTCGAGTCCCAGCTGGGTCAGCGTTGAGATTTATCTCCGCAAAATTCCCCGCCCTGTCCACGGTCAGTAGGGGACACCGATGGGCTTGGAAAGGCAGCCGTCCGTCGGATGGGGCGTTAAGCCGTGGCCCCGTGTGCTTGAGAGCCATACCCTGTGCACGTTAAAGAACACGCTGGATGGCCTTGACGGGAGGCTACCATCTGTCTCCCAACAGCTGTTCCAGTGGATCCCCTCCCCAACCTTCTCTGAGCCTTCGGGGTCCTTGTGGCCTGGTCATTTAGCCCATGGTGTGCAAAAAAGTGCCGCTCAGAGGTAAAACAATCCAATCCACCTGAAGGATGCGGCCTTTCAAAGCAATTCGGTATCTCCTTTCTTCTCACGGATAGAACGAAGATTAGAGTGCAGAATCTGAATGCTGGAATAATGTGCATTCAAATTTGAAAAACAGCAGGTTTCATCAGGTAAGCTACCAAGCTGAGTCAACACTTTCCAATTCAGTAAGGAGTTAATAGGTTTTATGAAAACTCTTAGTTGAAGCACAGTACTTTACAGATCCAAATAGACAAGGGGCCAGCAGGGCCTTTTGGCCCAAGTCCCCCAAAATATGCATGCCATTGTTAAATTATATGCTAAACAAATGTAAATAATGTGTATAATTCTAAAACACTACATATCATTATTTGTTATATAATACAAAATTTCTTTTATTAGACAGATAATGTGATATTTAAAGTATCTATTAAATAGCTGGTGGTGGGAACATTTTTGACAGCCCCGTATCTTATCTCACCTTTCTCAGGCTCCGGTATTTTACTGTAAAAACAATTTTGTTTTGAGTACTGAAATTGTACTTCCCTAATCCAGGATTTAAAGAGATTCCATGTGTTATGAAATACTTTGTTATCCTTCGTGAAACTAATACGAAAATATTTTTATTATAGTGTTTTCCCCCATTTCCATTAGCAGATAATGTCCCATTTCCAAACAAATAAGGCAACTGGTAATCAAAGAAGGTGAACCACCTTAGGCTGCTTATGCTCTAGTTCTGAAGGGACCACGTTATTAGAAAATGGTCGACACCAGGGGTCAATCTTTCATATCATAAGAGGAATAATAGGTCTCCAAACGAACCTCCGTTACCAGGGGCGGATCTAGCTATTAGATGAATTTCGTCATTATACCTTGGACTGCTTAGTGTTTGCGTGTTTCAGTAATATAAAGAAACACGAATAGGCTTCAATACTTTTGCCTGTTCCCTGAAACTATTCAATAAACATTGGATTTGAGAGAATGGTATCTGAGTTTCATATATGTATAAAGAAATAAAATTGGATAAAATATGTATAAAGAAATAAAATTGGATAAAATATGTATAAAGAAATAAAATTGGATAAATGCTGAAGGATTGAGACAACTTGTTATAATTTTCCTAATATGTAGAAAATCATGCAGAGGCAATTATTTTTCTTAAGAGCGCACAAAATGATTTCTTTTACGTTGACGTATTTTAGTACAATAATGGGTATTTCACTATTTTTTTATATCTTAGTACAGTCGCTCAAAAAATATCCGAACACTATGATTTTATTACAGATTTCAGAAAAAATATCTGACAACGATTTTTTTAGAAATTAGTGATCTGGCAACCTTCGTGTACTGTACATGAAGGTTGCCAGATCACTAATTTCTAAAAAAAAAAATCTTTGTCAGATAATTTTTTCTGAATTCTGTAATTAACCATAGTGTTCGGATATTTTTTTGAGCGACTGTACCACTTTTTTAAAAATATAAAAGTGGCTCATTTGCGAACGCGTCTGTTTTGTAATCTGCTGTTCCCAGGTTCAGTCTTTACTGTTTATGAGTTGTGATTTTCTACGTTTATCCATTTTCCCTCTTTCAGTGGGGCGGGGGTGGCTCAGTCGGTAGCGCGCCAGGCTCGTAATCTGTATTTCCCAGGTTCGAGTCCCAGCTGGGTCAGCGTTGAGATTTATCTCCGCAGAATTCCCTGTCCACGGTCAGTAGGGGACACCGATGGGCTTGAAAAGGCCGCCGCTCGTCGGATGGGACGTTAATCCGTGGTCCCGTGTGCGGGAGAGCCATACCTCATTGAATCTGTGCACGTTACAGAACACGCTGGATGGCCTTGACGGGAGGCTACCATCTGTCTCCCAACAGCTGTTCCAGTGGGTCCCCTCCCCCAACCTTCTCTGAGCCTTCGGGGTCCATGTGACCTGGCCATTTAGCCCATGGTGTGCAAAAAAGTGCCGCTCAGAGGTAAAACAACCCAACCCTCTTTCAGTAAAGAGGTTAGTGTTGGGCTTGGAAAGGCTTCGTCTGTTGGATGGGATGTTAAGCTTTTGACAGTGTGCAGTAGAGAAAAATTCTGCATATTAAAAACCTTCATCTTAATGAGAGGTTTCTGTTTGTTTCTTAGAGTAGTCCCCTTCCCCTACTAACTTTGGTTCTTGGGTCATAATCCGCAATTCCCACTTTCGAGTCCCACCTGTGCCAGCGTTAAATTTTATCTCCGCTAAACTCTCATCCTGACCTCGGTCAGAAAGGGAACTAAGAAATTTGCACACTGCCAATAAACTAAGAAAAGCAGTCGTCCGTCAGATGTGGCGTAATCCCGTGTGCAGAGGAACCTGCCTTGTGCACACTAAAGATAAAGCTGGATGGCCTTGACGGGAGGCTTCCATTTGTCTTCTAACATCTTTCCAGGGGGTTCTCATGAACATATCCTTGGCGATCTTGGGACCTGGATGTTTAACCTGTTGTGTGCATAAAAGTAGAAGTAAAACAATCGACACTTCCGACAAGCAGACGGAACCTATATTCGATCTCTCTGGATTTCAATTTATGTATCTCACGCGCAAACAACAGAGCATAAGCGATTTCTGAGAACAAAAAAAATAAATAAAAGCAAAAAACTGGTCTGGAACGAAGTTCAAGAAGAGGAAAGAAAAAACCGAAACCAAATGAGGAGTTAAACACTTGAATGAAACAAAATACACAAGACGAAAAAGCAACGAACCTTAAAGGCCACCAAGAAGCAAATCTCAATAACATGATGTACAAAAAAAAAACACAAGTGATGAGGAGCAGCCGAGAGGATGACAGATAAGTACCTCAAGCTGAGAAACAGAAAAGTAAGGAAGGATGCTGATAAAAAGATAGACAGATAGGCCGAGAGAGAGGGAAATGCCGACCAGGGAGCGAGTATAACTCGTTTCCCGATTAACTGCATAATTGCACCCTTTGCACTGCCACTAAAGAGATGTAAATGATGTAATGTTATTACACTCAGGATTCCGTATACCGTCCCTTCCAGTTCCCCCAAATAAGGCAGCATACGAGCCAACCCCGCTTGGCTTCCTGTGGCAGCCATCAGGCGGCGAGAGATTGATGCCCCGTGTGGCGGAAACAATCAATGGCTCACGAGGCCTGGTTGGTTCGGGCTGGGCTGATTACTCTCGACCCAGCGCACAGCCCATCAACACTTTCGGTAAAGTCAAACAACGGCGCTCCTCCCTAACAGGAACTAATGACACTGAGAGGCAAATGTTATTACACCGCTGAAGTAATTGTTCCTACATTCTGACGCCCGCCGGATTACTATGGTTTATATTGAGTTGGGGCCTCTTTTAAAGAGTTCAGTCGTTAGCTGAGTTAGAAACTGAGGCCAAACCTTCGGTAATACGATCATTTTAAGAGAGTTTCAGAGCCGCCTATAGAAGGTATTAGGGAGGTATCAGGGTTAACGGTTCAACGTTGTTGATCTAGAAACGGGCTGCGAGATGTGATGGCTTCTCCTGCATACATAATTAATTTTCAAGCGGATATATAATATTCAGCTGATTTCATTGGATTCGCCTCTTGCTTGACATGTGTCGTAGTTTTATGATCCGTGATGCATCTAGCGAATGTTTAAGTTTTGGTGAGCAGAGAGGGAATGACGAAGTGATTTGATTTAAATTTTGGTCTATAAATGAATTGATTTGTGTCGCTTCGCATCGGAGAAGCAAGTTTTAGTTTTTATCTCAAAATGGGCCAAATGATCAGGTCACAAACAGAATATGGTTAAAGATTATAATAGTTTGGTGCAATTTTTAGGTAGAGATTTCGGTCTTGGGTGTATAGCGAGTTCACAAAGACCCCAAGATTCGTAAGAGAATTGGAACAAGTAACCCCATGGAACTCTGTTAAAGACAGATTAGAGTTTGGGGTTGTTTTACCATTGAGCGGCTCTTTCTTGCACACACGGGCTAAATAGCCAGGTCACAAGGTTGGGGAGAGGACTCACTGGATAGCTGTTGGTAGAAAGAGGATAGCCTCCCATCAAGGCCATTCAGCGTGTTTTTTAACGTGCACAGGGTATGGCTCTCCCGCACATGGCGCCACGGCAAAAATGCGAACGACATCTCGGCCTAATTCAAAAATAAATACGTCCCATCCGACGGACGGCATCCTTTCCTTGCCCATCGGTGTTCCCTAGTGACCGAGAGAAGTGCGAGGAATTTGCAGAGATAAATCTCGAAGCTAGCCCAGGCGGGACTCGAACCTGGGAACTGCAGATTCGAGCCTGGCGCGCTATTTACTAAATCCCAGCCTCCTTCTTTAAAAAACTTAAGCATTTCTTCCATGAGGTAGACGTAAGTGTCAGATCTGTGAATAGGAGAGTCGAGTAAAGCACTTTACGAGTAAATATTTGCCACTTCGGCAAACTTTGGTCACACGACAAAGGAGTGTCTGTCTTTATCAGCAACTGGAATGATGGAGAATTTTGTGAAAACTATGGATAAATACGGTGAGAGGTTTCTCAATTTACAGCAGAAATTTCCAAGAATACGAGGAATGGATATCGAAGGAATTTTTGTGGGGCCAAAAATTAGAGATGTCGTGAAAAAGTGTCAACATGATTTTGGATGAAGTTGGAAGAACGACGGGGAACTTGAAGGGAGAGTAGGGAGATGAGTTAAAGAAGAAACAGAGACTTTGAGAGCAGCAGTTAACTTCCTGTGCAACATCGCAATCAAAAATTACGCCTACCTCTTATACTAAATACTTGACGCTTATAAAACTTTAGGATGAAATATATCCCTTTTCTTGACTCTCGCTTCCCATCGAATCTTGGAGCCGAGTTTCGCCAGAACATTTCTGTTATGAAAAAATACCAAGGCAGATAAAGCTAAAGCATTCTGGGCTAGTTGGTTGGTTTTACGTCTCGGCTTTAGTGCACACAATGGGTTAAATATCCAGGTCACAATGGCGCCAAGGTCTCAGAGTCAGTTAGAGGAACACAATTGACGGTGCAGCTGTTTAGAGACGGTTGAAACGTTTCGTAAAGTCCATTCAGTCTATTGTTTACCAGTTAACGTCTTATCCGACAGATGGAGAACTTTTGGAAGAGCAGATTACGAGCTTGGTACGCTACCTACTGAAACTACCCACGTCCCTGAAGAATTATAGGAAAGGAGTATCGTAAACTGATATACACAAGTCCTAGTCTCTACTGTGCATGCGCTAAGATTTTTTTTCGCTAACCCTTACTCCACCGTCTGCGAGAAATACGATACCGATAGAGTTGTCCGTCAGACTGTAAGTTGAACCGTGGTCCCCTGAGAAGAGCAGGAAAGCTATACGCATTTAAAAAGACACGCTGGATAATGGGAAACTTCCATCTGTCTCCTAACATCTAGTTAGTGTTACCCACTTCTTGGGCATTGGGGTTCCTTTGACATGACCATTTAGCCTTGTGTGGGAAATATGCGGACAGAGATAAAGCATCTCAATACCAAAAGTAATAACCTCACTTCTATTTTTCCCCAAAGTTGTCGTAGGGGTTGTTGTTGGGTTGTTTTACCTCTGAGCAGCACTTTTTTGCACACCATGGGCTAAATGGCAAGGTCACATTGACCCCGAAGGCTCAGAGAAGGTTGGGGGAGGGGACCCACTGGAACAACTGTTGGGAGACAGATGGTAGCCTCCCGTCAAGGCCATTCAGCGTGTTCTTTAACGTGCACAGGGTATGGCTCTCCCGCACACGGGGCCACGGCTTAACGTCCGATCCGACGGACGGCGGCCTTTCCAAGCCCATCGGTGTCCCCTACTGACCGTGGGCAGGGCGGGGAATTTTGCGTAGATAAATCTCAACGCTGACCCAGCTGGGACTCGAACCTGGGAACTACAGATCACGAGCCTGGCGCGCTACCGACTGAGCCACCCCCGCCCCAGTTAGTGGCAAACACATTCAAAGTCATTTGCTCAGTTAGTATAAAAAATAAAAGTCACCTCCTTTTTTAGAAGAAGAAAGTAGGTGAGTTTACAATATTTTTGCAGGTTGCTTTCTTTGCACATGACTTCCATTATAATTTTTTAATACAAAGAATGTGCCAAAACTCTATCTCTTTACGAGCACAGTCAAAGCAGGTTGGTTTGGTTTTTTAACACTGAGGGGTATTTTTTGCGCATAGTGGGCTAATAGGCAATCACAATGACACCACAGGCTTAGAAAAGGTTATGGTTGTATCAGAAGGACAGTCACACACACAAAAAAAAAAACTATTAGGACACGTGTTATGACCATTTGGTGTGTTCTTGAACTTGAACAGTTTAATTCTTCTGCACACGAGATCACGGCTAAACATTCCATCCGACGGGCGGCTTCCTTTTCTAACGATCGGTGTCCACTTTCTCTGTGGGGGCAGATAATTGAGAAAAGCCATTGGCTGAAAAGATCTCATTCCAGGCAGCATAGGGATCTGAGCCAATCAGTGTCTCTTTCTTACCGAAAGCAAAGAAGGTTATAGGAGAAAATCACAGAATACGCACAGTGGGGACTCGAATCTGGGAGTCTGGTTGAGGACCTGGTACGTCACGATCTGAGTCAACCAGTACTTCCCATCGGTTGGATATCTCGGTCTAATTCAAAGCGATATGAGTGACAAAACAAACTAAAATAGACTTCACTTGAAACTCCATTTAACTCTCCGTTTTTTACAACTACAGTAAAATTCCCATTTCATCTCCTCATCTCTAACACCCAAAAGAACCCGAGGCGATGCGAGATCAGCGAAGAAAGACGATGCAGATAAAAACCAGTCTTTAAAAAGCTGCGAGTAGCCCAGAAGAAGAGGAAGACATTACTGCGTTTCATTTGTCTTTTTTGTTATTCTTTTTCGCGATATGGAGAATCAATACAAGAATATTAAGGAAACTGGGAGCTTTCAATCTTTTCCGGCAATTACATGAGATTTCCATTTCGGGGAGCTGTTCAGAAAAGAAGAAAGAGATTCCATGAGATTCGAGTTTCGCCCTTGTTAGCAACCGTCCACTAATTCCAGCCCCTCCATCGGATCACTTGAGTGTGAGATTCATCCCAATTCGTCAACCGCGACACGGGTACTTGCCCATTTTTATGCATAAAGAACACCAATCAAAAAGAGCACACGTTCGCATTTTTTCCCCGTTCTTCTCATTCTCTTTCCTTTTTTTATTCTTCTAAAAGCGAGCACACACATATGCACTCATACAATGGCTTTCCACGGATCAATGAACGAAGGCAAGTCAGAGACGAACTCCAGATATTGATGGCTTGTTTATATCTCATAAGGAAAGAAATAAAAAAAGATGAAACTGATGAAACTGCACGAAAACTTAGCTCATCGGCTTACGAAATTGAGTCGTCCGACCGCTGCTTGATCCCAGGGAAAGAAGACTTACTTTCTGTTTCCAAGACGTTTTGTTGATTACTTAGGAGACATGTAACATTTCCATGGCAACATATCTCACATCCGTTATGCAAATGGTGATTGCTCGTTTGCCTCTTGAAGCGTGCTCTCACGCACATACAGAGAGCTATTTAACCGAGAAGACTGAATGAACGTTAGAGCGTTACAAGGGCTTGCTTATATACAGAGTCATTATTTCTCGATTCTGTTGAGAAGTTCTGCCATTTCGGTTAGTATGTAGAACGAAGTTCGTTGTGCGGAATGCACTAACGAGCCGACATTAGCAAACTGAAGTTCTTCTTCGTGGACACCTCAGTGGTATATAGTGAGTAAAATCGGGGAGACTATGAGACTGAGGGGTTGGGTTGGGATGAGTTGTTTTACTTCTGAGCGGCGCTTTTTTTTGCACTAAATGGGCTAAATGGCTTGTCACTAGGACTCTGGAGGTTCAGAGAAGGTTGGTGGAGGAGACACATTGGACAGCTGTTGGGAGACAGATGGTGCCTGCCAAAAAGCCTATTCAGCGTGTTTTTTAACGTGCACAAGGTATGACTTTCCCGCACAAGGGCCACAGCTTAACGTCCCGTCCGACGGACAGCAGCCTTTCCAAGCCCATCGGTGTCCTCTACTGACCGTGGGAAGGGCGGTGAGTTTTATGGAGATAAATCTCAACGCTGACCCAGTTGGTTTACTATCGGTGTCCACTTTCTCTGCGAGGGCAGATAATTGAGAAAAGCCATTGGCTGAACCTGGGAATTACAGATTACGAGCCTGGCGCTCTACCGACTGAGCCGCCCCGACTGCGCAGCACACTCATCGACATTTCTTATATATCATAGGTCAACGCCAAGGTAATCACCTCTCAATCAACTTAGAAGTTGAGTTGGGTTGTTTTACCTTTAAGAGGTACTTTTCTGCACACAATGGGCTGAATAGAAAGGTTGCAGGAACCTCAGAGATTCCGAGTTGGGTGCGAAAAGGAGACCTATTGGACATCTATTACGATACAGATCAAAGTCTTACATCAAGGCCATTCAGTGTGTTTTTTATCGTGTAAAGGTTATGGCTTTACACAAGCGGGCAACGACTTAAACGGGCAACGGTTTAACGTCCCATATGATGGACGACGTCTTTTTTTTGCAGCACCGACTCCTGCTAATTCGTACAAAAGGATTCCTCCCATGAAAGTCAACGTAGAAGTCCATAGTAGAAGAAACATATGCATATGGTATCCGGTAGCCGTTCTTTTAGATTTGGCTATTATCCACTATGATATTTATAATATATTTTTGATCATTTTGGTTTTGCCGGGTGGTGGTGGTAGATCTCATTAATCCAAAAAACCTTTGCTCTTCCTTCAACTTTAATGACTACGACCCTGCAATTTCCCCATTAATCGACGCATGGTTTTTCAGTGTCAAGATCAGATAAATTGGCCCTGTCGAGTCAAATATCAATGATGATAACCATTGCTCTGGGTTTGCACAATATTACTTGAATTTGTGCCATAGTTTCTGATCTCTCTTACTTGACTGTTATGAAGATAATTTCGGCATTAACGTTAAATGACTAAATTAATCCTATTTTAGCCTGACAGACTGTGGGATTGTCGCAAACGAGCCAATTGAAGTCAATCATCATATCCTGTGTAGCTGACGGATTACTGAGAAGGAAGCCCTTACAACCAATTTAAGAGTTATTGAAGGTTTATAAGTTAGGGGCCAACCTTATATCGTACTGCTAGTTTTCTTATCACTAAAGCAAATGGTTCTCAATCTTTTGGCGACCAAAAATTTTCCATTAACCGAAATGAATTAATTTTTTTTTTAAATATCGAAATCTTAAAGCCGTCCCGTAGCCGAGTGGCTGCTGATCAGAGGGACCTGGGTTCGCGCCCTTGGCAAGGCATGGATGTTGGTATTTGTCTTTCTGCTGAGGTCTCGCCTTCCTCACAGATCTTCTCTATGGTGTATTAAACTGAAAGGCTCCTGTCAGACTTCTGTGACAAGCAGCTGCTTGAGGGGTATTTATTTATTATTTTTTTATCCAAAACCTAATTGGGAATTATCTGTTATATTAATGGGTTTGGGAACTGTAAGAAAGGTGTTAGAATTCTGTATATTTAATACATGGAGTGCACGTATTGTGCGAGGGACGGAAACAGTTGTCTGATGGATGAAACAGAATTTATTTTAAATATTAAACGTAGTAGGGAGCGAACAACTGCCAACCAACTTATTCTTTTACCAAGCATAGTTATCTAACTTCTCAGTTATCTAACATCTAATTTTTATCTAACCTCTTCACGAAATTAAAGCTAATTTTCCTGTATAAAACTAACTGAAAACTAGTTAGCGGTAGCGTTACTTGTTATCGATTAGACAAACGAAACGCCCCCATAAATTTCCAGATCTTCCCTTAGGGGGCGGTACTTTTCCCGTTCAGAACTACAGCAATAGCAATTAATATTAACTGTAAAAATAGTCCAATAAGCTTACACACAATTTATATTGAATGCGATGAATACATGCCTTTCATGTCGATTAGAAAGAAACCAAACGGAAATATTTTAATTATTTAACTCCATTGAAAAATTAAAGCAAGTATCAGGCTAATAGATTTTAAATATAATCAGTTGAGTCAACTTTTAAAGAGGTGCATTATTTTGAAGAAAATGAACAGAGAGGTGTTAAAAAAAAGAAATATGTATTTAATTGGGAACAAGGCCTATTAGTTATACGAAGAGAAATTAACCAAACCTGTGTTCAGCGAAAGTAAATGAATTATATCCTAAAAAGAGATATAATGTTAAAAAAAGTAAAATCAGCTTAATATGCTTTTGTTTTCAATTAACCATACTATCAAGTCTTACAATAATAAAAAATGAATAAGAAAAGATTCAATAAAATTGGATCAAAATTCTTACCAGCAATTTCTTGTCAAATTCATTTAACAAAAGAATTCATTAATCATCCAACCAACATACCCGTAGATACAAAATACTCATTAAGAAGGCTACGGTGGTTTAATCAGAGTGCTCATTAAAAATTAATGCTTTGTTCTTAAGAGTCTTTTTTATAAATTAAGATGCATTGCTATTTATTTATGTGTTAAAAGGAATCATCGAAAATACCTCTAAAAGAGTTTTGTCTGTTGCCAGAACCTTTGTCATAAAATAAAACACGAAAGTTCACTTTCTGAATTAAATAGCGGAAACGGTATTTTAATTTGCCAGAATCTGGGAGCGTGCTCTGGTATCATAACATCCTTGTCGATTAATAATGCATAAAAGCATATGGATTTCTCATTATTTATTAATAGTGATAAATAAAGATTTCATTTCCTAGAAATTAAGAGTGCAAAAAGAAAAGCCTTTAAAATACACTCATAAGTAAAAAAAGTTTCTTTTTTGGTTACACTAAATATTTCAGACACTTTTCAAATTATGTCTGAAACAAAATTCTTCAAGGAAAAACGTCTGGTTGTTTAAATGAAAACACACACACACGCTTTTTTCACTCTTAAACGAGTTTAACATTTAAAAAAGAAATTTATTAAACCGCTTTTTTACATTAACTTCAGCTTTGTGGTTGAGTGTGTGAGTTTTCAAATAAAAGAATGTGAACACAGTAAAACGTGATATCAGATTCTGAAAATATCGAAATCCTAATATGGGGAATATCTGTCGTATAAATGGGATTTGGGAAGAGTAAGAAAGGTGTTAGTCATCATCATCATCATCATCATCATCATCATCATCATCATCATCAAGCAGCCATGGGCTACGGAGGTCCAACCAGACCGCGCAGTTTAATTCTCCAAGCATATCTGTCCTGAGCTACATCTGCTGCATCCGGCCACTGTACACCAATTCTAACAAGGTCCTGTTTGACATTGTCAGCCCACCGCATCCTAGGTCTCCCCCTCCTTCTGAGGCCTCTAGGCACACTGTTCATAACCCTATTCGCCAATCTATAATTATCCATACGGGCAACATGGCCAAACCAGCGGAGTCTCTCTCTGCACAATATGCTGTTTAAAGGAGGTTGCAGACTCCTTTGCCTAACCTCATCATTAGTTACAAAGTTAAACCACCTAATACCCAAGATACTGCGTAAGCATCTAGAATCAAAAGCATCTACTTTCCTGTTATCTTGTTTACACAGCGTCCAAGTTTCACTACCATAACTAACCCTAGAAAGAACCAAACTATTATACAGTCTAATTTTAGTCTTTAGGTGTATACGCCTATTTCTCCACAATCTCCATAGATTCTTAAAAGTCCCGGCAGCAATACCTATTCGTCTGTTAATCTCATGCCGCACATCACCAGTATCAGTTACATAGCTCCCAAGGTAATTAAACTGTGACACCTGCTCAAGACTGCAACCATTCAGATGAACTGAATCACAACCTGCCTGACCAATTTTCATCACTTTAGTTTTCTCTCTGTTTATAACCAAACCTACTGTACTACCAGTCTCATCAACAGTTCGAATGAAAGAGTTCATCTCATCAACATCATTTGCCAAAAGGGCTAAATCATCAGCATAATCTAAATCAGAAATTTTCGTATCTCCAGTCCATTTAAGGCCAAAATCTTTCCCTTGAAGTGAATTTCGCATAACATAATCAACAACCAAACTAAAGAGAAAAGGAGACAAAATGCACCCTTGTCGAACACCAGAAGTAATGCTAAACCAATTGCTACAAGACTTACCAACCCTCACACATGACTCAGCGTTATTATAGAGAGCTTTCATTATGTTAACTAACTTGTCTGGTATACCATATGATCTCACAATCAACCACAAATTATGACGATCAACAGAGTCAAAAGCCGTTTTGAAATCAACAAAGCTAGCAACCAAAGGTTTCTGAAACTCTAAACATTTCTCAAGAATCTGTCTAAGTGAAAATATCTGATCTACACATCCCCTACCACTTCTGAATCCACATTGCTCATCACGCAATTGACTGTCAACCAGATTCTTAATTCTATTAAGCACAATCATGGAAAGAACTTTACCTGGAACGGAGAGTAGGCTGATACCCCTATAGTTATCACAAGAACTGCGATCACCTTTTTTGAAAATAGGGATAATAATAGCTCTGGTAAAATCTTTAGGAACCATGCCTTTATCATAAAAGTTATTCAAAATTTCAGTCATCCAAATGGTAACTGAAACATTCCCAGCTCTAAGCATTTCCGTAGTAATTTCATCCACCCCTGGGGATTTATGAAGTTTAAGTTTAGAAATAGCCAAACTAACTTCAGATTGTGTTATAGGGCCAACATTAAAGCCAACAATGCATCTATCATCATTGCAAACAATGGGAGTAGAACTAACCACATTGTTTAGAACACCACTGAAATGCTCAGCCCACCTAGCCATGACAGAATCCTCACCTTCTATAACCTTGCCTTGTTTATCCTTCAATCCCTGTATACCTGTTCGTTTTCTACCACACAAAACATTAACTATCTGGTACAGCTCTCTGCTGTTGTGCTGTCTAACTGCTTCCTCAGCTTTGTCAGCAAGGCCATCAAGCCAAAGATTCTTATCAGTAGCTAACTGACCCTCTACACGTTTATTAAGTTCTTTGCAATGCTTTCTATTAGGACTAGTAGGGTACTGATTAAGGACATTCCTGCAGTTCCTTCTTTCTGAAATAAGCTCAAGTGCCTTATCACTTAAATAATTCTGCCTCCTCTGCTCCTTTTTTCCTAAAAGAGTACTGTTAGTTTCCAAAAAAGCCTGTTTAAAATGGCCCCATTCTTCCTCAGCATCAGTATTAAGCAAACCATGACTGTCATAATGACTAAGTAACCTATCATGGTAAGCATTAGCTATAACTGGGTCTTTCAGAGCTTCAGTATTAAAGGTAAATTTTTTAACCCTAGCACAACACTTTTTAAGTTTAAGTTGCAAGACACTTTTAACAAGGTAATGGTCAGATCCAATTTCAGCTCCCCTATAAGCCCTGGTATTTCTAACAGAACTAGCCCATTTGCTGTTAATTAATATATAATCAATCATATTCTTATGCAGCCCATCAGGTGAAACCCATGTGTATTTATGTATGTCGCGGTGTTTGTAATATGTGTTAGTTATTCTGAAACCATTGAGTTTACTTACCTGTAGGAGACGTTGCCCATTGCCATTGCAGCTACCAATACCAAAAGGGCCTATTACTCCTCCCCAAAGGTCAGAGTCGGTACCAACTTTGGCATTGAAGTCACCAAGAACAAGGGTAATATCTCCTTTCTTGACAGAATTCAAAATATCCTGAAGTTGTCTGTAAAACCTATCCTTCTCATCCTCATCAGAATCCTCAGTGGGGGCATAACAGCAGATAACATTCAAGTCTTTAATGCTTGTCTGAAATTTTGCTGTAAGAAACCTTTCATTAATGCACTCATATCCTAGAAGAGCATCACTAGCATGTCTGCTGAGCAGCAGACCCACGCCTTGGTGATGCTTTCCATCCTCCCTCCCTGTAAAGAGAAATTTAAAGTTATTTTTAAGTATCTCACCTTTACCTGTCCATCTGGTCTCTTGCAAGCCTAGAATATCTAGGTTATAGCGCTGTAATTCCTGCATGAGGACATCAAGAGAATAATCTCTATGTAATGTCCTCACGTTCCACGTTCCTGCAGAGAGAAAATGATTAGTAGGATTTTTAAAGAAATTAGGTTTATTGAGAATGGTACGGCCAACAATATCAAACAGCCCCCTGATCGCAGGCATGGGGCAAAGACCTGTTCCTCCTCCGCTAAAGGCTGAAGTCACCGATGCTGGTAGGAACTTCAGGCACCACCTTTTCAAGTGGACTTTTTCAAGAACCATATGATTTTATAATATTTAATCCAGGAGATTCACACATTGCGCGAAAGGCTCAAGTAGCTGTCTGATCGATGAGATAGATTACAATTTGGAAATGAAATAAAAGTAAGGAGATATTAATTTCGTAAATTTCCTATTATAATCCATCTTTCTTGTTATCCCTGAAGAAGCTGCTTGTCGCAGAGTTCTGACAGAAGTTTCTCCGTACAATTACGACACAGAGAAGATCCATGATAGACCTCATCAGAGAGACGATTAAAGAACGATACCGGCCTCATAAAAAAATAAAAAATAAATACCCCCTCAAGCAGCTGCTTGCCACAGAGGTCTGACAGGAGCCTGTCAGTTTTATATGCCACAGTAGATGATCTGAGAGGATGGCAGGACCTCAGCAGAAAAGCAACACACGCACATCCATACCTTACCCTGGGCTCGAACCCAAGCTAAAGACTCGGCCGCGACAACGAACACAAAATAGACCTGCAATGTCTTTAAATTATTCCGCATTAGTATTTAATGGCATTAAAGAACATTTTTTTTTCATATAGCGTTAGGATCAGGGCTATCTTAAGCCTTACTTGGGCCCCTAGGCAAAAGTAAAATATTGCATTCTACTCAGTAATTTTCTCTCTTCACAATATGTGGTAATGATAATAGGCCCCATAAATCGCGGCTCCCAGCATTTTCCTATTTTAATATCAGATTTGATCACTATTTATTCATGAAGAGATCTTTGCTACAGTTTTTATCATGAAAAGTAAAAAAAATAAATTTTTTTCCTATGCCCTAGACACAATAGGCTGCCTATTGAATAGTATGGCCCTTAGGAAGATGTGCGCTACTGGAAAAGAATATGCAACTCTGATATAAGCGGCTAAGAATTCAGTTTTAATAAGGAGAAAGGTTTCTCACTAACACAAAAAAGAAAAATAATCTACATTCTATATTTAGCTTTACGATTCATTTCGTCATGCATATCTATTCGTGTACTTCGCCCTCGTACTTTCGTTATTATCATCGAGCACTGTAAGAAACCTTTCTTTGCCATCCTTTCAATAAAATTATAATCAAAGGGGAGAAAAATTTCAAATTTTACTTTTTAATGATCCCCTTTCGAACACAAATAAATATTAGTACTGATATATACAATCCAGCTGTCCCGTGGCCGTGTGGTTAGCGTGCTTGGTTACTGATCAAAGGAACCTGGGTTCAAGCCTAGGGTAAGGCACAGATGTTTGTGTTGCCTTTCGGCAGAGGTCCTGCCAGACTTTCTGCTATGGCACGTAAACTGAAAGGCTCCTGTCAGACTTCTGTGGCAAGCAGCTGCTTCAGGGGTGTTTTTTTACCGTACAATGAAATAGGCACTATTATGCTGTTGAAGTACGATAATGGCAATGGGTACAGAGGAAAAATTGTCTTGATCCGGGTGGGATACAGATCTCATGACTTTCTGATAACATGTGTGTCAGAGCACCTGACATGTTATCAGGATGTCGTGGGTCGGATCCTACCCGGCCAAGATAATTTTTCCTCTGTACTCATTGACATCATACTTCAACAGCATAATAGTGCCTAAATTCCTCCTATCAGCAATGGAACATATTGTTTTTTTTGGTTGTAATATTGAGCTTGTGTTGAATCCTGGACTACAATTTCTCTGATCAGAAATGAAGGAAATACTCAGGTCAGAAAGATCATAAGGCACAGAACAAGTCGAACAAAATGCGCAATGGTGGCAACCGGTTGCTAAAAATATTATTTATCTGTTTAAAAAAAAACGTGAAAAGTTAGATTGATTAGTAAACTAGAAAAAAATATATTAAAAGATTAAAAAATACTTATAATTCTATATACGCCTTAAAAAGTAGAAAATAAATCTAAAACATATCGGTGGTGCAATCAATCACTGAATTCGTATTCACTTCAAAGGAAAATAGGGCGCCGGCAATCTTGTTGAGTAGGTAAATCGGCGCCCTATTTTCCTTTGAAGTGAATACGAATTCAGTGATTGATTGCACCATCGAAATGTTTTAGATTTATTTTTTACTTTTTATTTTAAAGAAAGATAGTTACATTAAAAAAAATTCATTTATTTATTTTTTTTCTTTGTCGCTAAAAACATTTACCTTCAGAAACTTTTATTTGATATATGACTCATAGACATCGACCACATTTTTCCTTCCCTCTTTTTCTGGAATCGTTTTTTGAGGTAGCCGCGACACTGGAAACGTCACAAGGTTTAATTTGAGATTAGCATGTTAAGGTCGACCCTCTAAATTTTCGTCCCCCCTTTTGGGGAGATATAATGGCAAGGGGCATAATCCGAAGTAGTCTAGGTAGGTCCTCATATCAGCTTTCATTTGCGATATAAATTTTAAATGTAAGCCCTCGTAATGTAAGTACTCTCATATAACATGAAAATGACTTTCATGTTATATGAGTTTATCCCTTTGTTTAGGGGAGATCAATCAAGTGGGGGGTATATTTTTATTTCCTATGACATTCCCCATATCACAAGATTTCATTTAACATACAAAGTGTTAAGTTAGGCCCTCGCGTTCAGAAGATGTAGCGGGACAATCGTTTTCATATTTTCCCTTTTTTTTAGCTGGGAAGATAGCCTGAGGGGTCAATTTTTTTATAGCCTATGACACTCCCAGCGTCAAAAGCTTTCATTTCATACCTAAATCATTACGTTTGTCCTTCGTGTTTGAAAGATATGGTAGAACAAACGTTTTGGCAAATCCAGCCGTCCCGTGGCCGAGTGGTTAGCGCGCTTGGCTACTGATCTACGGGACCTGGGTTCGAACCCCGGGTAAGGCATGGATGTTCGTGTTGTTTTCTGCTGAGGTCCTGCCATCCTCTCAGATCTTCCACTGTGGCATATAAACTGACAGGCTCCTGTGAGACCTCTGTGGCAAGCAGCTGCTTGAGGGGGTATTTATTTTTATTTACAAACACGCAAACTGATAAAGGACGAGTGAAACGCAATTAGGAAGATAGGTAAAATAAATGGCATGTCGCATTAGGAGAATATATGAAATGCATGTTTTCAAAGAAAATATAGTTTACTATTTTCCGATTTTAGCAGCTTCTAATGGTGGAAATGCAAACAAATTCAGACTATGCTATATTATTATTTTATTAATACCTGTCGAAACCACAAAAAACTTTTGATTTATTTCCTTCCCCCCCAAAAAATTACATTTACTAACTCTCTTAGTATGAGAAGTCAATGTAAACTTTTTAATTACCATACTATACCCCTAAAACTATACGTCTGCAGCATGAATGGACTATTTACAGTATTCGTTTAAGATTTCGGATTTTCCAAATTTAGGGCCCTCTAACGCTGGAAATTCAAACCATGTTCAGATTCGTAAAATGTAAATCATAATATCTTTTTAGTACCTCTTAAATCCAAAAGATATTTTTTTTACCTTTTGATTAAGTAAAGAATGGTTATAGATGGAGAGAGAGAGAGACAGACGATAAAGCGAAAATAATAGGAGCATTTTTTTTTTAAATCGAGCTAAATATAATTAATAATATAAACTGAAATATTTAATAATGAAACAATTAGTGCATAAAAAGAAACGTTATGAGGATTCCTTCCTTTTCAGTTCCCAGGTTCGAGTCCTACCTGGGCCAACGTTGAGATTTATCTCTGCAAAACTGTCGCTCTGCCCTCGATCAGTAGGGGAGACCGATAAGCTTGGAAAGGTCGCTGTACATCGCATGGGACGTTATAGTTCGTGTGGGGAAGAGCCATACTCTGTGATAGGCTCGATGGCCTTAATGGCCTGGTTTCCATATGTCTCCTAACAGCTGTCCAGGGGATTAACTAGCCTTCTCTGAGCTCTTGGGGGGCGGAGGGGGCTCAGTCGGTAGCGCGCCAGGCTCGTAATCTGTAGTTCCCAGGTTCGAGTCCCAGCTGGGTCAGCGTTGAGATTTATCTCCGCAAAATTCCCCGCCCTGCCCACGGTCAGTAGGGGACACCGATGGGCTTGGAAAGGCCGCCGTCCGTCGGATGGGACGTTAAGCCGTGGCCCCTGTGCACGTTAAAGAACACGCTGGATGGCCTTGACGGGGGGATACCATCTGTCTCCCAACAGCTGTTCCAGTGGGTCCCCTCTCCCAACCTTCTCTGAGCCTTCGGGGTCCTTGTGGTCTGGCCATTTAGCCCATGGTGTGCAAAAAAGTGCCGCTCAGAGGTAAAACAACCCAACTGAGCTCTTGGAGTCCTTGTAACCTGCCCATTTTGTGCAAAAAAGTGCTTCTAAGAGATAAACAAACCCAACAATTGTTTTGCTGACTCTTAAAAAGGTGATTTTCCTAAATGCTTTTGGTATTTTTGTAATTTAAAACAATAGTATAATAAAAAAATGTAAAATGAAAGAAAATGGTTTTTAACAAACTGGAATGACTCTACTGAAATTCTTGACTTCCTTTAACTTTCCCCTCTTCCCCCTATACTGAAGTCTTTTAGCAGATTAATAACATCAACTAGTAACATTTCATGCTGTAAAATTTCTCATTTTCCTCTCATTGCATTATCTTCTTAAAAATTAAACATTCTCTGGGTTTGATTTCCATGGCAAACGCCGACGAGGTGGCATTCCTTATAAAATTCTTAGGAGCACGTTAGTCCAAATCAGTGTTAAGCAATCCCTCAACCACAGCAGTGAGGCCGGCATAGCACAAAATCTGGAAGTGTGTATCTACACACCACCCATAACTACATGTGCTTTTTTATGTGTTTCATATTAAATTAAAACTTATTGTTTGTCCCTTGTGTTGAACATGTAAACTATTATAGTGAAATGCACGGTGAAATGTGAGTGCCTTCAAAAAATCCACCCGCTCAACGAAGCACTGGCAACAGTCAGTGGGAGGGACGACGACAGAGCCATATCACAACAGATGCAAATGATGTAAGAGATGCAGAATCACAAAGTGGGTAAATCTTTTAAGAACTCTAACATCTTTTTAACTTTAGATTGTGAGGATTGAGAGTATAAGAATATTGTATAATTAATCAACTAAAGTTTGTGTTAGGATTTGTTCTTGATTCTTAAGCAAAATATTGTGTACTTTGCGAATATTTCATATGTCTATGATTTGTGTATTTGCTTTTCTTTTAAGTTACTGAGAATAAATCAATTATTTTTGTTATTCTCAATATTTTCATATTATTTTATTAATTTCAACTTTTATTTTTCTCTCTCTAATTTTGCATTAAATAATATTCTTGACATTAAGAAGTTTTCCTTCAAGTCTGGATTATACATTTCATAAGCTCTTAGGGAAAATGTTATAATTTCTGCTCAGGTAAGAAATTCGAAGAGTATCAAGTATATGTAAAATTAAGTTCTCATTATCCCCTAAAATTGCCTACTGAAAACGTGATAACCCCAATTGCTGTTAAAAGACGAATTAAAAGTACCTTGAACTCACGTAGTATTTGGATGCACTCTCCATGCTATCTTAAACCAAGACCATTGGTTCTAGCTTCCTCTCTCTCTCTGAAAGAAATCCTGATTCTAGACACCGACATCACCAATAATCTATGAAGAGAACGAAGATTCTTGCCTAAAAGAAATCATGTATATATTTTTTCTCTTCGAAGTTCTCCCGGAGTTTCTTTTTTTTTTTCTTTTCCCCATGCATCAAAACGAAGAAGTGAGAAATGCTAGGCGCAGAACGTCGGAGTTAGAAGCCGGTCTCGGATGACATATGTCGTTTGAAGTACAACCATCCACTCGTGAGAGGGAAACGGTCAGAGGAAACAGGAAAGCGGAGAGGAAGGAAGGAACCTATAACTGGAGACTGATTAGGAACGAGGCCAAGGCAGATCTGTTAAATGAGTCTGCGCTCCTCCTAACTTGCTTCTCTTTAGTGAAGGAAAAAAAACGAAACATGAAAGAGAAAGAAAAATACATCTTGCAAATCGAACAACAGTCAAGTGAAAGTTCACAGTGACTTGCAAAGTAAGTTCTTTTATCTCGAACATTGCGTGATTGCTGCTGGAGCTTATTTTTCTTATGAGCATGGTCATTATGTTTAATATTAATGTCTTGGACTGGATCTATTTCCTTTTCATATTAAACCATTAGTTTTTAATTAAATGATTTTTATTTCCGCCAAAAAGAAAAAAAAGACGCAGTTTAGAGGTTATAAGCGTGTTTGAAACATGAAATTATTGATTATGGAATCAGGGAAAGTCAAGAGTTTGCATTTATTCTTATGTAATTGGAATTGGTAAAGATAATTGGACGATGCAGAGCCGACTAATTCAATACTGTGATCTGGCGAAAGTTTAAGCTTCCTTGAAGTTTAGAGATAATATTTTCATTGAAACATATTTAAAAATTGAAAATATTTTAGTTCCAATTCCAGAAGAAGGTGGAAGAAGAATTTTTATTTCTAGGTAGGCTAGGAGTTGGTCTGTAGGTATGGTGCCAGTCTCGTAGCATGATGTCTTTAGGTTCCAATACCTTCTGCACTGATAATTTTTTTTCTCTAAATCTCTCTCTATGCCCACGGTGAGAAAAGGGACATAGACAGTCTTAGGGAGGAACCTTCCGTCGGATTGGATTTTAAGACGTGGTCTATTAGGCAGTAGACTAAACCTGTGAACGTTAAAGAACAAATTGCAGAGCCATAAGGAAAAGTTTTCGTTTGCGACTTTAGAGTTTTACACTGCGTCCCGTCCTCCTACGGGGCGGGGGTTGCTCAGTTGGTAGTACGCAACGCTCGTAACCTGCAGTTCCCAGGTTCGAATCCCAGCTAGTCAGCGTTGAGATTTATCTCCGTAAAACTCCCCGTCCTGCCCACAGTCACCGATGGGCTTGGAAAGGCCGCCGTCCATCGGATGGGACGTTAAACCGTGGCCCTATTAGTATAACATTATACTAGTATTTCTAAAATAAAAAAAAATGAAAAATGTAGCTAAAAAAGTAAAATAAAGTCAAATCAACTGTTTCGAACAAGGAATGTTTATTTTCAAAAATAAACTAGGAAGGCTAATCACAGCTTGTGACTATGGAATATTGGTTTTCGAAAAGAAACTAGGGAATCCAATAAACTCTTTTGAATATGGAATGCTCCTGTTTTTTAAAAAAAAAATTAGGAAGTCTAATCAATTGTATCGAATAAGAATTGTTCTTTTTCAAAAAGAAACTAGGAAGTCCAATCAGCTGTTTTCAATAAGGAATCTTTTTTATTTCAAAAAGAAACTAAAGTCCAATAAGCTTTATTTAACTTATTTTTTAACTTTATTTAACTTATTTTAAAAAATGAAATCAGGAAGTCTAGTCAACTGTTTTGAATACGGAATGCTCCATATCAAAAATCTGCAATTTAAGGCATTTTCTATAAAATTAAGCAAGAAAAACCAATCACACTGTATGTCATAACTATGTAGTGTTCGTTGTTATGACTATGGAGGGCAAAATTTTTTAAGGGTTGTAAACCCCTTAACCATCCTACACCGCCACATAAATTTAAAATTTCTAAAATAAATTCCACATTTAAAAGATTCGTTTAATGTCTTGACTTCCCCCAACAGTGGAAATTCAAATATTGGAAAGTTTGGAAAATGCGAATTGCAAAACAGTTTTGTTTTATTAATACCTATCAGATCCAAATATAATTTTTCATTTATTTCTTAAAATAAAAAGCAATTAACTATCAATATAATAAAAATATCTACATTAGGTATTTTTATTACCTAATGTAGATATTTTGAGGGTGAAAGTAACTGGCTTTAAAAAAAAAGAGTTAGAAATTGTTGAGCCCATCCCATGTCTCCATGGGGGAAAGAGCAAGTCATAGTTGAAAATGCAAATCCCTTGGCAAATCTATTGTACCTCCTAAGTATCGATTATTATTTACCATAAATAAACTTTTAGAAATACTAGAATTACTTTATAATTACTAGATTTACTTTAGAAATACTAGAGTTACTTTAGAAATACTAGTGTAATGTTATGATTGATTGATTTAAACAACTCAAAAATTGAATACTCCTGTGAACTTGACAATTGTCCGAACACAGACTCATTCAGACATAATGTAAATTACACATGTCATTATATATATTTTTTAGAAATTGTCAAAGAATTCAATCTCTTTAAAGAAGGAGATCAAAAATTTATAAAAAAAAATGATTTTTCGAGATTTTTTGTGAGGTTCTAAAATACTCTGAATAGTATATTGAGAAACATTATATTTTGATAACTTATCAAAATATTTTTCCCTTTGCAAATTAAATTTTTTTGCAAATAAAAATAATGTGTTCTATATTTTGAGGAACATTGCATAAAGTTTAGTTGGGAGAATCTAATTTTTTCATTATATATAATGTTGTATTTGTTATTGCCAGATTTACTTTGACTCTCATTATAAGATTAATTTCTTTTTTATTAAGACCAAAGTCCTTAAATTGTATTACTTTTTGAGATATATTAAATCTGTGTGTATTAGAAGCTTTTTCATTATGCCAATTTTGAAGTTCAGTCAATAATTTTATTATATTTTGATTTTTATGCAGAAATGAAAAGTAAGAGGCAGGAGTTGTAATGTTTAATACCTGTGCCCGTTTTGCAAGTAAGTCAACTTTATCATTATTTTTCAAATTAATATGTTATGGCATCCACTGTAGATGTATAGTATTGTTTTGCTGAATATGTTGTTTTGTTATTGCTAAAATAGCAGTAATATTAATGGCAAAATTACTTTTGATAGGATTATGGTATAATATTTCTAATGAAGTTTACTGTCAGTTAATATCACAATTTTTTCATCCTTAAATTTCAAGGCCCAATTTATGGCATATATAATTGCAGCAATTTCTGCAATTGCTATTGGATTAGGAGTATCTAATTTAAATTGCAATTGTTCTGTTTCACAATAAACAGCTCCTGCTGCAATTGTTCTGTTTCACAATAAACAGCTCCTGCTGCAATAATTCTGTCCGAATTAAGTGGCCCATCAGTATATATATTTTTTTATATTCTTGGTACATGTCATCAATGTGTGTTTCTGTTAATATTTTAAAGTTGCTCTTATCTATATCCTTCTTTGAATATATTCCCGGTATATCATTTTGTATTATAGGGAATGGGGCTGTCCAAAATGGAAAATTAGTAATAATGTCCCCACTAATTTTCCTATATATTATCTCTTTGAAGTGATTTTTTTCTGATAATTGAAAAAGTGTAAAGTCTGAGACAATCTTATCAATTATTGGGTGCATTGAATTTTTTGTTATAATTCTTGTTATTAAATTAGATATTGTTTTTTTTTTTCATTTCTAAAGGTGCCACAGCAGTTTTTACATAGATGTTTATATTTGCCGTAAATTGTAAAAGCCCCAGACAATACTTTATTATCTTCGTTTGAATTCTTTCCCTCAATTTCATTTTAGTTGTAGACATATTGTTGATGAGCTCATATTCATATGTGAATTTAGGTTGTATAATTGAACTATATAATAAAAGAAGATTTTTGTTTGTACATCCCCATTTTACATTTCCTAAATATCTGAGATAATTATAGAGCTTATTTGCCATATCTTGTACATATTGTATATATTTATTCCAAAGTAATTTTGAGTCTATATGTAATCCTAAGATCTTTAAATTGTCTACTATTTTAATATTTTCCTCCTTTATTTTAATTAAGAAGTTATTTGGAAGGTTTTCATTTTTATGAAAATATATAATGTTAGTTTTTTCTGTATTTATTTTTAGATTCCATGATTCGCAATATTTGTGTATATTATTTAAAGTATTCTGTATTCTTTTTGGTATAATTTCTATGTCAGGATGAGTGTCATCCAAAAAACCAAGTCATCCGCATTGTCCCAAATCTGATATTATTGTCAAAAAGGTTTTCCACATCATTCAGATAAATGTTAAACATTATCGGAGATAAAATATCTCCTTGAATGATTCCATTTAATAGGTTATATTTCCTAAAAAAACTAGTTGCAATTTTTACTTTAAAAAATTTATTTTGTAAAATGTGGAAAAGAAAGTAATATAAATTTCCGCATATTTTTAAAGCTCTAAATTTTGATAAAAGGGCATGAAAAGAAATTGAGTCAAAAGCCTTTTCAAGATCTATAACTGTGGCCACCATGTAGCATTTGTTCATTATGGCATGTTCAGCATCTGTTATGATATCTAATAATAGATCTTTTGTTGCTCTTCCAAATCTGAATCCGTAACAGTATTTATGGAAATTATTGTTTTTTTTTAAAATACCAAATTAATCTATTAATATTTATTTTTTTAAAGAATTTAAGTAAAGTGGAGCTTAAGCATATGGCCCGGTATGAATTCATGTCATCTGTAGGTTTGTTTTCTTTCTTAATAAACAGCATATGGTTTTCTAACCAGGCAGTAGGATAGTTTCTGATTGTCCAGATTTTATTAAACGTATCTAATAATATTTTAATCCAGTTTGGTGGTAAATGTTTTAATAAATTATTGGTTATACCGTCCGGTCCTGGTGATGTATTTTTTTAAGGTTTTTAATTGCATTGTTAATTTCAAATAGAGTAAATGGGATATTTAAAATTTCTGTAGATTTACACTGAAAAGTTTTATGGAAGCTATTGGAATTTTTAAATTTTTTTATCTAATTTGTTATTTGGTCTATAGTGTAAATCTATATAATTTTCTGCTAATCTATCTGTAGTGTCCTGTACTGATATGTTATTTTTAGTGCATATGCTTTTATTGGTTTTTTTGGTATAGTTCCATTGTGAAGTTTTTTAAATATCCTCCATAGGTTTGTGGTGGAGGTATTAGGTGTTAGTTTTTCTGCAAATTTATTCCAGTTTAATTTTTGAATATTTTTGATTTTTTTTTGTAATAGCTATATCTAACCTTTGATAATTTTTACAATCTATAAATGTTCTATTTCTATTCATTCTTCTTTCTGCTCTTCTTCTTATTGCAATTAGTTTATTAATGAATATGGTTTCAACATGATTTCTTGGTATTTTTTGTTGATGTTCTCTGTACATTCTTTTGTCTGGTTGTTTAAAAATTTTATTACTTCAGAATATTCTGTTTTACCTTTTAATGGTAAATTTTTATTAATGTTATTCCTAAATAATCTCCAATTTGTTATTTTAATCGTTGTTTTTGTTAAGAATTGATTATGGAAAGTAATAAAAATTGGCCAGTGATCACTTCCGTAATTATCTGCTGATAAGTTCCATTTAAAATTTTTTGTTATTTCAGTAGTGCAAATTGATAGATCTATTATTGAACATAACTACGTACTAGTAATATACATAGTATAACATTTTTCAAACTTGACGCACGTTAATGATGGAGGTTTAAATTAATGGGAGATTCGAAAAATGTCAATGGTATGTTCTGTTGTACCTATACAGGTAATTGTTTTTCTTGTTTAATTTAAAAAACATAGAGGATAGAGATAACTTAGAAGTTCTATAGTCTTTTCCTGGTTTCTCATGCAACGTACTCGAACACATACAGGACACAGAACCATCCCATTCCCTCGACTCGAACCGGCATACCCCGATAGCTGCAATGACCTCCGCGAGCCAACATGATACTACTGGACCACCGAAGAGGCAAAAATAACTCATTTGTCTCTTAAAATACGAAAGGTCAATGTTTACGGACGGAGATATATCAAATCGAAAACAGTAATTTTTTTCATGAAAAATGTAGCTAAAAAGCAAGGTATGAATAAGGATGAGGAGCTCAACTTTCGCTTGAGATATGAAGCAATTTAATCACTTGCATCTTCAGCATTACACCTGACGTTAAATTACAGACTGACGTAGTAGCAGAAAATCTGATGCCATGACGTCATGTAAATGTCATTTCTAATAATCTGCTCCGTTAAAGTACTATCATTGTTCTACATCATCTTAAAAAGAAATATTTCTGCGGTTTATTTATCATCCAACGAAATGATAAAGCCAATGATCATCCAGACAATGTTATTTTCTGCATTTTGAACATAACTTTTCAGCCAAACACTTAGCTTTTGTCTAATAATCCAACCAGTCAATAACACCCTTCTCCCTTATCTCGTACGAACAAACAAAATCATGAAACTATCGTCGAAAGTACATTCTCCGATAAACTGTCAGTTACTTACAAAGAAAACCGTTTCGCAAATGAATCATATCTCACCAGAGCTGCTCTTCAGATATCTACCGTCAATAACAGTAAAGAACTGGAATAATATTCTCTAAAACAAAACCTTTTGTGAGCCTAACAATTTGAATTTCCTTCGTTCGAGAGGACAAAACTTCGCGGAGACGAATTACTCGGCACTCCATGCAGGAATCTAATCTTCTTAATCAATAGCACAGCAGAACGTGTTGCTTCTTGATATATTCAAACCAAAGTGGCACATAAAACACGATATGGCCAGCTTCCATGAAAGGCAAGTACGCCTGTAACATCATCTGGAGAAAACGTTTTGATAAGAATCAACTATTATCACCAGCGGCTTTCACTTCTACCTTTGGGCCGGCCGTCCTCTTAAGGGCTGACGTTTACATGATAGGGGCGTTTGTTCTCTTCCAGAGTCAACTGCTTGAAAATAAAAGACTTATGGTTCACTGTCATCTGCAAGCCCTGGTCGCTTGTCAAAATATGTTGATGACAGCAATAATTTATGGAGGTGGAACTTAATCATCACGGTGGCTGGGGATGAGGATGTGTCGAAAGAGAACTCACGCAAGATGACTTCAGCTCTGTCTTGTGCGACACGACTCTGTAAATCTCGTTTTCTTCCAATCACATCATTATAATTCATTGTATAATTTTCGTTTCCCCCTTAATGATGTTGAAGTTGCGGTAATCGGTATTATATTAAAATGAGCGGAAAAGAAAACAATAAATAACATCGTCGAACTGATTTCCTAAAGATGAAGATCGATTTTGATCACGGGTTTCATAATCAAATCTATTTATATTTCGACTTTCAACAATGTTCGTTTGGTGTTTAAAGAGTTATGGAAGCTGGAATATTTCACAACGATAATGTGTCTTACCTAAGAAATTAATTAAAACTTAATAAATGTTGTTTTAATCCATTTAATAAAATAAATATTTCTTTTCGACTATTGCGTAATGATTATATTAATATTAGAAAATTATAAATTATTTTTTTACAAAACAATATAATTTATTGTTAAATATTTCATCAACTCTTTAAATACCGAAAGCATATTGTTTTAAATCTAAATATCAATTGATTTGATTATGATCTTTAATTTATTTTTAGTCACATTTTTCCATTAAATGCATATTTTGGAAATTATAAACCTTCGAAGATAGATTACAATCGACAAAACAGGAAAATTCTCTGACATTTTGGGGGGCGGAGGTAGTTCAGTCGGTAGCGCGCCAGGCTCGTAATCTCCAGTTCCTAGGTTCGAGCCCCAGCTGCGCTAGTGTTGAGATTTATCTCAACACTAGCGCGCCAGGCTCGTAATCTCCAGTTCCTAGGTTCGAGCCCCAGCTGCGCTAGTGTTGAGATTTATCTCCGCAAAATTCCCCACCCTGCCCACGGTCAGTAGGGGACACCGATGGACTTGGAAATGCCGCCGTCCGTCGGATGGGACGTTAAGCCGTGGCCCGTGTGTGGGAGAGCCATATCCTGTGCACGTTAAAGAACACGCTGGATGGCCTTAACGGGAGGCTACCATCTGTCTCCCAACAGCTGTTCCAGTGGGTCCCCTCCCCCAACCTTCCCTGAGCCTTCGGGGTCCATGTGACCTGGCCATTTAGCCCATGGTGTGCAAAAAAGTGCAGCTCAGAGGTAAAACAACCCAACTCTAACATTTTGGTAGGGCAGTGTGTATTCCGGGCCAAATTAATTTTAAACAATTATGTAGGGGTTAAATCAATTGTTTTTTAAAAGATGTGTCGGCAGTATTTTATTTTAAGCAAAACGTGAATAATTAAATTGTTGCTTTATTATTTAAATCATATCAAAATTGTATGAAAGTGCTGTGGACTCAAAAAGATAGGGAAATACTGCTTTAGACGTTTGCAATTGTTTTCCAGTCAGCGAGATGTTTGTCTTTTGTGTATGTACAGTCGCTCAAAAAATATCCGAACAATATGGTTGATTACAGAATTCAGAAAAAATATCTGGCAACGATTTTTTTTAGAAATTAGTAATCTGGCAACCTTCGTGTGTACACGAATTATAATCTGGCAACCTTCGTGTACACACTAAACAAATCGTTGCCAGATATTTTTTCTGAATTCTGTAATCAACCATAGTGTTCGGATATTTTTTTTTTGAGCGACTTTACTTTATTTCGGATGTTATGGAAAGAAAAAATATCTTAGCATCGTAATTAATCGTATTAAGCTGAGTAGTAGCGTACATTTTAAAAATAGTGTCCTGCTTTCAGACAGGTATTCCAGGCGTTCGAAAATGTGCGGAACAATTAGTTTCGCCTCCATCATATATATTATGTCAGAGTGTGGGTTGGTTGGTTGGTTTGGATGTGCGCATTCTCTTTTTGAGAAAACAGAATTGTGCAGTTACTCTAGAAAAGTGTTCAATTTGACATGGAAATATTTCTAAAAATTGAAACATCAACAAATCGTAGCAGGATACGAGCAAGAAATTGTAAATTATACCCCGGGCAATTATTCTAACAATTACTGTATATAAAGTAAATCATCATGCAGTATCATTATTTAATATGTGGAATATCTTTTGCATTATTCTGAAAAATTCCGTTATCTCCTCCTGTTTTTCAGTAATGAAGAAAAAATAACCTCTCTCTGCACACATATATATAGAGTGCTTCCGGTTTCCTCGAATTACATTGAAGGGATGTGGAAACGATGCAGGAAGTTTTATAAGCACGAAACTTTTTCAGATTATCGATATATTTGAATAAAAGTTGATGAAAGAATATTCCTTGCATTGCAAACCACTTTAGAGCAGTGCACCTATCAGAGCTCTAAACGTATCTTGGAGGCAATATATCGAGAACACAAAGTTGTTCTTGAAATTTTAAAGGCAAAATATGAATATACGCATAAAAAAGAGCGAACCATTAAAGAAAGAAGCAACCAACGTCACGCTTTATAGAATGTATTGCGAATTTTAAAGCGCATTTTATTGATACAGATGTTTAAGGTAACAGAAAATACATCCTTTGCAGCAGAATATTTTTCTTCTCATTCTTCTGAATCACATTCAGTTACGAATTTGGTGTCTTTTTTCCTCCCAACTTCTTTCATTGGGGCGACGTTCTGAGCGCAATGCAAGCTGTTGTTAGTGCCGGCAGAGCTTGTCTGCGCATCCTCGTACAGCTTCGTCATCGCCGCAAGGGGGCAACATCTTCAAACCAACGTTGAGAAGGGGAACGTTAGGAACGACAGCTCTGGGCTGTGTATGGGAAGAGCAAACAGCGAACCGATACGAGACAATCAATCAAAAAGTAGCTAGTCGAGGAGACGGACGTTAACACGTCGCAGTAACGTTTGCGTCAGCGACATAAAGTGAGAAAAGAATTCTGGAGGAAGATTTTATTTTGAATCTAATTTCCTTTCATTTCTCTTGAGATTATGGGCGTGGAATCTAACGAAGTATACCGCATTTTTTGCAATGCATATTTCTTTTTTTATCGGCAATGATGTGCTTGAAAAGGTTTGTTGTTATTTCTCGTCGATATTGGAAAGAAAACTAAAGAAGATGACACGGATACTTTTTTTTTTCTTATTGTTTTGTTATGAGGGTTTCATCGCTTTTTATTTATTTATTTATATATGTAAGGATTTTGAAATGATTTCTCTTAGAAAAAAATAAATCGTTACTTTCAAAAAATGCTGATTTTTACCTCACTAATGTTAGCATTGCAAGAACTGATAGAGATGTGCTTTTCTAAATATTTTTTGTGCTTCCATGATCAACAAGGGAATAGGAGGAGTAAGCAGTCGCATGCTGTCTTAATCTAATACCAATCTTCAAATATAAGTCCCGACCATGCTTCGTGTCCCCTATACGCGGATATCTTTTAAAAACACCCCGATTTTATTGCATCTGTTTTCGCATATTTGAAATTTACTGGTTCTTTTTATTGTACCTAATTTTAATCCTACTTTGATTTTTATTACAAAGGTCTTTACACTGCAGATTTTAACTCGTTTTTTAAAAAAAAAGGGAAAATGTTATTAATTTTGTTGTTTGTGCGTCTGATGACATGAGATTTTATTGTTAAAGATAATTAAAAATCATTTTGGGTTTGATAGGCATTAGTGAAATATTATTATTCATAGTTTCCAGATCTGCTAATAGTTTTAATAGCGACCTCTAACAGTGGAAAAATGTCTAAAATGCCCAAACTTTAAACGAATGTTGTAAACGATCTATTTAAGCAAGAAATTTGAAAGTTTTGTGGTAGAATGTGATGACCAAGAGATTTACACTGAAAATAATTATTTATCTCCTAATCCCTAAGTGGGTGGAGTGGGGGGGGGAATACTAATTTTTCTGTTTTAAGAGATAAACGAAAAAATTCCTTTGTGTTGCTTAGATACTAATAGAATACTATTTGCATTTTCGCAATCATTCAGTAGTTTAAATTTCTTTCTTTAGACTTGCTACAGGAAAAAAATATAAAAAAATTCAGTAGCTCCCTCTAACTTTGGAAAAAGTGGAAAATGCCAAAAGTTGAATGACTATTGTAAACGAACTAAATTTTTTATATACCCACTCTCCCCCTCAGGGGAAGAGTGGGAAAATGAAATTTTTATTTTTATTTTACGTTGTGTAGGTAGTAATAAAATATTACTATTTACGTTTTTCCAGTCATCCATTAGTTCGAATTTTTATTGTTAGAGGGTTAAGGACAGAAAATAAAAACAAATTATGTTTGAAAACGAGTATCTCATATTCACCAGAGGAGATATGTAATTCTTCTAGTTGCCGCTATTCTTGTATTGCCACTGTACTTGTTTTTTTGTTTTTGCAGCATTTGCCATCTAATTTGTTTGAAGGTTTAATGATGTTTAGTCTTTTTATCTTTCCTTCGATTGGTTTACTACAGTCTCATTTCCTATTGTGTTATAAATACTCAACCATGTAGCGTTGAAATTGTTCCCTTAGCTCCAAGATCATACCTCTGTGAAAAAGGGAATATCGGTTTGGGAAAGCCTTCATCCATGCGTCGAATGAGACCTGAAGCTGCTTTGTAGGCTTTGTAGGAGAGCCATAAACAGTACAAATTGTTAAAACATGCTGTATTTGACAGCAGTTGTACAGTTGGTTTTATTCCTCAATATGTTTTTTCTTACTTCATCTAGCTCTCTTATTTCGAAGTTTAGTTCTTGTTTAACTTTTTGTTGCGTTCTGAAACATTTTTTATTACGTTTGAATTTCTTTTACAATTTCTATTTTTCCCAAGTTTTCACACGTAGTCTATCCAATTGCGTTTATTGAATCTTAGCGCATATTCTGTTGATAGTATTTTTTCTTGATGAAACGTTTTTGATTTAGCTTCATAGGCTTCTGAAGTTTGCCATTTTCTTTTGCTTTTATCCATTGTACACCGCAAACGTTTAAAAAAATTTAGCATTGGAAATAGAATTTTACTCCCAATTTTTACTTTTTGGGGGTGTATTCTTTAATGCCAATCTTATTTGATTCTGTAGAGCGAATTTCTCTTTATAGTTCAAATTCACTACAATTCAGAATACGTTTCATGATTTTATTTCGCTTGTTTTTTGTCGCATTTGCTCTACGAATAGAGTTTCTTTCGTTTTACAGTATCCTTTGTAAAGTATTGTTATTACTAGAGTTTTTCTTTTTTCGAAGTAATAACTGATTGTGACCTTCCAATTAATCCACCGAGTACCAAAAAAGTGTTTCTCATGTATGAAATAATCTAATAGATGACAATTTTTGTTGGCTTTTTTTTCTACAGCTTATATTTCAGGAAAATGGTTCACTCATAATTCAAAACGAAACAATTGCCTTCAATATAAAATGAGTCTAATTCGATTATCTTTTGTGTTCTTGTACAATGAGCTTAATGACCAAGTACAAAAGAGTAGAGCTCAGAAGAGAGATGGAGAAATTGGGATCCACTGGCCAGCAATCATAAGACGGAAACTTCTCTTTGTTCAGTTGTGTGTTTTACCCAACTTGTTTTAAGTACACAGTAATGTTTTACCGTTTAACGTTCTCCCCACGATGGACGACAAGTGTTTCATTAAGTAGCAGGGAACACAAGAATATAACATCTAGCTGCGAAATAAAAAGGGATAGCAATGGGCTTATAATGGAAGCAATCCGTTGGACGGGGCGATAATCCATGGACCTGTGTGCAGTTAAACCATGCCTTGTGCACGTTAAAGAACACACTGAATGACGCTGACCCCCTTCTACAAAATTCTCCGAAACCCTGAGGCACTTGTGACCTCGCTTTTAGCCCATTATAGGGAAAAATGTACAGTTCAGAATAAAAAAAAAACAACTGAATAATCTCTGCAATTTTTTTAGAGTGGTGAGCAGCAGTGGTCTGTAAATGGTAGCTAGGTAGTCACTGGAAGGAGAGCTATGCATCTATCCCCTGTGATGATGCATAGAACCGACCAGGACTAGCTCCTAATGTCCGACCCCGCCATCTCGTGGTGCAGACCGTTAGTACCTTTCAAAAGAGATACTCTCTTGTGGAAGTGAACGGAACAGGACGGCTGCCAGATTAGTGTGGCCTACTGATCTGGACAACTATGGCTACTTTTCTTTTTTTTCTACCCTGCTGAGGAGTGGTCAACCACACAGGGTCCTGGTGCTGACCATATAAACCCACTGGACTGGACTGAATTATGGCTCTGAGGTTGATTATGGATCCTGATTTTGCTGCACTGGTGGGCTTCTGTGGAGGGAAAATCTTCCGCTGTGTTTTCTGTTTGTTTGTGGGTTGACAGCCCCAAGTGAATAGATTCACAGGATATGTTTATCAGCTGGTGGATAATCCTGAGCAGAGGTCATCGCAGGCACCTGAACTCTTTGCTTCTATTGGCATCGTCAAATGCTACATTGGAGGAAGTCTTCCAGTGTAAATGGCTTCAGCCTTTAGTGGTGGGGGAACGGGTCTTTGTCCCATGTCTGCAATTAGGGGGCTGTTTGATATTGTCGGCATTCCCTCTCTCAATAAACATAGTTTCTTTAAACATCCCACTAACCATTTTCTCTCCATAGGTAGTTGGAATGTGAGGACTCTGCACAGAGCTTTTTCTCTTGATGTCCTCACACAAGAATTCCACCATTATAATTTAGATATTCTCGGCTTGCAAGAGACCAGATGGACAGATAAAGGTCAGATTCTTAAAAATAATCTTAAATTTCTGTTTTCAGGGAGGGACGACAATAAGCATCACCAAGGCCTGGGTCTGCTTCTCAGCAGACACGCTAGTGATGCTCTTCTAGATATGAGTGCATTAATGAAAAGTTTCTTACAGCAAAATTTCAGACAAGCGTTAAAGACCTGAATGTTATCTGCTGTTATGCCCCCACTGAGGATGCCGATGAGGATGAGAAGGATAGGTTTTATGAACAACTTCAGGATATTTTGAATTCTGTCAAGAAAGGAGATATTACCCTTGTTCTTGGTGAATTCAATGCCAAAGTTGGTACTGACTCTAACCTTTGGGGAGGAGTAATAGGCCGTTTTGGTATTGGTAGCTGCAATGGCAATGGGCAACGTCTCCTACAGGTAAGTAATCAATGGATTCAGAATAATGGATTCAGAATCAATGGATTCTGAATCAATGGATTCAGAATAACTAACACTTATTACAAACACCGCGACATACATAATACACATGGGTTTACTTATCAGGTCACCTGATGGGCTGCATAAGAATATGATTGATTACATATTAATTAACAGCAAATGGGCTAGTTCTGTTAGGAATACCAGGGCATATAGGGGAGCTGAAATTGGATCTGACCATTACCTTGTTAAAAGTGTCTTGCAACTTAAACTTAAAAAGTATTGTGCTAGTGTTAAAAAAATTGCTTTTGATACTGAAGCTCTGAAAGACCCAGTTATAGACAAAGCTTACCATGATAGGTTACTTAGTCATTATGGCAGTCATGGTATGCTTACTACTGAAGTTGAGGAAGAATGAGGTCATTTTAAACAGGCTTTTTTGGACACTAACAGTACTCTTTTAGGAAAAAAGGAGCAGAAGAGACAGAATTATCTGAGTGATAAGGCACTTGAGCTTATTTCGGAAAGAAAGAACTGCAGGAAAGTCCTTAATCAATACCCTACTAGTCCTAATAGAAAGCATTACAGAGAACTTAATAAACGTGTAAAAGATCAGTTAGCTGCTGATAAAAATCTTTGGCTTGATGGTTTGGCTGACAAAGCCGAGGAAGCAGTTAGACAGCACAACAGCAGAGAGCTATACCAGATAGTTAATGTTTTGTGTGGTAGAAAACGGACAGGTATACAGGGATTGAAGGATAAACAAGGTAAGGTTTATAGAAGGTGAGGATTCTGTCATGGCTAGGTGGGCTGAGTGTTTCAGTGATGTTCTAAACAATGTGGGTAGTTCTACTCCCATTGTTTGCAATGATGATAGATGCATTGGTGGCTTTAATGTTGGCCGTATAATACAATCTGAAGTTATTTTGGCTGTTTCTAAACTTAAACTTCATAAATCCCCAGGTGTAGATGAAATTACTACGGAAATGCTTAGAGCTGGGAATGTTTCGGTTACTACTTGGATGACTGAAATTCTGAATATCTTTTATGATAAAGGCATGGTTTCTAAGGATTTTACCAGAGCTATTATTATCCCTATTTTCAAAAAAGGTGATCTCAGTTCTTGTGATAACTATAGGGGTGTCAGCCTACTCTCTGTTCCAGGTAAAGTTCTTTCCATGATTGTGCTTAATAGAATTAAGAATCTGGTTGACAGTCAATTGCGTGATGAGCAATGTGGATTCAGAAGTGGTAGGGGATGTGTGGATCAGATATTTTCACTTAGGCAGATTCTTGAGAAATGTTTAGAGTTTCAGAAACCTTTGGTTGCTAGCTTTGCTGATTTCAAAAAGGCTTTCGACTCTGTTGATCGTCATAATTTGTGGTTGATTGTGAAATCATATGGTATACCAGACAAGTTAGTTAACATAATGAAAGCTCTCTATAATAATACTGAGTCGTGTGTGAGAGTTGGTAAGGCTTGTAGCAATTGGTTTAGCATTACTTCTGGTGTTCGACAAGGGTGCATTTTGTCTCCTTTTCTCTTTAATGTGTTATTGATTATGTTATGCGAAATTCACTTCAAGGGAAAGATTTCGGCCTTAAATGGGCTGTAGATAAAAGAAAATTTCTGATTTAGATTATGCTGATGATATAGCCCTTTTGGCAAATGATGTTGATGAGATGAACTCTTTCATTCGAGCTGTTGATGAGACTGGTAGTAGAGTAGGTTTGGTTATAAACAGAGAGAAAACTAAAGTGATGAAAATTGGTCAGGCAGGCTGTGATTCAGTTATTCTGAATGGTTGAAGTCTTGAGCAGGTGTCACAGTTTAATTATCTTGGGAGCTGTGTAACAGATAATGGTGATGTGCGGCATGAGATTAACAGACGTATAGGGATTGCTGCCGGGACTTTTAAGAATCTATGGAGAGTGTGGTAAAATAGGCATATACACCTAAAGAATAAAATTAGACTGTATAATAGTTTGGTTCTTTCTAGGGATAGTTATGGTAGTGAAACGTGGACACTTTGCAAACAAGGTAACAGGAAACTAGATGCTTTTGATTCTCGATACTTACTCAGTATCTTGGGCATTAGGTGGTTCAACTTTGTAACTAATGATGTGGTTAAGCAAAGGAGTTGGCAACCTCCTTTAAGCAGCATATTGTGCAGAGACTCCGTTGGTTTGGCCATGTTGCCCGTATGAATAATTATAGATTGGCGAATAGGGTTATGAACAGTGTGCCTAAAGGCCTCAGAAAGAAGGGGAGACCTAGGATGCGGTGGACAGACAATGTCAAACATGACCTTGTTAGAATTGGTGTGCAGTGGCCAGATGCAGTAGATGTAGCTCAGGATAGACTTGCTTGGAGAACTAAATTGCACGGTCTGGTTGGACCTCCGTAGCCTATGTCTGCTTGGACTTCCGTAGCCTATGTCTGCTTGAGGATGATGATGATGATGATGAGCAGCAGTGGACTTGAACTTGCAAAAATGGATTTAGAATTTCAATACGACGGATTGTTTTCATCTGACACAAGCGAAGATTAAGAGAAAGTTTAGATCAGTGTTTATAAGCGTGGATGATGCGGAAATATTTGACAGTAAGATAAAAATATATATACTTTTCATTTTTGCCAGTGTGTGACAAAGATTCAAGAGGAAATTAAAATTATTTTATTTGAGATGAAGGTAACATATTTCTGATTTAGAAGCTACCAGCATTAGATTTCCCTTTAAAAACAATCAACGCAGATATCTAACTCATATATAGGTAAATGTTTAGCGAAGTAACACTCTATTTATTTATCTACCATCTACATGGAAGTTTAATTAGTAGCATGTAATACATATTTCTAAATTAACAGTTATGCATATAGGAATTTAGTAGCATTCAACACAGATACTTTTGGACAGTTACCTGCATATAATTTTAATCAAAGAGCTTAACATCTTAGTTAGTTGTGAGAGGTTAACATATATGTTGACAGCATAATTATAATAATTTATGCTACCTGAATAGATTTTAGTTAAGTAGTTTAACTCGCTTCTGACTACCTGAAAGAGATTAAAAATAAGTTAACATATATATCTATATATTTTTTTAATTTATGTACCTGAATAGAAGTTAGGTGTCAATAAACAAATATTTCTTTTTTTTAAAAAAATCGCTCCTTACATAGATTTTTAGTTAAGTATCAGCCAACATAGATTTTTCCTCCAGTTAAGCATTAAGAAACGGAGATATCTTTCTACAGTTACCCACACGCGTCCAAAAGGCCATCATGTTCAGCGGTTTCTTGACTTAGTCTCGTGAGGCGTCAGTGGCAGCTGCTGCCATGCTATATAACCGGACAGAACTGGGTGTTGCGCGTGCTCAAAAGACGAGTTGGCAGGGAATGGATAGAGGCTATGTCGTTTCCATTCGAGACAGGCGCTCCCTTATCGATGTTGGGAGACGTGATAAGGGCTGTTAGAAGGAGGGAGAAATGCACGCAATCTGTCTGCCTTCTCACAGGGAACATTTACGATCTTTTACTGCTGATACCGTAAGTAAAATTAAGGCATGCGAGATCGTGGCTTTCTTTGGTGAAGATTTGTGGAAAATAACCGGAATTTTCGCTTTTAGCGGAAAGAGATTTTGGTGATAAATTTGATTGATAATAGTCATCGAATAAGCAGGTTTGAGGGTTAGAATATTACGAGGGTTTTTGTGAAATATTTGCCTAATAAATTCCTACAAAATTAATTAAATATGAAATATCTACATAATAATTCCTGCATTATAAACTGAGTGAGTGAATTTAAACTTTCGGACTTTAAATTCTCTGCTGGTACTTTTGACGAATCTGGGATCTCCTATTTTTTCATTTGTTCAGCAATTAATCGTAAATGGGTTTGGTTGAGTTGTTTTTCCTCTCAACGGCATTTTTCGCACACATTGGACTAAATGGGCAATTCACAAGAATACCAAGAGCTCAGAGAAGATTTGGGAAATGGGACCATTCGACTACAGTTAGGAGACAGATGGTAGCCTCTCGTCAAGGCAATCCAGAGTGTTCTCAAGCTTGCATAGGGAACAGCTCTCTTGCAAATGGGGGGAGCACGACGTAACCCCTCGTCCAATGAAAGGTGACCTCTTTTTAAGCCCATCGGAATCTCCATTCTCATCAAGAGCAGGGTGGAGGTTAGCTGAGATAAATCTCCACGCTGCGCAGTTGTGATTCGAACCTGGAAACTACTGATTACGAGTTTGTACGCTTCCGATTGAGATAATCCAAGATTCAAACTTAAATAGATTAATCCCATTTTTAATTTGTTGGGTAAGGTTGTTTTACATCTGAGCGATAATTATTTTCGCACAATGAGCTAAATTGTCAGATCACAAGAACCTCAACGACTTAGAGAAATCTGAGGAAGGGGATATACTGAATCGCTGCTAGGAGACAGATGGAAGTCTCCCGTCAATGCTATCCTGAGTTATTTAACGTAAAATTAAACACAAAAGAACCGAACTTTTTAAAAGCCAGATTTTGGTTGTAGGGAAAAAGATAGCATAAAATTATTTGAATGAAGTACTTAATTTAAAAATAGAAAATAAATTCTACACCTATTTTTAATGAATTCGTTTTATCCGAACTTCAAGCTTAACCTAATTTATAATGAAGAATATGAGTGTGTGGTGTTTTCCTAAGGCTCTTAAACTCCTTAATGTGGTATTGCTCCGACAATATTATGGGATTTTTTGCATGCTCGAAACATTATCATACTTAGTTACGGTATCACATTAAATTTTAATTATAATGTTGAAATAAAAATTATTTATTGGGTTTTTTGGCCATTTTTTAATCATTTATTGGTCTCTTAATTACTGGCGAGGAATCCCAAAGGTCACTCTTCTCTGTGATTATGCTCTTGTACTGTAACTATCGTTATGTAACAACTTCATGGTCAAGCTCCAATTATTTGCCTATCTGTTGGCGCTTTTGACAAGTCAAGCGACAACTGTCTACCCCTCCTTTGGAGCTCTTGATAGGTCAAGTGGCAACCGTCTCACCATCCTTCGGAGCTCTTGGTAGGTCAAGGAGCAACTTTTTGCCTTTCTGTTCGCTTTCTAGACAGGTCAAGGGACAATTATTTGCTTCTTCGTTGGCGATAACTATCTGCCCTCCTTTGGCGCTTTCGATAGGTCAAGAAACAACTATTTGCCTTTCCGTTCGCGCTCTCGACAGGTCAGGGGAAAATTATTTTCCTTTCCTTTGGTTCTCTTGACAGGTCAGAGGACATTATGAGCCTCGCCAGCACTCTTGATAGGGCAAGTAACAACGCTCTTGATTTTTATCATATCCCGCGAGAGTTCTATGCATAGTATTGTTATGCGATAAACACTAGTAGCTTTCGACACATCTTAGTGATCACTCTGAAGTTTTAACTTTCTTATATTGCTAGTAAATGCCGTATAATCCGACTTGGAGTGGTTGGATTGAACTAAAAACCTGACCTTTAAAGGGTTAAATATACTGCCGAAAGTTTCATAATTACAAAATAATTGGTCGTTAACTGGGTAACTGAGTAAAGCACTTCTGTCTTTCTCAAGGAATCTGTGCAGAAGAAAGAAATATTTATACAGGTACCTGACAGATTCTTGTTTTATCAATAGAGAGTTAAATTTTAAGCTCTTCAACTTCTTAAATTAGCTTTTTATGAGATAAATGTGATTAAAATAAAGACTTCGAGGCTACCTAAATCTCATTTTTTTTAAATTTTCATTCAGTTTTTAGGAATTTATGAAAGTCTGAATACTTAACAGTAGCATTGCTAGTCATAAGAGTTTATCTTAGAAGTTAATAAAAATTCAGTAAGTATTATTTCGAAATATTTAATAAAATCAGTATCTGTAGGAAGTTTAAGTAAATAATTCTTTTCGGTTCTGAGTACGTATGCTATAACTGGACTGGATTGTTTTTCCTCTGAGCGGCACTTTTTTGCACACCATGGGCTAAATGGCCATGGCCACAAGGACCCCGAAGGCTCAGATAAGGAGGGAGGGGACCCATTGGAACAGCTGTTGGGGGAGGGGACCCACTGGAACAGCTGTTGGGAGACAGATGGTAGCCTCCCGTCAAGGCCATCCAGCGTGTTCTTTAACGTGCACAGGGTATGGCTCTCCCGCACACGGGGCCACGGCTTAACGTCCCATCCGACGGACGGCGGCCTTTCCAAGCCCATCGGTGTCCCCAACTGACCGTGGGCAGGGTGGGGAAATTTTGCGGAGATAAATCTCAAGCTGACCCAGCTGGGACTCGAACCTGGGAACTACAGATTACGAGCCTGGCGCGCTACCGACTGAGCCACCCCTATGCTATAACTGGCATTGTTACTGTTGACTCTATTTACCTTCCATAGCTTTTTTTAGAAGCAAAAGGAATATTGTTGAAAATCGACAGCAGATAGATTTGAATGAGACTTTAATTGAAGAGCAGTAGCAATTTTTTAAATGTAACTGACCTTCAATTAATATTTAAAATGCTGCAAAAGTCTTTGAACTCTTGTGGTGGTGTGTATTTCAAAAAATATCTTGTAAATAGTTATATTGTATCATATATAATATGAATAGAAATAAAGTCTACTACTATTACTACATTTTTCCATTAAAGAGTATTTCTGAAGTTAACAGAAAACGAAATCTACTCCCCATTGACATAACATGCGAATATTTACACTTTCAAATTCCAGGTCCGGATCTATAAAAAATTAGGGGGTGTTTTTTGTTAGTGACATAATCATGCCGGGAAAAAGAAAAAAAATAGAGGGGGGGGGGGCAAGAGACTGGATGTCCATTGCAGTATAATATTTTCTCCTCCGTTTTAGAGGTTTTTAAAAAATTTATTGAAAAACGCGTAAAATATGCACAGATTTAATAATTTTTGCTTCCAGTACCTTACCAGTACCCATCCTAGATTCGACCCTGCCTGAATATCTATATTTATACAATCAGGGCCGGATCTAGAGGAAGAGATGCAGAATCATCTCCTGCTCTTTAAAATGTTAGCAATCGAAACACAGGGGAAAATATAAAAAATATACCCGTATATTTTACAAGAAATTTGTGGAAGGAAATAAAAAAAAAACAACTAATAAAAAGCACTAAAATAGAGGAAATAAAATCTATACCTTGCCGCCGTTACGGGCATTTCGACTAGAACTAGATATCCTACTTTTATTTTTTTCTTTCTAGATCCGGACCTGACTACAATAACCATGAAAAAACTATTACAGCGCTAACATCGCGTAGTAATAATGTAATTCACAAAGGTCGAACCTATCCCGAGTCCGTTGCTCTGAGACAGTCATTTACGAAATGTCGTTTTCACCTTATTAAGTTCTGTGGCAGCTATCGGTGAGAAATTAGATCGAAATTAAAACAAAAGGAAAGAGAAAGATGGAGACAGAATAAGAGAGAAGGAAATCCAAAAAAAAAAAGGGAAATAAAAGAAAAACGCTTCTTTGAAGTTAATAAGCTGATTGAAAGTCATAAATCATACAGCAAACGATAATAAGTTAATTTAAGAAACCGGGCGCTTCCTACACTGGGACTTAATTACCGCAGAATGAATGGAATTTTATGGGTCGCCAAGCACAAATGCAGGGGAGGGAGAGATGAATGAAAGGGAGGGAAGGATTCAGACGGAGGAGGGATAGAAAAAGGTGAAGTATAGAAGGAAGAGGAATATGGTTAACATCCCGCAGTCTATCCTCCAATGCTTTAGCCTTCAGCCGACTGTTGAGTTGGTACCCGAATGGAGATCTTAATGATAGAATGTGTTGCGGTACTTTCTGTTCAAACCAAGTTGTTTCACTAACTTATTAGACTTGCCACCTAATTAACGTGGAAGGAGGCGATAAGACGAAGGGAAAAAAAGATTAAAAAAAGGGGAATGGTTGGTTGGAGCACATTGCACAATAGAAGGGGCAATTAATTAGCATTTTACGAAATGCTTACGTTGTGGAAATATTCCTTTAATAAATTCGTAATGCTCTGCTGTGTGAGTGCAGGGTGCTGTTAAGGTTTCCCGTTTAACCATCGTTTGTGTGATGGAGATGATGATGATGTTTTCCTTTTGCTGCTGACCAGAAAGACGAGCATTGTCCAATAATGAGACAGAATTGGTGAGAGTCCGAGTCATTTCTCAATGTTTAAAGAGGAATTGCTATCCTATTAAAAAAAACACTTTGCAGTAATACTGGTACATTATTATTAAATGAATCCGAAATACCGTACATATTATTAAATGAATAATACCGTACATATTATTAAATGAATCCGATTAGGCCATATTTGGCATTTTGTACTGTAATTCGATACCATGTAAATGTGGAAGATGTTCAGGAGTTTTAATGGTGAACTAGGTACTTTATGGGTGTTTCAGGCCAATTACAATATTTTTAAGGAAATTATATTCGTATTTGCATGACTTTTGTTTCTGGAGGTACTCGAGTATATTCAGTATTTCCATATTTTTTTCATCCGTATAAAAATAAAATTTAATCATTTTCTTATATTTGAGAATTTATTAGTTAGAGAATTTTAAAATACGTTGGTGATATTTTTCTTTATCCTAATTCTGAGTGGACTACAATTCTACAATGTCGACACTAAAAGCAAAGAGAGAAATTAAACCTCTGAAGGCATGACTCAGATTTAGAGTGTGGCCCCAGTGGTTAGCGTGCTTGGCTACTGATCAAAGGAATCTGATTCGAGCCTCGGGTATGGCATGGATGGATGTTTGTGTTAGGCTTTTGCTGTGATCTCGTCTTCCTCACAGACTTTATGCTATTGCATATAAACCGACAGGCTTCTGTAAACCATTTCTGAATGAGAATATATAAAGCAACTGCTTGATGGACTTTTTATTTTTTTATAAATGTTGTCAGAAGGTAATTTTGTTAACTTTTCATTATAATAATATGTCCTTTTATTCTAATTTTCCAGTAATATAATTAAAATATATGCTTACATGTTTTCGAGAGCTTGGGCCATTGGGTGACAGGAAACCAAAGGAAGTGACTGAAATGCTCTAATTTAATTTTCAAGGGTAGTAACTAAAGAAACTGCGATATAGGATTCATTATACGTACCTTAACTTTGACAAAAAGTACTTACTATTTATGACACTGACATAGTTTCAATAAACCTGTTAATTGAGCACAGTTTTGTGTTTGCGAATCACTTTCTTGTATTAAATTATTAAAGCAGTAAAGCTAGCCATTTTGCAAACCAACATCGTGAGCAGCCAACACTTTTTATGATCCATTTAATGGTGCGCATGGCGGAATTTGGACTGTGTACAATTCTGAAATTTGGACTATGGGTGAACTCTCATTCTGGTAAATCTATTCCGCTAATAGACGTAGATAGTCAATTATATAAAATAAAAGTTTTTGTTTCAAAATTTTGCTATTTTTGAATCAAGGGGAAAGAATTCATTATATGACCTACACTTCATTACCAAATTTCGGACGAAACTTCTAACTTCGAAAAATCGATTTTTTACGAAACCTTTGTCTACTATGATGTTGGGTTGTATTACCTCCGAGCAACAAACACTTTTTTACACACAATGTGTTGAATGGCCAGATTACATTGATTAATGAGATTGTGGTTGAATGACCACAAGGGCTCAAAGAAGATTGAGGGAAATGCACTGATTGGACAGCTGTTAGGAGACAGACGGAAGCCTCCCATCAAGGCTATCCAGCATGTTCTTCTTTAACGTTGGGTTAGGTTGTTTTACCTCTGAGCAGCACTTTTTTGCACACCATGGGCTAAATGGCCAGGTCACATGGACCCCGAAGGCTCAGAGAAGGTTGGGGGAGGAGACCCACTGGAACAGCTGTTGGGAGACAGATGGTAGCCTCCCGTCAAGGCCATCCAGCGTGTTCTTTAACGTGCACAGGGTATGGCTCTCCCGCACAAGGGGCCACGGCTTAACGTCCCATCCGACGGACGGCGGCCTTTCCAAGCCCATCGGTGTCCCCTACTGACAGTGGGCAGGGCGGGGAATTTTGCGGAGATAAATCTCAACGCTGACCTAGCTGAGACTCGAACCTGGGAACTACAGATTACGAGCCTGGCGCGCTACCGACTGAGCCACCCCCGCCCCTCTTCTTTAACGTGCAAAGTGTATGGCTCCTTTGTATTCCGCTGCTTAACGCCCCATCCGACAGACGGCAGCCTTTTCAAGACCATCGGTATCCCCTTTTTGACTAATGCGGTTGTGATAAATCTCTATGCTAAAATAGGTTGCTCCTGTTAAATGTTTGCCACTTCAGTGATTCTTTAATATTAAACGAATATTTAAAGAGAATTGAGTGAGTTCTTCAATTTATTTTCAGTGACATTTTTTCCCTTGAAGATTATTTTCAAAGTGAGGGACTTTATTTTAAATAGCATGTAGGTGTGCAATATTTTAGATAATACAGTGTATATTCATTTCCTTATTTTGTTTTAATTCAGATTTTCTTTGTTCAAATGCATACTCCCCACAGAAAAGCCTTTACCAGACATGTAAAAAGAGTTACGTTTCAGAAAGTTATATTTCTGCTTGAACGAAATGTTTAGCTTAAAGCGCAAGATACCATAAACATTCTTATCAATCTAAACACTTTAATCCAAATTCAATAAAACAAAGTGAGCTTAATAGTTCTGAATGAGAATATATTTCTACATAAAGCATATCGCAGAACTTACCCAACTAAAATACAAATCCAATAAACTCTTCAAACTCCTCTTCAAAGGAAATATCGAATTTTAAAGGTTTTATGACAAGATTCTTTTTGCTACCACATCAAATCCCTTAAAATTCAGTATTCTTATTTTAAAAGAAAAACATGGCATTTCTAAAATATCTCGAAGATGAAAGAGGAAATCTTTCTTCCTCATTTTTAGTTTGAGAGTATTCCCCTTTCAGCTTCCGAAGTTACCTGCCACTCTGATACGAAACATGATATTTGCATCAGTTCGTCTCGTATGTTTCAGAATGTCAGTTCTTTTGATGTCTGATACCTTCTAGGTTTGTCTTTAATGTTCGTTTAAAATGAATATCAAAATTTATGAGCATATTCTTTAGGGATTGATGCTCTTTAACAGAGAGTGTTAATGTATAAACATGATGCATAATGCAACTAATGAAGTTATACCATGTTAAAAACTGCCGGGTGATGCTAAAAATATAAAATGGTTAGTTTGAAAAATTGACAGGTAAATTAGCTTTTTGTACTTCGATTATTTCTGCAGTCCAAGTGTGATTATTCGCAATGAATATAATTATATATAAAAACCTGCATAAATCTAAATAGCATGCACATATGTTGAACTTCAAAAATCATTTTACGGTTTGCATAAAATTTAAAACCATTTTCATCAAGGTCATACATGAGAAGCATAAGAAAAGATAAATAATAAAATTAACCAGCAGAGTAGAAAAGCAATTTTATCTTTAGACGTGTGCTGTAATTCGTTTATTTGTACATTTGTCAAGGTTTACATGAACTTTTCTGAACCAAGTCATAGAGAGGATTAGAGTCCATATTCTCCAGCAGTTTGTTTATACCAAGTAATAAACATTTCGTTGTCTATTGAAATTTTTAAATCCTTCATGCAACCAAAGAAAAGTATCTGGAGCTTATAATCCGTATCAAGATTTATTTGGATTGAAGGAAAAGAAGCAAAACTAGGAAGTTCAGGAAGGCAATGTAACAAAAGTTCAAGTGGAATAACTGGAAGATGGATTTCACATTTCTCCAAAAAATACATAACATTAATTTGTTTCCTATGTATTGAATTATAAGTTCAAAATCATACCTGATGTAGAGTCTTAAGTTTATTAATTGGTGTATCTGATAATAAAAATCCCTTCAATTTGTTTAAAAAGTATATCTTGTAGGAGTATTATTTGTTAAGCGTTTACGCCTGCGATCTTATAAGTCAATTTGATTAATAACACTAAGCACTTTTAGGAATAAAGAGAAAAATTGTGCCATTTTAGGCCTTTGCATTTTATTACCGACAAAAAATATTGAAAACAGTATTTTTAATAATTTTTTAAAATTTCACAGTTTTATTTATAATAACAACTAAGCCAAGAGGGTAACTTGCAACTGAAGTAACATGACTTTAGAAATATAAAATGGAATTAAGATTTCTACTGTTTTCCAAAATTTTATTATGGTACATAAAAATGATAACATATTTTAGAAAAGCTTTGTTTACAGATGGTTTTAATTTAATTTTCTATCCAAACTGCAAATATTAATTTATTCTGAACTTTTACCTGCAGTTTTATTCATATGAAATAAATATTCTTCTTGATTTTTTAGTTGTAACGGAGGTAGACATATTATCCCCCAATATGCTCTAGAGGCATTCTTCCACGATATATGAATTACAAACAGGAATCTAAACATCTCAACTTTGAAAACAAGCTTTATACCAAAAAATATCACTGAAGATAAACTAAAGATCTCAGTCAAATATTATTCAAATCTCGATTTCAAAAAAATATTTGTTAATATTTAAACCTTTATGGAAACTAAAATATTTCACGACCGTGTTGCTAGATATAAGAATTTCGCCGAAATTCTAATCGACATATATGTTATAGTAAATCGTTTATGTGAAATAAATTTAATTTTACAAAAGTGGATAATTATTCTTTCAGTTTTTGTCATTTTGAAAAAAAAAAGAAGAAAAAGATGAAACTTTATTGAATATTTGAACTTCAATAATTATTTAAATATTAAATTAAGTTGAAAATTGATATTTTACAGACATTTGAGTAAGAACTGCAATATACACTATCTGACCAAAAGTATCCAGACACCTTTTCCGAGTAGTGGATTTGGCCATATACATCACAGACATGTCCAGACAGGTATAAAAGGACGCACGTGGCCTTTGCAAACCACATAGACATGCATGAACAGGAAAATCAAGGTCATGAACAGGAGAATCAAGTGACGGATACGGTGACTTTTTAACGTGACACAGTCATAGGATGTCACCTTAGTAACAAGTCAGTTCGGGACATTTCGGCTCTGCTGTAGCTACTCCGATCAACTGTAAATGATGTTATTGTGAAGTGGAAATGCCTAGGAGCAATAAGAGCGCAATCGCGACCCACTGGCCATGTAAAATGACAGAGCGGGACCTCCGAGTGCCAAAGTAGGTGGTGTGACAAAAATTGCCTGTCCTCGGTTGCAGCAGTCACCAACGCCAGCACCAGAACAGTTCATCGCGAGCTGCAAGAAATGGGTTCCATAGTCCAACATCCGCACACAAGCCTAACATCAACAAGATCAACTCCAAGAGTCGATTGGAGTGGTGTATAGAACGGCGCCAGTGGAACTTGAGCAGTGGAACAACGTTCTCTGGAGTGATGAATCACCCTTCACTATCTGGCAGTGCGACGGACGAATCTGGGTGTGGACGATGCCATGAATGCTACATACCTGATTGTATTGTGCCAACTGTGAAATTTGGTGGAGAAGGGATTATGTTCTGGGGCTGATTCCCGACAATTCTGAGCTCCAAACTTTATGGCAACAGTTCAGTGAAGATCCTTTCCTGACCAACATGATAATGCCCCCATCTACAAAGCGAGGAAAGTGCAGGAATGGTTTGATGAGATGGGTATAGAAGAACTTTACTGGCCTGCACAGAGCCCTGATCTCATCCCCATGGAACATCTTTGGGATGAATTGGAACATCGACTGTGAGACAGGCTGAACCGCCCGACAACAATGACCAGCCTCACTAATGCTATTGTGGCAGAATGGCAGCCAATTCCAGCAGCAAAATACCAAAATCTAGTGGAAAGCTTTTCCCGCAGAGTGGAGGGAGGTTGTGAGAGCAGCAAAGAGTGGACCAAGGTGATACTAATTCCTTTCCTATTACTGGGAAATTGTGGATGAGTCAGTGTTCGGATACTTTTGATCGTATAGTGTATCTCCAGTGACTCTTATTTACATAAAAAGCATATTTTCAAAGTGAAGGAGCCTTGAATGTGGCTTTTCACTTATTTCACTTAGATAAGATGGAAGTATTTCAATATTGGTTGGAGTAGGATGGACGGTAGTGTATCTACCTATCTTCCTATCTATGTACCTGCATCCACTATGCACGCACGCACATACATACATACATTTTTTTCTGGTTGAGTTATTCTAACCCTGACACTTTTATAGCAGCCCAATGGGCTAAATGGCCATTCAAAATACCTAGTTAACGGTGAGAAAATTTCGCATGCTCCATCGATCAAAATGCCATCAGTTAAATAAAAAAGCTGACATTTCAAGGATGGAAAAAACACATGCTGCTTTCAGAACTTTTGCATATTACATCTACAGATCATTAAATATTAACACGCGCTTTCCCACCAGGAAAAGAGGAGTCGTGTTCAATAAGAGAGAGAATCAAAGAAGAAGACAGCCGAGAGGCTGCAATGAATCGAAACCTTTGACTACGACGAAGCAGCAGTGTAAAGTCGACATTTAATGCATAATTAACCCTCTCATACATTAATTATTCAAATCCGATGAAAATAGTATGGGACATCATGTTTTTTACTTTTCTTTTAGAAATAAAATGCATAGTCGTTTAAATTCTGAATGAGTTATGTAGTCATCTAAATTTATGTCTCAGTAACCTTCTGAGAAACTTCAGTAACCTTTTGAGAAAGAGCTGTAACAGATTCTTGATTCTTCTGTCATTTCTGTGTCAATAATATCTGTTTTTATGAGACAATGCCGGGAGGTTATAGAAGCTTCTTTATTTCTATATTTTATGAACGCTTTCAAATATATACCTATATACCTATATGTACGACTAAACAGGGAAGTCTGGCTAATGCCAAGATTATCGAGATTTAGTATTACCGAACAATTAATATTAAAAAGGGGGCAGTTTGGTTTTTGTCCGGTTAATGTTGAGATTATCCAGTGGTGCATGGTTAAAGTCAGTCGTAGCAGAGTCGTAGATAATCACTTCTTTCTATGCATGCATTATCTTTTCATGTCAAAATTGAAAGATGCCTAGCCTTTGTTTCCCAGTGATCTGATCTGCGTTCAACCGTCTAGTCGGGAGGTTTAGGGTTTCGCAATGTCTTCGGACTGTAGTGCTTAAAACCAAAGTTCTATGATGCGTACAATAGTTTACTTCTGAAAAGGGAGATGACAATTTGTTGTATTTGACCAGTGACAAATATTGTGAAATAATTGAGAAAATGAAGTGTGCAAAACAGGAAAAGAACTTCCTTTAAGAAATTCTTCTGTTTAGTTTCTCCAGTTTGAGCCCGCCCTGCCCACGGTCAGTAGGGGACACCGATGGGTTTGGAAAGGCCGTCGTCCGTCGGATGGTACGTTGAGCCGTGGTCCCATGTGCGGGGAGCTATACACTGTGCACGTTAAAGAACACGTTGGATGGCCTTGACGGGAGGCTACCATCTGTCACCCAACAGCTGTTCCAGTGGGTCCCCCTCCTCCAACCTTCTCTGAGCCTTCGGGGTCCATGTGACCGGCCATTTAGCCCACTGTGTGCAAAAATGTGCCGCTCAGAGGTAAAACAACCCATCCCAACTCTCTAGTTTGGCTAATGGCAAGAATATACGGATAATGTCCGAAATGTATCTGCTGAATGTTTCATTTATAATTTTATCCACTTGTTTCGGATGATGACAATACCAGATAATCTTGACATTAGCCAGTTTTGGTCGTTACTCTTAACATATACAAGTATTGAACAGAAAAATGAAAACACCAAGGTTTGTGAAAAGCCTCCAGTTTGTGTTAAACAACTGCATCTAAATGTCACTGACGAAGTCATGAAGCATGCAAACGACATCCCAGCATGCTTAGTTTAATGTCTATAGGCGAATCCGGAAAAACTGCATGTATAAAAATTATTGGCATCATGTCGTCGAGAGGAGACTTTAGCAATTTCGAATTGGGCATGATTGTTGGAGCGAGTTTCGCAGGAGTTTCGATCACTAAGACAGTTGAACTTACTAAAGTTTCACGAGGAACAGTTTCCAAGGTTTGTCTGCATGGGAATCTAAATGGAAGACATCATGTGCAAAAGGAAAAAAGTGAGTAAAACTATATGCTCCAGAATAACACATGTTCAAGCATTAGTGCGATGTGCAAAGCGAATTAGTGCAATGTGCAAAGCGAAACCGGCGAGCTACAGCTGATCAATTGTGCACGGATTTCAAGGTAGGGCTCAAGGTAGGGCTCAGGAGGCCAGTTTCGTCAAAAACAGTACGTCCAGATCTCCAAAGAGCTAGATATCACGGTTGAGTTGCATTTCGCAAACCACTCATCACACCTGTCAACGCACGTCGCTGTGTTTTACCACAAAATCATCAAAATTTACCGCATTAGGTACATTCTAAAGAACAATACTGCTAATGGAAATCAATTTCAAAGAAATGATATTAATTTAAGCAAAAACGTGTTTTCAACTTTCAGCATTAGTTAGAATGATTCAACCATCAATTATCAACTAATCAACTATCAGTAAGAGTGATTCAACTATCAATAGTAGTTGGAATTCAACTTTGTAAAGCTGTTTATGGTTATTGGCATTCGATCTCGATAATTTCGGGAGATTTGCCTATTATCAGAATTTGAGTATGTGCATAAGGCTTCTAATGCCCTTATTAGCTGATAGTGAATTCATAGAACTATCTAAGTTCATAAGGAACTCGCAAATCACACAGAATCTGTAAATCGAATAAATGTTCTGTAATCAACTTCAAAACAATGCATAAACAAACATCAAATCAATCGATGCATAAACAAACTATCAAAACTTTTCACGACTAGAGAAAAATAGCCAAATATTATTAAAAGACGGCAAAAACAAGCGAAAAAGCTGCTAATATATATAATAACTAGAAGAACACTTATCGCCTCTTGCGAATGTGGGAATTTCGTTTTCAAAGAGAAAGAAGTGTTTCGTTGACCTACTTTTGCACTCTTTAAAAGTGTTTATTCGAACTAATGGATGTTGGCAAAATGAAAATAGTATTTTTTTAGTATTTATGCAACATAAAAAGCATTTCTCTTCTGTTCCCTAAAATGAAATGTTTGATTTTCTCAGCGAACTAAGCATTTCAAAAATATAAGTTATAATATTTCATCAGTAATAAATTTCCAACTAAAAAATAAATTTCCAATTATCTCTTAAAGGAAAAGAGTTGCGCTTCCAGTCTTCTAGGATTTAGTTTCAGGGAGGGAAGTGATCTGAGAAGGAAACTTAGAGAGAAAGAAAAAAGAGTTTGAAACTCCGAGAGAAAGGGTCTGGAAACCGGAGACTGGACTCCACCGGAGAGAAAAGGTTTAAATATTCTATATGAAATAAAATTTTACAGTTATTTTTGAAAATCAATTTTTATTTTTGTGCATATAGTATGGGTGTGAAATTATACAAAAACTCCTGTTCTGGATTTCAAAACAGGTAGACAAGTTCTAGAGTTCGCATAAGACGATGGGAATCCGGGAGGTGAACCCCGAGACTCCCCTCCCGACCCTTGCATTACCTACAAAAAAATATTTATCTCTAAAACCAAAAAAGTAGACTATGCGAGTTCCTTATGAACTTAGATAGTACTATGAATTCACTATCAGCTAATAGAGCATTAGAAGCCTTATGCATATATTCAAATTCTGATAATAGGCAAATCTCCCCCAAATTATCGAGATTGAATGCCAATAACCATAAACAGCTTTACAAAGTTGAATTCCAACTACTATTGATAGTTGAATTTTGATGATTTTGATGATTTTTCTTGTAAAAAGAGATAAAAATTAAGCAACTGAATAATTTCATAGTACCGACACCCACAAAGCAGCTAAGTTGACGACAATAGTCAGGAGGGTAAAATACGAATTATTGCAAGTTCGAAAAGGTTCACATGCTCGTAAATGCACGAGCTGTGTTCATTGATTAAATAGAGAGTCATAATTTATTAATAGGTAGAATGTTCGTAAGTACGAATTGTTCGCAACTTAAATGCTCATCAGTTGAGATTCACCTGTCAATAAATTGATTTTGATGAAAGATCTATATTTTAGTTTAACCATTCAGCCAAGAATATAAGGAACAGAAGCCAAGTAGTGCTTTTCGTATTCTAGAAAAACTAATAAATGTTTAATTCAACAGGTTTTTGATGTGGAAAAATAAAAATTGACACTCGACTTTTTTTTAACAGAATACAGGGAAACTCGAGTGCCAAATTTCGGCCTAGAAAGCCAAGTTTTTGGGAAATTATTTGTGGAGGAGGGGCGGCAAATCTATTATAAAAAGAGATAATAATTTCCAACACTCAGCACGCGCGTGTTGGAATGTGCCACGTTACATAAGCATGTGTTACCTCGTGACCCATATGAAGCAGATCCATACGCTGTGCACGTTAAAGAACACGCTTGATGGCCTTGACAGGACGTTTCCATCTGTCTACTAACAGCTGTCCAGTGGATACCCTTCCCCCAACCTTCTCTGAGCCCTTGGGGTCCTTGTGACCTGCCCATTTAACCCATTATGTGCAAAAAGTGCCACTCCGAAATTAAACAACCGAATTATTTTAAATCTTCAGCACATCTCTTTACAAAATAAAACTGAAAAAAATTAATAATCATCAATCTGTAATTGGCTTTCTTTTTGAATTGTCTACTTGGAAGCATTAAAAAAAAAGTCTCTTCGAAAATGATTCCATTAGGATACGACTGACTGTTTTCCATCCCTCGTCGCTTTACGCGCCAAGCGACTCTCTATGTTCCCTAACGTCTAGTCTGTTCCTCTTTCCCCACAGCTGTTTCTCACGTAATCAGTGTTAACTTCTGGGATAGTAGAGAACAATGCTGCCTCTGTTTCTCCTTTCCCCGCTGAGTGTAATTCTTAGTTGTTCTGAGCGCATACTAAATAGAGCAATAGCGCCTCGGCCGCGGCACAGGATGAACAATGCGGTGTCAGCGGGCACAGGCAGTGCGGAAAGGTAGTGATTAACTCTGACAGTTACATCCGACTGCGAAATTAGAAACGCTTCACGGGCACAGAATGCCAACCTGACACTCTGTAGCTGTCATCACATGGTTAATATCGTAATTAACTGGACTCCTGGATTAGAGAAGGGCGAGACGTAACGGGGGCTAGCAGCTGATCAGGACATGCTATGGTAAATGACAGTGCTGATAACAACACACAAACCCTCTATCTGCGTGGATATGTGTATCTACCAGAGAGCATTATCTGGAGTATCCTAATTTCAGTTTTGCTCCATTTTATTTCACGGGTTGAGTACGATACATAATTTCTCTCTCTTCAACAAAGTTAGTCGGGATTCTAAGCAACATATTTCAATGTTGCTTTTTTGTGGATTGAACTGTCGGAACGTTGGTTTTATGTTATGAAACTGAATGACCTTCCCCAACCAGTGGATACCCTTCCCCCAACCTTCTCTTTAGAAAAAAGCGAGAGGGGTTTTCTTCCCCCAAGTTTCTTAATTAGAAAAAGATACAACTGAAGATATTTCTTTCGGAGGTGAAGGTAATTTATAGGTTCGTACCTCTGTAGCAAGCAGCTGCTTGAGGGGGTATTTAAAAAAATATTTAATTTATTCTAGCAAGTGCAGTTCTGTACGGTTTATGCCGTACTAAATTTCTTCTGTTTAAGCTTTGTGTGCCATTGTAATAGTTACAAAACACAAGTCTAATTTTAATACGAATTCACGATAAAATGCCTGTTTTATGTAATTATAAGGTGTTAGGCGCATGAATTGTGAGCAAAAGTACGCTGCATAAATCATTTGTGGTAAGTAGTATCCTAAATAAATTAAGTTTGAAAAGTGACAATCGGCATAAGATAAATTCTAGAAAGTGTTATGCAGCAAAGAGAATATTTCAGCACGTTATTGTTTCAAAAACAATAATGAATCTGTCTGTAGACACTCAACATTTTTGCTTTAAAAAATAGGTGAAAAATTATTTTTTGGTTGGATAGTCACTTAAAAAGTTTTGCAATCTAAAGGGACCTGGGTTCGAGCCCCGGGTAAGGCATGGCTGTTTGTGTCGTTTTTCTGCTGAGGTCCTGCCATCCTCACAGACCTTCTACTATGGCATATAAACTGACAGGCTCCTGTCAGACCTCTGTGGCAAGCAGCTGCTTGAGGGGGTATTTATTTTTTTTAAAGGCGGAAAATCACAAAATTAAAACGAATATTGGAACTATTTCATGTTATTGAAGGTAGAATTTTTACAGCTGTTTCACGTAAAATGCTTTGATTTCTTTGCGGATACTTTCTTTAACTGTTTGTTTAAATTCATAGACTAAATGCATCGATGCCATGAGTATATTCAGCTGTATCTGGGTGGAAATCATCTTCCAGAACATGATTTGCAAATCACGAAATTTTAATTTTTTTTTCTTTATTAGTTTCACAGTAATTATTTCTTTGTTGATTCTTCTTCTTGCTGTCTTGATCATTATTGCCATCGATGTCTGTAAAATCTAGATTTGCGGCGTCTGATGGAAGCTCAAGATTGTACAGAATGTTTAGATCTTTTTCTGATAATATGTTTTCTTCTCTTTTTCGCAATATATGATCATCGGTGTAGATTGTTGGCACTGATGATTTCCATTCATGTTGCCTCTTCTTTTTGGAGTGTTTCTTTAAGTTGCGAAATTGAAATTTCTCTTCTTAACGCCGAGTTCTTATTTTTATCTCGCTTTTCAGTTTCATCTGTTTCTTCCTCTGTTTTATTAGCAAGAATATCACCGAAGTTCAGTTTGCTGTTATTTGTTTTTCGTTCAGCGAACATTTGGCTCTGAAGTGCGATGCAGATTTCCATCTTCTGCACACACTTTTGTTTTCACTTTGTAGTCGACAGGCACTGTAAAATTTCCAATTCTGTAGAAGTTTGGAATATCTTTTTTTTATACGAATTTTTTTTTTTGAGACTCTTATTCGGTTTTGGTATTCTTATAGTTTTCGTGTCTGTAGTATTCTTCTTCTACTTCGAGTTCCTCTTTGAAGTTTGGGAAGATTTTCTGACTTCATCAGAAACGAAGAATGACAGTTTGCTGCTAGAAAAAAAAAAACCTGTGTGCAACTTTTTACCATCGATGTAAGAATCTTTCCAGTCTTGCAACTTTTGTGAAAATTTTTGTCACTCTATAGGACGATCGCCTTGCATTTATTAACTACTTGGGCTCTTTCTATTTCTCCTAATTTTTTGCCAAAGTGTTGAAGAACTAAGAACGAATCAATACTTTGATGCAAAAGTTAAAAAAGCCCTGCTTTTGAGCGGACATTCTGTTGAAAGAGAGAATTTGGGAACCTCCTAAACGAGTCCTGTAATTTAGGTAAAATATTATTCTAATAGCACTACTTAAGTGTTTCGTTTACCTCCAGCGGATCAATGAATCATTAAACCATTTCAACAGCATCTTGTGTGGAGGGACATTACCTTGGTTTGCGATGTTGCCCGCATATAGACAGAATTACAGATTAGAGAACAGAGTATGAACATTACCCTTAAATGTTTGAGTAAATGACCATCTCTGGAATGAAGTGGGTGGGTAATGTGAAAATGTGAACCAGCCTATAGTGGCCAAACCAGCAGCTGTCTCCCAGGATGTGTATTTACAGAATTAAATCACATTGTCACGTCAATCTTCCATAGCCCAAGGCTACTTTGGGAATTTCATATTTGTGTATGCATCCAAAAACTCTCAACATAGTAGCAATCCACATTATGTAACCTCAAAGTCATGAGGTTGCTGTGCCAACATTTTACGTGTATATTAAGGCCGTTAACTTCTAAAGTTTAGGACTAATTGTATGGCAAAGAAAATAGCCAAGATTAATGTTTGCTCAGTCTATGTTAGGAAGTTGTTACTAAGTGCTAATTAACTGGCAAAGAATAATCTTTAGACTGCAGTGTTAATTAAAAGAAATTAAAGAATATTACATTCAAGTATGTTTCATATTTCTAAGCTCTCACTTCTAAGTTCGGTAAACAAGCCCAGACACTAATAATATATTTTCATAGATTAATAATCTCAAATGTTTGAAAGATTAACGTTTTTAAAACGCATCAGCATTTAAAGATAGTTTTTCGTAATAGTATATTAATTATTTTTTGAATCCCTATTATTATTAAACGCAAAGGCATTGTAGGCACTGCGGAAAGATTAGGTTCGATGTAATTCCGTGTAAAAGAATTAAAATTTTTCCCCCTATGGGCTCTGGTTTTTACATTATTTGCCAATTAGTGAGACGATAAAGCAAGAGTTAATTACTTGGGAACTAAAAATAAATTGCATGGAAGCGCTGATGGAAAGAAAGCACAAATTTTTGGCTTGAAGCAAAGAAAGATTGTTAAGCATTTTGTGATATAGAAATACTTTACAAAGGTTTGTAAGAAGAATACACAATTTTTGTTTATTTTATTTAATAATTATTCGCCTACAGCGTTTATCGATCTTATCCGTTTTCTTTTCTTAATTCTTGTTTCAGTGCAACCTCTTTTTCCTTTAATAGCCAGTTATTACTCGTTTAGCAAATATGCTGCGAAAAAACTTCACCTGGATTAAATTGAAACTGCCGAGGTTAACATAGAAAACATCATTCTAGTTATGAACTGTGTGAATAGAGATTTGATAAAGCATGCCGATAAAACTTAAGTTATTGTCTTTATAATTTTTTTTGAGTAGTGTCGGTTCTAGTTTAAATATTTAAATATTCCCTGCAATAAAAACGTGTTTTATGCTACCACACTATTCACATTAGTGTAGTTTTGCTGCAAATGACTGATCATTTGTAATCTGTTTAAAAACGTGAATTATGAACATTAAATTCAGAAAAGATATTTAGTTACAGTATGTTTCTATGAGGAGATATTTAAATTAGTCGAAAATGAAAATTGAAGTGTCGTAAGTTTTTGTAGTTGAGAAATTTGTCCAAATCTCGAAGTTTGAAATAACGTTTTGGCTTTACAAATCTAGTACAGATAATGACAATAGGATGTTTAATCAATAAAGAAATGTAAATATAACATTAAGTATGTAGTATCGAATGGAATTAAAAAAATATGCAAAATAAATTACACCTCAAGCATCAACATCTAGTCTGAGAATATTCTGATAGTATGCCATATAAAGATGTTAGGTGAAGATGGTGAAATAACAGCAGAATAGCACCAAAAGAAATATCCGGGTTTAAATAAAATAAAAACCGATAAACCTTATCTAAGTCTAAGTCTAACCTTTTTTTATTATTAGCTTCTTTTATGCGAAGATTACGTTTTGGGTTTAGCGATGAAAAAAGCATTCATTGGTTAGCGTGCTTGGCTACTGATCTATTGGACCTGGTGGGTTCAAGCCTAGGGTAAGACATGGATATTTGCCTGATACTTGAGGTGTAATTTACTTTTAAATTCCATTCGATACTAATTAATTAATGCTATTCACATTTCTTTATTGATTAAGCATCCTATTGTCATTATCTGTATTAGAGTTGTAAGGTCAAAATGCTATTTCAAACTTTGGGATTTGAACAGACTTCTCAACTACAAAAACTTATGACACTTCAATTTCCATTTTCGACTATTTTAAATATCTCCTCATAGAATCACATTGTAACTGAATATCTTTTCTGAATTTAATGTTAATAATTCAAGTTCAACATTTCTCCCTCCGTTTTAAATATCTTTAATAAATTTCGTGAAAAAAGCATATATAATTGATAAGTTTAATACTTTTTGCATCTCTTACCCTTTTACCAACATTTTGAAAGAGGTGCGACCCCTTGCTCTCCACTGATCAGATCCAGCACGTTCCTAACAGTCTTATGTATATGCACTGCTGACCACTGAAAGTGCAACACCAGGAAGAACTCATCAGATTGTCGGGGCGGGGGTGGCTCAGTCGGTAGCGCGCCAGGCTCGTAATCTGTAGTTCCCACGTTCGAGTCCCAGCTGAGTCAGCGTTGAGATTTATCTCCGCAAAATTCCCCACCCTGTCCACGGTCAGTAGGGGACACCGATGGGCTTGGAAAGGCCGCCGTCCGTCGGATGGGACGTTAAGCCGTGGCCCCGTGTGCGGGAGAGCCATACCCTGTGCACGTTAAAGAACACGCTGGATGGCCTTGACGGGAGAGTACCATCTGTCTCCCAACAGCTGTTCCAGTGGGTCCCCTCCCCCAACCTTCTCTGAGCCTTCGGGGTCCATGTGACCTGGCCATTTAGCCCATGGTGTGCAAAAAAGTGCCGCTCAGAGGTAAAACAACCCAACCCATCAGATTGTCCCGAAATATGCAAGATGGGTAACCCATGGGAGAACATATATATGATTAAAAGCGCAGCACATATGCCCATCATGTGTGGCAGTAACGCCCCCAGGAAGTGGTATAAATTGGAGATTACAAAGAGCCGGTTTAAAGCACTGGAATTGTGTCTGCTCGCAGTTCTTGCGAGCTAAAGGATCAAGTATGCCCTGTCAAAGAATACGGCATCCATACGACCAGATTTCCGACTTTGATCGAGGGAGAATTGTGGGATTACGGGAAGGCGGATTATCGTACCGAGATATCAGTGCTCGTGTTGGACGGTATCCACAGCGATGAGAATATGGCGTCAGTGGGTAGAGGAAGAATGAACTCACCGACGTGAGGGATCTCAACGGTCCTATCACCCAAACGAACGAGTGTACAGACATCTCGTGCGCATGCCTTTGAATGTCATACAGCCACATCAAACACCTTAGCTCAACAGTTAAGGTGTGTTGCAGATCAACCAGTAGGCGCACGTATGGTTCGACGTTGTCTGTAGCATCGGGCATCTTTGCTAGGCGGGCCATTGCTTCGGCTACCATTGACTCTACATACAGGCGTATGCGACTGCAATGGTGTCAAAAACGTCGCTCATGGATGTGCGAATGGCATCGCATCGTCTTTTCAGACGAATCCCGCTTCACTATGCAGCACCATGATGGAAGAATCCGTATCTGGCAGTACCACAGCGACAAGCTCAGTGAGACATGCATGATGCAGCGCCATACAGGTCTGGCCCCTGGTGTTATGGTACCATATGGTATGTGGTGCCATGGACTCCACTCATGCATGTGCCTCGTATGCATTACATGTACTTTGAATAGCCAGCGTTACAACACTGAGGTGTTGGAGCCTGTGGTCATATCTTCAGAGGCTCTCTGGTGCCATTTACCAACAGGACAATGCCCGACCACATCGTTCAACAATTCCTGGATAGCCACCATGTGACACTTCTACCTTGGCCTGCGTGTTCACCGGATCTGTCTTCAATTGAACACGTCTGGTCCATGATCTCACGACGACTAGCACACCAGATACTAAAACAGCTGCTACAACAGATGAACTGTGGCTACATATCGAAACTGCATGAACTGACATTCCTCAAACACACACCCGACGTCTCATCCTCTTAATGCCGGACCGTGTAGCAGCGGTTATTGCCACTCATGGTAGCTACACAAGAGTCTTCTTTGTATTCCACAAGTTTAATGGAGTTACATTTGTAATCATTTGATCCTTCTAATGAATATGGCTTTGATATCTCTTGTCTTTCCTGGTGTTGCACTTTTAATGGACAGCATTGTATATATCACGGGACCTTAATCCAGTTTCATTGTTTTAGTATCACGTTCACTCCAGTATCACATGGGTAGAGTTTGTTTTACCTCTGAGCGGCACTTTTTTTTGCACATCATGGGCTGAAATGGCCAGGTCATAAGGACTTCAAGGGCTCAGAGAAGGCTGAAAAAAGAAGACCCACTGGGCAGCTATTAGGAGACAAATAGTAGACTCCCATTAAGACCATCCAGCGTATTCTTTAATGTGCACAGGGTATGGCTCTCCTGCACACGGGGAACAATGGCCTAACATCCCATCCGACGGATAGTGGCCTTTCCAAGCCTAGCGGTGTGCCTTACTGACCGGGAAGGGCAGGGAATTTTGCGGAGATAAATCTTAACGCTGGCCTAGCTGTGACTCGAACCTGGGAACTGCATATTACGAGCCTAGCGCGCGACCGACTAACCCCCCCCCCATTCCCACCAGTATCACATGACTGAGTTGTAAGGTCAAACATTTCGGTCTTAGGAACTTTAAAAGTCATTTATGGCTGACCTTTAAGTAGAAATTTCGTACTTAGGATCTTTAAAAGCTTTCTATCTTTTCGGAAGTTTGCAAACTGCTACTTTTGTAGATTCACTGAGTGAATTTTTAATGTAGTGAAAATGAATCAGATTTCAACTGTCTCTTTATTAAGAGTCTGCCTATCGTGACCTTAGTTTAAAGGTACAAATTTAACTACATTAAGATATTTTTCTACTTCTCAGCACAATCAATGGCCACGATTTGAAGGAAAACACTGATGAGTTTCGAAACCTCCTATTCTTAGGATAGAAAGTTTAAGCCATGATCACATGTTCAGAAAGCACCAATATCTCGAAAGCGAAGTCCCTAAATTATAATGTTGAAATCAAGGTTCTGTGTGGGAAAATCGTGAAGTGTTTCGAAACACGTCGCTCTCAGGGGAGTATGTTGAATGTTGCGGCTATGATCCCGTGTATAGAAGATCAATAAAATATGCTACTTTACAGACACATGGTATTTTACACTAGCGACCAACTTGCTTTATTTGCTGCCCAGTGCATCCTTCTCTAACAGTGCTCTGAGCTATGGTATCCTTGTAACTAGATTATTTACCTCACTGTAAATGAAAAGAATTGTCTCTTAGGAATATAAGAACCCAATATTGTTCATGACTCGTTTGACCTTTTCTGCTATGCATTTAGTTCAGCATTTTTTTTCAAACTATCAATAATCATCTCCCTGTCTCAGTGCTCATCCTGATCGTGACGAGTTTAGCTACTTTCCTATGGAACCTCCTGCGGCAACATCCAAAGTATCTCTCTCTCTCTCTAATCTCACGCTTTGTAGTGCTCAATAATATCTCCTCTGGCTTATTCTCTGTCTATCGCATAAATTTGCAACCGAAAAACCTTTCCAACTGGCACATTACTCTGAGTAGTTTATCCAGAGTACATATGTGTTAAACCTATATGTCAGGATATTGCTAGTCTCGAATCTCAGAGGAATATGCAGCCTCACCCCCATCCAATGACCGTACACCGGTCGTCATTTTAATAACAGATTTGTTCCCTGAAAATAAAAAAAAGGAGAAAAGGGAGAAGAAATAGGAACCTTGACTCTGTGCCAAATCGATTTGGTGCTACATCGTCTCAGTACTGAAGACTAATCTCCCGAACCGACTGCTTTTTTTTCTTGGCTGTGCTCTTATTGTTTCTGTTGTTTTTCGCACATATTGTTTTGTTTATTCATTTATTTATAAACACGTACCGCGACCCTGGTGGAGAAAAATGATGGTGGATTGTTGTATTGTTCAGGGTAGGATATGCAAAAATATCTACCAGGGGTTAAGGGCGGGGAGAAGCAAGTGAACCGGAATGAAACACAACGCCACAACCCCCTTTTCTTGAAATAAATCATGTTGGAAAGTACTGCAATAGATGTTTTTTTTCTCTCTACATTCCAGTAGACTTTTCATAAACTATATTCTTGCAAAAAATGTGCTATATATTATTAGTACGTTTTTAAATTTCATCCTCTTTTTTAAGATGATCTAATATTTAGGTTGGGCGGCGGTGTATAGCTTACCCTACCTTGTCCTATTGCTGTTTATACCCTAAGTGTTATGTATGTACCTAAATACATATATACATTGAAAGCACAATTTTTTTATACACATCTACAAAATAATGTGTGGGTACACATTTCGCCATCATTACAGCAGCAACACAACCTGGCATGGTGTTTACCAGGTGTTGGACCTGGTAAAATATATATATATATTATAAAACGTTCTATATAACGTATATATATATATATATTTTAAACGTTATTATAAACGGATATTGGAAACGTTCCTGTGGACGCTTCCAATATCTGGAACCTGTGTTAGTCACCTGATGTGTGATGTTCGGGTGGTATTACAGCCCATGATTCTATGACAACCGTCTGTAAAGCACCGAGAGTTGCCAAAGGTGAGTTTCGGGCTCGAATGCATCGCTCCACTTCGTCCCACTGATGCTCAACAGGGTTTAAATGCGAAGAGTGAGAAGGCTATTCGAAGGATTCACTGGATTGCTCCTTCAACCAGTCCTTCGCCAAAAGGGAGCAGTGAGAAAAGGTGTTGTCTTGTTCAAAGAAGGCATCCAGCTATGGGAAATGGATAGCCATGAAACGGTGTAGTTGGTCAGCAAGAACTTCAACATAGTCTTGAGTGCTGATGGTGGTCTCAATAGGTACAAGGTGCCCAAAGATGACTGACGGTACATGCCCCAGAACATTACACTGCCTCCACCGCCCTGTAACACCCCAACTTGACAATTGGAGTCCACGGGATTGTGTGGGCTACGCCACATATGCAAACTCCCATGGGCATTTTGTAGTTTAAACCTCGACTCATTGGACCAAGTTACCCGTTTCCAATTTTCCATGGTCCATGGAGATGTTCCTTCACCCACTGCAGTGTCATAGTCCAGTGATGTGCTGCAACAAGAGTACTTGGGTTGGGTTGTTTTACCTCTGAGCGGCACTTTTTTGCACACCATGGGCTAAATGGTAGTTATTTTTAGCTGTAGGTTTTGCTGTTTTTGATGTAGTCCTGGTATATAAATGTGAGAATCACATGCAGAAATCCCAGATGTTCTGCAGTCACAAAAATGTGGTCCCCCATTTTCCTCACACTGACCATCTGCCCATTACCAAACTCGATCAAGTCGCCGTGTTTACCCATCGTAACAGTCGCAGGTATGCTATGGAGTAGGTAGGTTTATGACATATTTATAGCCCATAAGGCGTTTTGGCTGGCAGCATCATTGTGACAGAGTAGGACAGGTTTGTGGGGGTGAGGGGCTCCGATGGCTCAGTGGGTAGCGCACCAGGCTCGTAATCTGCAGTTTCCACTTCGAGTCCCAGCTGGATCAGTGCTGAGATTTATCTCCGCAAAACTCTCTATCCTGTCCACAGTTAGTAGGGAACACCGATAGGCTTGGATCAGATGGGGAGTTAAGCCGTGTCTCCATGTGCGGGAGAGACATGATATACACACTGGATGGCTTTGACAAGAGACTACCACCTGTCTTCCAACAGCTGCCCAGTGAGTCCCATCCCCCAACCTTCTCTGAGCCTTCGGGATCTTGTGACTGGCCATCACTGATTCACTGTGATGAATCCATTGTGTGCAAAAAAGTGCCGCTCAGATGCAAAACAACCCAATCCAACTCATGGATGGATGCTGTGTGTATAATAAATTGTGCTTTATACATACAAGCCTAACTCTTGAAAATTATTAAAGATGTGGGGGCAAGAGATTGACTTTCTACTGCAATATAACATTTCCCCCGTCAGGTTTACAGGTTTTTTTTTAAAATGTCTTCAAAAATACATGAAATATTCCTCAGTTTAATAGTTGTTCCCTCCATTTCCATTACTAGCATTTTCAAAGGGGGTGGGGTGTGGCGCCTTGGTCCCTCCTAGATCGGGACAGACGGATCTGCCTATCTATCTACCTACCTTCATACATACACACTAAAGCAGCCATAGGATATAGATATTCAACCAGATAGTCTAACTTAGTTCTCCATACATTTATGTTTCGAAATTAAATCAACATCTGAAGTTTGTAATTACAGGGCTAGAGTAAAACTTCTGGAGCCCAATTCAATATAATTTCAGGGACATATTATCGTTTCAATTTTTCACACAGTTTATCCTACAGTGATCATAAAGAAATTTACGGTGCACTTCAAATGTTGAGGACCAATGCGATAACGCGGTCATCATTCACTTCACTTCGGACTGAGTAGTTACTCAGTACATTATTATCCCAGCATTGTGTGTAACTTAAGTCCATTGTGAATCATTGCACTGTGTCACAAAAGTGAATTGAATATCAGATTGCATTGTGTGTCACATAAGTGTATTGTGCATCACACTGCATTGTCTGCCACTTAACTACATTGTATAGCACATTGTATTCTCTGCCACTTAACTGCATTGTTGTGTCATATTGTATTTCTCTGCCACTTAACTGCATTGTATATGACATTGTAAACTGCAGTTCAAACTAAATGGGAAGAACAATGTCGTACAAATACTACATCAAGAACAACGGTTCAAAAGTCTGTCAGTTGCATTTGAAAGCATTAAGCTATTTCAAAAAGAGAGACATAACATAACGCTTATTTTTAATATATCGCGTGTCAATGATTGTCGACAGCTTTCAGGAAAGCCATTATTGTGCATCGCATTCTTTAAAAATGAGGTAAGTGTTGTGAAAAAAAGTGAACTAAGTATTAGCATTCTGTCGCTTTCATATGGATTCAAAATAATCAAACAAAGCGGCACCTGAAACTGTTTGAAGTTGGAAAGTATTTACTGCTCAAGAGGCCATCTGATAGACCAGAAGTATTCAACCCATAGATTGCACTCTACTGTCCATCATGGCATACTTTTTGTCGGTTCGTGCCATCAATGCCGAATTTGCTCACATTTAGTTTTTTTTAATGCAATTTGTTTTATTTTGCTGTGAATATGGTAGCTGTATCCTGTCCGTAGTCTGCTATTTGGTCAAAGAGTATGATAAACAAATTATAATTTACTTTTACTTCATAAAAAATTCTAGTAGATGGTGAAATTACAATATAAAAGTAGCTCGTTCTATTAAAAAGGCTGAAAACCAGTGTGATAGAATAATATACGTGATTATGTGATATTTCAAAGAGAAATAATAAAAATGAATCAAATATTGCTTCTGATTTTAGACAAGAAAAAAATATTTTTCATCAAGAAAAGAAGATAAATATTTAAAATTTGGTAACTGAACTTTTCTTTTTATCTCCGATCCTAAATTTGTGGCTAATAGGTCTCACGATTCTCAAAATTATGATTTAAATTATATATACCGAAGAGCCAAAACGTTATAACCAGCGAGTCTTTATGCAAATCGAAGCAACTGCAGGTAAACGACGGCGCGTGTGAAGGTAATGAAACGGTATAAATAACACCTGATACTGAGCCGCCCTGCCTGCGGTCAGAAGGGGGACACTGATGGGCCGTCCGTCGGATGGGACGTTAAGCCGTGGCTCCGTGTGCGGGAGAGCCATACTCTGTGCATATTAAAGAACACGCTGGATGGTCTTGATGATAAGCTACCATCAGTATCCCAACAGCTGTTCCAGTGGGTTCCTTCCCCCAACCTTCTCTGAACCTTCAGGATCCTTGTGACCAGGCTATTTAGCCTATGGTGTGCAAAAAAGTGCCGCACAGAGGTAAAACAACCCACAACCCTGATACTGAGCTCTATTAATCAGTGTTATTCTTGTCCTTCAAATGGAAAAGGCAGCGGAATTAAGTGAGGTTGATAAACGCCAAATTGTAATGGTCAGACTACTGGGTCAGAGCATTTCCAAGATGTCAAGGCTTGTGGGGTGCTCAGGGTCAGCCGTGGTTAGTGTCATGTCTCTCTAATTTATTTATTTTTATTTACTGTTGCCTTTTATTGCATTTTCATTATTATAAATATTTTTATGTATTAGGTGTGTTCTTGGAAGTGCTATTGTGGGGATGTGACTCAGATGTTGTTTGCGGTCTGAGCTGGCTGCCTGTACATATTGATGTCCAAAAAGCCCTTTTATGGACTTTTACAACTAGCCTGGGGTGCAGGTGTGAGCGCGGGAGAGGAGCTGGGCAGGACGGAAACAACAATCTTGAGCGTCGCTGTCAAACAGGTAGGACGTTTGAACACACGTCAAGGGTAGCCGCTCTTACTCAAACAGAACCCTTAAGGAGAGGGTTCGATTCTATGTGAGAATCAAGATTCTTGGTGAATCAAATAGAGTTCTGTGGAACTGAAGTGAACTGTATGAACCACAGGGTAGGAAAAGGTTAAATATCCTTTCGCCGAGTTTGAAGTTGCTAAAGCGAGAATCTGTAAAGTGCGATTCTTTGCCTCATTGCATAATTGTTTGCAGTAGCAGAGCAGCAAAGGCTACAGAGTCGAGAGCATCCCCAGCACGTGATTGTATATAAGTGTGAATAGATTGGTCGTCAATATACAACTGCCGTGCATGAATTGTTGGACATATTTCTGTACTTCACTTGACACAATAAATGTGAGGCATATGTCGGTACGGGTGTAACAGTCTGTGAACCTGTTATTTCATGAAAATAAAGGTGAAGACAATGAAAGGGACTAATTCATCGTCCTTGGGCTCCACAACATTTGGCGCAGTTCATCACAGTTATTACTTTAAAACAGTGGACCCTAGAGGGAAAAACCATGAACCTCCTGCAAGGTGTGGGCCGACCGCTGCTCATCAATGCTAGAGTTGGGCGAAGGCTATCCCATATAGTATGAGCCAACAGAAGAGATACTGTGGTGCAACTCGCCTGTAATATGAATGCTGGTGACGGGAGTAATGTGTCACAATACACAGTACATCGAACCCTGCTAAAAATGAGGCTGTGTAGCCACAGGCTGCTCCGAGTGCCCATGCTAACCTCGGTTCACCATCGAAAGTGACAACAATGGGCATGTAAGCATCAAAACTGGACCTTGAATGATTGGAAGAAGGTCGTTTGGTTCGATGAATTTCGTTTCATGTTGCACCATGTGGACGGTCGAGTACATGTGCGTCATTTACCTGGGGAAATGTTGGCACCAGGATGCATTGTGGGATGGAAACAAGCAGGTGGAGGAAGTGTAATGGTTTGGGAAATGTTCTGCTGGGAAACTCTGGATCCAGTCATTCACGTGTAAGAAACTATTGCATCTACCACCTACCTAAACATCATTGCAGATCAGGTATATCCTTTCATGGCAACGGTATTTCCCTCTAGTAATGCCATCTTTCAGCAGGATAACGCACCATGCCACACCATCCGGATTGTTCGAGAATATGGAGCATGAGGATGGCCTCCAAATTTCCCAGACATCAATCCAAAAGAGCATCTGTGGTTTGTGTTGAAACAGAATATCCGATCTGCGGAGGCTCAACCACGTAACTTGCAAGAGTTAAAGGATCTGCTGGTAACGTATTGGTACCAGATACCACAAGACACCTTTAGAAACCTTGCAGTATCCATGTTTCGCCGGGTAAGAGCTGTTTAGGTGGCACATGGAGGACTAACATCATATTAGGCAGGTGATCATAATGTTTTGGCTCTTCAGTGTATATAAAATCATTTTGCTTTTTTTGTGTGTGTTTTTATTTCACACATTGGACTAAATGACCAGTGACAAGGATCTCAAGGCTCAGAACTACGTTGCTTAACAAAATTAAGGTAATACAAATATTTTCATCAATATTTTAGTATTAGCAACATTAAAAATGCTCTATGATAAAGTAAAAATGCGCTATGATAGTCAACATAACATGAATTGTTCGAATATCCAATCGAAATTGACCTACGACCCCACACTTCCTATAAAAAGTACGGGTCAGAACACTCCATTTCAAAATTGTAGCTTGAAAGGGGGGGATTCATCTCATTATTTTTACAGAAGACGGCAAGCCATCTTCGTTTAGATGATTCCTTGAGATGGCGGGGGTGCTAGAATAATACAAGCAGGACAGTCGTAAGCCGAGGTTGTACGATGGCTCAATGTGTCGAGAAAGGTGGTATCGACACCTTTGAAAGCAATTACGGAAGACAGGAAGCAACATTACCTGAGAAGCTGACAATGGTTGCTTGAGAGTCAACCTAACTGATTGTTATCTGGCTCTAAAGTCGGAGTAATGCGATGAGTTCGCGGCAACCGTCTCTTGTGGTTTCTGCGGTCACAGTTGAAACGACTTCTAGCAGAATGTGTCACGAAGGCTTAATGCTACTGCGTTCTATGACAGTGGTCCGACAACTCCCCTACTACTGAGGGGTGGGGGTGGCTCAGTCGGTAGCGCGCCAGGCTCGTAATCTGTAGTTCCCAGGTTCGAGTCCCAGCTGGGTCAGCGTTGAGATTTATCTCCGCAAAATTCCCTGTCCTGCCCACGGTCAGTAGGGGACACCGATGGGCTTGGAAAGGCCGCCGTCCTTCGGATGGGACGTTAAGCCGTGGCACCGTGTGCGGGAGAGCCATATCCTGTGCACGTTAAAGAACACGCTGGATGGCCTTGACGGGAGGCTACCATCTGTCTTCCAACAGCTGTTCCAGTGGGTCCCCCTCACCCAACCTTCTCTGAGTCTTCGGGGTCCATGTGACCTGGCCATTTAGCCCATGGTTTGCAAAAAAGTGCCGCTCAGAGGTAAAACAACCCAACAACAACCCCTACCACTGAAACGCTCGTCCAAACTGGTATCAACATGTCACTTGGATCCCTGAACAATGAGCTAACATTCTGGATTCTGACGAATCGCCATTTAACCAACAGACAGATCCTAGACGTTGTTTAATCTGGAGAGAAGAAGGAATACGATACTCTTTCTCCAACATAAGAGTAAGGGTTACTTATGGTGGAGGAAGTGTGCTGGTCTATGTGGTAGTATAATCATCGCCTGCCGTTACTTCTGTCCACGTGTTCTATCGAGGCTCCGTAACATCTCAGAGGTACAGAGATCTTTGAATGTGCGGCTTTTTAAGGATGCCTTTGGTGCTGATTTCCTGTTTATGGACGACAATTCCCGTTCACATAGAGCTAGTTTAATGCAGGAGTACTTACAAACGGAATATATTCAACGAATGACCTGGCCTGATAGGTCACCAGATCTGAATCACAGCGAACAAGTATGGGATGCCATTTAGGGAGACGCAAAGCAACTCGTCACTCCCCTCATCGGTCACTCCGCGAGAAAACGTTAGCTGTTCTGGGAGAATGGATTTTATTCTCACACATCCACAATAGTCAGAAAATATCCATAAGATATCTAAGATGACCATATGATATCCATTAGTCATCTCAGATATCTTTAGGATATATTCAGGGTATTGTGGTTTTGTGGGTTGCATCAGGTCCGTCTGAACAATACTATATTGATCATGGATCGACGCTGTCAGAGGGGCTCATGCTCCATATTGACGCCTTATGTGCATAGTTTTAAACATGTGATATCAACTTTTGCAATGAACAATATTTTTTTAATGACGTCATTGTAGTATTTTTCTTTTCGGCCTGATGGTTATTGTTTTCTAACGCATTTCCTCGTTATAATAAAATAAATTTCTGCACAAATTTTCTTTTCATTTCAATTTACAATAAAATGCTATCACATATTGCTAGTTTCAATTTTATCAAGAAATTTCGTTAGAGCCTCGATGGAGCAGTGGTATCGCTTTTGTTCGCCGTAGCAATGTGGATGCCGGAGCCTGGGTTCGAGTCCCTGAATGGCATGGTTTTGTGTTCGTGCATCTGTTTGTATATTTTATGAGAAAACAGTACAAGTCTGATACAGCTTCTACGTGGTCCCCTTCCTTTGTGTAGAGGTCTGACAAACCAACAAACTGACAAACCAACAAATGACGAGCGGAGAGCAATAGGAAGATGGGTAACAAAAATTCATCCATCCACACACTTTTTTCCTTCCTGAAAATGTAGCCGACAGTTCAAATATCTGTTCTCCAAGACAGATATGCTCTCAGGTCCGAGGACAAATATGAGGTCTTCCTCATATTTGTCTTTCCTCATAATATGAGGTCTTCCTCATTTAAGACAAATATGAGGTCTTCCTCATATTTAAGAAGAAAAAGAAAGATTATATAATGGCCAGTTGTTAGGAAGCCTCTCGTCAAAGTCATCCGACATGTTCTTTAATGTGCATTGGCTCTCCTAAACAGGAACCTAATGCTCCATCCGTTACGGATGGTGGTCTATACGAGCTCATAGGTAAGGCGTCATCTATGCTAGATAAGATAAGGCATTTCTTATGGAGGCAATAGAGGACGCTAGCGGAGAAAAATTCAAGTATGCAAGTGCATCTCTATTTTCACTCGTCATGTATCACGATCTTCCTCGGACCTGAGAGCATCAGATCACGGATGCGCTACCACCACTATGTCGGATACAACACTCGGTGTAGAAAATATGAATCAGGATATTTTGCGAGAAATACTGACATTTGTTTATAGACTTTTGAACTTAAGACATTTTTCAGAAATGGAGACGATCCTTTGTTTCAAATTATTCTCAATCGTTTCAATTCTTTTTTCCCCTACATCTTTAGGATGAAGAGAAATTCAAATCGAAATTCCATCATCAGAATGCAGAGCGCCACAGGTGCAAAATACAGAAAGACCTGTAGTGTCAAAAGTGTATTAACTCGATAGTCTAGTCTGATCGTACAACCCTATGTTTGAATTTTCGTCTGAAAATTGCAGTTATCCTCAAAAGACAAATACGTGTATGACTAAGTACATCCCATACTTTCACTTTGACGAAGTGACACAGTGTCTGTCTCGTGAGTGTCTTTAGGTAGTTAGAAAGCAGCATATCGTTTATCGATATGCAGCAGTAGTCAATCGATAGTTAAACACATCATCGTTTCCCAATTAACGTTGCTTCCAGATGGCGCGCGCTGTTTACCTTTCCTCGGATTGTTTTCCGTATCTAACAATCTTCAGCAAGGATTAATTATGTCATCACATTCACGATGGCGAATCAAATAATTTCTGAACTCGGCTGGCTGTTTCACGACAAATTATGCGCTTCCATTTCATCGAAGTTATTGCAAGTATGTTGCAACTAATGGATGCCCGATATTTCAAAACTTATATTGCCAATGGAGAGGTCGTGATCGTTGGGGGAATGGCGGCATTTCGACCTTCAATTCTGTTTTCATGCATTTAAGATTTTCAATAAATTGGAAGCAAAATAAATGTTGTTTAAAATAATGTATAATAGGCATTTTGGTACGTTTGGGAAAACTAATTAAAATATATTTTATCAAGTGCAATTTTTTCTCTACTTTGTGTATTCCACAAAACCATAGACATGAAGACGAATAAGTACAATTTTTTTAAGATACTTGCTTTTGTAGTTACATAAAACTTTAATTTCAGTTACTACTAATTTTCGTTGGGAGCACTTAGTTTTTGGAAAATGCCTGCAATGCAACAATGATGACGCCATGTGAAAAAAACAAACTTATTTTGTCAAGTAATTTATCCAAGTTGTCTTCTCTAATATATTGTTTGAATGTCTATTACTGTATGATACTGCATACAGATGAAATATTTTGCAAAAAACAAAATCTAAAATGAATGGGTACAAAAAAATACCCCCTCAAGCAGCTGCTTGCCACAGAGGTCTGACAGGAGCCTGTCAGTTTATATGCCATAGTAGAAGGTCTGAGAGGATGGCAGGACCTCAGCAGAAAAACGACACACACAGCCATGCCTTACCCGAGGCTCGAACCCAGGTCCCTTAGATCAAGCCAAGCGCGCTAACCACTCGGCCACGGGACGACTAACTGGTCAAAATTATCTGCCCCATTTGGTAGAACATTGAAAGAGCTTGGCTAAACAGATTGTCTTGGAGAACAGATATGTGAATTGTCGGCCACATTTTCAGGAAGGAAAAAAGTGTGTGGATGGATGAATTTTTGTTACCCATCTTCCTATTGCTTTCCGCTCGTCATTTGTTGGTTTGTCAGTTTGTGTGTTTGTCAAAACAGTTGTTCTACCATATCTTTCGAACGCGACGGGCAAACTTAAAAATTTATGTATCAAATGAAAGCGTGTGACCCGGGGAGTGCCATAAGTTATAGCAATATTGACCTCCCCCCATATGTTTTCTTCTCTCCTAAAAAAGTGATTATGAAAACGACAGTTCCGCTACATCTTTAGAACGCAAGGGTGGAAAATATGGGCTAGGCGTGAAATAAAAATTGTGACATGGAGAATGTCACAGATTGTAAAAAAAAATATGCTTCTTCCCCCCCCCCCAAAAAAAAAAATAGCGGGGGATATGTGGAATTGTTCTATATATTTTGAACTTTGGAAGGCGAGGGCCAAACATAACAAGTTTTATGTCAAATGAAAGCTTGTGACGTGGGGAGTGTAGTGGTAATAAAATATACCCCTTGTTTACTTCTCCCTTTAAAAAAGGTGAAATGTGAATGTCGTTCTTCTACTATATCTCCCGAACGCGAGGGCCTAAAATTACGAGTTAAGTGTCAAATGAAAGCTCGTATTAGGACCTTATACTACTTCGAATTACTGTATGACCCACCATTTCACACACCCCACCCGATAGAGGACGGAAATTTCTCTGGGATCGACTTTAACGAGTTATATTTTTCCTAGGAAAGGGAGAAGAGAATTTGCTGATGTCTATGAGTCATATATGGAATGATAGTTTCTCACTATAAATGTTTTTAGTGACGAAGAAAATATATATAAGTAACTTATAAAATTTAAAAAACACATATCTTCCAATATACAGTATAAAGTATAAAGAGTAGAAAATAACAAAGGTATTGTCGATGGTACAATCAGTCATTGAATTCGTGACTGATTGTATCATCTTGAAAGGAAGATGGGGTGATGATTTACCTATTCCACAAGATTGCTAGTGATCTATCTGCGTTTGAAGTGAATCCGAATTCAGTGAATCATTGCATCATTGGCATGCTTTAGTTGGGGCGGGGGTGGCTCAGTCGGTAGCGCGCCAGGCTCGTAATCTATAGTTCCCAGGTTTGAGTCCCAGCTGGGGCCTCGTTGAGATTTATCTCCGCAAAAATTCCCCGCCCTGCCCGCGGTCAGTAGGGGACACCGATGGGTTTGGAAAGGCTGCCGTCCGTCGGATGGGACGTTAAGCTGTGACCCCGTGTGCTGGAGAGCCATACCCTGTGCACGTTAAAGAACACGCTGCATGGTCTTGACGGGAGGCTATCATCTGTATCCTAACAGCTGTTCCAGTGGGTCTCCTCCCCCAACCTTCTTTGAGCCATCGGGATCCATGTGACTTGGCCATTTAGCCCATGGCGTACAAAAAAAAAGTGCCGCTCAGAGGCAAAACAACCCAACCCATGCTTTAGTTTTATTTTTTATTGTTTAAAGTGCACAGAGGAGGATAGTTTTTTATTTTGAATTTATTTAAAAATATTTCGCGAACTTTCAGAGAAAGGATACCACTCCTATGAAGCTCTCTTCTGGCGCCTATGATCTCATGAGTCAAAGGAATCAGTAGTATTTGGGAATAAAAATCCAGGGCTTGCAGATTCAAAATAAAATTTTCTTAGGTTTTTCCTTACAGTAGTAAAAAAGGCCAAAAAATACGGCGTGTTGTTTTTGGTCCATGTTTAATTCTCTTGTCTCATACGTAACACTATCACAGGAAGAACAATGCGATCAATCATCTTCATCTTAACTAATACCTTGACCCCAGCCCATTTGTTCTGCAGTGAAACATAGAACATTTCAATCAATGGAACGACGCTATTGATCAAATAAATTTTCTATTTGCTGGAAGCGACTCTGTTTGGGATTCCTACTTATTCAGTTGTATGTTATGCTGAACGCTAATCCATTTCCTCCATGAGGGACATGTGTAATTAGTTTCAAATTGCAGAATGATCGAGTCGGTTTCGACGTTTTACATTAGGGAAAATCTCATACATATTGCATTCGGATTAACATTCATTCAGACTGATATTCCGACAGACTTCGCCTTGCTCCTTTAAGCTATTTATACACGATCATTGCTTCACTGAAGGGTGCAACAGTGTTTGCTGCTGTGCACGTTTTAAGTGTCGATGATTACAAGACAATCGAGAACACGACAATTTAGGCAAAACTGTTATCATAATAATATACTAATGAGTTGAGGATCAACATATATTGTTCGATTTGGTCGTGTTTATGATTGCGTTTATGTAAATATCCTAATTTTGAGCTCCTTATAGTGCTATGTGGACCAATATTCTGGAAATACTGAATAAACTGATGGCTAAAGGAAAAATACAAAGCAATGTTGATACATTGTAAAACACAAAACAATATCGACACATTGTAAAATAAAGAACGTCGATACATTGTAAAATAAAAACGGTAATATTGATGCATTGTAAAATTCAAAACAATGTCGATACATTGTAAAATTCAAAACAATGCAGTAAAATATACAAAGGTGCATATATTCAGTTGTAATGCATATTTTTGGCATGACTGATAAAATCATGTGTTTGATAAGAGAGCTCAATACCACTCTTACAAACACACATATGACTTAGTATATAAATACAATGTAGGCATCCGTATTGTCTTGTACGCTCTATATTTCAGTTCGCTAATTGTTTGTTATTATTCCTTAATAGCAAGTCAAATGCAGCCATTTACTAACCTATTACAGGTATACAGTTCAAAGTGGAACAAACTCATCTGGTTCTGGTTGTTGGTCTACATCGAGTCACCTGCCATATCCGTCGTTTCGTGAACCGCTCTCTGACGACCACACTAGCTTCTGATTTTCTGAGCACTGTAGTTCGCAATCTGCTAATTAAGGTCGTTGCTTATTCTGCATTACATTTTACACAATACGCAATCCAAAACACACAAACTTCATTGCTCTGACATGAGTATCGGTGTTACCTCATCTACATCTTCTTCTGGGGATGGAAGCTGCTATTTTTCAGTTTGATTATTATGCCGAGAAACAAAGTAGCGTTGTCAGGTGATATTTGGTATAGACAAGTCTGAATGAGAGAAGAAAAAAACACAATCAGGAGAGGGGGAAGGTGGACGGAAACATCCCCCGAGGGAGAGAGACTCTCACTTTTCAGCACTAAAGTCTTTGAATAAAATATATCTGTTTGCAAGCTGATCTAAATATGCTTCTCAAAACCAAACCAACATCGAAGAGCTCCATAGTTAGCAATGGATAAGCAGCATTTGTCATAAGCAACTTAATTTTTACGATAATGTTTATCTCTGTTTGGTAGACATTTCATTTAACCGTCAGTTTTGCCGAGTGCTGCAATAACCTGGTTGGTAATAATAACACTCCAAAGACCACGAAATTAGGACATTTACCTTCCCAAATCAAATCGAGGGAGTTATGTTGCCTGCTATCAGCTAGTCGCATTGGCGTTGGTGATATGTCTATAGGCGAAAGGCTTCAGAGCACATCTCCGTAAATATTTCTAGCTTAGCGTAATGAGTTTAATAACCTTTGGTTTGGTCAACATTCGATGCTTTCATAAACATCTTTCGTAACCTCAGGGATAGAAATGAATAAACACACGATGATTATTGTCGACATCATTGTTGCTGTAGTCATCCCTGCTACGAACAACATTGTTGTCGTTGTCTTCACTTCATCGACAATATTGTCATCGTGATGACTACAGTTTTGATCTTCATCTGCACCATCTTTGACAAAAAATGACAGTAATGATAGATAATAAAAATAGGAACAGCGCAATCAGTGCTAATAAACACAATTTTGAACATTTAAGGGAAAGATGACGGGGATTCTGACAACTAGCATTGATCAAAGGAAATGTGAGTTAAAACTGTGAGAAGACTAAGTACTGAAAAGTGTAAATTAGCAATTTTTTGTTGTGCTTAGATCTTTGATAATACGAAAAAGAAACTCCTTTCAAGTAACTGTTTGCCACAAAGGTCTTGACAGGAGAGCGTCAGTACAGTATGCCATTGAGAAGATTTGTGAGGAAGGCGACACCTCAGCAGAAAGACAACACATGAACTACCCACGTCTTATGCGGGTCTCAAACCCACACCACTATGCACCGTATTAAGCAAGCTAATCATTCGTCCACCGAAATAGTAATCCATTAACTGTTAGCTAATTTCTCTGTCTGGAAATTTGATCATTACTTCAGAGCAATTTGACCGATGAAATCCAAATTCAGTACGCTCTTTTATCCTTTTCAGGATGTACAGTCGCTCAATAAAGTATCCGAACACTGTGGTTGATTACAGGATTCAGGAAAAATATCTGGCAACGATTTTTTTTAGAAATTAGTGATCTGACAACCTTCGTGTCACGTGATTACAGAATTCAGGAAAAATATCTGGAGCGTGTACAGCAACTGTACACGCTCCAGTTACCGTTCACAGCAAACTGGAGCGTGTGCAGTTACTGCACACGCTCCAGTTTGCTGTGAACGGTAACTGCACACGCTCAATATTTCCGTGAGTGAGCCCACACGATCTAGTATCAAAATAATATGACCACCTACAGTCGCTCAAAAAAGTATCCGAACACTAGGGTTGATTACAGAATTCAAAAAAATATCTGGCAACGATTTTTTTAGAAATTAATGATCTGGTAACCTTCGTGTATTGTACACGAAGGTTGCCAGATCACTAATTTCTAAAAAAATCGTTGCCAGATATTTTTTCTGAATTCTGTAATCAACCATAGTGTTCGGATACTTTTTTGAGCGCCTGTATCAAATTTCAGAATAATCAGTCACCTTCAGCTTTTAATTGTGATTGCAACTGAAGAATAGACTAATGAACAGATATTTTCCATTTCAGTTTCGCTATGTCCGCCGTTGATGATTAAGAAACCGGCGCTTTCTCGTTGTTGTAGGAAAACGAAGCATGGAAATCATTCAATCAAATATTTCGCTTAAAAATGTGATGAAACTTAAAAAGTAAAAAAAAAAAGAAAATGTAACTCTTTGTTATTGTTTTTCGAGCTGGCTAATATTAGGTCAGCATATGGAGAAAAATAATAGAGGAGGAAGTAGAATGGAATAGGTAAATGAAAGGAATGGATGAGAATTTCACCCAACACATTTTTTTAGAAAACATATTCTGTAAATAGTGCAATGTATATTCTTTATTTTCTACTGCCCTCGGTGAGAAAGGGAATACCGATGGGTTTGGAAAAGTCGCCGTCCTTCTTATGGGACGTAAGGCCGTGGCACCGTGTGCGGGAAAAACATTTCTTGTGCCCTTTAAAAGTGCTTTTTTTTTGCATGGATCTTCTAAACAAAGTTTTTTTGTGAAAGTAACAAATAGCGTAACTAAGAAACAAATAAAGTAACTAATAAGTAAAATAACTAAGGAAGTAAACTAAGAAAACCAATGAACTAAGAAGACTAACTATAGAAACCAATGAACGATATTTGGCACAAGCTAATGAACTAACAAATAAACTCACAGAAACTTTAGAAGATATATGCATTTTTTTAGATCCTCTTTGTTAAAGTGTTTTTTGACAGCTGTTAGAATGAAGATCGAAGCCTCTGGTCAAGGCCATCTAGCGTGTTCTTTAACGTGCACAGGGTATGGCTTTCTTGCACACGAGGCCACTGCTTAATGTTAAATACAACGGACGTCGGCCTTTCCAAGCCATCGGTGTCACCTTTCTCACCGAGAGCGTAAAGGGGATTAACGGAGATAAAATCGATGCTGGCAGAGGTGGGACTCGAACCTGTGAACATTAGATTACTAGCCTGATTCACTACCGACTAAGCCAACCCCTACCCTGGAGAGAGGAAGTGGTGGTCGTGGTGGTACATGGGTCTTCCCTCCTGCTCTCAGAGGGTCTCCTAAAATCAGACTTGTCTAAATTCTGCTTTACTTAACGCATTAAGCGTTATTTGTTATTTTATGGAAAAAATTGTCATTTTTTAAAAGTCGTCGGATTGATTTCTTCTAAAACACTAACATAAAACAAATAAACTATTAAAAAATCTAACAAATAATAAAAATATACCGAGAAAGTAATAAATAAATAACGAACTAAGAGAGGAACAATTAAATCCAAAAGATATAAATAAACAAAATAAGAACTACTCTAACAAAATAGAAATAAAGTAACAAAAAAATTAACAAATGACTAAATGAATAACAAAGGGAGCTATAAATAAACTCTCAAATAAATAAAATATAGAAGAAACAAATTTACAGGTGAAATAAAGAAGTAAAAAATATACCAACAAAGCAAAAAATAAAAAACTGACAATTAACTAGAAAATATGAAAAAATAAATAAATAAATGAAATAAACAATTAAATAATCTAACAAAGTGACAAACAGAATGAAACGTAACAAAGAGAACAAATTAGCAAATAAACTAAGAAAGAAATTAAATTAACAACTAACAAAGCAAGAACCAAATTATAAAAAATTAACAAGTGAAATAGCGAGTTAACAAATATACTAACAAAGCAACAAATAAACTGTTATAAGCAACAAATAAACTAACAAATACACTGAAACGTAACAAGCAAATTAACAAACAACAACAATAACAAATCTATCAGTGTAAAAAATAAACTAACGAAAGTTTTTATTTTTTTACTTAGATAGTTTATTTGTTATTGCTTCTTATTTTATTTTACTTTTAATTTGTTTCTTTCATTTTTATTTTCTTTAGAATTTATTTTTTGCTTCATTTGTTATTCATTTAGCCATTTGTTAATTACTTTTTCACTCTATTTCTACATAATAATATACTTCAATTTCTTGTCAAGCTCTCCGAAAAACCAGAACGAAATTCAATGACATTTAAGATCTCTATTATTAATGCTTTTCTAAAATGCATCAGCCTATTTTAACTCTAAACTTCATTATGCTTTCATAAAAGCATTTTTTATTAGATTTCTATATCGTCATTTCCTGTCTTACCGCCACAGTTATACACACGAAGGACATTCAAAACTATGAAAGAAAATTTAGGAAACATTTTAAATTTTAGATTTATCCATACATAAACCCTGTTACTGAACACAAGACTTTTTTCTTTGTTGCATTATGTTGAGAATGCTTGCTTTTTTTATCATTCTACTTTTCTTGCTCGTGCTTTAAAGAATGCCCTTAAGAAGCGGCGAGAGTTATTAAGTAAAAAAACCACGATTATTTTCCCCGCATTAGTTTCCAAGTTAATGTAATCAGCAAAGCCTTCAACTGCTGCTGCTGTTTCGTATCCATCGTCGCTGAAGAACGTTATTTCCATTTCAATATTTTATTTCGCATAAAGACTGTAAAACCTGCTTCGGATACGAAGAGCTGTTGTATTTATCATGTAGTAAGTAGCTACCTGTTCTGAAGCACCACAAAAAGCAAATAAAATAAATTATTCAGCTTTTTTCTTCTGTTTCTTTCTTCTTTGTAATGCAAGTCGACCAAACTTGTTACAAAATGGTTTTGAAGCCTTTTAAATAGACTCAAATTGAAAAGATTGGGTATGGGGGGGGGGGGGGGGGGGAGTAGCCTTTAAGAGAAATTGCAAAGTATCACATGTATTTGACAAAATAAATGTTTTTTGTCTTTTGCTTTAAAAAGATGTGCTTTGTTCCCTGAATAAAGTAGCGGATGAGTTAAAAGTAAATTTAAGAAACCCAATTTGAAAATAGGATCATAATTTATAATGCACACAAAGCCTGGCGCACAAAGACCAAGTTGAAGTTTCAAGTTATGAGATAATTCAGCGACACCCAAAATTTGTCACGTAAATATATTTGCAGTATGATTTTGATTCATTTTGGTTGCAAATATAAAATATACTAAAAAAAAGATAATAAGAGATTCATGTTTTCAAAAATTTAGAGATATTTTATACAAATAATAGAATTCCTATCACAAGGAACCGAGGGTCGGGGATGGCTCAGTCGGTAGCGAGTAAGGCTCTAATCTGCAGTTCCCAGGTTCGAGTCCCATCTGGGCCATTGTTGAGATTTATCTCCGCAAAACTCCCCGCCCAGCCCACGGTCAGTAGGAGACACAGACGTGCTTGGACAGGCCGCCGTCCGTCTGATGGGACGTGCCGTGGCGCCGTGTACGAGAGAGAGATACCTTTGTATGTTAAGAAACAGGCTGGATGCCTTGACGGGGTGCTACCATCTGTTTACAATAGCTGTCCAGTGAGTCCCGTTCCACCAACCTTCCCCGAGCCCTAGAGTCCTTGTGACCTGCTCGTTGTGTGCAAAAAAGCGCTGTTCAGAGGTAAAACAACGGAACTCAACAAGGAATCCAAGCTTCAGAAGAGGGTTGACAAAGGTGTTGGAATAGGTTGTTTGATTATTTCACATTTTGACATGTTCTTTTGTGCAGCAGACACAAGGCTCTCCTGCACATAGCGCTACGGATTAAACCCCCATTCGATGGACCGAGGCCTTTCCAAGCCCATCGGTGTCTCCTTTCTCACCGAACTTAGAACTGTGGCTAACGCAGATAAATCTCAATAGAAAAGTTGGAACTCGAACCCAGGAGCTGAATATTCCCAGCCTGGTGGGCTACTGACTGAGAAAACCTCTGCCCACGAGGTGAGAAAAATCAAAGCAAACTCAATGCTCGCGAGCCAGTGAGAAAAATCATGGACCTAAGGTTTTCTTGTCTGCTAACAAGTTTGTCTGTAGCGACTCTACCGCTTGACGACCGAGTCCTTTTACCCTAATTCGCCGAGAGCGAGAGAAATAAAATGAGTGTTTATGTCTGAATAATAATCATAAAGAATGAATTACGATGCGTTTCACCTCTGATCATAACTTCTTTCTGTGCTGGCACGATAAAAACAAGTCAGCGAGTGTGCTCTGACAAGCAATAATGATGATTGACAGAGAGTGAAATATCATGAAGTATTATCTATGCATTTTGACGAAGGTAGATAAAAGAAAAACAGCGAATAAGAGACAGGCTTCCCTCCTTGCTCCGTTAGCCTTTTTAGCATGACTGTCACGCGCTCGACGCTATAAACCTCGAGACACGAACGGAAACCGAGGCGCGCGTGGCACATACAAACCAATGAGAGTTCAGCTTCTACTCGCGCTGAAAATCAACCCTTACACGAAACACAGGAGAGCGATGGGTTTTATCTTTTAGATATAGATATTTTTTGTTTGTACTTTCCGTTTTCTTTTGCTAGAAGATTGTAATGCAGACCAATATGCTGCTGCATTTATTTTTCTATGCTAAGAGATAGATTGTGAATTCACACTCGTAACAGGGAGGAAGATTTTTATTGCTTGTCTGGAGGCTGTTGCTTTCAGAAAAAAAAGTGAAACGAAACGAAACTCAGTGGATGTTGTATATATATATATGCATTTTCTTAATGTTATTTTCCTTCTGTGATACCTCTGACACTTTTCTTATTCTTTTTCAGCTTCTTCTTCCTGATAAAGCGCCGCATATGAACCATTACTCTCCGTTGTTTGTAATCTGCTATTTTTCTTCTTGATATTATTCGACTTAAATGGGAACGAGATCAAAGAAAGGGCTAAACGTGTAGTGAGAAAAATATGCTATAGCGAGGGAAAGGGAAAAAAATGGATAGAGGAGGTAAAAAATGAAGACAGCAAAGTGTAAGGTGGAAAAAAAATGATTTGAAGCATAATTCACTTTAGCGCTGGAAGTTTATCCCACAGTTTAGTTCGCAGCTGTCGATCCCCATCTGCTGTGCTAATAGGATGCTACCACCCTATCTTATTTAAAAGTAACGATGCAGGACATCGGAGTTGAATAAAGGAACTGCTGACGTGCGAAGGAAGGTAAACAGAAATCGATTCTTGTTTACTCATAGTGTCCTTCGATACTGTTTACCAAATAAGCAGCAGTAAAGTAGGACATTTTAGCCTTTTTATCTTTCGATATTTTTTTGCGTGTATGTATGCTCCGCAGTGTTCATAAGAGTGTTATTCGTTGTTGTTGTCATGTTTCTCGAGTCGCAAATCAGCGTGCTCGTGTAGCACCGACTTCATAATATAACTCAAACAAAGTATAGCTCAACTCTTGAAACTTCTTGGTGACATGGACGGATTAAGATGAGGAATATAATAATGGCTGACTTCTGTTCTTCCAGTTTCTGTGTTTTTCTCTCCTACATGAAGCAATGGACGAAAAGATAAACGCTAAATTGAAAATGTGATAATCAGTTAAAAATGTAGGAAAGTTAATTATTTGCAGAGTGAGAGGGATTATATAGTTAGAATGAATACAGCAACGTAGACAGAAACAATCAAAATGGTATGCTATTGTCAGTTCAACAAGGATAAGACAGAAATCTGAAATTTGAAGTAAAGTTTGGTTGTGTTGTTTCACCGCTGAACTGTAATTTTTTTTTGCATAAAATGTGGCAAATGTTGAAATCACAGACTCCAAGAGCTCAAAAATAAGTAAGGTAAGGAGATCAACTGGACAGCTGGAAGGAGGCACATTAAATCATGTGACAGTGCCATCCACTGTGTGTTTTTGACGTGCACAACATACCTTATACGGTTTAACGTCCCATCCGACGAATGTTTTTTAAGAGTCGTGTTTCAGACATGGGAGTCGCTAAGTACTCTTATAGGAGTTGTGATAGTGTTGAATGACACTGAGTGTTTTATTAGAAGTCATGGCATAAATATCTCGCTGAGTATCTGTATAAAAATTGTGAGAGTTCAAAGGAATTCTAAGCTTTGTGAGGGATCTCAGTACTTTTTGTATAACTGTATGATATTTAGTCGTGGTAAGCACTTTATTGCAGCTTAGTACTTTTCTAGGGATCGTGAGCCTTTTGGGAGTCATCCTCCTCCTCCTCCTCAAGTAACCATGGGCTACGGAGGTCCAACCAGACCGCGCAATTTAGTTATCCAAGCATATCTGTCCTGAGCTATATCTGCCGCATCTCTCCACTGCACACCAATTCTAACAAGGTCCTGTTTTTGACATTGTCTGCCCACCGCATCCTAGGTCTCCCCTATTTTCTGAAACCTTTAGGTACACCGTTCATAACCCTATTCCCTAATCTGTAACTGCAAATACGGGCAACATGGCCAAACCAACGGAGTCTCTCTTTGCACAATATGCTACTTAAAGGAGGTTGCAGACTCCTTTGCCTAACCTCATCATTAGTTACAAAGTTAAACCACCTAATACCCAAGATACTGCGTAAGCATCTAGAATCAAAAGCATCTAGTTTCCTGTTATCTTGTTTACACAGCGTCCAAGTTTCACTACCATAACTAACGCTAGAAAGAACCAAACTATTATACAGTCTAATTTTAGTCTTTGGGTGTATACGCCTATTTCTCCGCAATCTCCATAGATTATTAAGAGTACCGACAGCAATCCCTATTCGTCTGTTAATCTCATGCCACACATCACCAGTATCTGTAACATAACTCCCAAGACAATTAAACTGTGACACCCGTTCAAGACTGCAACCATTCAGATGAACTGAACCACAGACTGCCTGACCAATTTTCATCACTTTAGTTTTATCTCTGTTTATAACCAAACTTACTTTACTACCAGTTTCATCAACAGCTCGAATGAAAGAGTTCATCTCATCAACATCATTTGCCAAAAGGGCTAAATCCTCAGCATAATCTAAATCAGAAATTTTCACATCTCCAGTCAATTTAAGGCCAAAATCTTTCCCTTGAAGTGAATTTCGCATAACATAATCAATAACCAAACTAAAGAGGAAAGGAGACAAAATGCACCCTTGTCGAACACCAGAAGTAATGCTAAACCAATTGCTACAAGCCTTAACTCTCACACACGACTCAGTGTTATTACAGAGAGCTTTCATTATGTTAACCAACTTGTCTTGTATGTCATATGATCTCGCAATCAACCACAAATTATGACGATCAACAGAGTCGAAAGCCTTTCTGAAAACAACCAAAAGTTTCTGAAACTCTAAACATTTCTCAATAACCTGCCTGAGTAAAAATATCTGATCTCACATCCCCTACCACTTCTAAATTCATATTGCTCATCACACAATTGCCTATCAACCAGAGTCTTAATTTTATTAAGCACAATCATGCAAAGCACTTTACCTGGATCAGAAAGTAGGCTGATACCCCTATGGTTATCACAAGAAGTGCGATCTCCTTTTTTAGAAACAGGGATAATAATAACTCTAGTAATAATATATAATTTGGTAAAATCCTTAGGAACCATTTCTTTATCATTGAAGATATTCAAAATTTCACTCATCCATGTGGTAACCGAAACATTCCCAGCTCTAAGTATTTAAGTAGTCGTTTCATCTACCCCTAGGGATTTATGTAGTTTAAGTTTAGAAAGAGCCAAAATAACTTCAAACTGTGTTATAGAGCCAACATTAAAACCAATAATGCATCTATCATCATTACAAACAATGGGAGTAGAACTAACCCCATTGTTTAGAACAGTGGTTCTCAACCTTTTCTGCTTCACGTAGACCCTGGAAATAAGTATGTAACTGGCGTACCCCTTATATAGATAGACAAAACTATAGTTTTAATATAATAATGCTAACTTAGCGACTTTGTTACTAGATCTAGCGACTTTTGAGCTCTCACGGCGTACCTCAAAAATTTTTTACCGCGTACCCCACGTTGAGAACTCTGGTTTAGAACACCACTGAAATGCTCAGCCCACCCAACATGACAGAATCCTCATCTTCTATAACCTTACCTTGTTTATCTTTCAATCCCTGTATGCCTGTCCGTTTTCTACCACACAAAACATTAACTATCTGGTACAGCTCTCTGCTGTTGTGCTGTCTAACTGCTTCCTTGGCTTTGCCAGTCAAGCCATCAAGCCAAAGATTCTTATCAGCAGCTAACTGATCCTTTACACGTTTATTAAGCTCTCTATACTGCTTTCTATTAGAACTAGTAGGGTATTGATTAAGGACATTCCTGCAGTTCTTTCTTTCTGAAATAAGCTCAAGTGCCTTATAACTCAAAGAATTCTGTCTCTTCTGCTCCTTTTTTCCTAAAAGAGTACTGTTAGTGTCCAAAAAAGCCTGTTTAAAATGGTCCCATTCTTCCTCAACTTCAGTAAGCAAACCATGATTGTCATAATGAAGCAACCTATCACGGTAAGCGTTAGCTATAACTGGGTCTTTCAGAGCTTCAGAATTAAAGGTAAATTTTTTTAACCCTAGCAGAACACTTCTTAAGTTTAAATTGCAAGACATATCTTATGAATCACAGATTACTTTGCAAGAGGTAGTGGGCTGACTTATAATAAGCTATGGTTTATTTAAATATCGCTAATGTTATTCAGGCCTGGATCTAGATAAGAGTAATAGGAGATGTGGGGTGGGGGTGCAAGTGACTCAAACGAGTCGGAAAAATAGTAAAGGATGGAGTCGCTAATACTATATTTTGAGTCACTTGCCCCAACTCACTTTCCTGCTATTTTTCTTCTAGATCAGCGTCTGCATGTTATTAAAGATATTTAAATAAACCATAACTTATTATAAGTCAGCCCACTAAAAAAATAAAATAAATAACCCCTCAAGCAGCTGCTTGCCACAGAGGTCTGACAGGAGCCTGTCAGTTTATATGCCACAATAGATGATCTGAGAGGATGCCAAGACCTCAGCAGAAAACAACACGAACATCCATGCCTTACCCGGGGCTCGAACCCAGTAGGTCCCTTATATTAATAGCGAAGCGCGCTAACGGGACGGCAACTTCAGCCCACTACTCCTTGTAAAGTAATATGTGATTGATGAGACATTTCTTAAAAGAGTATTCAGGTGCAAGAGACTGGAATTCAATTGCAGTATAACAATTTCGCCTCCGTTTTAGAAGCCTGTAAAAAGATCCCGAAAAATGCATGAGGTATATATAAGTTTAATAATTGATTTTGTCTCCATTACTCTCACTAGCATTCACAAATGGGGAAGAGAAGTCATTCGTGCCCCCCATAAATCTGGTCCTGATAACTGAAATGTAAAATTTGAAAATTAATTATCACTCACTGTAACCATGAAGGAATTGTGCAGACCATCATAAGATTGGAAATTATTTTGTTGCTTTTCAATCTCGAAGTGAAAACTAGGCGATAGCTTCTGGAAGTAATATGGTAAACTTTTCTCAACCACTTGTTTACCCGTAGGCTTTCTCTCTCTAATGAAAGCGTTTTATTTTGTCATGTATGGAAATTTATTTTTTATTCCATCTCGCTGAACTCATTCACTTTAAATAAATCGAAAGATTTTTTGCCGTTAAGTTAAACTTTTAAACATCGGATTTTGAATCGAGAATTTGCATCTTGTTAGTTTTTTCGGATGCTTTTTTAAGTTTGCGTTGGAAATTCTGCTGGAGTAAGTTTTTTTTTCTTTCCCAGCACTTACGTTTTTTCATTTAAATTTATTCGTAATAATTTCTTTGAAATGTTTAAAACTGCAAAATGCAAATTTTGAAAAAAACATTTTCTTAGCCAAGATTACAGTTTTGATTCGATTTTTTATTCTTCAAAGTTGTGCTATGATATTTGTAGGTTATTTGTTTCTTAAAATTGTGAATATGCTTCTGATCAGTAAGTAGATCAGTAGTTTTAGAAAAAAATTAACTCCAAGTTAAAGTGCGAAGTTCCGCTTGAAAGGTCTCAGCAGCGTTTTTTAATTTGTTATTATTTTGCCATGAAAATCCTTATATTATGAACAATTTAACAGAAATATGTAAGTTTGCTAGCGCTTTGTGAAGTCGAATTAATCACAATATTACTTTCCTGTTAGGAATGTGCGTTAATTCTTTTAATTTGAATGTCATGTCTGTTTTCCACCTGGATAGAAAAAGAAAAAACTATACTAGACGTAAAACGAAAGGAATTGAAAAGAATGTGGGAATAATAGCAATACTTTAACTTTAAAAAAACTTTTGCAGTATTTATTTTGTAAAAATCGTTATTTCCAATATTAGCTCTTTCAAAAAAAAAAATAAAAGGAATTATAATTCATATATCAAAAATCCTGTTAAACATTGCAGGAATAATAATTTTCATCATTGAAAGAAACAAGCAATGTGTATGTGATCTACAAATATTTTTATTATGAAGCATAGAGAACCTATAAAAAATGGTCTTTAGCCATTTATTCATTTCATGATGGTTTGTCCAGGTTTAGGCAAGAGCTTTAGCGATATTAATCTTTTGACAAAACCCAGATGGATACCAGAAGTATAATAACAAAGCATTTCCCATTCCGAAAGTGGAAGTATAACACCTAAATGCATTTAGACGGAAACATAAATGCCAACTGCAATTACTTGCGAAAGTGGTTTATTCTCCAAAACTCTGACAGTCAACACATGGCCAAATGTTACCTAAATAATAACAATAGGTATTATTTGAAGAGAAACAAATGTTTCTTAAATAAGAAGCCAAAACGTGTTCAGTCAGAAATTGTTTTTGTAAGTCAAGTAGTTGATCAGTTGATAGTGTACCAGATTCTTAACCTGATCATGCCAAGTACCGGTCCACACTGGGTATGATTTGAGATTTTTTTCTATTTGCCCTTGACAAGCTTGAAAGGTGCCACAGTCCGTATATGAAACCTTACATCATGCATATGTGCAGGTGCCATACTAAAGAAGACGTTGAATGGGTTTTGGGAGATATCCATGCTTCTCAAAACGGAATTTCCCTTTTTCCATTCCAATTACTAGCTCTTGAAGTCCTTATGACTTGACCGTTTGGCCCATTGTATGCAAAAAGGATTGCCACTCAGAAGTAAAACAACCCAACCTTTCTGTCGTGACATTTTCTGTAGCAAAATACTCACTTTTAGAAGTTAAATAAGTCAAATTACTGCTCTTCAACAACAGTTTTTTCGTTAATGTACACCTTTGTTCAGTATTTTGAAGAACCAATAATCCCTAACATAATTTTCAAGTTACACTTAAAAGGATTGCCACTCAGAAGTAAAACAACCCAACCTTTCTGTCGTGACATTTTCTGTAGCAAAATACTCACTTTTAGAAGTTCAATAAGTCAAATTACTGCTCTTCAATAACAGTTTTTTCGTTAATGTACACCTTTGTTCAGTATTTTGAAGAACCAAATATCCCTAACATAATTTTCAAGTTACACTTATGGTGCAGACTTAACGATTCCGTTGTTGCTAGCAAAGCAATAACGCTGAATTAGGCTTTAACCGCTTTGCAAAACACAAATAATCGCTAAAGTGAGCAGGGAAACACACAAAGTGGAACAAAATAAATTTGAGGTAGGTCAGCTTATCTCTTAGCGGCACTTTTGTACACACTGTGGACTAAATAGCGAAGTGATAAGTACCTCAGGGGTTCAGAATTGGATTGACGAAGGGGATACCCTGAACAAATGGTAGGGGACAGAATGCAGCCTTCCATCAAGGCTTGAAGTGTTTTCCTTAACTTGTAGAGGATATGGCTTTCTTCAACAAGAAGCCACATCTTAACGTCTGATCTAACGGACGTCGCCTTTCCAAGTCCTCAATGTTCCCTTCCTCATTTACGTAGGGTGGGCATTAAGGGAGATATCAAGATGGAATCCGAAATTCTTACTGATATTTACTTTTTTTACACTATCACATTTGTATACAAGAAAGTCATTTACATTGTGATTTTGAAAATAATTTTGTATAATTTAATGAAGAAATGCTAAGACTCAACAAACCTGGAGAATTTAAATTTATCTGTTTACTTTTATAATGTTGATATTAATAAAGTTATGATTTATCAACTAATAATGTTTTTAAAATCATCCTCTAATTTTTCCAGAGCAATCGTTTAATGTCCAGGTTAAGTTATGGATACAGAATATAATGTCTAATGTGTAACACAAGTTAAACAGAATAGATCAGAAATAATAATCAAGGGTAGATTTTAAAAATACAGCTAAATTTCTTATTATTTAGCCTAGTATACGCTACTGATGTCTGGCAAGAGTCTTTTCAGTGTAATAAGGCATAGAGAGGATATGTAAGAAAATTAACAAAGAAAATTTGTAGGATACAACATAATATCAGTAAGAGATTTATCATAGAAAATATTTATAAGTTAAGCTATCAAGAAGGTCTGTGAGAGATACAATAGAGAAGATTGGGCTGGGATGTTTTACCATTAAGCGGCACTTTTTTGGCACATAATGGACTAAATGACCAGATCACAAGGACCCCTAGGGCTCATGGTAGGTTCGGGGAGGGGACTCACTGGAGAGCTGTTCGGAGACAGAATGTAGCTCCCCATCAAACCCATTCAGCGTGTTCTTTAAAGTGCACAGGGTATGGCTATCCCGCACACGGGACCAAGGCTTAACATTCCATCCGACGGAAGGCGGGTTTTCCAAGCCCATCGGTGTTCCCTACTGACCGACAGAAGGGCTGGGAATTTTGCGGAGATAAATCTCGACGCTAGCCCAGCCGGGACTCGAACTGAGAACTGCAGATTGCGAACCTGGCGAGCTCCCCGTTGAGTCCTCTTCCCACATACATACAGAGAGAGAAGATTTGTGAGAGATATACCATTGAGTAGATCTGTGAGAGATGTATCATAAAGAAGATCTGTGAGACATAGCTCACAATGAAGATCTGTGAGAGATACATCACAATGAAGATATGTAAGAAAGGTTTAAAAGATAACATGCGTGATATAGGAAACACTCACGTGTTGTACAGGATTCGAATCCAGGGCTTATTTGATGTGTAACCAAGCATGATAATTGCTCGGCAGCTGGAATTGTTAACTTGTGTTACTGACAGTTAGGACTTTAATAACTTGTAATTAATATCCTTCTTCTCCTCTTTCTTATGCGTTTATATTCCACTAGACAGTTTATGATCAAAACACGTAAAAAACATACAAATACACTAACACTTAAAATGTTAAAATTAATCCATGAAAACAGATTTGATTTCTTTCCTCCCAGGATAAGTGAAAAAGAAATTTTCTTCACCGTGTCAGGTCGTTTCATAAAAAAGGGAATAAAAAAGGCTAATTATTTTTCTAAAAGCAGAGTCGAATAAAACAAGAAAAGGTTAATCACAATTTTTCGTTGATTCTATGACTCAGTGACATTTACCTTTAGAGCAATAAGCTTATGAAGGTGTTAAATTCTTATGCTGCTTTCTTCAGCACGTCACACCCCACAACTAAACGTCGTTAATAAAAGTGGAATTCTTTGTAATTAAAAACTCGAATTTCCTTAATTAAGGGTTGCGTTTGTTGCTTCAGGTGAAGTTTGGTACCAGTAATTAAATCATTAATTTACCGGCTAAATTGTAGTATCATGTCAGATGTTCTAGAAAAGGTTTCGTGTAAGCACTGGAACTGTCGTGATATTATTATTATTTTATTTAATTTCTCGTGCATTGCTTTGGTTTCTTTCTAATTAGTTGAAGGGAATTTGTCATTAAAACTTACGTGAAAGGGTAAATCAATGTGTCATCGTGAAGATGGTTGATAAAGAATTTGGTGCTAAATGTGATTTAGTGTAATGAATAACAATGAAAATGAATTATTGGCAACTTTCAAGAAATTGAACAACTTCGGTAGAAATGTGGAGTATATTGATCAGACAGAATGGATACCGGATGGACCAACATTACCAAATCTAGGAGGGGACATTGACTTATCCTAGAAGAAGACATTGATATACCATATGATCAAACAATGGCACATCCTATAAGCAGATATTTACACATCCTTTGAGCAGACATTGACATATATTATGGGAAGACACTGACATACCTTATGAGCAGAACTGACATACCAGATGATCAATCATTGATGAAGATACACTAACGTACCAGATGAACAGACACTGACATACCAAATTAGCAGACATTGATATACCAAATTAATAGACACTGAGGTATCCTTTGAGCAGATATTTACATATTTTATGAGCAGACACCTATTAGCGGGCAATGATCTACCCTATGAGCATAGATGAGCATCAGTGCATGGTAATCGTGTATGACCTATGCTATACACGATCAGCATGCATTAATGAATAGACACTAAAATACCAGATGAATAGTTATTGATGAAGAGACACTAACAGATAAGCAGACAATGGGGAACAGACACTGATATATCTGTTGGAAAAACACTGATATACCAGCTGAACAGACACTGACATACCAGATGATTAGACACTGACATACCAGATGAATAGACACTGACATACCAGATGAACAGAAAATGACGTATCCGGTGAACAGATATTGACAAAGTGGTGTAGCAGAATAAAAGATCGGGTGAATACTGACTGAACTGTAAACGGCGGTGACAAGCTGAATGTGAAGTTTGCATCCACAGATAAATGGGTGTTTCCTCTTATGATTTATCTTGGCCTTTGTCTGAGGAACAGTTTAGATCATTTTACCTTTGAGCGCCACTTTACTTTTACACATAATGAACTAAAAGAGCTAGGTCTCAAAGACCTCAAACGCTCAGAGTTGATCTGAGGGAAAAGACTAACCCTTTCTTGAACTCTGAAAGAAGATCTCTGGAAGATGATTTCTAGAGTATTATTATTAGAGTAGTATTTATTCGATGGTATAGCTTTTCTGCGCACATCGACATCGATTCACCTTTCTCGCCGAACGTAGAAAGAGATTAGTCGATAAAAGTCTCAAACCAGAAATCATCGGAACTAGTACCTGGGAGCATGAAGGTATAAGCTTGGAGCCAAACCTTGAGTAACGCTGAGAACTGAGGTACAACTTCTCTCTACATCCTCGCCTTCCTTACATTATTCTTTAGTCTCATATTCTTCATATATCTTCCCCACAATGTGTTCTACCTGAAGGCTCCTGTCAGACTTTTAAGATAATTGGACCATGTGCGAAAAATTTAAAATTACACTTTTAATTTTATATGATAGGTCGGAGTGGGATCGGTTGAAAATTTTGCTAAAGCTCATCTTGTTAAAAAATTAAATATATCGATATTTTTGGCAGACATTAGTTCTCAAATAATGCAATTATCTGTTTTTTTACATTCTTATTTATCTCTTTCTCCCTGAAATCTTTGTACGATTTCAAACATAAAAAAAATTATCAGGTGAATTGTTATTAACGACTCTTCCCAAATCTTGTTACTGGATAACGCAGTCAGTGATAACAATGAAATCACATGCTCACAAAAAGCAAGCACCGAAATCATTTCACGCAATATCGTTTTCCTCGCAGATAAGGAGTAATCCTCGACCAATCGCTGCCCTGTCAACACGAGTCGATAAATATTCGCGTCCGAAATAAAACACGTGCGCAATCACGTGATTAAGCATTTAACAAACCGTGACAGGAAATGTAATTAAGGAGTTAAATAAGCCTGTTGGAGGAAGTCGGGGGGAAAGTAAGTGAAAGAAAAAAAATATATAAATATATGCATAGGAAGCGTCTATGTGGCCCCTTTTCGGACCTCAAAAGCCCCCAGGCGGATTGAAGCAGGACCTCCTACCTCTTTACCATTTAACAAATTACGTACTCCGGAGGATTGCGGCGCTAAAAGGACGCCACGGAGGAGAAGAGGATGAAGAGGCAAGAGGATGGGATCCTGTCATCCATGTAAATCAACCATTACGGAAACATGGCAGGAGGGTGGGCGGTTGAATCATGACTCAGAAATGCAAGGGGTACCAGCAGAGAGAACGGTGAGCTTTCTGGGCATGCCTTGAGTTCTGATCGATTTCCGTAACGGTGGACAGGGTTGTGTGTGCGTGCGGGGGGGGGGGGGGAGGATGATGATGTGGGTGGGGATAAAGGGGGAAGAGGAAGGTTAGGAATAGTAGAAGAAAAAAAATCAAAAAGGAAAAAAAAAGAGTATAGGGGAGTGAGGTTGAATAAAAGTGCAAGTCAAGCATGGTGGCTTCCCGTCTCGTGTAGGCCGTATGTTCCTGTTCCGCCACATTAATCTTTATTCAACGGCCTGTCAACGTGGACAGCTACGGAACGGAACGGGAATCTGGAAAAGCGTTTTAAAACTGCCTCAATGAAAGCGTCGTTTCGTTTCGTCGTTTCCTCCCAAGTGTGTTTACCACAAACTTATATATATATACCAGAGAGAGTTTTATTCATTCCTTACCTCCCCCTCCCCCAAAACCTTCCTCCTTTGCTTTTTACCCTGTTCGGTGTACACAGAGAGACGAATTCCTATCTGACATGTTGCTCGAATTATTGTTCACTTACGAGTGAACTTTGACAAGCGAAATGAAATGAATCGCGTCGCAAGATTGAATGAGGTCATTTGGTTTTCTTGGGCTGAGAAAAAGACGGAGCACTCAGACGGAGGAAAAGCGAAAAAGAAATTGTTGAATAAAACGTAATAATAAGTGGACTGTTTGCATATGATCATAAAGCTTATGATCTATATTGATCATATGGCTTTATTGTTTCTCGAAATTACAGTATATTATTCAGGCTCATGTGGATGATTTTTGAAATTGATAAGCATTTTTATTACGCTTAATATCGGACGAAGTTTCCTGGTTACAAGGGAATATAACATAAGTTATATTAGCTCTTCAATTATTAGGTTTTGCATTTATCAGGGACGTACCAGTTCCGTATCCCTTCCTCCCAAAACCCCGTAGTCTTATATAAAATCTCAAGCGTTGAGATTTATCTTCGCAAAATTCCCCGCCCTCCCCATGGTCAGTAGGGGACACCGATGGGCTTGGAAAGGCCGCCGTCCGTCGGATGGGACGTTAAGCCGTGGATCCCCGTGTGCGGGAGAGCCATACCCTGTGCACGTTAAAGAGCACACTTGACGGGGGGGCCTTGACGGGGGGAGCCTTGACGGGGGGTGGCTACCATCTGTCTCCCAACAACTGTTCCAGTGGGTCCCCTCCCCCAACTTTCTCTGAGCCTTCAGGGTCCATGTGGCCTGGGCCATTTAGCCCATGGTGTGCAAAAAAGTGCCGCTCAGAGGTAAAACAACCCAACTTATATGAAATCTCAAATTTGTCTACTGATTTGAAATCCAAAACAACTGTTTTTGTTAAAATTTAATTTTGTCATATATTTTATGTCCGACACTAAAAATGGATTAAAAAAACTATAAAATCTTATTACATATACGATATTATTTTGACTTTCACAGTGCCCTGTTTATTTTAGTAATTGAGAAACTCTACTGAAGTCTTATTCTCAGAATCCCCTCTCCACCTCCCCGAAACTAAATTCTCTTAAATTCACCTTGAAACTCAATTCTAGAACCCTTCCCAAAACTGGAAAAAAAAAATAAAATTCTCTCTCCGTGAAACTAAATCCTTGGTATGTCCCTGGTAGTCAGGCTCATGATATAGTTAAAATAGGAGAATTATAACATTTATGAGCATTATCGATGTTATAAATTTTTTTACAATATTCAGATAATTGGCTGTTCTTTCAATGCCTGGAGATCTACTTCAGGATATTTGTAACTCCGTAGAACAGTAATACTTCCCCACTATGGGGGTTTGGGTTGGGTTGTTTTACCTCTGAGCGACACTTTTTTGCACACCATAGGCTAAATGGCCAGGTCAAATGGACCCCGAAGGCTCAGAGAAGGTTGGGGGAGGGGACCTACTGGAACAGCAGTTGGGAGACAGATGATATCCTCACGTCAAGACCATCCAGCGCATTCTGTAGCGTGCACAGGGTATGGCTCTCCCGCACACGGGGCCACGGCTTAACGTCCCATCCGACGGACGGCGGTCTTTCCAAGCCCAGTGGTGTCCCCTACTGACCGTGGGCAGGGCTGGGAATTTGGCGGAAGTAAATCTCAACGCCGACCCAGCTGGGACTCGAACTTGGGAACTACAGATTACGAGCCTGACGCGTTACCGACCACTCCCCCGCCTCCCGCTATGGGAGAGAAAGGATCGAGCCGCAAGGACTTATCTTGACCCCGGAGAGTCGGTGACTAACATTCTTCATCAAAGTGGTCCAGTTTTGATGAAGAATATTAGTCACCGACTCTCTGGGTCAAGATTAGCCCTTGTGGCTCGATCCTTTCTCTCCCTTAGTGGGGAAGTACTACTGTTCTACTGAGTTACAAATATCCTGAGACTTTTTCCAAAGGAAATTAACCCCTGCAATGTTCAATGAAGTGAAATAAATGAGTAATTGAATAGTTCACGATATAATAACTACTATGAATGATTATGATTATCTCCTGTAGGAGGTACTGTTGCATTACAGAACCTTAATGTCATATCTGAGAAGCGATGGAATTAGGAAAAGCAAGAAGAATAATATCTGGTCTCTGGCTAATATGGAATGCTTGTTTTCGAAGAGAACGATTTTTCACATTTAGCATCCTCTAATAGTAAAAGACAGAACTAAAGGATGATTGGAAGTGCATATATTAATGTCTTACAATACATATAGTAATGCATTACTAATACCTATAAATTCCAAAAATAATTTTTTATTAATTTAATATATTAATAAATTTTAATTAATTTAAATAATTTTTTATTAATAAATATAATTATTATTAATTTTTAATTAAAATAATTATTATTAAATTTTATTGTGTAAATTAAAATAACTATTTGTGTTATTTCAACTATTTGTGTTCAACTATTTGTGTCAAACCTCTTGACTTTCCCCCTTTACTACTAAAATTTCCGCCATAAATTGACTGCAATAGTCGTTTAAATGTTTAGCATTTTCCACCGTTTTTCGCAGCTAGAGGGCACTGCTTAAGCAATATGGCTAAGTTGGAAAGTACGAATCGCAGTATTTCACAATCATATCCAACCCAAAAACAATTTTTAAATTATCTCTAAAAACAAAAAAATGCCTATTGACGGACCGACAGACAGACAAACAAATAATTAACAACAGAAACATTACAAAAACTATATCAGACGTCAATAATTTCATCTTGGGAATGATGAAGTTGTCTAAATTTATGATTATTTAAATTATGATTATGAAATTGTTTAAATTTATGATCCCTATATATGAGGGATTAAATAATTTTTTATGGTGATATAAAAAAAAACGCTTCATGACCAGTGTTAAGAGCGTTGGAATTAGGGCATATCACGATTTGTTTCTCATCTGGGGCATGGTTGAATTAGGGAAACTCATCATTTAATGGCCCATCGGAAGACAGCGGGGTAGGAAATATGATTTATTAGCTCATTTCAAAGACGATGGTATTACGCAATGCTTACTATGCTTCAGTATCTCATCATGGGAAGGATAGAGTTGTTGGGTTGTTTTACCTCTGAGCGGCACTTTTTTGCACACCATGGGCTAAATGGCCAGGTCACCAGGACCCCGAAGGCTCAGAGAAGGTTGGAGGAGGGGACCCACTGGAACAGCTGTTGGGAGACAGATGGTAGCCTCCCGTCAAGGCCATCCAGAGTGTTCTTTAACGTGCACAGGGTATGGATCTCCCGCACACGGGGCCACGGCTTAACGTCCCATCCGACGGACGGCGGCCTTTCCAAGCCCATCGGTGTCCCCTACTGACCGTGGGCAGGGCGGGAAGTTTTGCGGATATAAATCTCAACGCTGACCCAAGTGGGACTCGAACCTGGGACCTACAGATTACGAGCCTGGCGCGCTACCGACTGAGCCAACCCCGCCCCCAGGGAAGGATAGAACTTGGAATACTATTTTTAAACTCAAAGGACAGATATAACCTAGAAACTCTACTATTCATGTCCTGGTTTCTCATACAACATATATAAATACACAAGGACACAACTCGACTTTAGTGTTCAGGTACGCTAGCCCCTGCATCTTATGTTATAAAAAAACTTTACATGCAACACTATATAGAAATACTTCTTTCATATTAAAACTTTTATAAATGAAGATGACAGGCAGTTAAAAATGGTTTAATGGTGAGTCATTAGTACAACGAAGACAAATGGGACAGGAAATGGTTTAGTGGGTAACGCGCCAGGCTCGTAATCTACAATTCCAGATTCGAGTCCCAACTGTTTCAGCGTTGAGCAGCGCTCCGCAGAACTCCCCGCTCTGCCTACGGTCAGTAAGGGACACCGATGTCTTGGAAAGGTGTCTTGTGGTCTTGGAAAGGCCACCGTCCGTCGGATGACTCTGTGTGAGGAGACTCTGTGTGAGATGAGTCTGTGTGAGGAGACTCTGTGTGAGATGAGTCTGTGTGAGGAGACTCTGTGTGAGATGACTCTGTGTGAGGGAGAGCCATACCATGTGTATATTAAAGAACACGTTGGATGGCCTTTACGGCCATCTTGTCTCCCAACAGCTGTTCAAATGAGTCCCCTCCCCCAACCTTCTCTGAGCCTTCGGGGTAATTGTGATCTGTCCATTTAGCTCCTTGTTTGCAAAAAAGTTCCACTCAGAGGTAAAACAACCCAACTCAATCCTTGTCACATGCTCGATGGCTCGGACGAAAGGCTTCCATATGTTTCATCAAACATTGCTCCCTTCCTCAACCTACTCTGAACCTTGTGGTCCTTGTGTATGACCATTTTTTTTTTCATTGTGTTCAAAATCGTGCCGCACAGAGGTAAAACAACCCAACCCAACGAAGACTAATTCAATCTATAAACGTTTTGCTTAAATATGGCTAGTGATCAAAGGGATACAGGTTCGACTCCCTGGTAAGGCCTAAATGTTGGTGTTGTCTTTATGCTGGTGTCTCGAATTCCTCAAAGACATTTGACAAATTATACTGACAGGCTACTGTTAGACCTCTGTGGCAAGCAGCCGCTTGAGGGATAATTTATTATTATTTATAGCTCATAGTGTGATGGTATTTCATTCCAAATGAACAATACGTTGAGTAACTTTGATTACAAGACACTTGTCACATGTTAAAAAAAATTCCCATATGAGGCACGTTTCTCTTAACTATATACTTCTACTTCAGAAATGACTTGTTTTTTCACACTTTCATTGTCCATGAATTTGACAAAGATCACAGATTAATGAGTCATTACCATACTTTATTCGATGCCCACGCTGCTTCATAATCAGAAAGACATCCACGATCCGTAAATGTTGAATAATCTGATAGTAACGAGAATCCCGTGAGATGTCGATTGCTTTGAATCTAATATTGATAGAATGTAATAATATTACTAATTATTCTTTTAGCAAGTTTCTCCTCTGCGATAGCACGATATATCTTTAGGAGTTAAATTCTCTCCTCATTTTTCGTGTCGTATATCTCGGAGCAACTTTAATCTCGTTTTTCACCTCTTCTCATGCTTCGGCGAAAAGAAAAAGATCTCAAGAAATTCGCGCCATTCCTACGTAAGAAGAAAAATACTTTGTCCAATATAAATTACCATTGTCCCAAAAGGAATACTGTCTCAGTCCTTGAATAAAAAGGAAAATAATTGCAACCGTGTTTGGGATTTCCTCTCCTATTCACTCTTTTCTTCCTCAAGATTTATCTCCACTTCCAAATGCATCGAATTTGAAATGCAAATAAGAAGAACCTTAACGATATGTAGCAAGAATCGTCGTTACAAAGTTCCTCTACCGACATTGTCATAAACATATATTGTAAAGGCATCTTAAAATAACTTGTTTCCCTCTCCCTTGGGGAGTAAATGTCCGGTTGTTATTTATGCGGTTATCTGATTTTACTTTTATTTTTTTCTGCACATGGAAGAAACATGCACTAGCCTTCGAGGACGCTCGAGAGCACAAGGAACTCCGAAGATGTTATATCCGCTCATCTAATCTTTATGGCCACTACCTCTCTGGTAAAACATCCAGCGTCAAGCATTCTGAAATCCTCCCCAGTCAACACGGCTGCCTACACATAAGTGGTGACATAAAACGGGGCATGCAATTACTATTCACATGACGAGCTGATGCTATCACACGGATGTGTGGTCCCCGTAATCCGTCGGCTTATTTGTTTAGTGCTGCTATTGCCCTGTCCTTCCCACTTTTCTTCACAACTCCTGTTAGCATTTGACAACAAGCATCGCTACACGACTAAGAACTCTGCTCAGAACTCTCATAACTTCCTCCTTAATGAGGAACTGGATGTCTTTCCCCAAGAACTTTACGTCTTTTCCCCAAGAAAGGAGGAAGATTGGAAGTTGCAGATTTCGATGGTTATTTGCTTTTCAGCCGTCTTATTCATGAAGGGTGTAATTAAAAGTTCCGCCTTTGAAGAGAACAGGTAGGCAAAATGAGAGAAGAAAAAATACGGTAGTTTATTTATAGGTGGTTACTCTTAGGACATCAGCAGAGTTAGCATCAGCTTTTAGGTTTAGTAATCTGAAGATTGGAATGGGAGAGATGCTGTAATGCTTAATTTACTCTATTGATGTCACTTATGAAGTTCTTCAAGCTTTCTTTCATGATAATGTTGACTGATTTAATTTTAATACAGTACTTTTTTTGCAATCGGAAACAAGATAAATTACCATATACCTGACAATAAGTGGAAATTTGCATTACTTGCTGTATTAGTGCTTTATCCAACTATTTCAAAATAAATAGTGAAGGGAGCGAGCGGGGGGAGGGATTCAGTCGGAGCTCGCGAGGCTCGTAATATGCAGTTCCAACTTGCAATGATATTTACCTCCCGTTAACTCCCGTTCTACACTTGCTGAAAACGTGGACACCGTTGTACTTCGAAAGGCAGTCAGGTGGGACTTTAAGCTATGGTCCATGTGCAGGAGAGCCATACACTGTGCACACACTAAGGAACACACTCGATGGCCTTGGCAAGAAACTACCATCTGTTTTCTAACATATGTTGAGTGGGTCCCCTTCCCCAACCTTCTTTAGCCCTTGGGGTCCTTGTGACTTGGTCATTTAGCGTAATGGGTGTAAAAAGTGCCATTCAGAGAAATAACAACCCAAATAACTCAGAGTAGGTAAAAAAAATATTCTTCATTTTTTTACTTTTTTTAATAATTCTTGCATTTTGTTTCATTCAGGGGTTTAAACAAATGTTCAATAGCTGGACGAAAGCCATTAATCCAATTTCAATGTATCTGGAATCGATTAATTCAATTTTAAAATGACTTAATAATTCATTAATAATTACAAACTGAAATTAGCTGGCATCGATAATTCATCCCCATATTTACTGAAATCCATTAATTCAATCTTAAATGAGATGAAATATACATACCAATCTCACATTAGTTGAAATCCAACTGTTCAATCTTAAATTAACTGAAATTCATCAATCCATCTTTAATGAGCAGAAATACATTGATCCAATTTTAAAGGATCTTAAACTCATTAATTCAAACTTAAATGAGCTAAAATCTCTTAATCAGTAATTAAATGAGCTAAACTCTATTGCTCAGTAATTAAATGACTAAAATCCATTGAGTCGATCTTAAAATACCTAAAATATATATTCGAAAATTACACTGATGCTGAGTTGTAAATGCAAAAATCGCCATATCTTGTGTGATAATTGACAATAAACAAAAAAAAAACAAACGATTTTTTACATTAAAATCGACGCTAAATTCAAATCTGCACATGAAATTTGTATTAAACACAGTCGCGCATGCGAAACAGGTGAGTGTTAAAGGCACCTCATTTGTGCGTGCATCAGTACGTGCTAGAGTTTTGACGTACGACATCCAATAGAAACAACCTTTACATAATGGCCGTAAGAAATGTTTTGAGTGAAGAAATGAGGTGAGCAGCAATCGGAAGGCTCGAGATCGGGACAACGTCAGTCTGATGTAGCCAGATGGCTAAATGTGAATCGTAGCTTGTAATACGCCTTTGGAATTGATTTCAAACAAACCAAATTTTATCTAGAAGACCTGTTCCTGGACGTCCGAGAGCTACATCGAGTAGGGACGATCGTTATCTGCTCGTAAATGCAAGGTGCCATATTCTCTCCCATGCAGTACGCCAGGTCACTTTCGACCTCGCTGCATCCACGGGACAGGATGTATTCCGACAATCTATGTCCAGAAGGTCATCCATCAGACAACAGGTCATCTTCATGTAAGACGACCAGTTGTATGTGCCCTTTTGACCTCTGGCCAGGACATAGCCCGATTGAATTGGTCTCGACAACATCGCAAATGGATTCAGCATCAATGTGGCAGTGTTCTGTTCACTGATGATTCCCGATTTATTCTGCAAACCGATTCCCTAAGACTATATATCTGGAAACAGCTTGGAACCAAATATTAACATCTTGGAAATAAACAATTTTGGAGCTGGTGGTGTGTTGGTATGGGCACGCATCACTATAAGTGGCCGTACAGACTTTCATGTCTTCCGAGGATGAACTATAACAGCTGTAAGGTATCGCAATGAGATCTTAGAAGCGTATGTTCGTCCATCTTAGAAGCGTATCTATATACATTATAGATTTATGTATATTACGCTATAGGATTGGATACATAAAACCGTGTATCTATGGGTGATTTAAGAGATTTTCAAGGATAATTTTGACTACAATGCGATTTTCACTTTACTGCTGATTTTAGAACGTAAACCTCGCGTAAGATGCGACTCCACTATACTAAACCTTTTCATTGAACATAAATTACAAAAAAAATAAAGTGTTATTTGTTTGTAATAACCTGAAACATAATTTTATAAACAGAAAAATTATTGTAGATTAAGTGTTTTTGAAAAAATGACAAGCAATTACTAAAACATAGCACATTTCTAAACATTTTTCTGCCAATTTTCGAAACATTCAGGTTGCAATAAGTAGACTTTCTTTTTAAAGTTTAAGTGTCCGGAGGAGCAATGGAATTTATGCTCTTAGAAATTCAGTTTTTTTTTTACATCATTTACAGAAATCCACAAAACGTTCATTATTTTTCCCACCATCACATTTCAATGACGATCTGATTGAAAGGAAGCCAAGTTGGTAATTAAAATCTGCGGAAGCAAAACTACCACAGATATTTTTTAAAGAGTAAAAACTGTGCATTGATAACTACCCGACATTTAAAAAAAAACACGAAAGAAGATGAAACGCTTTAAACCAGTAGTAGTCTTTAAAAAGAATTGAAATAGGGAAAAAATGAACAGTACAATGAAAAAGAAATCAAGAATGTTTCTAGTGCTAACAATTAATTCATCTCTTTGCAACTAATGTTTGTAAAGTTTTATTTCCAAAAGGAAGTAGAAATTTTCCCTTCAGAGGAAAGACTTAACCGAGGGACAAATAACTGGTCCGAACAATAACCGGTCAGACTCTAGCTTTTGGAGGAGAGCCAAGCGAACTGTTTCTAGTTCTTCTGCCAAGACCTCTCTGCAGCTGATTTTACGACGCGACGGAAGAAAAAAAATACGAAGAATAAGAGAGAATAAGTTGCAGTTTTTACATCAGAAGGACGATCGACATAATTCTAAGAAGTCGGAAAAAGAAAAATGAAAAGAAAAAAGCAGTATCCAAAGCCAAAAGAGAGAAAAAAAAGTCTGACTTTATGTTGGCAGCTGATGATTTCTGTTCTCTTTTTTTCTCTTCCTCTTTTATAGGTGTCAGAATTCCTTGAAAGTTTTTTGGCCGGCCATTTTTTTTGTACCGATCAGGAAGCATTTCCAACGAATTGGTGCTTTGGAAGAAATTGAAAGCTGTATTTCAGACGAAATAAATGTGCTTATCGCTTTATTCCAAAGCCCTTTTCGTAGAAGATGCGTTAGACAATAAAAGAGATGTGGAAAGTGATGTAGTAAACATATGATAGAGACCCGAAAAAAATCATAATATTGGTTTATAGGAAGAGGAATCTACTAATATTACCTCTAGTTCTTTTCATGTGGGTTTTTAAATATTTAAAGACTTTCTTGAAACTACATACTTATTTTCCGCTATTATTTAAGAAGACCTTTGAAGTTCTAGCAGTAGTCCACTGAGTATTGTGTTTTTATCTCTGAGCAGCACCTTTTTTGCACGAAATGGACTAAATAGCAGCATCACAAAGAACACAAGGACTCAAGATAGTGGGAGAAGGGGACACACTGGACAGGCGTTAGAAAAAGATGGTAGTCTCCCGCCAAGGTCATCCAGCGTGTTCTTTAACATGCACAGGGTATGGCTCTTCGGCAACGGGGCATCTGACTGACGGCGACCTTTCCAAGCCCATCAGTGTCTCTTTCTTATCGAAACAAGGTATAATCGAAAAAGGGACCTCTCAACCCTGGTACTGGTGAGACTGGAAATTCGGAACTCAGATTACGATTGTGGCGCGCTATTGAATGAGCCATTCCACAGTGAGCATTGAGTCAGGCTTATATATGTTAATGTTTCAGGATGTTTTTCAACCCCGTTTTAGGCTCCTCGGCTTCTGTTCCCAAGTTCTGACAGAGTTTTAGATTTGCTCCGCTTGTTCATGCATATTTTGTGAAAATGAGAACAACGATAACTTGGGGAAAAGATTTTGCACGTTGAATGGGACGTTAAACCTTTGAGGCAAGTGGAGGAGATCCCCCATTCTGCGCACGTTTAAGAAACATGCTGGATGGTTTGATTTTTTTCATTGAAGATAGAATGGGGATTAGGGGTTGGGTTGGGTTGTTTTACCTCTGAGCGGCACTTTTTTGCACACAATGGGCTAAATGGCCAGGTCACATGGACCCCGAAGGCTCAGAGAAGGTTGGGGGAGGGGACCCACGGGAACAGCTGTTGGGAAACAGATGGTAGCATCTCGTCTAGGCCATCCAGCGTGTTCTTTAACGTGCACAGGATATGGCTCTCCCACACACGGGGCCACGGCTTAACGTCCCATCCGACGGACGGCGGTCTTTCCAAGCCCATCGGTGTCCCCTACTGACCGTGGGCAGGGCGGGGAATTTTGCGGAGATAAATCTCAACGCTGATCCAGATGGGACTCGAACCTGGGAACTACAGATTACGAGCCTGGCGCGTTACCGACTGAGCCACCCCCGCCCAGGGGATTAGGGGAGAAGATCCTCAACATAGAGACTGCGAGTTCGAATTTGGGAACTTTAGATTACCATCTCAGAGCTCTACCGATTGAGCTGAGAGACGGGGGTGGCTCAGTCGGTAGCGCGCCAGGTTCGTAATCTGCAGTTCCCAGGTTCGAGTGCCAGCTGGTCAGCGTTGAGATTTATCTCTGCAAAACTCCCGTCCTGCCCACGGTCAGTAGGGGACACCGATGGATTTGGAAAGACCACAGTCCGTCAGATGGGACGTGAGTCAAAGTTGAGATTTGCTGAGATTTATCTCAGCAAAACTCCACGCCCTGCCTTCGGTCAGTAGGTAACACTGATAGGCTGGAAAGGTTTTCGGTCGGATGGAACGTTAAGCCGTGGCCCTATGTGTGGGAGAGAGCCGTCCTTTATACACGTTAAAGAACCTTCTGGATGGCCTTAATGGGATGCTACCATCTGTCTCCCAACAGCTCTCCAGTGGGTTTCCTCCCCTAACCTTATCTGAGTCTTCGGAGTCCTTGCGACACAGCCATTTGGCCCATTGTGTGCAAAATAGTGCGGCTCAGAGGTAAAACAACCCAACTGAGATAACTACAGCCTCATCAGATATCAGGTGTTGGGTTATTTTACCTCTGAGTGGCACTTTTTTTGCACACAATGGGCTAAATGGCCAGGTCATAAGGACCCGAAAGGTTCAGAGAAGGTTGGGAGTAGGGCATAGCTGTTGCGAGACAGGTGGTTGCCTCCCATCAAGGCTGTCCAGCGTGTCCTTTAACGTGCACAAAGTATGGCTCTCCCGTACAGGAGCCACAGCTTAACGTCCCATCCGACGGAGGGCTGTCTTTTCAAGCTCATCGATATCCCCTACTGACCGTTGGCAGGGCAGAGAGTTTTCCAGAGATAAATCTCAATGCTGCTGGGAGTGCAAATTACGAGCCTAGCACGCTACCGACTGAGCCACCCCCGCCCCAGATATCAGGTGTTGCAACTTCTATCAGTATCATCAGTACTAAAAAAAAGACTTGCTTTAATTGGTTTATTACTGTGCATCGTGTGAAAGCCGATCGCGGTGCTTGGCAAGAGCAGAACAAAACTGCATTTACCTTTTAAACAAAGATACTCGAGCAAAACATTGAAGCATTATTAATAAAAGTTCAAACATTAGGTGGCTCTACAAAGCAGATGGCATTTGGCTATCCCACTGCTGTTTGGAAAACTTTCTCTTCTACATCTCTGGAAAAGATGACCTTTGTCGGGCGCAAAAGTCACTTTCTTGGCGCCGCCTATCAGCAGGGTTCTCTCCCCTTCTATTGCCCGTCACAAGGGCACAATCACCACGGCACAATCAGCTCCTAAATGCAACTAATTGCGGAGCACGACGCTATTCTCAGTTAGTAAACTCTTTTCATTCTCTATTGAACTAGTAAACTATTCAATGACGCCCGAATAAGCTTCGCGGAACAGTGCGAAGCATAAAGAATACAAAGAGGAAATTCTTTGAAGAATAATTTATTTGCGAAATGCGACAGTCAAATGATTCTTTAAAGTAAACTTTTTCAGCTCAGGCTGCTTACTTCGCATGCAGAGGTCTGACAGGAATGCATCAGTAAAATAAGACACATAAAAGACTTACGAAAAAAACTTTGATCCCATGAAGGGACAATACAGATGTTCAAAAGTTCTATGGGATTTGAATCTTTATTCTTTTCAAAGAGCACTTTCTCCTAGGATTGGATTGGCTTTAAATTCCAAAACGTTTTTAAAAATATATATGCACACTTTTATTTCTATCTCACAAACTTACCAAATATCAGAGAATTTCTATGTTATGTGAATTTGAAGCTCTGTAGCTTCTAAAATATATATTTATCGGAAAAATGTGACTGAAGCTAAAGATAACAAAGCTTTTAATCGAAGTGTGATCATAATAAAGAAATGAAACTAAATATATGATAATCAAGTTAGAATTCCGAAAAGCATGTCCTAATTTGCATTATTCCTTATGAGAAATTCCTGTCCTACTAATACAGTTTCACTTTACATGAATCTTTTGAAGATTGTATTTGCTGTTTTAGTCGGGGTTGGGTTGTTTTACCCCTGAGCGGCACTTTTTGCACATCATGGGCTAAATTGACAGGTCACATGGACCCCGAAGGCTCAGAGAAAGTAGGGGACCCACTGGAACAGCTGTTGGGAGACAGATGGTAGCCTCCCGTCAAAGCCATTAAGCGTGTTCTTTAACGTGCACAGATTCAATGAGGTATGGCTCTCCCGCACACGGGACCACGGCTTAACGTCCCATCCGACGAGCGGCGGCCTTTCCAAGCCCATCGGTGTCCCCTACTGACCGTGGGCAGGGCGGGGAATTTTGTGGACATAAATCACAACGCTGACCCAGCTGAGACTCGAACCTGGGAACTACAGATTACGGGCCTGGCGCGCTACCGACTGAGCCACCCCGCCCCTTTAGTCGGGGACTGAGTTTGTTTCTTTTTCTTTTTTGCCGCACAATGCACTTATCGGACAAGTAGCAAAAAACCTAAAAATTGTAAAACAAGCAGACCCGAATCGAGGAAAAATTCGAGGGTGGAGGAGGGCAAGAAACACAATCGAGATGGAAAAATGCAAAAAGAAAAAAAAAAGGTGGGCGGAGACTAGATTTTTCACTGCAGTATAACCTTTCTCCCCTCCATTTTAGAAGTCTTTAAAATTTTCTTGAAAAATACATGAAATATGCATAAGTTTTATAATTTTTTGCGTCTATTACCCTTATTAGCATTCTGAAAGGGGGAGGTCATGGCCCCCTTGCCGCCATCCTCTAGCTCCGGCCCTGGGATCCAGAATGAGGAAGGAGATCCACTAGAAAGCTGTTTGATTGGCAGATGAGAGCCTTTCCTCAAAGGTACCCAGCATGATTCTGAACATACACAAAGACTCAGTGTATAAACTCTCACGTATACAGACAACGGCTTAACATCCCATCCGATGGATATCTTTTCCAGTTTGATCGGTGTCTCCTTTTCACACGCGGTCAAATGGAGAAAACCTCAACACAGGCATAACTGAAATGCAAATCTGGGATGTTCAACATTAGTCTACTATCGACGGCCTTAAACCTTCGTCGAAAGAGCTCCTAAACCATTGCATGCGAGTGTAACACACATACCATGTCTTAAATATCTGACATTAAACCAAAAATAACCAACCAGTCATCTAAATCCTATACATACCAAAGAAGATTTGTGTTAAGGTTCTCAGCATCAGTTGTAGTTCTCCAATGGATGTTCCCAATGCACGATTTTCTGAGCCCCTAAAGTTGTTACGACCTGGATATTTACCCCAGTATGTAAGAAGAAAAAAGTACAGCTTTGGAATGCAACAACGCAGTTGAACGACAGCATTAGTTTCAAATATCATTCATAATTTTTTAGAAATCATAGCGGAGATTTCTTAATTCAGAAGCTTCAAAGAAAGCTTTAACTAGTCAAAACACTTCGCCACAAATCCTTTCCATCCATCAAAGTTTGTAATTTGCGAAGCTTATTGACTTGAAACTCTTAATGCTCTTGGACGGACTGTCACTTTATTGACATTGAATTACACCACACATCATGCCAGTTTCTTTTGTCTTCTGGTATTAACACAATCCTCAATTTTCTTAAAAAGCAGCAACGAATAATGATGAAATAAACAAATGAGCAAAGTTCTGGTCGCAAGAACAGAAGGGCTGAGAGCATGGCTAGGTAAAAGTGGTTCCCTGTACACCTTCTAGGGATAGCATGGAAACTTGGGTAAGTGGCTAGGTCACAAGGATTCCAAGATGTGGTTAAGGAAGGGAATACCTACTAAAGCTGTTAGTAACATGAGGGCCGGGTGCAGATGGTCAGTTTACAAAGATTATAACTAAACTGAACAAAGATACCCATTGGACAGTTGTTACAGAGAAATGTGACGTGGGGAAAACAGCCAGTTCATAAGCACCCAGGGCTTATAGGAGGATTAGAGAGAGAGAGAAATCCTATATACAATTAGTACGAATACTCTCCCGCCTCCTTTTGAAATAATTCAGCGTGTTCTTTAAATTCGGTAAGACATGTTTCTTTTGCACACTGACACACAGATTAAATCCAAGGAAATAGCGAACCCTTTTCTTATACAAGGTGAAAGGAGTATTATTCATATTATTATAATTGAGACGAGATCGAATCAATATATATTTATAAATTTAGCGTATTAGGCACACACTGTCTTTTTTAATTATAAAACAGACCTATGTAAAATCGGGTTTTGATAGAGAGGGTTTTTAAAGCACTGTAAGTTGGCTCACTTAGCGTCCCGTAAAATATACTGCTCACAAAAATTAGGGGATATTTCTTCGCTTCATATTCATTTTGAAATATCCCCTAATTTTTGTGAGCAGTATATATAGCCGTCTTTGAGTATACAATGCATATTGTCAGATATCCTTTAATAAGTCTTCTTAATTTTTAGACCTTAAATCCCGGTGCCCGAGTGGTTAGCGTGCTTGTCTATAAAAAGTGCTTTTAGTAAAAAGAACCTGAGTTCGAGCCCCGGGTAAGGTATGAATGTTCGTGTTTCGTTCCTGCTGAGTTCTTTCTTTCCTCATAGATCTTCTGTATGGCGTGTAAACTGACAGAATCCTGCCAGACGTTTGTGGGAAGAAGCTGCTTGAGGGAGTGTTTTTTAACGTTTACATGAGACGACTGTGTCGTTTCGTATCATTTCACATAATAAAAAAAATGAATAAAAATTCATAAAGGCAAGGTTTGAGTTGGAAGTTCCATTAGGTTAGTTGACGTTTGGCAGATTCTCCACTTGATTTTGAAAGTTCAAGTGAGGTAGAGGCTTCTCTAAGAATTGTGTAATGGAGTATTGAGTTAATGTCCTCCTATTTTCAATATAAAACTCTTTATAACATTTCAAGACATGATTTACCTTCCTCATCACTTTGGTGCTTCTCTAACGATCTGGGGCGGGGGTGGCTCAGTCGGTAGCGCGCCAGGCTCGTAATCTGCAGTTCCCAGGTTCGAGTCCCAGCTGGGTCAGCGTTGGGATTTATCTCCGCAGAATTCCCTGTCCACGGTCAGTAGGGGACACCTATGGGCTTGAAAAGGCCGCCGCTCGTCGGATGGGACGTTAATCCGTGGTCCCGTGTGCGGGAGAGCCATACCTCATTGAATCTGTGCACGTTACAGAACACGCTGGATGGCCTTGACGGGAGGCTACCATCTGTCTCCCAACAGCTGTTCCAGTGGGTCCCCTCCCCCAACCTTCTCTGAGCCTTTGGGGTCCATGTGACCTGGCCATTTAGCCCATGGTGTGCAAAAAAGTGCCGCTCAGAGGTAAAACAACCCAAACAACTCTAACGATCTACATCTTTTCATAAAGGATCACTTCCATGTCATCCGAATGTTCAGTGCCAAGTTCTTCGTTGATAGGCTCCTAAAGACCTCCACCTACTTCAACATCAGGGATGGACTCAGATTTTTTTATCATGTATTTCTTTTCCATTATCACAAGATCATTCGCTATAAATGGAGTTAAAGTGAAAGCGCTTGAGTCAAATTGATGTGTAGAGATCGTCGCTGTATACGAAAAATATAGTTCTGCGTCATATGACGGGCACAATAAGCTACCAGATAAACCACATATTATGTCTAAATAGCAGGAAGACGGTATTTGATCAAATATAAATATTTTACAGAGCTTTTAGTGTATAGTCTTCTCAGATGGCGCTATCAGTGACCCCACAGATGGGGTTGTGATTTCAATAAGTCATTCAGTTTAGGCTCAGTTGTAATATTTCTGAGCGGCACTTTTGCATACACAGTGAGCTAAATGGCCAGGTTTCAAGAGCTTAGATCCATATGGTAAAGAGGGTTGGGTTGTTTTACCTCTGAGCGGCACTTTTTTGCACACCATGGGCTAAATGGCCAGGTCACAAGGACCCCGAAGACTCAGAGAAGGTTGGGGGAGGGGACCCACTGGAACAGCTGTTGGGAGACAGATGGTAGCCTCCCGTCAAGGCCATCCAGCGTGTTCTTTAACGTGCACAGGGTATGGCTCTCCCGCACACGGGGCCATGGCTTAACGTCCCATCTGACGGACGGTGGCCTTTCCAAGCCCATCGGTGTCCCCTACTGACCGTGGGCAGGGCGGGGAATTTTTGCGGAGATAAATCTCAACGCTGACCCAGCTGGGACTCGAACCTGGAAACTACAGATTACGAGCCTGGCGCGCTACCGACTTAGCCACCCCCGCCCCTTTGTGGCAAAGAGGAATACACTCTAAAACTGTTAAGAGGTAGGTGAAAACCTCTCATCAAGGTCATCCAGCCTGCTTTTTAATGCGTGCAGTATATCTCTTCTGAGACTAGGAGTCTTCTTCTTAGACTAGGGTCTAACGAAAATCAGACAGAAGGCGAACTTTCCAAAGCCATTGCCTGATTATCTAAGGGCACGACAAATTGTTTTTACTAAATATATTGATACTTTCGAAAAGGAAGAGTGGCTAGGTCAAGGATTTGGAAGGAGTCTGCGTTGAAAATCTTTATGCACATTCTGTTATTAAAAAAGAATTATAATTCCTGTCCTAGCAAATAAAAAGTGATTATCATTTTCTCCCACGTTTCCCAGAATTCATCTTCTTATTCTGGGAAGACATGAGCCACATCTCTTCGAATTAATTCTCCTGGGAGGTGGTGATATGTTCAGTTGCGCCCTGAATCTAAAAAACTAATATCGGGTGTCTGAAATGCTACCGATTAACGGCTTCTGGGATGTAAATATGAATGAAAATATTCTGCAATTATGACTCGCAGTATTAATAGCACCTTATTAAAATTCTTAGTGTTATTGTTCATCTTGCTGATCAATTTTTTTCGGCTCAACATCAGCATCGAAAAGCAAAGATAGGCGTTATCTTCCCCTTTAAGTGAGGTGTCATTTGACGCTATTATCCGTTGAGGGTGTGGTGCTCCTCTTTGGCCTTTGTATTCCCTGTGGGATGAATTATTGAAAGGTTCGCAATTATCACAAAGTGAACTGTGATTTTTATTCTTATTATTAGACTTATTATACATATTATGAATATCTTGTGAATACTTCGATGTAGGACTTCATTCTCCAGTTTTTTTTTATTTCATTCATCTTTGTATTTATGCTTAAATCCCTAAATAAACAAAATTTCCGTTCTACAAATTTTCCGTACAAGAGCCTGTCAGTGTAGTTACGAGATAGAGAACACCAGGAAGGATTGGTTGGTTGGTTGTTTTACCTCTGAGCGGCACTTTTTTGCACACAATGGGCTAAATGGTCAGGTCACAAGGACCCCGAAGGCTCAGAGAAGGTTGGGGGAGGGAATCCACTGGAACGGCTGTTGGGAGACAGAAGGTAGCCTCCCGTCAAGTTCACCCAGCGTGTTCTTTAACGTGCACAGGTTATAGCTTTCCCGCACACGGGCCACGGTTTAACGTCCCATCCGACGGACGACGGCCTTTCCAAGCCAATCGGTGTCCCCTACTGACCGCGGGCAGGGCGGGAAATTTTGCGGAGATAAATCTAAACGCTGACCCAGCTGGGACTCGAACCTGGGAACTGCAGATTACGAGCCTGGCGCGCCACCCGGAAAGAAGTGACGTAGAAACTTCTACGTTTTCATCCGCGATTCGAACCAGGGCCCCATTAGCCTCGTAGTCAAGTATGCTCGAACTTTAGTAAAAGGTGGTGGGTGGGAACTGTCTCAGTCTGTAGCATGCAAGGCTCATAATCCACAGTTCACATATTCGAGTTACAACTGTGCCTAAGTTGAAAATTTTCACTGATGACCTCCATTTTGTTTTCAGTGAGAAAGGGGACAGTGACAGACACGGAACAGCTTTGTCCCTCTGATGAGATATTAATCTCTCCTGTGAACGTTAGAGAACACAATTGAAGGCCTTGACGGAAGGCTTATATCAGTCTCCTAACAGCTGCTTAGTGGTTCAACTTCCCCAAACTTCTCTAAACCCTAGGGATCCTTGTGACTTGGCCATTTAGTTCATTGTGCACAAACAAGTGCTTAAATATGTAATAGAACTCAACGTACCAGTAAAATATGTGTATAGAAAAGAATGCCATCTTTGTGGCCGAGTGGTTAGCGTGCTTGACTTGATCAAAGGGACCTGAGTTCGAGCCCTGGGTATGGTATGGATGTTTGTGTTGCCTTTCTGCTGAGGTCCCGCCATACTCACAGACCTTCTACCATGGCGTACTAAACTGGTAGGTTTCTGTCATACTTCTGTGGCAAGCAGATGCTTGAGGGGGGGGGGGGGTTATTTATAGAAAAGAATTTCTCCTCAAACAGCTACTTGACACGAAGGTCAGACAAGAGTTTGCCAGCATAAACACGAAATAGTGAAGATCTGTGATGATTGTGAAACCTTAACAGAAAGAGAGCTAACTTCTCAAGAGCCTCATCCGGGGTTCGAATACAGGCCCTTCTATTCCAAACAAGGATGATAACCATTGGCTCTTGGTAAGTAATGATCAAATTATAATTTAGAATTGTTTCTGCTGTTTTCAATAGTTACAAAACGAAAAAGAAAATGTATTTTCCATAATACTATATTTCTTCAGGCATGATCGAATCGTAGGAATTTTCTCTAAGAATCGATTCCGTTTCGATTTTTTCCCTTCTTGTTAAGGAGAGGAGACACACAAGCCAAAAAATGATTTTAGTTTTATGCGCATGGCGATTTTATCGATTCCACTTTTCTGCAGAAATATCTTCATTCCCAATAGACTGAGTTTTTGATTTTTCCTGAAAGCGATATTCGTGTATGTGGTGCTGTCTGTCTGCCCAAGGTTTTTTTTCACCCGTGATAAATGGATTTATGGAAAGCATAGGCAGCAGCGTTTGACCCGATTTACCAGAAAAACCCCAGCTTTCCACTTTCATATCAATATTTTATCGTCGTTCATTGTTTGATAGATTTATAGCGCAAAACACGAGACGCCGAAGGGACACAGATCATACGTCATGATAGATAGCAGTTTTTTCGGGGTTAGGGTGAGAACCGTTATAAATGCGTGCCATTGAAAAATATGTTGCAACTGTCATCTACCAATGCTAACTTTTTTCTATTCCTGTGTATATTTTAATGTTTGCTTTTACTATCGATTGCTGTTATGAACCAGTGTGGGGTATGTGACGTTATAATATTGATTGTGCTTGAAACACGATGGCAGTTGTCGTATGATCTCTTAGTAGTGTGTAGTTAATAATATGTAGCTAGTCAGATTTTACTGCCAAAAAGTATATTTTATAGAAAGCTTATTTGGCATATGCTTAATACTTAATACTGGGAGATCAAAGATAAAGCCTCCTTCACGGAAGGCTGTGCTAATCCATGAAATTCGCTATTCTATTTATTTCCACAGAAAAACTCGAGAAAACGCCCCAAGAAATCTCCAAAATGCCTTTTAGGGAGCGATTTCGTTGAACCCACTGATGTAGATAACCTGTCACCCCCGCCCCCCCTGTGGAACTACTCTAGATAAAGACTACTCTAGATAAAGTACTACTCTAGATAAAGAAGTTAAGCTCATTTACCTCTTAGCATCCTTTTTTGCACACAATTGGCTAAATGGCCACGTCTCAAAGACTCTTATGTCTCAGAGGAGGTTACAGGAAGGTGACCGATTGCACAGTTATTAGAAGAGAGACGGAAGCCATCCAGGGTGTTTTTAACATTTTCAATTCAATTCAAATTCAAATTTATTTCACACTTTTAATGCATTAAAAATAAAAGAAATAAATACCCCCTCAAGCAGCTGCTTGCCACAGAGGTCTGACAGGAGCCTGTCAGTTTATATGACATAGTAGAAGATCTGAGAGGATGGCAGAATCTCAGTAGAAAAACGACACAAACAGCCATGCCTTACCCGGGGCTCAAACTTTCTACCTTTTTTTAGCCAAGCGCGCTAACCATTCGGCCATGGGACTGCAAAAATGCCACAGAGGTCTGACAGGAGCCTGTCAGTTTATATGCCATAGTAGAAGGTCTGAGAGGATGGCAGGACCTCAGCAGAAAAACGATACATACATCCATGCCTTATCCGGGGCTCGAACTCAGGTCCCTTAGATCAGTAGCCAAGCGCGCTAACCACTCGGCCATGGGACGGCTATTAATGCATTACAAACATGTAATTTAAAACTTATAATAACAAAAGGAATAAATGTTTTTCTTTTCCAAAGTAAATAGACAATTTTGAAAGTGTAAAATTCAAAACTCCACGTGAGCCAAAGCTCGTTTGGGGAGATATTAGATTAAGAAAACAATAAAATATTGTAAACCAACACTACCAACTTATTTAATACTTACGTATAATAAACTCGTTAACATTATGACTCAAAGTGTGTATTTATACACAATAATCATGCAATGCATAGTTATTATAACAAATTTTCTACCTTTTGCTCGCGTATCCATTTCATAATTAATTTTTTAAAAAGATAAAGATTTCTTTCATTCTTTAAGTTGTTAGGTAAACTATTGAATATTTTAGGAGCCAGGTATATATAATGTTTGCAAAAAGCTGCTTTTCTGGGAGTAATCACATTTAAATATACAACTGTTGAAAGTCTGGTATTTTAATTGAAAACTTTTATATTTCAATCATCCCAATTTTTGACAATATATGTTAACAAATGGTAAATATATAATTTTCGGACTTGTAAAATTTGTAAAGAAGTATAATAATTTTGGATGCTATCAAACTTTCGTTTCTTGAGCATGCACCTCAATGCACAATTTTGAAGATCCTGAATAGGTCTCAAATTTGATTCATAAAGGCCACAAGGTGTTGCTCTCTTGCACACTAAGCAACGACTTTACTTCCTATCGGATGGACGACGGCCTTTTCAAGTCCATCGGTGTCCCTTCGGATCACCGATTGTGATCGAGGGTAAGGTGGTTGTGTTGGTGGAGATAAATATAAAAAAGGTTCAGTTGGAATTCCAACCTGAAACCTAGATAAGAGCCTGTGGGTGCTACCCATCCAGCCAATCACCGCCCCACTAGATAAAGAAGTAAAGGTATTTGACCAGGGTGGTATATGAACTCACGATCTCCTGATAACAGCTACCGATGAAGACTTTTACTTTTATATAAATTTTCTCTTTTCACTTTTCTCGGCGTTTTGAAACTGATGGGATTGGACACGCGGTTAGTAGTTTACCTTAATTGGAATAGTGATTAGGTTGATTAGTTATTGTTTCCGTGACCATACCATTGTGTGCTAACTACAATTGTAACAGTGATCCGAAATTTTGCGCTTTGTCTCCGTTGTGCAACATTCTTCTAAGAGAAAGCTTGTATGAGACAAAAAAATTGTTTGCAATATGAATGCTTCTGTTCATCTAAGGCCTCCAAATAGGGACAGATCGGGAATTCGTATCGCGCTTGTTTTTTCATTTACACTTAGATTATTATTTGCATAGCCGTCCCGTGGCCGAGTGGTTAACCCGCTTGGCTACTGATCTAAGGGACCTGGGTTCGAGTCCCGTATAAGGCATGGATGTTCGTATTGTTTTCTGCTGAGGTCCTGCCATCCTCTCAGATCTTCTACTGTGGCATATAAACTGATAGGCTCCTGTCAGACCTCTGTGGAAGCAGCTGCTTGAGGGGGTATTTTTTTTTATTATTTGCTTTACAGAACTTCCTATTTAATTCTCAAACGCTGTAGGATGTAACGAAATACTGCTTCTAGTGACACTTAATTTTTGTCCCTCCTTATTAATGAACAAAGTCAAGGATGTTTCTATCCGTCGAAAACGTTCAATTCCAGTCAAATTACTTTTAATGACTGACTGGTATAAGATTAGTTGTTATGCAGAGAAAATCTTGCTTGATAGCTGTATAAGAGCACCTGGAAGTCGAGAGTTCCTATTCCGCCCTGCTCAAGACAATATTTCCTCTACAATTAACTAATTTTGAAAGTTACGTATTTTTAAAATGTCAATGGATTTGATATATATATATATTATTCAATATTACACTGGGCGGACAATTAATTATACACAACCGCCTAATAACATGTGAGTCCAACTTTCGCCTTCGCAACAGCAGCATCACGTAGTGGTTTGGACTCTTCAGATGGTATTGTGGCCATGATTCCAGAACAACCATCCGTAAAGCGTCAAGAGTTGCAGGTGGTGGATTTCGTGCTCGAATATATCGCTCTACTTCATCCCACAGATGATCAATAGTGTTCAAATTCGTAGAGTGATAGGGCCATTCGGGCGATGTGAACTCACTGGAATGTTCCTCCAACCAGTCGTTCGCCAAACAGGAGCGATGAGATTGTTGAAAGAAGGCATCTTGCTTGAGAAATGGATAGCCATGATCGGGTGTAGGTGTTTGGCGAGTACATCAACATAATTTTGTGCAATGAGAGTGGCCCCAATACATAAAAGGGGCTCCAAGTGGGACCACGTAAATATGCCCCAGAACAATTCATCACTTCCAACATCTTGTGGTCTAATGCCAAACACACAACTTTCCGTCAGCCTGGATTCGTCGGACCAAGCTACCCGTTCCAGTATTCCAACGTCCATTTGGAGATGTTTCTACATCCACTGCAGCTTCATAGTTCAGTGATGTGCTGTTAACAAGGGTACTCGAAGTGGTGTCAACTGCTATAGCGAAGTCGTGCCATCGTATGACGAATTATCTTTGCAATTTGTGTACACAAATCTTCATAACTACCCTATCATTGAATGTAATGTTATCATCTGTACTATGGCCCTCCGTTCTGAGGTTACATTAAGGGAGAGGCGACACTCATCTCGAATATCAACCCCCTGTTATGGCCACATTTTTCCCAGCAGCTGCAGGTTTTTCAGTCCTGGTACTCAAGTACGACAGTAGCATGCAGAAATCCCAGATATTCTGCAGTCGTAGATATGGAGTATCCCATCTTCCTTGCACCGACTATCTGCCCACGACACTCAAGTCGTCGTGCTTAACTCATCATAACAATCACAGGTGCGCTATACAGACAGGTAGATATCTGACCTATTTATAGCCTGCAAGGGGTTTCGGCTGGCCGCATTATTTCGGCGAAGTAAGGCAGGTTTGCAGATGGGTGTTGTGTATAGAAATAAATTGTGATATCAGTGTATAAGCTTATGAATCCCCTCTGCTACTGAAAGAACAGGTACTGGAAATTATTTTTTCCGACAACTACTTGAAAATCAACTAGGTATATACTAGTTTTATAACTAGTATGATTCCGTATTTCAATCATAGAAATGGGAATATAGCTTACTTGCTGCTGAAGTTTTATATTTTGATGATGTAAGCCTAAGCTATGGAAACGAAGTGTTTGGAATTCTACGAAATCTTGGGCTCTTCATTCAAGAAGAATTTCAAAAAAGATGATATACAGGCACTTTTGCAAGGAAAATTAATCATAGCCAGAAATGTCCTGGAACTCGGGGTCATTGCGACCTGGTCATTTAGCCCTTTGAATAGTAAAAGATAAAAGATGGTGGTGTAGTTTAAATGGCAGGGGATTGCTCAGTTATCGGGGAAGGGTTGGCTCAGTCAGTAGCGTTGCAGCCTTGTAATCTATAGTTCCCAGGTTGGAGTTCTAACTATACCTACTTTGAGAATTTTCTCCGCTGACTGCCGTTCTATCCTATGTTGGAAAAGGGACACCGATGGAGTTGGAAAGGGGACACCGATGGAGTTGGAAAGGCCGCCGTCTATCGGACAGAATGTTTAGCTGTGGCCTATAATCAGGAGAGCTCTCCCGCTGCACGTTAAAGAATATTCTGGATGGCCTTGACAGGGCGCTCCCAGTTGCCTTCTAACAGATGTCCAGTTGATCTCCTTTTCCAAACTCCTTTGAACCTTTGGGCCTAGCCTTTTGATGTGACCTAGTCTTTTGACTCATTGTGGAAAAAAAGAGGGCTTCCCAGAGGTAAAACAACACAACTTTTTGATGCTTTGGCAGTTGCCATAAATCATAAATCGATGACCTATTAGTCATTTTTAAAGCAAGCTATAGTTTATGAGAATTGAATTTGCCAATTGTGCAGTCTTTTATACTCTTCATTGTCATTGAAGCTATGCCAGCACCTCTCAAGGGAAAAGAAACCAACTAGCAGTTGATATCTGGCTCTTAACGTCGACGTCTCCAGGGAGAAAAGGAAGGAACTATAATAAAAAGAAGTTTGAAAAAACGAAACAAATAACATTCATATGTGCATTAATCAGTAAAGTCGTTCCTTTTTATCTCCATATACTTTGTTCAAATTTTATTCATTATTTTGCTTCGTGCATTCCTTCCCAAGTCAAATTTGTACGGTCGTCCCGGGATCTTAAGCTTCTACTCTCTACCATTGGGCAATTCATCAACAGTAAGTAGCCTCTATAAGATTATTACTTCTTGGTAGAATCCTAACACCTGAAAAAACTGCTCCTAACCTGAGACTCTTACTGTAGAATTCTGAGGATAATTTAAGAGTTTGAACAGATAGTTTTTTTAGCAAACATAAATTTTAGAGTTAGAATTTTCCGATCATGCGACACATTTTCGTCTTTAACTCCTATCCTACTAGACATCTGACGGAGTGGCAAAAGTAGATTACACTCTATCTGGAATGTTCCTCCTTATCAGGGCTAAACACAAACGTGGAAAATAAAATTTTTACTTCAATTTATCATGTGCTACCATGGACGATGGGAAAAGAGTTTGTACACATTTGTTCTCAGGACCAGCTTTACGACGGGGCAGATACACTATATTATATTTTTAGAAAAACCTTTAGAAGTGTTTAAAAAACCGAAACCTTGAGTAAATCAAAATCATCGAATTGTATGAGAATTTAGAGATTTTTCTGTATATATCTTTTTTACAGCCTCAGCTTTTAGTAACTTTAGGTAACAGTAAAACATGGCCTTTTTGCCTGAAAAATATTGAATAAAACCTAAACAGAATCCTCGGTTTGAGAGAACCAGGTTTTAAACAGTTTGGAAACAAAAGCCACAGAATCATTAAAGAATATTTGATATTTGGATTTCCGTGTTAAAGATTTGCATTTAATGTTATGTTTATCTCTAACATCAAAACGTCATGCAGGAACTGTTTTATATCCATATAAAATATTTTACATTAGGAGAAAAGAAAACAATTGGAATCTGATGATAAATCGTTAAATATGTCACGAACAATATTTCGTGTTTATTTGGTCTAAAGAACACCATTTTCATCCTTTCCCTTGTATAAAATGTACCTCTCTATTCAATTTAACAAATCCTAAGGATCACCAAGATGTTATGTGTACTTTTTCTGGATGTTATTCGTTGATAAAGATAAAAAGCTGGATTTTATTTTCCTTTCTAAGCGTAAACAATGATAAGACTTCACCCTTTTGTCAATGAGCGACTGAATGGCTTCCAATATCGGTGGCTTATTCGCTGAGAAAAGCGTTCACAAAAGAAGACAACATTAAAGTCTGCACGATGCCCAGCTTTATTTTATATCTGTGATGTTCCAGATGAAAATTCAGATCCTGGCTGCCACCTTCAAAAGGAACTGAGGTAATGGTTTTTGACAGCAAATTCGTCGAGCTTTTTTTTCGTATATGAAGACTGCAGTGGTAATGGTGATGTAATAGTTTTCACGTTGAATTTAGTTTCTACCTTATTCTTTTTTTTTCCTGAATGCCTCGAGTCATTAACTGTTCTTTTCTCGTGAAATACATTTTTTGTTTGATGATCAGTCTGTTATTCCTTATATATTTGTTGTAGGAGAAATCGAGCATTTTTAGCATGACAGCGGTTCTTGCTTTAAGAAAGAAATTTCCAACTTACTTCCAGAAGAAACGTTCTAAGCTGCCATAGACAAATTTTAAATATATTAAAAAGTAACAAAATGTTATACAAAAGACGTTTTTAAATTTACAAGAATTAAAAAAGTTTTCAATTTTAGCAAAATGTCCGTTGATTTCCCATTACAGAATACAGTTAATTGAGTTACTAAATCCGGTAGTCCTTCTCTTGTATACATAATGTCTGTTTCTAAGTTTCATCAATATTAAAAAAAAAAGTTTTAGAATTAAAAAAACTGACCATAAAAAAGTGTTTTTAAAATTTCGTTTTTTAACTCTACTGTCAGTTGAAAATATATATGTATATTGACATATAAATATATATATGTATATTGACATATAAATATATATATATGTATTGATATATAAAAATATTGACTGATGACATACTTAAAATGTATATCGTACCCTCAAAATGGTGGTGAATTTGTTTATCTCTCTTTGAAAAGGAGAATTATTTTCTCTTTTAACTTTTCTCTGAAACTCAAATCGTACTGGCTATTAAAACTGAAATTTAAGTTGTGAATTAATGAAAATTTCAAATTTTAAAATTTTTTACTTACACAGGCAAATTAACACACGTACAATATTGTGCCCCGTAAATTTCGAAATATTGGTTACTGATGAAGATATAGATATTATTTTATTGATATGTGGCCATCAGCTAGTATGGTTTTTCAAAGGGTTGTTCAAAAACCTAGGTATGAATCCTTGCTTTAAAAATATTAGGTTACTTTGGCTACTTACGTTTAGGAAGGTAAAATGTGGGGTCAGCTTGTTGTTTATGCAGATTTAGTCTTTGAAATATCCAACATTAACGATTGTGCCAGAGCTATCGATTAGAATTTTAATTTTGTTTCTTATCTTTGCATTTCAGATCAAAATCATATACAGAAATACACTGTCCGAGGCGAACACCAAAAAATGTTTTTTCAAAGATAAAGGCTAAAAAAATGGCATAACTAGAGACCAAATCCAAGACCAGAGGTGAAGCCTAAAAAGGATAAGAAAGTGAGACAAATTCAAGGGCCAGAGCTGAAGCCCAAAAAGGTTTAGAAGTGAAAACAAAATTTCGGACCCGAGGTGAAGCCTAAAGATGACTAGAAAGTGAAGACAAAATCAAGGGCCAGAGCTGAAGCCTAAAATGGGCAGAAGTGAAGACCAAATACAGGAACAGAGGTGAAACCTAAAATGGGCCAGAAATGAAGACCAAAACTAGAGCCCAAGGTGAAGTCTAAAAAAAAGGGCTAGAGACAAAGGCTAAAAAAAGGTCTAGAGGCAAAATGCGAAGAAAAACTTGCACATTTCAGAAGGCAGAAATTTATATCGAGTAAAGACAAAACATCCAGAGGTGAAGACAAATAAAAGAGAGATGGGGACAAAAAACTCAGAGGAGCCAGAGAAAAAAGACTTAAAACGGCGTTACAGATTTATATTTTGTAGCACGTTTCAAGCTGTCCACCCTTTTTTTTACATTTCTTTTAGGAAAACAAAAAGTTTTCGTGTTTATTTTCCGCACGTTCTTGGAGGGCCATGAGATTCTACCGCCAACTAGTTAAATGATTAATTTTGATCTATAGCGTAATAACCTAATACTATAATAAATTATCCTAATAATGTGGACACAAGCACAGAATTGTTAGACGAAGTAATTACTCATCTCTAAACGAAGTGAGATTTCAGCAATTAAAAACTGTTGTTGATGAAAAACAGTAGTGCTATTATTTCATGACAACAGAGTGGCAAAAACAAGATATTTGGAGCAATAAATAATCCGACAAATGGAAATAAAATCAAGGAGTTTTAATCGACTTTACAATGTCATGGAGTTTTAAAACAAATAACGAATAAGTTCTCTCAAGAACCTATTTGCCACCAAAGTCTGACAAGAATCTAGCAGATTAATTGCTATTATTTGCTATGACGTAAAAGGGAAAGGAATTATTGACTCTTATAAATTAACACTAAGACTCCTTCAGACTGATATCTTACTGTCTGAAACAAGTGAAGAATAAATCTTTAAACAGAAAAAAAAATAACACGCGTGCACACACACAAAAAACCCACCCAACTAATTATTACGAAAGAGAAGCAAAAAAAAAAGTAGTTAAATCAATATTTACAAAATAAAAAGCTTTCGCTTTTCGTAAGGTATACAGGTAAGCCAGCCATATTTAACATCTGGAATCTAGTTAGCTTATTCAGGAAATTAATCTGTAGTAACCTTAAATATAAACCTCATGGAGCCAAAATCGATACGTTTCCTTCTGATGAAGTGCTGGTGGGGGGGAGGGGAGATTTTGTAGTCGTTTCCGAGTGGATTATTGATGATATAATTTAGGCATTTAACGATCGTAAAACGATTTGAAATGCGACATCATTTAGCTCTGCGAAAGCGGAACCGATTTCTCTACATTAATCACCTATATTGGTATTCCTGCATTAATTAGCGTTTGTATCGTGTATGGATAACATTATCTGCATTCCAGATCAATAATAAAATCTCCTGCCCCTTTCAAGCTCATTGTTTCTCCGCCGTGTTTGCTTCCGATCCAGCAACACTGAACTGTATTGTTAACATTGCGACAACATTCAATTTACGCTAGTTGTTGCGTGAAGACTAGGAAAGGATTTTTGGTTAATACGTACGGAAAATTGGTTAATTGTTAACCAGAATAGTGTCTTTTTTTTATTAGCGCTGTGTTGAGGTTTTAACTATATTAACGGCTTTCCTTGATATGCTCGTTATTTTGCTGTATTCTTCTCTCGGTAAAGAAAAGTTACGTCCCGTGTACTAGCCACGGGAGAAGAAATACGAATAAGACCGTACTGCCCATGTACTGAACTCTACGAGAAGAAGTTAATGAGAAGGCACTATTTACGTACTCTATTCGGCCAGGAAAGATCAGTGAGAGATATTGCTTACGTACTCTATTCGGCTAGGAAAGATCAATGAGAGGTATTACTTACCTACTCTATTCGGCGAGGAAAGATCAATGAGGGGTATTGCTTACGTACTCTATTCGGCTAGGAAAGATCAATGAGAGATATTACTTACGTACTCTATTCTGTTAGGAAAGATCAATGAGAGGTATTGCTTACGTACTCTATTCGGCGAGGAAAGATCAATGAGGGGTATTGTTTACGTACTCTATTCGGCTAGGAAAGATCAATGAGAGGTATTGCTTACGTACTCTATTCGATTAGAAAAGATTAATGAGAGGTATTGCTTAAGTACTCTATTTGGCTAGGAAAGATCAATGAGATATAATGCTTGTGTACTCTATTCGTCTAGGAAAGATCAATGAGAGATATTGCTTACGTACTCTATTCGGCTAGGAAAGATCAATGAGAGGTATTACTTACCTACTCTATTCGGCGAGGAAAGATCAATGAGGGGTATTGCTTACGTACTCTATTCGGCTAGGAAAGATCAATGAGAGATATTACTTACGTACTCTATTCTGTTAGGAAAGATCAATGAGAGGTATTGCTTACGTACTCTATTCGGCGAGGAAAGATCAATGAGGGGTATTGCTTACGTACTCTATTCGGCTAGGAAAGATCAATGAAAGGTATTGCTTACGTACTCTATTCGACTAGGAAAGATCAATGAGAGGTATTGCTTACATACTCTATTCGGCTAGGAAAGATCAATGAGAGATATTAGTTACATACTCTATTCGGTTAGGAAAGAACAATGAGATGTATTGCGTACGTACTCTATTCAGCTAGGAAAGATCAATGAGAGATATTGTTTACGTACTCTATTCGGCTAGGAAAGATCAATGAGAGGTATTGCTTACGTACTCTATTCGATTAGAAAAGATTAATGAGAGGTATTGCTTAAGTACTCTATTTGGCTAGGAAAGATCAATGAGATATAATGCTTGCGTACTCTATTCGTCTAGGAAAGATCAATGAGAGATATTGCTTACGTACTCTATTCGGCGAGGAATGATCAATGAGAGATATTAGTTACGTACTCTATTCGGTTAGGAAAGAACAATGAGATGTATTGCGTACGTACTCTATTCAGCTAGGAAAGATCAATGAGAGGTATTGCTTACGTATTCTATTCGGTTAGGAAAGATCAATGAGAGCTATTACTTACGTACCCTATTCAGTTAGGAAAGATCAACGAGAGCTATTACTTACGTACTCTATTCGGTTAGGTAAGATCAATGAGAGGTATTGCTTACGTACTCTATTCGGCTAGGAATAATCAATGAGAGGTATTGCTTACGTACTCTATTCGGTTATGAAAGATCAGAGATTGCTTACGTACTCTATTCAGCTAGGAAAGATGAATGAAAGCTATTGCTCAGATACTCTATTCGATTAGGAAAGATCAATGAGAGGTATTGCTTACGTACTCTATTCGGTTAGGAATGATCAGTGAGATGTATTGCTTACGTACTGTATTCGGCTACGAAAGATCAGTGAGATATATTGCTTACGTACTCTATTCGGCTAGGAAAGATCAATGAGAGATATTGCTTACGTACTCTATTCAGCTAGGAAAGATCAATGAGAGGTATTGCTTACCTACTCTATTCGGTTAGGAAAGATCAATGAGAGGTATTGCTTACGTACTCTATTTGGTTAGGATATATCATTAAAAGATACTGCTTACGTACTCTATTTAACGAGGACAGGTCACTGAGAAGATACTGCTTATGTACTCTGGTAAGAGAGGAAGTTTACCTAGTTCTGTAGAAGCTATTTGCCCACGAAAGTGCTGCGTGTAAACTACCTATAGGGAGAAAAGTGCTGTATGCAGCCCTCAGTGAGAAAGGGCCGAACAAGAGGATTTTGCCTGAGAAGTCTCGGTTAGAAAGGTTTGTCTGCTTACTCTCCTGGCTAACACCGATGAAGAATATGAGAAAAAGCACTTGTATAGGAATACTGTTCTCAGAAAGAAAGGGTCATCTTTAGAAAATGTGTTGCAAATGCACCACCTTCCATGAAGAATGGATCCCGAACTGCCTTCTATAAGAATGAACGTCTTGTAAATATCAATGGCTACTTTAAGTTCGTTGTCTATCAGCTGATTGTTAAGGCACAATGCTAAAGAAGAACAAATCTGTGGCGGGTTTTAAGGGCTAATTTATTTATCTCGACGATATGATACTCTTTCTTTCAAAACTGTCCACTGTTGACTTGTTCTTCCAGATGAGAGTCCTTGTAACGTCGTCAATGTGTAGAGGAAAAAATTATTTCTCGGGTAACAAATCATTTGAAATAATTAGTTGAAATTATTATTTCCATAATGGATATTCTTGAATGAAAATTTCAAATCACATTTAATTTTATCGTACAGAGTAGTTGTTTGATCTTTAATCAGGGTTTTGTTAAAAACAAATTAATTCCTTTCGAAGTGACATAATAACGCGCAGTTCAATCTAGCATGAACAGAAGAAATTGTGTACCAATCGTTATAAAACACTGAATTCAGCCCAAGATGTTTTTTCTTGTTTACCGATTCGTTCGTGTAGCAATACGCACTCAACTATGCATTCTTCTATTACCACGACTCATAAGCAGAATGTTTCAAGAAAGACGTAACAAAATTTCCTTTAGATGAATTCAAGGTTTTAAATCAAATTTTTGTTTCATTTTGAAGTCCTCTAAATTAATATCGCGATGAAGAAAAGATCCCAAAAATAGATAACCATGTTTACAACTTGTTCACAAATCGTTATATTTAGTTTGCTGAACGGAATTCAGCTGTGGAAAATCAAAACACATTGAATTCCACGTACATCTTATAAACTATATACAGAGATATTTCTTTGACGTATATTTTATTCATGCTGCTTTCAACCGTTTTTGTTTCTTTTTTGTTTCCTTTTTGTTTTCAATTTCTCTCCTCATCATTGGAGTGTCTTTTTATTGCAGCTACCTACCTTAGAGAGTCTTGCCTTCTCCATCAAATCAAATTTCCAGTTTCTTTCTGTTTTTTTCATATTTTCAAAGCTCTTAAAATCACAACGTTTTCAGCTTTCCTATCTACCTTCTTTTTTTTAATACAACTCCCTCGTTCCCTTCAACAAATGCAGATTGAAATGCCTCAAGCCATATAAATCGTTTATGTTCCACAAGCAAAATCATTTTGTTTCCCCCAAGATATGAATAATCATTTCAGATGAAAAAATAAACGTACGAAGAGGAAGAATGGCTGGATAATAATAGTAAAAAAAAAGGAACTGGGATGATGCTTACGACGTCACAAAGAGAACGAAAAAGAATATCGCTATTCAGGAAACAACGTAGCAATGTCCGTTGTAATCCTCCTCCCCCTTTCAAAAGATTTCTCCCTCCCACCCCTTCCTCTTCCACCTAATCAATATCAATCTCGGTATTTTAATTTCAGTTCACGTGTAGGTCCATCTAGGAATGAATTGATTTCCATTTCGGTTCAGCGTTTAGTCCTCTCTTGCAGATTGCCATCAACTATAACGGTTAAAGAAGTCATTGGGCAGCGATTTTAATTTCAATGTTACGAATGAAAGATCTTAGTTTTTTTCCTCCTTTTCTCTTTATTGTTCTTTCTCTCCATCTTTTTTGTATCTTCTGCTTTCTTTTTCTTATTATTTTTATGATTGGTTCTTTCGTTCCGTTCCATATTCTTTCTTATCGTTTCCCAATTTCTTCTTAGCAATTTTTGGAAATAAACTAAGGGAGGTGGAAATACGAAAATAGCGTGGCATCGTTGCGGCGTTCTACACTTCGAAAAAATATGATCAGTTTCTGATCACGAATGCGATTTGTTGTGATCAGATTCTGACGTCATGGGATTAAAGCAAGGAGGATCTTCAACAGTGTTTTTACTTTGATTGTTCAGTGCCTTATTTTCAATGGCTGTTGAAGGTCACCTTTTCAAAAGATTTCAATAGCACTTTTTCAGTTGCTGCGCAGAAGTGTTCTCAGTAGACGTTTTTCGAACGCTGCTCAGGAGATATTTTAGCAGATATTTTTTCAATCGCTGTTCAGGACAATTATCCATTCTCTTCATCGGTACTTTTTCCGTAACTGCTTAATGACGTTTCTTCAGAGAAATTTTTAGTGAAATTTCTTCAAGTGACTTTTTAGTGACATTTTATCAGTTAATTTTTAATTTAAATTTTTATCTGATAATTTTTAGTTGCCGTTTAATGCCAGCTATCATATGCCGTTTGCTTGCTGTTCAATGGCACTTTTTCAATCTCATCAGCGGTACCTTATCAATGGCTTTAAAATGGTGTTTTCTGGTAGCTGTGCAGCGCAACTTTATTTGTGGTTGTTTTCGCTGTCGATAAGTAGGTAACTAAATTGTTGATAAGATGATAAGTAGACCAGTAAACAACCACTTTTACAGTTTAGTGGCATCTAATCAATGATTGCTGATTAACACTGTTTCAATCGCTGCCCAGTGGCAATTTTCAGTCTCACTTCATATATACTTTTTCGCTTGACACTTCTTTAGTGATACTTTATCAGCTTCTGACACACTGCGCCCTGCCCACGGTCAGTAGGGGACACCGATGGGCTTGGAAAGGCCGCCGTCCGTCGGATGGGACGTTAAGCCGTGGCCCCGTGTGTGGGAGAGCCATACCCTGTGCACGTTAAAGAACACAGCTGGATGGCTTTGACGGGAGGCTACCATCTGTCTCCCAACAGCTGTTCCAGTGGGTCCCCTCCCCCCAACCTTCTCTGAGCCTTCGGGGTCCATGTGACCTGGCCATTTAGCCCATGGTGTGCAAAAAAGTGCCGCTCAGAGGTAAAACAACCCAACCAACAACACACTGCGCCCCAATTCAAACCGAGTAATATAGAATCTCATTCCAATTATGTGTAAATTTCTCATAGTTTACAAATATTGTTTAAAATAATCCGCACTCTAGAATTCCATGTTTCACGAATACAAATTTGCAAGTTTTAGGAATACAAATTTACAAGTTTTCTTGAAAATATCATCCCTGTGGGCGCTAACAGCTCACATAGTTCTTGAAGAGTGTTGTCGTCAACGATTCTCTTACATATGGCCTTCAGGGGTAACCATATACTGTTATTAATATCTTCTGTCCCCTAATTACAACCCACTTTATGGGAACTCATTCTTGAAGGAAGAACTCTTGAACAATACAAGATTTCTCCATTATTCCATTTGTTGTTGCTATTCATATCATAATACCTTTACATCAAAAAAATGTCTCCCAAGCAGCTGCTTCCAACAGAGGTCTGACACGAGCCTGCCAGTTTAATACTCCACAGACAAGATCTGCACCACAGATCTAATTCGATACGCCATTTAGAAATTTAATACGCCACAGAGAAGATCTGTAAGGAAGACAAGACCTCAGTAGAAGGAAACAGAAGAAGGAAAACATGCACACGTTATCCGGGACTAGAACCCAGGTCCCTTTGATCAGTAGACAAGTACGCTAACTACTCGGCCACAGGAACGGTATTTAAAATACTATGCTTTATTGCATAACATTATTTATCGTGTGTGAAGTTAATGTAAATAACTTGACGTCGATATTTAATACTATTTTCTAAAACCTCGTTTGAGTTATGTACACTTTTGTCGCTTATCCTTTAATTTTGATATTATTTTTCTTAGATTAAATATTTTATATTATATTCATGATATTTTTATATTAAATATTAATTTCCAAATGTCCCTTGGCAGAATGGTTAGTGTACTTGGCTGCTGATCAATGGGACCTGAGTTTGATCTCAGGGTAAGGCATGGATGTATGTGTTTGCGTTCTGTTGAAGTCTCACCTTCCTCGCAGATATACTCTGTAGCGTATTAAACCGACAGGCTCTTGGCAGATCTCTGTGGCAAGCAGCTGCTTGAGGAAATAAAGGATAAATTGAGAATCTCACTCAAATCTATCGAAAGATCGATTTTATACGATATTTGCTTAATATTTGAAAAGTTATTGAGGCTGGTACTTTTCCATTTCTTCAATATTATAATACTTTTCTTCCATACTGAAGAAGACTCATAGAAGCATTACACATGCTTCTATGAGTCTTCTTCATTTCATAGAAGCATTACACACGCTTCTATGAAATGCTAAAAAATTGAATTCTATGAAGCTAAAAATATATTTTTAGTAAACGTTTTTTTTATCAGTTATTATTTGCACTCTAACGTTTGAAGCAAATTCTTAGAATTACCAAAACTGTGTTAAATCTTTCAATTCTTATAGGAATGGGGAGGGAGAAGGCGCAGTTGGTAGTGTGTTAGGTTTGTAATCGGAACTTCCCAGGTACGATTACCAACTCTGCAGGAGTTGAGATTTAACTCCGTAAAATTCTCACCCTGCTCTTGGTCGGAAAGACGACACCTGTTGCCTTCGAAAGACCATCGTCCGTCGGGTGGGATGTTAAGTAGCGTTCCTATGTGTAAGAGAATCATGCTCAGTGCAGGTTAAAGAACAAGCTGGATAGCCTTAACGGGAGACCTTTATCTGTATCCTTACAGCTGTCCAATGGCTCTCGTTCCTTAAACTTCTTTGAGACTTTGGGGTCCTTGTGACTGCCGCTAAGAGGCTAAACAATCCAATCGAATAGTTTGAAACACAACAGATAGAAGACGCTGAAGTTGGAAAAGGGGAAAATTTAAATGATTATTATGAACAGTATCCATACTAAAAAACAGAAATTTTGTTGGTAGAGTCAAGGGGTTTACATCAACAGCAATAACTCCCCCCCCCTTTACTCCAGAGGTACGTTAAAAGTTATTTTTATGAGATAACTGAAAAATAAATTATTTTTGAATTGAAAAATTTAATTAATTTAACAGTACAACACAAGTAACAAGATATTGATGTTCCGTTGTGCGGTCTGCCACGTTATCTCCACTTTCATATTGGATATCTGTAAACTTGCATTCCGTTTTAATGTCATTTTTTGTGTCGTGGGAAATATAAAGTAATTATAAATATTTGAGGTTTATCTCGTACGTCGTTTCTAAATTGAAATTATGAAATTTCCGTGCCTTTGATTACCGAACATTGAACATTTCTTTGCATTTTAGCAGAATCTTCAAGATATCGCATATTTTGCTCCTTTAGATATGTTGTCATTTCAATGATAATGCGACCACAAGTTTCTGTGAGATTTACAAATCATGAACCTTTCAAAGAAACAAACAAACGGAACTTAATATTCTGAAGAGCTAAATTTTAATCTTAATTTTCAATATTCTGAATAGCTAAATTTTAATTTTAATTTTTAATATTCTGAAGAGTTAAATTTTAATTTTAATATTCTGAAGAGCTAAATTTTAATTTTTAATATTCTGAAGAGCTAAATTTTAATTTTAATTTTTAATATTCTGAAGAGCTAAATTATTTTCCTAGACTGTGAAATGACCAAGAGTTTGCAGCTCCAAAGTTTTAAAATTCAAAACTTCTTTAAGTTTATAGAATTAGAACTTAATCGTATTATTAAATCCGAACAATAACAACTGATGTAATTTGTTAGTCCATTAGAGTTGGAATATTTTCCTTTGAGACATACAGTTAAAATTAGCATATTAGTTTCGAATTGTTTCTACAAATGCCTTCGAGTTTTGCAGGCATACACAATTTGAACACTATCAGGTTGACAAACAAGACAATACCGAAGTTGATATTCATCAACTCTGATTAGGCAACTCTTGGAGAACAATGCCTTCCTTCAATGAAATATAGTAATAACTTTGTGGCCAATCACACTTTGCATTGCCGAATTTATCCCAGCACATCGCAACATCAGATGAAATCTAGTTTAAAGGAATCTCTATTATGAACTACAAGTTCATCTATATAACGAATTGCACCGATTATGTTCAAAGCATTTAAAGTTTGTTGCAATTCTTACCGCTAACTGCAGTTTGCGAATTTCCCATGACCGTAAAGCAGAACATTGATTGGCGCCGCTCTAAAGCAACAGCTGGGTACTCTGGTTCATTTCATTGTGTACAAGTTCAGATATATTTGTATTGGTATATATATATGTACTCGTAGATGCAAATCCACAAGGAACAAATCAATATTTAGATTCTGATACGTGCAGGTCCCTGTAGTTATTGAAATTTGGGTAACAAGTTTACTAACTAGATTCTTTCCACATTTTAGAGTACAACATTAGGGAATTCTTAATGTAGTTAATGTCTGTACCTAACTTTTAACTACTTGTATTTTAGAGATTTTCGTTTCTCATTTAGGAGTAAGGTGCAGTGTAGCTTCTGCAATGGTGTCGTTCCCAATGTGTACTAGCAGACTGTATTATGCAATTATTAAAAATGTTCTCTCTCTAGCGACTGTTTTTAAATATGTAGGCAAATTTATTTACATGGTAACAACCAACCAGTGACTAGAATGCAACTTTACTATGAAAGAGTAAATTGTATACAAAGGAGTTAAATAAATCATTGTTGCAATAGGGTAGTGATTGTATGAAAAAAACTAATACATGCAGTATATATATATAAGAATATAAGGATGTGGATGTAAGAAGAGTAAAGGGTGTAAGTAGAACATAAGGTTGTGGATTTTGGTTGGGTTATTTTAGCTCTGAACACCACTTTTATTTGGAGCCAATGGGATAAATGACTAAGTCACAAGGACCCCAAGGGCTCAGAGATGGTTTGGGGAAGGGGTCACTGCACTGGACAGCTGTTAGGAAACAAATGGACCTCCCGTCAGGACCATCCAGCGTGTTTTTTTGTCATCCGTAGAGTATGGCTCTCCCGCACACTGGGCCATGGCTTTTACATCCCACCCGACGGAAGGCGGACTTTCCAAACCCAATGTTGTCCCCTTTCTGACCGAGGACAGGGCGGGGGTTTAGAGGGAATAAATCTCAACATTGGCACAATTGATATTCGAACCTAGGATCTACAGATTATAAGCCTGGCGCGCTATCGATTGAGCCAATCTCTTGCTTCTAAGGATATGGATGTGAACAAAACATTAGAGTATGGATATAAGGGCAATATAAGGATGTCGATGTATAAAGAGGAGCTAAGATATGGGAATATACGATAATGAGGCCTGTAGTCTCGCAATGTGTTCTCACAGATAGTATTCTACAGTTGCTAAAAATGTTATATCCTGCATAGTGAATTACCAGAACACCATGATCCATAAAACCATATTTCTTAAAATTATGGATAGATGCACAAATTAAATTTATAGAATAGCAATAAAGCACTGACCACAATATAATTTAATAGATATAAAGTACACGGGATATATCATAAAATATAGTAACTGAATTGTTAAGGTTAGCGAAAAACAAATGTTAATAGGTATAATTTTCACTAAGCTCTAAATGCTTACTAACCCTGAATGCCAGCTTGCTGTACTTGTGTCTTTTTTACTCGAATGGCGCTACAGGTCTTCGTCCATTTACCCAGTCTTGCAGATCAAATCAAATAACAATACAAACGTATATTAAACCGCGAAACTGTAGTCACATTATCATTCATATTCAGTAAAACCACTTTAATGACTCATAAAAAAATAATAAAAATAAATACCCCCTCAAGCAGCTGCATGCCACAGAGGTCTGACAGGAGCCTGTTAATTTATATGCCATAGTAGAAGGTCTGAGAGGATGGCAGGCCCTCAGCAGAAAAACTACACAAACAGCCATGCCTTATCCGTGGCTCGAACCCAAGTCCCTTAGATCAGTAGCCATATATAGGTATGATCTCTTTCGCATAAATCTCTACTTCTTTCAGAAGTTAAAGTTATTTAACATCTACTATTAGGGTATTAATGTATAGTAAATGAATCAACTTTAGAAGCGTCTATTTTCCATAAAACTCAAAAAGATTTATGTTAAACATTTTTTCCAGCAAATTTCGCTAGCTTTGCTCTCGTCTTTAATATTTTTGAAAACAAAATATTTTTGCTCAATTTAAATATTTTTATATGCGTCGAATTTGCTACAGCAAATTGCACTGTGTACCAATCCCCAGTGATGATGCACAGAACCGGCAAGGTCTAACACCTGATGTCCGACCCCGCCTTCTCGTGGTGCAGACCGTTAGTACCTTTCAAAAGAGATATTCTCTTTTGGAAGGGAACGGAGAAGGAGGGCTGCCAGTTCAGTATGGCTTACTGATCCACACAGGTTGGACCTCCGTACCCCATGGCTGCTTGAGAATGATGATGATGATGATTTGTTATGCTAAACAATATTTTGAATTTAAAAATCGTCCTTTAAAAGAGGCTTTCTGCCTCTTTTAAGGACGATTTTTAAATTCAAAATCAATAATGAACTGAAAATGCATTTGAGAAATAGGTTACCCCGCTCCTGGGTAACCTTAGTTTAAAGATCGTTAAATTAATACAACATAGCTTCGTGCAACTTCATTAATTTATTCTCCTGAATAGCCAACTGTATGTACTAACAGCTATACAATTCCAAAATGACAAAAATTTAAACAGTTGAATCAAATAGCGAGTCCTAATGGATATGTTACATTTCATATGAGCTTAAGGGTTACATCATCATGCATTGTTTGTAAAATCAGGCCAGAAAGAAATAATGATACCGTAATGATCCATTCATAATTATGTAAAATAGCGATTTCTAATTACCTATTCAATCTATCAAGTGAAATATTTAGCACTGCATATCCTCATTCTACATTTAAGCCCCTGTCAAAATTTCAGGTTCTCAGCCCTATTATCTGAAGAACTGGCAACTGTATATATACACTCTGGTTTCCATAAATTAATCAAAAACCATATGTTATGTCAATGGGAAGTTAATGTCAAAGCTCTATAACTTCTAAAATAAGTTTTTTTTTTTGAAAAATGTGATTTCAGATAAAGATCTCAATCAAATAAATCAATATCTCGATTTTCAACAATATTCGTTCAGTATTCAATTAGTTATGGAAGTTTGAATATTTAATAACAGCAATGCCAGTCTTAAGAAACTTATACAAAACTGAAGAATAGTGAAAGAATTCTTTACACAAAATTCTAAAATACAAACTTATTTTATTAAACACTTCGATGCAATGCTTATTACTAAGTTTTAATTAACTTCTGAAGTCAATTTTTGTGGCTGGCATTGTTATCGCCAAATATTCAAACTTCCATAACTCATTAAATACTGAACGAATATTGTTGAAAATCGAGATATTGATTTAATTGATTGAGATCTTTATCTGCAATCACGTTTTTCAAAACAAAAAACTTATTTTAGAAGTTATAGAGCTTTGATTTTTCCATTAGCTTAACATAGGGATTTTCCTTAATTTATGGAAACCAGTGTATATACCCACGGCATTCTTTTATTATTATAGATGCCACTAGCGTCGCCAATAAAGCGTAACGCGACTTAGAAATAACCGATAATGTTTTTATTAATTTTGTCAGTAATGGCCTAGTTGTACCAATAATATCAATCGATCATGTACAGAGTGAATCTTAAGTTTTGAACTTCATGTCATTAAAACCAATCAAACAACCGAGTTCACAATGCACACACAAAAAACAATGACTATAATTTGCACAATGGTACTCCCTCGAACTGGGTACCAAAAGAGTTCGATAGCTGATACCCCGAAGACACGGGTTGATTAATGGACTCCTACTAGATCGTTTTTATTGAAGTCAGTTTCAAAAACTTACCATGGACCCTATGTCCTTTTGCCGTTGCAACACTATCTGGAAAAAATACATAATGATCTAGAACAAAATACTAATCTATCGTAGAAGTTTCATTTTTTGGTCTCGTAGCAACCTACTTGATAGAAACAAGGCAATCAAACTCACTTTCGTCCATAATTGTCGCGAGTCACGCACTTGCTCTTCTTATATGGTTAGACACGATTACAATTTGTTAGGCTTAGATCTTAACGCAGGGGGATGTTTTTTGCTGAAACAACGTGTTCTAACTCTAACATGTGCTTATCATTGATCATATTACACAGTAGTCTTCATTCACGATATATCTATGTATTATTTCTTTTTGTATGGTGTGGCGTGTGTAGAGATCACAGGGGAGCTACATATCGTTTAAAATGCATCATAGTATTAATTTGATGATTTTGGACGTCAGATCCATAACATTTCATTTAGGTGAAAGATATTGGACGAATAAGACCTAGAATTCTTATCACAAATCTGCTTTAATAATTTTTGTTTCCTTCATCTTCTTCAGATATTCCCTTGTCTTATTCACGTGTCCATTGATCTAATATAGCCCTTCCTTGATCATATTTCAAGTCTTCCTTCTTGTAAAAACTTCTTTGTCACTTTTCAGAACATTGCAGTCAGCTATCCTGTTCGATTCAGTTTTTCTTCTGCATTCTTTGATTCTTCTAAGACTTTTGCATTTATTCCTTGTTTTTTTCTCTCTCAATACTTATTTGGTTTTTCTTATACGATCTTCAGACTCTATGGATTTTCTTTAGGTATTTGCAAAGTCTAATTGATTGTTCTTATACCTTTTTGGTCTTTTTCGATCGCATTCAATTCTACTTCGTTCTTACATCTTTCTCGGTCTTATGAAAGTCGCCTTAGGTCTTATTGAAGTCTTCCTTTGTGATTCGGTATCCAAGTTCAAGGGAGAGTCGAAAGAAACTTTCGAAATAGTTCGATTTTGTAACTGCTATATTTTCTACGTTTACGAAATTAGAAATCGTCAAGTTTAGTAGAACTTTTCAGTAATAAATTATCACAGGAAAAGTCCTGTAGGCAAGGAACACTTGAAAAAATGAGTTGAAAAAAAAATTGCTTCTCCTGACTGGGATTCGAACCCAGGTCTCCCAGAAGCATGACTACACCAGATATTGTCGACGAAAGGTAGAATCATTCTGATCCCCTAAAATAAACCAGTCTAGTTTGGGTTGTTTTACCTCTGAGTGGCTCTTTTTGCACACAATGGGCTAAATGTCCAGTTCACAGAAGGTTGGAGGGAGGGGACCCACAGGACAGCTATTGGGAGTCTGATGGTAGATTTCCATCAAGGCCACAGAGCGTGTTCTCTAACGTGCGCAGGATACGGCTCTCTCGCACTTGGAGCCACGGTTAACGTCCCATATAACAGACGGCGGCCTTTCCAAGCCCATCTGTGTCTGATCGAGGGCAGGGCGGGGAGTTTTGCGGAGATAAAAAATGCCGTCCCATGGCCGAGTGGGTAGCGCGCTTGGCTACTGATCTAAGGGACCTGGGTTCGAGCCCCGGGTAAGGCATGGCTGTTTGTGTCGTTTTACTGGTGAGGGCCTGCCATCCTCTCAGACCTTCTACTGTGGCATATAAATTGACAGACTCCTGTCAGACCTCTGTGGCAAGCAGCTGCTTGAGGGGGTATTTATTTATTTATTTTTTTATTTAAATCTCAACGCTGATTCAGCTGGTGGGTCGAACCTGGGAACTGCCGATTACGAGCCTGGTGCGCTACCGACTGAGCGCCCACTCCCCCTTCCCCCACCAGTCATGAGCTGGGTGACTGTGTGTGTAGCTCTGTAGGTGTACTCCTTTTAGAAAATATAAAACATCAGAAAGGTCTGGAGATTATTTCTCTTCAAAAGATCACGTTGACAAATTTTTTTGCGCATAAATCTCTGCTGAGGTTGTGATGCGGGATCGTCTCTGCCAGGAAATGTCTTACAAGGGTGTGATTGAGATTGCGGCAAACGTGCAGAGGATGGAATTGTATATTGTTTTACCAAGACTTTGTTTTTAAGGCTCTTCTCACGAAATGGTTTTTCTTCTACATTTTGGAATATTTGAGAGACACCTCGAGACCCTTTAAGACACCTCGATCGATGGTATCCTTATTGTATCTTTTGAATACATCAAAAGAAAGAAGTGGGAGGGGGAGAAGGGGATCAGTCATTATCGCCCCCTAAATTCTTCGCATATCCTGTCTACTCAGGAGATACAGCTTTTTATTGCTATGGAACATTTTCCTATTTCATTTGTTTATTATTCGCATATACCTTTTTGGGAAATACTTCTCATCTCTTACATAGTTGTCGGAACATTTCTTCATCTACACTGATTCGACTACAATTTCAAGCGCTATAAAAATCGTAAGATCGTCGTAGCTATATTCTGCATAACTTGTGAGTCATCAAATTGTACAGAAAATCTGAAGTGAGTTCGTGAAGTTGAATATTTATCCATCTTTATTTTGTTGAGTCACGCTTTAAAGCATTGCTTTAGATCTCCGATGGAAATATTCGTCGTCAAGTGTTTTCCCAGAATAATCATCTACTGCTCTTTCGCTTGGTCATTGGCGCCGCTGTAGATTCCTCTGATGATGAGGCAAGAAAAAACTTCAAGTGATTTTCAGTATTCAGATAATTCTTTTCGTGCAAGGAGCGCCAATATTTCAATGGTCTGAATTGGAATAAATAAAAAAGAACCAGATAGTCTGTTTTGCTTTATTTTTACAAAAAGATGTATTCTAAGAATAAAGAATACATATTTTGGGCTTCTATCATAATATATCATCCTTTATGTATACATTTGAGATAGAACTGATGCAATTGTTTCCCGCTGGTGTGGAAAAGCATAAATATGTTTACAAGGCTTGATCTATAGGGGAAGGCAATGAATATGCTTCCTCTCACTTTGAGAATGCTAGTAACTACAAAGGATGCGAAAAATATTATATATATTAAAGGTATTTTTGAAGAAATTATTTAAAGACCGCTAAAACAGAGTAAACGTTTATGCTGGAAGGCATTTGCCATGATCCTGTCTCATCCTGCTTTTCACTGTGATTACTTGCTCACTCGCCACCACCATCATTATTCGTTTCCTAAATCCGAGCCTGGTTTGTACTCATTCTTTTTTCGACAATGCAGAACTAGTAAATCTTTGTGAAAATTTGTTTATCCTTTTTTCAGTAAAGATAAGCAAATAATAAAAAAAAAGATTTTGTTGATTTTTTTAAACTCATTCGAAAGAGATTTTGACTTACATCAGTGGAGTTGTGTCATTTGGCAGTGCGCCAGTCTCATAACTTTAGGTTATTTCATACGAGTCCCACTGTACCAGGGGGAGGGGATGGCTCAGTCGGTAGCACGTCAGACTCGTAATCTGCAGTTCCCAGGTTCGAGTCCCAGCTGGGCTAGCGTTGAGATTTATTTCCACAACACTCCCCCCCCCCTCCCTTGGTCAGTAGGGGACACCGATGGCCTTTGAAAGGTCTCCGTCTGGCGGATGAGACGTTAAGCCTGACTCCGTGTGCGGGAGAGAACATACCATGTGCATGTTAAAGAACACGCTAGTTGGTCTTGACAGAAAACTACCACCTGTTTCACAACAGCTGTCCAGGTCCCTTCACCAATCTTCCCTGAGATTTCGGAGTCCTTGTGACCTGAACATTTAGCCCATTTTGTGTGCAAAAAGTGCCGCTTAGAGGTAAAAAACCCAACCCCACTGTGCCAGTTGAGAATTTTTTCCCATTAACCTGCTCTCTGTCTTCGGTAAGAAAAGGGACACACGCCGTCGTCGAATGGGATGTCAAGCTGTTGTTCCGTGAGAAGGAAAGCCATGCCCTGTGTATTTTAAAGAGCACAACGGATGGCCTTGACTGTAAGCTTCGATCCTCCTCCTAACAACTGTTTAAAATGATCCCTTTTCTCAATTTTCTCTGAGCCCTTGGGGATCACGTGACCTAGCTATTTTAGCCTCCATCTGCCCTCAAAAGTTCCGCTCAAAGACAAACCAACCCAATCTGTATATGACGTCGGTTAAAATGTATTTAATTTGACCTAACATTCTTTCCCTATACCAGAAACTTTGCATTTAAGTAATGAAATATGAATTATGGTCAACCCTTTCAATCCAGAATCACTTTGGTAATCTAACAGCGTTTGCAGGTGGTTAGCTTACGTAATTAACTGGGACCAAAAAAAGTCTCGGTAAGTGAATTTAAAGGTCAGCGAGCAACGGGACCCAGTTTGAAAAAATTAAAAATTATGTAAATGGTTGCATTTTTTATGTTGCTATTATAATGATATATAGATGTGTTTTAATAAAGAATACGTAAAAAATGTGTTCATAACATTTTCTTTTACGAGAAAAAATATATGTTAAAATAAACACAGCTGTAAATTACATTTTAACCAAAAAACGTGAAATATTAAACAAAAATTTAAAATAATTTTTTTTTGGAATCCTGCTAAAAAACTCCCCACAAAATACACTTATACACAACTATCCATTGCATTTTATTAAAAAAAACTTGAAAATTATAGTAACAAAACATTTAAATGAAAAAACAAAAGCGTTTTCTTTGGCAATTTGCTATAAAAGAAAAAGAGGGGGAAAATACAACGCCATTTATGGAGTTAGAGTTTATTAACTCAATGAACAATAAAAGACTGGAACTATAAAAGGTTTTAGATGCCTGATATGTGGAGGGAGAAATTTTTGATATTCTTCTGAGGGTGGGAGAAGGGAAGCACGTGTTTTTTGAAGAAGGAATCAATTTTCGCCTGTTTCGATTTCGTCATCTCATTCAGAATAACCGCATGTGGCTCAATGTGAGGGTCAATTTCTAAACAAGCTTTCCATGCTCTGTCGTGGTGAGGTTTCACTCGTTTAAACTTGAAAAAAAAATTTTTTTTTCGCGTGCCTCAGAAAATCACGGTTAAGCGGATTTGACCGAGATTTATTTAATGGGTCACAAAAGAAAAATCACGGTAGTGACGCCACGGGAAACGGTATCACGGTAAGCGGATACCCAATGTGTTATGGTTTGCCCCTCTCCCTCCGCCCCCAAAAATATTTTGTGAGAAATAATATGATAAATAAAACTGAAACACAAAATAATATATACCATTATTGCTTGTAAATATATTATACGTTTTCTTATGAAAATGAATTTTGGAAAAACCATTTTATTCAAAAATTTAGTATTAAATAAAAATAACTTTAGGATTAGTGTTCCAATATTGGAACAAATCGATTGAAAAGGTTATTATAAGAAATGCGTTTAAAGCATCCGTTTTTTCAGTGTCGTATTCTTTGCCGCAGACGTGTAAACAAATATTTTTTATAGCAACCAAAGTAGTAAAAATCTTCTAATAGTAGTCTCGAACATCTGGACACTAACTCTAGAGGCTCTTAACCCTTTCAGGACCATAAGGTTTCTAAGAGTAAATATTAGTATGTAACTGATCTAAGGGGTCTGGGTTCGAGCCCCGGGTAAGGCATGGATGTATGCGTCGTTTTTCTGCTGAGGTCCTGCCATCCTCTCAGACCTTCTACTATGGCATATAAACTGACAGGATCCTGTCAGACCTCTATGGCAAGCAGCTGCTTGAGGGGATATTTATTTTATTAGCTGTTTATTTTAGTTTGTTTAGACGTAAAATAAATAAAAATCATAAGAAAAATACATAACAATGTATAATTTTTTTGGAATTTTATGGGAAATATTTTTCCCAATGGACTATAAAGGTAACACAAATTATAGTTAGGCTTATTATGCAATGTCTTTTATTTATTGGTTTATTAGAACAAAATGTTAACTAAAATAATACAAAATTATGAAATAAAATTACTATACAAAATGATGTGCTAATTATGATATTCTGCGAAGCAATTTCTTTTGGTAGTGAGGCAAAGATGGACATTGCACATAGTACATATATTATGCGTCCTGACAGTTCTGTTTTTGTTTTCTAAACGTTCCCGTTTACGTAATTGCGTTCGGCATACGTTCTATTTTGACATTCTGTATAAAAAATGCAGATAAGGTTATAATTAAATACGACAATCACCAATTTTAAAATGGGAAAAATGTTTCCCTTAGTCGTGAAAGGGTTAACAACCACATATTGATTGTTAACCCTTTCACGACTAAGGAAAACATGTTAAATATACGCAGTTAAAATGCACAGTTAAAATGCAGCGAGTGATAGTAGAGTAAAACAGTTTTTTACAAACGCATTTGTTTGGATAATTTGCGTATTTAAGTAAGCAATCTAACACTTGGCATTGGATAACCTCCAAACTTTTAACCTAGGAATGGTAGTCACATTACTGCTGTTTGAATCACAAAGAATGGATTAAGAAAACGTTACGTATTAAATACACGTAACTTGATGATTAATATTTTGTTTCCATCTTCAACTGGTGTAAGCCAAGTGTAACTCGATATAACAACTCGAAACTGTCACCAGGATTGCAGTCTTTAGGAGATACCAATACTTCGATTTCAAATATTTCGTATTTGAGAACAGTGACTTAACGAAACAAATCAATACGCAATGCGACAGCTTTTTCAGTTAGATAACTCATTAAATAACAAACAACTGTTGTTAAAATTAAGATTCAAAAAGCTTAGATTGTTCTTTTAACATCCCAAAAGTAATATTTTCCATAAAAAACAGTTATTTTTAAAGTTATCGATTTTCTAAAGAGTTTTTCCACAGATATAAACACGTTCTATGCCCTTTTCTCTTTAGTAATAATTCTAATAGTAATAATCAATCATATCATAAATCTTTAGTAATGTATTTTAACAACGATAATAATCCTTTTCGGTTGGATGTCTTTAGTTCTTTGCCCCCAGATGAATACTGGCAGTTTGATTTCACACTCCATTACACTTCTAATCGTTATGGGCAAAAAGGAGTAACTGTGACTATAAAGATTTCAATTTTTCAGCTCTTGTGGCAACATTATGATCGGGAAACCTTTCAATATTGCCACAAATGACCGTGCGATAATTAAATATTTACTCATGCTAATAGTATTATTAATATAAGGACAGACCAAAAATATAGTCACAGATTACATGCAAACACAGAATTGAAGTAATATCTTTGCTGAAAAAAAAGAGCTTCGCCCGAAGTGGGACTGAGGTTTTCTAAATTTATGTCAGGTATCTAACCATCGGTATCTAACCAATTTCAGGAGAAAAATAAACTAACCGCTGATAGATTAGTGGTTATAACACCTGGCATGAATTCAGGAGACGTGACTGGAGTCTCACTCAAGGCGAAACTAAAGTTGTTCAGCCAAAATATTTCCTGAATTCTCTTTGTACAGGTAAGCATTCCTTTCCTATGGATTGATGATTTATTTATGTGTCTGTTTATTAACTATCCATCACATTACTGGAAGACAGAATTATATAACTATCCATCACATTACTGGAAGACAGAATTATATAACTATCCATCACATTACTGGAAGACAGAACCGGTTGAAGGTCGTCTTTTTATTATTTCAGCAAATCTTCAATTTCAACTTTTCTATATTACATTTCCTTACGAAAGCAGACTTATTTGAGTTAAAATCAGCTATTGTTCTGTACGCAATATTTGTACACAACATAGGATATTCATCATCATCATACAAATCACCAATTGAATATTCTTGTGTTCCGATAACCTCATTAGGAGAAGAATGAAGCTTTGCAACAGTTGCATTTTGTGTGTCAAAGAAATCAATGCCGTGCTCAGTAATAATAAATGAACAATTATCCACGAATATCATTTGCGGAACTTCACCATTTTTCATTCAAAGTTTATAAGTCAATTTCTGGTAAGCACAAAATTCAGATTTACCTCTACTGGTCCATACTGGAATATTGCTTTATCACTTTTTCCATACATCGTACAAATTTCAGCAAACTCCGTTAATTCCGTTCATTACGACCTATCAGTTGTGGAGGTTAATTATCCTAATTATCGCCGTTAATTTTCCTTTGCAATATATCAGTTTATTTGACTATTTAAATTTCCCTTGGGAAAGCAACTGAAATGAACTTCGCTCATTATTCTTTCAGGTGTTACAAATTATCGTTCTTTGCTTTTTAGAACCTAATTTGCATTTGTTTAATGTTTCGGGGCCATCACGAAGAACGCAGTCAAAAATATTTTCAGACAATAGCGAAGTTTGAAACGAAAATCTATTTTTTACGTTAGTTGATTGCAAATGATTATAAACGACTTCTCAGTAAGTCACGCGAAACTGGTTTCGAAAGACTAGATGAAGATGGAATAGCTATTTTTAATGGATGAGATTAAAAAAAGAGCCGAAAGGCATTTCGCACTCCGCTTTGTAATAAAACATACACTTATGCAGATATTAAGCAACAGGGCATTTCATCTGGAAGTTTCAAACTCGTAATTTACTCTCCAACACAAAATTTTTTTTCCCCAAAAAAATATATACGCCATTGCTCATTAGATATTCTTTGAGTCGAAAATTTGAAATATTTAATATACTTCCGTCTGTGGGTTGTTGGACTGTTTACCATGACCACTGTTTTACGGAGGATGGTTTACAGGAGCAGGTGAGAAGGGCTCCTAGCTGAGCAAGGGATGGAGACCTACTGTACAGCTGTTATGAGAGATATGAAAGGATCCCGTCAGCTCCACATAAAGTGCTGCTTAATGTGTCTGGATCTATATGACTGTCACCATGTGCGTATGCAGAAACTTTTGCAGGGGATAACAAATTTGTTTCAAGGAGGGCGAAAAAATAACAAATCAATGTTTCAAGATAAAAATATTATGTCGGACCGTTTATTAATGAGTGTAGTTGCAAATATGGAATCGAGCATACAACATGAATGCATTATATATGTATATAAAATTTTTATACCCCTGATATTACTTAACATAAATGAATTTTTCCATGAATTTTCCAGGGGGGGGGATCTCTTGACCCCTCGCGATCTTCTGATTCCCTCTTGACCCATCCCGCTAGTGCCCATGACTATCACACGGGGTTATTCCTATCCGATGGATTATGTCCTTTCCTAGACCATCGTTGTCACTTTTTTTTCGCCGGGACCAGAGAGGGAGTTAGCGGAGAAAATCTCAACGCAGGGACAATTGTAGTATTGTATGGCAAGTCCCGATGCCCAGCTATTCAAGACTACATCTTGTGGGAAATGCCATTTACCGCCATCCACTTTCCAGAGTTGCCTTCTATAATAATAATAATAATCATATACCGCTAAGCAGCAGAGAAAGGACCTGTTATAATGAGCAAGGCCTTACTGAAATATCATGCTAGTCTGTTTGTTTAATCATTGAGGTGTAGTGAGAGGTCTTTTCGAATTTTGATCGTTGCCTAAATATAAATGCCAAACACATCAGTGAAATTTTCATGAAATATAAAATGCAAAACATATACAGAACCTTACTTTGTTTAATTTTGAATTTGGAATGCCAATCATTAAATAACATACCTAACTTTTTTAACTAAGAGAGCCGCCATGATGGAGACTCCAGAAGCTTTTAACATCAATGAGCCAGCCTATTAGGGGATCCCAATCCCGTTTAGCATGGCCCTAGACTTCGTCCTTTCCATCAGGACCGACCCACTGCCCCCCAGTGAGCAGTCTGCCGACCCACGATTTCACCGAGGCAGCATCAAAGAGCTCATGACCAGGGGCTCCAATCCTGGTCAGCGGAAAAACATCGTTCAAATATTAATCCTACAATCATTTGCCAAAAGTTCTATTTGTGGAGACTCTTAGATTGGCTTTTCCATTGATAAGCTTGTCAACCGGGGATCCCACTCCTAGTCGCAAGCCTTCAACTTCGTCCTCTCCATCAGAGCCACGGAGCCCGCATGACCGGCATCTCAGTGGCTTTTCCATCGATGAACCCGTCGACCGGAGATCCCACTCCCAGTCGCGAGCCCTCAACTTCGTCCTCTCCATAGCATCCACGATCCCGCGGCCTCCCCTAGAACCGACAAGCCATGACCCTACTTCACCAAGGCACCTCCTCAACACCGGCCAGCAAACCCCTAGCCACGGCCCAACTTCACCGAGGCACCTCCTCAACACCGGCCAGCAAACCTCTAACCACGGCACCTCCTCAACACCGGCCAGCAAACCTCTAGCCACGGCCCCTCCATTGGGGCTGCAACCCGGAGCTTCTCTGGGGACAAGTCAATAAGCCCACTAGTCTGGAGGCTCTCTTACCAGACCGCAGGCCCTCAACAGGCCCCTCAACCAGAGGTTACAAGATCTCGTGCAAACCAAGGACCACGAACCCGTGTCCCTACTTCTCAGAGGCACCGTAGGCTCCTCAACGCAGGGACAGTAAGAACTCGAACCTGGTTACATCAGGACACGAGTCTGGCGTCCTAATGCTTGAACCAAGCTCAACTCGATGTCTGAGTTTCGAGCAATATGAAGGCCACATGATCGGGAATAATTTGAAAGTATGTTACTGAAACGGGGAACGAGACGACCAAATAGAAAGCGTGCTACGCTCGCAACCTTAATTTCCAGGATTCGAGTTCCAGCTACCAAAGTATCGGGTTCATTCGAATCGTGTGCATGTTGCTTTTCGTCAGATTGATCGAGAGAGAAGTCTTGGTGAAAGCCGACTTTCGAGAGATGGGACTTCAAGCCCATCCATCAAGCTCATCCTCTTGTGCAAGTTGTTACATATATGTTAAAGAAAACGTGAAATGGGAAATTCCCACTATTCTCCTAATTGTTTTCTAGTGGTTTCTATTCCCCATCATGTTCTGATCCTTGGAGTCTTTGTAACTTGGTAAATTCTTCCACTGTGCGTGAAAACTGTTTTACCGAGGACTAAATGTGACTTTATGCAATGCAGAAGTTTCTTTTCTCTAAGATCTAGCTTTTTTGCCGCCAGATTTTCTACATGGAGCTTTTCTACATTGAAAGTCTTCTGTCAGGCTTTCGTGGTCAGTAGGCTGTTTGAAGAGTACTTTATTTTTAACACCCAAAGAATAAGAATTTCAGCATTATGCTTTTTCCTTTCTGTCTGAGTGGGTTAGGTTCTGGTTGTTTTACCTCTAAGTGGCACTTTATTCCACACAATAAGCTAAACGGCCAGGTCATAAGGACCCCGAGGACCCGGAGAAGGTTGGGAGAGATGACCCACTGGACAGCTGATAGGATACAGATGGTAGCATCACTTCAAGGCCATACAGCGCGTTCTTTAACATACACAGAGTCTATCCCTCCCGCACACGATGCCATCCGGCGAACGTCAGGGTGTCTGAGTGGAACCGATACTCTATTGTCCATCTATTTTTCGCTGCAAAGTTTCTACTTCAAAAATATTAATACACTGTTAGTGCGTAAAAGCGTAGAAAAGAGGCTTGTCAGAAAGTAGTGTAGTTGAACCTTTAAAAAGAACCTGTCAATACAATACGGCATAAAAGAGATCTGGGAGAAAGTCGGAACCTCAGAAGAAAGTCAGCACCTTACCAGGAGCTCGAACCCTTTGATTTGATTGAACTTTGATCAACAGACAAGCACATTAACAGGCATAAGTAAAGTATTTGAGATTTAGAATCCCATAGCACAGTGGTTCCCAACGGAGGACCTCACTCTCACTAGGGGGAGGTTTACAAATTTGAGAAGGCGCTTTCTGAAGTTTTAATCGGGAAATGGGCTAAACGGAATATCGAAAATTTCTTAGCTTAACACAATTATGATTGTTTAATTTTGATAGAAAAATCTTTGAAATTCATAGGCAAAATACTCGTGAATATGCGTGAATACAGGGTAACTATATTTTTTAACTTGCTTTATATAAAAAAAATTGATATCCATAAATAGGGAGTTGGAAAATAATGCTCTCCGAAGGGTGGTATTAGGAAGTAGTACTTAATAAAAGGGAACGTTTGAAAATAATTCTTAGTAAAAAAGAGAGCAGTAAAATAATGCTTGGTAAAAAAAGAGGATTTAGGAAATACTGCTTGGTAAAAAAAAAAAGAATTCGGCCCAAAATGGTTGGGAACCCTACAATAGCATAATGCAACAAATACTTCCACAGATTTGAATAAGAAAAAATAAATAAAAAGTTCTAAAAACTATAAATAATAAAATTAAATAAAATATTTTCACTTTCTCAATTGTCGAGTGGTTAGTGAACTTGGCTGCTGTGTAAAATTATCTAGTTTGAAACTCGGATAACGCATATTGTTTTTCAGATGAGATGTATTTTTCTCACAGATCTGGTCTGTGGCATATTATACTGAAAGGTTCCTGTCAGATCTCCGTATGAACAGCAATTGGAGGATTGATCTATTTACTTTTTAAATGATTATGGCTTTTATTATTTTTTGCAATATATAGGACAGAGAAGGGCTCTGGGAACTACTTTGTACAGGTCTTCTCATACAAGGACATTCCTTTGTATGAAAAAGATCCAAATCAATACTGATCACTGCCATTGTAGAAGTGGCTCAGTCGGTAGCGCTCTAGGCTCATTATATGCAGTTCCCAGGTGCGAGCCTCAACTGATCCAGAGTTGAGATTTATTTCCGGAAAACTCTCCGCCCTTTCATCTGTCAGTAGGGTACACCGATGGGCATGGAATTCTAATGGAACGTAAAGCCGTGGCGCCGTATGCGGGAAAATCCGTGCACGTTAAACACCCTGGATGGCCTTAAAGGGAGGCTGTCATCTGTCTTCTAACAGCTGTCCAGTTGGTCCCCTTTCCCAACCTCTCAAGGTCCTTCTTCTCTGGCCATCTAGCCCATTGTGTGCAAAAAACCCCCGCCTTTTAGAGGTAAAAAAATCCAACACCACTGACCGCTCTTTCAGTTAGAGAGAACACAAGAAAGAATTAAGAAAGTTTATCAGAACTTAAGGAAATCGAAATGAAATATTATGCAAATTTCTAGAAATGATGAATTGTATAAAAACGAGTTCATACATCATACATTATTTTGTTCATTATCTACAGGTTGCTGTTATATATCTAATCCTTCCAAACTTTTTCAAATTAAGATTTCAGTAGATATCAATTAGATTTTTATTTCACTCATTTTTGAACAAATAGTACTTTTTATGAATTACAAACCTTGGAATTTATGTCTTTTGTCACTTCACCTATAAGTGTCTCAAAACCTTCGGTAACAGTGTATATGTAGAACAGATAAGATGTTTTCATTTGAGTGATAAACTTAAACAGGACAGTTTTGAAATATAACAACTGAGATATTCAGAAGAGTAGATGGAGAGATAAAGCAAATTTAAATGTTCTAAATATACTCGTCATGTTCCCTTATCTCTACAGGTACCTGTGCGTTCAGCTGCTGGCAGCGCCTGAGGTATGCTTTTCCTGCACATATTTGTTTCACGATAAACAGTAGGAGCGGAAACAGCCGCACACTGAACACGTGAATCATCGAAGAGGAAGCTTCAAGCTTTACAGCAGCAGATCTTCAGAAGGAGCAGCGGCAGAAGCCAGTTCAAATCAATATCACCGAACAACTAAGTTTGCCTGAGCTCAAACGAAGGTCGATGGAGTTTGATTTTTCAGATTTTATTTTGCCTTTCTCTCTCTATCATGCTGATGGAGTATTCATTTCCTTCTGATCTTGCTGGGGAGATGATTTAGAGAGAAAATGACTCTGCCTAGAGATGTAAGAGGAGCCGAAGGGAAATGTAAGGAAATTGTCTAACGTTTACTCTCTAGCTGGAAAATCAGAGCACGCAAGTTCATTAGTGGATAACGAATACATTTAAAAGGGATATTTTTTTTAAGCGCGTATAAAAAATAATTTAATTATTATTGCTTGTCTTAGGGAACTTCCTTCAGGAATATTTCAGAGCTGAAAAAACTAAAAATAGTAATATTAAATCTATTAAATTTCATATGAAAGAAAAATATTTATTTTCAATATCTTAAATCACAAAGTGTAGGAGAAAAATAATATTAAGGTAGGAATATTTTTCAAAAAATCCATCGAAAAATTGTAAAGTAGGGGTGCTAAATTCCCACAAAGCTGCGGGTCAAGCTTATTGAATAGTAGGGACCGATGGCTTAGGTGAATATGCTATTCTTAATTTTAACTGCTTTCATAAAATATCTCAACGTAAATCACAAAATCTCGCATGGCGCTTCTCATAAACAGTTTTCACACTTTTAGTTGAGAACGCTTATAATTTGTCATCGTCAATATAGTTCTTTATTTTATTATATTTTTGGAGAGAATATATATAGATAAATAAGTGAAGTAGAATGTGACAGTTAATATGGAGAGAGTTGTTACTAGCCCCTCCCCCCCAGGAAAAAGTCTCCTTCTTTTAGAAGGGAAGATTACAGAGGATAATGTTTTTTTACCTTACATGAGTTCATTACTTAAGCTCAAATTTTCTAACGAAACTACAAGTTTGCATAGTCCTTATGGTCGTAATCATAACTTGATATTGATATATAATTGTTATGATTGACTTCGTTCCAAGTTCAAAATTTATAGTGCAACAATTATTTTTGTAAACTGCAAAGCCACCCCCAGAATCAATCAGAAACACTCAAAGTCAATTATGAATTCCAAAAACAAATTTGAGCGAAAACCAATACCTAAAAACCTTTTCTATGAAACATTATGAATATGAGCAAATGTTTAAAAAAAGTTTTCGAAATGTTTTACACCCTGTATTGTAAAAGCGTAGTTGTTAATAAAAAAAATGCTGTTTCTCTACCGAAAGGGGGATAAATATGAATATTAAATATGTAAACTATAACTAAATAATTACAGTTTTAAATCAAAAGTTTCCGCAAGAATTACTTGATTTTAATATGTAAAAGTCAAAGGTTATACTGAGTGCGTGCGAAGGAATAATTAATCTTTCTATTTTGATACTTTTAGAAACAAGTTTCAAATGTGTTAAATAAACATTTCAGTAACTCATTACTTAGGCTTAGAGACTCAACGGAAACTTTTGCGCTTCAAACTTTAATAAATGCCTAAATATATCATATTCTTTAACTTCAACTGCGTTATCGTTCTGAAGATGCATACTTAATTTCATTTTATTTTCAAGCATTTGCTTTTAATTTGCATTCATACCCTTTTTATTCATTAGAAAATATGTGTCATTTATTTTTTACAATTATTAACTTCTCCCAAAAGATTTACACTTCATGTAGTTCAAAAACGGCCATTTTGACTTTTTTCGCTGATATTTAAGATAGAAATTTCTTCGATTATTTTTTACTAAAGCATTCAATCAGTTATTGTTTCCGTTAATAGATTTCTTAATACATTATCAGTTTAACGCAAAATCAGAAGCAGTAAATAATAATAACTTTAAAATCAAAACTTAAATTGAGATTCAATTGTAAATTAGAGTGAAAAGAAAAATTATGTTCATTGTATATCTGATATCCAAGAGGGAAAATAATGCATGTTCAGACTTCAAAGATTTTGTCTATAAAACGTTTTTGACAATATCTGTATTAAGAGAATCAGTCATGAAATTTATTATTAAAATATATTTAGAAGACTAAGAATAATATTTTTGTTAATATTTAGAGTTTCAGAAACCTTTGTAGATTGCAAAATAGGCTTTTGACTCGATCGTCATAATTTGTGATTGATCATTAGATCATATGGAATACCTGACATGTTAGTTAACGCAATGGAAGCTCTCTAAAATAACATTGAGTCATGTGTGAGAGTTGTTGAGGCTTTTAGCAATTGGTTTAGCATTGCAATGGAGTTCGACAAGGGTGCATTTGTCTTCTTTTCTCTTCAGTTTGTCTATTGATTATGTTATGTGAATTTATTTGCAAGGGGAAGATTTTGGTCCCGAATGATTTGAGATTTCAAAATTGCTGATTTAGATTAGGCGGATGATTTGGCCCTGCTTGCCTAATGATGTTGACGATTTCTTTCATTAGGGCTGTTGATGAGACTGGTAATAGAGTAGGTTTGGTGATAAACAGAGAGAAAAGTAAAGTAATAAAAATTGGTCAGGCAGGTTGCGTTCAGTTAAAGCTTGTTCAGCCTTGAGCAAGTATTTCAGTTTAATTATCGTGGCAGCTATATAACAGAAATTGATGATGATGATATGAGATAAACAGGCGAATAGGTATTGCTGCTGTGACTTTTTAGAATCTATGGAGATTGTAGAGAAATAGATGTATACAGGTAAACACTAACATTGGACTTTATAGTAATTTGATTCTTTCTGAGGCGAAAATTTTGTAAGGTTTTGGTTCTTTATAAGGCGTTTGACTCTTTTTTTAAGACGCGTTTTCTAGCGAAACATACACCCTTTGTAAGCAGTATAACGGGAGACTCGATGCTTTTGATTCTAAATGCTTCCGCAGTGTCTTGAGCATTAGGTGGTTTGACTTTGTAAGTAATGATAAGGCTGAGGAAGGAGTCAGCAACCTCCTTTGAGCAGCATATTGTGCAAAGAGAGACTCTATTGGTTTGGCCATGTCACTCTTATGCATAGCTCAGATTGGCAAAGAGGGTTATGAACAGTGTGTCCAAAGGCCTTAGCAAAAGAGGGAAACATGGATGCGATGAGCAGACAATGTCAAACAAGACTTCTTTAGAATTGGTCTATAGTGGTCAGATGCAGCAGACGTAGCTCAGGACTGATGTGTTTGCAGAACTGAATTGCACAATCTGGTTGTATCTCCATAGCCCATGGTACTTGAGAATGATGATGATGATAATTTAGAGCGAAACTGCTTGGAGTAGAGTATCCATTTCTCTCTAGTTTCAATAGACCAATACTCCAACTCCTATTATTTATTATTGATTATATACTAGAGTAAATCATGGCTTATCTTTGACAAAATTATCATAGAATCCAGTCAACCCAGTTCAGAGTATAATTAGACTCAAATAAATATTGAAAATTGTCCTAATGATGGCCTTCGCAGTAAAATATACAAGACATAATTGAATTTTGTGCATTACATCTTCATAAGGTAGTTATTTCTTAATTGCCATAACACTCCTGTGATATATTGCAGTATTAAGCAGGTAGGATTTATTTTTGCCCCTTATAAGACCCAAATGGGTGTTGGCTAAGTCCGTAGCGCGCCAGTTCGAATCCTCACTGTGCCTGCCTTTCGATTATCTCCCCTTATTCTCGCTACGTGGTCCTCGTTAGCGCTCTACTGATAGAAAGTTCCTCTATTGATAGATGATTCCTCCTATCAGCTGTTTACTGATAGAAGGGGCCTGGGTTTGAGCACCTGGTAAGGTATGGATGCTTTGTTGTTTGTATTTTCTGCTGAGGTATCGCCTTCCTTATAGTCCTTCTTTATAGAACAATATATTGACACAGGCTGCTGTCAGACTTTTGTGACAAGCTGCTGCTTGAAGTATAAACATTTCTAATTATTATTTAATCCTAACATGATGTTTACGAGATGACCACTTTTATTATACTTGTTGATAACACTGGTAACATATCCTATCTTGGTAATAAACTGAGAAAATATTAAAGTGACGAAAATTAGTCAGGTGGATGATGCTCCAGTATTTGTTTTAATGGCTGTGCCCTTGAACAAGTTTCTTAGTTTATCTTGGGAGTTACGTGACAGATACTGATAATGTGCGACGTGAGATAAACGGGATTTTTTGTTTTGTTCAGTCTCCGCGGCTGTAATGCCAGAGCTTTTGAGCCCTTTATCCCGGTAGGAAATAAATGGAAGTATAGGTAAAAGTTTGCAATCACTGGTTTATGTTATTCTGACGAAGAAGTTTTGGGATTATTTTTAAATTCATGGAAATTTTCCTGACGTGATTTTTAAAGAAGTAGCTTTTGGATGTCTCCATTTGTGATCGTTTCCTAATACGGTTTAAATGGTTTGGGTGAGTATATTTAGCTGGTTTGGGTTGTTTTGCCTCTGAACGGCACTTTTTTGCACACCATGGGCTAAATGGCCAGGTCACGTGGACCCCGAAGTCGAAGAGAAGGTTGGGTGAGGGGACCCACTGGAACAGCTGTTGGGAGACAGATGGTGGCCTCCCGTCAAGGCCATCCAGCGTGTTCTTTAACGTGCACAGGTTATGGCTCTCCCGCACACGGGACCACGGCTTAAAGTCCCATCCGACATACGGCGGCCTTTACAAGCCCATCGGTGTTCCCTACTGACCATGGACAGGGAATTTTGCGAAGATAAATCTCAACGCTGACCCAGCTGGGACTCGAACCTGGGAACTGCAGATTACGAGCCTGGCGCGCTACCGACTGAGCGACCCTCGCCCCGAGTATATTTAGATAAGTCATATTATACGATATTAGTTTCCCTTTCCTATACTAATTTATTCTGCTTTTTGCTTTCGTTGGTTTAATTTTAAGTATCGTGATTAGTTTGATTTTATTTTCCTCTGATGTCTCAAGTTATTAATTATGTTTCAATTCGCATATTGTCTTTGGTCAGGACTTGTTGTTGCAAGAGCTGAGATAGCAGCCGGTTAGTTTTTACTTTGGCTTATGGTGCGATGCCCCTGGGCAGTCAGTGACTAATCACCACTACATGTAAGATAAGCTTTCGAGGAATCTCATCTAAAAGTACATTTTTTTTTGTGGACATGTATAATCGGTTCTCGATTTCGATTTAATTGAAGTGTTTTTGGAATAACGCGGCTACTGTGATTTTCCGTCTTTCCTAAAAATTTACGTGGACTTTTTTTCGAAATAGCGTGGTTTGCACTGAGATCCAAACAGTCAGTGCACGCTGACAGCGTAGTTCAGTATTGTCGGCGAGGTACGAACTTCATCGCAAGCACCGCATGTGCGGGCTTCGAATTATCCTTGCCATGGAAAACGACACACCATTCAAATACTCTCCCGGCAATAATAAAAGTTACACTGCTGGAACTCGTTCCTAGCAACGGTAAAATTTACCTCTTCAACACTCTCCCGGCAACAGGTCTTTTCCACACTCTCCTGGCAACGGTAAAAGTAACACCTCCGTGGGACATAGAATCTATGCAGCATAACATTTCAAACTGTACTCGACGCTCTCAGAGTGGAAGAATTTTTGAGCCTCCTACCCACATCGAATTATCCGTCACGAATGCATCTTGATGCTCATTTCGCCGTTGTACAACTATATTAATAAAATTTTCTGTAAAGTTACACTTCTGGAAGAAATGTCCCAGTTTCAATAAACTGAAATAAAATAAAACTGTCCCAGTTTCAATAAACTGAAATAGAATAAAACTGTCCCAGTTTCCAAAATCCGAAATCCGGAAATTTACTGAAATTCCCGGTTTTTACAAATCGAAATTTGGTCATCCTACTAATAGTGATAAAACAACTCTACATAATCAGTAAATTATGCAATCTATTCATTCTTCTTATATTTTTATAATGTATAGATTGGCGAATAGGGTTATGAATAGTGTGCCTAAAGGCCTCAGAAAGAAGGGGAGACCTAGGATGCGGTGGGCAGACAATGTCAAACAGGACCTTGTTAGAATTGGTGTGCAGTGGCCAGATGCAGTAGATGTAGCTCAGTATAGACTTGCTTGGAGAATTAAATTGCACGGTCTGGTTGGACCTCCGTAGCCCGTGGCTGCTTGAGGATGATGATGATGATGATTACAATAATAGCCGTCCCATGGACGAATGGTTAGCGCGCTTGGCTACTGATCTAAGGGACCTGGGTTCGAGCCCCCGGGTAAGGCATGGATGTGTGTGTGTGTGTGTTGTTTTTCTGCTGAGGTCCTGCCAACCTCATAGACCTTCTACTATGGCATATAAACTGACAGGCTCCTGTCAGACCTCTGTGGCAAGCAGCTGCTTGAGGGTTTTTTTTTTATTTCATTACAATAATGTATCAATTAATAATAATTTAATGATACATTACAATGAATAACAAAATAATGTATTATAATTAATAATAATTTCATAATACGTTGCAATTAATAATAATTTAATGCATTACAATTAATAATCATTGCATTATTCGTTACAATTAATAATAATTATTAACTCTTTCGGCTCCGTTAGACCACTGCGAAAGGTAGCTGATTTGCCGATAGATTATCATCACAGGCTTCCGTTTGCAACTTCACAACAGGAATGAATCTCATCCCAGATTGGGATTGTATTTCAAATCAGTCTTCCCACCACACAGATTTCGTATCTGGCATTGATTAGCGTTCGGCTTCATCTCTAACAGAGAGACACATTACAGAGATCATGGAAGGTTGATTAAGTGTCACAGCAAATAGCAGCATCTCCATTACAAATACGAACATGCTCAGTTATCATTACGTGCTTAATGACCAGTTTTCTCCTAAAGCTTAGTATAAAACCAGCGGAGAGAGAGAGAAATTCAACTTCTGAATTCTGTTTGTGATCAAAGTGTTGTTTGAAACTTGTCGCTATCTTCCAGCACGATGGCTTTTCTTTTTACCTATCTTCCTGTTGCTTATCGCTTGTCATTTGGCTGCTTGACGGTTTGTGTGTTTGTCAAAACAGTTGTTCCATTTTATCTTTCGAACGCGATGGTCAAACTTAATGATTTATGTGTCAAATCAAATCTTATGACGCTGGAAGAGTCATCATAGGCTATAAAATTGTTTCCCATGCTTTCTTCCCCCCTAAAAAAGGGGAAATACGGAAACGATTGTTCCTCTGTATCTCCAGAACGTCAGTACCGAAAGTAAAAGGTACTCCTCGTTTGAAAGCTTGTGACTCGGGTAGTGTCGGGGCTGTATAAAATTAACCACAATATTTCTTCCCCCTACAGAAGAAGGGATATGAAAACGATTGTTCCACTATATCTTCGGAACGCGATAGCCGAAAATAACAAGTTATGCGTCAAATGAAACTTGTGACATGGGAAATGTTCCAGGTTAAACAAATTTTACCTTAATATTTTAATTTCATATCCCCCTATAAGACGGAAATATGAAAACGATTTCTACGTTATATCTTCTGAATGCAAGGACCTACAATTACGGGTTAGCTGGCAAATGAAAGCTCATACACCGTCATAGATTAAATCAAATTTTATCCCTCCACCACTCTCCCTACTCCCAAAAGGGGCAGATTTTCGCGGGGGTGGATCTTAACGAGTTATATCTCAAATTAAAGCTTGTGATGTCTCCGATGTCATCGGCTACTTTAAACATGATTCCAAAAAGAGAGGGAGGAAAAACTTGGTCGATGTTTATGCGCCATATATCATATGCAAGTTTCTGAAGGTAGGTGTTTTCAGTGAGAAAATATATAAATAGATTAAATAAAATTTTAAAAATCTCTATCTTCCCATATGGGCCCTAAAATGTAGAAAATAAAAGTAAAGCATATCGATGGTGCAATCAGTCGCTGAATTCGTATTTACTTCAAAGGAATATAGGGTGTCGATTTACCTACTCAACAAGATTGCCAGCGCTTTTATCTACCTTTGAAGTGAATACGAATTCAGTGATAAATTACACCATCGATATGTTTCAGTTCTATTTTCTACTTTTTAGGGTGCATAAGGGAAAATATATTGCTTTAAATTTTTAAATTATTTACATTTTTTATACGTTTTTTAATCATATTTTTTACAACGACATTGGTCACAAATTTTGCAGCGAAAATAAGTCATCAAAGTTGATTGTTATAACTTCGGAGTTAAACCTTCGGGACTTTCCATAGTGAGCTAAATATCCAAATTATAATATAGTTTGTTAAAAAGAGATTTAAAACAACCCCATTATGTATTGTCTTCCATCAAAACATTTTTAAATTTTCTTTCAATGTGAAAAATTTGCAGATGCTTAGAGTACCTGTAGGTATGGAATTATGGACAACAGGTACCTTATATAGTCATTTACACAGTTTCCACAATTATTTTTGATATTTGGCAATTTAAAATAGTCATCGTCTTTTAATCTGTTTTCTTTCTCATGGTTCATTTTAATCTTAAAAGTATTGTCAAATTTTTGGATAATATTATATTACACAAGTTTGAATGAGACAGGATATTTAAATCATTATATCTCTCCTGTTTTGTCAAGAAATGAGCATTTTCATTGTTAGACATTATAACGATTGCTATTGTTCATTGTATTTTTTAAATTATATTTATAATTGTTACATTTGTAGTTCCGTGTGTAGTAATTCCAAAGTTTAATATAGGGTCAGGAATTGCTTTGTAAAATAATACACATGTTGTTCTGTCTATTGCATATCTTAGTTCATGTAATATTATTGCAGCCAACCTTAACTCATCACAAATATATTGTGTATGGGTATTCCATCCGAAAATATAATAAAAAAATCTAAATATTTTATATTGTGTACCCTTTCAATTTTATAACAATTACTAGTATCTTCAATAATCGTGTTATGTGTACGTAAATAGCCTAATTTCCGCGATAAAATAAATACATTTTCTTCATCACTACATACAATCAGGAGAATTAAATATTATCCATTTCGTTTTGTTTTCATTTAAATATGTTTTATTTTGGTCAAACCAGTTTGATATATGATTAAAATTTTCTGTATTTCATTGCATATTACTTTAGTCTTTTTGTCGTTATCAATTATTACTATGGCATCTACATATAAGTAAATTGAACTATAGAAATTAATGTTACATAAATCATTAATAAAACAAGAAATAAGAATGGGCGTAGTATGAAACCTTATGTAACTCCGTAATTGTTTATACATTTGGAACCGTACTCTGTGTTTAGTTTTGTAATAATATATCTGTTAAATATTTTTAAACCATTTGAATGTACTATTCCTTATTACATAATTTTCAAATTTTTCTAAAAAGAGAATGTGCTCTATAGTGTCAAACGTTTTTGTAAGTTTAAAAACATTGCTATGAAATTGCTATTTACAGAAGAATTTAAGTTATCTGTAAGTTTTGTTAGTAGTTTTGTAGTATTTTGCCTTTTTGAAATAATATAAATTGATTATCATTTAAAATTTTATACTTAAAAGAATGAATATGTCATGCATATATTTGTTTATACTGTTACGACAGAAGGAATCTGGCAACCGAAAGCAAAGTTTCAGCCAACGAATAAGAACGTTGGGAGAATTTGGAGAAGAAGAGTGGAGCGTTAACGGTCGTTTTGTATTGTAACGGTTGTTGTGTTGTAACGGTCGGTGAGTTCGAAAATGGACGGTGAGCTGTTCTGAGACAGTGCGCGTAAGTATCAAGAAGTAACTTGATGTGTTGTGTATACGCGGAAGGATAAAAGTGGGATCTTTTATCGTTAAGTATCAAGAAGTAACTTGATGTGTTGTGTATACGCGGAAGTATAAAAGTGGGAACTTTTATGGCTAACTTCGAATGTCTACACGGACTGTCTTTTTGTTCGGCTAGTGTGTGAAAAGTTATTAGCACAGGACGAGAATTGGTTTACGAGTGAAGATCTTCGGGTGACCTGGTAAATCAAGTAAAAGGTAGTATTTAGTAAAATACACAGAGCTGATATTGTGCGCTCTACGCAGGAAGATTGATGACTTGTGCATGTTAATAGTTGATTTGTTAATAAGATACTTCATCCATATTTCCTTTGTAACAATTTACCTTGTATTGAATTTGGTTTTGAAATATAGCTTTTAATACTCACGCTCAGTGGCTATCCATTTTTGTAATCCGCAACATTTGGTGTCAGAAGTGGGATTATAATAATTTAATTGAATGCCTTTAACTAGAAGTATGGATGAATTAGTAAAGTTGATAAATAGCTTCAAAGCCGATATGACTACGCTGATGACTGACTTGAAAGCCGATATGGCTAACAAAATAGGTGACTTGAAAGCCGATATTAAAGGTGATCTGGCCGCCCTAAGCGATAAAATAGATGATTTGAAAGCCGAAATGGCCGCACGAAATAATGAGTTGAGGACTGAGATAGTTTCTCAAAAAGATGATTTGAAAGCCGAAATGGCCGCACAAAATACTGAGTTGAGAGCTGAAGTGGCTTCTCGAGTTGGTAAGATTATTGATCACTTCAAGGATCATAAAACCGAACTCAATAGACAATGCAATAGTTTAAATGTTGAATTTGTCAGTGAAAAAGATGATCTTGATAGTGTTAAGTTAGATTGTAAACATGGAAAAGAAAAAGAGAAAGGCAACGCATATAAAAATGTGGATCTGCTACTGGAAATCAAGAATCGTAGAGATAGCGCAGATAATGCCTTTGACCACGCAACTACTGGTGATGCATGGCAGAGTGTCTATGTCGCTGGTGACATGTCTAGGAACTGTGAAGAACAATCACACAGATCAGAGAGCTGTGAGACTATACAGTACGCTTTGCACTTCAAAATACCTAGGTATACAAGTCTGGCACGATCTGAAGAGAGATCCACACGAAAGGTATTCTATTCCTCGCCGTCAGCAAAATGCGTCATGGACAATTATCGCAAAGGCAGAGTAACGAGTGGTAATGAAGGGGAACGAAACAGAGTTTACGTTTCGCAGAGTGGTCCGAGTAAAGAAGAGGCGTCCATTCATCATAGATACAAAGTGCCCTTCGTCGTTACCGGGGAAGTCGGAGAGATTTTTCCGAAGCATATAGCCACACTTGAATCGTTTATAGAAAGTGGGGATTTAAGAAAGAAGAATTCCGAAGAATGGCTTAGAAGCGTAACAGGTGATGCTAGTAAAGGAGCTTCAGGCAGAGACAGTACTTCAAAGACTAACTTTCTGGATGAAACTAAGCCTCAGAGTTACGATCAGAGAGAAGTAAAGCCCTCAGACAATCTCAACGAAACCATGCTGAATTTCTTTTCTGAACAGTCAATGTGCAGATTTGGACATTATAACCATTTAGATTATAAGGATATAGAAAAGTTTTATCACGACTACAAGAGCTCTAAAGTGGACAATATCATGTTACAGAACTCGTCGCTGATCTCCAGAATGAACAATTTGGCAATCATGACTGATATTTCCCTGGCTAATTACAATGAGAGCTCCAAGAAAGTGAATTCGGAAGAAACAGCAACTATGACCTCCTCGGGTCATGTGTTTTGCTGGAGACCCGAGTGGCGCCATCGGATGGTGGATAAACACAGCACAAGAGGTGTCAGCGACAAAGTGAGTCTTGTCTTGGCTCCTGCACTTGCTGCTTTAGGTCTCAAGGTCCCTATGATCTCCGGTCGTGCTCTCCAATTGAAGGGATATACTCTGGACAAATTGGAATCCATCCCTGGCTTCACAGTCGACTGCACTAAAGATAAAATCGAGCAGATGATGGAAGACGTCGGATGCTGCATCGTAGGACAGACAGTGGAGCTGGTGCCAACAGATAAGGAGATTTACCGCTGCAAGGATCTGACGGCTACCGTAGATAGCGTTCCTCTAATGAGATGCTCAATTGTGCCCAAAAAGCTGGCTGAAGGAGTGTGCGCTTTGGCTTATGATGATGAATACGGAAAAGGAGCTATTGATCTCATCAGTACAGAAGATGTTGCTGTTGATTTAGTTAAGAAAATGGTTGCAGCATCACAGGCTCGTGGAATGAAGAGTTTGAGTTGTTCAGCTGTTATCAGCAACATGGATTCACCTCTTGAAAACTCTGTTGACAACTCTCTGGAAGTGATGGAAGCTGTTCAGTGTTTCCTTGGTAACGGATCCTTGGAACTGCAAGAGCTCGTCGAAGAGTTAGGAGGAGAACTTATGCGTTTGGTGAACATTGTGGATAATAGGGTAGATGAAGCATCACGTGTCCGTAAGGTTCTGCATAACGGCAATGCTTTGAACAAGTTTCGTAACATGTTAATAGAACAAGGAGTATCTGAAGATGTTGCAAGCTGGCTATGTGAAGGTAAAACAGAAAAAATATTGCTAGCAGCCCGACACATCACTGATTTCACTTATACAGGAGAAACAGGTAAGGTTGTCGGATTAGAAGCTGCAGTTCTAGCAAGAGTATGGAAGGAGGAGATGGACCGAAGCGCTAAAAAGAATTATGGAGCTGATATTATATTTGTGAAGCACCTTGGGGATCAAATTGAATCAGGTGAAATATGGCTGAAGGTTCATCATGACAGTTCTGAATTAAGTGAAAGTCAACTGACAAAAGGGTCAGATTGCAGGATGAAATTTCTCCCTAGATTTTATGTCACTAATGACTTTCATTCCTTGTTACTGTTGATAGAAGTAAAAATCCAAAGAAGAAAACTTTCGACAAAGAAGAAAACTTTTTACAGGTTTTGCACGAAAACTCTTAGTCGATTCTTCTCCCTGCAGAGACATAAACGTGTTCACAAGGGCTATAGGCCTTACACGTATTATGTTTGTGGACGAGGCTTCAGTCAGAAAAGAAATCTACGTCATAATGAGATTCGCTTTCATTTTGACACAGACGTGGAATATCGCATTCGTCGACGTCCAGCTACAAAGAGCAAGGTGGTTCACGTGGATCGTTTGACCCCGTTTCATCGAAGAACTGAAGAAACTTTGGAATCCAGAATTGTTCGGGACGAACAAGACCTAGGAAGGGGGCAGTGTTACGACAGAAGGAATCTGGCAACCGAAAGCAAAGTTTCAGCCAACGAATAAGAACGTTGGGAGAATTTGGAGAAGAAGAGTGGAGCGTTAACGGTCGTTTTGTATTGTAACGGTTGTTGTGTTGTAACGGTCGGTGAGTTCGAAAATGGACGGTGAGCTGTTCTGAGACAGTGCGCGTAAGTATCAAGAAGTAACTTGATGTGTTGTGTATACGCGGAAGGATAAAAGTGGGATCTTTTATCGTTAAGTATCAAGAAGTAACTTGATGTGTTGTGTATACGCGGAAGTATAAAAGTGGGAACTTTTATGGCTAACTTCGAATGTCTACACGGACTGTCTTTTTGTTCGGCTAGTGTGTGAAAAGTTATTAGCACAGGACGAGAATTGGTTTACGAGTGAAGATCTTCGGGTGACCTGGTAAATCAAGTAAAAGGTAGTATTTAGTAAAATACACAGAGCTGATATTGTGCGCTCTACGCAGGAAGATTGATGACTTGTGCATGTTAATAGTTGATTTGTTAATAAGATACTTCATCCATATTTCCTTTGTAACAATTTACCTTGTATTGAATTTGGTTTTGAAATATAGCTTTTAATACTCACGCTCAGTGGCTATCCATTTTTGTAATCCGCAACAATACTTTTAGCAAAGGTAGGTATTATATCAATTGTTCTGTAATTAGAAAAATCAGTTGTTTTTCCTCCCTTAAAGAGTGGCCTTAATACAGCAATTTTTAGATCAGAGGGTACCTCCACAGTCTTCAAACTTTCATTTATGATTTTTGCAATTATTTCAGGCATAATTTGAAAATTACGTTTTATGTGTTGGATATGAACGTTGTCATAACCAGGTGATTTATTAATATTTAGTGTTTTGATTAACTCTTTTGTTTGGTCTCTATCAATAAGTGGGAAAAAATGAATGCACATTTCTCTATGTATTATAATCAATATATTTTCTTTTTCTAGCTGATAATTCTTTTCCTGAATTTGACTAATTAATGTTTAGTTCAATCGAAATTATTTACTAGTTTTTCCAGAGATTTAGGCATATTTCAAATAATTGTTTCATCAACAGATTTAACATTTTTTCTTTAATATTTCACATATTAAATACCGAGTTTACCTCATGTCATTATTTTTTTATTAATTGTCTCATAAATGTTTGCTTTTGTGTTTCAATTTGTGACGTAACTAAATTCGTTATTGTTTTATAATTATTTTTATATTTGTCACTTTGATATCGTTTTAACAAAGTATCCAAACTTTAACCCTTTTCCCAATTAAATCAATAATTTTTGCTGTTATCCAATTTTGTTCTCTCTTTTCCTTAGTATTTTTATTCTCATAGGAATTTTATCTGTTTCTAAGATCTTTCAATAAGTTTGAAGAAATTTATAATAAGTTTTGTTAATATCTTCTTCATTAACGGAATCTGATATCAAAGCGAACCAATTAGTAGTTGATTTTTTTTCATTTTTTATGATCGTATTTTAATAAACAATTTCACGTATTTTTAGTATAATTTTTCTCAATTTGAAATTCTCAATATTTGCGGCAATTAAGTAGAGATATCCTATTTCACTTCGTAATATAAAGAACGTGATCTGAAATTTTTATCTAATTTCACAATAATGTGATTAAAACATGTTTTAGTTAATTGTTCACTTAGCAGCTCTTCTCTTGTACTATGTGCTATTAGCCTTTCCAATACCCATTTCGATAATAACGTTAAATGTTTTTCTTTTCCATTTTTTGGGTTTTGTATCTATGTTGAAGTCGTCTATATGAATTTAGTTATGCAATTTTTTGTGTTTTCAAGTCAATTTCAAAAGTTTTCGACGAAATTATTTAAATCAGAGCTGAGCGACCAATATAAAACAAAAATTGTTGATTCCAAGTGTTGAAACTTTTTTCATCATTATACCTTTCAAATCATTTTCATTTTTTTCGTATTTTACCAGTATACCATGTATTTCTATGTTTCTGTTCCTACTATTCTGATCCAAGTTATTTAAATGTGTTTGTATTTGATGTACATCTTTTTAATAATTATGCATTTTATGCTTCGCACAGTTAATTTTTTTGTCACTTTCATTTTTTTTCACAGTTTTGTGTGATTAATTTAAAATATTTGTCTGAAAAAATTGTAATCGATTGTTTAGATCTTTAACCTCGGTATTAATGTCTTTCAATTGTGTTTAATATCTTTCAATTGCGTTTAATATCTTTCAGTTGTGTTTAACATCTTTCAATTGTATTTCATATATGTCATTGCTGCCTTAAGCCACTTGAGTTCAGTTAGAATGGTATTAGATATACTTGGTGTGAGTTTATTTGAGGTCTCATCTTGCTGACATTCTGTATTCTCATCGAAAACATTTTCACGCCTAGAAGTTTTCCGCAGATCCATCACGTGCTGAGCTCCACTACGTGCCGACCTAGGTTTTTTCCAGCGTATCATGGCTACCATTATTGTCATCTTTCGATACCTGTTGTTTTGATGCTACTGAGTTTTGAGTAGCTACAATATTTTCTTTAAGGGTACAAGCTTGCTTCTGATGCACACCTTTATATTTGCACCTGCAAATCTGACAGATCCAATGTTTCCTTTTATCACCCATTATATTATAATTTCGTCCTGACATTCTTGAGCAATGTAATGCAATCTTCCTTTGCATTCATTAAAATGAACACTGTCCGATTAAACTTCCATTTTTTCTTTACATTTGATACAATTTATTCTAAATTCCCTTTAAAGAATTATTAAATAATAGGTATCCTTTATTCGACTAAAATTCTCGTTTCTAAGTTTAAAAAGACTGAATAAAAATATAATTGATAAAAATAATAACGAGCAGCTCACCAGTATAACATTACTACAGTCCGGCTTGAATTTATTAAATGATTTCGAATGACATGAAAGCATTAAGTGATGTGTACGCTAATGGAGAGATCGAATTTTAAAGAGCATAATATTGCTAGTATAACATTGAAAAATATAGAAGCTATTCATAGGTGTATCCTATTAATACGGTTGGAAACGTTATCTTCACCACAAGTTGAAGTAATCTTTGAATAAGATGGAGCACCAGCTCTCAAAGACATGTTTCGTGACCGTTGGGTTGAAAAAACAAAAACGCAATCTCTTGGAACCCGAGGTCGCTAAATATATCAGTAACTCGATTTGATTTAATTTTTGTTTGGTGATATATCAACGTCATCGTCGATTTGGAAAGTGTGGATAATTTGTAACATTGAAGGAGAAGTTTGAAAAAAAAATATGAAAAGAGTATCTTTATATTGATGTAAATATCACGTGTTGACTGTGGTGTGGGTTGAAACCAATTATCTGTAGCAATTTTGATAACACTGCAGTCCAAATTTATTTGAACACCACATTTTAGGGGAAAAAAAGACACATTCGAGTCTCCTTAACTTAGAAAATAAGCGTTTTACGAAAAAATGTCACCAGTGATAAATTGCATACCTTATTCAAATATATCTAAATCTTGATTTTTCAGAAATATTCGTCCCATATTCAAAGAGTTATTAAAGCTGCAACATTTAACAGGAGATTCTATTGCTACTATCATCTAGACCAGTGGTTCTCAGCCTTTTATGCTTCACGTCCCCCTGGAAATGTGTATGTAATTGGCGTGCCCCTTGTATAGATAGATAAAACTCTAGTTATAGTATAACAATGAGAATAAAATAAAACATATGTATATACACATTAAATTGTGTATTCACAAATTACATATATCGATAAACACAAAAAATGACATAAACAATTTAACAAATCTTATAAAATTATAAACGTTATACTGGGTAATCAATGAAATGGACGTGTTACTAGATCTAGCGATTTTTGAGCTCTCTTGGCGTACCCCAAAACATATTACCGCGTACCGCACGTTAAAAACTCCTAAACTAGACATTTTTCTGCAAAATTACGATTCTGAAAGAATCATTGTACTGACTACATGAATTATATTAACTTCAAAAATAGTTTTGTTACTACAGTTACCATTTGTGTTTTTATGGTAAATGTTTAACACAAACTCTTATGATAAGAATCATTGTTAAATATTTAGTATTTCATAATTTAAATATTAGTGAAATATTTTTTTAAAATAGGTTTGTTACCGTCCGAAAGACGGCAGACTTTTCAAGCCCGTCGGTGACCCCTACTAACCAAGGGAACGGCTGGGGAACTGCAGAGTACGTACCAGGAGTCTACCAAATGAGCCAATCCCCGCTCCACTGACTGAAATCTTCAAATTATCTCCAGTGACGATTTTAAGTGAAAACGTTTTGAAAGTTGCAAAGCATTGAACATGGCTTTCCATTCACATAATATGGAAATGTCCCAATGCAGGTTAGAGGTTAGTTCATACATTTAATTTTTACTTAATGCATTTATATCTGTCCCTAACTAGCACTAATGCTCTGATCTTAATCTTAGACCGAATGGTTAGCTGGTGAGTCTGAACCGCTATTTACTCGTGACCTGATATTCTCAGATTTGATTCCTACTGTCTCTGTGATATTTTCTCTTTCATCCTCACTCTCCTCTCGGTGAGAAGCAAGAGGCAGAACATTTCTCCTCTTTGGAAATCTAGAAATGTGTGTTTTTTTAAGTTATATGAAAACTGGAGGATGGGTTATGTAGAAAAATAGGAATGTCGCTGTTTCAAAGATTCTTGCCACTGCCCTGGAGAAGTTGCTGCGGACGTCACTGGTAAGATGATCGACACCAACGGGCTTGAAAAGCTTTCACTTTCTTTCCACTTTCCGTGTAGGAGCTCTGTGTAGGAGAGCACAATTAAGTAACACATTCGATGGCCTTGATATATTGGTTTGGCGGGTTATTTTAGCTCTGAATGGCACTTTTTTCGCACAATGGGCTAAACGACCAGGTCATATTGGACACAATGGGCTAAACGACCAGGTCTATTTATGGCCCATGTGCCAGACATTGGTGGCACATGGAAACTTCCTGTAGAGGCCTTCGAGCGTGTCCTTTAACGTGCACAAAGTTATGGCTCTCCTGCATATGGGAACCACAACTTTACGTCCCATTCGATGGACGGCAGCGTTTTCAAGCCCATCGGTTCCCCTTTCTGACTGAGGGCAGGGTGGGTGTGCTGACGGAGAGAAATCTCAACGCTGGCACAGTTGGAACACGAAACTGTGACTTGCAGATTAGGAAACTGGCGCGCTGGGGCGTGAACCAACTCTGGCTCCAGGCCTTGGTAGAAATTATTTATCTGTTTCTTAACAGTCAAGTGGAAGCTCTAGGCGCTATGGATTCCTTGTACCCTGGCCTTTTATCGTCTCTTGAGAAAGACCAAAAGTTTTGTCCTTGTGTGCAAAAAAAAATAGAAGTGCCGTGCAGAGGTAAAATCATCCAATCTAACCCTTAATCATATTTCAGTCTTCTGAGTTACGAAGCTAAGTCAGACTTACGGTAGCTTATTAAGAGATCGATGCAATTTGCCTAGAATCCATCCCTTATCCATCAGAGGAGGAACTATTCATTTGCCTAATGCAGAGCCAGTTCGTTGACAAAATTCAGCTTTCGACGAAGTCCGTTTCCTCGGAATCGCATCGCCTTAAGCGACAATTCACTTAACCACCTTTCGCAACTCGTTAGCAGCTTGATAATCCCTTCGTTAACGGTCATTCCTCCTCTGATTGGCTAACTGGAGATTCTCCCATGAAACGAATATAGCATTTGCTTGTAATCAAGATTAACATATTCAGATTGGTCCAAGATGCTGCTGATGAACGCTCACGAAGATGGCCAGGAGGCATTCGGTACTCCGCTTATGAAACAAATACGTTTTCATTTACATGCGTATGAATCGTAAGATGTACATATATTGATGTATATTTATTATCAAATAAATTAGGGAGTGACGATAATGACTGAGATTATTTCGAAGTGGAGTTTAATATGCCTCTAACAATAGGCTAGAGTCCTTAGTTTTATTTCTCATTGGCGATTTTCCTGTATACTACATTGATACAGAAAAATAAACAAATCAATAGCAAAGGGTAGAGAATTAATCAAATCGATTCCTAGGATTCGAACTCGAAATCTGCTGGTCGCACACGAACTGTTATACTAGTTTCCTAACAAGAAGTTCCATTTTCGACATGGAAGACTCTGGGCTCCATTGAAATAAAATTCTCCTCCAGTACATATTAAATTATAGAATATTGTAGTCAAAACTATTATTAAACCTGCTACCAAACCTTAGAGGTGTTTTTTTCGCACCATGGACTAAATGCCCCCCCCCCCCACTTCTAAAAGCTAACATAAAGAGTCTGAGTGAACCATGGCACAGTTCTACAGAGTTCCATTTTTGAGAGTTGCGCATTCCTCCCCCTCCCCCAGAAAGAAACGTGATTCCTGAAACCGCCACTGGGTGACAAGGATATCAAGGACATAAAGAAGGTTGGGGAAGGAAATTCATCGGATAGCTGGTAGGAGAGAGTTGGAAGCTTTCAATCAAGGTCATGTAGCATATTTTTTAAAGTGCTCAGGGAGTGGTTCTCCTGCACACTGACCCACGGATTAACGTCCCATCCGATGGGCGGCGGACTTCCCTTTTCGCACGCATTAGTCGGAACGCCGAAGTTCAATACTTGCTCTATACGGTGTAGGTCAATGCTTTTTAAGTCATTAATTTCTTCCGGCGAACGACAAGCCTATATGTAAGTTTTATGGCGCCATTTTATCCGTTGAGCATTTTTTAATCGCATGTATTAGCTTGAAAGGTAAAATTATCATTTATATTTGCTATCTTCATCAATTTTCTGAGGCCTTTTATGTTAGGACATCTTTTGCCTGATTTTACATTACTTACTTCTCTTTTCATTACATTACTTCTCTTTTCATTTTTGCAGTTTACTGGTTGCAAAGGCACCGAAATTTTTTTATCCTAAATATTTTATCTGCTATAATATAGTAATATATATAATAGCTATTATAGCAATTGCTGCATGCCAATTTCGAATATGCCATCTAATTTTCGTCAGCACGTAGAGATTGTTTTCCCAAAACGCCATGCTTACTGTTACATAAATGGTTCATTACGAATTCTCATTCTTTTTGTGGACCTTACAATAGCCATTTTTTGCAAACCCTTTCCCGAACATTACATGGTACATTTTAACGAAAAATTTGATCCTCGCACAGTGGATTCTGTAAAAGTCTCAAGTATAGGCTATATCTATATTTTTGAATCTGCTGCTAACATATTAACTATTTTGCCAGTTGAATTTAAATATTTGAGCCGAAAATATCTACGCTGCAGAAATTCTTATGTCATTAACAGCCAATTACATCTTTTTATCAGCAGGAGAGAGCCAATAGTGGCAACTGAATTGACATAATTCCAATCAACAGCAATGAAATTTAACGCATTGCATATAATTACGGTAAATGCATTATGTCCCTTACAGCGGGGGCGGGGGTGGCTCAGTCGGTAGCGCGCCAGGCTCGTAATCTGTAATTCCCAGGTTCGAGTCCCAGCTGGGTCAACGTTGAGATTTATATCCGCAAAATTCCCCGCCTTGCCCACGGTCAGTAAGGGACACCGCTGGGTTTGGAAAGGCCGCCGTCTGTCGGATGGCACGTTAAGCCGTGGCCCCGTGTGCGGGAGAGCCATACCCTGTGCACGTTAAAGAACACGCTGGATGGCCTTGACGGGAGGCTACCATCTGTCTCCCAACAGCTGTTCCAGTGGGTCCCCTCCCCCAACCTTCTCTGAGCCTTCGGGGTCCATGTGACCTGGCTATTTAGTTCATGGTGTGCAAAAAAGTGCCGCTCAGAGGTAAAACAACCCAACCCAACCCTTACAGCGTTCTGAAATATTGAGAATAGCACCGGAACTCCTAGGTTTCTACTGGCCACAGGTTAGGAACCACTGATATAGAACAATTGCAACACAAATAGAGTTCTCGATGATTCATGGATTTTTTTCACAATGAATCCGATGACGTGATATGATATGCAGTGGGAGGCTTGCCATGGATTCAGGCACGCCATTGAATGAGACAGTTTCCTCTCTACCCAATTTCTCTTTCCCAAAAGTTCCTTACGTGAGAGAAACAAAATGAACGTATTTTCGAAATCAGCATGGCTAATTGGGGAAAATAATTTATTAGAATTAAAACAACTTTTAAGAACTTGATATGATATTTGCAGATATGTATTATTTTAATTGCTTATAACTTAATTTCTTGTCTTATGCTTTACTTGGTTTCATCGGAGAACAGGGATAGAATTTTTCTATCGTGACCTCTTAATCACGAGAGCTAATAGAGAGGAAAAAATAGTATCTACCATTGATAATAAATCGATGTATAGTTTTTAAAAATCATTCAACCTACGATACGCTTGTATTAGAACTGTCAAATAATAAACTGAACAGCTTAAGAGTCTCCACCATTTCCAGTTACACTACTGGAACTTGATATTTATCTGGTTCACGAACTAAACATGATGCAATTGAAGTTTTGACTTCTTGGCCGATGTCAACCCTCGGTGACTATGCTAACAAGTTCCTACGCTCCACCGCACTCAAAACGGATTGTGTGGAATTCAATAGTTTATTTAATATCTCATACATTATTAGCATGTGTGAAAGAGTCATCTAAAGCGTCTTCCGCAGTTCAAGAGTGACATCCTGGTAACGCACAAGTTGCTTTACTAACTGAGCTAACAGGTTGTTGGATGGATGCTGAATTACCCAGAGACTTGCTTGCTTGCTATAAAAATCTCCCTATGAATATTCTTGTGAGCTGGATAAATCCTGAACACAAACTCATTCAGTGCATCTTTCTGAGGTTGAAATATCTTTTCAGAATAATTTTTTAAAAAAAAATATATCCTTTTTTTTCTAATAAATTTTTATAATTATTATTATTTTTATACGTTTTTTTTTGTATTATTTTCTTTTTTATATTTTTTTTGTTCTTTTCATATTTTTTTTCTCTTTTTTTTTATAATGAATCAAACAAGTTAATAGACCTTAGAAAGGTCAGCAGATGATTATAAAAAATGATTTTGTCTGCATTTTTAGTTGGTTGTAGGATGTTTTTGAAGTCAAATGTTAAAATGTTTAATTGCCTTAATTTTGTGTAATATAAGTTCCTTTCGAGTGTGTATTTTTTGCAATGAAACAGAATGTGCTCCAAATTTTCGTAAACTAAACATTTATCACAAACTGGATTCTCAGCTTTTTTCATTCTATAAAGAAGTGATTTAGTGATAGCCGAGTTTGTTTTTATTTCGAGTATTAAGTTTATTTCTTTTTTTTAAACCATATTCATTAAATTTATTGATTTTATTAGAAATTTTATATCTGTGAGTGTTAGTGGCGTTGGAGTCACACCAGTTTTGAATATCTGTTAAGAGTTGTTTTTTACATTGTTTTTTATAGATATTGTTGCGGATTACAAAAATGGATAGCCACTGAGCATGAGTATTAAAAAAAAAACTATATTTTAAAACCAAATTCAATACAAGATAAATTGTTACAAAGAAAATATGGATGAAATATCTTATTAACAAATCAACTACTAACATGCACAAGTCATCAACCTTCCTGCGCAGAGCACACAACATTAGCTCTGTCTATTCCACTAAATATTACCTTTTTACTTGATTACCATATCGCTTGAACATCTTCATACACAAACAAAATCGTCCTGTGCTAGTTCACTAACTCACACTAGCAGAACCATACGACGGTCCGCGTACACGTCACATAAAAGATACCACTTTTATACTTCCCGCGTACACATCACATAGAGATAATTCTTTATACTTAACGCGCACTGTCTCAGAACAGCTAACCGTCCATTTTCGAACTCTCGACCGTTACACACACGACCGTTACACGCTCCACTGTTCTTCTTCAAATTCTCCCAAAGTTCTTGTTCGTTGGCTGATACTTTTTGCTTTTGGATGCCAGATTCCTTCTGTCGTAACAATATATATGAAAAAAGGAGTTTCTAAGTTTGGAGGGATTTGCTTTGCTTTTTTAGCTAATTTATCTACTATTTCATTATGTTTAATTCCAACATGTGAAGGTATCCATTGTATGTGAATGATATTTTGTTTTTTGATATGTTGATTTATTAGGATTAAAATGTCACTAATGTAGATTTTAAGATTACTTTTGAGAGGATTACTGTAAAGGGCTTCAATAGATGCTTTGCTATCAGTCCGAATGACTATATTTTTCTTCTCAAATTTTAGGGCCCAATTAATGGCCAAAATTATAGCTTTGAGTTCAGCGATGATCATTGGGTAAGTATTAGTAGGTCTGAAAAGGTATTCATAATTATCAGATGGACACGAAAAGGCTCCAGAGAGAGTTCCCTGATCAATATTCAGGGACCCATCTGTGAATATTTGGACAAAATTTTGATATTTGTCATTTATGTAATCATCTGCTGATGTTTTTAATATAGATATGTCAGTATCTTTTTTTTTGTTTCTATTCCAGGTATTTTTGAACTTAGGATTGGAAATGCAGACGTCCAATATGGAATTTGAGTAATAATGTTTCCACTTGAATTATTATTTATAATATTTATAAATTTATTTTTATTTATTGATGCGTTTAAAGTAATGTCTGGGTAGTTTTCTTTAATTTTTTCTATTATAGGATGATTGATGTTTTTAGCTACAATTCTGAATAATAGGTTTTCTAATGAATATTTCTTTTTAATGTGTACAGGGTGAGATGCTGTTTCAACATATACATTCAGTCCATTAGTGTATTGAGGGAGTCCAAGACAAAATTTTAATATTTTTACTTGAATTTGTTCTAATACCTTTAATTTTGTTTTTGAAATATTGTTTATTAATTCTATGCCACATAGAAATTTTGGAAGAATAATTGAGTTATATAATAATATTAAATTTTTTGTTGAGCATCCCCATTTTGTGCTTCCAAAATATCTTAGATAGTTAAAAAGTTTGTTTGCCTTGTCTTTAGCTGTGTTTATATATTGTGTCCACTCTAATTTTGAGTCCAAATATATACCTAAAAATTTGAAGTTATCTGAAATATTTAAATTGTTATTAAAAATCATCTGGTAATTTTTATTTTAGTGAAAGTAAGATATTATAGTTTCATTTATAGATATTTTTAAGTTCCATTTTTCACAGTATTTTATAAAATTATTTATTAATTTTTGTAATCTATTTTGTAAGATATATGGATTTTTGTTGTAGGACCAGAAAATGATATCATCTGCATAAGTTCCAAAGAATGTGTCATTACTAATTATGTCTTGTAGATCATTTATGTAAAAATTAAATAAAAGAGGTGATAGAATATCACCCTGAACTAAGCCATTTTTGAACTGATATGAAGCAGAAGTGATGTTTCCAATTTTAACTTTAAATGTTTTATTATTTATAAAATTGAAGAGAAAACTGTAAAGGTTTCCACAGAAATTTAGTTTTTTTATTTTATGTAATAAACCATTGTGTGACACAGAGTCAAATGCTTTCTCCAAATCGATTATCATTACAGTCATGTATAGATTATTTTTAATCGCAAATTCTGCGTCAGAGATTAAGTTTAGAACTAAATCTTGTGTAGATCTACCTGGTCTAAAACCAAAGGTATTTTTATACACTTTTTTTTACTCATAAAGGACTAAGTGACAGGTCACAATGATCCAAAGAGATCCGAGAAGACCGGGGAAAGAGAACCCACTGGACACCTGTTAGGAGACATTGAGTAGTCTCCCGTAAAGACTATTATTTAGTTACTTTTTAACGTGCATAGAGTATTACTGCATACGGGCTATGGCTTAATGTCCCATTAGACGGACGGTGGCCTTTCCAAGTCCAGCGGATTTCCTTTCTCACCGAGAACAGAGCGGAAGCTCTAGCGGAGATAATTCTCAAAGTTGGCACAGTTGGGAGTCGAACCTGTGAACTGTATAAATCTAGGCTGGCGTGCCCCTTCCCTTTTGTGAATGTATCTTCCACATATTTCTGTTGTCTGATTAAAGATCAGTTGGTATCATCAGTGAGTTTTATATACTCTTTTATTGTCCTACTATGAGTTTAACATTACCGAAGAGCTTCTGCCCTCAAATACAAATCATGTTCCGAAACGATGCAACAAATGGGCGCCTGCAGAAATTCGACCATGACGAGTGTGTGTCGGGGGGGTGGGGGAAAAAGAACGAATTTTATTCAGGAAGAGGCGAAGAGAAAGGTTTTGAAATTATCCGTTGTTTTTATTAATTGATAAAGGATATTATAGTTTTTATTTCAAATTTCAAGGAGGATACAAATGTAAGCTCATCTTCATTGATGCTTCTCTGAATCATTTGTTTCCTTATGCATTAAATCATCCATTTATAAAAAATGGTCTTGAAGATATTTATTTCTTTAGGTTTCGAAAAATAAATATTTTAAAACTATCTCTCAAAAAGGAACGAAAAAGATTGAGATTAAATAAAAAAGTGCTGTCAGCACATAAACATCGGTGTCATGAGCATGAGAAAAGTGCGCGTGCGTGAAGGCTGTTACAATTTATAATGCCTGGATATTTAAAGATAAAAACAGAAGTAAATAGAATAAAACAGTGTGGAGAGGTGAAACGTGATGTCGATTGTAGGTGCTGAGCGCGAGAAGGAATGAGGCAGGCAAAGAATTGGGGTGAGCCTAAGAAGGAAAAAAAGGAGCGAAAAAGTTTGCTACGACGTCAATCGAAAAGGCGAAGTGACACCGCTCAGAGAGGGAGTTTTAAAAGAGCTGGCTAACTTGTTCGCCAAAAGAAGAAACAAGATTCGTGTCCTGAAAGTAGCAGAGCATTGTCTTCGTTCGATGGCTATCGTTCTGAAGAGTGAGGGGGACAATAAGAAGAAAAGAGTGTAAAAAAAAAGGTAGCGAGTGAAAAAAAGAATAGGAGGAAGAGGAGGTGATGATGAGAAGGAAGAGGATGAAGAGGAGGGAAGGAACTGGAGTGAAAAGAAACTGTAAGAATTGAGTAAAGATATGGGAGGAGAAAGTGGAAAAAATCAGAGTAAGACGATTAAATAGGAAACAGAAAAGAATGAAACAGAAAATATTAAAATGAGGGTATGGAAACTGAATAGGAATAAAACCAAAATGAATAAAGAATGAAAAAGAGGTTAAGGTGAGAGTAAAAATTACTCAACATGTGAGTGGGCCGAAAAGGAAAAGGGCAATAAAAAGATATTAAAAAAAGGTTTAGAGGAAGAAATATGCTTAAGAAGATTACACAGTTGGAACCAGGAATGAAGGAAACAGCACAAGAGCCACCAGACCTAGCCCTACCACTAACCCTACCTGGGCTAGTGGTTAGCGTACCTGACTGTTATTTCAAAGGGTAAGTGTTTGTATGTTGTATACTATGTAAGTGTTGGTATAGTGTTCGAGGAAAACGTCAAAAGTTTACAGATTATTTCTTTCCTTAGGGGGGAAAAAAACGAGAAGGAATCAAGAAAATGAGGAGGAGAGAGGAGATTATGAATACCAGAAGACAAATGAGGAAGAGAGCGAAGAGTAGGAATATCAGATGAGGGAAAAACAGATGAGAAAACGAGAGGAAGAGATAATAACTAAAAATAGGAATGTCAGGTGACAGACGAAGAGATGAGAGGAAAAAAGCTTAGAGTAGGAATATTGTGAGACAAATGAGGAGAGAGAATGAAGATAAATCTGAGGAGGAAATATCAAGATATAGGAAGAAGATAGAAGATTAGGTATTCAGGAAACGATTGAAGGGAGGAAGAATGTCAAGAGGAAAAAAGGAGATGTAGAGAAAACATAAAATGAGAATAAACAGAGAGGGAAATTGAGTAAAAGACGAAAAAACAGAGTAATGAGGGGGGGGGGGAACAAATAAGTGTCTTCTACATGATTTTCTTTTCATTTCGTCAATGCGGATTAGATGGATAAATAGCAATGAGATTAAGCAAACTCTTATTCAAAATTTGTTGAATATAAAGTAATATTTCAAGTATTCAATGTATTTTAGATTATTCATCACCTGGTACGTTGTATATGTGCTGGAGAACAATGCGCTAAAAACCCCAATGAGCTTAAAGAGCGCAAAAAAAAATCTTGAGGAGTCTTTCTCTGATACTTAACACTGGCTGCCTTACACACTAGCGCGACCAGTAGTATTAAAGAGCATGTCGAAAGGCCTTATAGAGTTCCTTTCTTCCTTTCAGCCAACATCCCTAATAGTGCAATTTGTCGGATGTAACTTTAAGTCGTTGTCTCATGGGCAGGAGAGCCATACGCTTTGCACGTTAAAGAACATGTTGGATGACCTAGACGGGATGCCTTCATTCGTCTCCTAACATCTCTCCAATAGATCCCCTTCCCCTTATTGGAGTCCTTATGACCTGGCCATAGGGTCGAATTTAGAGGTCATACACCTTTAAGAATGCTAGTAAAGGAAATGAAAGTAAAAAATTATTAAACTTGTGCATATTTCTCGTATTTTTCAAGAATCCTTTTTAAAAAAACTATAATACAGAGGAAAAACTTTATTATATAATGGAAATCCAGTCTCTTTACCGTCGCCCCTCTCCGCAAAAATTCCCCGCCCTGCCCACGGTCAGTAGGGGACACCGATGGGGTTGGAAAGACCGCCGTCCGTCGGATGGGACGTTAAGCCGTGGCCCCGTGTGCGGGAGAGACATACCATGTGCACGTTAAAGAACACGCTGGATGGCCTTGACGGGAGGCTACCATCTGTCTCCCAACAGCTGTTCCAGTGGGTCCCCTCCCCTAACCTTCTCTGAGTCTTCGGGGTCCATGTGACCTGGCCATTTCGCCCATGGTGTGCAAAAAAGTGCCGCTCAGAGGTAAAACAACCCAACCCAACCCGTCGCCTTTGTAGTTTTTCCTGACTTGATTGTGTCGCTTGCGCACCTCTGCCACCAACAAGGTAATAGATTGAGAAAACAACTCAAGACAAAAAACCTTTGCTACATCATTGTTTTCTGTAAAGAAGGATCAAGAACTGGCTCGGTTGGAGCGCTTCAGGCTCGTAATTTCTAGTTCACAATCTTCAGTGTGAATTCCGTGCGAAATTCCCTTTTCCGATTTTGTGCCGTCTCTACCCTTCCCGATCTTCCGTGCAAAAGGGGACGCTGGTGGCTTGAAAAGGCAGCCGTCCGTCGAATGAGACGTTAAGCCGTGGCTCCTTATGTAGAACAGCCATATCTTGCGCATCCTACAGAACAAGGTGGATGGTTTTGAGGGAAGACTCCCATTTAGTAGATCTCCTACGTCAACCTTATCTGAGCTCTTGGGATTCGGATGATCTGGCCGTTTAGAATAGAGTGTGCAAAAATGCCGCTCAGAGGTAAAACAACCCAACTTGTAAAGAGATTATGGAATTTATGGTTACACAATGCAGTCGACGACGCCTGGTCACCATTTTTCATCACTGTTATTCGTGAGGAAAATGCAAATGTAATTTTAAGTAGTTAGCACGCTTGGCTACTGATCTAAAGGACCCTAGTTTCGGGGCTCGGGTAAGGTAACTGACAGGCTCTTGTCAGACCTCTGTGGTAAGCAGCTGCTTGAGGGATTTATTATTATTATTATTATTTTTAATTATGTTCAGAAAAAATGACTTTTTTCTTCTTAAGACTAAAAGGTCAGAAAAGGACAAACAGCTTTAAATGTTTTGAAGCTGTCAAAAAATAGAGATATTTCAAGTTTAAAGCTAACCACGGCAAAAGGGAATTACTGCCAGGTTTTTCTACAGAAAAAAATAGGGGGGTAATTGAAAGAAAAAGGCAACTTTTTATCAGTTTTGATGTTAGATTAAGTTAAATATTGAATATAACTACCCTTATAAATATCACTTAAATACAATTATATATAATCTCAATAAAAGCAAACTCAGCATTATAGTTATATATTTAATTAAATGTACATTCTAATTGATAATTTTTCACGTTTGCCATTCAGATACGTCAATGTCTCCTTGAATAGCATTTATGAAGTATCTTGAATTTCTAATCTGAAACTACCAACCGCGCGGTTTCCTCTATCAGGTAGTTTCCCAGATAACTGAGTTGTTTCGTTTTACTACTAAGCGACACTTTTTTGCCTATAAAGGGCTAAATGTCCAGGTTACAAGGACTCCAAAGATTAAGAGTGGGTTGAGGAAGATTACCCACTGGACATTTAGACATTTTAGCATTTTAGCAATTTTTATTTAGTAATTTTAAATGGGACAGATGTGGACTCCTGTCAAGAGAGGACATATGTGGACTGTCAAGAGAGGACAGATGTGGAGGATTTAGTAGACAGATGTGGACTCCTGTCAAGATCATCTAGAGTGGTGTTCACGTTCACAGTGCATGGCTTTCCTGATCACAGGAACACAGCTTAATGTTCCAGCTGACGGACGGCGACCTTCACAACTCAATCGCCGTCTTCTTTCTCTTCGAGAGCAGAACTGCAGTCAAAGGGAAATAATTCTTACAGCAGCCACAGTTGGGACTCTAAGATGAAAGTATTACATTACGAACATGGCGAATTACTCACCGAGACAATTTCCGTACCCTCGGTAATTGAAATCGGTTAATGAAATGCCATTTCAATAGTATCACGCTTTGGCTTGAAACAATGTGTGAAAACCGAAAAAAATGGAGTCCAGTTCAAAATCATCACCTAACAAAAGTAAAATAGGTATAAAAATTTTAGGCACAAATGAGAAACTTGTTTCTGACTTTGTCATTAGACTTAGGGCGTCGTGATATGGATATTTGGTCTCAGTGTACAACGAAAAAATTATCTTCGGAGAATAAAAACATAGCAAAATGTGCCCTAATAGTCAACAACAACAACTATTATTATTATTATTATTAAAATTCTTCGCTGTATGACGTATATTTAGAATAAATTTTAGCTTTTTCATTTCTATATTTACAAATGCTTTCTGCGATTAACGTCAACTTTGAATAAAAGCTGACAGAAATGTGGCTGCTGAAATCCTGAGCAAATAATGGCACCAAACATTTAAAGAAAAACATAAATGGTGACACATTTGACTTTGATCGATGGTCTCTTGTTAAATATGAAAAAGTTTGAACTGGCTGACGTCAAGAATTTCTGTTTTGGTTTTGAGTTGCGGCGCTGGTGACCTTTTCAATCCTCCCTCCCCCAACCACTACCCTCTACCTTTATTTTCTGTGATTTGTATCCCATTTATAATTAGTAATTTTAAAAAAATATCAATGCAAATAGAAATTATTTCGGAACGACAAAATAAAATCTTAGTACAGTCGCTCAAAAAAGTATCCGAACACTATGGTTGATTGCAGAATTCGGAAAAATATCTGGCAACGATTTTTTTAGAAATTTTTTTAGATTTTTTTTAGATCTGGCAACCTTCGTGTCACGAAGGTTGCCAGATCACTAATTTCTAAAAAAATCATTGCCAGATATATTTTCCGAATTCTGTAATCAACCATAGTGTTCGGATACTTTTTTGAACGACTGTACTCAAAGAGAGCAGCGCTGCGTTTAGAAGGGAAATTGCTTTCCCGTTCAAAAAATTTCAATTACAGAATACAGAGGTGACCAAAAAGAGTAACTCCCATCCACTTTGGAAGAAAGTCGCCGTCCGTCGGATAGGACCTAAAGCCGTGGTTGCCATTAATCTGCAAGAGAGCTGCACCCTGTGCACGTTGAAAACACGCAGGATGTCCTTAACGGAAGATTTCTATCTGTCTCCTAATAGTTCTCTATTGAATCACTCACTCTGATTTATTGGGTCCTTGTGACCTGGCAATTTAGCTCTTTTTTATGCAAAAACAAAAGTGCAACTCAGAGGTAAAACAACCCAACCCAAATGTAAACTGTAAAAAGGTTATTTTGAAAAGGCTGGAGTCTTATAGCATGACTTTCCATTTATTCGTCATGGAAGTATTCAAAGGTTGTAGGGAAGCAGGCCAGGATATCGGAAAAAAATCAAGGGGAGAAGAACAAGAAACACAAACGAGTCTGAAAAATGTAAAATCGCAGGTTGGGTTGGGTTGTTTTACCTCTGAGCGGCACTTTTTTGCACACCATGGGCTAAATGGCCAGGTCACATGGACCCCGAAGTCTCAGAGAAGGTTAGGTGAGGGGACCCACTGGAACAGCTGTTGGGAGACAGATGGTAGCCTCCCATCAAGGCCATCCAGCGTGTTCTTTAACGTGCACAGGGTATGTCTCTCCCGCACACGGGACCACGGCTTAACGTCCCATCCGACGGTCGGAGGCCTTTCCAAGCCCATCGGTGTCCGCTACTGACCGTGGGCAGGGCGAGGAATTTTGCGGAGTAAAATCGCAGGGGAGAAGAGACTATTACAATACAGTATAACATTTCCCTCTCCGTTTTGCAGGTGTATAAAAACATTCTCGAAGAATGCATGAAATAAAAATAAGTTTAACAAATTAGCCTTATTAGCATTCTGAAAAGAGGAGGGGGTGTCCCCATGGATCCGGCACAATAGGGAGGTAAATATAAATATAAACATATAAGGAAATAATAACATTATTTGAAATAAAAATAAGTAAATCTTTACGAAATTAAAACAATTAGAATATCTCTTAATTTGCATTTCTCTAGGAGCCTAAATCTAATTCCATCGAAAATGTTGCTGCTTGTAGACTTCCATGCTGTCATTTATAAAACGATCTGATCTGAAACCAAATCACGTATTAAATAAGAAAAAAACAATCTCTTAATAGTCCCCTTTCTCTTTTTTTATCGTTAACCCCGTTAACGCAGCAAACGACGGCGACGTTCTAAACAAGAGAGAATAAACGGAAATGATCCAGTAAGGAGTAAATGGGAATGACTTGGTCGAAAGAAATGCATCACGTTTCACTTGACCGCCATTTCCCTAACGAACGCGAGTAAAAGCTCTCAGTTAAAACCAATCGCAACACTTAAATGAGAATAGCGAAGAGATCTTGAGCTATTTCAGGAGAGGATTAACTCTCTTTTCAATTTAATGTATGCATTCGTGACACAAACAGCAATACATCGATTTAGCTACCAAGCCGACTGTGACTGATTGGATGAGTGACTTTTGCTCTTCCTCCTCTCAATCCCCTACACGTCTCTCTTCCGAAAGAGAAGTCTCTACCTCTCTTTCTCTCTCATCGTCTTCCTTGTCGTCTTTTTATTTTTGATCCTCCCCCCTTTCGCTTTTAGAGCTGTTTCCCGATGACGCATAGCAACGGAATCATTGCATTAAGGGCTTTGTAATGATATCAGTACTTTGATCTTTCGCCTGTGTGTGATAAAAATCCCAATTATAAGACATTAGCCGAGGTTTCTCCCTAAGCCTTGAAGCATTAACGTTTTAACTTAAAAGTGGACTTCAATCGCATGGCTGCATTGAGTAAGTGCTCATGAGTAACCGACGAACTGACGGATAGTTTGCTCGGTTTATTAACCTCAGGCGAACTGCATGGTGGAATAAGAGTCTGTCTTTTCTCTCTCACAAATTCGCTGCATACTCAAAAGTTTCAGATTTGCCGAGCTAGAAAACGGAATCAGTTTTATCGTTCTGATTTTCTTTTTCGATTTTTCGCAATTTGTGTCCTTTTCCTTTCGTAGATTTAGTGCTTAGTAGTAAGTAGTTTAGTAGTGGTTATGTGTATAGTAAGTTAACAAATTATCCTGAAAATCAGGGCTGGTTCTAGGGGGAAATGGGTCATTCCTCCCCTTTTGACAATTCTTGTAAGAACAGTGGAGGTCAAAAATTATTAAACTTGTAAATGTTTTCAAGAATTTGTTTTCAAACTTCTAAAACCAAGACAAAAAAATTTACACAGCAATTCAAATCCAATCTCTTGATCCCTTCTTTTACATTTTTTTCCGTCTAGATTGCGGCTTTTGACTCCCCTCCCCTATATTTTTGTAGATCCTGGCCTGCTGAAAAGCAAAGTGAAACTTTTCTTGTTTCTTCGGTAAAAGTAGGAATTTTTTATGCTTATTGCGACAAAAAAATTGAGATTTTTCTACCATGCATAGTTGACTTGTTTCTTTTATGTCTGAGAGCCACTTCCATTGCACAGAGTGGTTTAAACGGCCAGATTACAAAAATCCCGAAGCCTCATAGCAGAACGAGGAATGATATCTACCAGATGGCTGTTGGGAAACAGAAACCTCCCGTCAAGGTCTACCAAATTATTCTTTAAGGTATGTGTACAGGACCAAACCTAGGGGGAGGGGGGAGGAAACTGTCTCTCCCGACATCACATCAAGAATGAATTCAGAGTACTAACAATTATGAGACAAATTTAAGAAAATGTTTTGCGAAATAGCGTATATGTCAATAATACTACTCTAACACTTCTATTATATAAATCATTTTAAACTTACTTGAAAATTTTTTGCAGATGCCTTACGATTGTAGGAACTGTTTAGCAGGTAAAATAAAGGCTTTCCCTTCTATTCTATTTTTTGTCTGTGTATTTAGAATTAAAAATAAATGCAGGCAGTTTTTTCGCCTAAGCCCACGAGATCACCGCTGAGGGCCTGTTGCCAAAACATGGAATAAAGACTCAGTAATGGGGAAAAATTAGTACGTGCATACTTTTTTTTTCTTTTATATCAAAATATTGAACTTAAAATGCGTTTTCATCATGAGCAAATATTTATAGTGTAATCCATTCGCGTCTTAAATTCTAAAAACGAGAAAAAAAATTCAGATTGGATATTCCTTTTAAACAACATTTATCTTTTTTTTTACATTACTGCGTTTTTTGTGCGTGTTACTTTTTAATTTGCGTTAAGTTTTGTTTTTTTACTTTTGCATCAACTAACAAATATTTCATTTTCCTTACTTCTTTTAAAAAAGTTACATCTTTGGAATGAGGTCATAACAAACCTCAGGTCTATGACAGCTTTTTGTTTTCCTGAGGGAAAGGGGTGGGGAGGAGTAGGCTTGGTTGGTAGCACGCTACGCTTGTAATCTGCAGTTCCCAGGTTGGAATCTCAACTGTGTCAGTGTTGAGATTTATTCCCGATAACCCCCATCCTTCCATCGTTGAGATAACGGTGTGCTTGGAAACGCTGTCATCCCTCAAATTGATGTTTAAACCGTGATTCCATATGAAGGAGATCCTTAGCCTCTGAACCCACTTAATAGTCTTGACAGGAGACTTACATGTCTCTCCTAACAGCTGTTCAGTCGATCCTCTTGACCAAACTTCTCTGAACCCTGGAGGAAACCTGGTTTTTCTAACATTCGAAAAGATATAGAAATTAGAACATTAAACTACAGCGATTCCAGCCTTAAAATATTTTTTAAAAGGTTAATGTCGACCTAAACACATGAATTTTAACTGCGAAGTTTTAAGTATAAATGCAATTAAATAAATATATTAAAAAATCCTTTCAGATTTTCATATGCCTTAAAAGGTCAAAACTGAAAATTGTCATTGATTGAATCAATTATTCAATTTATATCAACTTTAAACAGGGAGCCTAAACCTTGTTCCTTTTTCATCGATCCAAGAAATGCTACTATCCTATCTACTGGAAATTGTATAATGGAGTAAATATTTTAATCTTTAACAATTTAGTTTTATTTTATTAAGAGCTCACATAGAAAGATGAATATTTCATTAATTTCTCATCTTTACAATTAATTTCTAACCTTTCATTATATTGTACTGTTCTCAGCATTAAAAACTTGACATCTAACAAAACGTCATTCCCAGCAGTTTATGAGATGCGGGGGTTGGTTGGCTCAGTCGGTAACGCTCCAAGATCGTCATCTGCAGTTCCAGATATGCTCAGCTAAATCCCTTCTCTGCCCTCGATCAGAAAAGGGACACCGATATGGTTGGAAAGGCCGCGGTCCATCCATCGGATGGGATATTAAAATGTAGCACCAAGTTCAGGAGAGCCTTATCCTATGCATGTTAAGGAACACTCTGGATTATATTTACAGGAGGTTTCCATCTGTCTTCTAACAGAGAGCTACCAAGTGTATCCTTTGCCGCAACGGTCTCTGAGCCATTAGGGTTCTTGTGACCTGGCCATTTAGCTCATTGTGTGCAAAAAAGGGCTACTCAGAGGTAAAACAAAACCCAATCCATCAAGGCCATCGAGAGTTATACTTAACTCGCAAAGAGCAAAGATTCTCCTCCACAAGAAGCCATGGCTCAAAGTCCCTTTCGACGAAAGGTGATCTTTTCAAGCCCTTCAGTGTCCATTGTGTACAAAAAAGGTTCAGTTCAGGGGTAAAAAAAAAACAAGAGTTTATGGTAATTAAAAAATACGTTACCCAATAAATTCTCCCACACATATACCATACATAGGACAAAACAAATCTAAATAATCCACTTGACGCTAAAAATTTCCATTGGAAAAGAATATCTTCATCATCAGAATGATGAGAAAAAAGACGTCTATCTTGATTTTAAGTATTTCTTAAAAAAAACTGCTCCCTGCAATTTTTTTCCCTTAAGCTCATTGAGGAGAGAGAGGAGAAATGATTCATCTTGAGACGAAATCATTCCCGATACAAGATGATTTTCTATTTCGAACTCATTAAACGGTGCAATGACCATTATTGCCTGTCTGAGTCTCTCTTGAAACACAGATTTATTTGGGAAGGGGTAAAATAATGGGCGTCATTAGCCCGGATTGTGGAAAGGAGAAAATGCAGAATTAAAAGAATAAGAAAAAAATCTTCGCTTTTAACACCTACGTTCTCTGCATTCAGATTCAAGAAGGTACTTCCGCTTATCAATCTGTTTCTTCCTTTATTCTCACATCCTTTTCCTGTTTTTTTTTTCTGTTCGCTTCTGCATCACCTTTTCCATGCCGCTGCCTCTGCTGTTCCCTTGACTCACTTCTCCGTATCATCTTCTTTCTTTCGTCGGATTCAATTATGCCTTAGAGACAGTAAAGGAGGATCCAACCCCTCCGTAGCACTAATGCTAAAGACATTATCCCAAAAACTGAAACAAAAAAAATTGAAGAAGAAGAAGAACGAGGAAAAAGAGAACAAAACCTCCGGTGATGTGTCACGCGCATTTAGAAGAAACGTGCTGAAGCCTACTTGTTGTTTATGCCGAAACAAAATGTAATTTTGAATAATTTTCTCTAACATTCTTCAATATGTTGGAACACCGTTTATTTCGTAAACTTTGTGTGCAATCTTCCTAGATGTAATAAAGATTCTTCTCAGAGTAGTTAAGCCAGTTGTCTAAATATAATAATGGATCTTTGCCAAGAAATGTGAAGAGAAAATTAAGGTGCAGCAAAAAAGATTAAATTTTTTTAAATCTTAATTTAAGGTGGATAATAGTATAATAAGCTAAAAATATTTTTGGAGAGTAGTGACAATCACTTTGATTCTAGTGAGCGTTTACATCAGAAGTCGCTATCTTATTGACTGAGACTTATTTTAGGGTTGTAAGCAATTACTAAAGGTCACAGACCCATAAATAAAAATAATTATATTTGTGTTTCCTTTGAAATATTGAACTATTGTTTAACAAATTGTTTGCAAAACATTCAGTTTTCGGTTGTCGTCAAAGTTGTGGTGACTGGCTTAAAATCGAAATTCTAAAGGAGGAGTGGGGAGGGATTGCTAGAAGCAAAAATATCATCCATGCTATTCCAAAGGGAAACAGTAATCGCTGCCGGTACAGTCGCTCGAAAAAGTATCCGAACACTATGGTTGATTACAGAATTCAAAAAAAATATATATATATCTGGCAACGATTTTTTTTTAGAAATTAGTGATCTGGCAACTATCATGTCACGTGACACGAAGGATATTTTTTAGGATTTTTTTAGAGCGACTGTACAGTTCAATGAATAAAAAATAGGATATTTTATGTTGCGTTATTGAAACAATGCATGCAAAAGACTGATTTACTTATTTTACAACATTTATATTATTTATTTCCATATTGTCTCTCTCATGATTGTTAATGAGAGTTGTTGAGGAGACTATACAGCTTTATCTTAAAACACCTATCGAAAAGTTTGGACAATATTGAAGTATTCATTAGGGATAAAATACGTCTCTTATGAATGCAATATTTTTCTCACAACAGTTTTCATTGATAGTAAAAGAGAATTTAGATGAAACCTTTTGGCAAACTTGCAAAATTCCTAAAAAGGTGTCAATTCCCACAAATGATTATTAAAGGAACGCTTCAGAGATTTAATTCTCAGAAAGCGTTTTTTTACTACATTACGAAAAATACTTCATTCTCAGTTTTCTTAATCGACAGAGTCACGTATAAAATAGAGTAAAAATATTATGTGTTAGTTCAACATATGATACCTAACACGCACTTTTAACTACGTCATTAAAATATTTTCCTTGAATCTTTCTATGAATAGCTCTTTGAAAGTGGCATCAGACATTCCCATCACTTCCAAGCAGGTGCGATCTGGCGCCATCGATTTGGCGCGTAATAAATTGTATCGATCACATTGTAATCTGACCTATCATCATCGCCTTAACTACGTTCCTGTTTTGTTTCCCGGTGAAATATTTTATAAATATTTTAATATTTTATAAATATTTTACAATGTATAAGAGATGATTTATGAGATTGTGTTGTTGTTTAAAGTGTTAAGCTGAGATATTTAGAAAAAAAAATCTTATTGGTTCTTCAAGAGCGTTTATCTGTCTGCGCATAGATGTAATTTTCAACATGCGTCAATCAGAAATCCCGTGAATTACTGGCGGAAAATGCATTTGCTAAAATAAATTGCAGGAAATAATTTCCATATTAAACATTTTTCAAAACATTTTTAAACTTTGAAACTAATGTTTAGCTTATTAATGAAGTGTTGATTATGTAAATATTAGTTATGATTATATAAATCTTTTTCCAAAATTAGAACGCTAGAGCTGTTGCCACAGCTTTATGTGCTACATATCCATCGGCAAGATAACGATTACATAATTTGTTTCTTCATAATTTAGACAACAAATTGTTGGCTTTTAATTTTTTGAAATTGTTACCATTTACCTTCTTTTTTTGGAACACAGCTATAATACTTTTTAAATTCATAATACTGTTGCAGTTTATTGGAGGAAAAAATGTTTTGAAAAAAGAATTCATTACTTCATGTGAGGAAATTAGAATCGCTCAACAAATATGTATATACTAGTAACACCCACGTCAAACGCTTGGCGCGAAACGTTTCAGCAAATTCATTCACAGCTTTCCACCACTCCAGTCACAACTCCCGCGAAACGTTTGGTGCCGAACGTGCGTTGATCGATAACTTCTTTCTCAGCTGACAGCTCCATTTGCAAGATAGGCGACAGCAGCGCCCCAGAAATCTCAGGCGCTTTTCCAGGGATAACTCCCGACCCACGGCAGCTACGAACCCCATTAGCCACACCAAGAGGGTCAAAACTAAGTGGGATCAAATTCGGTTCTAAGTGGACCAAATTCGGGACCGATCCCTTAAGCAACAGCAGAACACCGAGTAACTGCCAGTTTCTGCCACCGATTATGTCATACGTGATCGCCCGTCCGTTGGTGCGGAAATTACGGCTAATATATAACATGATGTTTTTGTTTTTACCAATTTCTATACTATTGAATAATATTCTTTTCATCTTTGATACTCTTTCTGAAATCGTCTCCATTTAAAATACGGTCTTTGTTTTTATTCACTGAGTGTTTGAAGCTTTTACACTATTCCCAGATTAATATTTAACACTCATTGCAATATTTGTTGGGAATTTAAAGTAATATTTTTCTCCATAGCTACTCTAAACTTAAGCGTAAACGCTTTTTGTTTTATAAAAGGCTTTTAGATTTGAAATAATATTAGAGTCTATTAATACATTAGCATAAATTAAATAAGTTTTTATTTACCAACTTAAGAGTTAAACTAATAAATAAGAGCAATATTAGTTGTTTTTTGGTTTCTATTTTTATTCTCATAAAAAGACTTTTAGATTTGAAATAATATTAGAGTCTATTAATACATTAGCATAAATTAAATAAATTTTTATTTACCAACTTAAGATCAAACTAATAAATAAGACCAATATTAGTTGTTTTTTGGTTTTTATTTTTATTCTAATAAAAAGACTTTTAGATTTGAAATAATATTAGAGTCTATTAATACATTAGCGTAAATTAATAAGTTTTTATTTACCAACTTAAGAGTTAAACAAATAAATAAGAGCAATATTAGTTGGTTTTTGGTTTCTATTTATTCTCATAAAAAGTCGCCTTAATAATCCAAAGAGGCTCGTAGAAAAATACAAAAAAATTCAAATATCCCGTGATTCGAATTGGATTTTCGAGGTTTTATTCTGTTTTTGCTATTAATATAAAGTTTTGTTGCAAAAGACAAGCGTTTGTTTCAGATTTTCCATTTATTTTGGCTACTATTAAAACAATTCATAGTTAGCGTGCACTAACATGACATTTTTTGCTACACGAGGCCTATAATCATTTATGTCCTTTAAATAATAACTACTTGTCAAATGTGTTTTTTATACATCTTGTCCACTTTCTAACGAGTGACGTTGTCCTCTTTCTTCCGTGTCACGAGATACGATAATTTTCTTTTGGTAACATTAGAAAACTGAAAAATAATTACGCAAAAGCAAATTATTTCTTCGAAAAACATTTTTTTATTTTCAAAATGTTTTCTTGCTGTCCTCCACAAAATTTCGTTTGCCGAACCCTTAGACCTTAAAAAAATCTCGACTGGAAACATACACTAAATACGAAACAAAATTTAAGTATTCATAAATTTTATTTCAGCAAATTTGGTACTTAATTTAATTATATTTCATTTCAATGAGATATTTACAATGAGAAGTGAATAGGCATATGAAATAAAAGTGACACGGATTTCAACACTCGTAAAATATTATGATTTACTTTCATTAAAGCGAATTATTTAATCATTCATATATAACACGAATGCGCTTCAAAACATATTTTTTTATCCTTTTTATTAGAGTATGATAATTTGAAGTTACAATTTGACATGTATTGGCTCTTTTCAAAGACTTCGCGGCCTATACTTTAAAAAAATTTCGCTCTAATGCATGTGGCTACAGAATGTATTGTTTGCATCAGAACTTGAATAATGTAACTCATTTTTATTATTTTTCTTTTGTAAAGGAAAATTTGGAGTGTCACAGAGAACTGATCAATCCAGAAGATTCTCTTACTGAGCATCTTAACAAGGGCATCGTATTCCCTGCCCTCGGTCAGTAGGGGACACTGAGGGACTTAGAAAGTACGCCGTCCGTTGGATGGGACGTAAAGCCGTTTTCCGTGTGCGGGAGAGCCATATCCTGTGCCCGCTAAAGAACTCTTGATGGCCTTGGCGGGAACCTATCATCATCATCATCATCATAATTACGTTACAGGTTTAATAGGAAGTTCTTATTCAGGCTTTCCCAATAATTTCTTAATTCCCCGTGTGCGGGAGAGCCAAAGCCTGTGCACGCTAAAGAACTCTTGATGGCCTTGGCGGGAACCTACCGTCATCATCACTACGTTACAGGTTTAATAGGAAGTTCTTACTCAGGCTTTCACAATACAATTTTGAAACATAAAATGGAGTATTTCAACAAAATTCAACAAAACAAAAAACAAAAATATTAAAACCATTTTTTTGGATATTTTCTTTTTTTTTCCTTTTTTTTTTAATAGAACGCGAACGAATTTTTTCCTGTTTTTTTTCTTAGAAACGCAATTTCTAAGAGAAATTTGTTTCTAAGAGATAATTGTGTGTTTGATAGGTATTGATGAACTATTATAATTCACACTTTTCGAATCTCCTAAAAGTTTTAATTGCTCCCCTCTGACGACTGAAAAATGTCCTTGACGGTTCGCTTCCATCTGTCTCCTTACAATTTTCCAGTGTGTCCTTTTCCTAACCTGAGCCGTCGGCGTCCTTGTGATTCGGTCATTTAATCCATTGTGCGCACAAAAGCGACTCTCAGAATTAAAACACCCCAACAGCATTTTTTTCACTCTTGAATTCTATTTAAATGTACAACATTATACACACAGAAACGCTTCAGTCTATCGACATCGAGCTTCCGAAAAATTAACATTTCGTGCAAGAAAGAAAAAATAATAATAAAAAAATCCATCTGCGAAATTCCGCGTATCCCTCACTCTTTGCTGTTTTACACGTAAATCTTCGAGTTAACACAAGGAACGGATAACTATTGATTGGTCTTCCTCGGATGGGAAGAAATTCGGCACGTTCTCGGTGGAGTGATATTGTCCAATCTTCCTGAACGGGATTGGCCGGCGGCGCTGGGAGAGAGGCTATATCTGCTTATCTACCCTCGTGCCCACCTCTCGTAAATAATGGACGTGTTTCTCGCACGTGGAAGTGCTGTGCGTGGCGGCGCTGGGGTCGTTTCAGAGATGGAAGCATAAATACACAATAACGTTGCTCCCAGTAAACCGTGGACATAGCTTGTGCGTGCACTGGAACAAGATACCAAGGACAAAAGATACAAAAAACAAAACCTTATATGAAAAGATATTGGAAGTGGTGTGTCTTCGTCATAAACCGTCAAACGTGATTGTGCGCATTTTTGAGTCGTGAACGAATTGGTATAAGTTAGTAAAATAATCTTGCTAAAGGCAAGATGGGTAATTTTATTTTTGTTCTTTATTCGTCTTGAGTTACTAGGAGTGGATAAAAAATATCCCATCCCACGAGGCGACATCTCATGCTTACCGTTCTTAAACTATTTACCAACAAGAGAATGCTAAAGTTCTCTGCAATTTACTTATACTCCCACTAAGAATTTTAATATTAGTATTTTTATTACTTGCAGTCCCGTGGCCGAGTGGTTAGCGCGCTTGACTACTGATCAGAGGGATCTGGGTTCGAGACCCGGGTAAGGCATGGATGGGGTTCGAGACCCAGGTAAGGCATGGATGCTCGTGTTAGTGCTCTGCTGAGGTTCTGCTATCCTCACAGACCTTCTACTATGGGGTATTAAACTGACAGTCTCCTGTCAGACCTTTGTGGCAAGCAGCTGCTTGAGGATGTCTTTTTTATTACTTAAATTCACGCATCCACACATCATTAGCACACGATCTGTACCCAGTTTTTAGAAAGAATACGTTCAAGAGAAAAATAGTTTTTCGACAAAATTTTAAATTTAATTTACGAACGGTATTACATATACTTAACTCAATATAGTTAAGTGATAATATACGTTTTCTTAGTAGAAAGGCATATTGGAAATTTTCAAAAAAAAAAAAAATTCGAAACTTGTTCAATGGAAAATAATCTCTTTTGAGATTGTTAAAGATCTCAATTAAATATCTCTAACATTGATATTCTTCAATAATTTTCATTTAATATTTAAATAAGTTATGAAAGATGAAACGTACAGCTGTATTACTGTCATTCACAAAAATATATCAAACGTTAATTTAAATACAAATAATAAGTTTTTTTATCAAATATTATTTAAAAATAAAAGCCTCTTTAAAACGTTGAGCATTGATTTAAAATTCGCTAATATTAAAGTATTTTTAGAGCTTGCAAGACATTTGTTAAAATGATCAAACTTCTATATCTCTTTAAATACTGAAAGAATGTTGTTAAAAAAACGAGATTTAGAGAGATTTGATTTCGATAATTCAGCTTAAGTTTTAAAAAAAAAGATTGATTTCAAAGTTATGGCGAGCATATCGAATTTCGCATTATTTGTTAATTGTTAATTGTTATTCTCTAGAACGTAGGATGCACGAAGTTCACTGACCAAACGTATCTAGGGATATTGCGTATATGAGCATAAAGATCATGAAACACAACAGTGATAGAACGTTTAACAATGAAACAGAGCAATATACATGTGCTGTATGAAACAGACAAAGATTGCGTCCCAAGTTGTACAGTGACTGCTTTATGAAATATGAGACTATATAATGATTGGTTGGTTTGCCTCTGAGCTGCACTTTTGCGCACACAATGGGCTAAATCGTTAGGTCACAGGAGCTAAGAGGAGGTCGGGGAAGGGGATTCAATGAAATCCACGAATCGACGAATCCAATGGACAGCTATTAAGAGCCAGATTGTAGCTATTTTGAGCCAGATTGTAGCTATTGGGAGCCAGATAGTAGCCTACTATGAAGGACATCGAGATGTCTTCTTTAACGTTGGCAGGTTATGGTTTGATGTCCCATAGGACGGAAGGAGTACCTTTCCAAACCCACCGGCAGAGACGTACCCAGCGAAAGGAGGAGGAGACGAACCCAGCAGGGGTCCGTACCTCCCTTCCTCCCAGAAAATCCAGTCGTCTTATCCGAAATCTCAAACTTATCTACCTGCTTTTAAATCCAAAACAATTATCTTTGTATATTTTTATTTTAGCCCCATAGTTTATGTCCAACACTAAAAATAGATTAAAAACATATATTCTATATGGAATAAGATTTATATACCATTCTATATGGAATAAGATTATAACCTTTCCTGTTCCGGTGAAATATTTTAGTAATCGGGGACCCTACTCAAGTCTTATTCTCAGACATCCCTTCCCCCAAAACTAAGTTATCGGTGCCTCCCCGAAACGGAACTGAATTCTAGGAATTCCCCTAAAAAATATATGTAAATTTTGTGATATCCCGAACCTAAATTCTCCCCCCCCCCTCCATGAATCTAAAATCCTGGGGACGTACCTGCCCGTCGGCGCCCTCTTTCTCACCAAGGTAAGGGTGAAGATTATCGGGATAACTCTTAACGCTGCCGCAGTTGGGACTCGAACTTGGGAACTGATGATTATGAGCTTGTCGTGCTATCGATTTAACCAACCCTCTACCGTATGTAACGAACTAAATAAAGTCTGACACTACATACCTGCTTACACGTTATACCTCTTAGTTTGCCATGCGTTCTGCACGACATGTAGTGAACCTGGCGCACATCCTGATAACGATTGCACTGATCTTATCCCGTTGAGCTAGCAGGATACATTCCCACATCCTGTTTTGTTTGAGGATTGCAACCAACTGCGAATGGATAAAGGATGCCAGCTGTGAAGTATCTAGTATTATTATATATCTAACACTTGTTTTATGGAGTTCAAATCCTGAAACTATGGAGGAAAGGATAGTATTGAGATCCCATTTTCCTATTCTATCCTATAGGTATAAGAGCTTGCATTTCCCTGCAGAAATCGGAACCCAGGATGAATCTCCCCTGCAAACCACAAGGAGAATAAATTGATCCTTTGAAGTGACACCATTCAAATGATTGTGGATGTAAACGAGATCTGTTCGCAAGCTTGAACATATCCTTCCCAATAAGATCAAAGAAGCTCCACTACATGGGCGTACCACCTGGACATGCTGGATCGGAAAAGACTGCCAGGCACCATGGATACACATGTATGTTTGCAATCAAGCGACAAATATAACCTAGATTCATCGCTTAACAGTGAAAATGGCTGGAACCCATGCTCAGGAACAAATTGCAATCCAGCTGCGGGACTGTTTCGCAAGAGTTCAGGAACTCTGAGTGGGTGTCGTGAATGCAACCCACATTCATGCAGAAGGCCCTTGATGGCTTGGGTGCCGAGGATGATGCTCTTGATCCTCTAGAGATGGGAACGTAACTGGTCATCATTGCTATGTGATGTTGTTTGCTTCCAATGTGATACAATGATCCTGTCTTGGGATCGTTAGTCATAGACGTCCCATACAATCTCTGTATTTCTGTACCTCTTCCATAGTCTGCTCGTTGTATTTTGGGACGCACTGATGGGGCAGACAATATACGCTTGCTTTCATCCTCTTTGAAACATTCCGCTCGCGCGCATCATATCCACTCACATTAGGGGCGGGGGGGGAGCTCAGTCGGTAGCGCGCCAGGCTCGTAATTTGTAGTTCCCAGGTTCGAGTCCCAGCTGGGTCAGCGTTGAGATTTATCTCCGCAAAAATTCCCCGCCCTGCCCACGGTCAGTAGGGGACACCGATGGGCTTGGAAAGGCCGCCGTCCGTCGGATGGGACGTTAAGCCGTGGCCCCGTGTGCGGGAGAGCCATACCCTGTGCACGTTAAAGAACACGCTGGATGGCCTTGACGGGAGGCTACCATCTGTCTCCCAACAGTTGTTCCAGTGGGTCCCCTCCCCCAACCTTCTCTTAGCCTTCGGGGTCCTTGTGACCTGGCCATTTAGCCCATGGTGTGCAAAAAAGTGCCGCTCAGAGGTAAAACAACCCAACCCCTCACATTAAGTATCGTTTCCCCATTGGTGCACAACACAATGCTTCGTATCCAAACAACTCACGTACTTTATACACCAACAACTAGTCTAGCCTTGTGGGCTATGGACATCACATATACTGTTAGTCATTGCACCAGTGCCCTGCTGCTCATATTTGTACAAATGTCTATTCAAAAACGTGTCTAACATCTCCTGGCACGTTTCCAACACTACACGATTCCACGTCTTATGTTTATTGCGCATATTGTACATTTTTACTGAATAGCCCTATAGAGTTTTGAGTAGTGTATTTGGAAGTCACTGTTTAATTAACACTGTGTGTTTCCTGAGATCAATCGACAGAATTTCCGAGGATTTAGTGTGTTTGGCTGACAACTAAAATGATCTGTTTAATCTAGTAAATGGTTTTAAATACATTTAACAAAAATTTTTCGCTTTCATCGAATATTAGAGATCCTTTTCGCACTAAGAGCAAACAAAGTGACGATTACCACTGGAGCTCCTGCAGCGTACTTTATAAATCCTTTAACACGTCTTCGGGGCAAAACCCATCAGTTTAATAACGCTAATGAAGGTTAGAACATTCGCGTTATTTAGTATGCATAGCATATTACTGAAGACTTCTCTAGCTATATGGAGCAGACACACTATCAATTTTGTTCTTTACCTCTTTTATCATTGACAGATACTGATGGTGTTCCCTCTGCCAATGTTTCGGGAAGAATAAAACAAAAAAGCAAAATGACCTTCAGTGATCTGGTTTCTTTGCCAGTATTCGTTGCGTTTTTCATCACGGGATAGTTTGGCTCTCTTCCAGGTTGGTGATAAAGTCTTCGAAGAAACACTTTCTTTACTGCGTTGACAGCAGAATGTTTGCACTGAAGAAAGCTTCTCAAACTCTCCATTTAATCGCTAGATCCTTATCCTACATTTATACTACTGTTATTCAGTAATGGCGTAGGAAAAAATGCTTTACATACATATAAAGAGGCTTTAACGAAATACAAATTAATATCATCAGCATTCGCTAGGTGTCGTTTGGCGTTGAAATACTGGGTCAATGTTAAAAAAAATTCGGTTAGAAGGAAGGGGGGCATTGGTTATGCTAACTACAAAATAGTGATCTAATCATTATATTGTTTTATGTTAAGCAAATAACACGAACCATTGTATTGCGGACCAATAATTTTCTATCAGTTTGATATGTTTATGCGATTTATAAATATATCGAAACAATTTATTTAATTTAATATTGTAAATTTGAAGTTGATTTTTCCCTAAATCTATCCAGGTTGGGTTGTTTTACCTCTGAGTGGCACTTTTTTTACACACAGTGGCTAAATGGTCAGGCAACAAGGACCCCGAAGGCTCAGAGAAGGTTGGGGAGACGGGATCCACTGGAACATCTGTTGGGAGACAGATGGGTAGCCTCCCGTCAAGGTCATCCAGCGTGTTCTTTAACGTGCACGGGATATGGCTCCCCCTCACACGGGGACATGGCTTAACGTCCCATCCGACGGACAAGTCGGAATGGACTTTTATCTTTCTTTGGCACACTACTAAGCCGAATGCTTAGAATCATCTATACCATAAAAGGATATGGGTTAGAATTTTGGATAAGACTTTTATCCTTTTTGGCACGCTACTAAACTGTATGCTTAGAATACAGATATGTACTGTAAAAGGATCTGGGTTCGAATCTTGGATAAGACTTTTATCTTTCTTTGACACGCTATCGACTGAGCTGTCTCCAACACCATTATGGTAATCTGAAAACAATACAAATGCATTTCTGCCAGTCATAGAAAGCTCTCAAAAGGTAATTAAAATAATTTAAAATAGGATTAAATTTAAACATTTTTTATTAAATTTAAATATCTGTAATTAATTTAATTAAGTAGTAAAATCAATGAGTAACGGAAATGTAATATCTTAAAAAACAATAGGATGTACAATATTTAATTATTTAGGGGCTTGTTTGAAAAAATTTATTACTAAATTAAGAGATTTAAGAAACACTTGAATATATTTGTAAATTCAAAATTTTCTTTTAAACACAAAATTATCAAATCCATGTAACCTACTGATATTTAGTTAAAAGGAATGAGTACGGTACTTTACATACAAAATACAACAAATATTTGAATCTTGGAAAATAATTTTTATTTTCGTTTTTTTCAGTGGTTAAAGAATATTTTCGTAAATGTTCAATTGTCTCATCTCATTTTCAACTCTGTTTTAAGAAACCTTAGTTGTATTTCCCAACAGTTGAAGATTTCTGCCATTATTCTCGGTTATTAAAGCGTGTCACCATTTGCTGCTAAACGGAATTAATTCTCTTCGTAATTAATGGTAATCTTCCGCATTTATCTTTTTGTTTACGAAAAAATCCTAAAACATTCGAATTCTTCTTTCCCCTATTTGGATCAATGAATGACAACGAATTAGTATCCTCAAATAGATATTTTCTTTATGTGCGCGCCATATTTTCTCTAAACCATTACGTCCTATTTGTAGAACACCCTCTATGCTTTTTCTACCAGAGAAATGCGAAAGAATTAATACTTCAGGAATATTCACCTTCTGTGACCTTTGTTGAGGCTATATAGGTAACGTCTTAAAGGATTAGCTTTTGTACTCTAATTACATATTTCACAGACAAAAGTTGCATCCAATGTAGTTAATCCGTCTTCACTGTTCATAAAGCTGCAGTTTTATTGCTCCTTATTAATTAAATTTTATTTTTCTGCTAAGCCGAAGAGCGTTGCAACCAGATCTTTATTGAAGCATAAAATAATCATCTTTCAAGTAATTGTTTTGTCGATGTTAGGTTATAAACTCGAGCTAAGACCGAGAATGTCAGCCTGTTCTTCGTTCTCTCTCTCCTTCTTCACTTAATTTCTTTTTAGTCTATTCCATAATTTCCTTCCTTCCATCTCTTTCTCCTCTCTGTGTCGAATCTTTGTTTTCCTTCGTGAGTTTTTGTATTCGTCCATCACTTTCTCGTTTTCAGTAAATCCATTTTTCATTATTCTTTCTATTAATTTATCTATTACTGTTATTCGACATCTCATTTCCTTATCTTTCGTCCATCCATCATTTGGTCTTTTTCTTTCCTTCCTTGAATCAACACATTTGTCTTTTTTCTAGCCTTCCTTGAATCAACGTATGCCATTTTCTATATTTCCTTGAATCAACTCATTTGTATTTTTTTCTTCTTCCTTGAATCAGATAATTTGTCTCTTTCTTTCCGTCCCTGAATCAGTTCATTTGTTGCTTTATTCCCTTCCTTGACTCAGTTCATTTTTATTTTTCTTTCCTTCTTTGAATCAACTCATTTTTCTTTTTCTTTCCTTCTTTGAATCAACTCATTTTTCTTTTTCTTTCCTTCTTTGAATCAGCTCATTTTCTTTTTCTTTCCTTCTTTGAATCAACTCATTTTTCTTTTTCTTTCCTTCTTTGAATCAATTCATTTTTCTTTTTCTTTCCTTCTTTGAATCAACTCATTTTTCTTTTTCTTTCCTACTTTGAATCAACTCATTTTTCTTTTTCTTTCCTTCTTTGAATCAACTCATTTTTCTTTTTCTTTCCTTCTTTGTATCAACTCATTTTTCTTTTTCTTTCCTTCTTTGAATCAACTCATTTGTCTTTCTAACTCCTTCCTTGGATCAATTCATTTGTCTTTTTCTCTCCTACCTTGGATCAGTTAATTTGTCTTTTACTTTCCTTCCTTGCCTCCGGCCATTCTCTTCCTTTCTTCATTTATATCGATCGTCAATATCTTTACCTCTCTCCCTACACGCTTATCTGTTATTCCTTACGCTTTCTATTTATTCATCTACTCTTTGCTTTTTTCACTTTCATCTACTTACCAATTTTATTTTAATGTTTCTACTTACTAATGGCACAGAGTTGATAGCACATATGTTGATTGACTAGTAATTGATAGGTTCTCGTTTTTCTTTCCTTTTATCCATCCGTTTATCTTATCTGTTAGTCCACTCTATTAACTTTCTTTTTTTTCACACATCATTCACTATCTGCTTTTACTTCATTTATTTCATCGTTCGTCACAAAATTTTCTTCTACTTTCTTGACTCTTCGTCTTTGTACATCTTTCTCTCTTCCTTTACTTCTTTATATGCTTCAATTCACTAATGAATTTCCTTTGTATGATCCCTCCGTCTGACCTTCCCATAATTCCTTCCTCTCATCCTTCTTCCAATGATCCAAAAAAAAGTATCTCATTGAAAACATCTTTTGCATCCTTTAGAAAACACAACTCCTCCCTTAACAAATGTTAATTTTAAATCATCTTATGTTTCCCCCTCTTAATTAACGCTTCTCACCATCATTTTTCCGCCTTTTTTCCCGCGTGTGATGGTACCTCTCTCCTTTTTAACATTCCTCTCGGAAACGCGTTAAAAGGCTGTGCATCAGGATACTCAAGCTTACGTCGGCATTCAGGCGAGCAAGATTATGGATATGCAAAAGTCATGTCCCTTCCAACACCCCATTCCACCCTCGCCATATCGAAAATGCTAATGTTCTTATCGTAATTTCTCAAGGGTGCTCTAAATCTTTCGCATCGCGGGGCACTGGTCCGATCGAGGCGTTTTAAAACTTCCATTTTCTCGAGCATGGCGGAGGGGAAGCCAACGAGAGAGGAAATGCGAGATTAAGGAACGTTGAGACGGTCTGAACTGTAGTATTGGTCAACTCCACTGAAATATATATGCAACTTTGATGAGGTAGAGATGTACATGTCATTCACGTTGGGGAATCATGCATTTTGCGCCTTCTTATTCTTTTTTTTTCCTTTGTAAGAAGCATTTCTGTATTGAACGAGGGAGAAATGTTTTTAAGGGGGTCCTTAAATATAAACACTTGATAAATCTCGAAAAGCGACATTACAGTATAGGCTAATTTATCCTGAGATTCGTTTCTATGATACTCCGAATTAACTGAATAGTTGAGGTGAATTCTTTTCTTTGCCAAATCGATGTAGTTAATGTTGACCGGAGGCGAAGCTTCAGTGTCAATGGATGAGACTATGAGGCTGGCAGTTGAGGCTTTGAAAATGTTCGTCAATCCCAGTTTGAGGGACAAATGATTGAGAAGTCATTGATGCATTGTGTGAACTCTAGAAGCTTAAATGGAGAAGTCTCATAGTCTCTCTAATGTGTCCCAATTTCTACTCACGCTACGATACTGGTATTGATTCCCTCCCGCTATCCATAAAATACAGACATTTGTTTTATGTATAATCTCTGAGAAGCTATACACTGAATGCTCTGTAAACTTCTCTGTATTTAAAAATATGCTGCCTTCCTGCTATAGGTAAAAGGTTTGTTTAACTGAAGGCTTATAGGACCCGCCTTCATATGGCGCGGAATTACGTTTCATATTTCATACATAATTTTCGATTTTGGACCAGGATTACTTGATCAGCCTTGTGTTTCTCCATTGCAAAGTTTAACATTGAAAGTGTTGCGATCTAGTTGTATAAATATATGGTATATGGCACAAGACACAATTGATTCATGTAAGTATTATGAGCTTTAAAATTAGCTGAGATGTGTGGGGGATACATTTGTATACATCATATCTCAAGAGCAGTCTAGATATTTTGCAGGGATCTAAGCGAACCAATTTCAAGAACTTTAAACAATCCCTCTGTTAAACGTAAAAAATTCAAATCGTTATCTACAATGGAATACTAGTTCGAATGCAATTTTGAATTGGAATGAGTGAAATAATTCTCTTGCAAAAACTGATTTTACCAGGTCCATTTCGACATAATAGAAAAATAGGTAAGATTTCTATAATACAGAAAAAGGTGTACCTAACATTAAAATAAAGAGTGTTACATTTGATTTCTCCCGTTGATTTTAACTGAATTTTAATTCGTTGATTAATAAAACTTAATTTACAAGATAATTAATACATTTCAGTTATTATTCTGCTTTCAGAGTAAATTCTAAGCATCGATCATAAGGAAATAAAGGAATATTATGACAAATAAAATAAAGAATAACACAAGTAAAACGACTAAAATAAAACACATATAAATCATGCTGTGAACGTCGAGCTGTGTGACTCAGAGCAAGATGTTTTCGCACACCATAATCTAAATGGATAGGTCACATGGTCCTCAAGGATTCACACGTGATAGGGCAAGGGGTTTGATGGACAGCTCTTAGGAAACGCGCGTCCAGTCAAAGGCATCCAGTATGTACTTTAACGATCACAAGATTATGCTCTGCATACGGGACTACGTCTTAAGTGCCTATTACAGAAACCGCGTTGGTTCCAAAAGCCCATCAGCATTCCTTTTTTCCCTGAAGATAATAGGGAGGAGGACGTGTGGAGGGTCAACAGAAAAATTCTCGGAGCAGGAATAGTTGGGACTCGAACCTGGGAAATGCAGATTATGAGCCTGTTTTGTTACCGACTTAGTAAATCTTTGTATTGTGTTATGACAGTAGAAAGCTAGGAACTTTGATAAGATTTTCCTCGTGGAAAAGACATTAAGAATATTGACACATTTTTAAGTCTCTCAATAACCATTTGAAAGTTTTATAAGAAAACAAAATACTTAATATATCAAGTTACATGAAGATATACATAAATGTTTCATTAACCTAACATGCATAAATGATAAAATTCCATATCTGACTTCTTTCTGGTTTGATGTATATCATTGAAAAAAGGTATTCTAATAAGCTTACTTTCATAAAAGAAATAATCGATAAATTCCCAGTTATTGTCATCAGGTATATTTTGTCTTTTACAAAAGTAGAATAATTTTCCAAATAGCCTTAAAGAAATTGATATCATATGTGGCATATTCACATTAAGAAATGAAAATAAAACATAACGTGTGCGTAAATGAAATCAATAGTGCTTATTGTATGCATGCTATATACTATCTCACAGATTTAATTCTCCAGCAAAGGCTTTCTTATTTTGCAACTTCATCAACGTCAATGGCATATCACAGCTCCTCAGTTGAATGTAACTATAGAAAAAAAGTCTCTGTACTTTGTTTTGTGGATTACCATAGCAACCGTCATAGGAGGGAACGGATAAAACTCTGTTTCTATGACCTTATATAGACCATTACCATGGTAACAGTAAGAGAAACGGAAAACCCAATTGTCAGGATGCCATCGCTATCGCTTTTTTTTTCGAATTATTCAGCTTCGCTATTTAATCGAATTCTTGCCCAGTTTGCATGAATGTAGCTTCTGCAATTTTAGAAATTAATTTCTATCAGATCTTACCACTCGGACGTTTGTACAAAATGCTAACTTTCAGCTTTTCTTCAGTATTCGGTTTCAGGCACTTTTCTTAAAAACCTAAAACCTAACATTATCATAATATTAACGAGATATGTGCAGCTATATTGATATTAAAGTTGCATCGAAGATAATATAATTGTATATATTCAAAGCATGTATCGATATTAAGGAAAGGGCCAAGCGCCTCAATCGAACGGAAAAAAAGGTAAAAAGGTAAGGGACCAAAAGAGTTTGCTTTTTCATTGCAATGTAACATTTCCCTTCTTTTTAGAGCCTTTAAATACTTTCTTGAAAAATGCGTGAAATATACACTATAATCGTTTTTGGCCTCCATTACCCTCACTAGCATTCTCAAAGAGGCGAGGCATGACATTTTTGACCGCGCTCCCCTTAATCCCGCCTGGATGCATCTATATTTAAAAATATATCGAAATATATCGGTCAGAGCCGTCCCATGGCCGAGTGGTTAGCGCTCTTGGCTACTGATCTAAGGGACTTGGGTTCGAGCCTCGGGTAAGGCATGGCTGTTTGTGTCGTTTTTCTGCTGAGGTCCTGCCATCCTCTCAGACCTTCTACTATGGCATATAAATTGACAAGCTCCTGTCAGACCTCTGTGGCAAGCAGCTGCTTGAGGGGGTATTTATTTTTTTTATATCGGTCAACGTGAAGTCTACGCAGGGGATGATAAGTCGCAACCCTCCACCTGCTGCTGTGCTGGCAATGCTCTTTGTAGTAATAGGAACTTTCATTACAGCATTTAAAGTTGGTCGAATGATAACTAAGTTGCGATTTGGTCTGCTACCGCCTGCCGATGAATCCATTGATCCCTCCTCAGATGTTTTGTGTCTAACAGCGCCTGACACAGTGTGAAACTCTGTGTCAGGCGCTGTCAGACACAAAACATCCCGGGAGTATCTTCTTGTGACATTTCATGCCTACAATCTCCAACAGTCTTTTCATCGAGGGTTGATGGGTTGGGTTGTTTTACCTATGAGAGGCATTTTTTGTACACAATGGATAAATGGCCAGGTCACAAGGACCACGAGGGCTCAGAGAAGGTTGGGGGAGTGGACCCGCTGGAGCTGTTAGGAAACAGATGGTAGCCTCCACTCAAGACCATTCAACGTGTTCTTTAACGTGCACAAGGCTCTTCAATACACGGTGCCATGGCTTTACATTCCATCCGACGGATGGAAGTATTTCCATTGCATCGAGTAAACAAGTGCGGAGATACAGTGGGTAGACTTTTCGACTTCAAGCAGTCTCTAATATGGCCATGTTCAAATGTGTTCAGCTCCTAATAGGTTGGCGAATGGGTCATAGTGGCATCTTCTACACTTCGTCGTCATTACTTTCGATCAAGTCTTTCATAGTTTGTTGCAGACAACTACAGCCCCTGAAGTACTTGGCTTAGTCGCTCAGCTGTCGCCCTGTGATCTCCCTTTGTTACAACGTGTTTATCATGAAAACGTTATTGTTTTGCATATATCACTGCTATGCAATCACGTGTTGGTTTGCACGCAAATACGACTACTATTCTAGATGGGGCTATTTCAATGTCGAGCAGTGTATAAGAATATTAGAAAATATAAACATTATAAGATTCCATCTTTCCACGATGATTCCTGATATTAAATGGATCTGAAAAGGAAAAATATAAGTGCTTTCTTCCCATTAGAATACAAACAAGTCTCTTCAATAAAAACAACCCTATTATTTTATTATTAATTTTATATAGTACTGTAAAAACGAAATCATAAGAACTATAAGTAAACTAAAATAAATTTGACGAAAAATTTCTATTTTCCCTCCTATCGATTTAAAAATCTGAATATTTGAAAATTTTCCATGTTGAAAGTTTAGAAAGTTTTTTAGGAGCACCTGTAATTCGTGTTTCATTACACTGCTAGTAGCCTTGCAAGTAACACTGCAGAATTTAAAGAAACCCAGTTTTGTTCTATCATGCATACAGGACAATTTCCCATACTTTAAAGTGTTATGTTATATTAAAGGTTTAAGTAGAAAAATCAATTGTGTGTCCAAAACGTTAAGAAACTCAAAGTTTCCTTGTAATGACGTCGTGGATTTCGTATCACGTGATGTCGCGTGGTATCACATGCAATGTCGTCTCGAGATGTTGTAGTGGAACATATGCGTTGAATGTTTAAAGTTGAATATTTGTTGAGGATTGATGTGTAATTGGAATAATTTGTATATATATATATAATAAAAATAAATGGGACCTTTTTTTTTCGAAGAGAAAACAATTAATGGCCAAAGTTGAAAGAAAGAAACCAGACATGCTGAACCGAGTATGGATGGTTGAATATCATGCCATCAACAGTCCATACATTGAACGCCATTTGAGATCAGATGTGAAGGTAGTTAATGGTAGCTAGGTAGTCACTGGAAGGAGAGCTATGCACCAATCCCTGTGATGATGCATAGAACCGGCCAGGCCTAGCACCTAATGTCCGACCCCGCCTTCTCGTGGTGCAGACCGTTATACCTTTCAAAAGAGATACTCTCTTGTGGAAGTGAACGGAAGGGGAGGGCTGCCAGATTAGTGTGGCCTACTGATCTGGACAAATATGGCTACTTTTCGTTTTTTTTTTCTACCCTGCTGAGGAGTGGTCAACCACACAAGATCTTGGTGCTGACCATACAAACCCACTGAACTGGACTGAATTATGGCTCTGAGCTTGATTATGGATCCTGATTTTGCTGCACTGGTGGGCTCCTCGGGAGGGAAAATCTTCCGCTATGTTTTCTGTTTGTTTGTGGGTTGACAGCTCCAAGTGAATAGATTCACAGGATATGTTTATCAGCTGGTGGATAATCCTGAGCAGAGGTCATCGCAGGCACCTGAACTCTTTGCTTCTATTGGCATCGTCAAATTCTGCATTGGAGGAAGTCTTCCAGTGTAGATGGCTTCAGCCTTTATTGATGGGGGAACGGGTCTTTGCCCCATGTCTGCGATTAGGGAGCTGTTTGATATTGTCGGCATTCCCTCTCTCAATAAACATAGTATCTTTAAACATCCCACTAACCATTTTCGCTCCATAGATAGTTGGAATGTGAGGAATCTGCACAGAGCTTTTTCTCTTGATGTCCTCACACAAGAATTCCACCATTATAATTTAGATATTCTCGGCTTGCAAGAGACCAGATGGACAGATAAAGGTCAGATTCTTAAAAATAATCTTAAATTTCTCTTTTCAGGGAGGGACGACAATAAGCATCACCAAGGCCTGGGTCTGCTTCTCAGCAGACACGCTAGTGATGCTCTTCTAGGATATGAGTGCATTAATGAAAGGTTTCTTACAGCAAAATTTCAGATAAGCGTTAAAGACTTGAATGTTATCTGCTGTTATGCCCCCACTGAGGATGCCGATGAGGATGAGAAGGAGAGGGTTTATGGACAACTTCAAGATATTTTGAATTCTGACAAGAAAGGAGATATTACCCTTGGTCTTGGTGACTTCAATGCCAAAGTTGGTACTGACTCTGAACTTTGGGGAGGATTAATAGGCCTTTTTGGTATTGGTAGCTGCAATGGCAATGAGCAACGTCTCATACAGGTAAGTAAACTCAATGGATTCAGAATAACTAACACTTATTACAAACACCGCGACATACATAAGTACACATGGTTTTCACCTAATGGGCTGCATAAGAATATGATTGATTACATATTAATTAACAGCAAATGGGCTAGTTCTGTTAGGAATACCAGGGCATATGGGGAGCTGAAATTGGATCTGACCATTACCTTGTTAAAAGTGTGTTGCAACTTAAACTTAAAAAGTGTTGTGCTAGGGTTAAAAAATTTACTTTTAATAATGAAGCTCTGAAAGATCCTGTTATAGCCAAAGCTTACCATGATAGGTTACTTAGTCATTATGACAGTCATGGTTTGCTTACTACTGAAGTTGAGGAAGAATGGGATCATTTTAAACAGGCTTTTATGGACACTAACAGTACTCTTTTAGGAAAAAAGGAGCAGAAGAGACAGAATTATCTGAGTGATAAGGCACTTGAGCTTATTTCGGAAAGAAAGAACTGAAGGAATGTCCTTAATCAGTACCCTACTAGTCCTAATAGAAATAATTACAGAGAACATAACAAACGTGTAAAGGATCAGTTAGCTACTGATAAGAATTTTTGGCTTGATGGCTTGGCTGACAAAGCCGAGGAAGCAGCTAGACAGCACAACAGCAGAGAGCTCTACCAGATAGTTAATGTTTTGTGTGGTAGAAAAAGGACAGGTATACTGGGATTGAAGGATAAACAAGGTAAGGTTATAGAAGGTGAGGATTCTCTCATGGCTAGATGGGCTGAGCATTTCAGTGATACTCTAAACAATGTGGTTAGTTCTATTCCCATTGTTTGCAATGATGATAGATGCATTGATGGCTTTAATGTTGGCCCTATAACACAATCTGAAGTTATTTTGGCTGTTTCTAAACTTAAACTTCATAAATCCCCAGGGGTAGATGAAATTGCTACAGAAATGCTTAGAGCTGGGAATGTTTCGGTTACTACTTGGATGACTGAAATTCTGAATATCTTTTATGATAAAGGCATGGTTCCTAAGGATTTTACCAGAGCTATTGTTATCCCCATTTTCAAAAAAGGTGATCGCAGTTCTTGTGATAACTATCGGGGTATCAGCCTACTCTCTGTTCCAGGTAAAGCTCTTTCCATGATTCTGCTTAATAGAATTAAGAATCTGGTTGACAGTCAATAGCGTGATGAGCAATGTGGATTCAGAAGTGGTAGGGGATGTGTGGATCAGATATTTTCACTTAGACAGATTCTTGAGAAATGTTTAAAGTTTCAGAAACCTTTGGTTGCTAGCTTTGTTGATTTCAAAAAGGCTTTCGACTCTGTTGATCATCATAATTTGCGGTTGATTGTAAGATCATATGGTATACCTGACAAGTTAGTTAACATAATGAAAGCTCTCTATAATAACACTGAGTCATGTGTGAGAGTTGGTAAGGCTTGTAGCGATTGGTTTAGCATTACTTCTGATGTTCGACAAGGGTGCATTTTGTCTCCTTTTCTCTTTAGTTTGGTTATTGATTATGTTATGCGAAATTCACTTCAAGGGAAAGATTTTGGCCTTAAATGGACTGGAGATGTGAAAATTTCTGATTTAGATTATGCTGATGATTTAGCCCTTTTGGCAAATGATGTTGATGAGATGAACTCTTTCATTCGAGCTGTTGATGAGACTGGTAGTAAAGTAGGCTTGGTTATAAACAGAGAGAAAACTAAAGTGATTAAAATTGGTCAGACAGGCTGTGATTCAGTTAATCTGAATGGTTGCAGTCTTGAGCAGGTGTTACAGTTTAATTATCTTGGGAGCTATGTAACAAATAATGGTGATGTGCGGCATGAGATTAACAGACGAATAGGGATTGCTGCCGGACTTTTAAGAATCTATGGAGAGTGTGGAGAAATAGGCGTATACACCTAAAGACTAAAATTAGACTGTATAATAGTTTGGTTATTTCTAGGGTTAATTATGGTAATGAAACTTGGACACTTTGTAAACAAGATAACAGGAAACTAGATGCTTTTGATTCCAGATGCTTACGCAATATCTTGGGCATTAGGTGGTTCAACTTTGTAACTAATGATGAGGTTAGGCAAAGGAGTTTGCAACCTCCTTTAAGCAGCATATTGTGCAGAGAGAGACTCCGTTGGTTTGGCCATGTTGCCCGTATGGATAATTATAGATTGACGAATAGGATTATGAACAATGTGCCTAAAGGCCTCAGAAAGAAGGGGAGACCTAGGATGCGGTGGGCAGACAATGTCAAACAGTCCTTGTTAGAATTGGTGTGCAGTGGCCAGATGCAGTAGATGTAGCTCAGGATAGACTTGCTTGGAGAACTAAATTGCACGGTTTGGTTGGACCTCCGTAGCCCATGGCTGCTTGAGGATGATGATGATGTGAAACTTTTAGTAAAAAGTACTATTTTGTTGAAATTGAAATATCTGATCAACGGTAGAAAGGTGTGTAGAAGAGAATGAAAAGATTAAATCGTCGCTGTGTGTATCCGGATAACTCATTCCCTGAAGAGTAGTGCACAATGTGATTTCGAATATATGCACGATTACCTTCCAGGCTAAGGCCACTTGAATCCAATTAAGATAATTTCTTTATTCAAATGTCTTTATTATGTTAGCGCCAGTTTCAGAATGAGAAGTTAGAAAGAAATCTTCTTCAAAAGCATTTAATCATTTTCAATTGGTTTTAAAAAAAGAACAATGTTATCTTGTCGTCCGTCTTCTGTAATTTTCTGTTTGTTTAAAGAAATAAGCAATAGTTTGTTTTTGGTTTGATAGGTAAGAATATTAAGATTCGCGTTTTCTCTATCTTTTAATAGTTTCACTTTTCGAAGTGAAACTATTAAAAGTTCTTTTAAAGTTCTATTAAAGTTTTTTGTAATATTATAAAATGTTAATTTTAAAGTAATGTTATAAGCAGTCTATGTTGCGCATTTAATATTTAAATTGTAGTGTATGGAAGTCAAGCGGTTTACGCTGACAGCAAGCGACTTTATCACTACCCGAACCCGAAGTCTTCGCAAGGAAAACTCTATCATTTTTTTAAGAGATAAACATCAAATATTTTATGGGATCGATTAAATTTAATAAAAATTACTTTTCGATTCCGATTTCTCGATTCTTCCAATAGTTTGGATTTTCACAGTTAGGAAGTTGAAGAATTAGAAAATTACATCTTTGTTTTTGAAAACGACGGAAACGACTGAACTAAACAAAATTTATAAAATCAAACATCAGTGAGTTCACATATTAATTTAAAATTTACACTATAATTGCATTTCAAATATAATATTACATTAAAATATTTCGAAAGTTAGGAATATATTTTTAAATAAGGCAGGTTCTAGAAAACAAACAGACCTTACCAATTAATGCCGGTTTTAAGGAGAAAACAAAACTGCTTTAAAAATATTTGGATTTTTTTCTTTTAAATCTTTTATTCACTTGGCAAGTCCAGTGGTGACGTGAAGATAGAGCTGAATCCCACCACGTGGTGGCATTAAGGTCGTGATACCTATTGATATAAATCAATCTGCTTGCACTGTAAAGTAAAGGGGCGGGGGTGGCTCAGTCGGTAGCGCGCCAGGCTCGTAATCTGTAGTTCCCACGTTCGAGTCCCAGCTGGGTCAGCGTTAAGATTTATCTCCGCAAAATTCCCCGCCCTGCCCACGGTCAGTAGGGGACACCGATGGGCTTGGAAAGTCCGCCGTCCGTCGGATGGGACGTTAAGCCGTGGCCCCGTGTGCAGGAGAGCCATACCCTGTGCACGTTAAAGAACACGCTGGATGGCCTTGACGGGAGGCTACCATCTGTCTCCCAACAGCTGTTCCAGTGGGTCCCCTCCCCCAACCTTCTCTGAGCCTTCGGGGTCCATTTGACCTGGTCATTTAGCCCATGGTGTGCAAAAAAGTGCCGCTCAGAGGTAAAACAACCCAACCCAACTTTGCACTGTAAAGAGCATCTGTATGTCTTTGCTGACCATCAAAAAAAAAGTTATGTTAAATTCTAAATGTAAAAGTATTTTTCTTCCCCGTTTGCTCCTCTCTGATACTTATACCTCAATGATCTCTCTCTCTCTATCTCATTCTCTCTCCCTGATCCCTTGTACCTTCAGTCTTCAAATTATGGACGCTAAAGGAAGTGATTATAAATAAGCCATCCGATGCTCTTCAGAGATGAAAAACGATAGGAACTATTCTCTTCGTAAGATGATTCTTTGCAAGAATAGTAGGTATTGTCTGATGCGGTCTAATCTACCTAAAAGCAATCACCGTCCTTTGCCAAGCAATCAATTACGCACAGAGAAACGGATTTAGATATATTTTACATAAATAAAAATTCTCCTCCTTTATTTTTTCTTTCGGAAAAATAAAAATTTTACGCTCCGAGCACATAAAGCCGTAAGAATTAAAAAAAAAATGTAGTCGAGACAAAAACAAGGTTGTAATTTATTAACTTCTATCGCTTCTTATACATTTTTAATATCCGGTGCTCTTTAAACTCGACCGCTTAGTCAAAAGCATAATAATCACGACTTTAAAGCTATTTCTTTTTTAGAAAAAAAAAACCTAATTTGTGACATTTACGACAATATTTTCTTTCCGAGAATTAAATAGCTTGTTCTTCTTGGGAAGATTCAATTCCTCTTTGCAGAATCTGATAAACGACTTTTTTTTTATCTCTCTCTCTTTCTGTTAATTTGTTTCAAAGAATAAACTCGCTTTTCATAACTTTGACCATTTGGAAAAGTTTGACATTGCAAGCAAAAAAAAAAGACAATTCATTCCATTAATTTATTCTTTTTAGTTTCACGAAATTCTTGAACGATTCTACAATTTTGATTGCATCTACTGTTATAGTGGGTTTCATTCAAATTAATCTAGGCTGGTATTTTTGGGTTGGGTGGGTGGGGGACTAAGAAGACCTGCCTCAGGTTTCTTTTTATTTTAAAAATCAATATACAACTAATCAAGTCTCTGCGAGTATAAACAAGCTGGAAGGGGGGAAGGGAAGTTATTACTTCTTCTGTGTAACGGTAAAATTAGTGACATTTGCTGCTGCATTTATGTTTGTTGACAAGAGTACCCGCCCTGTCCACGGTCAGTAGGGGACACCGATGTGATTGGAAAGACCGCCGTCCGTCGGATGGAACGTTAAGCCGTGTTCCGTGTGCGGGAGAGCCATACCCTGTGCACGTTAAAGCACACGCTAGATGGCCTTGATGGGAGGCCACCACCTGTCTTCCAACAGCTGTTCCAGTGGGTCCCCTCCCTCAATCTTCTCTGAGCCTTCGGGGTCCATGTGACCTGGCCATTTAGCCCATGGTGTGCAAAAAAGTGCCGCTCAGAGGTAAAACAACCAACAACCAACTTATCTTTTCCCTCTTGCATTTACCACAATTGGAGGACTTTTTTTAAGACCGTTGTTATTTTCCATAAACTTGGGATATTGTTCCCCATGATTTCCAGCTGAGTTTCATCCCTTCCGCTACTTCTGCTCCTGACCATGATACTCCAATGATGAGCCCGCCCCCCTTTCGAAGTCAGATCAGTATTTTCAGCCAGGTTGCATTTAACTTAGGTTTCCACCACACCTTTCCGACTTTTATAGGAATTCGTAGTGATGCAAAACGCTTAATGTTAGTAAAAAACATTGCATACAGTGGCATGTTCCATGGTATTTTGCACACGATACAATTCTCATAATAATTTCGCCAGGAGTGCACTTAGAAATCATACTAAGCATACATTTCAAACACTTACACAACAACATATTTCGAAACAACTTACATCACAGCATATTATATCTTTGGAACCACTTACACAGAAACATATTATTAGAATCCAGCTTTCATATCGATACAGATAAGAATAACGTGATACCCTCATATATTTCCGGAATGCAAATAATAAGAGAAATTTTCGTGCACTTAAGTTGTGTAAAAAAAAAGAAAGCATTTTGGTTTTCATTTAGCACAGAGTTTTTTACTGCTTTTTTTCCCACCATCTTTTTCCTAAATGCATCAAATTCAAAAACGTATTTTTGAGACACAAAGCAGACTGCATTGCAGGAGAATCTGTAATTTTTCACAGATGGTGCATAGGAAAGAAACAAAACAGATCTGCTTTTTTATTTTAATGACCGAAAAATGTTTAAATGAGAAACAACGGGTTGGCGTTATTTTGATGATTTCAGCGAAAGACTAACGACATTAGAGCACACCCAAAAGCCTTCCATAATTATAATGGGAATTGCTCTGAAGGAAAAGCAAAGAAAAATGGTAATAATAATAACAACGAAGAAAAGCGCAAGAGTTAAAAAAAAAAAAGCGAAACCGTCGCAGTTGTGATTCTATCTGCTGTTCCTCTGGTTTGAGCATAATGATATGAGAAAAGCAAAACGGTCTCCTAGTTTGCGCGCAGTAATTTCTTAGTGCATCTGAGTAAGCCGTTGTTTTGGTCATAATAAGCAAGAGGAAGTCAGAGTTAGCAGGGAGCTGATGCAGTCAATTTCTGACACATCAAGGGAAATGGTTTCTTTGCAGTTAACCGCCTGTGAAAGTGGGAACTAAGTTAATTTGGATTATGGGAAAGTTTAGCATAAATATCAGAATGTAGCGGTTATGTGGCAGTTACCTAATGCTCAAATCTTTATGCTAATAGCCGAATGATAAACTTTATTTATACTCAATATCCAAATAAAAATTCTATAAAGTACTGTGTGTTATAATTGAGAGATTATATTGCGCCATGTTAGTAAGATTCGTGGACTGTAGTTGCTACTAATATTTTTACGTTACTCTTTATAACATTGATGTGCATTTTATTTTATTTTCAATCTTGCTTCTAATGTAAATCATAAAATATACAGGGCGAGTCAAAAACGACTTACAGTTTTCGTGTGCTGTAAAGTTTAAATGATGAAAAGTGCGTTTTTATCATTAACGTAATGTACGACTTACAGTTTTCGTGTAATGTTTTCATTATGTAATGTACGACTTACAGTTTTCGTGTGCTGTAAAGTTAAAATGATGAAAAGTACGTTTTTGAAATGAAGACCATAAGGCATGCACATATCTTAAGTTTTTATTCCACTATTAGGATGATCACAAAGCATATTTTTTCCACGATTTGTAAGATCACAAGGTTGGATCAGGTTGTTTTGCCTTTGGGCAGTACTTTTTGACAAATAATGGGCTAAATGGCAGGATCAAAAGGACCACAAGGGCTCAGAGAAGGTGGGTGGAAAAGGATCCACTGGACAGCTGTTAGGAGACAGATGGGAGTCTCTCGTCAAGGTCATTTAGCGTGTTCTTTAACGTGTATAGGGTATGGGTCTCCTATACACAGGGCCATGGTTTAAGATTCCATCTAACGGATGGAATCTTTAAACCATAACCCTGTGTACGACTTTTATAAATGGAGACTTTGCCAAGAACTTTGGTGACCCCTTTCTTATCGATGGCAGGATGGGGGAGAAGGTTGCAGATATAAATCTCAAACAGGATTAACGGATATAAATCTCAAACAGAATTAGCGGATATAAATCTCAAAGCTGATACAGTTGGGACTCGGAACTTGTGAACTGCAAATTACCAGCATGGAAATGGAACGCTGCGGATTGAGCTCCTTCTCCCTTGGGTGGGGGTGGCTCAGGTTCGAGTCCCAGCTGGGTCAGCGTTAAGATTTATCTCCGCAAAAATTCCCCGCCCTGCCCACGGTCAGTAGAGGACACCGATGGGCTTGGAAAGGCCGCCGTCTGTCGGATGGGACGTTAAGCCGTGGCCCCGTGTGCGGGAGAGCCATACCCTGTGCACGTTAAAGAACACGCTGGATGGCCTTGACGGGAGGCTACCATCTGTCTCCCAACAGCTGTTCCAGTGGGTCCCCTCCCCCAACCTTCTCTGAGCCTTCGGGGTCCCTGTGACCTGGCCATTTAGCCCATTGTGTGCAAAAAAGTGCCGCTCAGAGGTAAAACAACCCAAATTCTTCTCCCTCTCTAGCTGATCAGAGATGTTCCATATCATTTCCCTTACACAGTGATCCAACATACATCAAACACCGATGCAGATGTTTATTCCAAACAGATCATGACAAGTCCTTGTCCACATCTGGAACTGAAAGTTTGTTGTCCAGAAAAGTACAAAAGCACTTTTGTATTTTTCTGAACAATAAATTCTAATTCCGGAATATTTTGGTAGAGTTATTTTTTTACAGTATGCATACACAGAAATGGCCACTCGCGGTCGTCAGTATCACACTTTCTGCCGGTTTTTCTCACTACCTAAACCTGAGACGGAAAACTACTTCAGAGCATGTGGTATGTAGTTTTCAGCGACGGATCCATTTATGGGGATATTATCCGCCATTAATGGAGCATCTTGTATTTAAACACTGATTCTTGTGTTTCATTGTGCAACCATGAGCTCTAAAACAATGCAAGTAATCAACAAAAAAAGCGATCTAGAATCATGTGAGGACGGTGTTCTTTTCAAACCCATGCTTCCTTTCCCCTCGAGAGCAGAACGGGAGTTAGTGGAAAAAATTTCGTCCCAGGAATAACTAGGACTGAAACCTGCGAACATCAAATTTCGATCCTGTAGCACTAAGTCTGCCAACCCTAGCCACCTATATAAAAAATTTCTATGAAGGTCAGTTTCACTGAGAAGTACGAATAGTTTTTCTAAAAGGCAGTAATACTTCCGAACACTTAATATATAACTTGAACGAAATATTTAAAATTGTTACACATAAATAAAATCAACTGTGCTCGGTTAATCACTAGTCACCAACCAGTCTTGTTGTTAATTGAATGATTTAACTATTGAAAGAGACGTTTTGGAGGAGACCCACTGGACCGAGGTAGAAATAAACTTCATGTCATCACTATCTAGAGCAGGGATGCCGAAACTTTCCGGCATTACGCTTCCTTTGGCATTTGAGAAACTCTCCCTCCCTCACCCCCTATGCACTTCACATCGTTCCCTTGGAATTCATCATTCCCTCTCCCTCCAGCGAGTAGCTCCTCCATGTCTAAACCCCTACTGTCTAGAGCAGTGGTTCTCAACCTTTTACGCTTCACGTACCCCCTGGAAATGTGTATGTAACTGGCGTACCCCTTGTATAGATAGATAAAACTATAGTTATAGTATAACAATGGGAATAAAATAAAACACTGACTTTGTTACTAGATCTAGCGACTTTTGAGCTCTCACGGCGTACCCCCAAATATTTTACCGCGTACCCACATTGAGAACCCCTAACCTAGAGTATGACTTTAACCCTAATCGTGAGGTTATTTCTTCACCCCTGACCTAGAGTATCTTCAACATGCAAAGAATATGACTAGAGCTGTCCGGGATGTTATAGTTGTATCCCTATCTGCAAGTTCTTTTTTGTACCCGCATCCGCAAGTCCTTATCAGCATCCGCGAAAATTGGTTTCACAGGCTCAGTCACTAGTAATCGTTTTTTATACTCGAATCGCAGGTAAGTTGTTCAAAGATTATTTTCCCAAATACAAAAACTCATTGGGTTGACAAGTAATAAGTTTGCAAGTTCAAGTCCCAACTATGTTGGCTTAATTAATTCACAGGTTCGAGTCACTAGTAATCGACTCCCGGCTCGAATCACATGTTATGTGTTCACAGGTCCCAAACATACTAGCGAATTAGGTTCATAGGTAGTCAGTTCACAGGTTCCAGTCAAGAGTACTAAATTCATAGGTAGTTAGTTCACAGGTTCCAGTCAAGAGTAACAAGTTCATATGTAGTCAGTTCACAGGTTCCAGTCAAGAGTAATACGTTCATAGGTAGTCAGTTCACGGGTTCTAGTCAAGAGTAATAAGTTCATAGGTTAAAGTTACAATTTTTCATTGAGAATAGTAAAATATTTCAAAAACAAATAATCGGCTCACTGGTTGGAATCATTACTAATTATTCAGAGGTTCTAGTGACAGGACCGAATTAAAAGGTAATCGGCCAATCACAGGCAAATCATATACAATCGGGTAATCATGGGTCTTAGATAATTATCAGTTCACTGGTACACGTCACGAATAATAGATTCACAGGTTCCAATCACGGTGAATCATAAATGGTCAGTTCATAGGTTCGAGTTTCAAAGTGCTAGTGGTCAGCTTTTCTACCTAGTCCTCACCTATTGCAATGAGAGAACGGATCTGATCTCAAAAGGCAGCTATCTTTTAACTTGTTGTTAAGCCACGATTCCTTGAGCAATGCTCACCAGTTCACAATAAAAGCCGGTGTTCCTCAAATCCTTTCGGCTGCGATCCAAATTCAAATATCTATTTACCCTACGACCCAAAATTAATACCTATTCACCTTGCGGCTCAAAATTAATTATCCCTCTCCTCCTGATATCCAATATTAAAAACAATTCCCCTCGCGACCAAAAATTCAAATTCCCATTCACCTTGTGACCCAAAATTAAAATTCCAATTCTTCTCGAGAGCTCAAATTAAAATCCCCATTCTCCTTACGACCCAACATTCAAATTTTCATCTCGTGACTCAAAATTCAAATTCCCATTCACCTTCTAACCCAAAATTTAAATTTTTATTCACCTCGCAACCCAAAATTTAAATTTTCGTATACCTCGCGGCTAAAATAATTCAAATTCCCATTAACCTCGCAACACAAAAAATAACATTACCTATAAAGCTGAAGCCGTCCCATGGCCGAGTGGTTAGCACGCTTGGCTACTGATCTAAGGGACCTGGGTTCGAGCCCCGGGTAAGGCATGGTTATGTGTGTTGTTTTTCTGCTAAGGTCCTGCCATCCTCACAGACCTTCTACTATGGCATATAAACTTACAGGCTACTGTCAGACCTCTGTGGCAAGGAGCTGCTTGAGGGCGTACTTACTTACTTACTTATAAACCTAAATCGTTGGGCCACGAACCTTTCGCAATCCTAGTTTGCCTAACTCCTGGACTAAGCAAATGCCCACTTTTTTCGCAGAGTGAAAATCATGGACAAAAGAAGAACATTTTAAAAGCTTTCAAGACTGAGGATTTCGTTGACCCCTAGGGCTCAGAGAAGATTGAGGGAGGGGCCTCACCGGCACAGATGTTTAGAGACAGATGGTAGCCTCTCGTCAAGGCCATCCAGCATGTTCTTTAACGTGGATATGGCTCTCTCGCACACGAGGCCACGGTTTAACGTCCCATCCGACGGACAGCGGCCTTTCCTAATCTCATCGATGTCCCCTACTGACCGAGGACAGAGCGGGGAGTTTTGTAGAGATAAATATCGACGATGTACTAGCTGAGACTCGAACTTGGTAACCGCAGATTACGAGACTGGCGCACTACCGACTGAGCCACCCCCACCCCGGCCAATATTGGGGATCGGACTACGGAAGCTGCCTTTTAAGTCTGACTCATATCCACTTGTGCCGTCAGCGACAGATGCAAAGCATTGATGGTGTATGTTCTGTATGATTTGTCTTTATGGTCTCAATCTAAATTCTCCTAAAATATTTGCAATTATAAACTTCTACGGTTAATGTAGCTGCCTTCATTGAGAGTTTGAAGTATTTACTAATGTCGGACCTACTCATATGTAGCACATATATATATAGGCTAACAGCATAACTAACGAAATAATAAGTTGCCTCCTTTATGAAATGGAACTCAACGTAATGACTATGCGGAAAATTCCAGCGCATTGTACACAAACGTCTAAATCTTGGAACATAGACGGCGAAGTACACTCACGTCATTTAAATGTAGTAACATAAGCTGCATTTGCAAATGTGAAGGCGATCTATTTCAGTTCCCGGCATTCAAGGCTTCAGAAGCGGCTCTTCGCATAAATAGCTTTTCTGAAGTGGAAATGTTTATTTCCAAGGGATATAGGATTGAATTCATTCTTGATGCATATCTCCCATTGTCTCTCTACCTATATGAATATATCTGTACATGAACATTCTTCAAAGGGTACTTAGAAAGTGTTAAAAGTGAAGTATTTATGAGCAAAAGGGAGAGTATTCTGGTAGATCAGTAGGTGTAGGAATTGTGATGAAAATATACTCGGATATCGAATTGTTAAGTTCTATATACCAACAAATCGACTCATGTATTTAGAAAGAATCATTTAAGATAACTTAGTAGATAAAAAATGTTATCTGATGTAGTCATTGTTACTCTTTTTTTTTCGATTCTTTTGAAATACATTCTTCGATAGCAGGGCCGGATCTAGGGGGTAGGGTAAGCCCCCCCCTCACAATGTGAATAAGGGTAAAAGAGAAAAATATATACTAAACTTATTTATATTTCATGCATGTTTCAATATTTTTTTAAAAACCTGTAAAACGGAGGCGAAAATGTTATACTGAATTGGAAATCAAGTGTCTTGCCCCCTCCCCCCCCTACATTTTCTTAGTAAATAACCCCGTATGCAGGAGATACATATCCTGTGCAAGTTAAAGAATACTCTGGATGGCGATGACAGCAGGCTACCATCTGTCTCCCAACAGCTGTCAAGTGGGTCCCCTTCCCCACCCTTCTCTGAGTTATCCGGGTCCTTGTGGCTTCGCCATTTAGCCCATTGTGTGCAAAAAAAGTACCATTCTGAGGTAAAACAACCCAACCCATAAAAATAATCCTTTATTTTCGACCTACTCAGCAACTAGACGAAAACCAGTTTATTCACTTTTTTAATCTAATTGATCTATAGGTCATCTCAATTTTGTATCTTTTTCTCATCCGTTTTTACACTCCTTTATTACCTTTAAGGTCATAAAAAATATTTCCGCTCTCTCAATCCTTCCTTCATATTGTTTCATTCGTTCGTTTGTAGAAACTGAAGACAAAATGTTTATTCTTATCTGTAAGGAAAAAGGAAACTGACACTTCGATCCTCCTCTCCGCTTCTAACCCCCCCCCCCCACTCCACCCCACCGAACGGCCATAAAGCTAAGGCATCCATTGCCAAAAGCATTTTCCTTCTTCCAAGTCTAGGGACAATGCTCGACAGAGCTCTTGGACAACACTTGATAAGAGGACAATGACCTAGCGCCAATCACCGTATCCTAGAAAAATCATGAATCGTTTCCAGTCTGGGTTATAGATTTGATCCCTTCCTTTACTGTAAGTTGAATAGTTCTTCTTCATGGAGCCAATTTGGGCATGTTTCTCCTTTGTAACGGGATGTTGTGGACTTTAAAAGACTAGAGCTTCCATCGAAGAAAATTCGAAACAGATGCTTTGAACTGAACAGATTTGGATTGATATATTCTTCATTTTCCTTTTTCTTTTCCAGTCAGCAGTTTTCTACCAATGATGCAGAAATAGGACTGGTCCTTCCTAGCATTCCTATCTCCATTCGGGAAACCAGCGAAGAGTGAACGATAGATCAAGCGTCTAGTTTTGAGTCATTGCTTTAAACTACTGAACAACAGGTTATTGGATTTTTTTTTTTTGGTAAGGAATGCTGATTTCGAATCGCTTTTCCCACTTGAATTTATATTGTGTGCCTAGTGCATAATGCGCTTGACTAATGATCAAACGGACCTGGGTTCGAGCCCCGACTAAAGCATGGATGCTTGTGTTGTTTTTCTGCTGAGGTCCCTACATCCTCACAGACTTACTATGGCGAATAAACTAACAGACTCCTGTAAGACTTCTGTGGCAAGTAGTTGCTTGAGGGAATATTTTTTTTAATGTAGTTGTTACCAAATCTGTCAGGTTTGGTTTATTCTATGGCAATTTACTACAAGGGAATCTTCTGGGATTCCACTTAAATCTACAAAGGATGGAGATTTAAGTTGTCTCTTTTTATATAATCAACTACTTTTAATTCAAATAAATATAATTTTCCGTTAAATAGAAAATGATGCTGAACATTACATTCACGTCTCTAATATTTATAGTAAGTGTCACATGTTATTTTAAAAGTGACTTCAAATTATTTTGTTTCCAGTTACACTTTCCCAGATATATTTTTATTTTGCAACAGTACGGTTTCGACCCTTGATTATATATTATATATTTCTTTCTCTTCCTTCTTTCTTTATTTGTGTTCTTTTATTCCTTTATTACTATGATGACTGGTTATTTTATTACATATAAAGGAGTAAGTGTCTACCGAAGGATTATCTTAAAAATATTAAGAATAGCATTTTTTCGCTATTTTACAATGATTTAGAATCATCTAATTTATACTTATTTTTTGTCTCATCTACCCTGCTGAGGAGTGGTCAACCACACAGGGTCCTGGTGCTGATCATATAAACCCACTGGACAGATATATGGCTCTGAGCTTGATTATGGATCCTGATTTTGCTGCACTGGTGGGCTTCTGTGGAGGGAAAATCTCCCTCTGTGTTTTCTGTTTGTTTGTGGGTTGGCGGCCCCAAGTGAATAGATTCACAGGATATGTTTATCAGCTGGTGGATAATCCTGAGCAGAGGTCATCGCAGGCACCTGAACTATTTGCTTCTACTGGCATCGTCAAATTCTACATTGGGGGAAGTCTTCCAGTGTAGATGGCTTCAGCCTTTAGTGGTGGGGGAACGGGTCTTTGCCCCATGTCTGCGAATAGGGGGCTGTTTGATATTGTCGGCATTCCCTCTCTCAATAAACATAGTTTCTTTAAACATCCCACTAACCATTTTCTTTCCATAGGTAGTTGGAATGTAAGGACTCTGCACAGAACTTTTCCTCTTGTTGTCCTCACACAAGAAATCCACCGTTATAATTTAGATATTCTCGGCTTGCAAGAGACCAGATGGACAGATAAAGGTCAGATTCTTAAAAATAAACTTAAATTTTTATTTTCAGGGAGGAACGACAATAAGCATCACCAAGGCGTGGTCTGCTTCTCAGCAGACACGCTAGTGATGCTCTTCTAGGATATGAGTGCATTAATGAAAGGTTTCTTACAGCAAAATTTCCGACAAGCGTTAAAGACTTGAATGTTATCTGCTGTTATGCCCCACTGAGGATGCCAATGAGGATGAGAAGGATAGGGTTTATGGACAACTTCAGGATATTTTGAATTCTGTCAGGAAAGAAGATATTTCCCTTGTTCTTGGTGACTTCAATGCCAAAGTTGGTACTGACTCTGACCTTTGGGGCGGAGTAATAGGCCCTTTTGGTATTTGTAGCTGCAATGGCAATGGGCAACGTCTCCTACAGGTAAGTAAACTCAATGGATTCAGAATAACTAACACTTATTACAAACACCGCGACATACAAAAGTACACATGGGTTTCACCTAATGATCTGCATAAGAATATGATTGATTATATATTAATTAACAGCAAATGGGCTAGTTCTGTTAGGAATACCAGGGCATATAGGGGAGCTGAAATTGGATCTGACCATTACCTTGTTAAAAGTGTCTTACAACTTAAACTTAAAAAGTATTGTGCTAGGGTTAAAAAGTTTGCTTTTAATACTGAAGCTCTGAAAGACCCAGTTATAGCCAAAGCCTACAATGATAGGTTACTTAGTCATTATGACAGTCATGGTATGCTTACTACTGAAGTTGAGGAAGAATGGGATCATTTTAAACAGGCTTTTTTGGACACTAACAGTACTCTTTTAGGAAAAAAAGGAGCAGAAGAGACAGAATTATCTGAGTGATAAGGCACTTGAGCTTATTTCGGAAAGAAAGAACTGCAGGAATGTCCTTAATCAATACCCTACTAGTCCTAATAGAAAGCATTACAGAGAGCTTAATAAACGTGTAAAAGATCAGTTAGCTGCTGATAAGAATCTTTGGCTTGATGGTTTGGCTGATAAAGCCGAGGAAGCAGTTAGACAGCACAACAGCAGAGAGCTGTACCAGATAGTTAATTTTTTGTGTGGTAGAAAACGGACAGGTATACAGGGATTGAAGGATAAAAAAGGTAAGGTTATAGAAGGTGAGGATTCTGTCATGGCTTGGTGGGCTGAGCATTTCAGTGATACTCTAAACAATGTGGTTAGTTCTATTCCCATTGTTTGCAATGATGATAGATGCATTGATGGCTTTAATATTGACCCTATAACACAATCTGAAGTTATTTTGGCTGTTTCTAAACTTAAACTACATAAATCCCCAGGGGTAGATGAAATTACTACAGAAATGCTTAGAGCTGGGAATGTTTCGGTTACCACTTGGATGACTGAAATTCTGAATATCTTTTATGATAAAGGCATGGTTCCTAAGGATTTTACCAGAGCTACTGTTATCCCTATTTTCAAAAACGGTGATCGCAGTTCTTGTGATAACTATAGGGGTATCAGCCTACTCTCTGTTCCAGGTAAAGTTCTTTCCATGATTGTGCTTAATAGAATTAAGAATCTGATTGGCAGTCAATTGCGCGATGAGCAATGTGGATTCAGAAGTGGTAGGGGATGTGTGGATCAGATATTTTCACTTGGGCAGATTCTTGAGAAATGTTTAGAGTTTCAAAAACCTTTGGTTGCTAGATTTGTTGATTTCACAAAGACTTTCGACTCTGTTGATCGTCATAATTTGTGGTTGATTATCAGATCATATGGTATACCAGACAATTTAGTTAACATAATGAAAGCTCTCTATAATAACACTGAGTCGTGTGTGAGAGTTGGTAAGGCTTGTAGCAATTGGTTTAGCATTACTTCTGGTGTTCAACAAGGGTGCATTTTGTCTCCTTTTCTCTTTAGCTTGGTTATTGATTACGTTATGCGAAATTCATTTCAAGGGAAAGATTTTGGCCTTAAATGGACTGGAGATGCGAAAATTTCTGATGTAGATTATGCTGACGATTTAGCCCTTTTGGCAAATGATGTTGATGAGATGAAGACTTTCATTCGAGCTGTTGGTGAGACTGGTAGTAGAGTAGGTTTGGTTATAAACGGAGAGAAAACTAAAGTGATGAAAATTGGTCAGGGAGGCTGTAATTCAGTTAATCTGAATGGTTGCAGTCTTGAGCAGGTGTCACAGTTTAATTATCTTGGGAGCTGTGTAACAGATAATGGTGATGTGCGGCATGAGATTAACAGACGAATAGGGATTGCTGCCGGGACTTTTAAGAACCTATGGAGAGTGTGGAGAAATAGGCGTATACACCTAAAGACTAAAATTAGACTGTATAATAGTTTGGTTCTTCCTAGGGTTACTTATGGTAGTGAAACTTGGACACTTTGTAAACAAGATAACAGGAAACTAGATGCTTTTGATTCCAGATGCTTACGCAGTATCTTGGGCATTAGGTGGTTCAACTTTGTAACTAATGATGAGGTTAGGCAAAGGAGTTTGCAACTTCTTTTAAGCAGCATATTGTGCAGAGAGAGACTTCGTTGGTCATGTTGCCCGTATGAATAATAATAGATTGGCGAATAGGGTTATGAACAGTGTGCCTAAAGGACTCAGAAAGAATGGGATCCTTTGCTTAAATGTACAGATATATATATATAGGGATTGCTGCCGGGACTTTTAAGAATCTATGGAGAGTGTGGTTCCCAAAACCACACTCTCCATTCTCTCAATTCCTCTTGTCTCCTTTTCTCTTTAGCTTGGTTATTGATTATTGATCTTTAGCTTGGTTATTAATTCCCAAAAAGAATTTAATGATTACTTATTTATAAGCGTAAAAGTTTTGCTTAACATATAAAAGAATAGCAGACAAATTAACTATATCTAAGGCATTTATTCTTGACTGGGCATATCATTAACAACGAATGTCATTTAAGCACTTGAACAATGCCAAGCGACCCCATTTCTTCTGGCAGCGTATATCACTAACCAACGGCCATTGCGTTTGAAAAAAAGAACACTCCAAAAAATAGATAATCTCATCCAACCATTTAGACTACTGCATATCTACTAAACAACAAATTTTCGGTTCACACTTCATTATATCCCCTCCTTAAATATATATATATATACAATCACCCCGAAGACAATAATTTTAACTACAGCATGTAGCTAAACGGCAAATTTTCAAAAATACCCCCCCCCCCAAAAAAAATGCATGTATATAACCAATACTTTTTATAAACCTAAAAGATATCAAAATGCAACATTCACATGCCACCGATATTTCAGCAGCAGACGACGTTTACCGTTAAATTCTGTAAAAACCTCCAACCATGGTATCATACGTGACTCTACTACGTTGCTTTTATTCACAAAGAATCTACTTACGTTACGGTTCTTAACGTAGGCGCCATGTCGTACAGTAAACTGCAGGCTAACCCAATGTTTTTTAGTTTTATATTTTTATATTATCAGTAATGAAGCGCCATTTGCATTTTGCAAAAAACTTTCGCGGTTACGGTTTGCAGAGATCACGCTGCTGCCTCTCCATTGGTTATCTCGATTTATTCTATACAGTATCGATATTATATCAATTTTTCTCGATCCCATTACAGAGTGTTTTCCCGTATGAAATCGAGGGAACTCCTTTCATCACTTTCTTTTGGACCTTGTATAATCATTGGTTCGTTTCCTCATCATTTATGTGACGAAGATATACAGAAACCTGTAAGAAACTAGGGCTGTCTTTGATCCTTTCCAAAAGAATTTGAAGCAACTCTTGAAGACGGAAGACTCTCTTCTACATCCCCGATTCTGATATCGTGGAGGTTTTAGATTGAATAGTTATTCGATTCAGCTAGATGCCAAGGTAGTATTATTAATTAGGAGACAGACCTCCATACCACACTGGGGCGGGGGTGGCTCAGTCGGTAGCGCGCCAGGCTCGTAATCTGTAGTTCCCATGTTCGAGTCCCAGCTGGGTCAGCGTTGAGACTTATCTCCGCAAAACTCCCCACCCTGCCCACGGTCAGTAAGGGACACCGAAGGGCTTGGAAAGACCGCCGTCCGTTGGATGGGACGTTAAGCCGTGGCCCCGTGTGCGGGAGAGCCATACCCTGTGCATGTTAAAGAACACGTGGATGGCCTTGATGGGAGGCTACCATCTGCCTCCCAACAGCTGTTCCAGTGGGTCTCCTCCCCCAACCTTCTCTGAGCCTTTGGGGTTCTTGTGACCTGGCCATTTAGCCCATGGTGTGCAAAAAAATGCCGCTCAGAGGTAAAATATCCCAACCGAAATCCATACCACACTACATAACGTTGACTGGCCAAATTATCCGTACGATAGCGTGGATATGATCAATACTGCATTTGTACTATAATTTTCCTCATCCTCTATCCTTTTCCATTTCTCCACAGTAAATCAATTCTAAGTGCCCCTCCGATGATATATAAACTAATATTCCCAACTGTATTGAAGCAGAATACCAGCATTCAGGAAATTTGCTCATTAGGTTCATAGACAGAACTCAGGCAGATAACTACCGAAACTCACAAAAAGTCTACCCTATGTGCGTGCTGCATCACTCCCCACCCTATGGTAGAAGAAGGCGAACAGCTATCTATGTTTTCCCAGAGTGAAATCAGTAGCCCAATTACTATCATTTACCTTCACCTTCCCATTTTTTATGTTTGAGATATACTGCCTGACCAAATTGTTACGAACATCTTACTCCGTCATATGTATCATGGTACAGTTCACAAATTTCAAAGTTTTCTATTCTCTGCTCATAGTTCTCGTTGAAATGAGTTTTTAAGTACTGCTCCCGGTCATCTCTCTCAGCTGATGAACTGTAGCAGCTGTTTTGCAGTACAGTACGTGACAACAGACGTCTGACACTGTCTGCCAAAGCTTTTTTTCCTTCCGCATTGCCACGATTGGAGAACGTTTTTGAGACCTTTGCCATTACACATACACTTGGGATACTGTGCCCCACGATTTTCTGTTGAGTTTCATCACCTCCTTTACGGATGCCTCTGTACATCGCTGTCAAACGATGAGTCCCCTTTAGAAGTCAGTCAGATCAACCTTTTTACCCACGTAGCATTTGACTTTGCTTTCCACTATGGTTTTACGTCTTTTGTTGTAATTCGTAGGGATCTAAAATACGTACGTTAATAAGAAATTCTGCATATATTTTCAGGCATATTTCACGAACTTGCGCACGGATGGCCGGGTAATGTATATCGCTCGACAAACACCAGTGGCATGTATTAGCGGGAACTAGGAATTTGTTGTTTCACTTCAGTTCAGGGCTTTTTAGCTTATAAGGATCCCCAAGGTTTAGATTTGGGTAGGGGAAGGTACCCATTGTATATTATTAGAAGAGAAATAGGAGCTTTCAGTCAACGCCATCCAGTGGTTTATTTAATGTGCAGATCCTATGTCTCTCTTGCTCACGTAACTACGATTTAATCCGTCCCCGCAGACTGATGGCAGCTTGTTGAATCATGGTGACTATAAGACTGCGCAATTTACTTTTCCATAGTTCTCATTGATTAGGAATTTGTAATATTTTTGAACTGAACATCCTCTTCTACTCAATATCATTTTCTAATCCTCTCTTCATAGAAATCAAGCAATTTTTTTGTATCAATGTAACTGAAGAAATATATAACATACATAGAAATTTTCCGTAGTATTTGGAACCATAATTTCAAAATTTTTTATCGAAAAGAAACATGTGTATCGATTTAAATGTAAGAAGTATTAGATATTCTATTTAGCCTATATCTATTCAGGGAAACGTCCTCTCAGATTTTTTTAAACGCCCTGTTGGAAACCACTGTCACATATTATAAGTCAATGGCTTGTTAATCATACCTTAATCAACCTTTGTTTCACGAACTGTCGAAGTGTCAACTGCGCAATCTCAGTCTCCGTGGTTACCATTTACGCTACGTTCCTGACAAACACACAAACCTACAGATATGAAACGACAGAAGTTCCAGTCCTTTCATTTCGCTAGTTCAGTTAAACCAATTTCGCTAAAGCGTAATTAAATAAAACTGCACTGATTTCGTCCAAATTTAATATCGTCTTCTTCCCCTTTAACAGTTTGAAAGCTGTGCCAAATATTGGGACATTTTAGAGTTGCATTTGGCTGTAATTGCAATTTCACGAGCACAGATAAATGAATAAACTAGCACATTGACAACGAATGTCGTGCAAAGGTCGGCTTTAGTCGCCAATTAGACCTTTACAAATCGTTTATAGTAGCTCATAAAATTTGTAAAATCTCTCTGAATAAAATATGAAGAGTTAATCGAGAATTATATTCCGTTTTCTGAATAATTTAGTCTTTCGGTATTATATTTCTTTTCTGATTCACAATTAAGTTGTCATAGTTAACACAGTAGCTGAAGATAAATTGTAACTTATCATAGATAAAAGCGTATCTTTAGGGACATCTTTAGTTTTAATTCCTATCTTTGCTACACAATTTTCAAGCAGTTCATTTGTAATTGCTAAAATAATATATCGATTTTTTGGGATGACTTACGTACAGAACTTTCAGTTTTAACATGAATCTAATTTGGGTTGGGTTGTTTTACCTCTGAGCGGTACTTTTTGCACATAATGGGCTACATGGCGAGGTCACAACGACCCTGAGGGCTCAGAGAAGGATGAAGTAAGGAGACACACTGGACATCCATTAAGAGACAGATTGTAGCCTCTCGTCGATGCCATCATGTGTTAGTGCACAGAGTAAGTCTCTTCCGCACACGGAGCCACGGCTTAACGTACCATCAGACGGACTGCTGCTTTTCCAATCCCCTTAGTGTCCGGTCAAGCTCTTATTAACCGAGATCAAGTCGGGAAGACTTGTGGAGAAAGCTCTGAACGCTTTCCCAGGTGGGACTCGAACCTGGGAACTGCAGATTACGAGCATGACGTGCTACCGACGAGGCACCCCCGCTCCAACGTGAATCTAATGTGATTAAGAATGTGTTAGCATAACGCCAATCTAATAAATTATTATTTATTTAGGATTTGTTGCAGCAGAAAAATACGGGACCATGGCAACGGTATAGATTAAAGTTGGGAGTGGGAATAAACAGTGACGAAGTGTAAGGGGAAGCCGAAAAAGGAATGAGAGACTAGGAGATTGCGCAGTTCATCCTTCGACATTTCTCCCAGGTCATTAGTTGATTCATAGGTGATAGATAGTCCATTGACCTATCTTTCAGGTAATTTTGTGCAGTAGTAAACTACACGAGTAATCCGTCGAAGATTAAGAAAAACAACGTTATTCATATACATTTGATTTACAAGCAAAAATTTGTCTGAAGTGGGTGCTGCAGTGTCGTCGTGAAGATAAATTCGATGCACACATACTAAGATGTAGGATTAACATTTTTTTGATGCCTGTTAAGATCAATCGCATGTTAGATTTATGAAGTGGATTCTTAGGACTCTATTAAGCATAAATTAAATGATAATGCCATTCCAGATTTAAAAAAAACTTGCTCCATAAAAAATTCAGTCTTGTTACGATGACAGCTTCTACTTCCACCAGATTCGTTGTGTCCCGTGATAACATTCACGGGACACAACGAAATGATTGTTGGAATAAGAAACTGATCGTTCTGAAAACTACGACAGGGTACCCGGTAAAAAGTAGCATTATTTCAGACAATTGATAATTTAAAGACATTTGCTTATACTGTACTGATTCATGGGAATAAAAGCTTATGTCAGTGCGTCTTATTCTACGAATTAGAAAATTACAGCAGCAGTTGCAAATTGATATTAAAAACTTAATAAAGCAGAGGGAAAATTTTTGCAAACAAGATTACGATCAAAACAAAAGCAATGGAATAAACACAAATAAAATTGAAACAGCAGAATAAAATTTTCAGAATTAATCAAACAAAAGAAATAAAAATGCAGACTTTTCAGTAAATAACTCCAAGAAACATTTTCTTAGTAAATTGTAAACTTTATGCCAGGTCACATTAAATATTTTTTGAAAGGGATAAAATTTGAACCACTACTCATGGCGACTAAAATTATACTTTTATTTTTTTCTTTATGATTATTAATATAGTTGGTAAAAAGATAAGTTGAAATAAAGATTTGGTGTTTTAATTCGATCAAATTTAATTTTAAGATCAAGATAATAATTTCTCAGATCATCTAAAAGAAATTCTATAGTAATTCGATGTAAATTACCATATAATTTCTTTATTAATTTTTATTTATTATATTTTTTACTATTTATGATTTATATCTATTATTAACCTTGAGAGTAATTATTTAAATTGAAATTGTTGCTTTGAAATAGTCCAATTTCCTTAACTCTAAATAGATAACGAATGTTGTTAAACATCTAGGTTGAAATAGATTTCAGATCTTTAAATTGTCTTCAGTCACATTTTTTCAAAAATGATTATTTAAAATCTTCCCGAGTTCTGTATCTCAGTTACTATTGACATAACACGGAATTTTACCTAATAAAATATATATGAAACACCATGCATAGACGTTTTAATAGGCTGCTTATAAATGCCAAAAATGGATATAGTCGTTTTAAATTAATGACAAAGATAGGAACGCATATATACGTTTTATCAGGCTAGCCACAGGTACCAAGAACGCATATAAATAAATAAAAAATAAATACCCCCTCAAGCAGCTGCTTGCCACAGAGGTCTGACAGGAGCCTGTCAGTTTATATGCCATAGTCGAAGATCTGAGAGGATGGCAGGACCTCAGCAGAAAAACAACACACACAACCATGGGACGGCCCATTTTAGCCCCAGGTAAAAAATTACCGGGGCTCGAACCCAGGTCCCTTAGATCAGTAGCCAAGCGTGCTAACCACTCAGCCATGGGACGGCCAAGAACGCATATAGCTGTCTTAAATAACTAACCAGTAGTTTCAAGGACGCATATATATATTTTAACAGGCTAGCCACAGCTGCCTAGAACGCAAATAGCCGTTTTAAATTACTGACCAGAGGTGCCAAGAATGTATATAAATATATCCATTTTGCATTACTGATCAGAGGCATCACACTGATTGGTTAGGACCAACTTACGAAATAATATTACTTCGATATCAGGTAATTGTGGATTGTATGAATCGCACAATATTATTACAATGAGATCTCTGTGTCTACAGAATTAGATCACATATATTTATATGATATATGAATCAAATAGCATTATTTTGATGATGTCTCCGCCGTTTATGTAGATAGGTAGAGAGGCTGTTTCCAAAAGGTCTAGTCAAACTTTTGGGAAGGTATTCTACTGCTTTTTTTAGAGACATCTGATTGTACTTTCTCGAAGTATAAGTAAACGTAAATAGTAGAAGATGTTATTTTGGCCAGAACTATCTTCAATCACATATTTTTTATTAAACTCATATTTTTGAAGTTATATAGCTTCAAAGCTCGATTCCCGTTGACATAACATGAAAATTAATACTTTGGCAGGGCAGTGCATTTTGCGTTTTTGTTAGCTAACGTTGTTTATTTTCAGCTAAAAATACTTATATAAAAATACATATATAAGTAATTTTAGCTGAAAAAAGATTTTTTTCTTTCTTTTTTAACAAAATTTAATAACAAAGATGTGATTTTGTTGTCAAAAGGATCAGGTGAAAATAGCAAAGGAAAAAGAATCTAATAATATTTGAGAGGCGGAAAATATATCTTTCTGATTTTACTTTCTCAAAGTATACGTAAACAATAGCAGATGTTATTTTGGAAGAAATTCTATGAAAACGATCTGATAGAAAACGATCTGACAGAAACAATTCAATAATATCTACCCCTCGAAAAAAAAATATAAAACGACAAAATACACTTTTTTCGAAATTTCTCACAAAACCTAAGAGGGAGACATACCTGCAGACTGAAAAAAAAAAGAAATGAAAAAGGCGACAAGAAGATTAAAAGATAAGAGTAAAAATCCTTGAAACAAGAACTAAGAAAAAAATTAAAGCCAGCATTGCGACTTTTTATGACAGAAAAAAATAATATGGAATTGTGAATGAGCCTTTCCTGAAATGAAACGTGACGTTGTTGAATGCAGTAAAGCGACGATCATAAAAGCTGAGGCAATCAATTGCCGATCTTTTGTATTCTCTATTTCTCTGTCATCTCGATGACCATTGCTTTGATGGACAGATTAGATTTCAGTTCTTGGTGGCTTTCGAGTACCCCACGGAGAGAAGGAATCATTGCGACTAACAGATGTAAGAGCGGCAGCGACTGCAGCACACCCTACCTCAACCACTCGAGGGTGGAGATACCAGCCACCCGGTGAAGGGTAATTATGCTTGAGTTGCAGAGCGCTTTTCATCTGACAGGAGATAACAAGTGGCAAGAGAGAATAGGAGACAGCTCTTCGATAGGGGATACCATCTTCTTATCTGTGGATTTTCTTGTTGTTCACACGATTTCAGATGTCAGTTTTCTGATTTTATCAGCCGTGCCGCTGTCATTTTGCAACGTAAGAGTTAAAAAAGAATAATAAGAATGAGAAAGAGAGCTGTTTGTGTGAGTTGAAAGGGGTCGGCGAAGTGGGATATTTTCCACAGAAATGTGTACCCAAAGGCATTTTGTTATACATGAAAAGATTGCGTGTTTTTTTCCCTAATGTTTTTGTCGATTGTGCTTAATTAATGCTCGAGGCGTTAGTTTCTTTTTTCGTTTTTTTTTTAAATTAGTTTTTGACTTTTTCTTTAATCTTGGATAAGTTTTTTTTTTTTAAATTGTTTCACTACATTTAATTAAATTTGAAATGAAAGTTACTTACGTTGGGAATATTATGAATTGGCTGAAATTATGTCTCGTATTTGCGATCTCTCAAAAGAGTTGTAGTAAAATCTTTCACGGAGTCCATTTTATTGAGTTTTGTGTAAAATGGAAGCTAGCAACTTTCGGTGTGTCATTTACTTTACATTAATATCTGAGCAACGCTGGATAAATCTACTAATTAATTATAAAGGTTTTGTTTTCTTACTAAGAACGTTTTTCAATGTAATGAACTTAAATGGACGGATGACGTAAAATCAATTTCTCTCTTGAAATGTTAATGACATTGTTGATTAATTTCATAAATGGGTAGGAAATATGAAAGGCATAATGATTTTACCTAAGATGTTTGTTTTAAGGTGAAATCAGGAGTATTATTGCAAACTTCTGTTGCACACTAGATGACGTAATTGTAAGATATTTAGAGTTGTAACAAGGATTGTAAGTGCCCGAGCTCAAATTAATAAGACGGACCCCTCTCTCATTTAGGCCAGTGCAACTCATCAACTTTATTGGAGCAAGAAAAGAGAGCTGTTTATAAATATATCCCTTTACATTATGGTAGTTACTTCCTTGAAGATATTGCTCTCTTTTCTACATTCGGTAGAGACCATCTGACTCTCCATTTTTTAAAATAATATTTACTTCCCATTCATTGCAAATAAAGGGTAACACATGAAAAGTGTAATAATTTAATATTTCAAAGGCTTACATCACCGCCGAGAAATAAAGACACACAGACGGTAAACATAAAAAACACAATACATGTTTCAGTAAGACTTTCCTATTTGATACCCAGTTTTACATTGTTTACATCAGCAATTTGTAATTTACAGAGTTTTTTCCCCCACTTTTTTTTTTGCTTTCAGAGGTGATTGTGAAGATAATGCTGGTGGTTAATAGGTGTTGTTCTTAACTTGCAATTCTGAGGTAAAAATCTGAACCGTTGATATTTTTCCCTCTGGTCTACTCCCAGCGAGAATAATGACTTTGGACAGATCGCCATTCGTAGACACAGGTTAAGCAGTAAATGCATGTTTAAGCAGGGGTTACACCCTTTTCCTGTTAGATAACACATTGGTTGATTTTGACACAAAATCTCCATCTTATCCCACCTCCTGTATCTTGCCAGCTTCGTAATCTGATGTTTCCAGTTAGAGTCGCATTCTTTCTGCATCCAGAATTTGTCCGCTAACCTTCACTCCATCCTCGGTGAGACGAGTAACACGACTGATTTGTAAAGGCCGCTGTCCGTCGGATGGGTTGGGTTGTTTTACTTCTGAGCGGCACTTTTTGCACAAAATAGACTAAATGGCCAGGTCACAAGGACCCCGATGACTCAGAGAAGGTTGGGGGAGGGGACCCACTGGACAGCTGTTGGGAGACAGATGGTAGCCCTCATTCACGACATCAAGGCCATCAGCGTGTTCTTGTTTTTTTTTTTTTTTTCGTGTTCAGTTTCTTCTTCTTCATCACGTGCACAGCGTATGTCTTTCCCGCATACAAGACACTGCTTAACGTCCCATTCGACGGACGGCGATCTTTCCAAGTCCATCGGTTTCTCCTGTTGATGAAGGCAGAGCGAGAAATTTCCGGCTGTCGAATGAGACTTTAAGCCATTTACCCGTGTGCATGAATCCATACTATGTGCACATTAAGAACACTATGGATGTGCTTTTCAGAAATATTTTATGTGCCCCAACTTTTTATTTACTTTATTATGTATACAACAGTGCTGCTCAAAGGTAAAACAACCCAAAACCAACCTAAGTATTATGAAGTGAAACCTTCATCCCGATTGTTTTGATTATTGGGGGTTTCGTGATAAGACCATTTAGCCCATTACGTATAAAAAGAAATTTTTCTTTCATAATCCATCTGCACCAAAACAGATGATAAATGATATTTTATTACATTTTTTTCTTTTTTCTTTTTTTTGAAGCACGTGAGCGCTTTCGTTTTAACGTAAAGCAAATTTTGCTGGTTATCTTTTCCTTACTTCTTAAAGGCACGAGAAAAGAAATGTACATATGACGACGTAGACCAGGTTCATCTGATATTTACGACGATTGCGGACCACTTCAAAACTCACTGAAGCGGAGACGCCTCTGTAGGAGGGTCAGAATCAAAGAAGCCGATGGAAATTTCTCAGTCTACGAATTTACGACGGCGAAATAAAAGACTATTTGTCACATGGGGAAAAAAGAAAAAAAAATATCGCATGAATTCAAAATTAGGGTCTTTCCTATCGGCATAAATTATTCAGATTATTTCATAATTTATAGAAAAGAGCTGGGGATATTTCCGAAAAGTCGTTAAAGAGAGAGTAGATTCAACTCGATGGCAATAAATGTAGAAAAGATAGATTTTTTATGTGCTTGTTTGCGAAAGTAAAGTATCATAAAATGTTTCCGTTTCCACCAAGAAGTGCCTTTGGGCTGTTAGAATAACGCTAAAATGTCACATTATTTTAATTCTAGAAATGAATTTGTGTGTATTACTTCTTAGAAAAAAAACAGATACTTTTTTTTCTAAACTAGGACTTAATTGGTAAGCCTTTTGTAACATTAACAGCACTAAATGAAGTGATAAAATCAGTCATTTCGCATGATTCCAAAGTTTAGTGAGTGTTTAAAGGACAGTTGGTAGGTAGAATGAGAATCTTTTTGTCAACTTATTTTTATTACACATGTTGGAGTTTAACTTGAACAAGGATAAAATTTGCAAATTCTCTTATGAAGTTGGATAAGGGGGTTGGCTCAATCAATAGCGTGCCTGGCTCGCAAGCTTTAGTTCCAGAATTCGAGTCCCTCCCAGGACAACATTGAGATTTATCTCCTCAAAACTTACACCCTGCCCTCGGTCAGAAAATGGGACACGATGGGTTGGTCTTCGACGGAAAGGCCGCCTTCCGTCGAAGGGGCATAAAGCCATAGCCCATGTGCAGGAGAGCCATACCCTGTACACGTTAGAGGATAACCTGAATGGCCTGACCACTACTATCTGTTTCTTAACAGTAGCCCAGTGGGTCTCCTTCCTCCAACCTTCTCTGAGCCCTTGGGGTCCTTGTGATCTGGCCATTTCGTCAATGGTGTGCAAAAAAAGTGCCGCTCAGAGGTAAAATATCCTAAACCAAGGGAGAAATTTTACTAACGTCAATTTTTCGAATCTCAAAACGTTGGTCTGTTAAAAAGTTAATCTGTTAACAGGAACCGTACTTTGAGAATCAAAACAGATATAACTAGAATAATGCATAATTGTGTCTAGCAAATATGGGATGCTCGTTTTCTGAGAGAATGAGTTTTTCATTTAAGAGATTTGCAACCTCCAACAATGAAAATTAACGTAATGGGCGATTGGGAAAATGCAAAAAGTATTATCTAATTAACACCTGAAGAACAAAGAAAAGAAATTTTAATTTATCTTTTTCTTTTAAAGTTTTATCCCCCCCCCCTTCTCTGGGACAAATTGTTGCTATCAGTGTAAACCTATTTACACTCACACTCCATCACCAAATGTTTTCGCAATATTCGTTAATATTTGGCCATTTTCCAATGTATTCGCCCCTAGAGGGTGCTATTCAAACTATTGAGATATTCGAAGAGTGGAGAGGGGGATGACTCACTCAGTAGCGCGCCAAGCTCGTAATCTATAATTCCCAGTTTCGAGACCCAGTTGATTAAGCGTTGAGATTTATCTCTGCAAAACTCCCTGCCCATGGTCAGTGGGCAGAGAGTTTTGCGGCACGGTTAGCTGAGAAGTTAAGCCGTGGTCCCATGTGAGGGAGAGCCATGCCTTGTGCACGTTAAAGAATAAGCTGGATGGCCTTGACGGGAGGCTACTATCTGTCTCTTTGCAACTGTTCCAGTGGGTCCCCTCCTTCAACCTTCTCTGAGCTTTTCGGGGTCCTTGTAACATGGCCATTTAGCCCATTGTGTGCAACAAAATGCCGCTCAGAGGCAAAACAACACAACTATTGGAAAAGTGTAAATAGTAATATTTCGTCGACACTGATCAAAACGAAAAGCAAATATTTATCCCTAACAACCTAAAAAGTTGAATGTTTATAGATGGACAGAGAAACGATGAAGTGAAAAAGGAACATGCATTTTTAGAAAATGAGTTAAAAGTAATTTACGCAATCTACTGTTAGTTTTTTTGCTGTGTACTGTTTTATTCCCATTTGTTTCCTGTCACGCACTTTACTTTCTCTCAAATATTTATATACATGGTTTCCATAAAATAAGGAAAACTCAGAAAATTATGATATACAAAAAACTATATGAATGATTTTAATCAAATTTGATGGAAATATGAATTATAATGCTAGTTTCAGGATAGCATAAAATATTTTACACTAGAAACATTTTTCGTCAAAAATTAACACTTACAGGAACTTGTCCAAAAATGAGGTTGTTGTTGTGGGTTGTTTTACCTCTGAGCGGCACTTTTTTGCACACCATGGGCTAAATGGCCAGGTCACAAGGACCCCGAAGGCTCAGAGAAGATTGGGGGAGGGAACCCACTGGAACAGCTGTTGGTAGACAGATGATAGCCTCCCGTCAACGCCATCCAGCGTGTTCTTTAACGTGCAGAGGGTATGGCTCTCCCGTACACGGGGACGGCTTAACGTCCTATCCGACGGACGGCGGACTTTCCAAGCCCATCGATGTCTCCTACTGACCGTGGGCAGGGCGGGGAGTTTTGCGGAGATAAATCTCAACCCTGACCCAGCTGGGACTCGAACCTGGGAACTACAGATTACGAGCCTGGCGTGTTACCGACTGAGCCCCCCCCCCGCCCCCCAAAAATGAGGTGTCAATGCAATGGGCAAAGTTCTTTAATAAGGAGTGTGGTCCCCCTTTGCAGCAATGCAGGCACAACAGCGATGCTCTCTGCTGTTTATGATGTTGTGAATCAGATCAGTATAAAGACCATTGTTCATTTAAAACACTACTAAGCTCCCCCTTTGTTGCAGGTGATGGGTTAAGAGCAGCACCACCTCTCCCTAGAGCATCCTACATATACTCAATCGGATTTAGGTCAGGAGATCGAGCTGGCCACTCCATGTGCATAATGGTCTCCTTTTGAAGATATTGTTCCATTAGTCGAATGTGGGGACGAGCGTTATCATCTTGTAAAATTAATGTTTCACCTATTGCATCAGCGTAAGGACGTACATAAAGGTCCAGGATGCCAAACCTTTGAGCATTGAGGTTCCCACTCGTCAACACACAGAGGTCTGTCTTTCCACCTAATGAAATACCACCCGAAATACTCACGCCACCTCCGCCGTAACTGTCTCTGACGGATGTTCCTGGGATGATAGCGGATACCTCGTTCTCTCCTTATCAAAAAATGTCCGGAATCACTCTGCAAGCAATATCTGGACTCATCTGTGAAGAGTACGGACCTCCATTGCTCTTCTGCCCAGTTAACATGGGTGCATGATCAATTCAACCGCTCTCTCTCCTATGACGTGACGTGAGGCGTATACAAATTACTGGCCTTCTAGCGTACAGACCTCCCTTATGAAGCCTTCTACGCACAGTAGAAGCTGATACAATCCTCCCAGTGGCTGCTCCTTCGTGCTGTTAATCGCATATATCGGTTTTGTACAGCGGTCGTAACTCTAGCCCTTCGTCGGCTACACCTCCGAGACGCGGAATTCGTGCTAAGAAATTGATTCCGCAGTCTATGGACCACAGAAGGACTCACATTCAGCCATAGTACTACGTCTGACTGACGACGAGCGTTGGCCGGCTCGTCCTGCTACGACGAGCCGGCCAATAGCTCTCCACCGCAGTTCATTTGGCAATGATGTCCCGAGGTCATTCCTACAAAATGGCTATTTCGAATTTCTTTACTCACATTTACAACACAAAATAACAATCCACTCCAAAACACCCGTTTTTACACCGCTCTCCCATCACGCAAATTGACCCAACCTAGACTAATTTGCATGCGATATGCTCACTCGGCATTGCTTTACTGGTTACATGAACAAGTTTGGTGAAAATCGCACAATGTTTTGTGGAATTATCGCGATTTTTCTCATTTTTCTTTAATTTATGGAAACCAATGTATATAACCTTTGAGAGAGAAAAACGTTTTAAATCGGATCGGTAAACAATTAATTTTTTTTAATTTGAGAGATGCTTTACTGAACCAAGGAACGTCTATGAAACGGTCAACAAATTGTTTATTACGAAAAGCTTTATTGGTTTATTTCCACTTCTGTTTGCTAAAAATCATTCTCTTATCAGGATTTATTTTTTCGCCGAGAAAATTGGCATCAAAACAAAAAATACAGAGCAGTTCTTTTATTCGAAATTTTCTTCTATAATCAACGTTCAATGCCTCTGGTAATCAAAGTCCTCCCCATTATATCTTTCAATTTGCCCTTATTTTTATCAACGGTAGTTCTCTGTGCTGATTCGCAGCAACATTCTTATTGCCTTCGTTTACAAAGCAATCAACGATTTCTCCTCCATTCAGAAATTGCTCCTTTCACCCAATACTTGTTATATTAATTTCTTTCAAATATTCTGCTTTACTAAATGCTAATTAGTTTGGCCTCGCGTTCTCCTTTTACGATCTTCCTTCAAGAGATTCACCACGATTCATGATCTTGATAGTTCTTCATCATTTCTTCTGGGCTGAATTACGGGACATAATGATCATGTGCAGTGTCGTTAGAAGGAATTCGTCAAACTGATGATACTCTTTAGAGAGACAGCATAGAGAAAGCCTCACATTGAAATGTATATACAGGATGTCCTTGAAAATTGAGGACAATCGCAAATGGGACGATGTGTCATAGAATTCTGAATCGAGCGTGATTTTATGGCAATGTTCTGCGAGCTGTCATTGCGGAGATATTCCGCCATCAATATTTTCGTGACGTCACATTCAGTTTAATGGTATGAACGAAAGGAGGGAAAAACCAGCGCTATTTCGAGAATTTAGTTTGGCTTGTTTTAACTCTGAGTAGCACTTTCTTGCATACAATGGGCTGAATGGTCAGGTCACAAGGACTCCGAAGACTCAGAGAAGGTTGGGGGAAGGGATCCACTGGAACAGCTGTTGGGAGACAGATGGTATCGTTCCGTCAAGGCCATCCAGCATGTTCTTTAACGTGCACAGGGTATGGCTCTCATATATACGGGCCACGGCTTAACTTCCTATCCGACGGACGACGGCCTTTCCAAGCCCCATAGGTGCTATTTCGAGAGAACAAGGTATCTCTAGTGCAGGAGGCAACAAGGAATCATTCGTTGAAATTGAGAGTTGACTGATTGAGCCTCTCGACCCTTCTGCTTTCGGTTCATTGTGCCTTGTTTATAATATGCTATAAATGCAATTGATTTCGGTAGTGGTTAAATTTTCCTCCGTCTACGAGAATTTTTAATTCGTTGAGGTTAATTATGCCTCTCTCAAGGTTAATTGGAATTACATTACAGTTAACCTGTAATGTATGAATCAGGCAACCTTTTCCTGATTCATACATTACAACCTTTTGCCACAGAACTCTGGTAGGAACTTGTCAGTTTACTACGTCTTAGAGAAGATCTGTGAGGAAGGCGAGACCTTAGCCAGTGTCCAAAATGTCCACCCTGCACTGCGCAGAGCAGATTTCAGCACTTCAAGGTATACTTTTCGTACACGTTGCAACATGCGAAAGTCTGTGATACAAAGACTCCAAGGGCTCAGAGAAACGTTGAGGGAAGAAGAATGATTGCACACCTGTTAGGAGACACATGGAATCCTCCCGTCAAGGTCGTCCTATTTTAACGTGCACATGGGCCAGGTTTAACGTCCCATCCGACGGAGGGTGGCTTTCCATGCCCAAAAGTGTCCTCTTTCTGAACGAGGGCAGAGTGGGGGTTTAGCGGAGATAAATCTCAACGCTTGCGCAGGTTGGACTCGAATCTGGGAATTTCAGATTATGAGCCTGGCGCGCTACCGACTGAGCCAACTCTGTCCAGGCTGTTATGGTAGTTAATCCTTTTACTATTAACGTATCGACAAGGGTGCTAATATATGGGCACTTTGAGATTAAAAGGGTTAAAGTCGCAGTCGCTAGTGAACTGTGCCTCATCTCTTCTCTGCTGTTCGTCGTAAGAAGGTCGAATCAGTAGCAAGTTCCTGCAGCAACTATTCACAGAACTGCATTCGTCGTGGGTAGTCCTCGGGCATCAAACCATGAACAATTGAATAATGAAGTGGATGCATATGATTGATGTGCGTAATGTAAGGACACTCTCGTGCGGACACTACGTGTAGGGTTTTCCGCTTTCGCATTCAATCAGCCTCTTCCACTTCCGGAGTCCGCGGTCATCGTCTGTCACAATCTCTTGCAGGTAAACGACTGATCATCTCTCTGATGTGTTCATCTCATCTTCGTATTGCATTAGCAGCAGAATGCAGTCACTCTGAAAGCGTTCAGCAGAAAAGAGAAAGCGTCTAATGCGCTGCCACGGCATTCTCCCGTCAGCATGGCGGGAGTGAGCAGTACATATGATGGGAGCAATGAGATGGGGCGATGTCATTTTGAAAGAAGGTATACTGCTGTGGGAAATGGATAGCCATGAGCGGGTGTAGGTGTTCGGCGAGTATGTCAACATAGCCTTGTGCGGTAATGGTGGTCTCAATAGGTACAAGGAGCACAAAGTTGCCTACATAAACACACCCCAGATCATTATTCTGCCTGTACCGGAGTATAACACCTCAACTTGACGGTTAGGGTCCATGGCTTCATGTGGTCTACGATGTCAAAATCTTCCATTGGCATGTTGCCAATGGGAGGTTGTGTGAATAAATTTGGACATTAATTTATGTGAATTAATTGGTGACCTTAATTTGTGTGATAAATTGTGTAAATTAATTTGTGTGAATAAATTGGAACTTAATTTGTCAGACCAACCGGATTTGAACCCCTTTGAGCATTTGTGGACGAAATGGAATGATATATTCGAGCCCAAAACTTACTACCGGTAACTCTCGGTGCTTTACGTACGGCAGTCGAGTAATCATGAGCCACCATGCCACCCGAAAGTTTCCTACAACTAGTAGACTCCATACCACGAAGTATTACTGCTGTCGTAAGTGCGAAAGGTGGACTTATATACGTTATCATGTTGTTGTTGAACGTTACGATATATTGAGAGGTCCTTTTACAGGCTTTCTCATTTAATGTTTTAGTTAAAAAAATTAAAGTAGTTTAATATTGTTGCCACATAGGGGTTGATTGTAAATTCAAATAAATAAGAAAGGGTTTTAAGGTGTAAATCTGTTAGAATACAATTTAAAATAGTATTAGTTTCGAAACATTGAATGCCAATTTTTTCTAATGATTGAAAAAAATTTTCTCTCTGAGATTTGTAAATAATACAGTTTAAAAGAAGATGATGTATAGAATCAATAGTGTGGCATTGAGGACAATTAAGTGAAGGTGATAATTTAATTTTAAATTTTGTTTGGTTGTTCATTATTGTGTTGGTTCTAAGGCGGTAAAGAATTTTAAGTTGATATCTATTGAATGGTAAATTTGATATCTTAGTAATTTGATTGGAGAGAAAATATCTGAAATTATTTTGAGTAGATGTATGAACTTGAAAAAATATTTGTGTGAGAGTAAATTTCAGATTTTTAATTTCAGTTTTAATATTTTTGAAAAAATGATAAGAGTCGGTAATGTCTTGAATAGTGTGAGCCCCTTTAGCCAGTGTGTCAACACATTCATTTTCTTGGATTCCGATGTGGCTAGGAATCCATTGTATGGTGATTATACTATTTTTGAGATAAAAATTTTCTGTAGTTAGTCTTAGAATTTGTGAGATAATTGCATTGTACTCAGTATAAAGGAACTCCTGTGCAAAAACTTGGATAGCACCCTTGGAGTCCGCAAAAACAACAATTTTTTGATTTACATAATTATAAAAACTCCATTTAATAGATTCCAGAATGGCGAATAACTCCGCCTGGATAATGGGAAGTTTTGGTGTTAATTTGAAGGATTTGGAGAGATTTTTTGAAGGAACATGAAAAGCAGCCGAGGTTGAGTCAGGTTCAGTGAAGACTGAACCACCAGTATAGAGTTTTTGAAACAAGGAGTATTTTTCAAGGGCATAAGAGTTAAACAGTGTTAGGGCATTTTCTGGTGAAATATTGGCTTTGGGGTCAAGGTTAGGTATATTATAAATTAATAATGGTGAAATAAAATTCCAATCTGCAATAAGTTCAGGAATATCTTCTCTTAAAGTATTTTTATGATGTTGATGAAAACAATTTAATAAATGATGATCATTTTTAAAAATTTTGAAATAAGGACTATATTTAAATTTAGTTAGGAAAGGGTGGTCTGGTAGTTTGAAAAATAATTTGAAGTAGTATTTAATCAATGAAATTTTTTGCCTTAATTGTAAAGGAGGTATTGCAGTTTCAGCAATTAGAGAGAAGGGGTAAATGAAGGGAGACCGAGTGCAATTTTCAGACATTTACTTTAGATGGTTTCTAGTTTTTTAAATTTGTGATTGAGAGGATCATTGATAAATTCCAGACCATGTTCTAGTTTAGCTCTTATTAAAATTTTATATAATATTATTAAGTAATATTGGAGCGTTCCATTAAATTTGGAAGTAAAGAATTTTAAGTAATTAATAAGTTTTAGTCCTGTGGAGTAGAGGTAGTCTAAGTGACAATGCCAGTTAAGTTTGGAGTCAAGATGAATTCCAAGGATTTTACAGGAAGAGAGTTGTTGTATTTTCAGTTTATTATATTCCAAATTAAAAAGGTGTTTGTAGCATTTTTTCCTGAAAAAGGGGATATTAAAAGTTTTATTAATATTGATTTCAAGATGCCATTTTATGCAGTATTGATTTAATTTTGATAGTTGTTTTTGTAATCTGTTTTGCATTTCATAGTTATTTTTGTGGGAGGTCCAAATAATTAAGTCATCTGCATAACAACCATAGAAAATAAATTTTGGAAAGTTTTTTTAAGTCATGAAAGTAAAAATTAAAAAGAATTGGTGACAGGATTGATCCTTGTAAAAGTCCTTTATTAATTTTGTGAATTCGGGAAAGGTTATTATCAATCTTGATTTGAAATGATCTATTTGAGAGGAATTCTTTAAGAAATAAAATAAAATGTGTACTGAGTTCTGCCTCCATAAGTTTGAAGAGAAGTCCATTGATCCAGACAGAGTCAAAGGCCTGACTGAAATCAATAGAAATAGCAAGTAAAGTGCGTTTTTTCTTATAAGTAGAATAAATATCAGAAAGAAGTAAGTAAATACATTTCATTGAGAATATGTTTTTGCGAAAACCAAAGGTGGAGTTAGAGAAAAAGGTCCTCGATTTTAAGAACCAGTTTAATCTTTTAAAGATTAATCTTTCAAAAAATTTCAAAGTGTTGGACAAAAGTGAAATTATTCGGTAAGAGTTAATGTTGTTGGCAGGTCTTCCACTTTTTAATAATAGTATAATAATTATATGTTTCCATGATGATGGAATATCCTGCTGTTCCCATATATGATTAAAAATGTTTAAAAGTTTTAGAGACCATAATTTTGGTAAATGTTTAAAAAATTTATTAGAAATTAAATCAGCACCTGCTGCTGATTTAAAGTTAAGTTTCTTTAAAGCGAAGTTAAAATCACTTTTTGAGAAAGGTTTGTCGAAGACATTTAGGTCATTTTTGTAGTGTTTTAATTTATAATTAATTTTCTCAGTAAGTAATTTTTCATTTGAATTTAAATTTTCATTTTGAGCTATTTTTTAATTTTTAGCGAACAGATCTACTGTGTCTTTTAAGTTTATTTTTTCCTGGATAGCAATTTCAGCTACAGGGGTGAATTGTGATGATGGGGTATTCATTTTTTTTTAAAAATTTTCCAAAGTTTTTTCCTGGTGTTGAAATATTAAGTTCCTCTATAAAGTCATTCCAATTTTGTCTATAGGATTCTTTTAGTTTTTTTTCTAATTTGTGCCTTTAGTTTTTTAAATTTATTGATATCAGTAAAATTGTGAGATCGGTTAGCCCTATTCTCAAGTTTTTTCCTGATTGCGATTAAGCGGTTCATATACCAAAAATTTTTTTTTAGTTTGGGGATTTTATTTAAAATATGGGAAAAAGCCGGTTTAATGATATCAATAATGATATTAAAAAAATCATTATAATCTATTATGTGATCAGGAGGAGAATTTTGTTCTAAATTTGTTTTACATAAATGCCAATTATTTAAATATATTAATTTTCTAAATTTTGTATGAAAATTAGAGTAAAGAACAATAGGGAAGTGATCACTATCATATGTATCATTTAAGATAGACCAGGAAAATTTTTCCGAAAGTTCAGGAGAAATAAGTGTGAGATCTATGATAGATCTCTTATTATTAGGATTATTATGTGTTTTAATTTTTTTACTTAAAATTATCAGATTAGCGTTTGCTATGAAATTGCTTAAAAGACGACCTGCAGGATTAACCATATATGAATACTATGATGCGTGGTGGCTGTTAAAGTCACCCATCATGATAAGAGGCTCAGGAACCTGTGATAAAATATCTAAGAAAATTTTTTCTGGTACTGCAATACCAGTGTTTTAAAAATTAATAACACAAAAGTTTAAATTATTAATTAAAATGTGAATCGCAATGACTTCTAAATTAAAATAATCGTATTGTAAAGATAAAATTTTATGTTTAATATTTTTTCTAATTAAAAATGCAACTCCATTTCTACAGTGTGGAGCAAAGTATGTATATGTTATCTAGTTAGGAAAATTTTATAATTTCTTAGATTGTAATTCTTGTAATACAAACAAATCAATAGACTTCTATTTGGCAAGTAAGAGGATTTCCTCTTTTTTTGAAACCCAACCTCTGCAATTCCACTGCAGAAGGTTTAGGTTTTTACTCTTTGAATTGGGATAGTATTTCCAATAACATTGTGTATGCCTCTTCAGAGGGGCATACACAATGTTCACAATTTCACTTTTTTCCGCACCATTTTCTTTTGTTTTTTATGTATATGTAAAGTTTCATCAGGATGAGAGTCCATATTTTGTCGATTTTCTTGAGTAGATTGCACAGTTTGAGCACTAGATGTCGAAGGTTGAGAGTCGAAAGCTTTTTTAGAAGAAGTCCCTTTTGTAGGTAAATTATGAGTAGTTTGAATTTTTCCAAGGTCAGCAAGAAGATCACCACTATGAAGATGTGAGTTTGTGATCATATGATCATGTTTGTCAAGTTCCTGAGGGTCTAAATGTTCAGAAGAAAATGAATCCACATCCGAACAATCGGGCGATTCAAAGTTGCGGCCAGCAGGATTCAAATCCCGATTCATGCGGACCTGGGAGAAGCCAAGTTCACGTTTTGCCTGTGCAAAAGCAGCAGTCCATCTTACTTGCGTTGTGATTTGGATTCTATGGGCCCGACAGGCAATTTTTTGACGGAACATTCATAAAAATGTGGCCGGATGGATTCCCTGACAATTTGGGTAGCATAAATAATCGTTTGGGCATAATTTATAAGAATGATTATCACCACAACGTTTAGAACGAGTGCGTCCTCGGTATGAAGAAGCGACATGGCCCCAACACCAGCAGTTGCCGCATAGCGCTGGGGAGCCAAAGTAGTCTCTCACTCGATACTGAGAGAATCCAATAGATACATTGGTTGGAATTTTGACATTTGTAGTATATAATATAACATTGTCAGTTAACTTTTTGGTGAATCCATTAGATGCAGAATTAGGCAAGATTCGAGCCATTCTTCGGACCTTGTTAACACTATATGGTTTAAGACAAGTTAATAAATAATCATCAGTATATTTTATATTGACATTTGTCATTAGACCCATAGAGAATTCTTTAGTTGGAAAGCGGGTTTCAACGCTAATGCCCAGTATGGAATCAATATTTTTCTAAGTCAGTATTATTTTCCGGGAAGACAATAATGTCCCCCTTATTAGCATATCGACCCTTCAATTCCTTATTCAAAAATTTAAAAAAAAAGTCAGTCAATGCGGTATCATCTAGATCAGATAATTTGCTTGAGTTGTTGAAAAAAATTAAAGAAGTTCTTCAGAGGCTGATTTTGGTTTGCGGGAAGTATTTGAATATTTTTTTTACCTTTGAAGTATTAGAAGATTCCCGGATAGATTCATCGTCCGAGGAGGTTTTCTTCTTGAGAATCCATCGGAGATGTCGGTGAGCATGCAGTTTGTGGGTCCTTATCGAGTTTATTGGAAGAGATGTGCTGGTCAGCTTTCCTTGGAAATTGAGAGGAAAGGTCAGCAGGGTCCAATATATCAGTAAGATTGTTGGTTGATAATGATTTAAGGTCTTTTATTAAGTTTACCTTGTGACGAATCTGTTCAATTTTTTTAGCTGTGCTTTTTCGGTGGATTTAATTGGCACTCCCACCGTTTTCTTCATTTTACAGGTATGTGAAGAGCTTTTAGTTTTCTTTCCCATTGTACTTGGTCAAATGAAGTTATACTACACCTCAGAGCAAGACGAGAAACATTAATTACTGTCAAAACCGAACAAATATTAGGTTACATCGCTAAATCACTAGCTATGCGAAATAGCAACCGTACTCGTTGGCAACTCAAGCCAAACTCCCCCATAAGTTATCAGGTGGATGTGCATAATATATTGTTCTTTCGCTGTATTATTAATCCTATACAAAGCAAAACGCATGCCATTTATCCTTAATTCGGAAAAAAAAATCAGTGTATATGCAATAATTTATTTTTTATTACTATATTACAATATTTTGGAAAATTTTAAAACTAATTGCTAACTTTATGAAAAAACAAGCAAAACGTCAGATTTTTAACTAATAATAATTTAATTAAATCACATATGAATTTAAATTATACTTCTGTTAGTAAGTTATCTGTCTTTCTGTTCTTGATCAGATACATTCTACAACAAGGATTTCTAATTTCTAGCATATTTTTAATATTACTTAAGGTTTGCATTTTCTACATTTAGCGTCCTCTAACGGTATAAATTAAAACCTTTTGGAGGTTTTGAAAACATGAATCATCATATTTCATAAGTATCTAATCAACTAAAAAATAATTTTTTATTAATATCTCAAAAAACGTTGCGTTCCCCAACCCCCTTGGGAGTGAGGGGTGAAATTGTTGTTGCCAAAGTAAACTCCTTGATCATCACACTCCACCACTAATTCAATCAAATTTATGGCCGAAAAAGATCGCTTCTAATATTCGTTTAAATTTTGAAATTTTAAAATATTTTCACCGTTAGAGATCGCAATTAAAATGGAAGATGCGAAAAGTTCCTATGGAAATAATTCATTTGCTATTCAACCCCCAAAATATTTTTTAATTTATTTCGAAAACAAACGATTACTTTCTAAAATAAAAACATTGCCTTTTTTCCACCCATCCTAGGGGTATGGGAGAGGAGGAATCATTGTTGTCAATGCGCATTTAATTAACTTCACATTTCATCTGTCAAATTGCAAATTTCTAATATAATTTCATCGCTTGAAATATATTTTTTGAAATTTTTGCCTATTTTCAACTTTTTTCACGGTTAGAGAGCGACATTACATCCATTGGGAGATTCTGAAAGTGCTAATCATATGCAAAGGTTTAGAAACTGCTAATCGTAATTCAAAGATTTCGAAACTGCTAATCGAAATTCAAAGATTTCGAAACTGCTAATCGTAATTCAAAGATTTCGAAAGTGCTAATCATTTCATCAATATCTATCCAATTCAAAATAAACTTTTATCTCTAAAAACAAAAAAAGTTGAATGTCTACAGATAGACTGTAGACATTATCTCTATTTTTTTCTGAAAGCTTGGTGAAAAAAAGTAATAGCCTTGCTAACGATTCTGATAATTCTGACTCTGATCTTTAAGTAGACAAGTTTTGAGATCGACACGACAAGGCTGTGATTTAAATAGTCAGTATACTCGTATTGAATTTCATTTGTGGTGTTTCTATTTTCACTTTGCAATAATGGGGTATGTATGAAAACGTTATTTACAGAAGGATAATAAATTTATTATTGTTCAAATTATTTTTGCCTCTTGCACCTGTAAAACCTTATTCTTGCCTTTGTTCTGTTCTCGGTGATAAAGGAGACCCCGATGACCTTTGAAAGGCCGCCGTGTTTTGGATGGACGCAAAATCCTGGTCCGTGTATATGATAGCCGTACTGTGCGCACGTCAGAAACCCACTAGATGGCCTTGACGGGTGGCTTCCATCTGTCTCCTAACAACAGTCCACTGGGTTCCCTCCCTTCAAATTTCTCCGAACCCTTGGGTTCCTTGTGACCTGGCCATTGTGTGAAACAAAATACCGTTCAAAGGTAAAGAAACAACAGCAAACCAAACCTGTTATCTTGTTCACAAAGGTTTCAGAACTCATACCATAACGAAGTCTTCATGTACACAGTCGTATCAGAATAATATGACCACCCACGGAATCACAGTGTACCCGCCTAGGCGCGTCACAGAGTGCACATGACAAGGTCGACCACATGCAGATATAAGCGGCCAGCCAGGACAGATGAGCCGTAGTGCGTAACGTGAGCACAATGGGCAGAGGTATTGATTTGATGGACGTTCAAAAAGGAATGATAATCAGCTACTGCGCTAAGGGTGGAAGCATCTCGGGAACAGCAGACTTCGTGGGCTGTTCGCGAGGTGCTGTAGTAAGGATGTACCAAGAATGGACCTCTGGCACACCGAGTACCTCCAGACTTCATAACTGTGGCGGCCAAAAGACAATCGACCCCAGAGGAAACGTAGTCTCCGTCGACTTGGCAATCGACGCGCAACAGTGCAGCAATTGACCACTCAAATGAACGCTTGGGTACCCAGGTACGTGTCCCCGATAACAATAAAGCGAACCTTGTTACGCATGGGTCTCCGGAGTCGACGCTGCTTAAAGGCGCCCATGTTAACCAAGGTCCATCGGCAACAACGCCTGCAGTTCGCATGGGACTACCGTCATTGGACAGTGGAAGAGTGGAAAATGGTTGCCTTCTCCGACGAATCGAGGTTTCTACTCCACAGAAGTGACGGGCGGTGATGGATACGGCATCAGACATGAGAACCAACACACGGACAAGCTTGTCGGTCAAGTACAGGCCGATGGTGGCAGTGTGCATGTCGGGGGGATGTTTTTCTGGTATGACCTGGGACCGCTGGTACCACTGGATGGGTCCCTGAACGCCAATGGCTACCTGTCCATCTTCGCTCCCCACCGAGAGGGAACCACCTTGTCGTGGGGGGGGGGGGGCGTGTGAAATTGAGGGCTCCGCTGACTGGTATTGGGGAGTATCTGGTTGGATGGGGTCCCGATGGAACTTCTGGTCCTTGGTGAAGTTGAGGGCTCCGCTGACTGGTATTGGGTGGTACCTAGGTCGGACGGGGTCCCGATGAAGAGACCTGATAAGGCCTGACTAAGAGATCCCATCATGGGAGCAGAGGCAACTTGGATCTATATATCCTTGTTTGTGGCTAATCGGGGCGCAGATTAAATTTAGGTTTTGACCGATGGATGAACTTTACTTCTATAGTACTGTTCGCCATAGGTAGTCGTGGGGTGAGCTGCATCTATATGGTGTTGTCTTGCCCTCGACGTAGGTAGTGGAGATTTGGCATTATCCCTATAGATGCAGTGCAGTCCATGTACTGCGGAGCATCTGGGTTTTGTTATCATTATAAATTTCCTGTCCATCCTCGCTGACCATATGTATCCCTTCATGTTGGACGTTTACCCTGGGGGTGATGGTGTCTACCAATAGGATAATGCGCCTTGCCATGTCGCTAAGGTGGTGCGTGACTGGTTCCAGGAACACGACAGCTATGTCTCCTTTCTCCCTTGGCTGGCGAAATCGCCCGACCTCAACCCCGTAGAGTACTTGTGGGACCATTTGGATCGACAGGTTCAGCGTGCGGACCCACAACCACGACATCTCCGGAACCTCCTTACTCTGCTGGAGTCCGAATGGGCACGTGTCCTCTGGCAACCTTCCATGGCCTCATTGCATCCATGCCACACCATCTCGCCACTGTCATCCGGGCCAAGAGTGGCTATTCCCATTATTAGGCATGTGGTCATATTATTCTGATACGATTGTGTATATTCGCCTATTTTTGCTCATTCCCGGCCTTTTAGCTAAGATGAAAGCGTAGCTACTTTTAAGGGGGCGAGACGAAATTATCCTCTATTTCTCTTTTGGCTTTGTTTTTCTTCATTTAATTTTGAATATTTATTTTTTCTCTTGATCTCTCCCTTGTTTGTAAAAGTTGGAGAAATTTGCATCGACAAATGAAAAGAATGAATTATGTAAAATAAATTCCCGAAGAAGAGCTGCATGATAGGAGTTAATTACGTGAGACTGAATGTGGATAATATCAGAGAATTCTTCACATCTGCAGGAGATAAATGAATATTTGGTAATATCTTGGCAACTTGAAAAAGAAAAGCATATTGGCGCAATGTATGGCTGATAATGAATGTATTATTCAGTCTTAGGCAATGTTTATCGTAAAATAATGGATTTAATGATATCAGCAGGATCCATGAAGCATATTAATAAACGAGATTAATTTATTGCCTTTGAAGTAAAGAAGAAACACGCCGAAGAGACCGATAGAAAAATAAACAACACATCTTGGTCTGACTGTAAAAGATGAATGCAGTTTACATTTAATATAGAGATGAAAATCAAAAAAATTCTCATGTTTAAAAATTTGCAGAAAGGGCTCTGAGAGTTCATTCAGTTGGTAGCAGTTCGTATTTGTGACGTGAGATTTGAACTTTCGACCTCGGAATATATTTTATCTCTGTGAAAAATTTTTATCTTCCTCTTTTCTCTTGCCCTGATGGTTAGGTTGTTTTACAAAACCATGATACTAGTCTTTATACAAAACTGGCTAAATGGCCAGGTCACAAGGACCCCATGGGCTCGGAGAATGTTGGGAAGGGGATACAATGGACCAATGTTTAATATCGCATCCCATGGACGGCCATCGGTGTTTGCTCTGATGATTCGGAGAGAAAGAGGATAAAGATGATGGCTTGGAAATATCATAATCTATCGAGTAAATCATTAAGGATGGTCACATTACACCGCATGTCACACACTATTGACTATCTTTTTAGCTTGTTGAGTATGAGCACAATTATATTGATGCTCTTCTATTGACATTGTTTTCAGTCAGCTTTAAACATAAATGTTAAAAATAGATGTTCTCATTCTTAACAGCTCACTGTTACACAGTTGTTTGCTTCATAGTCCATTGTAGTGTAGTTTTAATTTTCTCTCCCAGCCCACAATTTTTAAGTTATTAACATTATTCCCAAACCGTTGCTGGTATTAATTGTAATTCGTTGTTCCACATGTTTGAATAGCTCCAGATCATTATTGCATATTCATTGACTTCGGTTTTTTGCTCATAGTCGTTCAGTCGCTATCGTTGCAATTTGTTAACTCGTTTACAACCCATTGTTTAACGATTGTTGATATTGCTTCTAGTGCATTATTATACAAGAAAAACAGAGAAGCACCAGATTGCTAAAACTACTAACTATATAAACAGATTTACGCTGTGTAAAATAAAACCAATTCTTATAACAAATGTTCACAGGTTAAAATGTTTATGCCACAAAATATTTTAAAAATTTATCCAACGTAAACGATGTTTTTACCATTAACATTGTTTATATAATTCTTCATATTGTTTGCAGTCTATTGTTTCATAATCCTTCATGCTGTTTCCAATCCATTGCTTTCACAGCTGTTGGCATTACTTGCACAGTTGTGACATTGTGTTTAGACACTTGCACAAGTGTTGACACTACTGGAATCATGCTACTACACAGTTCTTGACTTATTTCTATTCCATTCATTCTTAGCTATCTGTTTTCGTTGTTTGAGAGCTGTTGTTGCTCAACTAAAATTAGGCTACGATAGAGTACGGCTCTCTCTCTCTGTGATTGTTTGGCAACTTGAAAACAGAAGATCAGAGACTGATAAAAAACGCAATAAGCGCTACAGAAGCTAACTTTGCAAACAATTATTACATAATCTCATACATTATTCATTACAATCGTTATACAAACTGCGAAACTGTTGAATGTATTATTGTTAAGACTAAGATACCAGACAGATCGACCGACAAAAAAGGCGAACTACATTTATCGTAATATAGGCTCAACGCTTATTTTTCTTTCAACATTCTCTCTCAGTAACATAATAAAACTTCTGGTCCCGTCTTCAAATGCTCTTATTACCTAAAACAAACTTAAATCCAAATGATTCAACATTTCTTCTTGTTAGAACCAACATCTCATAATTTCCGTTTTCAGATACACATTTCCATATCTTACACTAACCTCTCTATTCCTCTCTGCATAGAGACCAATTGGCAGTAGACAAGTAGGCTACTAATCATTTCTTTTTTCTCTAACTCCAGATTCCCATCATATGAGTCACAATCCAAGAAACTGTCCCTTGTATGCTTCAGAACAAATTTCTCAAAATGCGGAAACTCAAGGGAAAAAAATGGTAATAAGAAGGAGATACTGGCCATTATTTCGATCTGAGGCGTTGTTAAGAGGACGTATATCTTTCTTACCTTCTCCAACTCATCCGACCCTTTGCTATAAAGATGAGAGAGTTCTTTATCTCCTTCCTTTGAACCAGCATCCTCATATATATTGTTATTGCCGGGATAAAGCAGATAAGTTCAATTGATAAAGTAATCGCGTTTCCCCATATCTCTTTTTCCCTGAATGGCACTAGCAGACATCTGCTACGCATCCTACATAAAGAGGTATTTTTCGACTGGCGTTCTTCAAGAAAAACGTACATTAGATATACTAATAGCCTTATTTAAATTTCTATGGCCTCAGCCGACGGTTTTAACCGCAAAGCAAAAAGAGTTCGCAGAATTGAAGCAGAAGCTTTGCTGTAAGGAACTAACGGTTATGCGTTAGTCATTTTATATTTAGGAATCTGAAAGGTTTTTATTTATTTTTTTTGCTTCCGTTTATGGGCAGCTCCGCAATGCTCTAATATGCACGCGGGGGCAAAACGATTCGCGTTTTTACGGTACCGATTTGCAAAGGAATGTGACGATAACAACGTGACTCTGAGTGGCGGGGATCTCTTTGTGGAAACACAGCTGGAAAAAAGACGTACGTTTCGGAAAAGATGTCACTCAATTTTATCCTTTTACAAAGAGAGGAGGTAGGGAAAAAATACACAGACTTATATATTTATGCAAATCTTTTGTTTAAATATTTATTTTAAATTTAACATATAGTAATATAGGTTGTTTCTTTTTTCCTTGTCCATATACTATTTTTAAACTATGATTTAAACGTTCAAGCATTTTCAAGACAAGTCTATAATAATAAAAGAAGAAATCTGTTTTTGAGGGTATCTCATCGGGAAATCGTAATAGAGCCTTAAAAATTTCGTAGGGTGTTTCAGATTGTCTCCCGAATTGCAGTGCCGAATTTCAAGTCGAAATTTGAAAAGGGGGGCTTTGATAATAACAAATATATTTATTATGCCATTCCTTCGGGAAACGGTAATCGCTGCCAAATCACTGTTTTCAATTTTTAAAGTTTAGGCGCAAAAATCTTTTTCCGTTCATTTGCTCACAATATGTAGCATGTTGAAAAGTAACTCGGGAAATATGCAATCTCTCTCTCTCTCTGAGAGATGCAATGACGTAAAAGACGTAGGTTCATTTATTGTTGGTGTTTTGTTTTTTTCCAGGAGCGGTGGTGGCTCAGTCGGTAGCGCGCCAGGCTCGTAATCTGTAGTTCCCAGGTTCGAGTCCCAGCTGGGTCAGCGTTGAGATTTATCTCCGCAAAACTCCCGCCATGCCCACGGTCACTAGGGGACATCGATGGGCTTGGAAAGGCCGCCGTCCGTCGGATGGAACGTTAAGCCGTGGCCCCGTGTGCGGGAGAGCCATACCCTGTGCACGTTAAAGAAAACGCTGGAATGGGCTTGACGGGAGGCTACCATCTGTTTCCCAACAGTTGTTCCAGTGGGTCCCCTCCCCCATCCTTCTCTGAGCCTTTGCGGTCCATGTGACCTGGCCATTTAGCCCATGGTGTGCAAAAAAGTGCCGCTCAGAGGTAAAACAACCCAACCTTGTATTTTTCCTGTGATTTTAGGAACAGCTGTTTTTAACAATTTTTCCGTGAATCATTTTGCGGTACTTCATCTTTAAAACATTGCATTTTATCGTTTTTTCTTTATTACAACGCCAACATATATACGTGTTTAATCTGTGCTAAAGGGTTGGGAGAGGGTCATGGTGTGGTATTCACAAACCTAAACTTCATTGCAGTAAAAATGAAATACACCGATTGCATCTTAAAAACTAAGCAAGGGTAGCACCGGGTACATTTCAGCTAGTCTATAGTAACAAAAGAAGTTGTTTTTTAAAAAAATCAGTCTCGGTTTTACGTGATATCTGCAAGTTAAGCAATCCGGGTTGGAATCTTATAGTGGTAGTACCTGCAATGTGCAACTTTTTGTATTTGCAACCATGGGATGCCTTAGAATAGTGGTTCTCAAAAGGAACTCCGTAAACATCCGAAGCTTTTGAAGAGAGAAAAAAAGGTTAGATTATCTAGTTATGAGTAATTTTCATAATCATAAAAAGGGAAATTTATCACGCGTTATCAGTTCTGGGGGGGGGGCACAAAAAAGCTTGCGTGCACCATCAATCATCAACTACTGCAGCATCACTGAATACAATTAATTTAGCAAAGTGTGAGAACAAGATTTTATTTATATCGTAGGCGAAACTGGTCACAGCTCTCTGCTAATAATGTGGTAATAACGCTTTATAGATTTAGTACGAAACATATTAGAGTAATTTGAAAATTAATAAATCACTAAATTAGTGTGTGCATGTCAGTGCAGGAAGGTGGAGGTGATGTAAATTGTTGCTTGCCTAAGTCATCACGAACCCTCAAAATGTCCTTATACATAACAAAAGTTTTTGTGAACATTATGTTTATCAGGTGCTCTTCATAAAGCAGTAAAGCCTATTTATATCAGTCCACCAAAGGCTGCGTAACTTTGATTTAGGTTGTTCGGAGTGCACGAAGTTGCAGAAATGTTTATGTTGTTACTGAATAAATCACAGTGAAGGAAAGCGAAAACTGTATCTAACCTATCAAATGAATCATTGGGTAAAAACAAAGCAAAAATCTGAAATGTTCTGAAATAGTTTCAGGTGATTATTGAGATTCAATCTGTTATGAAAACACCAATACACTCCATCTAAAAATTTTCTGCAACCTTTTCAACAAATTTCAAAAAAGCTGTCCATCAACTGAATTGTAGAACGGAACAGAAAAAAACAAAACAAAGGAAAAAAAAAACTTTTGAAATCAGCGAAATACTCATATTGCGTTCCAGGCTCGTATTGTGCAGTTCCCAGGTTCGAGTCCCATCCGTGTAGCAGTTGAGATTTATCTTTTATAAATTCTCACCGTAGCCTCGGTGGTAAATCTGTGGGCGTGGAAAGGCTACAGCCAGTCGGATGAGACGTTAACCCATGCTGCTGTGTGAGGGAGGGCAATATCCTGTGTAGGTTAAAGAGCACGATGATACCCTTGAAGGGGGGGGGGAGGGGCTCGTAATCTGCAGTTCCCAGGTTCGAGTCCCGGCTGGGTCAGCGTTGAGATTTATCTCCGGAAAACTCCCTGCCCACGGTCAGTAGGGGATACCAATGGGCTTGGAAAGGACACCGTCCGTCGGATGGGAACGTTAAGCCGTGGCCACGTGTGCGGGAGAGCTATACCCTGTGCATGTTAAAGAACACGCTGGATGGCCTTGACGGGAGGCTACCATCTGTCTCCCAACACCTGTTACAGTGGGTCTCCTCCTCCAACTTTCTCTGAGCTTTCGGGGAACTTCCTGGTACTAAAAGCTGTTCAATGGGCCCGTTCCCTAATCTTCTCTGAACCCTTGGAGTCTTTGTGACTGGCAACTTAGCCCGTTGTGTGCGCAAAAGTATCATTCAGAGGAAACACAACCCAACCCATAAAATAATAATAATATCATTGAAATATAAACTCTTTTCCTAACACGCATAGTATATATACATACCCGTGGAGTGATATATATCTCCTAATCCTCTTTCATACACGGTGAGAAAAGGAAAATTTCATTTTCAGCTACATAAAACGACATAGTTTTTATTTGGTCTTTCTCTACTACTTCACAAGGGTGTTTTGAAATCTGCTAGTCTTGTGACAGAACGCTGAAAGAGAAGAAGTCACATTGGCTGAAGGCCTTTTCATGCTCGGCTGGAGCATATTAAGCTAGCAGCTACGAAAGAATGCCGTTACTTATTATTAGAAGATCAGGCATGCAACGAAGCGTGCGTCGAATATGATGTACCCATCTACCGTTACATCGTTTACGACCACGCCGTCATCTATTATTAACTGGGGAAGACTGACTTGTCTACCAGTTGCTCTTTTGCCTCGTCTCCCAACCAGAAACCTCGTCGAGGTCATTGAAGCTAAGGGGAGTTGATAAAACTGGCGGCAGTCATATCAACACAAACACACATTTTCACTGCAATCAGAATGCGATATTATAGCGCAATCTTCTTTTCATGACATACACAAGTTATTTACACTTTGACACCAAATGAAAACTTTCGTACCGTGGACTTTTACATAGTTTTGGAAGCAGTTTTAACCGTAAATCTTCCACAGTGAAGGGATTCACCTGCTGAAGAAGGGAGAAGCACACACACACAGGGAGAAGAAGAGTGAAAGACAGCAGGAGAAAAGCCCTGAAAAATAAAATTCTTTCATATAGGATGCACTGCAAGAGTTCTCCCTGAAAAATTCAGAAGCATTCTGTTTTGTTCGGTGTCTGAGTTTTATGAGTCGACTCAGTCTCAGCGGCCGGTGCTGCCATGACAAGACTCCTTGGATCTTCACCTTTATTGCCTTGCTACGGTACGAAGGAGCAAAGTTCCTTGACGTCGTAAATTTTAGTATCCTGTGGTTATTTTCCTCGCCCGATTCCAGTCGACATTGCAACAACCTCGAATTGGTAGCAATGTAACTTGTTGCTAGGACCTCGGGTGAAGAAAATGGCGAATTCCAGGATTGTATTCTCAGAGCACCTTGCATGGTGTTGGAACAGAACAATGTCTTGTTTTACACAAAGTTGTAAAGATTCCCAGTCTGGCCTATCTTTTTTGGATTTCACTCATCCATTGTATGTACACCTGGAAAGACTTCCTCAGTGTTCCTGATTGAATATTTATCTTAGCTTGGTGGTTTTAAATTAGCTTAAAAACATTGTATTATCGTAAAGGAGAGGGAACATTAAATTATTTCTAATGTTTACATTATTTCATTTGCTCTCTTTAAATTTTGAATCTTTAGTACATTTAGGATATTTAAAAAAAGTTTGGATTTTTTACCTCTGAGTGGCACTTTTTTGCACACCATGAGCTAAATGGCCAGGTCACAAGAACCCCGAAGACTCAGAGATGGTTGGGGGAAGGGACCCACTGGAACAGCTGTTGGGGGACAGATGGTAGCCTCCCGTCAAGGTCATCCAGCGTGTTCTTTAAAGTGCACAGGGTATGGCTCTCCCGCACACGGGACCACTGCTTTACGTCCCATCCGACGGACGGCGGCCTTTCCAAGCCCATCGGTGTCCCCAACTAACCGTGGGCAGGGCGGGAAATTTTGCGGAGATAAATCTCAAGGCTGACACAGCTAGGATTCGAACCTAGGAACTACAGATTACGAGCCTGGTGCGCTACCGACTGAGCCACTCCCGCCCCTTAAAAAAAGGTAAACGTGAAATTGAGTTCATAGATTCTCATTGCCTGAAGTTTGCATAGCTGGGGAACTAAGTTGGTGAGAGCATCTAATATGTCATCAAAAGGTCGTGATTTGGGTTCTACTCTTAACAAACGAATTTTTTTCCAGCTCACTGTTTATTTGTCCTATGTTAACACTTATAATAATAATAATCTTTATTCATATTCATGTTAGTTATACAAGAGTTTAAACAAATGACCCGCAAAGCATCTGCTTACCTGCAGGAGAGAAGAATAATAACGTTACATGAAAATGCGTAAGATATAGTTTAAAACAGGCGTGTCCAACCTTTTGACTTCCCTGGGCCACATTGAGTGAAGATGAATTGTTTTGGGCCGCACATAAAATATATAATATAGTTAACGTGTATGAATAAAGAAACTTCATTTATTTTCTTATGTTTTCATTATAAAATTAAAAAATGGCAACATAGAACTAGTGGGTTATCAAAAACTCGCTGAAAATCACATAATCATGTTGAAAACAAATGCCACTTATTTTAACAACATAATTATGGCGATTGAATTTCTGTGGTCAGAGGTTCAATGAGTTGGTATCGTGAAAGGCCCAGTTGATTTATCTCCACTAAGACCTTCCCTGACCTCGGTGAGAAAGCTTATGTCGTAAACACGTAAACTTTACGATTTTGTGGGCCGCATTACTAGCTGTCCAGGGCCGCGGGTTGGACACGCCTGGTTTAAAACAATATCATCGAATTATGTGAATTTCAGTGGAAGCTCCAATGTGGTGGTTCAAATTTTTACATTGATTTTAGTGCCTAGAAAAAATTTTTTAGTCTCATTTTTGATTTCTTTAAAATTTGTTTAATAAAATAATTTTCCTTAGTAATTTATTGAACACGTAAGGTACTTTATATACCCTTGTACATTTCCCGTAATTATTTAATATTTTTGGAAATTGGAAATAATTATTGGATTGTAACCTTGTGTTTTTCCCATGAGAGATTTTAGATTTAAATTGATTGTCAAAAAATATTTTAAAGTGATTTTGCATTTGTAAAGGTTGTGAAAAGATGGTATGCCTAAATAATTTAGTCTTTCTTCGCTATGATAAAATAAATTTCTTAAGTTGTAAGGGATTATATTTTTAGCAATGGATGATTGAATAGTTTCTATTTTCTTTATATTTGTGAGGTGAGCTGAGCCGTATATTGTCAAACCATATTTCAATATAGATTCGCAGATAGCTTTGTAAATAAGAATACATGTATGTGTGTTTGAAGCAAATTGTAGTTTGTAAAGTTTAGATGCACATGGACGCAATTTCCCTGCTAACCTTAAATATGTGATTGGTTTTTTTACCTCTGAGTGACACTTTTTTGCACACAATGGGCTAAATGGCCAGGTCACAAAGACCCAGAAGGCTCAGAGAAGGGTCCCCTCTCCCAACAACTGGAACAGCTGTTGGGAGACAGATAATAACCTCCCGTCATGGCCATCCAGTGTGTTCTTTAACGTGCATAGGGTATGGCTCTCCCGCACACGTGGCTACGGCTTAACGTCCCATTCAACGAACGGCGACCTTTCTAAGACCATCGGTGTCCCCTACTGACCGTTGGCATGGCGGGGAGTTTTTTGGAGATAAATCTCAACGCTGACCCAGCTGGGACTCGAACCTGGGGAATTGCAGATTACGAGCCTGGCACGCTATTGACTGAGCCACTCCCGCCCTTTTGAATATGTGTATTCCATTACAACAACATAGTGGACTTCCATTTTCCTTAATAACAGTAATATTGTTTTGAAGCAGTGGGTTTCCATCTTTCCTTAATTGATATTTTGTGGACCTCAAACCATTGAGCTATGATTTTCTCTTAAAAAATGGTTTTGAATCTCTGGATGTCCATCTTCCCTAACCGAAGTCCTATGGGGCTCTAACTGGTGGTATCCAATTTTTCTCTTAACGGAAGGGCGGTCAGTATCTTACGAGTGGGTTCTAAAGTTCTCTAAGCAGTAAGGTGAATTTGAACCAGTGAGCTCTCACCTTTCCTTAACTGATATCTTGTTTGTATCAAGCCAGTGATTATTTTTATGTCTGGTGGATTTCAATTCAGATATCTTGTTTGTATCAAGCCAGTGTTAATTTTTATGTCTGGTGGATTTCAAATCAGTGGATCCATCTTTCCTTAAGTCCTGGGGCTTTAATTTTTATTTCAATTTGTTCTTAAATGAAATCCAGTGAGCACTCATATTCTCTTAGCGGTAGGGTGGATTTGAACCAGTGGGCTTAATTTTATATTAAATCTGGTGGGATTAAATTGTTATTATTGGGTTGTTTTACCCAATAATAACATAATAAATAATTTACCCAATGAGCTCGAAGGCTCAGAGAAGGTTGGGGGAGGGGACCCACCTGGACAGCTGTTAGAAGACAAATGGCAGCCCCCGTCAGGGCCATCCAGCGTATTCTTTAACGTGCACAGAGTATGGCTCTTCCCACGCAAGGAGACACGGCTTGACATCCCATCCGATGGACGGCGGCTTTTTAAAGCCTATAGGTGTCCCATACTGACCGGGGACAGGGCAGAGAGTTTTGCAGAAATAAATCTCAACGCTGACCCAGGTGGGGCTCGACCCTGGCAATTGGAGATTACGAGCCTTGAGCGCTACCGACTGAGCCACCACCGCACCAGGTGGGGTTAAAATAAATTGACTCCCATCTCCTTTTAACCGAAGTCAGGTGGGTAAAGGCTCTCTAAGGAATAAGGGCGATTTTGAACCAGGGGGTTCTCATCTTTTCTTAACTGATATCTTGTGTGCCTAAGGTGAGTTTCGAACTAATGAATTCCTATCTTCCCTTAACTGAAGTCCTGTGGGCTTCCATTATTTCTTAGCAGCAATCCGATTGGTCTCTAACCTGTGGGGCGGGGTGGCTCAGTAGGGTAGCGCGCCAGGCTCGTAATCTGTAGTTCCCATGTTCGAGTCCCAGTGGGTCAGCGTTGAGATTTATCTGCGCAAAATTCCCGCCTTGCCCACGGTCAGTAGGGGACACCGATCGGCTTGGAAAGGCCGCCGTCCGTCGGATGGGACGTTGTTGCCCTGTCCCTGTGAACGTTAAAGAACACGCTGGATGGCCTTGACGGGAGGCTACCATCTGTCTCTTAACAGCTGTTCCAGTGGGTCCTCTCTCCCAATGCTCGTAATCTGTAGTTCCCAGGTCCGAGTCCCAGTTGGGTCAGCGTTGAGATTTATCTCCGCAAAATTCCCCGCCCTGCCCACGGTCAGTAGGGGACACCGATGGGCTTGGAAAGTCCGCCGTCCGTCGGATGGGACGTTAAGCCGTGGCTCCGTGTGCAGGAGAGCCATATCCTGTGCACGTTAAAGAACACGCTGGATGGCCTTGACGGGAGGCTACCATCTGTATCCCAACAGCTGTTCCAGTGGGTCCCCTCCACCAACCTTCTGTGAGCCTTCGGAGTCAATGTGACCTGGCCATTTAGCCCATGGTGGGCAAAAAAGTGCCGCTCAGAGGTAAAACAACCCAACCCAACTCTAGCCTGTGGTCTCCTCACTCCCTTTATTAGTGTTTCGGTGGGTTTAGAACCTTGGTCCGAGTATTTCGACAAGTGGGGTCTCATCTTCCTTTCACATCAGTCAGGTGGGTTTCTAACTAATGCTTCCATTTTCCTGCATGTATTATTTTTAATATTTAAACATTTGGATTGGGTTCCGTGACTGCCTTTTTCCTGTCTGCCTATGGGTATACGTGACCCATCGGGGTTAAGGTCAATCCCTTGTGACTCAACCCTCTCTTCCACATTGTGCGAACTTTTGTTCTATATGAATTTCAAACTCTATGAGAATTCCTACGGAAAAAAGAAAAAAGAAATTTAACCAGACGTCAATGAAGAGAATACATATTTCGCATTTATCCGTGTTTGATTTTTATTTCAACTAAACAATATAGCAAATAACCACTTGGGAAAAGTTTAATGTCAAGTCAAAATACATATTATTAGAGAAAGAGATCATACGATTAGATTGGACAGTTAGGACAGCAATTATTATTAAAGCACCAGTTGATAAGGTCAGACTGGACAATTATTCCAGATACAAATCGTAATATAAACAGGACAATTATTAGGGTTAAAGGCATAAGGTCAGACTGAGTAATTATTTAAAATATGACTCATAAATATATAAATTTCAAATACGATACTTTTTCTTTTCTAAATATATTTTGTCTGTTTCTTTTCTACGAAAAAATGCAATATTTGTTTTCTCTTTTTCATCTGTTCGTCAATAGACACTTCACATATCTAATAGATGGATGCATGTTAATTAAATGTTACATTCTTCTTCCAAAACTGGGACGAGGGTGGCTCAGTCGGTAGCGCGCCAGGCTCGTAATCTTCAGTTCCCCAGATTCGAATCCCTTCTGGGTCAGCGTTGAGATTTATCTCCGCAAAACTCCTCACCCTGTCCATCGTCAGTAGGGGACACCGTTGGGCTTGGAAAGGCCGCCATCCACTGTCAGTATGGCACACCATGAGCTTGGAAATATGATCATCAGGCGGGACGTTACGCTGTGGCCTCGGGGGCGGGTGAGCCATACCGTGTGCAGATTAAAGAACACGCTGGATAACTACACTGGAGGCTACCATCTGTCTCCTAACAGCTATGCAGTTAGTCCACTTCCCCCAGCATTCTCTGAGCCCTCGGGACCTGGCCATTAAGCGTATTATGTGCATCAAAGTGCCGTTCAGAGGTAAAACAACCCAGCTCTTCCGAAACTTGCATCGGTTTCAGTTTCCACTGCTACAAAATCTGATAATTGGAAAACGACAAAATTTTGCGCTATTATTTGAAACAGTCCATTTAAATGGAAATTGAATATTTATTTAATAGATGTTTCTCATTCGACTATCGGGGGGGGAGGGGGTATAGATGAAATGTTCCCCTTTTTCTGGCGCTAAAGATGAAAAACTACAAAACTTTAAGCAAATATTGTAAAGAGTATACTTATGCTAATAATTTGATTTTCAGATGGTACTATATTGCTCTATGTTCTTTTACCCCTGTGCAGCTCTTTTTTGCACAATATGGGCCATTGGAAAACTTCTCAAAACAGGCGAAATGGAGATTCATAGCTGGGAATATCATGTCACGATATGGTGAAAATCGTTGAGATCTTGCGCTTCCTTTGGCGGTATTATATTTTGATCAAGGAATTTGTAATTGATAGCCGCTCCTCTTCAACTTGAGAAAGAGAGATAAACTAAACTTTTATTTTAAATGAGCATTGATATTTGACAGAGGTGATTTCCCCTTTCTTGTTTTGATTCATAAATACATATCTCCATCATGAAATGAAACAAAAAATATGCCCCGGAATTTACTGAAACGGCACTATAATGAATCCCCAACTTAAGGAGAGACATTTGAACCCTAGATGATTTTTTTAACCGAACATTCATATCGCCAGAGATGATTTCACCATTCTTGTTTTCGTTATTAAATACATTTTTCTGTCATGAAATTAAATACAAAATTTTCCTGTCCCGGAATTTACCGAAAAGTTGCCATAATAAACATCCACCTGAAGGAAAGACCATTGAACCTTTAGATTTTCTCCCCCCCCCCCCCAATTCTGTTTCACGCATCGTTCTTCAAAGGGGGTTAGGAACTTAATTCTCAACCCTTGAACACAAATCACATTCATTGTTAAGCGAAGTATATCATATACGATCAAGAAAAGTCATTACCGAAGCCCATGATGCGCGAGTTATCCAGGATGAACCTTAACACTATTAGCCTGTCAATGTACTAAATATTTGTAGTCAAAATTTAATCTCCTTTACCGGCGGATAGAGAATGGAAAAGGATAGTTAAACCTACCTCGTTTATCTCTACTTCGACAATATTTCAACCAACCTTTACAGATTTGCGCTGATTAGAATTTCATGCCATAGCAAGAGGCTAGCTGAGTGGAGAATAAAGGTCAGGAATTGCAAGCACTTCTCCAGCTCACTAATGGCTGGGATTAAATCACAGAAGAAGCTCATCGGATCGGACGAATATATACGAGCGAAGGTTCTTAAATTACGTGGAGTGAGCTAAGTTTGTAAAAGCATCACGGCGGAACAGTTGCAGGTTCATTTACGATGGAATTTAATTAGAAGCGGGCTGTGTAGTTAGAACCGTTACGATGTCGCCACCTTGACAATATCCCAGGAGTTATACGAGCGGGCAATATTGTGTTATGTTCTAAATTTACCTTTTAAAGAGATTAGTTACTCTTCGCTGTGAAGTGATAAGAGGGCTGTTTTATTGGTGAAGCGAAATTAGCGCAATACCAAGCACAGATTCTTTCAACAAGAGGGAGGTGAAGAAGGGATGGTGGAGGGTATACTCCCGTTTGGAATTATTTGTTATGCTCTCTTTAATGTATTCGTGTTCCTACAAAAGTAATCTTTGAGTGGTTTTCCGGAGAAGTTTCTCTTAGTTCAGTCGTAGGGGGAATCAATGATAGGTCGTTTTAATTCCATTTAAAAGATTGTTTTTGATTTTCATTCGGCGTTTAATTACGCAGCATGCGATCGTAATGGTTTAGGTATTGACACTTGATTCAAGAGATTTGAAAACACGCAGGATTTTAATTGTGTTCCCCTTTGGAATAAGGAAGAATCTTGGTTGATATTTGAAAAGGTTTTAATACCAAATAAGTGATTAAACACAACCAAAATGAAACCATAATGAATGCAATGTGCTTCAATTAGAGATTTCTTTCAGAGGGATGGAGGTTGGTTGAGTCATTAGCATACCAGGTTCTAGTTCCCACTGTACCTACCGTTGAATCCGATGGGATTGGAAAGGCTGCCGTCTATTTCGGATGGGACGTAAAACCTTGGCCATGTGTGCAGGAGAGTCATATCGTGTGCACACCAAAGAACATGCTGGATAGCCTTGACGGGAGGCTCGTAACACCTATACAGTGGGTCCCCTTCTCTTCTTCCTCTGAGCGTTATGGGTCCTTGTGACCTGGCATTTAGGCCATTGTGTGCAAAACGTTTGCACACATTTGCACAAAATGTTTGCACACATTGTGTGACCTCGGTGAGAAAGGAGACAATGATGAGTTTGGGAACACCGCCGTCTTTTGGATGAGAAGATAAAGCGTGAATCTGTTTGCAAGAGATCTATACCCTGTGCATGTTAAAGAACCCGCTGGATGGTCTTCAGGGAGACTACCATCTGTCTCCCAATAGCTGTCAGATGGGTTCTCTTCCCCTAAACTTCTATGAACCCCTGTGGTGCTTGCGATTTGGCCATTTAGCCCATTGTATGCGAAAATTGCAGCTCAGAGGTAAAAACAACCCAAATCATTAAAAGAAAAAGCTACACTCTTCCCATTAAAGCAAACAGCACGTCAGATTTTAAACTAGCTATTTGGTGGTTGGGGATTTTATTGCGCATCAATAACTGTTTTTATAATTCGGCAACTAGTCATTTACTATCTTCACTCAATAATTATATAATATATATCATTATATTCTTATACAAAACTAAAGAATAATGAAAGAATTCTTTACACAAACTTCTAAAATACACACTTATTTTATTAAGCACTTTGATGCAATACTTATTATTAAGTTTTAAATAACTTCTGAAGTTAATTTTTATGATTGATGACTTCCAATTGAGGTAACGTAGGGCTGCTACTTATTGTGGAAAACGTGAAATTTTAAGACTAATGTTGTTATTTAAATGTGTTTAATTTGAATATAATAAAAATAATCTATTTTTAGTGTTTGAATTAGTCATTCTTGGACATCAGCGCCAGAAGAATGGGGTAGAAGGGTAAAGAGGGAGCATTTGCCACCTTTGGAAAGAATTTATCGAAAAAATTAATTTTTGCTAAATAATATCAGGTGTACTAGTACACAATATCGTTTTCGCTTAATGAAATGTAAGGTTGATCTTTTTTACGTTTTCGTTGGTTTTCGAAAGTGAGAATAAAAGAACGGATAATGATGACCACAATAACAATGATAATTCTATTCAACACTGTAACTGTTTTCTCCTCCCTTTCTGAAAACATTCCTCCAGACTCCCATGGTTACGAGCTATTAACGAGATCAATTTTTTTTCCAAGCGCTACAGAGGTTAAACATACTTATAATGAACAAACGGAAAAATAAATATTCTGATAAATTCGATTTAGATTTGCAAACTAGCAGTGATATTTCCATCATGAAACTCGATCTGTTCATTGGAACTTAAAATTGATTAGTACGAAATGATTTCTATACGCAATCTCAGGTGTTTAAGGTTCGAGTCTCCATTGAACCAATATGGAATATTCCCACAAACTGTTTGCGTTTAGCCCTTGATGATGAGGAAACAACTTTGGATTCTGAAAGAAGTTCGTCCTTCATTTATGATCCCTAGTTTTGTTCTAGAAAGAAGCATTCATGTAACATAACAGCTATTTGATTTCCACCTACCTCTAAATCCTATCCTACCAGTGAGTTCCCATCTTATCATAACATAATTGCCATCTCCTCTAATATCTGCCAGTGATCCAGTGGGTTATTTCTCATCATTCATATCTGTCCAGTAGTTCAGTGCGTTACTCCTTATCTTTCATATCTGTCAAATGGGTTACCCCCTGTGTCTATATCTGTCCAGTGGGTTACTCAGTATCTTTCACATCTGTCCAGTGTGTTACTCCCTATCTTTCACATCTGTCCAGTGTGTTACTCCCTATCTTTCACATCTGTCCAGTGTGTTACTCCCTATCTTTCATATCTGTCCAGTGTGTTACTCCCTATCTTTCACATCTGCCCAGTGTGTTACTCCCTATCTTTCATATCTGTCCAGTGTGTTACTCCCTATCTTTCACATCTGCCCAGTGTGTTACTCCCTATCTTTCACATCTGTCCAGTGTGTTACTCCCTATCTTTCATATCTGTCCAGTGTGTTACTCCCTATCTTTCACATCTGTCCAGTGTGTTACTCCCTATCTTTCACATCTGTCCAGTGTGTTACTCCCTATCTTTCATATCTGTCCAGTGTGTTACTCCCTATCTTTCACATCTGTCCAGTGTGTTACTCCCTATCTTTCACATCTGCCCAGTGTGTTACTCCCTATCTTTCACATCTGTCCAGTGTGTTACTCCCTATCTTTCACATCTGTCCAGTGTGTTACTCCCTATCTTTCATATCTGTCCAGTGTGTTACTCCCTATCTTTCATATCTGTCCAGTGTGTTACTCCCTATGTTTCACATCTGTCCAGTGTGTTACTCCCTATCTTTCACATCTGTCCAGTGTGTTACTCCCTATCTTTCACATCTGTCCAGTGTGTTACTCCCTATCTTTCATATCTGTCCAGTGTGTTACTCCCTATCTTTCACATCTGTCCAGTGTGTTACTCCCTATGTTTCACATCTGTCCAGTGTGTTACTCCCTATCTTTCACATCTGTCCAGTGTGTTACTCCCTATCTTTCATATCTGTCCAGTGTGTTACTCCCTATCTTTCATATCTGTCCAGTGTGTTACTCCCTATGTTTCACATCTGTCCAGTGTGTTACTCCCTATCTTTCACATCTGTCCAGTGTGTTACTCCCTATCTTTCACATCTGCCCAGTGTGTTACTCCCTATCTTTCATATCTGCCCAATGGGTTACCCCCTATATCTAATATCTGCCCAGTAGTTCAGTAGGTTGAGAAAAAAAGGTTCAAAAGAAATAGGTAATAATATTTAGACAACTCCGTAAAAATCAGTCAACACAGAGAACGGGTCAACTTCGCAGGGAGAATAGCAGAGAAATACTTTCCGTTACAAACTAGTTCGACCCGCTTAAAAATTTAAAATTTTTGTTTTGATAACCAAACTTTACCCAAAATATCTCCAAATAAATGACACCTAAATTTCCGGGTCATAATTACTGACATTCAGAACTTCGTAGAGACACAAACGCGTGGAACACACGAATAACTGCGCAACTAATACGCCTGTCACAGGTCATCCCTTTACGAGTAAACATGCCAACACTTTTCGCCAAACCTCCACCCCCCCCCCCTCTCCCAACTAGTCTCACCTTAAATGAGAGCGGGAACTGAGGGTGAATTATTAGCAACTGGCGACAGTTACAACGTGTAGGTCTCTCTAACTATTTCGCACATCCTAACTACGGTTAAAGCAGAGAACGAAAGAGGCCACAGAGCAAAAGACGGAAAGCTTACAGCCTCCTGTTGCTGCTTCATCCAACAAACTCCGTTAGATATAAATGAAGATCCTTGGAAAGTGCCATTCCATAGATACGAGTCGAGGAGGTGGAGTTACATTCACACCCAAATACACACACAACCAAAGGAATGTTGCCCACCGACGCAATCGCGAATAGAACGAGAAAGAGAGAGAATGAAAGACTTAGAGGAGGGTCGAAAGAGTAGGGGAGGAGTGGAAGGGGAAGAGAAGGTTCAGATGCGAAGGAGAAGAGAGTCGGGGGGATGGAAATAGAGATAGCGTTACCGCGAGCTCGGAGCTGTTACCCGCTACGAGAATTAATGGTGCATGCAGGTTGTGATAAAATCTGCCCTGGACATTCACAGCTCTGTTATGGCTGTAGGTGCTGATGCGACGGATGATAGCTGTCGTCGTCGTCGGACCTCGTCCTCTCATCCCCCTCCGCAAGGCTTTGGCTCTCCGGTAGCAGCATGCCGGGCTATTTAAGTGTTTGTTCTGAAATATGTTCCTCGAAACGGCGTCGGTGGAATCCTCATTACACGAAATTAACGCTAATGGTATTCGTAAATTTTCCTCGCCAGGATGAATAATAGGATTAGGAAGATTATTGCGAGCATTTCCATTCGGGACACGAAGAAGGTAGAGAGCAGAAGAGTTCGAAAAAAAAATAAACGTCTCTGTGCACAGATAAGCGATATTTTTGTTTTAATAAAATGTATTTCTTTTTTTTATCTTTATATCTCTCTCTCTTTTCTTCGCACTGTTTAGTCGTGTGTGGAGTTTATAACTCGAGAGTTCCCGCTCTTTTATTGTGTTGTTATTATTATTCGCTTCTTACTCTTTTTTCTCTCGGTTTGTTCGAGACTTGCAAAGCGATCTTTATGAAGATTAAGTTTGTGTAACCATGCCGAAAACAAAAGACATTGCTATTTTTATTGTCGTTAACAAACATTCGTTGCAATCCTTGCCATCGATCACTGTTTAGGGTACATTGTTGCGCATTTGTGAGCAGTAAGATGACAGAAGAAGTAAGACCTAGCAGAATAGCAAGACGGAAGAGAGTGCTGGAGTTTTACAATGTACATTTTTATTCCTGTTGATTCTAGAAAAAAGATTCTTCTTTAATGCTATTTTGTAGATGGCTCGTTACTTTCAGATATTAAAATACAAATGAAATCATGAATATTTATATTATATATCATGAATATGACGTTGTCTAGCAACGAAAAGTGTAGCAAATACTGTAGTAGAACGGTTAGGTTTTTCGTTGCTAACAAAGACCTTGAACCTAGGTTTCGAATCTCGGGTATAAAGTACGGAAGGTCGTGCTCTCTTTCTGCTCAGATATTTTTCCATGGCATGTTATACTGACACGCTCATTTCTGAACTTCGTGCTAAGTGGTCTGTTAGCGATATCGTTTTGAATTACTGAACTTCTTTTTTAAACTCATTTTGATCTAGTTCTGTTAAAGAGTACTCAGTAACGCAACAACGGAACTAGACACTCTTTTAAAAGCCAACAATGACTTTGAATTTGATTTCTTGTACATAGCGATAGAGAGAAATATCATTTCCTAGCTTATTATACTGATGATCAGACACGGACATATCCATATACCCAGGCCCGCATCTAGAAAAAAAAATACCGGTAGAGGGGAGGGGTAAGGTGATAAGGGGGCAGGGGACTAGAGACAGTTTACTCTGCAGTATATACCTTCGTTTTATAGGGATTTAAAAAATTTGATGAAATACGTACAGTCGCTCAGGAAAAAGTATCCGAACACTATGGTTGATTACAGAATTGAGAAAAGATATCTGGCAACGATTTTTTTTTAGAAATTCGTGATCTGGAAACCTTCGTGTCACGTGACACGAAGGTTGCCAGATCACGAATTTCTAAAAAAATCGTTGCCAGATATTTTTTCTGAATTATGTAATAAACCATAGTGTTCGGATATTTTTTTCTGAGCAATTGTACATGCTCTAACAATAAAATAATTCATTTAATTAAAAAATACATCTTAAAATTTGTACTAAAATCACTAGTCGTTTTAAAAATATATATTTCTTTCCAGATTTGTTTCACAAAACACAAGTGATATCAATTAAAGCAGTGGTTCTCAACCTTTTCCAGTCGCAAACGTTGACAGAATTCTTCGCAACCCCTTATCGTTGATGGAATTCTTCGCGTCCCTTTTTACTTTTAATGTAATTTTTCACTCCCCATACTATTGACGGGAGTTTTCACTTCACTAACCATTGACAGGATTTCTGCCCATACATTCCTTTATCATTATCGACATAACAGGAACTGAAATAAAAATGTTCCCACAATAGAATGCTCCAGACAACAACAAAGTAGTAACTTTCAACAAACTGAAAAATAAGACATTTTTATGAACTAATTCCGTTTCCATTCCAAGCTAAGAACGATAAACTTCATTACATAAAAAAAGAAATATTATTATCACGTATTCCATTTTTATAATTCTGAAATTTCATGGTCTTACTCGAAACTGAGTGGAACTTCGCCAACTTCATTAGGACGATATTTATAGCGTTGGAAATTATCGTCTCTATCTCTAACCATTAATGGTTAAAACTATATTTTTTCCCCTCGCATCCAAAATTTAACAATTTATCTTTTACGTATTCCTGAAAAAAAAAACATACTAACGAAGTTTCCATGCTCTCCAGAAACTTTTTCGAAGAACTTGAACAGTTTTCTTTGCAGCTTTCTAAAGAGCAGATCCCAGTCAGCAACATTTTGATCTTCAAATGAAAAACAGAACGAAAACTCCATCAGCGAATAGGAAGAGAGGCAGAGAAAGGACGAAAGAAAGAGGAGAATAAAGAAGGTAACGAAAAGAGTGATACGTCTTTCTGGAGCAGTTTCCCTCTTTTAGGCAGATAACGATCCACTTTGGTTCCCCGGCAACATCTAAAACGTCTCTCACTTAATAAACCTAAGCGAATTGCGTCCGGCAGCCCCGTAGCATACTAAGCAGAGTAGGAAATCGAAATATGACACCCGTACCTCCATTTTGGTCTCTCCTTTTTCTCCCTCTCTTTATCTGTGTGTGTATGAGTTCTCAACGAAAGGTCGATATTTGTGCCTGGGCTATTCTTGCCGTCAATGTGTGTCTCGTCGTAGCTTCAATTGTTCCAATTGTTGTAAATCTAAAGTTCCCGCGTCTGCGCTTTTAAGCAACGGTGGATTCCACTATAACCCTTTCTCAACTGTGGCGTAACATTCAAGCTTAGGACTCGCGATATTTCTTCTGCTTTTAAGGTGACCATTTTTGCAGAAGTAAAAACCGGGACATTTCCGTAAATATCGAGGTTTCAACTTACTGAAATAGGGATATTTTTTTTAAATGTCGGTTTTTTGAAATTGGAGCGTTATTTTCTCGTAGTAGCATTTGAGCATTCCCATGCTTTGCGTTACAAATTTCAGTTTCTGACAATAATAATAGCACTCGATTTCGACCAACAAAACAATTTAATTAAAAATATATATGTGAAAATGGTACTGAAATTACTAGTCCTTATAAAAATACATAATTCTCGCCAGATTTGTTTCACAAAACTCAAGTAACATCAACTAAAGGATTGGGTTGGGTTGTTTTACCCCTGAGCGGCACTTTTTTGCACACCATGGGATAAATGGACAGGTCACAAGGACCCCGAAGGCTCAGAGAAGGTTGGGGGAGGGGACCCACTGCAACAGCTGTTGGGAGACAGATGGTAGCCTCCCGTCAAGGCCATCCAGCGTGTTCTTTAACGTGCACAGAGTATGGCTCTCCCTCACACGGGGCACGGCTTAACGTCCCATCCGACGGACGGCGGCCTTTCCAAGCCCATCGGTGTCCCCTACTGACCGTGGGCAGGGCGGGGAATTTTTGCGGAGATAAATCTCAACGCTGACCCAGCTGGGATCAACTAAAGGAAGCTCTATAGGTATATCACCAGTCCATACAATTTATAAACATTGCTTACATACAAACATTGCACACATTAATTGGCTATTGTTATTAATTTACATGCCATTGTTGCCCGGCCTGGGCCAGCGTCGAGATTTTCTCCGAAAAACTTCCAGCTCTGCCCTACGTTAGTAGAGGAGATCGATGGATTTGGGAAAGCCGCCGTCCGTCGGATGGGACGTTAAACCATGGTGCTGTGTGGGGAAGAAAAGAGAAGAAGAAACCCTGTTCACGTTAAAGAACATGATTGATAGCATTGACGGCAGCTAACATCTGTCTCCAAATAGGTGTCCAGTAGTCCCACTAATATCAACCTTCTCTGAGCCCTCGGGGTGACCTGGCAATTTAGCCATTTGTGTGCAAAAAAAGGTCTCTCAGAGGTAAAATAACCCAACTAGACCGATAACGTACTATTCCATTCATAACGTAGGCGACGGCTGTACAGTCGCTCAAAAAAGTATCAGAACACTACGGTTGATTACAGAATTCAGGAAAAATATCTGGCAACGATTTCTTTTAGAAATTAGTGATCTGGCAACCTTCGTGGCAATCAACCGTAGTGTTCGGATACTTTTTGAGCGACTGTACCTCCAGAAAATCCAGACACTTGAAGAGGGATTATTCCTGATCCACGGCAGCTAAGAACCTGATTTCTTAACCCAACACGGTTAATTCTAAGTGAGACCATTACACCAAAATTTGGAAGCGATCCGAGGAATCACAGGGAACCAAAAAAGATCGCCACGAATGACGTCACTCCGCGGAGGTCATTCGTGAACTTGGAATGTTTTCTATTTGTTCTGCTAGGAAGATCTATCCTATATTTTGGAACTAGTGTATTGTTTTTCTTAGTTTCTCTAGATATCATTATTTATCATAGAATATATCATACATCATATATCTAGCTAGAAAAATCATATATAGTAGCTCCAAAATGTAGGCAAAATTGCCCCTGATGAAATAAATAGGAGATATTCAACTGCGTCCACTTTTTCGTAAAATACGGCAGACAGGTACTGGACAGAAAAATGCAAAGAATTTCATGTTTTCTCCATAAAAAATCATATTCAGAGCTCAATAACTTCTAAATATGATTTTTAATGAAAAATAAGCCTAAAGATAAAATAAACATCTCAATCATATCTAAATAAACATCGACTTTACACAATATTTGTTCAGTTAGATTGGGTTGGGTTATTTTACCTCTGAGCGGCACTTTTTTCCAGAAGCTAAAATTTTTGTGATGAGCTAAATGGCCAGGTCACAAGGACCTTGAGAGGTCAGAGAAGGTTAGGGGAGGGGACCCATTGGGTAGATATTGGGAGACAACTGGTAGCCTCCCGTCTAGGCTATCCAGACGTTTGGCAATCCAAGGCTATCCAGAGTTTTCTTTAACGTGCACAGGGTAGGGCTCTCCAGCACACGGGGCCACGGCTTAACGTCACATCCGACGGACGTCGGTCTTTCCAAGCCCATCGGTATCCCCTACTGACCGTTGCAGGCGGAGAGTTTTGCGGAGATAAATCTCAACGGTGGCCCAGCTGGGACTCGAACCTGTGGTTTGTTCAGTATTTAAAGGATTGTGAAAGATAGAATATTTAAGGGACTATAAAAATGTACCCCGCAATTTAATTCAAAACAGGTGAAGAGATCCGTACTAAGTGCAATGCACCCGATACTCTATTAGAGTTAAGTATGATATCTCATATCTTAATCCGTTTTAACATTTTAGTTAAATTTTGGGGCCAATGGTTTGTAACCTGTTAAATATTCCAGCGTTCATAACTCTTTGAGTACTTAACAAATATCATTTAAAATTGAGCTTTAGATTTAGATTGATTGAGAACTTCAATTTTCTTTAGACATGCTTTTCATTAAAAATATATTGAGTTGGGTTGTTTTACCCCTGAGCGGGGGCGGGGGTGACTCAGTCCGTAAAGCGCCAGGCTCGTAATCTGCAGTTCGGGATCCTTGTGACCTGACCATTTATCTCATGGTGTGAAAAAAATGCCCCTCAGAGATAAAACAAACCAACAACCTAATTACCTCTGAGCCGCACTTTTTTGCACACCATGAGCTAAATGGCCAGGTCACAAGGACCCCGAACGCTCAAAGAAGGTTAGGGGAAAGGACCCACTGGAACAGCTATTGGGAGACAGATGGTAGCCTCTCGTCAATGCCATCCAGCGTGTTCTTTAACGTGCACAAGTTATGGCTCTCCTACCTACGGAACCACGGCTTAACGTTCAATCCGACGGACGACGGCCTTTGCAAGCCTAGCGGTATCCCCTACTGACCGTGGGAAGGACGGTGATTTTGCGACGATAAACCTCAATGCTGACCCAGCTGTGACTCCACATGGGGACTACAGATTACGAGCCTGGTGCGCTACTATAAAAATATGCTGAAGAAATTATTGAACTCTGAATGCGATATTCATTTGAGATAATTCAAGATAATTCAATTGAGATGGAACTGGTTTTATTTTATTTTTTGTCCAGTACTTGTACATCAGCACCGATTAAACCCGTGACAAAAGTTTAACTCGAAACGTATGTCCATCGATAACTCTTCTCATCTTCATTCAAACCTTTCACAGTCATCGTACTACTCACCATGCACTACTACTCTTCGCAGAGGACTGCAGCGTCCTCAGAAATTTGGGGCGGGGGTAGCTCAGTTGGTAGCGCGCCAGGCTCGTAATCTGCAGTTCCCAGGTTCGAGTCCCAGCTGGGTCAGCGTTGATTTTTATCTCCGCAAAACTCCCTGCCAGTAGGGGACACCAATGGGCTTGAAAAAGCCGCCGTCCATCAGATGGGACGTTACGCCATGGCACCGTATGTGGGAGAGCCATACCCTGTGCATGATAAAGAACACGCTGGATGGCCTTACCGGGAGGCTACCATCTGTCTCCCAACAGCTGTTCCAGCGGTTCACCTGCCCCAACCTTCTCTGAGCCTTCGGGGTCCTTGTGACCTGGCCATTTAGCCCATGGTGTGCAAAAAGTGCCGCTCAGAGGTAAAACAACCCAACCTCAGAAATTTTGGACACATTTCGAGGAATAACTCTCGACCCACGGCACTTAGAAATCCGATCTGTTAATCCAACAGGGCTAGAACGAAAGTGAGACTCCCCCACGAAATTCGAGATTGATCGCTCAAGTACCTGCGGAACCACGGGGAACCCGACAATCTATTTTGACACCGATGATATCACACTTGTCCGTGGCCAGGAATAATGCTTATCATATAATATGATGATTTTTTTTCTATCAGAATTATAAGGAGTGCATTATTTTCCTTGTACTTGAAATTGCTTTCTTTGCTTCAATGTGTGTTTCATTACAGATCGACGCCGTAGCTCAGATATAATGCGAAATAAATCGGTAGACTATGCTTCACAGAGAAATGTTGCTTGTTTACAAAGAATACTAACTTAAAAATATCATTGTGTTTATATTAAGCTCACCGTGAACAGGGTTGGATTATTTTACTTTTGAGCGGCACTTTTTTGCACACCATGGACTAAATGGTCAGGTCACAAGGAACCCGAAGGCTCAGAGAATGTTGGGGGAGGCGACCCACTGGAACAGCTGTTGGGAGACAGATGGTAGCTTCCCGTCAAGGCCATCCAGCGTGTCCTTTAACATACACAGGGTATGACTCTCCCGCACACGGAGACACGGCTTAACGTTCCATCCGACGAACGATGGCCTTTCCAAGCCCATCGGTGTCCCTTACTGACCGTGGGCAGGGAGGGGAGTTTTGTGGAGATAAGTCTCAACGCTGATTCAGCTAGGACTCGAACCTGGGAACTAGCAGATTACGAGCCTGGCGCGCTACCGACTGGGCCACTCCCGCCCCTTTTAAAAACGACTAGAAACTTTTAGAAACTCACAGTAAACAGAAATGGATTCTGTACATATATGCAGTATATGTATGCAAATGAACAGTCATTCTGCCCTGATCTGAAATTCAAAATCTGTCTAAAAAGTTTCCTATTTTAAAAATTTGTTTTAGACTAACTAGAAAAAGAAATATTACCTAGATGGTAAAATATTTCGATAATAATACGATGCGGTGAAGCAAAGTTCAACGAAGAATTTTCAGTTAAAAAAAAAAGATGAGGTATCTGTTTCTTATTTGGAAAGGTTTAAATTAATGTTTTGCATTGGTTTCTTCATATGTTATAATTTCAGCCACAGTTATTTGGGTTGGTTGGTTGTTTTACCTCTGAGCGGCACTTTTTTGCACACCATGGGCTAAATGGCCAGGTCACATGGACACCGAAGGCTCAGAGAAGGTTGGGGGAGGGGACCCACTGCAACAGCTGTTGGGAGACAGATGATAGCCTCCCGTCAAGGCCGTCCAGCGTGTTCTTTAACGTGCACAGGGTATGGCTCTCCCGCACACGGAGCCACGGCTTAACGTCCCATCCGACGGACCGCCGTCCGCCTTTCCAAGCCCATCAGTGTCCCCTACTGACCGTGGGCAGGGCGGGGAATTTTTGCGGAGATAAATCTCAACGCTGACCCAGCTGGGACTCGAATCTGGGAACTACAGATTACGAGCCTGGCGCGCTACCGACTGAGCCACCCCCGCCCCCAGTTTATTTGAGAAAGCCACGAGTAAGTATTTGATTCTACTTGTTCAACAAATCGTGTTTATTCATTATTGATTTGTTGTTGCATGACAATTAGTCAATTGTCGTTACCATTTAAAAGACGGATTCAGTTTACCTTCGAACTTGAGGAAAATTTTATTACGTATCATTGAATCTGAGAATAAAACTTTTAACAGTTCCAGAGTTATTGTTGACCAAACACTCAAATAAACAAACACACTTGCTCACGAAACTCCATGCCAAACGAATTTTGTAAGGATTTATCTCTCCCATCTCAGATAATTTTAGAAACCGGATAGCAGACGAAAAACATAGAAATTACAAGTACTGATCCAGCGGAAGTGAGGGGGAGAGGGTTTTCTCAGTCAGTAGTGCGCCAGGCTCGTAATCTACAGTTCCTAGGTTCGAGTGCCACCTGGCCAGCGTCGAGATTATATCCACAAAACTCCCATCCTGCCTTCTATCAGTAGGGGAAGCTGACCAACTTGGAAAGTCCACCATCCGTCGGATGGGACTTAGACGTGGCCCCGTGTGCGGGAGAGCGATACCCTGTGCGCTTTAAAGAACACACTGGATGGCTTTCGCTTAGGAGGCTACCATCTGTCTCCTAACAACGGCCCAGTTGGGTTGTGTTACAGGTTGTTTGTGTAACAGCGACCCAGTTTGGTGGTTTTTACTTTTTTTGTCTATCGAGCATGAAATGTTAAAATGATATTCTTTTTGGGAGGAAATTTTATCTTTGTTTTTTAAATCTATTTTCATTGTCGGATATGTACTATGGGGCTAAAATAAAATTATCCAAAGAAAACTGTTTTGCATTTCAAAGCAGGTAGACAAGTTTGAGATTTCGTATAAGACGACAGGATTTTCGGAGGGGGGGGGATGCACCCCTTGGATACGTCTCTGACCTTCTACCTGCCCTCAGTGAGAAAGGGTACAAGACATTGGCTTGGAAAGATTGTCGCCCGTGGAATGGGATGCAAAACCGTGGCTCCATATGTGGGAGAGCCATACCCTGTGCACCTTAAAGAACACGCTGGATGGTCTTGACGAGAGGCTATCATCTGTCTCCTAAATATTGTCCAGTGGAGCGCTTCCTCAACCTTCGCTGAACCCTCAGAGTCCTTGTGACCTGGAAATTCAGCCCACTGCGTGCGAAAAAGTGTCTCTCAGAGTTAAAACAATCAAACCCAACTGATCACTCGAACGATTGCGCCATTTAGTAAAAACTACTACTTAATAAAATCTTCCGTGCATCTTCAGTTGATTTCATACCTTTCAATAGTAAAAACAACTTCTAAAAAAACAGAAAGTTACAAATCGCCTCTGTCGAATATAGGATATTTTTTTTTCAAAGAGAATCTCTAAAAAATTCTAAAATTTCCACTAACGGATGATTTAAAAAAGGCAAAAAGTGATATTAGTACCTTTGCAAACAAAGGTAATAGGTAATATAGGAAGAATTTTTCATTTCGTTCTTTAAAAAATTGCGTTTCCCTCATCTCCTTGATATTAAAAGGGCAAATCTTTGATGTCAGTGCGAATTTTTTGATCATCACACTCTACCAACAAAATTTAAAATTTCTATCATAAACAATTCGTTTGAAATATTCGTCTAAAGTTAGATTCTAACGTTTCATCAATACATTTCCAACTCAAAAATATTAATTTGATTTATGGCTAAAAAAAGTATTGAATGGTTACAGACGACAAAGCAAAGACATTACTCCATTTCAAGAAATAATTTTGTGGAAAAATCATTCACCGATGAGTGTGAATCGAACCCACACCACCCAGTTATACGCAAGTTGCTCTAAATACTAAGCTTCTACCAGCTCGGTCATTTATTCATTTAGTTTTGACCTTTAAATATCACTGACCTTGTTGCTCTCTGCGCCATTTATGATGAGGAAAAATAACTTATCCAATATTGCACAATATATATATATAGATGCCAAAAATTATAAGTCACTCACGCTTAAGCTATATCAATGCCAGAATTAATCAATAATAAATTCACAGATTGAGAAAAAAATGATTCACCGATGACTGGGATTCCAACCCATGCCTTCCAGTTTAATGGCAACTAGTAATCTGTGAATTTATTATTGATTTTCTTTACATTATCCCCTTTTTTAAGGTAAAGATTAAAGGAAGAGAATATCTTTACCTTTAAGAGGTAAATATATCGAAATGACGTTCTGGTTCAATCTCCCCCCCCCCCCCCAAAGCCCTCTCGCTTATTTTCTAGATATGGACTTGGGTATAATATTCTAACAAATGGATTACAATGCGAAAGCGCTGAACACAATGTTAAAACTTTACCAACAGTTTTAGGTAGTCTTTTTCGGAGGGAATGAATTTTTTGACTCAATGAAGATGGTAAGTACGTACAACACGATCAGCAGGACGTAATGGAATTACTTCCTAGTGAGTAGAAGGAGATTCCTTTTAACGGTCATTTTCAGTTCATGTAAACAGAGATATCCAGTAGAATCCATTAGGAGATAGCTAGGAAGAAAGAGAAGATGAAAAAGAAAGAGAGTGCAGAAAGAGTAAGAGAGAAATGGATAAAAAAATCCTAAAATGAGGAGAAAAAAAAAGGAGAGAGGTGGAGTAGTAGTCAGCTTAGCAAAGCTAAGTAGCTTTTCCTTTTGTAAACAAAGGCACTCAACTAAATTAGCTCCTTCTCTTCCTCAGGCAATGAGGTCTTCTTAATTAATTACAAACCAAACGAGCAGGAGTAGTTCGAAAATTCCGTTTTAGATAAATGGCGTTTACTTAATATGAAGTCTACGGACGCAGGCTAATGATTAGTCATACAAATTAATGAAGGGAAATTAAGAGGACTCAAATACAGAAAGGTGAAACTTATATTTATATAATCCGGGAAGGAAACAAAAAAAAACGCTTTTTTTTAAGCAATCTCTAGATGTGATCTTGATTTTCGTCATTGGTTTCGTTTGTCACATTTTTTTTTATTTATTCGTTTCATTGTTTTCTTTTTCTTGTGTATGTGTGTCTTTTGGTTTAAGGTCAAGATCAGTTTCGATAGTCTTTTCTAATTGGGTCATTTCTTAATGCATCGTTACTTCTCTTTTTCTACACCAGTCAATAAAATATATATTTTTTAGGCTAGAACTGGTGTGATTGTAGACAATCCTGTAGACTAGGGGTTCTCAACGTGGAGACGCGTACCCCACGTTGTACGCTGTGATTGCTCAAAAGTCGCTAGATCTAGTAACAAAGTCAGTGTTTTATTTTATTCCCATTGTTTTACTATAACTGTAGTTTTATCTATCTATACAAGGGGTACGCCAGCTACATACACATTTCCAGGGGGTACGTGAAGCATAAAAGGTTGAGAACCACTGCTGTACAGTGTTTCTCAATTTTTTATGCTTCACGTACCCCCTAGAAATGTATATGTAACTGGTGTACCTCTTGTATAGATAGATAAAACTATAATTATATTATAATAATGGAAATAAAATAAAACATATATGTATATGCACATTAAATTTTGTATTCATAAATTACGAATATCGATAAACACAAAAAAGGACATTTTTTGCACAGCAGTGTTGCCAACTTAGCTACTTCGTTACTAGATCTAACGACTTTTGAGTTCTCACGGAGTACCCCAAAAACGTTTACTGCGTACCCCACGTTGAGAACCCCTTACTGTAGACAATGACATTCATAAAAGATTTAATTGAAAAAAAAATTAAAAAAAAGGTTTAGGTTAAGGTTAAAAAAGTTAGGTTAAAGTTAAAAAAAAAAGGTTTAGTTGAAAAAATGTTTTTTCCTCGAGTGGGACACATTAACCCTGATAACGTGTCTGGTGCTCTGCCACTGTGCTACTGAGAGCTAGCTAACTTTTTCATTAAATTGTTACTGTAAGTTCTTTCCCTACCATAGATCACGTCACATAATTTACAGTTATAATTTGTAAAAAAAAATAGCCAGCTTTCAATATCTTAATGGTGGAGCATTATTAAATCAGGAGATTGCAGTTTCGATCTCACTCGACCCAAATTTATTTTTTCAACGAAACTATTCACGAGTTATTGTTTCTAGACTAGAAGCCGTTGTTATTGTTTCAATTTATCGTCTATCCGTCAGCAAATGTTTGATTATCTTCTCGTTTTAAGAAATTAATGAAAAATTCTTTTGGGTTAGATTTGCCCTATGCGATATTAGTATTAGCATTTTCCGAATTTTCCAGTAAATATAATTTCCATCGTTAGATGCCGCTAAATTTGATAAAGGCCAAAACTTGAAACCATTGTTATCAACGATCTATTCATGCTAGGAATTTGAAATTTGTATGGCATGTATGGTGGTTTAAGAGATGTGCATTGACAGCATTTTGGGGCGGGGGTGGCTCAGTCGGTAGCGCGTCAGGCTCGTAATCTGTAGTTCCCAGGTTCGAGTCCCAGCTGAGTTAGCGTTGAGATTTATCTCCGCAAAAATTCCCCGCCCTGCCCACAGTCAGTAGGGGACACCGATGGGCTTGGAAAGGCCGCCGTCCGTCGGATGGGACGTTAAGCCGTGGCCCGTGTGCGGGAGAGCCATACCCTGTGCACGTTGTAGAACACGCTGGATGGCCTTGACGGGAGGCTACTATCTGTCTCCCAACAGCTGTTCCAGTGGGTCCCCTCCCCCAACCTTCTCTGAGCCTTCGGGGTCCATGTGACCTGGCCATTTAGCCCATGGTGTGCAAAAAAGTGCCGCTCAGAGGTAAAACAACACAACGCATTGACAGCATCAATTTGCCTCTTACCTCAGGGAATTATTATTTTTTTAATTTTATTTTAAGAGATTAAGTAACTATTCCTTTTGGGAGCAGAAGTACTATTGATATATTACTGTTTCCATTAGTCCTAATTATTACAGCTAAAGAGTTACAAGTTGGAAAAGGAAAGCTTCATTCCCTTTGAAAACAAGATACCCATATTCGCCAGAGGCGATATGTTATTGGTCTAGTTAATGAACCAGTTCTTTACATCAAGGCAAGTATGAAGTTTAAAAAGCAAACTAAATCTAATTCTTAAGAAAAGAAATGGAAATCGTGCCTAGTGGCATACAACTAGCAAATAAACAAAATTTGTTAAACAATTATACGTATGTTATTCTTTGGAAATTGTTTTGTTTTGTTCAGTTTTCGAGTTTACTGATTTGTTGGTAGTAAATTGATCGTGTAGGCTAAAGAAACTTTAATTTACTTCCATACAAATTTCTTCAGATATATTTCAAATAAAACAAACTATGTTTACATACCGTGGAATTATTTATCAGTGTGCAAACGATGTATGTGTGAAATTGGATGATGATCTGGGTAATCAGGAAACCAGAAACACAATCCCCATTTGCCCTCTCTCTTTGTAACCACAAAGGTGGAATATCTGTTCTCTTTCCAAATATATCGCATTTCTTTAAATGAACGTGCAACCTTAAATAATTGCTCTTTGAATAGCGGGCAATTCAAAGCATGCGAATAAATCTCAATATTTAAACAAACGTAATCCTTCACCATGCAGTTTCAAGCATTTGCAGACAAAATGTGCGATATTGATAAATTAATAAATGACACCTTTTCACACCACAAAAAGAAGTGTTTACTACAAGCTTAGTACGCTTACTACTACGCTTAGCCATTCTACAGCATTTAACAACAAAAAAATTAAAATAAATACCCCAAAATATCGTTTACTACTGTATATACAGTATAAACGCTTACTAATATCTCTCTAGATTAAGCAAAATATTTGTGAGTTGAAAGCAGTGGAGTGCAGTTTATTTATTCAGAATTCCATTCAAATGGTTAAATAATCTAACACTAGAGACAAAAGATGATTTGTAAGGGAATCGGCCTTTGTTCCGGTCAACTCTCCCGCTGGCATTTAGCCGAAACAATCCCGCTTATCTCTATAGCAACACCAGTCGGTCTCTCCCATAAAATTCTCTAGCTCCACAAACCAGGAGAAAATGCTCGTTCATAACGATCTCTCTATATAACCGAAAATTCTTTAAAAGATTCAGGTATCGCCGCTGTTGGGCGAAAGGGTTATATTTACACGGCCATTCATCCACTTAACCTATGCAATTACCGCTTGCGGATGCGAACAGAAGTGCGTATTATACTTCGGATAATAACGATTGCGTATCAATTTACGTAAATGGAGGGAACTCGTTTTAAAGCTCTTTGCTCACTCACACACAATGAAGCTGTGGACGTTCGGAGGAAGAACGGTCATGAGAAATGAAGAGGAAAGAGGATGGGGAGAAGGGACATTGGGAAGCTGAGGGATGCGAGCAAGAATGGAACGCGTTTTCAGGAGAATGATCATGGCCGACATTTATCTTGCTGCGTCATCCGGAAGATGGGATTCTGCTATCCCTGCGACAACATAATTAAATAAATCAGCACTGCCTTGCGGATGCGAGCAACCATCACATTGTGACTGTCAAGGCAACCACGAGGATCTCGTGCAGACGGCGTCGTTATAGCGATTAGTGTATGGCGGGGTCAGCCAACTGTGGGACTTTTCGCACTCCCTTTCAGGCTCTTGCAACCGAATTCCGTCGCATTGGGGGCGGGGGGAGAAGGTTCACGCGGAGGGCACAATAAGAGCATCGGAGAAGAGATCTGTTTCCGATGTAGGAGGGGGTCCGATGTAGGAGGGGGTCCGATGTAGGATAGTGAGAAGAGCAATGTATTGCCAATGGTGATTGCTTTAGCGTTCCTGTTACTTTGAGTTTTAATTGAAAGATACTGTAGTTTTGTGTTTTAGTGGTGGTAATGTGGAAAAAAACTGGTATATGCTGGATTATTGGGATTGCTGTTTACATAGTTTTTAAAAATATTATATATAATTAATTTACCTGCACGATGAAGTAAAGACCAAAGTATTCACTTACTTGTGAATAAATATCCTAATATTGCGACCTCTGATTGGGGTCGTCATCCGAAGGTTGAAGGTCTCTTGAAACTTTCTTCTTTTTGTATTAATTGCAAAAGAGGTATAACCTCTTCTGATGACAACACCAGTCAGACACTTGTCAGGAGTCCAAATATTTATTCACAAGTAAGTGAATATTTTGACCTTAAGCTCATCATATAGTTAAATTAATTAACCTATTCTAAAATAGCTATGAATTCAGTTGTTATTGTATACAAGTTATATACAGAAAAGTGTTTCAGTGCAGAAACTAAAGCATAAAATATCATTTATACTTGCTAAACCTACACCGGTCTGTAAATGGCAGCTAGGTAGTCACTGGAAGCTATGCACCAATCTCCTGTGATGATGCATAGAACCCGCTAGGCCTAGCACCTAATGTCCGACCCCGCCTTCTCGTGGTGCAGGCCGTTAGTACCTTTCAAAGGAGATACTCTTTTGTGGAAGTGAACGGAAGGATAGGGATACCAGATCAGTGTGGCCTACTGATCTGAACAATTACGGCTACTCTTTTTTATCCTGCTGAGGAGTGGTCAACCACACAGGATCCTGGTGCTGACCATATACACTAACAGGATGGGAATATGGCTCTGAGCTTGATTATAGATCCGGATTTTGCTGCACTGGTGGGCTTCTATGGAAGAAAATCTTCCGCTGCATTTTCTGTTTATTTGTGGGTTGACAGCCCGAACTGGATAGATTCACAGGATATGTTTTATCAGCTGGTGGATTATCCTGAGCAGAGGTCATTGCAGGCACCTGAACTCTTTTCTTCTATTGGCATCGTGAAATTCTACATTGGAGGAAGTCTTCCAGTGTAAATGGCTTCAGCCTTTAGTGGTGGGGGAACGGGTCTTTGCCCCATGCCTGCGATTAGGGGGCTGTTTGATATTGTCGGTCTAAATTGTACGTTCTGGTTGGACTTCCGTAGTCCATGGCTGCTGGATGATGATATATGATAAAAATAATGATGAAACCGACGCCAACGACGTTTGGCGTAGGTTTCATCATTACTTTATTATACTATTATTTCATATAGGTTATATATATTATACTATTATTTCATCATCGGTTTTTCCTACGAAACTACGTTTGGCATGAATCGTATGTACATTGATAACTGTTTCCATCGATAAGTTCATTCATATCTCTCCACCATTAACCTACTACTCCAATCACAATTAAATCCCGCCAAACGTATGTCCACTGATAATTTCATTCACAGATTTTATATTGATATTTTCATTCACAAGGGATGAAATGGCATCGTCGTCAGAAATGTCGCACACTTTTAGAGGGATCACTCCGATTCCTGGCAGCTATGAACCCGATCTGTCAATCAGAGTTAGAACTAAATGGGACCACCCCACCAAATTTGGGACCAGTCGCTAAAGTGCCGCGGAAGCAGAGGGAAACGGACAATTTCCGTCACTGATGACGTCACAAGTTCACACGTTCATTCGTTCTTTCGCACGGAATTGCGGCTATATATAATACGATACCTAAATAGTTGGTTCTATCAGTTATCGTTGTTTGAGCGCGTGATAATAAAAGGACTGTGACCGTGTAACGGAAATTGCATTAAAAATCTAATTTTTTAGAAATAAAATGATACCGATTTTACTTGCTTAAACTTTCTTCGAATACGTTATCTTTTGCATGCGCTACATTTAAAATGTATATTGTTGGGTGATTAATGTTGAAATAAGCTCGAATTTCAAATTCTTTAAATTCACATGTGAGTGACGTAAACCACTAATTTTTTTAATATTATTCGATTTTCAATGTGCTAGTGTTGAGCCACGTCTCTGCCAACCCTTATTCCTTCCTCATCGTGAAAAGGGATATCGATGGGGTTGGAAAGGTCGTCGTCTGTCAGATCGGACGTTAAGACGTAATTCTGTATGCAGGAGAGTCCATATTCCCTGCACTTTAGAGAAAATATTGGATGGCCTTAACCGGAGGCTACCATTTCTCTCCTAACATTTCTCCAGTGGGTCTAGTTCTCCAGCCTTCTCCGAGCCTTTGGGGTCTTTGCAACCTAGCTATTTTTAGCACGCTTGGCTACTGATCTAAGGGGGGTTCGAGCCCCGGATTAGGCATGGATGTGTCTGTCATTTTTCTGCTGAGGTCCTGACATCCTCTCAGATCTCCTACTGTGGCATATAAACTGACAGGCTCCTGTCAGACCTCTGTGGCAAGCAGCTGCTTGAGGGGGCATTTTTTTTTATTTAGCTTATTGTGTGCAAAAATGAAAATTCCGCTCAAGGGTAAACAACACAGTCCAACTTATTTTCGGTAATATACTCATATACTCATCGTATCTTGTACAGAAAAATTAGTTTCTGTTGTATCTGCAGGAGTACATAGTGATCTGTGCAAGAATCCGAATTCACGTTAAAGATACTATGTGAAGAGATCACAAAAGGTAATTGAGAAACTGTATATCTAGTACATACATAGTCTATAGTTTAATGTATTCCTAGTTTTATGTGATGATTTTTCTTGCTACACAAGTTCTTCGTTCATGTCTACGCTTTATTCATTTGCTATTGAATTTAGCGTGACACCCTTCCTGATAAGAAAGCAGCTATATTAATGATAAAGCAGAATATGTGCTTAACAAAAATTTACAGATATTATCATGAAGTACAAATAACACACATCACTGTTTGCAAAGCCGCATTTTAATGCAGAAACGGTAAAATATCATTTGCTTTGAATTGTCTTGTCATTTGCGTAAGAAGCTACATATTTGGACATTTACATATACATACTGCCCTGCCAAAATATTAAGAGAATTTCCGTGTTATATCATGCAAATAAACGTTTGAAACTCTGTTTACTTCTAAACTATATATTTAATGGAAAATGTTACAGAAAATAAAGTAAAGATCATAAATCAAATGTATTTAAACCTCACTTTTCAACAACATTCGTATTCGATATTTGAAGACATTCGTGTTCGATATTTTCAACAACATTCGTATTCGATATTTTCAACAACATTCGTATTCGATATTTGAAGAGTTATAGAAGCTTGAATATTTAAGAATATATTGTCTTTTTTTTTATAAAAATCATTGACAGTTGGTTAATGTTGAAATAATCGTTACGCAAACTTCTAAAACTTACGTTTACTTTATTGATCGGTCTGAAACAATACCTATTATTCAAGTAGTAATTTTGCTGGAAAACGAAATGAATTTCGCCGTTACTGGAACTCCACTTCTACACAGTTACATGACAGGTAATCTTCCCACTTAACTCTCAATGGCTATTTCATTCTATCAACGAATTGTGATTTCCAATTATGAACAATATTGAAAGGTTGCCTTTTCTGATCATAGATGGGGCGGGGGTGGCTCAGTCGGTAGCGCGCCAGGCTCGTAATCTGTAGTTCCCAGGTTCGAGTCCCAGCTGGGTCAGCGTTGAGATTTATCTCCGCAAAATTCCCCGCCCTGCCCACGGTCAGTAGGGGAACCAATGGGCTTGGAAAGGCCGCCGTCCGTCGGATGGGACGTTAAGCCGTGGCCCCGTGTGCGGGAGAGCCATACCCTGTGCACATTAAAGAACACGCTGGATGGCCTTGACGGGAGGTTACCATCTCTCTCCCAACAGCTGTTCCAGTGGGTCCCCTCCCCGAACCTTCTCTGAGCCTTCGGGGTCCATGTGACCTGGCCATTTAGCCCATGGTGTGCAAAAAAGTGCCGCTCAGAGGTAAAACAACCCAACTGATCATAGATACTGCCATGAGCGATAAGATAGGATTTGAAGTCACAGTTAGCTGATAGAATGAACATAACCATTGATCGTTTAGTGGTGAGAATAGCCAGTATGTAACTGGGAGACGTGGGTTCGAGTCTCACTTATAACAAAAGTAATTTTTGCAGCGAAATTATTTCTTTAAATTTTATATCAACAGGTGAGCTGTGTATTTACTATTGCTTAATACTTATTATTTAAATTTTAATTAATTTCTAAGTTAGTCTTATGACGCAGCATTGTTGTGAAATATTCCATCTTTCACAACATTTTAAATACTGAAGGAATATTGTTGTTGAAAATCAAGGTTTAAATATATTTGATTATGATATTTAATTTACCTTTAAATGCATATTTTAGTAAATATAAAATTTCTAAGTTTGATTCGTATTGACATAACATTGAAATTCTCGAATATATTGGTAGGGCATTGTAATATCTTATAGTAAAGCATTTTTAACATCTATTAAAAACACTGAAGAGGTATTTATAATTTAATCATGCTGCATTACAGTTAAGAAAAAGATATTAATCGTTATCGCAATCGTAGTAGAATGTGAAACACCGCCAGTGTTCCACATTTTACTACGATACAATAACGGTTAATATTTTACACTGGCTGGTGTTTCACATTCTGTGGCCTAACAAAGCAGTGTTTACATTAAATGCAAACAATAGTTGAACCACTTATTTCAGTTATGTATTATCGTGTTACGTGGACAATTATCGCTGCCACCAGGGCAACGATTTAATTGTTTAGAACCCATATGGAATGTTTACCGTCATTGTTAACTGTCTTATTTGTCAATAATTATTAATCATTTTCTCAGCTAACAATCTTAACAAACAATAAAAAATTTAACATTCGTAGAATAAAACAAACATTCCAAAAGTGAAATCTGAACGTCAAAAATTTTTACAAGTATAATATCAGCTTTAGAGAAATTTTTAAAAGAATCTGCTAATTAACACAGGATTTGGAAGAGATCGATTCAAGAAACGTATCTATAGTCCGATTGGTTATCAAGGAATGGTTCATATCAGTTTTCGTTTTCTTTTGCAACATACGTAGATACATAGATCTGACGAATTGTAAGATATATGCCTAATGGAGTATGAACCAAAATTATAACGATGGTAGTGCACCATTTTTACAGTTTTTTCAGATGTTTGCCCTATTTAATTGAAGATCTGTAGGGAATCGATTTTATTCAATCTTAGTAAAAATGAGAATCTTTTACAACAATGATCAGTCATTAATTTGCGCAAAATATTAAACTGAAGAATAGTATCCATTCAAAAGGAAAAAAAAAAAACTCACAGGGCAATCATAAAGAAATAGTAAAATCACAGCCACGCTAAGTAATTGATGCATAATAATCCATTCTTTCTCAAAACAATGAGTAACCTTCGCTTTGTTACGTACCGATATGCGGCATTGCGAATCATTTAATAATAAGATCCATTCTTTCGAAATCAAGAGTTCTAGGACAAACAGAATATAAGGATATGTGTTATATAAGATATATATATTGATCTATATTATAAAACATATTATTGTACAGATCATCATCCTATATATACATAAATGTCACAGACAGTATTAAATATTCATGTCGATTTATAAAGGATTTGTATAAATGGATATTTTACCATCATATTTTTGAAAGAAGTTAAAATCATAACAAGACTTAAAAGCCCATATATAATTCTATCGAAGAAAAACCTTAGAATAAAGCGGCGGCGGGAAATATCAGTCTACTAGAAAACTCGATGGAAAGTTTGCATCAAAGAGAATAAACATCATTTTCCAGACATCGCTGGAGGATATTTTTAAACAGGTTTAAAGAGTAGAAAAGTTTTATTTTTCTGTCTGTTCCGAAACTGAAACTCATCGGTAGTTGTAAAATTGAGGGGAAGATTATGTAAAGCCATGAAAGAAATCGTATTAGGCAACTCTTATAAGACGGAGATTAAATTTCTTTAATAATGTTTGCCATGCTTGTAAAATTTCTGAAGAGTTCACATTCTTCTGTATACGACCGAAAACTATTTACTATCTTTAATTTGCACCTTTCGAGAGTTTCTTTTACACTTCTTTCTCGGTTCTCTCTTTCTGGGATGAAATATTGCCTCGAGAGCTGCTCGGAATAAAAGCCAACTTTTCCTGTGATGCATTAATCAACTTCTTCCTCTCCCTTTCTCTGTCTGAATTTGTTCTCTCTAAAATAACAGCGGACTCGTGAGTCATCGCGTGCAAGTGTTGTTAGCGCAGCGCATTGTTATTATCGGAGTCGAGGCTGCTATTACCGCAAAACAGAGTTTGTTCGTTGGTGTGGAAGACGGCATCGCAGTTCAAAGACAGCGAAATTACAAGCTTCATTCCTGTTTATGGGCAATTTCATTGCAGGGGTTGATTAATAATAACCTTTCGTTGTTAAATGATTGTAGGGCATTAGAAAGTGCCAACTTCATTCCGTGGAGATATATCTCAGAGGTGTAACTTCATCACCCTTCCTGTATGATTACGAAATGATTAAACATCTCCGATGCTGGTAAGCTTGTTTTTTCATGTTTTGTGTATTAATATGGATAACTATTAGGCTCATTTAATTTCTATTTCGGAAAATATAAACTCAACAGGTAACATTGTAATAAGAGTGTGATTTTAGGAATTAAGCACGAATCATTAGATATCTAACGATTCGTACCAATAAGGCAATGTACAAGCAATTATACAAATAGGTTAATAAGAAGGCAATGCACAGGTCTTCAGTCAGTTGCACAATCGAATCCTTATACAGTAGAAAAACCGAATAGAATCCTTATGCTATAGAGAAACCGAATCGAATCCTTATATTATAGAGAAACCGAATTGAATCCTTATACTATAGAAAAACCGAATTGAATCCTTATACTATAGAGAAACCGAATTGAATCCTTATACTGTATAGAAACCAAATCGAATCCTTATACGGTAGAAAACCAAATAATCAAATTCTTGTACAGTAGAAAACGAAATAATCAAATCCTTATACCGCAGAGAAACCAATCGAATCCTTATATAATAGAGTTCCACAATTGAATCCTTATACCGTAGAGTTGCACAATTGAATTCTTATACTCTCAACGTGGGGACCGCGGTACAAGTTTTTGGGGTACTCCGTGACAGCTCAAAAGTCGCTAGATCTAGTAACAAAGTTTAGTGTTTTATTTTATTTCCATTGTTTTACTATAACTATAGTTTTATCTATCTACACAAGGGGTATGCCAGTTACATACAGATTTCCAGGGGGTATGTGAAGCATAAAAGGTAGAGAACCGTTGCTGTAGAGAACATTCTTCATAACGTTTATGAGCATGTTAAATAGGAGATTTCATATTTTATGGTTTCGAATAGTCTTTCAGACTTTATGACCCGAAATTTTTAGCCGTTCGAAACTTTATCGAGACGTACAGGCGTTTTTGAAAGGTCCTCGAACTTTGTTCCGGTGTTTCTCATCTTTTTTCTCTAGCATTTGTCTCGAAGTTTTATAACATTTTTCGAACCATCTTCGCGGTGATTCGAGCAGTTTCAGGAATCTATATATATACTGCGTTCCCGTTTTTCGAAACTTTCCTTTCGAAGCAACTGACTTATTTATATGTTACATAAAAGGACACAGAAGAATACTAGAAGCTATTCCTAAACTGGCATAGGCCTTCTTGCACAAGGATGTGTCACGCTAAGAGAGAAGTCTAACAAATACCTTCGTTAGACCTGACACAATGCTGTTGGAAACAACTCCCCAACCACTATTCCAGTTTATTTTTAACAGTTTTTGGAAACTTTGTCTTGAAGTATCTACCTTCTTTTTTTTCAATCGCAAAGTTTCAAACAGTTTCTCGAAAACCTTTGTGGGTTCAAATATATGCTTTTAAATAGTGGTTTAAATTATTTTAAATGTAACCAAAATGCAGGTAGTCTCGATTTGCGGAGATTCTGAAAATTGCTATATAAATTAAATTCGCGCAAAAGAACAATTTCCTCATATAAAATTATTGAAAATGTCAAGGTTGGGAGGGGGGAGAAGTGTGTTTCTTGTAACAGCACCGAAATTTCAAATTGTGTTGGATGACACAATTGGAGGGAATAAGTTGACGGTGGGAAAGATATAGCGACGGTGGAGAGATAAGGTAAAGGAGATGTTTAATAAAACGAAGGAGGGGGAGATAAGCAAGATTGAAGGACCTTTAACTGCATCTTGGTCCTTGGTCTGATGGATTTTTGGTGGTCTCGATTATACTCAAAGAGACTTGATATTTAATATGCAAAACAGGACAATCCCACACAAATCTGGACTCTGGCAGAGACTTGGCCAGATCCCAGTGAGAAGTGACACATGAGACGAGATGCCATGGTTAGAGGAAGAAGTTCCACTGGGCGATAGTTAGCAATATAAGGGAAGCCCCTTGTGAAGTTCATTCAGTGCGTTTCTTATGTTATAATTTTTTTCCCACGCAGGACCCACTGCCTTGTTTCCCATCCAGAGGAAGTCGACCATTACCTTACCATGCAAAAATGAAAGAGAAAGCTCAATTGACTTGAAGAGAAGATCCCTTCTAATCGGAGCAGGTTGTGGAGTGGGTTCTTTTCCTCTCTCACCGTCCCCAACCCCCACCCGCCTTCCCTCCTCTCTAGTTGCTTTGAATTTTGAACTTTCAGGATCCTCATCAGTAGGTCGTTTAAAATTTCGGTATAGGTCTCTCAATGCTGAAAAGGAACAGATGAGGAGGTAAACGAGAGTTACTCCTTCGTAAAGAACAATATGAGCATAAGCATACTGGATGACTTTACGATAGTCTTCTATCTCGAATACTAATTCAATAAATTTCTATTCACAAACATTAGGCTTAATCTTGAGGTTTCTTTGACAAAGTTATTTAACTTTTTGTTAAAAAAAGTAATTGGTAGAGACAAAACAACCAATTAAACAAAAATAATTTCGGTAACGTTTCCTAAGACACAAAAAATTATTTCAGCAATATTGCCATTATTCAACATTCCGTTTAAACGACTCTGGACTACGATAGATCAAATGATTCCCCTTCCGCATACAAAGAATATCTTCGGCGACTCCCACCCTAATATAGGTTGGCTACGAAAAAAGGTAACCCGGGGGTGGAATGGGGGTGCAGGGGACTGGAGTTTCCACTGCAGTGTAACACTTTCTCCTTCCTTCTAGAGGTTTTAAAAATTTATTGAAAAATGCAGAAGTTGAATCATTTTCGGTTTCCATTACCTTACTGGCATTCTCAAAGGGAGGGTGGGCATGATCCTTTGGTCCACCCCTCCTAAATTCGGTCTTTTGTAGTATTTTACTTAAATCATTCTACTTAGACTTTTGTTGACAAAAATATATATAATAAAATGAAAAATTGGGCTAAGGTGCAATTTATTCTAAACAGTTTTTTTCATGCTCAATTAATTTTATAATTTTGGTGACACCATAATCACTCCAATCCAATAATTGCTCAGCGGGCACTGATATTGTGAATTTTCTTCAGAATAGAATAAACTAACCATTGAGGTCAGTGCTATAAAATTTTAAAGTGAGGAAGAACAGTTTCCACTTTTGAATTGATAACTGAATGGATGGAAAGTGACAAGCACTCTCACGTGTTTCGCTTTCTAAGGAGATCGCTGGAGTCACTTGCCTCAATCTGGGCTCTCAAATATAAAATTCACTAAAAGCATTTTCTCCAATATTTTTTTTTCTTATTTCAACACCCTTTATTTTGCATGCAATACAAAACTGAAGAGTCAAAATATTTTTTACGATATAGCTTCACTTTTGTATAAAATAAAATACAATAGATTAATAACATAAGGTATTTATCACTTAGTTTCTTACTGATAGACATATTCTCTACTGATATGTCTATCAGTAATCTCTTTACTGATATCTCGATTAGTCTCTGTTCTGTTTATCTTGTATTATGAACTGTGAAAAACTATGAGACAATGTGGCTGATTAGATCATAATTCAATGTCCATCAATCACCCTAACTGTCAGTCACCGCAGGATTTATTTAAACGGTCGATGAATAAGTAATAGGTCTCCGTATAAAATATCAATTGCTAATTATGCAACCTCCCTTGCTAAATTTAATATCGATAAGTTTATTAGGGTTGTTGGGTTGTTTTACCTCTGAGCGGCACTTTTTTGCACACCATGGGCTAAATGGCCAAGTCACATGGACCCCGAAGGTTCAGAGAAGGTTGGGGGAGGGGACCCACTGGAACAGCTGTTGGGAGACAGATGGTAGCCTCCCGTCAAGGCCACCCAGCGTGTTCTTTAACGTGCAGAGGGTATGGCTCTCCCGCACACGGGGTCACGGCTTAACGTCCCATCCGACGGACGGCGGCCTTTCCAAGCCCATCAGTGTCCCCTACTGACCGTGGGCAGGGCGGGGAATTTTGCGGAGATAAATCTCAACGCTAACACAGCTGGGACTCGAACCTGGAAACTACAGATTACGAGCCTGGCGCGCTACCGACTGAGCCACCCCCGCCCCTAAGTTTATTAGGGGTTAGGTTGGGTTGACTGTTTTACCTCTGAGCGAAATGTTTTCTTTACACAGTGGGCTAAAATGGCTGCCTCACAAAGCCCCCAAAGTTCAGAGAAAATTGGGAAAGGGTACCCACCAGACAGCTGTTTGGAGACGGATGGAGGTCTACCGTCAAGGCCATCCAACGTGTTTTTAGTGAGCACAGGGTAGACTCTCCTGCACAATGACCAAGTCTTATTGTCCCATCTAACGGACGCTTGCCTTTCGGCTTGGAAAGGCTTGGCGTTGGTCTTGCAAAAGTGTCTCTTTTCTCTCCGAGGGGTAGACTGAGAGTTGGGATTCGAACCTGGGATAGATTACGATCCTGGCGTGCTACAGACTAAGACAATCTCTCGCTCCTACTACGATTTAGAGACATACACTAGTCAGAAAAATGCAAACTTTTACAAGTTATGTCAATGGAGAGTCAAATTAGAAAATCTGTCATTTCTGCAATAAGCTTTTTATTGCAAAAGAGAAGTAGATAAATTCAAAATCTTATTGAAATCTATCTAAATCACGATTTTCAACAAAATGTGTTCGGTATTTGAAGAGCTATGCAAGCTCGAATATTTAATAGCAGCAACTTAACGCCTAAGAAATTTGTATAAAACTGACAATTATTGAAAGAACTATTTGCACAAAATTCTTAAATATGTAATTATTTTATTAAATGGTTTGAAATAACACTTTTTTAAGTTTTAATTAACTTCTGAGGAGAATTCTTACAATTGACATCTCTATTATATTCAAAGTTCAAACTTCTATAACTCTTTAAGTACTTAACGGATCGAAATTTAGATAGTTTAATTAACATCTTATATTCATCTTCAGTCATATGTTTTTATAAAATTGATTTAACTAGTTACGGAGCCTCTAAGTTTCCCCATTGACATAAAATGAGGATGTTTACATTTTTTTCTCCATTGCCTATATGTATTCATAAAGTCAATCGACTCAACAGTTCAGAATTTGATATATTACTGGTCGGGAACGTTTTCGACAGTCTCACTAATAACAACAATGTATTTTCCCTACCCACATCTCGCCCAACTATAATTAAAGTGAAGATGATCGTTTTCTGCATATATTTTCACTTTTCTATTTTTATCCTTCACGAAACCGCCCATTTGACATGAAATATTCGACAGAGACGTGCTAAACTGTAAATCAAGAAATTCTAGATGATTTGGAACCATGCCAAAGAGGAGTTCTTACAAAAATAAAAAGGATATATTTAATTGAGCTATTGCTTTAAGGAAGTTAGAGACAATACGAAATGCGAGTGGGGGTGGGGGATGAACATAGGAAATTGGAGTAGTGCCAAAAACAAACTCTTATACAAATATTCAGAATGTCATTAAGGAAAACTTTAGAGTATGGTTTTCGGAGGCATTGCGCGAAATTTGAAAAATAATTTTTATCTATATGGAGAATAAATCAAAGCGATTTGCAGACTGAAATATAACGCAGAAAAGAGCAAAAACAAACAATTTCTGAAACCGTGGTTGGCGGTGAATGTGACTGCACTTGGAGTTTATGGTCAAACGCATTTACTTGGACTTAATTGTCGACTGCACTTACTTGGTGTTCAATGTCGACTGCACGTATGTGGTGTTCACTGTTGACTGCGCTTATTTGATGTTGATTGTTGGCTGCACTTATTTGGTGTTGATTGTTGGCTGCACTTATTTGGTGTTGATTGTCAGCTGCACTTACATCGTGTTGATTGTCAGCTGCACTTACTTGTCGTTGACTTGAAACTGCGCTTACTTGGTAATAAATGTCAACTGCATTTACTTGGTGGTGAATGTCAACTATAGTTACTTGGAGTTGATTGTCAACTACACTTACTTGGTGGTGATTGTCAACTGCACTTACTTGGTGATGAATGCCAACTGCGCTTACTTTGTTGATTGTTAATTGCATTTACTTGCTGGTGAATGTCACCTACCTCACTTGGTGTTTATTGTGAACTGCATTTACTTTGTGGTGAATACCGATTGTAGTTACTTGATGGTTAATGCCAAATGCAATTACTGGGTGTTAAGAGGGACACTAGATCAAAGAAAACTAAAACTTAAGTTATCGTTTCTTATGCTGACCATGGTGATGTTGACCAAATTTTCAATCCTTGAATAAGTGTTATTTTTTATTTACACGTATAGGACAGAGGAGGATCCAACAAACTAATTCCAGCTCGAACAGGCCATCTCATTCAAGTACCTATCTTGTTAACGAAACTAGGGTTTAGAGTCCCAGTATAAAAAGAGCTAAATCACTAGATAATAAGGATTCCAGAATTGGAAAACTCATTGGGCCACTGCTAGAGAAAATGTCTGCTTATCCTGCGCACATTAAAAAAAATAATACTCTTTTGCCCTTCAAGGCTATCCAGATCATTTTGAACGCATATCAGAAGGTACAAAACTGTCTAAGGAGATAGAGGCACTCTAACATTCTATCGTTGTAAATGAAATTGAAGTTTCAGAATTAAAAAACAACACTGTACTAATTTATTTTTATTATGAAATTACATGCAATCCGGTCCAGATCTAGGGAAAAAAATAAGAGCCGAGGAGGGCAAGCGATGGGGACAATAAATTAAAATGATTAACGTAGTCTGTCACATATTACATGGTTAATAAATGTTTTATTTGTGTCACAATTTCCTGCCTAGAGAGTGACTCTAATAAGAAAACTGATTTTTCCAGATGTTTCAGGTTTTATGAATATGTTGTGCACAAAATATGGCATATGCATATATCTACTGTTTTAAGGAACAAATTTATTTTCGAACTTATACTATTAACGTGTCTGCTAAAATTATGTGCTGTCTTATATAAATTAGATTTTAATAAAATTGCTATTGTAAAATATTATTTGGCAGAGATTAAAGTGATATAAATTGACGTTTAGAACAAAACAAAGAAATTACATTATAGAGCTAGAATTCTTTTTTCCAATATTCTTAAATATAGAGTGGAAATTCTAGTCAACTCTACTAAATAGTTCCTATAGAAAAAAGTAAAATGCTAACACTGAAAAGTTTAACGACTACTAAAAGTTGAAATTGATGGATTTTTTTAAGACTTTTTACTTCTTAACAATAATATTTACCTATTTGTTATGGAGCAAAATTAGTGATTTTTTGCAATACAATTGATCCTATAAATTAGTTTGTTTCGATGGATCGTTTACGCATTGCGCACCAATATGCATTTTTGAAATTTGTGCTGCTACGAAGGAAATAATAAATAATAGCAGAAATCACACACGCACATTCACACCATAAAGCAATAAATGTCTGCTCTTTAACCATCACAATTTGAACAGTATCATAAAATCAATGCAATTTATATATTTGTTGACATGGAATATTTTAACTAAATGGTTTTACTTTCAGAAATACAAAAACGGATAAACTACGAACATAATATAGAAAATTGTGTAATTCCTTTCTTCATGGTAATGTAACATTTTTTCTCTTATACATAACGTCATAAATAATATCTTTAGTAAGAGAATTAAAAAAAAAGTACATTTCTAATATTCCGCTACTGTAAATCAACGAACTCGTCGGGAATAGTAATATATTATTTTCATTCCTTTTCATGAAACGTATTTTAAAACACCGACCTGTCAAAAAAAGTGTGTGTGTGTGTGTGTATAAGTGCTGTACAAATATCTGAATTTCGAACATAAGGAGAAAATAAAATATATTTTCTTGTATACCTACAATTCTAAAACTAAAGAGGAAAGAATGGTAGAATCTGATACGATCAAATGCGCTTAAAAATTCAGCATGAACGTTGAGAATACATAGAAGAAAACTATTGAGCTGACTCCCTGTGGGATTCCCACAAGCACGAAGTAATATCTTGGCTATCTTGGAAAAGGGAAAAAAAAGAGAGGCAAGTCGCAATATCTCGATCAAGTCACATTCGCCTTTCTATATTTCCAGATGTAACTATTAAACTGTTCTTGAAGGACTGCCGTCGATTTTGTTTTGTGGGAGGGAGGGTAGAAAAATCTATTTCTTCTTTCGAAAAGGCCGGGGCGCTATTCACGATGTCTCTTTGAGTTTGAAATATTACAGTTGAACCCTTTCAAGTTAGGAGCAGCAACGTAACAGTTATAGTAGTTTTAATTTCCATGTTCCAGTTGCAAAGAAATAAACGAGTAAAAGAAATCGTTATCACTGATTCATACATTTTTCTTGTTCAACACGGGGTGAAAATGAAATAAAACTATGTTCGAAAAGTCGTATGCAGAAATATTGAAAGTGCTTTATGAAATATTAGTCGAATATAAGAAGTATTACTAATAATAATGAATAGGGAAATTTTCTGAAAAAATTTACAATCATTCAGAAACATTTTAAGGACGAAATCTTTGAATTTTAAGATATCGGGTATTGTAGGTGACTGATGAATAATAATAATTGTCATAATCACAAATAAATGAGACTTATTGAGATGATGATTGAGAAGATTTTTATATCATTCCAAGTGGCATACCCTTATGTGTTTTGTGTTAGTTGTAATTGGGGCAGTATGATCAGGGACTTGTTTCTGGAGTTGAATGTTTGCCTTGTATAAGAAAACTGAGTAGTCTAGGGATATTTTCTTTGTTTCTCTGCCCTCTATGCAGCTCACAAAAAAATGAGCATAGAAATCATGACTTATTGACCTGTAAATGGTAGCTAAGCTTAACTGGAATGAGAACTCTGCACGGTTATCCTGTAATAATAATATACGGCCTGACATAGTACTTAAAGTTGATCCTTCTCGTGGTGCAGGTTGTTATTACCTTTCAAGGAGATCTCTTTCTCGGAGGGGAACGGAAGGGAAGAGCTTCCGGACGAGTATGAACTTCTCTGACCACTGTGATGAAAACTTACACGGTCTCGATGCTGACCATTTAAAGTGGTTCCCAAACACGTCGTTTTATAAATTTGGGAGCGTTTTCGGAAAATCCTATACACGGAAAACTATTTTCAACTGTCTTTATAAGAGAATTAATTTTCATGAAGAATGCGTTTGCTTGGTAAAAGGGTGTGTTCAGTCCTAAAAGTTTGGGAAACACGATATAAACCAACTGGACTGTCTAGGCTATTTATTTCGTTTGAAACGCCGCTATCCGTTGAATGGGACGTTAAGCCCTGGCACCGTGTGCGGGAAAGCCGTACCCCGTGCACGTTAAAGAACACCCTGGGTGGACTTGCAGGAAGGCTACTATCTATTTCTCAACAGGTGCTCAGTGGGTTCCTCTCCCCAACCTTCTCTCAGCCTTCGAATCATTGTAACCTGTCAATTTAGCCCATTGTATGCTAAAAAGAGTCACTGAGAGGTAAAACAACCCAATCCTATAATTTCGGCTTTCAATCTTGGACATAAATGCACTGGTTGGTTCCTGTTGAATTAAATTTAACTCTATGTTTTCTGTTTGTTTGTGGGTTATTAGCCCTAACGAGAGAACACAGGAAACTAGATATCAGCAGGGTATCAGCATAGATATCAGCATGTACACAGGGAACTAGATATCAGCCGGTAGATGATCCTGATCAAAAACCATCTCAGGTACCTGAATACTTGAAGTTTGTTTTGCATCGTAGATCATAAACTGTAGAAATTTCTATTAGTCCCATCTTTTTAGTGCTCGAAAGGCCTCAATGGATTCTGTAAAGTTTAAATCCTTTGCGTTTCCACTAGCATGGTGGCTTCAGCTATTAGCAGATTCGAAACCTCCCGTGGTGCAGATTTCGCATCCATCTCCTTTTTAATATTGTTGATGCTACCACTTTCAATAAAGGTGCATTTATTAAAAATTCGACTAACCATTTTTGTTCCACTCTGTTTACATGTCTTTACATGAATTTCGACAGCATACAATTGCTATCAATAACGTAGGTTGGTATGCAACTTATCACGTAATGAGAATGGCGTTTTTGAAATTTTAAAACCCTATGCATAAACCATTTTAAAATCTTAACAGCCGAATAAGAGCGGTAAAAATTAAAACAATAAGCAGAATGAATGGAGCATAGTTTTGTTCATTATACATAGATATATATATGTCAAATGCATATAGATATCGTATTGGCCAAAAAGAAGTTTCGTTTCGTATCTGTAATATCAAGCGTCATCTCCATCTGCAAAATCAAAGTTTTAAAGTTACTCTCCCTGACAATACGAGTATCCAAATGAAACAAAAACAAGACACAGTAAGAATTCTATTTACCCCCTCAGGTGATACGATTCTGCGAACGAATGCAGACAACCTACGATATTTGGCCTGCTTGATCAATGTCGCAACTGGATTCAAGTGACAACTCTTTTGATCCTTCATCTTCCAGCTGCATCTTCTTCTTACTCTGCATACTCTTCATATCGTTGTCCGTTTCCTCGATGCAGATAAATATGTCGAACGCTCTTTTCACTTCCCCTCCTCCACCACTCACCTTAACACATCAAGTATTCACAAGACGCATTTGTTCTCTTTTCCTGGGGCAGAAGCATAACACAACTCGCGTTCCTTGACAGCAGAATGACAACAACTCCGGGCGATGTTATTCTACTAAGAGAAACAGTCGAATCCAAACTGTGAACTAGAAGATGAAGAAGAGTTGTCATGTTCTTAGAAGAGATCCTATAACTTTGCATATTTTATCTGCTAGTCTCGTTCACTCCGTTCTCTCCAAAAATAAGTAAAAATTTGTTTGCTTTTGTACCTCTTGCATTTAGAAGTCTTTTCAGTTGTATGAATCGAGTACAAACCAATGCAGCATTGGATACAATAATGCGAACGGTGATGTGGGACTGAGAAGGTATTGGTAAACTTTCAGAAATCAGCTTTTTAAACTCAATCGTGTACAATTCTCGAAAATGTAAACTATCGGAGACAAAAATGCCTTCATGGACATCGAAGTCTCTCTTGTAAATGGGATAATAAAGGCACAGTTCCACGCATGGATATAGCTAAAATGACTATGGAACTTTCTTGGAAATATCTGTTGTCACCAAATTGCTCGATCAGATTTTACACGTATAGAGAGAATCAAATCTCACAGAGTATGTTGAAAATGCTTACAGGAGCACTTTCCTTGTAATATGTTAAGTGGGCATTGTACTTCTAGGAAATATGCAGAGTAAGCATGGATAAGTTAGGTGAAAGTTCAAAAATTGCTATATGTTCTTTTTTTTTGAAATATCAAAACGCAACCAGGAAATGAGTTGTACAAATAGTTAGAAAACAACAAAGAAAAAAAAAATTAAAATCAAATAAACAAAAATGAATAAAAAGTCAAAAAAGCAAAAAGAAAAAAAAACACTTAAGATCGGGAATAACAGACAATAAAACAATAAAATGGCCAACGAAACAAGTCTCAATGAGCCAGACATCAACAAACAATCAATTAACACAAAGACAAAGACTCGGCAACGAACTCAAGAATCAATGAACTAATAAAACTGAGACCAACAGAACTAAACAATCACTAACAATGGGGACAATTTCGGTAATTACTTGATTCTCGCAATATCTCAAATATTTCTGCTTGTTTCATTTCATTCAGGAGAATTGACGAAGTGTAACTGAAGGCGCCTTCGCATGTTGGAATGGTGCCAAGTGAAATGCTTTCCGAAATGCAGGAAATTGCCTCACATTTTCTTTATACTTCCTTCGAATATGCTTGAATGAAGATGCGTACACCGATAACAAAGCCTTGATTGTCTGCTTTGCTATTACGCGCAAAAATATTATGCAAATTGAGCTACGTTACAAACAGAATGATGCATTTCAGCATTTCAAAACAAGCAAGTAAATCCTTGAAGATATCCTCCTGAAATGATCGCATGGAGGAAATAACTTAAACAAATTATCAACAACACAAACTTCGTAGATTTCACTGCTGAAATGGAAAATAATTGATTTGTATGTTTTCAGAGAATTTCTATTCTCAAAGAATTGCGAAATACCCTCAATAAAGGTTTTATTATAAACTACTTTCGCTCTTAAACTTTAAGATGATGTAAAGTTTATTTCAATAAATTTTGTCTAGTTAATGATTATTCTGTTGCTTAAAAATTGCATTGAAAGTGTTTGAATTAATATTCTTATCAATGGAGTAAATGAACCTCTAACTAACCTAATTCTAAGTGTTAGGATTTTTCTTTCAAGGACAGCAGCACTAAGGACACACATTTTTAGAAATGAAAGACGAATTCAGAGAAAGTCTATAGAAAAAATTGCTCCTTCAGGTAAGTTTGTTTCGTCTCCTCCCAGGCTTGTATAAGGAGCGAAAAGAATCTGGGTTAGAATCCAGATGACTGATTTTTTTTTCTGTTGACTTTCTGACGAGATCTATCCTTTCTCATTAATTAATGTTGACTGTACTGTGACATAATCTTTGTACCAACCTTTGTACAAAGTGGGTTATCTAAGAATAAATTTACTTTACGTTATTGATTAATACCATTTTAAGTTCATTTCAGATCAGTAATCACGATCGATATGAAAAAAGTGCCAATGCTGGATCTAGGGGGGTGTCGCTTCTCAGGATGCTATTAACCATAATTGAGGCAAAAATTATTAAACATATGAAGGACTGGATTTAGGGAGAGAGGGCCATACCGCTCCTCCCCTTTAAGAATGCTAGTAAGAGTAATATATGCAAAAAATTATTCAATCTGTGCATATTTCACTCAGTTTTTCAAAAAGGTTTTTTAAAAACCTCTAAAACGAAGGGAAAAATGTTACACTGCAAAGGAAATCCAGTCTCTTGGTCACCTGACATTTTACCTTTTTACCTTTTCCAGCTCGATTTCGTCGCTTGCCCCCCCCCCCCCACACACACACCATTTGGTTTTTTCGATATCCGAGCCGAAACATATTTCTGTATATTTCATTAACTGTATATTTCATTAACTGTATATTTCAGTAATATTTAGGAAATGTTTTAAAGACCACGAAAACGGAGACAAATATTTCATACTGGAATGGCAATCCAGTCTCTTGCCCCATTCCATTTTACACTTTTCCGGCACGATCTAGTAAATTACCACCACCCCCTCCCCAGTTTTATTTTTTTATCCGGCTCTTCTCATAACAGATCATAGGTATTCTTTTATTAAAAGGAAATTTATTACTTTTGTTGAAAGCACAATCTCCGGGATCCGATCCAGGATCTCTTTGCTCCAAATATGCAAAATAATGCAAGAATTCGTGAATTTTGAAACGACTTAATATCATATATATTTCTGTTGTCATTGTGTTACTTACCATTGTCAGTCTTCTCTATTGTGTAAACAATTGATCAAATTCAATGGTAATAACGGCACATGACGTTCATATATATATATAAACTCTTTCATGTCAATGGGATAATAGCGTATAAATCTTTAAAAATTCCTTTCTGTTTATTGAGTTACGAACACTTTGCAACAAGACAGTCGGAAGAATGGAAATGAAAGAAAGAAGAATTATCTCCTGTAACATTTGGAAAAGCATCCGCAGCATAAGAAAAAGTGCTTTGAAATCTACAAAATAATGTTTCAATGAAGTCGTACCGTTTTCCAAAGCACGTGTATCCCAAATTATGTAGGAAAACACCAGCACACGAGAGTTCGATACGAAGGAGCCTGCTAAAGGCAGATTCTTGTGCCCATCACGAACAGACGGCGCGGGATATTGCTCTGTTTCTTTTCATCCCAATTTTTTTTTTTTGCCTCTGTTTCCATCTCCGTCATTTCCTCCTCTTCCAGATGTCATGATCCACGTGGTTCTTAGCATCATTTGTCTTCATCCGTTAGCGCGCAAATTTCATCCAATCACAAAGTTTCTTTTTTCCTTTCGCTGCAATTAAATCCATCTATACACCACGCTTTTGTTGTTGCATGCATTTAGGCATTGTTGCATATACATTCTGTTACCAAAAGTATCCAGATCACTTTCGTATTTCTCTGACATAAAATAAGCTTCTATGTTCTTTAACTGTAATAATAAGATTTTTATGGAAAAGATGAATTTAACCTTCCAGGTCGAGAATAAACAGACTATACTCACTTTTATGTACTTATGAACATGAATACTATAATTTTGAGGCTATTCGAATGGCATATTTGCTCAGTACAGTCGCTCAAAAAAATATCCGAACACTATGGTTGATTACAGAATCCAGAAAAAATATCTGGCAACGATTTTTTTTAGAAATTAGTGATCTGGCAACCTTCGTGTCACGTGAAGGTTGCCAGATCACTAATTTCTAAAAAAAATCGTTGCCAGATATTTTTTCTGAATTCTGATATCAACCATAGTGTTCGGATACTTTTTTGAGCAACTGTACCATGGAGTGCTCTTATTTCCTTGACAATAAATCTACTAACTTTATTATTATTCTGTTTAAGTAAACGTTTTGAAACTGACGACTGTGAAGACAACAAAACTAGAGACTATACAACTATGAAGATAATTGTTTTGTTGTCTGTTGTTGTCGATCTTAGGTGTTTTTTCTTTGCTTTTTCGATCTTTTATTCATTTTTGGTTATTTGATTTTTTCAAAGTCACTAGACTAAGTATAGTCTGATTTGACCTCAGTAGCCCATGGTTGCTTGAAGATTTTGCATGTATGTAAACTATATGGCAGAAACAAAAGAGAAAAATACTGAAACAAAAAATTAACAATTCGTTTAAAATATTATATTTTTACTGACTGGTTCTATCCACAGTTCGACTGTCGTTGTCATATGTTTTCTCAGGAAGGAAAGAATTGTGACGTCAATAAGAGACAGAGAAACGTAGAAAATTCACATAGAGAATATGAAGGATTTCATCACACACTGGCAAACCCAACTAAAAGAGAAGCAGTCATGTTCATTTTTCACTATTTCAGCTAGAGATAACACAAAAGTTGGTGCTCCCCTACACAAAGGACGGGGATAACTTAGAAGCTTTATTGGGTTTGTCCTGGTTTCTCAAACAAAATTAAACACATACACTAGGACATGCCCGGTAGTTTTGTAGTCAGATGCGCAAACCACCAGCCCAAGTTCGGGCTGCTAGAATAGTAGCCGCTATACAGTTAAGGTCAATCACTCAGTTAAGGTGAATCATTGCATGGATACCCATGTGTAAAAATATCAGTGCTTGAGATACTGATAAGAATGACATAGTAAAGCTCGAGACACTGCTCCATTTTTATTCTTTTTTCTCACATTGGTTCCAAGTAGATGATGTTAGTCCTTTTGGAACTCGTGACGTGTATTTTCGTAAATAATCCATGTTCCAGAAATGGGGATGATCTATGAAGTATCTCGGAATAGGATGGTTTGTTTCAGTTCTGATAGGTACTTTTATGCACACAGTGAGCTAAATGATCAGTTTACAAAACCCCCAAGTGCTCAGAGGAAGGGAATCTACTGGGCAACTTCAGTGACATAACCAAGGGGGAAAGGAGAATTACAGTTGCAGTTATAACCCCATTCCTTGAAAATCTGAATAATAAAATATATAATAAATCTTGAAATCTATATATATAATAATCTATATATATAATAATAATCTATATATATATATATATATATATAATAATCTTGAAAATCTGAATAATAAAATATATAATAAAGTATATTTTCTAAGCAAAAAAAAAGGCTCCTAAAATTAGATAATCAAGACTCAAACATGAAAGCCACCATTAAACTCAAATATGTCAACCCTCGAATTACACTCAAATATTCAATTCTACTATTAGACTCAAACATGTCAATCCCCCATTAAACTAAAACATACCAATCCCCCGCATTAAATTCAAATATGTCAAACCCCGCCCCCCATTGGAAACTTCTGTTTACACCACTGAACAACTGTTAATAGGTAGGTGGGAAACTGCCGTCAAGGACATTTAGTCTGTTCTTTCTTGCATATGAGACCACGTTTTAACATCTGATCAGAAGGACAGTGATTTTATGTCCCCTTTCTCACCAAGGGTTGAACAGGAAAATATTTTAATGCAGACAAAATGGGATCCGTAATGTGAAACATCGGATTGCGAGCCTGGGATTCTACCTCCTAAGCTGGATCCTACCAAGTTTTCTCATAACAAAAAAAAAAACAACAACTTATAAACACCAGTGGTATAAAGTGTATTAACAATGGTGAGATTGCGGGTAACATATGAGACTGCAAAAATAGTCTGTTCTGATAAAATCATTTGTCGATGCTAACTTGTCAATCAACTATCAAGCAGCCAATGATCTCAGAGAACTACCTAATCGCTAACTGCTCAGTCTCATTAGTCTTTCCATTTTCTACTGATGCTCCGCCACTGATACACACGACACAAAGTTTCTATAAAATCAGAGAAAGAAAGTTTTTCGTCTTCTACGGGATTTTCTGAAAATTAGCTGATACTAAAAGAATTTCTTCGTATGAAGCATAGTTTTTCTTTAAATTTCGTTAGCTTTTCTCCTAAACCTTTAAGCTTTTAAAAGCATTTATCTGTGTTGCCTTTACCTATATACACGATGAAGTATTTTTAAACAAAATGAAAAGACTAAAACGTACATTTTCATATCTTAATTATCGAACAGAATTCTTAATTTTTCCGGTAAGTCCCAAAACATTATCTGTTAAAGATAGATAGATAGATTTTTCTCATTCGTCCTTAATTTATGGAAACCAGAGTATTGTGAAGAGTGTTGGTAACGTTATTTCCTAATGATTCTTTATTTATTATACGAAGTTATACGATCAAAAATGCAATGCTGTTTTTCATTGTTTGCGGCATTTAAGCAGAGTTCACTATAAGTAAACATAGGGCGATCACATAAACGCATTCTGACTTTCGCTTTATTCCTTTATATTCATATATATTTCAGATTTTTCCACCAGGACTCAAAGCCTGTAACGCGAACCGATGAAGAAACTATTCTTTAAAAATAAATAAACACGAAAACTCTAAACATCAACGGCCATCACAACCCTACCTCGCGTGACTCTGAAGTCTCTAATGACAAGCATAGTTTGCAGAAACCACCGTTGCAAATCACATCAAATAAAAATTTCGCATTCTGAACATAGCTGAGTTTATTTTTCGGCAAACAATTTAATTTAGCACTTTGCGAAAATTGTAAAAAATAAAAAAGGAAGCAAACAACTGATGCTTAAATATGCTATTTTTAGCAACCGACACTGACTTGCAAATCTTCTGAACGATGGAATAATTAAAGAAATGAAAGTCAGCAATATAACCAGCTCGGGCACACGCACAAAATACGTCAGCAAGAGTTAGCTTGAAGGCATAAAAATGCCAAAGTATGCTCAGTATTAGCCCGCAAATAAATGGGCTGTATTCTGTCTTGCAAACATTACCAGCTAAATTTTCGACAAGATTCACCATTTATCAGGAGGGAAGAAAATATGCGAACTATGCGAATCTCTTGAGCAAAGCACTTACGCGAAGCGAAGTCCTGAGCGAGATTGTCTTCACTGTTGTTTTAATTTAAACATATCCAATCTTCTTGGAAGAAAACGAGCGGTCCGGAAGTTTTGCAACAAGAGTGTTTACAGCCTACTTATCTCAAGATATCTTGAATAATTACTGGCGTGCCTCGACGTGTTTAAATAAAATATAAATTTACTTCAATACACCGTCCTGTATTGGAAATCTTCATTTATTCAAAGGCAAGATGCGAATCGCTTTAAATCGAACCGGGAACGAAATTATCGGCAAAAGCATTTTCGCCGACAATGAAAAGGCTTTTAACTGTTGCTTGATAAATAATTACAGAGAAGCCGATTGTTAATAAGCTAATTAATTATCAACACAGGTATTTGTCTGTTGCATAACTGTGAGGCTAGAATAATATATTTCTCTTTTTTTCGTCAGTGGATATTTTCTAAATAGGTTAAATTTCTTCTGAAATCTACTGAAGAATATTTTTTATTCACAAGTTTGATTTTCTTTTTCCTCCCTTTAAACACTTAACATGTGAAAGAAAAGATTTTTTAATTCCTAAAAATAATTTTTCGTTTACAAAAGGATGTGATGTTTTTCCTTATCTCAGAGAACTTAGAAAAAGCTATTTATGTTGGTGGACAAAAATACATAAATTTACTCTGTACGTCAAACTGAGATGATAATTAAGATTAAAAAAAAAATTAAACTTATTGCAAAAGCAACAATCTCAAATCTACTTCTGCTAAATTCATTAGGAAAGTGGAATCTGCTATTTTTTTCTGTAAATCTAAAGCAAATCACCAAAAAATAGTTATCTAAGAAACTGTTACATTTGGGACTTGAATGAGAATATGCAAATATAGAATAAATAACTTGTACTGCAAAATAGCAGGAAAACTAGAAGAACGCATATCGCCTCTGGTGTATATGACAACTCTCGTTTTCAAAAAGAATGAGGTTTTTCGCTTACCTATTTTTTCACTCCTTAAAAATTTTAATTCGAGCTAATGGATGATGAGTGAAATGCAAATAATAGTATTTTATTAATAATTATACAACATAAGACGTATTCGTCTCTTATATCTTCAATTTAAAACGTTGCTTTTTCTCACACCTCTCTGAGAAAAGAGGGCAAATTGTTGCTGTCAGTGGAATATCTATTGACAGTTTACCACCGAAATTTCAAAATTCTATCATAAACAGATCACTTGTAACATTCGTTAAACATTTCGCCGTTTCCATATATAGTGATCTCCAACGATATAAATTAAAACTACATAAGGATTTGAAAAATGAAAATTACAATATTTCAATTAGTAGCAGTCGAAAATAAAGTTTTCTCATTATCTCTGAAAACAATAACAATTGAGTTTCTCACCCAGCCTGGGCGCAAGGGATCAAACTCATTGTTATCAATGGAAAATTCACGACCTTCACATTCCACTACTAAATTTTGAATATTCTAGCTAATTAATTGCATCATTTGCAGTATTCTTAATTTTTTTATGGATTTTCAAGGTTTTCCATCATTAGAGGGCGCAATTATAGCTTTTGGGAGATTCGGAAAGTGCTAATCGTAATATTTTATCAATACCTATGCAACACAAAAATAATTTTTATTTATTTCTATAAGCAAAAAAGTTCGATGTCTACAGATGGACAAACAGACAAAATGGAGAAAAGGTGAACACATTATCATTCTTTTTTTGAAAACGAGATAAAAACTGGACTTAAAGATTACATGTCTGTAATATTAAATAAAACGAATAGTGTGTGGGTCATTTGGAATCTTAAGCCAATGGTAGAGTTTAATATTTAGAGCACCGGCTGTAGTATGACAGGTCAAGTCTTGTTTGAAACAGCCATAGTAAGATGTACAACAATATCCGCATTATTCATATTCTTAAAAATAAAGATTAATTGAATTAGGAAACTCTATTTGCAAATGTAATGTCAGTCCATAGCGAAAAATGTCGCGAAAAGAGGTTTCTTTGGGTTACTTCTGACAGACATTACCTCTGACAGACACTTTCTGTACAGAATGGGCTAAAGGTCAGGTCACAAGGTCCCCAAGAGTTAAGAGAAGGTTGGGAGAAAAGAACCCAACTGTACAGAAATAGTTGATTGATGATAGCCCCCATCAAGACCATCAGCTGTTCTTTAATGTACAGAGGATACTGCAGCATGGAAAAGTTTTAGGAATAATTCGTAGACGCTGAAAAACATCTGATTACGCTTCCGCGTGTATTTTTCAGTTCATTACGCTACAGTGAATAACTTCCATCCGCCCAAAAATTCTTTTAACTGTCCGAAGAGGCAGAAATCTGACAGAGACGTGTCTTAATAGTAAAGGGAATAATCAAGGATGTTTCATCGAAAGAGATGAGATTTACAATGGTTATTTAGACAGTATGGAGCCGATGCTTGTCGTGAAGAAGAATGATCCTTTCTTTTTTGTATCTTTTTAGGAAGGCGATACTATTCAGAGCATGTGCGCAAATACGGTTAATATGTGAAGGAGGGAAATATGAGATGACTGAAACATCAATACACAATGTTGTTTACAAGGAACAATGAATATTCTAGATTAATTTGAACTACCCTTTTATAATTCGAAATGAGCAGTTTTCTGTAATTGGAATCGATTTTCTTCTGCTGTACTAACACTGCAGTACGACATAGTAAACAGCTAAATGAAACTGATAACAGATTTAAAATATGTAAACAAATGAAGCAGAGCGTGATAATTTTATGTAGAACTCATTGTCTCATCGTTAAGAAATACAATGTCTTACCAAAATATTAGAGAATGTACATGTTTTGTCGATGTCAATCTAAAATATTCGAAGCTCTATAACTTCTAAAAATGAAAGGGAGGTGGCATTTATGGGATTTGTCGTTGGGGAGGAGAATATGAATCAAATCTATTGTCTTTAATTTATGTGCAAAATAAAATAGTCCGTAATATTAATTATAATTATTTTTCTGGGAACACAATATTATACAATAAACAATATATTACCACTAAGGAAATTATATATATATATATTTCAACTATTTTTTGTATAAAAATCGAGATTTAATTCCGATTAGAAATCCTAATTTTAAATCCAGTGTTTTGGGTTTACAATTTTATATAAAAAAACGAAAAAGGAAATTTTCCATAATTTTTTTTATTTTATTGTGCCTAAATTTTTTAATTCACTGGAGTACACAATAAGAAACGAAAAATGTTTTGCAACTTTTAAGAAATGTTTGCGTGCATATTTGTCAAAGTTAGACAACATTGAAAGTATTTTTACTGTGATTAAATAATGTTTTGATAGCATTTATATAGCAACTGATATTTGGTAAAATTGCATATCCACTCCACTCGTGATAGTTAATTTTTTTATAATTTCTATTTTTTATTTACTTTATTTTCTTTAACGAAAATCAATTAATTTTTTTTAACTTGGAAGAGCTCGAAAGCTACGTGGTTGTTCACATATACGTATTGATGGTTTTACTTAGTTTTGTGCTTTTATTGCTTTTCTGTTCTTTGTAAGGTGTTGTATTGATAATGTATTTGACAAAGTGTTGTGCATTGTGTGTTTATTGTCCTCATGTATTTATTTATGTTATAATAAATTTGAATTTAATGGAAAAAATGTGACTGAAGACAAAGATTAAATCAAGTCTATTTAATTTTTAATTTTCAACAATATTCGTTCAGAATTTAAAGAGTTAGGGAAGCTGAAGTATTCCACAATAGCATTGCATTGTAAGATTTTACCTCAGAAATTGAAACTTAATAAGTATTATTTCAAACCATCTAAATATACCTTTCAGATGTTTGCATAATAATAATTTCAATATTAGACAATTATGAATTATTTTTATGAAACAATATTCCAGCTTTCATAACTCTTTAAATACTGAACGACTATTATCGAAAATCGAGATTTAAATAGATTTGATTATGATCTTTAATTCATCTTCAGTCACATTTTACCATTAGGTGCATATTTGAGAAGTTTTAGATCTTCGAATTAGATTTCCATTGACATAACATGGAAATTCTCTAAACTTTTGTTAGGGCAGCGTACATATATTTACTGTAAATAAAAAAAATTTATTTTTTTTTTACAAAAAAAAATAACAACAACATGATTTGTCTTTTTAAATTTTAATTATGCGACATATGATTTGAAAGAACATCACAAATTATGTCTATTCTTTTATGTCGATTATTTTATTTTTTAAATTCATTTAAAGGTATTTAAACAGTATTGCTTTCATGAATATTCTTTGTCATGATGGGGCGGGGGTGGCTCAGTCGGTAGCGCGTCAGGCTCGTAATCTGTAGTTCCCAGGTTCGAGTCCCATCTGGGTCAGCGTTGAGATTTATCTCCGCAAAATTTCCCCGCCCTGCCCACGGTCAGTAGGGGACACCGATGGGCTTGGAAAGACCGCCGTCCGTCGTATGGGACGTTATGCCGTGGCCCCGTGTGCGGGAGAGCCATACCCTGTGCACGTTAAAGAACACGCTGGATGGCGTTGACGGGAGGCTACCATCTGTCTCCCAACAGCTGTTCCAGTGGGTCCCCTCCCCCAACCTTCTCTGAGCCTTAGGGGTCCATGTGACCTGGCCATTTAGCCCATGATGTGCAAAAAAGTGCCGCTCAGAGGAAAACAACACAACCCAACTTTATCATGATAATAATACAGAGTCATCATTACTCAGAGCGTGTGCAATACACAAGTTTTGTTGCATTACCACGTCTCGAAAGGAATGTAAGATACTCTACATTCTTAATTTTAATTGTAATATTCTTTTTCCATTAGTTTTGATTTCCATGGACGGAATTGTAGAACAGATTATATGTATGTTATGATAAAAAAATCACTAAAATCTTCCTAGATATCTTTCAGTTAGTCTTACATTAAAAGTGCGTTATTTTCTCTTGTACAGAAGAAAATTGATGGAAACGAAACTACCATGCACTTTTGTAACAAATTACCTCCTCATCCCTGCATTTTTAAACATTTCACTGCCTTCAAAACATTTTTTTTAATAATAATACAAAACAAGCGCTAGTACTTTAACCGTAACAATACACGCATAACTACGAAAAAAATATGAGACGCGTAAAAAATTCGTATAGACAGTTTTTTTATATCACTGAAACAACATTTCAAAGGCATTGCGAGTCCTACAAGAGCTTTTTCTCTAAAATAGGATGGAAAAAAAATCTTAAGCTGAGGAATCGGCACGAGCGACCTGCACGAATGCCCCCGTTCAATGTGTGTCTGTGTGAGAATGTCCTGATCTAGCCAAAAAATAAATGACGTGTTGGCCACGGAGACATATTTCCCTTCTTTGCTCTTTTCAAGTGCCTCGGTGTTGAACAACAATTGTATTCGTTAGCTGGAGGCGATTTATCAACAGAAAGAGCTCCCTTCATTCTTTCCATGCTCTTCCTCACTCTCATCTCTTTTACAATGCAACGCATGGACCGCTCATTTTTCTTACTGTTCTAGCGTTTAGGACGCCTCCAAGCTTTATCTTCCATCTAGTACAGTGGCCTAATCAATTCTACGCAAATACAGTGCCAGAAAAAGAAGCTCCTAGGGATATATAAGCTCTCTGCCAAACTTCAAGGGCTCTGTTGTCGTCCATGAGGTCATATTTGTTGAACGAGTAGAAAAAAAAAATTTTCCTGCTCCCACCTTCTATTACCACCACTTCTTTGCATTTATATCTGCCTCCAATGTACACGGAAGAGATCTGGATGAAGATGTACGAAGAGAGAATAGGAGAAAGAGAATAGAATGAAGAAAAGAAACCGGAGGGATAAGGGGTTGAAATTCAGTTTGGGAGGTTGGCGAAGTTTGGTAAGGGAAGAGCAAAAGAGGGATTGGGAAGGAAGGCTGGAGGCACAATACGGAAGAACATCAGCCGCGATGGCTCTAGATCATTCAACGAACAACTCAGAGCCAGTCAGTTCTGTTCCTATGGGTTTCGTCTCTCTATCAACCGCCAATACGCAAGACAGGGTGTTCTTATGCACTGATCGATACTGAGTCACAAGCGTAATTGAGTTACTAGCTGGGTATGCTCTCTCTATTTCTCTTCCTTCTCCTTCCATCTATCTCTCCCCCTTTCTGACTCTCCTCGTGCGTGCGTGTGTGCCTTTGTGTGTCTGTACTCGTGTGCATTGCCCCTCTCTTTTCCGTCTTCTCCTCCTTCCGCTGTTTCTGTATCGCCCCGGGGCCCCGCGACTGCCGCACAAGGTCCCGATAGTTCGCCGAGCCGCACCAGCAGTGAAGAGAAGGTTGAGAAGTCGACACAACCTCCTACTCGTAGCTCGGGGGTATGGAAGTCCGGCACGATGACGGAGAAAGAGGGAGTCAGCTCTCTTGCAACGACCACAGGATGCCGAAGAGATTTACCCCGAGCTATACAATCAGAACTATCGCCGGTCGTATATACATGGAATTCTTTTCCCCGTCTCTTCCCGTGAGTTTAAGGGTTCTTTATGTCCGGGATTACTTCCGTAGGTCTTTTGCGAAAGTTTACCACTTGAGTCGTCAGTGTTGCTGAGTTGTTGTAGCTTGCTGTTGGAGGAATAAGGCAGCGAGGCGAACGGAATTCAGAGGAAACAACTTTGGCAGATTTATGCCAAGAAAACAGATGACATTTACGGTTCATTGTGTCTTTTGTTTGCAGGATACTTTTCTGCACCTCTTCCGTTCCCTCATCTCTCTCATCATCTCGGACGACGACCCCTGTTCCTGTCTGCTTTCTTCCATTCATTCTACTTTTATTGCTGTTTTCTCTTCCAGCTTTATTCTTCGTCAGAGAGGCACATCGGATCGTTTTCAGTTAAAGCTTGAATAATTCGAAAATCCGTCCGAATAGACAAATCTTAGTAGGCCAAAAAGGGTGGAATGGTTTTACTTATTGCTGAATTTAAATAACGCATGCACAAGTTTACTATATATTTATTATAAATTCATGTTTTCTATGTAACAGACATACTTTGGAGATTTGAAAATGAAATGGATATTCAGATCTCTGAGATGGTTGGATGCATTTTTCACAAGTTATCTTTTTTTCTGACTGAACATGGAGTCACTGACTTGATGTTTGATCAATATGCTTTCTATTCTGTGATTTATAGTAGGGTTAGATTTGTTTCTTGGCCATTAGGGGAGAAACATTCCTTCCTCTAGTCCCAATGCATAGGTGACTAGGGAAAGTGATACTAGGTCCAAGGCTCTGCTACCATTCGCTGAGAGTATGCAGCTTTGTCAAACCGTTCCATGGATGAAATAATGTAAACAAGAACAAAACGTTTTCGAAAGGGAATTTGTATCGAAAACAAGGTCAGACGAAATAAATGGCATTGAAAATTGGATTTTTACATTTCTGTGCTATGCATGTATAAAAAGCATTAAAAGTTCTAATAGTTATAAAAAAAAAAGCCCTCAGCAACTCTAAGTTGTTTTTCTTTGTCGGTGGAAAGATTGAAAAATATAACGAAGAATGAAAAACCTTTTTAGTTCAAATATTACTAAATTACTAGCTATTTCATATATCGAGAACACCTTTTTTTGCTTCACGGTAATGCGTTCTGCTGAAGACGAAGTATTATTTTTCTTAATTCTCGTTCATATAGAGGGCGTCCGATAATCAATGGTGGGATTTCGCGAAAGAAATGTGTAGGAAAATAATATAGAGATATAAAAAAGTAATATTTTAATTGAAAACGTATCTTAGTCTCGAAGATAACTAATGAAGTTACACATGTGCACCGTTCATGACCCTGCACATGTCCAATCAATATTCCACTTCTTGCCATACACATTTCCTGATAGAAGTATTGGCAAGGGTGGTTCAATTCTATGGCCACCAAGGAGCCCTCATTTGACACCGCTTGATTTTTTTTTTCTTGGAGTGATTTGTAACGAATTATGTTTACATAGACAAAATTCGAAACCATAACCATTTAAAAGCCAGAATAAAAGAAGCAACGAAGCAAGTAACAAGAGATATGCTGCAACGTGTGTGGCAAGAAGTGGAATACCGATTGGACACGTGCAGGGTCACAGACGGTGCACATGTGGAAATTCATTCATTGTATTCAAAACTATTTTAGGTACTCTCTCTTACATATTGGTTCATGAAACTCGACCGTTATTTTTCGGACGCATTGTATTTTTTTTTTCATGCTTAGCTATCAGAGAATATTAGGTCAGAGAAGGATACAGCAATTTCTCTTAGTTTGTACAAATAAAAAAAATACCCCCTCAAGCAGCTGCTTGTCACAGAGGTTTGACAGGAGCCTGTGAGTTTATATGCCACAGTAGAAGATCTGAGAGGATGGCAGGATCTCAGCAGAAAACAACACGAACATACATGCCTTACCCGGGGCTCGAACCCAGGTCCCTTAGATCAATAGACAAGCGCGCTAAACACTCAGCCACGGGACACTACATTCAAAAACGTTTGACTACATCAAATAAAATATTCATCACCAGGAACGTAAACAGGGTGAGGGAGGGGCGAAATCAGAGCCCACTCCTCGAAAATCCAGTCGTCTTATACGAAATCTCAAACTTGTCTACCTGCTTTGAAATTCAAATCAGTTGTCTTTGATTAATTTTGTTTCAGCCCCAAAGTATTGTGTCCGGCACTAAAACCAGATTTTAAATGATATTATATATGGAATAAGCATCTCTTAGCATTGGGATGTACTGCACTGTAAGATAACATCAGAATGCCACTGGCAATAAAATGTTTCACTCGAAATATAAAACGTCGATTTCTAGTAGGAAATGAGATTTCATAATTGGCTGTGTATATGTCTGCTATTCGAGTTGAGCAGATCTTCTACCCTTCCGTCTGGACTCAATCTCTAGTAGAAATGACAATAGTGGTTGAAAAGAATTGGTACGAGGCAACAGTGAGATATGATTATATACTATAGAAAGGAAATAGAAGAATGTGGTTTAGCAGACTTTTTCACGATTGGTCAGAGAAAGTTTTCTGGACACTGCAGGGTCATATTAAACTGGGGTGGGGGCATGAAGTCCCTGGCCTTAAGGGAAAGTTTTGCTACTTGTTACCTAGCATTATTTTAAATAGCATTAACTTATCGTTTTTAATTTAACGTCGAAATCAATGACAATCATGTGCAACACAGAAAATTGTTTACTGTAGACAGAAAATTAATATCAATTTGAAGTGATCTTTATCGGCTGTAGGTAGCTCAGCGGTCAAAACACCTGATATGTTATCAGGAGGTCGTGGGTTCGTATCCCACCCGGCTCAAGACAAAAGTTGTTTTCGAAGTTAAACTAAGAGTGATATGTGTGTATGTTTTAATGCATCTCCCCCCACCTCAAAAAAGCTATCAATTATTTGTTTTTGGAATAAACGATGCTCTAATTCATCCTCCACCAATAAATAAATAAATAACTAAATAAATTCTATAAATTATGATTTTTTTAAAGAATAAAAATAAAATAAACACACCCTCAAGCAGCTGCTTGCCACAGAGGTCTGACAGGAGCCTGTCAGTTTATATGCCATAGTGGAATATCTGTGAGGATGGCAAGGACCTCAGCAGAAAAACGACATACATCCATGCCTTACCCGGGGCTCGAACCCAGGTCCCTTAGATCAGTAGCCAAGCGCGCTAACCACTCGGCAAACGATGCTTTAATGATTCCCCTAAAAATTGCTATAAATTACGATTTTTTTCGGTGGAATAAATAATGTTTTAATGCATTCCCCCAGAAGAAGTTCAATGGTATGCCAAATCGGGACTTCTCGGGGGGCAACAAGAGGGTCCACCTCTACTAATTCAGCGATTTGGATTTGGGTTGTTTTACCTCTGAGCGGCACTTTTTTGCACACCATGGGCTAAATGGCCAGGTCACATGGACACCGAAGGCTCAGAGAAGGTTGGGGGAGGGGACCCACTGGAACAGCTGTTGGAAGACAGATGGTAGTCTCCCGTCAAAGCCATCCAGCTTGTTCTTTAACGTGCACAGGGTATGGCTCTCCCGCACACGGGGCTACGGCTTAACGTCCCATCCGACGGACGGCGGCCTTTCCAAGCCCATCGGTGTCCCCTACTGACCGTGGGCAGGGCGGGGAATTTTGCGGAGATAAATCTCAACTCTGACCCAGCTGGGACTCGAACCTGGGAACTACAGATTACGAGCATGGCGCGCTACCGACTGAGCCCCCCCCCCCCCCGCCTCCCCAGCGATTTGGAAATTTGGCTCGAGATAACATTCTGTGCAAGAGACTAACTCCACGCCGTCATAAAAGGGAAACTTTGATACTTCATTGACACTTTTTGCCCAAAATTACTCTTGCTACTTAGATATTTAGTAAAATATAACACTTTAAAGTATGGGTATTGTATGATACTGACCTTGGATAAAGTAGTTTTAACGTACTCACTCTATTTCCTGGAATCATTTTTGTAAAAAAAATGCATCTGATGGATTTATCAGCGTAACAGAAAGATGCAAATTTTTTTATTGAGGCGAGAATTAATAGCAGTGCCAGAAAACCAATATCATCGCTTTTGAAATGCTTCCGAGGATATCTAAATAAATCCTTTATGATAACACCACAAATAACAACAGATGACAATATCGACGTTAAAATGTTTTCAATGATGATTCTTTAAAGACAACAGGGATTTTATAATAATATCAGTCGTGTTAGATTAACGTGAACTCATAGAAAGCATAGTTTTTTTTTCCCAGTATTAAAAAAAAAAGCTTTTTTTTCTCGTGTTTCTGATTGCTACACGCTTAGATAGGCCATCACACACTTGAACGAGATGTATTCGAAAACCTGTGACGACATTTCTTTTGCATCTTCGTTTAATCAATGGAGGAAAAAATAAATATCGAAAAGGCTAAAAAAGGATTTAGCTACATCAGTGCATTCGAAAAGCATTTTCCTTTCGAATGGGCGTAATCTGGAAAGCTGCTGAAAACATCGCGTGATGAAGTGTTAAAGGGTAATGACCGTATTAAGTCCCGCACAGGAGGAATCCTCTAAGTTTAAAATGAACGGGCAGAGCAAAAGAAAAGAAATTGTAAAGAGACAATAGAGGAGGAACAAGAAGAATGAAGGTTCAAGACAAAAAAAAGAAGAAGGCGGGAAGGGGCAATTTTTTTTCGCTCTCTTTACCAAAGGAAAGAGAGCAATGTACGATCATGTGCTCCTCCCAAATTCATTGTCTCTTTCCATTGTCCTAGATGACAGGTATCGGCGATCCAAACGAAATTTCATTCCGAGATTCAGGAATGGGTTACTTTTCGCCGTTCTCGATGACATCTTTAAATTCCCACTAATACGACGAAAAAGGGCGAAGGAAAGAAGAAAAGAGTCGACGCAGTGAACACGACATTTGGCTGAATAGGGTTCGAGGAGGGTGACGTATCTGGCATTAAATGCGAACAGAGGAAGCAGCTAGCAGGGGAGAGGAGGAAGCAGTGGAGGGAAAGGAAAAAGATGGAACGGCAGGCAGGATAAGCAGAGTGAAGGGGAAAATACCCCTACTCACTTACCCTCTTTTGCCTCTGAAAAACTGTCCATTTCATTACGTTCAAAACTACGTTGCAATTTTCTTATACTGTACGTCATGCATGACCTGATACATTTCACAGAATTATTGGCGATCCCTCCCCGTCTTTCTTCTCTCTTCCCCTACACGAGGAGTCACTCCTCCCCCAATCTTTCCGATGAACTCACGGCGACGACGCAAGATCGTACATTTGTCAGTGTCAGCAGGTAATTTGTGCTTACACACGCAAAGTAAGGTCCAAAGAGACCGGAGAGTCAAAGACTCATATTTTCGAGCGCAATCACCATCAGAAGCGACGGGGAGGAAACTTGGACGACTGATCGATTGCAGAACTGTGGAAAGGGAGGATTATGAAGCTGTCTCTATCATTCTCCAATTCTTTACTTTTTTTTTCTCTTCTTTTCACCAAAAGGAAGTCTTTCGCTAACCTTGTATCGTATATCGCATTTCATTGTCTCAAGCTGACTGTAATTTTTTGATCATCTGTCACTCAAACAGTTTCGTTTGCAAACTCGGATTCATACCTGTGATTAAGAGTTGATAAGCTTTCAACTGTTCAGACATACTATTTAAAGTCCCAACCTACCGCCGAAGCTATGTGATTAGTTTATATCTGCTACTGGAACTTTTAATGAGATTTCGGGTGATATTCGGTGATGTTATTATCAGCATTCGGTCATCCAATACCTACTCTGCCATCACTGGCGGTTTCCATTAATCTTCTAATTAGATTTTGGCCATCATCTTTCCTTTCAAAATATCGGTAAACATTACTCTCTGTGCAATGTTGGAAAGAGAGTAGGTTGTACTGTTATTAGTTTGTAGATGCATTAACTTTGAATCTTTTGTAGTATTTTCTGAAAGTGCCAGACTCAATTCTTGTCATTGTTTTATTTAATATTATCGAGCCGCCACTATTCAGTGCACTGTTCTGAGTAGATGCTTTTCAGTTCATTTTGTCGTAAAATTTCTAGGAAGTAGCATAATTAGCTTCTTAAGGGAAGGATTAGGGAATGTTCAGTACTTTTGCTAACTTTGTAAGTTAACATTTAAGAATAAAGCATGAAAATTGAAGGTTATAGAGTTTACTATATTCCATGTAAATAGCATTTACAAAGCAAATTTTAAATCTCGTGTTGTGTTGCTGCAATGGATTATCCAAAACTGGTTCTGGAAATACATATCAAGATAAAATTTGAGGAGATCTCTTAAAAGTGATTTAAAATGTTAATAACAGACAGAATATTCATAAGAATGATTTGACTGGATTTATTTAGAGATAAATAAGAGAGAAATAATAGATACAATCCAATTTATGATCAGGAACATCTTACATTTCGAGTATAAGAAAGTGAGTACAGTGAGCGAAATATTTCATGATGCCCTACCTCAAAATGATTTTGTTAGAAATTCTGCACCTGCAAAATACTTGATCATAACTCATACATTTATTTGGATAGGAGTACAGGAAATAGCAGAATAGTTTATCGTTTTTCATTGCATTAGTTTTAGCAAGAATAGGGAGTACTGTCGAAATTTTAATCAGAGTCCCCAAGAATTCATTTAGGTAGAAATAAGGGACCAGTTTCATGTTTAATTTGGTGTCCTTATGCATATTCAAGTAAAAAATAGCAGTTACTGTCGAATTTTCGATCAGATGTCTCTTAAATTGATTTGATATAAAGAGCTTCATCTAATATTTAAGCGGGGAATTTAGAATAAGTTAAGAATAAGAAGATGCAGTGGAATACTTGATCAGACCTCTTAAGATTAATTTAGATAGGACTAAGGGGCTCCATCTATAATTTGATAAGAGTGGCATCGCTCCTCTGCCGCGACATTCTCAGCTTGTGAATGAAGAAATTAGTGAAGAAATCTGCCGGAGGAGAATTTCCCTTTCCATACGATAGAAAGAATATTTTAAAACATGAATTCAAAACGGATGGATGAGAAATCACGTATAAAAGTGGACACCGTGAAGGCTTTCCTGCAAGTAATAATAAGATGATATCGTCAGATTTATTTCAATTAAAATTGGGACAGGTGATTACCGCTGAAGTTACTCTAAGTTAATTTAAATCGAAATAAGTAATTATACTTTATTTTTAAAACATTCAATTTAGTCCCTTGATATTGTTTTAATTACTAAGGGGTACAGTTGAATTCACGATCAAGTTCCACTCTGATGATTTAGGAAGAAATAAGGGGCTCATCTAATATTTAATCAGAAATCTTAGATTAAAATATGCACAGGAAGTAGAGTTCAATTTCCAATCGGGGCTGCTCAAATTTATTATAGACAAGAATGATTTAAAGTATAAATAAGGAATCCACTTTAATAATATTAGATCAGGAGTCTCTTAAACTGAAATAAGTAAAATTAATTCAGAGAGCAATTTGAGAAATTCAGAGAAATTTGTTTTAAATTAAGGCTCATGAGGAAATTTCGATGGGAGCAGTGGCAATGACTTACCTGCATCATATTATCAATTTTGATTAAGAATATTGATGATCGCCATCTGAAATATCTTCGAGAACCAAACTCTGATGTCATCAATAATACGAACATTTTCCGATAAATTAAAACAGTTAAAAAGAATTTGACTTGTAGCGTATTAAATCTGCTTTATATGCAATGAAGAACTTCAATGTTAAAAATGGTAGTTAAAGTTATTGCGACATTGACACTTCTGACGTAGCCAAATTATCGTAAAATAAAGGAATATGTAATTTGTTGAAGCAGTTTTGTTTGCCTACTTTGCTAAAAACCATTTTTAACACATAACCAAGTACGAAGGAAAGTTTCGTTGCTTATAGCGGAGAAATAAACAAATATTTGTTTTAATATATAATATATTACTGATAAATATTAATTTTGATGCTTATAGCGGAGCACAAAATAAAACTATAATAACGAAGTTGATTACCAAAAAACACTGTTATTTTGCGCATTTAGAAAAAAATGGAGTTTCTATGAAATATTTTTTTGACAAGATTTGCACTGAAGATTTCGCATGAGTCACGGTTATTTGTTTCACTTGCAGGAAAGCCTTCGCGGTGTCCACTTTTATACGTGATTTCTCACCCATCCGTATTAAATTCATGTTTGAAAACATTTTTTCTGTTGGATGGAAAGGGAACTTCTCCTCCGACAGTTTTCTTTACTAATTTCTTCATTCACAAGCTGAGAATGTCGCCGCAGAGGAGCGATGTTAGATTTTCCATATTCGTAAATCCTTTCGTGGTTCTAAACTCCGTCCCATTTCAGGATGGGACTCAATTCTGTTACCTTAACACATGGTTATTACACAAGAAGAACCTGTATTCCAAATTTGGGATCTATCAATCAAGAATCTCGGGAACTACAGGGCTCCGAAATCTATTAAAACAGCGATAAAACTTCACAACTTGTATCGCAATTAAACAATGGACAACCATAAGGCGCGTGAGGATGTCAGCAAGAAGAAGACATGCATTCTCTGCTGATATCCACACGGATACCACTATCATTATGATGATGTTCCAGCCTCAATTTTTTAGTCACCTGATTTACGACCAAAATATTTGTAACAGTGTTGCTACTACTACTATTGTATTAGTAAAAATCTGCTCAAACTGTACAGTGAATTTAATATTTGAAAATATATTTAAAAGTGAATTCCGGAGTCACTTTCAGGAACATTTATTTTTTGCGGACAGAATCTTTAATCCAGGGGCTGTCCCGGAAAACTGAGATGTATAATCTCCCTAATGTTCAACATTTCATCCTCACAAAACTCTTCACTTGTATAATAGAGTGCATAAGTACGCTCTTCATGAAACAACAGGACATGAAGACATAAAGTAGTACCCTCTCTGTAACTAATTATGAATGGGAACAAAAACGTTAATTAATATCAGTATTTTCTACTGTTTTTTGGAAACTAATAGATATTATAGAGCTCACTAAGTGTTCTTGATAAAGATTCTTACCTCTTTTAATACTTCTCATGAAATTCTTACCTCTATTAATTCTGCTCACGGGATTCTTACCTCCAAATCCTCCGAAGAAACTTTACGTCTTATTACGTCTCCTCACGAGGTTCTTACTTCTATTAATTCTTCTCACGAGGTTCTTACTTCTATTAATTCTCCTCACGAGGTTCTTACTTCTATTAATTCTCCTCACGAGGTTCTTATTCTATTAATTCTTCTCACGAGATTCTTACTTCTATTAATTCTCCTCACGAGGTTCTTATTCTATTAATTCTCCTCACGAGGTTCTTACTTCTATTAATTCTCCTCACGAGGTTCTTATTCTATTAATTCTTCTCACGAGATTCTTACTTCTATTAATTCTCCTCACGAGGTTCTTATTCTATTAATTCTTCTCACGAGGTTCTTACTTTTATTAATTCTCCTCACGAGGTTCTTATTCTATTAATTCTTCTCACGAGGTTCTTATTCTATTAATTCTTCTCACGAGATTCTTACTTCTATTAATTCTCCTCACGAGGTTCTTATTCTATTAATTCTCCTCACGAGGTTCTTACTTCTATTAATTCTCCTCACGAGGTTCTTATTCTATTAATTCTTCTCACGAGATTCTTACTTCTATTAATTCTCCTCACGAGGTTCTTATTCTATTAATTCTTCTCACGAGGTTCTTACTTCTATTAATTCTCCTCACGAGGTTTTTATTCTATTAATTCTTCTCACGAGATTCTTACTTCTATTAATTCTCCTCACGAGGTTCTTATTCTATTAATTCTCCTCACGAGGTTCTTACTTCTATTAATTCTTCTCACGAGGTTCTTACTTCTATTAATTCTCCTCACGAGGTTCTTACTTCTATTAATTCTCCTCACGAGGTTCTTATTCTATTAATTCTTCTCACGAGATTCTTCCTTCTATTAATTCTCCTCACGAGGTTTACTTCTATTAATTCTCCTCACGAGACTTTTGCATCTATTACAAGTGTCACGCAAATAGATCACGATGCAGAAAGGTGTATTGATGCAGTACAAGTAATGACATCTGATAATGCAGTGTTAGATATTTCTGACGATGGTTATAGTTTAGTGGAAAATACACCATAAATCAGATATATTTTCATTAAATATTTAGATATTGCATTTATTATTTTTGTGTTGTGTTTCGGAATAATGTTGTTAACGATGCGGACAAAAACGCTGCTATAGAAATTCAGCTTATGCTTGTATAGTTTGTTCGTAGTTTTTGCATAATAATTTGGAAATTATGGTGATCCCATAACTTCATTCTATCTACCATTCCTTATTCATAACCAGCATAACCATAAAAATGTTCTGATTTGCTTATGCTACAAGCCTACTTTATATTAAATTTATTTTATCTTTTTCAACTGACATTAAGTAACAAAGATGACGTCACATGTTAAGGTCTTCAATTTCTTTATGTGACAACATTCAGTGAAATCTTTGTACCCATTAGCCTTTCATGCAATTATTTGGAAGAATGCTGATCGTTTTCTTGATCAAGATAGGGTTCAGCACAAAGGCCATAATTGTTTTCGCCAGTTGCTTTGAATTTAACAATGAGACACAATTCTCGTGTTAGTGAAAATGAATGTTTCCGTTAGCTGCTTAGATTTAATGTTAAAGAGAAGATTACTTGAATTTTTTTCACTGAGCTTTTAAATCCTTATAGCTTTCTTTTGTGGCAAGTTGATACTTTGAAATCTTATCAGATCGTCATGATATGCAATTGTTATTTTATTTATTTTTTATGGTATTTTTCATTAATTTTATTGCTTTGGTGAAGATGAGAAACTAATCAGAAAACTGTTTCGACAATATTCTGAAACATATTGTTGTTGTTTTTTCCTGAGTCTATTGGAAATAAATTGTGGGTAATTAGGGACATTAGAACAAAACTATTTACTTAAGAATCTGTCCTTTCATGAAATTATGTCACTACATAATGTTTGCTGAGTTAATTTATAGAAAATAATCACGTATTTGTTTATCTCCTAAATTACTTTTTTTTAACAAACAAAGACCTTAAATAAACTGTTGATAGGACAAACAGAAATTAAGATTTCAACAATACATTAAACAAAACACTGAAAGAAAGGAACGGTTATATTTAATTATTAATTGTCACAATGGAAGAAGTAATAATGAATCCAATTATAGAGCAATAAAAGTAAGTCATCAAATGTTCTTTGTAAGGTAACAAAAGACACTTGAATTGTTTGAAAACAATGTGCTGAGGTTTTCTATTCTCAACAATTGTTTGTGAGTACAAAAGAAAAGCAATCAGTGGAAGCTAGCTGAAAACTAAAATGCCGGATCCCATTCTGGATAAAAAATGAACGATCTGAGATGTTGAAAATGGAGCTTACGTGGTGAGGTTACTAACAAACCAATAGACTAGACAACGTGAAGTACGTGTTATTGAGAACATTCGAACGTGTTTTGATGCGGTTTAACTTCGTTTCCCAACCGAATTGATGTAGCTGCTGCAGTGCTTCTAGGTGGGCTATCCAGAATGGCTGTACTATGCTTTAATATTCGACCCATTGTCCTAACTATTTAGTCTGTTGTACCTGATTATCCCATCCGTTGTACTGGCTGCTTAGTTTGTTATATATGCCTCTTTAGTCCGTTATGCCCGGTTACTTAGTCCACTGTCCCTATCCATGCACTACGTTGGCTGTTTATTTACGTTATACTAAAAATACTAAATACCCCCTCAAGCAGCTGCTTGCCACAGAGGTCTGACAGGAGCCAGTCAGTTTATATACCATAGTAGAAGGTCTGAGAGGATGGCAGGACCTCAGCAGAAAAACGACACATACATCCATGCCTTACCCGGGGCTCGAACCCAGGTCCCTTAGATCAGTAGCCAAGCGCGCTAACCACTCGGCCATGGGACGGCTACATTTACGTTATACTCACTGTTTAATCCATTGTCCACTGTCCCTATCCATGCACTACGTTGGCTGTTTATTTACGTTATACTCACTGTTTAATCCATTGTCAGAGTTCCAATAATTAACAACAGCAATGTTAATTCTGAGAAATTTATACAAATATGTCGAATATTGCGAATGATTATTTGCAAACACTTTTGTAAGGTAAAAATACTTGATAAAAATAGTTGGAAATAACATTTATCATTCGAATTTTAACGTCTTATTATTCAAATTTTCGTTCAAACACGAAATGATAAACTCTTGACCGGCATTCCTTTTGTCAAACATTGAAACTTTTATAACTCTTTAAATACCGAACAAATATTGTGTGGAAAATTCAGATTTCAATATGTTTTATTGAGATCTTTTAAAACATCTTTCTATAAAATGGTTATTTAAAAGGTTACGGAGCTTAGAATTTAACTGTTTATTTGACATTGCATGATGATCTTTTTATATTTTTGTCCAGTATCAGTACCTATCTCTGCAATCCATTGCACTTGACTATTTAATCTCTTACGTTGGGCTTTATGTCCATTGTATGCGGCAGTTTGGTCTATTGTGGTTATCTGTTTAATCTGTTTGACGTAGTACAATGGGGAGGTTGGGTTGGGTTGTTTTACCTCTGAGCGGCAATTTTTTGCACACCATAGGCTAAATGGCCAGGTCACATGGACCCCGAAGGCTCAGAGATTGTTGGGGAAGGGACCCACTGGAACAGCTGTTGGGAGACAGATGGTAGCCTCCCGTCAAGGCCATCCAGCGTGTTCTTTAACGTGCACAGGGTATGGCTCTCCCGCACACGGGGCCACGGCTTAACGTCCCATCCGACGGACGGCGGCCTTTCCAAGCCCATCGGTGTCCCACACTGACCGTGGGCAGGGCGGGGAATACACAGGAGGGGAAAAAGAGTTTGAATTTTAAGCAATGGATGGGTAAGCAAATAAGCCAACGAAATAACGACGTTACCAGAGTTAATTCATGATAGGAAAAGCAAATCCATGATGAAATGAAGAAGAATTTTTTTTAGTGATTAATAGTCCAGTTGGTTAACTATAAATTATGACTGCATTAATGGATGCTTCGTTCAAATAGTCTGAGTAGTTTTCATAAAATCAGATGTTATTTCCTTTAACACAAGGCCTAGCAAGTTTTAACAAAATAAGTTGTATTCTTTCATAATGACGATTGTGATACTGTAGAGACGAAATGTAATAAAATAATAAATACCCCCTCAAGCAGCTGCTTGCCACAGAGGTCTGACAAGAGCCTGTCAGTTTATATGCCATAGTAGAAGGTCTGAGAGGATGGCAGGACCTCAGCAGAAAAACGACACGTACATCCATGCCTTACCCGGGGCTCGAACCCAGGTCCCTTAGATCAGTAGCCAAGCGCGCTAACCACTCGGAGAAAAATAAAATTAGGAAGACGGTTAGAATTTGGCCCGTGCAATTCAAATTTCGTCAACAGCCATTAGGAAAACACTGTATTATTAAAGGGCCGTTAAATAAAATTTCTGTACTCATAAAGGAAGAAACAGATTTCCAACGATTAATGGAAAAAAAAAGAACTTCATTAAGAAACAAAAACACCCATTTTTAACGAGTACTGTGTGAATTAACAAAATCATTTAGTTATGTACCTAAAAGCATTTGGTTAAAAATTTGGAGGAAATGAGTCAGAGTCAGTATATTGATTATTTGTTTTATGAACCGCAAACTATTTTGCAATGAGTCGCATGTGACTCATGAGAAACACTTTTTAACATCGCATCCTATGAATTGCTTTTCTTCTAAAGTGTCATAAAGGTAGGAATTAATTTATCAAGGGCTGTGTTGTGTTGTTTTACCTCTGAGCGGCACTGTTTTTTGCACATAGTGGCCTAAATAGCCAGGTCACAAGGACCTCAAAGACGCAGAGAAGGTTGGTGGAGGGGACCCACTGCATAGCGTTAGGAGACAGATGGTAGCCTACGTCAAGGCCTCCAGCGTTTTGTTTAAAGTGCACAGAATATGGTCTACCGCACACGGAGCCACGGCTTAAAGTCCCAACCGATGGACGACGGCCTTTTCAAGTCCATCATATCCTCTACTGACCGTGGGCAGGGCGGGGAATTTTCGGAGTTTTTCAAGTGCGTGGAAAATGTTACAGTAGGGATCAACCGAGAACAAGACACGACTGGAAGTAATGGAAGACTCCCCATGGTTTTCTGAAGACAGGTTTAGCTCAGTTGATAACACGACTGACTCGTAATTAATGTTCCCACATGAAAGAATTACGCCACAAATTTCAAATAAAAGAGTAAAAAGAAACAACAAAACTGGACAAATGAAAAAAATTATTTGCTGGATATGTAATAATAAATATATGAAATGCTTGTATCACGCATTTTTTTTTTATTTCAGCAGAACTGATTGGAACTAACATTCCAAGATTCGAGTTCCCTCTGTGTACTTGGTGTGATAGCACATTGGTGGCTTGGAAAGTCCACCGTTTGTCGGAGGAGACGTTAAGCCATTCTCGAGTCGTTGCTTACGCGCTTCAAAAAACCCGCTGAATGGCTTTGATGTCTATATCTTAGCAACTATACGGTGAACGTGTTTCCCCTACCGAGCCCTCACTCAGCTTTTGCGGTTCACGTGACCTGGCTTTGGATTGGATTGTTTTACGTCTGAGCGGCACTTTTTTGCACACAATGGGCTAAATGGCCAGGCCACAAGGACCCCGAAGGCTCAGAGAAGGTTGGGGGAGGGAACCCACTGGAACAGCTGTTGGGAGACAGATGGTAGTCTCCCGTCAAGGCCATCCAGCGTGTTCTTTAACGTGCACAGGGTAAGGCTCTCTCCCGCACACGGGGCCACGGCTTAATGTCCCATCCGACGGACGGCGGCCTTTTCAAGCTTATCGGTGTCCCCTACTGACCGTGGGCAGGGCGGGGAAATTTTGCGGAGATAAATCTCAACGCTGACCCAGCTGTGACTCGAACCTGGGAACTACAGATTACGAGCCTGGCGCGCTACCGACTGAGCCACTCCCGCCCCAGACGTGACCTGGCAATTAGCCCATTCTGTGCATAAAAGTGCCGTTTAGATATAAAACAACTGAGCATTCTATAAGATTCTCAGCACTACAATTTGTGCTGAAGTAAATTAAAAACGTTTTGTCATTATAGGAAATAAAAAAACCTAAATGAATTATGCTACAAATTTCTAATAAAAAAGTTTAAAAATAATACCAATAATGAAAAACATTTGCAAAATATGTAATAATAATTATACGAAATGTTTCCATCACGCATTTTTGTTTCATTTCTGCCGAATTAATGAAATCCGAATATTATTTCTGTTTAATAGCATATGTATTTTATGATTTCTTCTTCCGATTTAAAAAACATATTTATGCTCACTTGAATGTTCAATCGCCTTTACATCTGTTTGGGAAAACTAATCAAGTTCTTCATATTTCAGGTACCACTAAGCTTTTCCGTAAGAAAACGCTTATAAGCAGAGGAAATTGCATTTTTCCCCCTTACGTTCAGAAAAAACATTAAGAGTTATTCAAATAAAGCGCGTTCTTTATTTTTATTGGCATAATCGCACAGGTAATTTTACCATTTCAGCTTCAGTGCGTTTGTAAAGAATAAAACTAAACGGATGATGAAAATTAAATGAATCTACCTAAGAGAAATATATTTATGGATACGTTCATCTCTCAAGACAGTGTTTTTCTTCATGTATGCATGCATGTGTGTTTATTGAAATACTTTTACGCACTTTCTAATGGATCGACTTGTATGCGGATATTTATAATACGGTATTCAGCTGAAATTCAGTCTGAATATCACGTTCGTAAAACGCGTGCGTTGATTAAATATTTTTAAGAAAAAATTCAGAAGTTATCTTCTCGAAAAGAGAGAGATCTTTTTTTTTTCGAAACATGAACGTCTGGGGATTTTTACTATGCTCTCGTTGCCTGAAGTTAATAGGTAATGTGGCATTTCTGTTGAATGTAGAAAACATGAAATGTAAGTAATATTGTAATGGAATATTTTACAAAATAAGGCATGGAGTTAACTAGGAATCAACTAAAGTTTAATATGTACGCATTTACTGCCTCTTTTGCCTCATTCACTCTACTTCATAATTATTCCATTAGATTGTGATATTTTTATTTATATCTAACATTGAACACATTTCTTTGCTTTGGATTTCATTGATTTAATAAAAAAATGAATACCCACTTAAGCAGCTGCTTGTCATAGTGGTCTGACAGGAGCATGTCAGTTTATATGCCATATTAGAAGGTCTGTGAGTATGGCAGGACCTCAGCAGAAACACAACACATACATCTCAAGCCTTACACGGGACTCGAACTCAGGTCCTTTAGATCAGTAGCCAAGCGTGCTAATTACTCATCCACGGAACGGCTTAATATTAGGCATAAATAATTAGTTGAAAATTATTTCGCTTAATTTCTACAGATTGAAGGATGATATGCTTTAAAAAATACCATCATGTTTGGAGAAAATCTTAGTCTTCGTCAAATTAGGTCACAAACTTTGAGTTACTAATCTTGTAGTGTGCTATTGACTGCTTGCCTCTTCTATTCATAAAATAAAATAATAAATACTAATAATAAATACTCAAGCAGCTGCTTGTCACAGAGGTCTGACAGGAGCCTGTCAGTTTATATGCCACAGTAGGAGATCTGAGAGGATGGCAGGACCTCAGCAGAAAAACGACACACACATCCATGCCTAATCCGGGGCTCGAACCCAGGTCCCTTAGATCAGTAGCCAAGCGTGCTAATCACTCGGCCACGGGACGGCTAAAAAAAAATCTCCGTAGCAGTTGAAATTCTCAAATTGCAAATCGACAACCTCTAATAGTAAAAAAAATGCATAAAATGGCATGTATTGTGTCTTAAAAGTCAAATTTATGCAATGAGCAGTTCATTTGGAAAAAAAATATAAAATTTCAAAATTTATTGTGATCAAACCATTTCTCATAAAAAATAATAGTTACCATTTCCATTAACGATATTAACATTTCTTTTTAGATTGTAGATAATCATTTATTAGCAACATATGAATTTCGGTAATATCCAAATGATATTTATACTCTAATTACGCTTTACATAAGTTAATTAAGCCAATGGATGTTATTGTGTTTTGCCCCCGCCCGATATGTCCGGATGGGTAAGAAGTAGTCTCATCAATGAGCTGTTGTTACGTATTTACAAACATTTACTGACAAAACTTTTCGCCATCCAAAATCAAGTCTATGAAATCACAACAAAATGTGAAACTTATTTTTCCTTATCTTCTATGACACCATGAAAAAATTTTCCAAGGCCAAATTTGTAAATATTTTGGCAAGATCTTCCACACTGTGGACTGCGTTAATGCCTAACTTGTTAATATCCTTTGTTGTTGATTTTTATGGACTGCGCAGGTAACACGTACAAAGAGGGTTGGGTTGTTTTACCTCTGAGCGGCAATTTTTTGCACACCATGGGCTAAATGGCCAGGTCACATGGATCCCGAAGGCTCCATGTGACCTGGCCATTTAGCCCATGGTGTGAAGAAGGTTGGGGGAGGGGACCCACTGGAACAGCTGTTGGGAGACAGATGGTAGCCTCCCGTCAAGGCCATCCAGGGTGTTCTTTAACGTGCACAGGGTATGGCTCTCCCGCACACGGGGCCACGGCTTAACGTCCCATCCGACGGACGGCGGCCTTTCCAAGCCCATCGGTGTCCCCTACTGACCGTGGGCAGGGCGGAGAATTTTGCGGAGATAAATCTCAACGCTGACCCAGCTGGGACTAGAACCTGGGAACTACATATTACGAGCCTGGCGCGCTACCGACTGAGCCACCCCCGCCCACGCTTACAAAGATGATCATGATTTAATGCAAGAGCTTGAAAAGGAAAATGCATCTCTAGAATAAAAGCTTTTATTATTTTTAGCTCTTGCCGTTATGTACATATCATGTTCACGTTGGGAGGAGGTTGGCTCAGTCGGAATGCTCTGGATTTGTAATTTGAAATTCTCAGGTTTTAGTCCATACTGTTCGTGCGCTGAGGATTATCTCTACTAAACCTCTACCGTATCTTCTGTCAGTAAGAGGACACCGATTGCCTCGTAAAGGCCGTTGCCCGTCGGAGAGTTCGTTAAGTCGTGACCCCATATGTAGGAGACCAATACTCTGCGCATGTCAAAGAGCAGTATGGATTGTCCTAACGGAAAGCTCCCCTTCTAATAACTGTCAAGTGGATCATCTCTTACCTGATTTTTATCATTGTAGTCATTGTAATTTTTCCGTTTAGTACATTAGGTGGACAAAAACTCTGTTCAGAGAAAAAAAAAACAATCTAATATTATACATGCTAAGATAAATTGTAAAAATAAATTGAGTAAATGCTTCCATTGATATTATTATTGATGGATCAGATACAGTTTAGTCAGAAAGTTTTGGAACTGTATAGTTCTTTTAGAAAAGCCTTGAAATTATTTCAATGACGATGATAATAATGGTAAATAATGATAAATACGATGATCTAATAATATGTATTTTGACTAAAGAGTTTTTTAATGCTACCTTGTTCAAATAATTTTCACTGAATTAGCCGTTTTTGTTACGGATGCTAATCGAAGAAATAATTTTTTAAGAAATATATGGATACGAAGAAAATGGACCATAATTTCAAGTATTTTCTGAAAGACTACATTATAATTTGATATTCTGCTGATTATGCTTCTGAAATATTAATTGTTGTTATTATCAGATATAATCACAAATATTTGACTCAACCTAACCCACAACAAAGCAATCATTTTAATAAGACCCTTTTCAACAGAATTGCAATACGTGATCAAAGTATTGTCTAATTCATTGTCCAATATTTATCGAATTGTTACTACGTCTACAGTTTACATCCCTGTTATGAAAGGAGAGGAAATGGGGCCATTCTTGTGATTGCAATCAGATCGTAACCAAGCACTGCAGCGCGTTTTCAACTTCCAACTATTGGTAGAAACCAGAACGTGTTGTTCACATTGTTTCCGTCAACAGAGGAACACTCCGTCGGCAAATTTCGCGAAAACTGCTGAGGGACTTAATTATATGTAGTAGTCTAGGCAAACTCTGGAAGGAGAGCTGTACATCATTTCCTTATGATGACAGACATAACCTGCTAGGCATAGAACTTGTGAATCCTAGCAGTCCTTGAGATCTGGTCATTGGCTCATTGTATGCAAACAAGTGTCGTTCAGAAGTGTATCAACCGATTTAACCTGATAACGTAGTTGTTCTGGACACGGAGCCTGGATATCAAGCTCGAAGAGTGTTTCAAATTCAGACACTTGTTAAATTTGGATAATTAGTAAAAGACATAATTTTTTAACTGGTGAACCTCAGATGAGACATGATGTTTCTCTCTGGTATCTTTCTGCTGAGGTCACGCCTTATTCACGGAACTTTTCTAGGGCAAATTATAATTAAAAACGTTTGTAAGTAATAATGACAATTTATTTTTGTTTTGTCTAGATGCTTCAGAAGTTGGAAGTGATCAGGTCTCTGTGGACCTATGAGAGACATGTACTGAGTACCATATCCCTGATTAAGATTTCCATTAACAAGGATTAGGGATGTGATCACATGACTTTATGAATGATTGTAGATCACATTCAGTTCACTTAGAAATACGATATTTTTTCAGCCCATTAGATTCATGGCCGTGTGTCTATACACCATCGAAAAAAAAAGATATATTTTCGCTAACTTAAAGATGTTTTCGAAAGCTAGTTTATTGCATGTGAATCTTTAATTATGAATATAACAATTATTTCTTTGGGAAAGAAAATATTCGATTACGTTTAATTTTGTCAATTTGCCATTAGTGTTTCGAAGTAAGTTAAATATATGCACCATCGAAAAAAAAAGATATATTTTCGCTAACTTAAAGATGTTTTCGAAAGCTAGTTTATTGCATGTGAATCTTTAATTATGAATATAACAATTATTTCTTTGGGAAAGAAAATATTCGATTACGTTTAATTTTGTCAATTTGCCATTAGTGTTTCGAAGTAAGTTAAATATATGTTAGTTTTAATATTAAATCCATTGGTTAAGGAAATGAAAAACTATAAATGGAATAAAAACAAAATGAAAAGAAGTGGCATGAGATAAATAAAAAAATTTAGATAAAGAAGAACTCAGTTACGAACAACCCCCACTTACCCGAAAAATAGAAATTAACCGCATCAACACCGTAAGCCTGTTACAAACATTTTTCGTTAAATGAATCACTAGGGAAATGGTTTTTGTTTTACCGTTATCGTATGTAGATAACGAATTCATCCTGCATCTTCATAACTGGAAAGCAGTTTAGATAGATGCAAAATGATTTAGAGATGAAAGATATTGTTTACGATTAAAATATTATTTTTGCTGCATGAAAACTATAAAGAAACAGCATCGACTCTGATCATAGCTAGACACGAATCGAAAAAAAATATCATTCGCTAAATTACTGTAGCAAAAACGATTAGGGCAGAAGTGAGGAAGATGGAGATGAAACACGACACTAATAAAGAGGACAGAGAGTAGAATATAAAAAAGAAGGGCAAAATTTTTAGCATAAATGAAATGCGGTGATTATAACAATAAAGTCTAAAACAAAAGAAAAACCACTTTCTATAAATAAACGGAAACTTAGAATATGGGAGAGATGGAGACAAAGTAATAACGATTACATAAAAAACACACCAGATATTGAAAAAAGAAGGGCAAATCTATATCAAGTTTCGAGAACGATTAAAACCTAGGGATAATGATAATCGAAAGCAGAAGTAACAGAAGATGGGAGAGACGGAGAAGAAACAACGACTGAACGAAGAGGAAGTAGTATGAAAAGAAAAGACAAAGTCATATCTAGTTTAGAGCACAAGTTAAACGTAATAATAATAATCGAAAGAGAAACGACAGAAAATAATCTTCTAAAAATAAAACGATAAGATGTGGAGAAGAGATATGGGAGTGATGGAGGACGAAAGGATGGAGTCAAAGTGTAGAGAAAAACATAATGAATCAAAATGAAGTGTGGTAAAGACAGTTCGAGTTTCGAGAAGTAATCAAATGCGGTGATGAAAATAATCGCAGCAAAAATGAAAGGCGATCGTCATCTGCAAATAAACAGGAAAAATTGAACGACTGTTGTGAAAGACTAACAAATATCGTGTAAATGAAAAATCATGACAGAAACACAAATTTGAGCACAAATCAATTACGGTGATAAAGATAATAATTTCAGAAACAACATAACACCAAGAAGAGTCTCATATTAAGGAAGGAGCAAAACAAAATCGTTTAGATCAAGCCTGGCCAACCCACACTAATTGCAAAAAATTCTTGCAACTCATTAAAAAGTCTTCAGTATACTCAGTCTGGTTCATTTCTTCCAATTCCATCGGACCAAGTAATTTTAAGTACTAACTAAACAATTTTGCCAATTAAATAGTACTCATTACAAATGTATAGTTTTGTTTCTTAATCAAGATTTTTTCATTACTTAAAAATATGTTCTTTTCTTTTTCGATTTATTTCTCATTAATATAAAATATGTTTTCTTTTTAAGAGAGTTTTTTTTTTCCTGTGTCTCTTTAAGAATATTGTTTTTTTTTTGTAGTGGCTCTTTACTAAATATGGGTTGGTCACCCCTTAGAAGCGTTGGAGTGGTTCAGGCGGTAGTGTGCCAGGCTCGTAATCTGCAGTTCCCACGTTCGAGTCCCAGCTGGGCCAGCGATTGAGATTCATCTCCGCAAAACTCAACAACCTGCCCTCGGTCAGTATGGGACACCGATGCGCTTGGAAAGGCCGCAGTCCGTCTGGTGGGAAGTAAAACCGTAGCTCCGTGTGCGGAGGGTCATACCCGGTCACACGGTCACACGGGTCATACCGGTGCACAATAAAGAATATGCTGCATGGCTTTGACGAGAGGTTACTATCTATCTCTTCCCCCCAACCTTCACTGAACACTCGGGGTCTTTGTGACCTTGGTATTTGGCCCATTGTGTGCAAAAAAGTGCCGTTCAGAGGTATAACAACCAATCCAACCAACTCCTTAGATCAGTGGTTCTCAACCTTTTATGCTTCACGTACCCCCTGGAAATGTGTATGTAACTGGCGTACCCCTTGTATAGCTGGATAAAACTATAGTTATAGTATAACAATGGGAATAAAATAAAACATATATATCAGTGGTTCTCAACCTTTTATGCTTCACGTACCCCCTGGAAATGTGTATGTAACTGGCGTACCCCTTGTATAAATGGATAAAACTATAGTTATAGTATAACAATGGCAATAAAATAAAACATATATATGTAACATATATCTAGCGATTTTTGAGCTCTCACCGCGAACCCCAAAAAATTTCACCGCGTATCCCACGTTGAGAATCCCTGCCTTACATAAAGAACCAAGGCGGAAAAAATTAAAACACGGCAAAGACAGATATAGCTTGAGCACAAATCTTATGGTTATAGCCACTGATATATATGTTTTATTTTATTATGGTATTTTATTTTATAATAATAATGACCATATAAAAAGCGACAGAAGATCGTCACCTGTAAATGAATAACATCAAGAGGAGAGTTATGGGAAAGATGGAGATAAAACAAGTGTCTAAATCAGGCGTGTCCAACCTTTTGACTTCCCTGGGCCACATTGAGTGAAGATGAATTGTTTTGGGCCGCATATGAAATATATAATATAGTTAAGGTATATGAATAATAAAACGTCGTTTATTTTCTTATGTTTTTTATTATAAAATTAAAAAAGGGCAACATAAAACTAGTGTGATATAAAAAAATCGCTGAAAATCACATAATCATGTTGAAAGCTTCTGTGGTAAACACGTAAACTTTACGATTTTGTGGGCCGCATTACTAGCTGTCCAGGGCCGCGGGTTGGACATGCATGGTCTAAATGCAGGAGTAAGAAGGAAAATAATAGAGAAAAATACCAAATAAATAAATAAATACCCCCTCAAGCAGCTGCTTGCCACAGAGGTCTGACAGGAGCCTGTCAGTTTATATGCCACAGTAGGAGATCTGAGAGGATGGCAGGACCTCAGCAGAAAAGCGACACACACATCCATGCCTAATTCCGGGGCTCGAACCCAGGTCCCTTAGATCTAGGTCTAATTTGGAAGACAAATAAAATGAAGCGCTAATAATAAGAAAGCCAAAAACTACACTTTATATTATAAAAATAGACACTAATATCTTAAATAGTGTTATGAGAAAAATGTAGATGAAATAATGACATCTAAATGAAGAAGTACGACAAAAAGAACCAAAAGAAACGAAAAATCAGAATTAGTTTCGGCACAAATCAAATGTAGCGATAATAATACAGCCAAATACTACAGATGATAGTAACTAAAAATACACAGGAAGTTCCAGAGAAGTGAAGAGAAAACAATTGCTTCTAAATGAAGAAGTACGACAGAAAGGAGAAAAAAAAAGAGCAAAACTAGATCGGGTTTCGAGCACAAAATCATAGTAGTGCACCACTGTAATGCTGCTGCTTTGCTATTAAAGAGTTTCAGTTGTGCAACACCAATTGTGAAACTGGAGGAAACAGTGCAACGCCCACTGACTACTCTGTGCATTCGGGCAGGCACGCGAAAGGGGAAAGAGAGGGAAGATAGTGCCTGAGTGCTTAATGCTAGTACCAGCTTCCTGTCCTAATTTAACGTTAATTGGATTAGAGAGAGAGTAATCGGAGAAAGGAATGCACCGGAGCACCAAAGTTTGCCAGAAGCAGAGAAAGCTTTCAGTTTACTAGAACCCACTCCATACATCTTATAATGCCAATCTATTGGAATTCGAATGAACAAATAGACAAAAGACGGAAACATTTTTTTTTTTCCCAAAGAATTTATTCTCGTTGAATTCAGTGTCAGACGACTCAGGGTTAACTTTTAAAGGATTTTGTAATCCTATGTTGCTCTTAATTTCATTTTCTCTTATCTATTAATTTTTAACGGTGATGTTGGGTTTTCTTATCCATTTTTTTTTCAAGATTTTTTATTCGAGAATGCGAGACTTCAGTCGGAATTAATAGTCATTTTTTGGTATCTGTTGATGGAAACTGAATAAAAAAAAGAGCTTCACCGTTAGTAACCTACTTAATCCTGATATTTGTTTCCTTAAGTATTTTCTTTTTACTTTAAATAAAAATTTCAAGTTCTACGATTAAAAACTGAAATTTAGTATGAAACTCTTATAAAAACTAATCCTAAAGAAAAAAAAACATATTTGTACAGTGATCGAATTATATTTTTTTCTAATATTACACCATCAACTAAAATGTCTTTCTTTGGCGAAGTTGTTATTTTTCTACTCGCAGTGTTTATTTTCGAAAAGTTAATATATTTAGGTTACATAGCTAGTCAACACTGAAAAACAATTGGGATTGCAGTCATAAATGGATGTTCTTTAGTTGTCGAACTTTTCTGTAAACAAAGTTTGGAGTATTTCGTGTTCGTGCCGTTATGCTCAACACTCTTCGACTATCATCCCTATAGTGAGCGACAATGTATTTATTATTAGCAATGCGTTTATGAAATAAAAACCATTGTTCCGATGAATAACATCGATAATTTTTTAACAGTTTTCTTGGAATTTGTTCATTGTCATTGTGAATCGTTTTGAAATTTCAGCCATCTGAATTCGAAAAGATAATAGGCGGATGCTATTGTCATCTTAAGAATGGCATGACTAAGTATGATACGTGTTAACTAAAATAATTAACTATTTATAATTACTAATATTCAAGACTACATATTATTACTTATTGTTGATCTGACTTTGAAAATTGCGTTCTAACAAATTACTTTGAAAGAGTGGCCATAAGAATATTAAGACTCGAACAAAGAATAACCCACAAGTTAGTATACGTAGTCCCGTATTTCCTAACTGCAATTGCGACGAGTAGAGGTTTTAACGATGAGTAGAGGATTTGTGACGAGTAGAGGTTTTAACGATGAGTAGAGGATTTGCGACGAGTAGAGGTTTTAACGATGAGTAGAGCATTTGCGATGAGTAGAGGATTTGCGCCGAGTAGAGGTTGACCAAAATGCAGATTTTGTTTAAAACAATAACAAAAAAATTTAAATTTATTGAAATCTCAAAGTCAACAAAATTTCACCGTAGGTTTAGAGAGGTGAATGATTTTACATTACAATCATATTTTAGTACACCAACTCCGCTTAAACAATCTAAATTAAATTTAAAGTAACAGTCAAAATGAAGTAACAATAGTCAGTTGTGATTCAAAATAAAGTAACCATAGCATAAATGATGACTCTTCCCAGGAATGACGACTGGATTCTGCTAGAATACTGCTAAATGCACACGGAAACAAATGTGGGAAGTGCCCACTTCAGATTTCTCTGGTCGTGGTTTTTCCTAAGCAATGCAACATTTTTGGTAAATTTAGCCTAGCTACAATTTAAGCATAGGTTTAATATCTCTCTAATTCAGAGATATCTATCTTAAAATTTTCCCCTGAAATCTGGCCTAAAATTAGTACAGTGGTCTCCACAAAAATTGAACTTAAGCGAAGAAAGCAAAAGAAAGAGAGTTGGATGAAATTAAGTACACAAATCTAAACCAGTATAAAAATAAACCATAAAAGACCAAACCCTGGTCCGGTAAGCACGATCACCCCACAGCGAATCTTTTCTGGTCGAAGCATAGCTATATCATTCTGGCAACCCTGGGAATCATCCAACTCAATGGGCCAATCAGATGCAATCCCTGGGAAAAAGACACACGTTTACTGCCATAGTTGATGAATGGAACGGAGTCCTGGTGCAAAGAAACGGCACTCCATCCGAAGGTTAATACTCAGTCTTGCGAAAATACGAAGTTATGCCCTTCAAGAGATAGACTTCCTGCTGTTTTAGTACCAACGAAGCGATTTCCCTGAGAGCATTAACAGAAACGGATGAAACTGAAAATCCCAGAATGATATAATGTACAAACGGGGTCTGGCTAACATCAGTTACTTGAGACGTCTCTGTCAGACACTAAAGTGTTTGCACCAGAATAGTGTATCAAAAATGGAAAGAAAAAAAATATCAATAGGTATGTGACCTATCAATGCCAACTTGCATATAAATGTATAATAAAAGGAGAGTATGAATCAAGTGATATTCGCATTTTATGTCTTTTAGCTCAAGAACATCAACTTTCTAATACGCTATCGTATTCTGAATCTCTTCACTATATCACTATTTCTATTTCACTGATCCATCAACAGAGTAATCATTTTTCTCATTCATTAATTATAAACCATTATAAAAAAAGCACGTACTTGTCATATATATATATATCGTAAATATTCATAATATAAGCCATCTGGAATAGTTTAGATTAATAATAGTGCATATTTAACAATTATTGTTCTAAAATAATGTAATTTATTACAAAAGTACGAATGAAAACATTTATACAAACTCAACTAACACAAATCTAAACCAGTATAAAAAAACCTGCAATCATAAAGAATAACCTTACCAATTCCTAAACAAACTAAATATAACTATGTAACAAATGATAATTTCTTCCTACAGAAAAGTTGAGATCAACTCTGCTTGTTCGACTAACGTATAACCTCCTCAAGTATCCTATTATTTAAAACTTCTTTTTCTTGCCAGTCCAATAACAGCATCAACATTAATAATAATAGAATAATAATTAATTTCATGCAGGAGGTTACAATAAATCCAAGGTACTATTAAACTTAATTAACCTCCCACGAACCATCACATAAAACACTTGTTTATATATCTTATCGTGTATAGACTGAGCCTAACTACATTTCCTTTCACACAAAATCTTCTTAATTTCCACAACTTATTCCTTATTTTTCAGTTAAGTCGTTCGAAGTAGTTGGTGACGTAATTCTCATGCTGCAGTTCACGCGATAAAAAAAACATCATTCAAAACGATACATCACAAGTTCATTATAGAACGTTCATCTATCGTAACAATATTGTAAAAAAATAAGTCAATTAATATGAAATATCAAGTTGTGAAATTCTCATTCATGCTAACAGTATAATCAGAGCATATATTTCTTCTGAGGATTAAAATGTGATGTCAAAACCCTAAAATATATGTGTTGTGGTTACCCTTGTTCCCCCCCCCCCCAAAAAAAAAAAAAACTTTTAATTCTATAGCCAGAAAAGAAAACTGGGGACGGAAAGATTCCTCTTCCAGGACTACCATAAAATGATAGTGGGTCCTTCCGTCTTCCTTCCCTGTCCAGACTAGCATCCCATGTCAAAGGATAAACACAGTTTCGAAAAATTGTTCAGCTGTCCCGCCAGAATCGGTGGGGTTGCAGACAGGAACCAAATTGATGAATCCGGCAATGTTCGCAAAAAAGAGTTTTGGGCACTGTTGTTTCCATCGTTCGCACTAGGGACTTCCTGAGTTTCTGTATTAATCATGGCAGGGTCTGATATCTCAGTCGTGGTGGGTGACGAAGATTGTGCAATTTTATTTTCACAAAGTTTTACACTCTAAAATTTATCTTCTAATTTACAGCTAAAATTTAGTACTTAATAAGCTAAACCTTTTCTTAATATCCTTTTCTCAGTATTAACATGAGCTAGCAATAATTATACCTCAACTCTAATCAACTTAATCAAAATTATTTAAAACAAATTCAATACCCTTAATACAAAACGACTGATGTCACTGTGTAACAGAATTATCTTATTTTAATATACTCTTTATACACTTGATTTCTCATAAATATTTCAATTTAACCACAACAGAATTTGAGATGGTTTACCAATTTAATAATCTTTATTTCTCTCTACTCAACCTGATCCTATCGCGTATCCGAGAGGAACCAGTTTGTCTTCCTCTCGGATAGCAATTTGATAAAATCCGGATGTGAGATCAAGAGGAGAAAAATATTTGGATCCTGCCCAACAAGTCTAAAGTTTGGTGAATAAGAAGAAGAGGATAGCAATTGCATTTTGTAACAGCATTTAGTTTGTGGAAGTCTATACAGAATCGGTAAGTTTGGTCTGTTTTTTTTTTAACTAAAACCACTGGAAACCATAACTGCTATTTGAAGGTCTGACGATTCCGGCTTCTAGGAGTTCTGCAATCTGATCTTCTAATTCTGAAGAATGTTATATCACAACGTATAGAGGGCGACAGAGAAAACAACCCGTAATGACTGAGAAATAATCAATCGAATCCTTACCTCTTAGAATACCACTAACACTATTGCTAGGGGATGAGTATTCTAGAAATGACCAGGATTCACAGACTATACCCAAAGTTGCAGAAACGGAGACGCGACAAATGTTCAGATATAATCTATGACCCAGGGATGCCTTCGAAAGAGTTCAATCCCTCCAATGTTTCGAAAATTGGCCAGAAAGTGAGAACTCACAGGTTGATGAACTGATACTGCTTGCTTCAGAGGAGAAACTGCCCCAAGAAATTGAATTGGTTCCTTCAGAAGAAAATATGACGTGAATGAGATCGATTGAAGGAGCATTAGAAAACTTCAGATAAAACTCGAAAAAGGAATATATCTTTTTCACTGTAAACGTTCCAGCTGTTTAATTGTTTCATTTCTACTTCTACGCAAAAAAATTTTTTTTCCAACTTCTGAAACCTTCCATTCTAACTCGTAGTTTATTTGAGTCGGGCATCTGGAACTAGTCACAATTTTACCTCTTCTGTTTCCTCAATTAGGGAGAAAAGCTATGGCTAATCACTTCTTGTGGGTTGTTCCTGGTTCGAGTCTAAATCTTCTTTTGGACACTCTTTCATATTTATTTGTTAGAAAGCAATTTTCGAAGTCAGATCAACAATAAGTATTATTAATTATGAATAGTTAATTATTTTAGTTAACGCGGATCATACTTAGTTCATGCCGCATGTCTCAAAGATTAAAAGTTGCGTGTGATAAGACAATTATGGTATTTGTTGGCCGCGAACCTCCCAATCAGAGTCAGCACTTAACGAAGAAGAATGTAAAATTATTTTTCTCTTTGCACTAAAAATTGGAAATGTCATTATGTCTTTTTAAAACTAACACTTCGGAGCCTGGTAACATTACATAATTTCAGTGTATTTAAATATGTTAATTACGTAATAAATTATCAAATTTCAAGTGCCAAATTGTGACGTGCCATTCCTGGAAACTTGAGAGAACGAAAGAACTTTATTGGGTAATGAATGCAGTAGTTCAAAATAATAATGACGCCAATTTATATTGGCTTGTTTATAAAAAAAAAATACTCCCTCAAGCAGCTGCTTGCCACAGAGGTCTGACAGGAGCCTGTCAGTTTATATGCCATAGTAGAAGGTATGAGAGGATGGCAAGACCTCAGCAGAAAAACGACACAAACGTCCATGCCTTACCCGGGGCTCGAACCCAATCCTCCTTAGATCAAGTAGGTCCCTTAGAGGTCCCTTAGATCAGTAGCCAAGTGTGCTAACCACTCGGCCATAGGAAATGTAAAATTGTGGCATAAGATATTTTACAATGCTAAAGATGAAGTCACTCTTGGGCAACCGCAAATAGTTTTATTGACTGGTCCTTCGGTAAGACCTTTATCATAATACACTCATGGGCCAGATGATTATCATCACCCCTGTCCGCCCTGCCCACGGTCAGTAGGGGACACCGATGGGCTTGGAAAGATCCGTCTGATGGCGCGTTAAGCTGTGACTCCGTGTGCGAGAGAGCAATACCCTATGCACGTTAAAGAACACGCTGGATAGCCTTGACGGGAGGCTACCATCTGTCTCTCAACAGCTGTTCCAGTGGGTCTCCTCCCCCAATCTTCTCTGAGACTTCGGGGTCCTTGTGACCTGACCATTTAGCCCATGGTGTGTAAAAAGTGCCGCTCAGAGGTAAAACAACCCAAGCCTACCAGCCCTGTCTTCATGAGTGGACACATCCCATAGTATGTAGCAGTGACGTCATTGACCGGTAGCAATATACAGCATATATAGACAGCACGGGCATGAGAAAATAATAAGGAAATAAAAACTATTAGAAGGCCAGCATATTAACTGAAACAAAATAGAAAGCCCTAATAGGCCTAAAGTTTGACGTTCTCTGGATGATTAAAAATAAAACGGCGTGTCAGTTCATTAGTACGAAGCCCGTGCAATGGAGAAAGGGGAGGATTTGTCGGAGTTTGAACGGGGAATGATTATCGGTACAAGGAAACGCTCAGCGAGGAATCTCAGCAACAGCATGCATTATTGACTGTTAGAGGGCCACCGTAGTAAAGGTGTGGCGGGAAAGGGACATACATTCATCCAACGTGCGGGAAAGAAGAGACCACCACTTGTTCACAGTCGAGGTGAATGCCAGTCGACTCATGCTGTACAGGACAACCGGAACAACAGACAGCTCACGGTCCTTCAACTAACGGCAGACTAAAACTGGGCTCACAGAGAAACGTTTCCGAGCACACAATCCAGAGGACGCTCTTGAGGACTGACCTACGGAGTTGGAGGCTAGTTCACGTGCCCTCTTAACCCACTCTCATCGACAGCTCCGGCTGAAGTAGCCATGCGAAACCGTGACTGTACATTGGGTGACTGGAAAAGAGTGTCCTGGTAAGATGAGCCCAGGTTACATCTCCACCATGTCATAGACGGGCCTTGTATTCGACGCCGCACAGAATTGGGTTGCATTATCTCTGAGAGGCTTTTTTTGCACACAATGGACTAAATGTTCAGGTCACAAGGACCCCGAGAGCTCAGAGAAGGTTGGGAGGAGAGGACCCATTGAACAGCTGTTAAGAGACAGGTAATAGCTTCTCCTCAAGCCCATCCAACGTGTTCTTTAACGTGCACAGCGATATGTACTCAGCACACACAGACGACCGAATCCGACGGAAGGCGGCCTTTCCAAGTCCATCGGTGTCCGCTACTGACCTAAAGCAGGGGAAGGAGTTTTGCAGAGATAAATCTTAATGCTGGCTAAGGCGGGACTTGAACCTGAGAACTGCAGATTATGAGCCTGGAACGCTACCGACTGAGATACCGACGTTCCAAGACGCACAGGTGAATAACTACAATTAGACTCAACGGTTGAATGGAAACAAGCCAAAGGTGCTATCATGGTATGGGGATTGTTCTCACGGATACTACTGGGTTCCCTCCTCCCGGTTGAACACAACTTCACCTCTATTTTTATAGTTATGAACAGAGCGCTTGAAAATATATCATATATAATATATAATATGGTAATTATATATATATATATGCGAAACAATTCCTTATTGGATTTTTAGCTTCTGTCGCGAAATGTAACATTTGTTTCCCCCCAATGGCAATACATGGAGAACTATATTGAAAAGTACAATTGAACTATATTTCATAGCCTAGGCTGCTTCGTGATTATATCTGTATCTGTATGTGTGTGAAAGGCCGGATCTAAGGGGTGATGAGGTCCTAACACCCCTCTCCCCTTTGAGAATGCTAATAAGGGTAATAGAAGACAAAATTATGTAATCTATGTATATTTGATACATTTTTAAGAAGTTTTTAAAGACTGGAAGGAGAAATGCTATACTGTAATGAAAATAGTCTCTTGGAGCCCCATTTTACCTTTTTCCGGCTAGAATGAGTTTCTTGCCTCCACGTAATTTTTTTTTCTACATTCGTACTTGGGAGTATGCACATTTATATATGTATCATTTTATAAAATATATTCTTTAATTTTTTGATGGATTTTTAATAGAAACAATGATTTAGGATCCAACTTCATTTCGAATTTGCGAAGCCAATATGAATTATTTCGTATTAAATTCTGTTATTAATCTCACTATTGTTAAATATATTCAGTGACTCCCACCAATAAACTTAAATATGATGCTAAGAAATCACCTAAATTAAGTTTTGAGACAAAGATCACGTCACTAATAAAATATTTGGAATCCGCTGTCACATAGTCATCGTAACTTACATCGTGAAAAAGGGCAGATCCATCGAGAAGTAGATGTTTCAGACAGATGAAGAGAAAGGTAGATGGAAAAGTCTATTGACACACAACAGATAATCTAATGGCGGGGGGGGGGGGTGCACAAAACAACCAAGCGCTAGTAATGGAGTCAGTAAATTCGGGACCGCGGAATCTGGCAACAAACAGAGGCTTGCACTCTGCATCACGGAAATTGCCAAAGTGTTTCCCCGGCGATATGTCAGCCGTGGATCTTGGGGACCCGAAGAATGACTCAGCTGCGGTGATAAGCAAGACGGGATATAGCCACTTAATAAGCTGTCTTCCGTGACGGGGATCGCTCGTGGTGCAGCTTCAGGCTGCAACTGACAGAGGATGCTGTGAGGAAGGCAGCAACGTTGCTGGCGCGTGAGGATGCAGAGAGAGGGCGGAAGAGGGGGGAGCGAGGAGGAGTGGGGGGGGGGGGGCTAACAGAGTCAGAAGAGCTTGTTCATCAGTTTTTTTTCCCTCTCTTTCTCTCACTCGTTTCCGTGGACTTTTGCTAAACCGCATAACTAACTTTTTCGAATAGTAATTTAGTTTTAGTGAGTTACGACAAAATTCTGTTTTCCCAATGTGATGAGATTTATTCTAGTAGTTTAATCTTTTTTTATTCTAGTTTCATTCCCAATCGCTATTTTTAAACAAACTCCCAGTTTGATTTGTTCCTGTAAATATCAGGGTTATAATTTTTATGCCCTCGAATGCTGTAAATTCGTAGTGCTCAATAAAAGTGAACGGAATGAGTACGAAACGAAAAGATAAAGATATTTTAAGAAATATTAATAATTATAATGCAGTTTAGAGTCATAAACGTCCACTATTATGCTCTTTCGGTATTATTGATTTGTCACTAGGAGCGTATTGTTGATGTGTAAACTGGGTTGTTGATGTGTAAACTGGACGGTTTTAGTATTGTAGATTTGCCATTAGGACCATTTTAATATTGTAGATTTGCCACTTGGACCATTTCAGAATTGGTGATTTTACACTGGGATCGTTTCAGTGTTGGTGATTTTCCACTGGAATAGTTTAAATATTGTTGATTTCTCATTGGTACCTTTTCAGTATCGTTGATTTGCCATTAGGACCGTTTCAATATTTTTGATTTGCCATTGGGACCGTTTCAGTATTGCTGATTTTCCACTGGGACCGTTTCACTATTGTCGATTTGCCATTGGGACCGTTCCAGTATTGTTGATTTGCCATTAGGACCGCTTCAGCATTGTTGATTTACCAATGGGACCATCTCAGTATTATTGATTTGACATTGAGACCATTTCAACATTGTTGACTTGCCATCACGACCGTTTAAGTATTGTTGATTTGCCACTGGGACTGTTTCAATATTGCTGATTTGCATTGGGACCGCTTCGTTATTGTTCATTTGCCTCTGAGACCGTTTCATTAATATTATTTATCCACTCTAAGCAGCACTTTTTGAATAACTTTTTGACTCTAAGCTGCACTTTTTTCGGACCTTTTCAGTAGTAGATTTGACATTGGGATTGTTTCAGTGTTATTGATTTGCACCCCAGGACCATTTCATTAATAATGATTTGTCACTGAGACAGTTTTAATATCGTTGATATTATTATATTGGCATATTGAAATGCATTAGTTAAGCGTACATCTTTCGTGTAATGTTCTAAATATGTTCAAAGATATTTTCCATTCTTGACGATGAATAAGCCTATGCTGATTGATTTAAAAAAAGATCAGATATTAATCAGAACAGATGAAGTAAAAATTATTACTCTATTAATTAATCGAATTGAAAGTTTCCTCTAACTTTCAGAATTTAATTATATTGTATTTAAATGAACTTAAAACTTTAGTTTATAATGCACAGGAGTTACAATAAACTTTTCTCAATCGCGTATCCTTCAAAAGACCGCTCTCCTCAAACCCTATATATTATTAAAAATTAAAATGTCAATACACAACCACGTGATACAAAGGTATAAGTAGATGTTTAATATTCGTAATAAAAATTGTAGAGCAGACACCTACAGAAAAAAGAACAATGATACGTAGAAACAAATAAAAAATAAAACACGTCTAAATGATGCTTTATTTTAATTCATGGTACGTATAGATGATTGGTGAATAATGAAGACTCAAAATGATAAACTGATTGTTTTAAAAGTTGTTGTCGAGTAATAAAAATTAGAAATGACACATTGATTGTTGTAAAAGTTGTTGTCGAGTAATGAAGGCTGAAAATGAGAAATTGATTGTTGTAAAAGTTGTCGAGTAATGAAAATTTAAAAAAAAAAACGAATTTTTTTTCGTAAAAGAGTTGTAGAGTATGTGGGTAGTAATAAAGACTGAAAAGTAGAAACTGATTGTTGTAAAAAGTTGTTTATCCATAACATTTTCATCGGTCAACGACAGTTAAAATATTTTTTGATTGATGTAAAAGTTGTTTTCGAGTAATGAAAATGATTAACTGTATGCTATCATCCTTTCTACTTCACAAGTTATAATTTTTAACCAATCAGGGTGAATTTGTAAACACATAGATTTTCATCGGTCAACGACAGTTAATAATTTGTAACAATAAAGAATATTTTAAGTGTTATAGTTGTTCGAAAACACAAAATAGACAAATTTTAAAAATTCTTTTTCCAAGTGCTGAAATTATGGAGAAGTATTGGACAGAAAGATGAGGCAAAGAAAACATCCAAGGTGTCTTTTTATATAATAAATGTAATAATATAAACTATCATAGAGAGGTAATGGGGAAACCATGTTCAATCGAAGGTATTGGTAGAATTCACATCAGTCGGGAACTGAGTGTATAAAAAAAACCAAGGAAATAATGCACATCATGTCATAAATAGCACAAAATCAACCTTCTCGATGCTAATATTCAATGCTTTATTCCAAATGTAGGGAAGTCAATGGCAGAATCATGTCAACACATTACTAACGATTGTTTCTGCTGCAACGTAGAGCCAAAAAGCGATCGAAACTTTGGTGAGCCCATTACGGCTGCTTTCTGATATTTGCAATGAGAGCAACATTCACAGTCAACGAACTTCTCATTCTGCCGGTACAACTCACGGCTAAGAACAAACGGGGAGATGGCGCTCGAATAACACAATGAAGCGCAAAAATGGAACCTAATAGCTTGCTAAAGCTAGAGAGCACGAAATGAAACATCAGACTGAAATAAAAGCATTAACGCCCATTAAAAGAATTGGAGAATAATAGGAAGAAGTGAATAAAATTGGATTATTCAAGTGAGGAGCAATCAGCATTAAATGAATGCTAGAAATGGCTTAAAACAGCTATTTTAGAGCTGTATAGCACCCACCCCTAAGGTCATAAAGGCCTTCAAGGTTTCAACAACATGAGAAAGTTATAGACCCACTGGTAGTTGTTATGGCAAAGGAATTTTTTTTCAAAGTTTGAAACTGAAATTGAGCGTGTTATTTTCATGTGTATCTGATTCCGCTCGAGAGGTCTTAATGATGAAATCAGACTCGTAATGTGAGATTGCTGGAATTCCAGGTTTCAGTTACCAATTGGGTCAGCGATTACTTCCTCGACTACTTCATCCTTTTCATTATTTGTTAAGCATTCTGTGCTTAACTATTTTACACAGAACGCTGCGTGTTCTTAAAAATCTGGGATGGGTGGGAGATTGGTTCAGTCGAGAGCGAGACAAGCTCATGTCCTGATGTTCCCAGGTTCGAATTCTAGCTGGGCTAACTTTATGATTTATCTCCGACAACACTCATCCTGGTTCTCGGTGAGCAAGGCAACATTTTAGGGGTTGAAAAGACTGCCGTATATCGGTTGGAACATTAGTTCCAGTTTCCATATTCGAGTCCCACCTGTTCCAGCGTTAAGATTTATCAACGCAAAACTCCCCGCCCTGCCCTCGGTCAGTAGGGAACACCGATGGGCTTGGAAAGGCCGCCATCCGTCGGATGAGATCTTAAGCCATTGCCCCGTGTGCTGGAGAGCCATACACTGTACCCGTTAAAGAACAGGCTGAATGGTCTTGACGAGAGGCTACCGTCTGACTCCTAACTTCTCTCCAGTGGGTAATCTTCACCCAATCTTCTATTATGGTTGTTGGTGCCTTGTGACTAAAACGTTTAGCTCATTGTATGCAAAAAAGTGTTGCTTAGAGGTATAACAACCCAAGCTTAAGGATGCTCCTTTGTTTCAGATGTTGTGTTGTATTTTGCTGAGAAAGATATATTGAGGCCACGAAAAACCTTTATTTCTTTATAAAAAAAAAGTATTTGTATCCCAGTGTTTAGCGTTCTTGACCATATGTATTCGAGTCCAAGACGAACTCTTGTTTACCTCTTTCTATATGTTGTCTTTCTGTTGAGATCTCGACTACCTCACAGATAATCTTTAAAGTGTGATTTATGAGATCATGTGGTATACTAACATAAATACAACTTTTAGACATCCGAGGCTAGAATACCGACCGAGGAACATTTTATTTATTTCTGATATTTTTCCGAAACCAATAGATGCATCTTATTAGCATGATGAAAAAGACTTTCCTATGGAACATTATATTTTTCCACCAATGGCATTTCCCTACATATGAATTTTTTTTAAAAAAAAGCTCTTTGAAAAATGTTTTATGACGGGAGGCTACCATCTGTCTCCCAACAGTGGATCCAGTGGATCCCCTCCCCCTACCTTCTCTGAGCTTTCGGGGTCCATGTGACCTGACCATTTAGCCCACGGTGTGCAAAACAGTGCTGCTCAGAGGTAGAACAACCCAACCTTTTTAAAAGATGATGATCTATGGACACCTTTCGAGAATCATTGCGCAACAGAAGAACAAGGAAACTGATCAACAAACTGAGAATTTCCTATCGTTTGTCAGGTAGCGTACCAGGCTCACAATCTGCAGTTCCCTGGTTCGAGTTCCGATTAGGAAGCGTTTAGATTTATCTCACCAAAACTCCCCGCCCTGCCCACGGTCAGTAGGAGATACGAAATGTCTTGGAAAGGCCGTCTTCAGCCAGTTGGGACGTTAAGGTTAGGGTCGATTTATGAGAGAGCCATAACTGTGTACGTTAAAGAACACGAGAGATAGCTTTTACGGGAGACTACCATCTGTCTCCCAATAGCTGTCCCCCCAACCTTCTCGTGGTCCTTGTGACCTGGCCATTTAGCCCATTGTGTACAAAAAAGTGCCGCTCAGAGGTAAAACAACCCAAACCTATCGGCTGATGAATTAGAGAATTTCGATTCGTTCGGTAAATAATAGATGAACAAGCTAAGAAAAAAAAATTGTTTCTTAAGTTTTATTACTTTTAATGTTCTTCAAATTAATATATTTTTAACTTTTATATTAACAGAATTAATCAGTAGATTCGGTATTGTATTAAAAACATCAGATGTTTGTAAGAATCAAGCTCTATTTTTCTGCGCCCATTTGAGAAAAAAGGAAGTGAGAAAAGCGTATGTATGTATTGTATTACATCCCGATTTCGAAAGTGTGCAGAGTCAGTTAGAATATGTTACTCTTTATGACGAATCTATTTAATCTTAAGTATAGCTAATCACTCAAGAAAAGTTTGGATAGGCTAGTAATAACATTGACTAAATCGATTCTTTTAGAGATGTGGCTTAAAATATGGCAAATTTTATGTTAATTGCAGCAACCGTCGTGTAGAAATATCTAAGTTTATTTTTTAAATAACGAAAGTTTTCGAGATTCAGATCAAATGTTATCCATTTCTTAGTTTCTTTGATGAATTCATTTTCATATTTCAGATATTTTATACAACTTGGGAGCAAATTATAAATTTCTAGAAATAAATAGATGTAATGCCTGGTGACAATATTTTTTTAAACCATAAACTCTTCTAATATTAGATTTTTCTGATAACCTCGCATCTACTACAAGTATGCAGTAGTATGCATACTTGTAGTAGATGTATGATACAAGTATGCTAAGCTGCATACTTAGTATGCAGCTTAGCAAACATTTAAGAATACTGGTTTAAAGAGTGGACAGCAGCCTTTGGAAATTATTACGTTCTGAAAATAATTAATCATCCTATTTCGTGTAAGATATATTTAATAATAAAATTTATCGTTATATCAAGTGAGTTGAAATGTATAATTTCGCAATTTAGATTAGGCACCCAGGTACTGAAAGAGACAGTCATGTTGACATCCTCTCTCAGGATGTAACAGATTTATGCGTTTGATTCGGCTTCCATACTTCAGATGTTGGCTTCATACCCTCTCAGCTGTCTGTGATGCACGCTGATATCTCTCTTGCAAACACTAATTTAAATTGCATGCAGAATTTAGCAGAAATCTGCCACTCAAAATTAATCAAATGTTGTAGTAATTGAATTATATTGCCCACTGTGCTGGCGTACAGATTAGATACGATCCTAAATAGATTAGAATACTAGTTCCAGGTAGAATTACCGAAGTGTGATTTTCTACAATAATATTGCTGACCAGTTACGACCATCTTATGAAATAATACGGATTCGATATCAGTTAATTATGAATTGTATGAATCATATAATATCACTACAACAAAATATTTCTGCCTGTAGAATTGGATGGTATATAATATGATACATGAGTCAAAGAGCATTTTTTCGACCACGTCTGTGTATATAGTTCCTATGAACATTGGGCCAGAAATGTTTCCCTAGCGAGTTATAGCCGATTTTGAGAGTGAAAAGTAAAAGAATGAATGTGAAATTAATCAGCTTTTATTCTAGTTATTACAGCACATTGTAAGTGATCGATGAGAACAATTATGTAAGTCTACTCAGAGCAAGTGTACGAAATGGACTCCCTGAGCAGCAATACACGCCTCACAGCGTCTTTTCATCGACTGTGCTATATATTTAATTCAATAAAACACTTGGAGAAGACTTGGAAAAAAATTATGTGGAACAAAGGTTAAACATTTTGTAGTAGATGCAAGGTTATCAGAAAAATCTAATATTAGAAGAGTTTATGGTTAAAAAAAATATTGTCACCAGGATTACATCTATTTATTTCTAGAAATTAATAATTTGCTCCCAAGTTATATAAAATATCTAAAATATGAAAATGAATTCATCAAAGAAACTAAGAAATGGATAACATTTGATCGGAATCTCGAAAAAGGTTTCGTTATTTAAAAAATAAACTGAGATATTTCTACACGACGGTTGCTGCAATTAACATAAAATTTGCCATATTTTTTAAAAGCATTTTTTAAAAATAAAATTTGCCCCATCTCTAAAAGAATCGATTTAGTCAATGTTATTACTAGCCTACAAGCAGGTTTACTCGCATGGGCATATACTGAATAGTAATTATATAGAGTGAATTGTACAGGAATTTTGTCCACTTACTCTTGATGATCAGAATACTGAGAAATAGTAATTTTTACATCAGTAAAGTAGAAACCTGTTACATCCGTTATGTTTATGGTGAACAGAACTCCTGAAATAAACTGGATGGAATTACAATAAATATTACCGTGAAGAATACTCATTTATAGCTTGGTGAATGATAATAGATGCTTAGACGAATAAGAATTGCGATATCGATGATTACTAATTGTCATCTTATACAAATAGCGACATAAATAAACAGTATTCGACAGCACACGGATATCAATTTACTTCTCCGATATAAATTAATCAGTACACTGATGAATGCGAAATACTTCACTGATGAATACTGACGTTCACATTGTGAATAAAACTTTTAAAATAACTGTGAAGAATGATCGGTAGTCCTTTGAATACTAATTGTTTCCTCCCTACGAATACTGATTACACTGGGCAACACACAAAAAGACTTTGAAATGAAAATAGCCAATTATTACTAATTTCGATGTGCTGAACACGAAAATGACAATAATATTTGTCGATTGGTTCTTGTATAGGAGAGACAGAGATGGTCATGTATAACGACTCAGTCCGCATTGAGTACATAGGTAACCATTTCGCAACGCTGTATTTTAAACTCAGTTTGCAACATATGGCGTTGTATTGCATCAGACCGCCATACACACAACCCCCGGTTATTGCATCATTGTCTGATGCAATGTAGTTGAGTCATGACTTCGCGGCTTTACGATCGCGCACAAAAGATGATGCAATCGTTAGTTGTAAGCGACGTCTCGTATGGTGAGTAAGTCTTTTGAGCGACTCCCATTTACCCCTAGGTCATCCCCTAGATGGAATTGGTTTTGATTTTGTGAGCTCTGTGCGTTTATAAGAGTAAAAAGTGATAATAAGGCCATACGCCAGATTCTTGTTGTACTTCGTATAATCAAAGCGAATTCGAGGAGAGAGGACTTTGTCATAGTCGAGGGGCTCCCTCCTTGGAGGAGGGTCTAACACTCTCTCCGACAAGCAAAAGTATTAGCTGCCTGGTGTGAACCCCAAGGCACTAGGTAGTGATGGCTAGTGAAGTGAGTGAAGCGGGTGATATGGCCTCTCAAGGGAAGAGTCCATTCTTAAAACAAATGAACTGTCCGGAAAACTAGACTCCATATTAAACACTAGTGCAAGTAAGGTGACTAAACAGCAAGGAACTGAGATTAGAAGCCTGTTCAGTAAGCTACAAGATGTAGTGCACGAACAAGAGTTGAAAATCAGTAACCCCGAGGGAAGGTTATCTGAAAGAGAAACGACTGCCATAAGTAAGGCGTCAGTCTCAAAAAGCTATGCTGAAGTGACAAAAAGGTATTTGACACCTAAGCCCAAGAAGCGAGATCAACAACATATAATGTTGATATACTCTCAAGACGAGGGTCAGAGTTCAGAAGAACTCAAGAATAATCTATTAAAGAATTTAGATCCAACTAAGATGAAAATTGGCATTAAGAATGTCAAAAAGATTGCAAAAGGGAGTTCTAATATAATGTACTGATGAGTTTGATAAGAAGATATTGAAAAATGAAACACAGAAGAATACAGTCTTAAAAGATAAATGTGCTGCAAGAGAGCCCAAAATGAAGCTGCCACAGATCATAATATATGATGTTGATGGCGATATTGAAAACGAAGCTTTAGTAGAAAGAATTAAAGCACAAAATGTAGCTTTTATGGAAGTCTCAATGGAGGTGAAGTTCTCAATAAAGGGCAAAAACAATAAGAAGCACTGGATAGTGCAGGTTGACTCAGAAAGCTTTAAAGTATTTATGAAAGAGAAAAACGTCAATGTAGGTTGGTCTCGTCTAAATGTCAAAGAATACCTAAAAGTGGTGAGATGTTTTAAATGTAATAAATTCGGTCATTTCCAGACCAATTGCACAGAAGAACAGAACTGTTGAAAATGTGGTCAAAAAGACCAAAAGCACTGCGACTGTAGAGGATCAGTCTTAGAATGCGTCAATTGTCAAGCAGCTAATGACAAATACAGATTAAAGTTAGAAGTCCAACATTCCAGTTTGGACATGGAATGCTCATGCTGCATTAGAAGAGAGCTTGAATTATTAGTCAAGCGCATACGATACTAAATTGCACTTGTCTAAAACAATTCAAATAAATTTGCATCATGCCAGAGCTGCAACAAACAGACTTGTACTATATATGGAAGAAAAAGATTTCGAAATAGCACTAGTACAAGAACCTTATATTTATAAGGGTAAAATAAGGGGTTTCCCAGCAGGGTGGAGGATCTTTGGAGCATCCCACCCAATGCCAAGAAGTGCAATTGTAATAGGAAAACGAAACATAAGTGCTACAGAAATCTACACATCTAGAAACGTTGTGGTGATCACAGTAGAAAAAGGTGATCGGAGATGTGTGCTGATCTCGGTGTACTGTCCACCGAAGGATTCTTTTGAAGAAAGTTTTCAAGTCATTTCTAATATAGCTCAGATATACCCTGACTGGGACATACTCCTAGGAGGGGATTTTAATGCAAGCAGTAGACTCTGGGGTCCTCAGAGGGAGGACCACAGAGGGAAAGAAGTATTAGAATTTATCGATCAAAATGGATTCATGATGGTAAATGACCCTAACAGTGATCCAACATTTACCAGTAGTCTGGGAACTAGCTGGATTGATATTATTTTACATAGAGTCTTGAATCAAGATTTTGTCTCAGAATGGACAGTGGAAGACGAGATCAGTTGCAGCGATCATGCATATATTAGTTACTCATTAAAAGTTACAAATTCAACTACAAATACTAAACAGAGATATTCGTTTAAAAACATAGATTGGTTTGAATTTAGAAGATAACTCTCAGAAAAATATTCTATAATCTCTTCAACAGAAGTGGAGGATCAAGAAGATATAGACGAATATATTGTTGATATTACAAAGAATTTACAAACATTGTGTAATAACAATTTGAAGCAGAATAACCAAGAAACGAAGTTAGGTTACAGAAAAGTCCCATGGTGGAAGAGAGAACTGACAGAACTTAGAAAAGAAGTTGAAAATAGAAGAAGAAAATTTCAAAGATGTTATACAGATGAATTACAGAGGAAAACCCTTACAGAAGAGTATAAGCTTTGGGAAGCTAAATATAAAAGGAATATAAACTTAGCAAAAAATAATAGCTGGAAAAAGCTATGTGATGACGTTACTAAGGAACAGTCATTCGGGGTGCATTTCGAAGCTGCAAAAGAAGCAACTAGAGGAACTTTTAAGCTATCGTCAATAACTCAAGAAGATGTCTCCCTTACTAAAAATGCAAGGGAATCTTTGAATAGATTGCTAGAATATCACTTCCCACAAGATAAAAGGGAAGATGATAATGAATTTCACAGAAATGTAAGAAATAAGTCAAGGAGACCTATGAATACGCAGGATGATAGTCCATTTTCCGTAATTGAGGTGGAAGAGGTTTTGAACTCAATGAACAAGGGGAAAGCGCCAGGGTTAGATGGGCTTTCCCTTGAAATTATAAAAGAACTCTTTGAGGTAAACAGAACTTGGTCTGTCTCAAAAGATGTATGTCTCAAAATAATAATGTCTCAAAAGAGGAATTTTTCCAGATAGCTGGAAACAAGCAGAACCTATCCTTTTTAATAAGGAAGGAAAAGACAGGAAAAATCCCTCGGCCTATAGACCTATATGTCTATTGTCGGCATGGAGCAAAGTGTTCGATGCCGAATGACAAACAGATTAAGCTTCTTCCTCCATAGCAACGGAAGACTGAATCCAAATCAATTTGGATTCACTCCAGGTAAAAGTACTACGATAGCTATTTCAAAGCTGATGGCTACTATAGACAGAAATAAAGATCAAAAGAAACACACATGTGTTATATCCCTAGATGTGAAAGGGGCGTTCAATAACGTTTGGTGGCTCTTTTTATTAGATGAACTGAGAAGACATAAATGTCCAAGGAACCTGTTTAAGATCTTTAGTAGCTATCTATCAAATACAAGAATACTGGTGAATGATGGAGTAATAGACATTACTAAACAATATTTTAAAGGCTGTCCACAGGGTTCCAATTCAGGGCCCCTGTTATGGAATATAGTAGCGGATTCTGCACTGAATATTAAAACAAAAGAGGGAACGCAGATTCAAGCATATGCCGATGACATAATAGTTATTGTCTCGGCATCAGGAAGACATACGCTGGAACAAGATTGTCAAAAGGTATTAGCAGACTTAGAAGAATGGGATGGAAAAACGAGACTCGAATTCAATCCAGAAAAATCTAATGTAATAGTGTTTCCAAAGAAGGGAAAATGAAAATGCTTTCAAGCCTAAGGTTTATGGATAAACCATTGAAATCAGTAAAGGTTCTAAAGTATTTAGGAGTGTGGTTAGATGACAAAAGAAACTGGTTAGCTCATCTAAATAATGTGAAAGATAGATGTGCAAGAATACTAAATGCCCTACATAGAATGTCAACCAGGAAATGGAGGTTAAAAGGAATAGTCAAGAAAGGGCTTTTTAAGAGGGGCATTGAAAGGATTGTAACCTATGGCTGTGGGGCATGGTGGCCCCCAATCGGAACAGTAAGAATAGTACAGAAATTACAACAGATTCAAAGGTTAGCCCTTTTGGGGATAACAAGATGTTTCAAAACAACATCTACGTCTGCTCTTCAAGTTCTAGCAGGAACACTTCCACTAGAATTTGTGATAGAACAAGAAGCAGCGATATATAGAAGTTTTACATTACAACAAAATGTTGAACTTTGGGAGGAGACAATAGAAAGTTCTCTTATTCAAAAGCAAATAAACAAGTGGGTAATACACCCAGCTAAACAAACTCGAATAGGGTGGGACAAGATCCACTAGAGGAATCAAATACTGAAATCAAAATATATATAGACGGCTCCAGGATGGATGAGCACACTGGAGCATCTATGTGCATATACAAGGGTATGAGTCCTATAATTCAAAAAGAGTATAGGCTTTCAGATTCAGCGACAGTTTTTCAAGATGAAACTCTACCAATTCTAAAGGCAGTGGAGTGGTTTGCAAACACTAGTACAGATAGAGAAGTGGACTTGTATTCGGATTGTCAGTCGGCATTATATGCGTTACAAAGAATAAATCATAAAAATCCAACAGTGGATAAAATTAAAAGAACAATAACAGAACTTGAAGATGATAGGAAGATATCCTTCCACTGGGTAAAGAGCCATCAAGGCTGTATCGGAAATGAGCTAGCATATGAACATGCAAAGAAAGCATGCAGAGGAATACAAGTAGATATTGAAGTGCTTATTTCAAAAGATAGTGTGAAGACAAGACTCGGACAAAAAAGGATGAAAATATGGCAATCTATATGGGAACAAGAAGATACGAAAGGAAGACATACATTTAGAATTTTAAAGAAAGTGTCTATCAAAAGAACTTCAACAGATTTCTTCTCAAATCAGATCCTTACTGATCACGGAAATTTTCCGAAATATTATAATCGATTCAAGACAAAGAACTGTTCATGTGCTTGTGGTTCCCGAGAAGCGGGAATTATACTCGTGATTATAGACTAATGGGAGGGGATTGGACCTCCTACGGTGATAAGAAGATTATAATTCTCAAAATGGTCTAAAATTCCGAAAAAGAAATTAGAAGATAAAAGATTGGATTTTATGGACTAATGGGAGCTCTCCTACTACGGTGACGAGAATATTATAATATATGAGGTGAACCAAACTTCAAGAAGAAGGAATTAGAAGACAGAAAACTTTGTAGCCAATTGTTACTTTGCATTTAAATGAAAATGTATTTTTTTATTTGTTTATTTTTTTGTAAAGGGTACCAGGTAGTACTCTAACTGTATATACTTGTATATATGTTATTGTTTAAATAAAGAGAAATATGTAAAAGAAAAATGATGGTGTTCTTCCAGCGGACCCGGGAGGGGGATCACGGGGAACAAATTTTAGAGTAGCTCCGATTAGCCTGTAGTGCCGTATTTGGCGGGGCAGATATCCATTAATTCTAGAGAGTCTTACCCCTGAGTCATAAGTACAACACAATTGATCCTTGCAGTTTTAATCCAGCAGTAGTGATGCCTCGTAACTGTGTTAATAGTGCAGATGCATTTTGTTAAATTTGCGGGGAAGTGACCTTTGCAAGTCAGAAAAGGGCCATTACTCCAACAGTGGAAGTGACGTAGGAGTTTTATTTTGGATGCAAGATCAGGAACTAGGACAAGGTCTGGGCCCCACACATATGCTGCAGTACGTGTGCAAGAAATCTTCCGAAGTGGCTGAAAGGCGAAAAAGTGGCGATGCCGTTTGCTGTTCCTATGATTTGGAGAGAGCCAAGCAATCACGCAAATGATTGCTACTTCTGCATGGTTCCACCTGTTTCTGGAGTCATTACAAGGAAAAAAAAGTGGTCAATAGCGTACCTGAATATACAATCTGCTCTCTGACCAGTTTCTCACACCGAAGGTCTTCCCGTTCCCGATACTACAAAAGAATTTTCCATCGATTCAGACGATGAGGAGGGAGACGAATTGATGTCGGGTTCTCCACACCCTTCGGTGTGTAATAATGATCCATACGTCTGCCACGGTGCGTCATCTGTGCCACACGTTCTCAATGAAGAAGAAATGAACGATCTTGTTCGCGATCTGGAGCTGTCCAAGGCCAAAGCAGAGTTACTTGGATCAAGATCTGAACAATGGAATCATTTCAAGGAAAATGTCCGAATGACTTCGTTTCGAACTCGTCATGAACAGTTTGCGCCTTAGTTCAGAAAGGAAGATAATCTTGTGTTCTGCTCCGATGTAGATGGCCTGATGAATGCCCTCAGAAATCAAACATGATCCTCAAGAATGGCGACTATTCATAGACTCCACGAAATTGAGTATCATGGCGGTATTGCTGCATAATGGAAATCGACATCTATCCATTCCAGTCGGACACGCTGTCTACATGAAAGAAACCCACGACAACCTAAAACAGTTTTTGAACTGTCTTCAATACAGCAAGTATGGCTGGCATCTCTGTTGTGACTTGAAGGTAATGGCTCTGTTGATGTATCTGCAGCTGGGATATATGAAGTACTGCTGTTTCTTATTTGAATGGGACAGCCGAGCAAAACGTTTCACTACGTGAAGAAAAACTGGCATCAGAGGAAATCTTTGAAAGTTCAAGAGAATAATGTGGAACACCTTGCACTGGCAGAAATGCACAAAATCCTGCTACCATCCCTACGCATCAAACTCAGTGTGATGAAAAACTTCGTAAATGCCATGGACCAGACTGCTTCAGCTTTCAAATCCTCTCGACTCAGCAAAGCGAAAATTAAAGAGGGAATTTTTGTGGGTCCTCTGATCCGCGACCAGTTGAGAAACCAAATGTTCGGTTGTTAGGTTGGGTTGTTTCATCTCTGAGCGGCACTTTTTTTGCACACCATGGGCTAAATGGCCAGGTCACAAGGACCCCGAAGGCTCAGAGAAGGTTGGGGGAGGGGACCCACTGGAACAGCTGTTGTGAGACAGATGGTATCCTCCCGTCAAGGCCATCCAGCGTGTTCTTTAACGTGCACAGGGTATGGCTCTCCCGCACACGGGGCCATGGCTTAACGTCCCATCCGAAGGACGGCGGCCTTTCCAAGCCCATCAGTGTCCCTTACTGACCGTGGGAAAGGCGGGGAGTTTTGCGGAGATAAATCTCAACGCTGACCCAGCTGGGACTCGAACCTGGAAACTGCAGATTACGAGCCTGGCGCGCTACAGACTGAGCCATCCCCACCCCACCAGATATTCGACAACCTGCTTCAGGTGACGAGAAAAAGTCTCGGGACGCGTTTTGTCTGGTGTCAACTAAATTACTCGGTAATGTCAGGGCAGACAACTGCAGGAAACTGGTTAAGGACATGTTGTTTCTGTATCACAAACTTGGCTGCAACATGTCCTTAAAGAACCACTTTCTCTATTCCCACTTAGATTTCTTCCCCGACAACTGCGGCATGGTTAGTGATGAGTAGGGTGAACGTTTTCACCAGAACATTGCAACGATGGAGAAACGATACCAGGGAAACTGGTCCACTTCAATGTTGGCTGACTACTACCGGACGCTCGTCAGAGATGATCCTGAGCAGCTGTACAAGCGACGGGCAAAGCGTCGTCGGAAGTAGAAGTGGAGTTTTACCAGTACGTGTCATATGTACCTATTAGTCTATTATATAAGAAGCTATTGCAAATTTCTCAGAAATCGTAGCCAATTTTCCATTTTTATTGTCATATTCGTGTTCAGCAACTTGAAATCTTTACGAAATGGTTATTTTTATCTCAAAGGCATAACTTGTATGAAAATTTGTTGCCCAGTGTTATCAAATCGAGGATACAATTGCTACAATTGATGGATACAAATTGTAACACAGATGAATAATGATTAATGACTTGATAAATATATTCTTCTATATACCAATGATTATTGATTAGTATCATGTGTAGGTGAAACTGACACTCAGTAGAATAACATCTGGTTCAATGGCGGACCGTGAGGGACAACTGGAGTGACTCTGAGACAGGCAGTGGACACTTGGACTGTTCTCCCATATCATAGGTGGGCAGAGTGACTCAGTCAGCAGCGCGCCTGGCTCGTTGTCTGCTGTTTCCAGACTTGAGCCTCACTTAAGCCAGCGTTAAGATTTAATATACGCAAAACTCTCCACTTTGCCCTAGTCAGTAGCGGATACCGATGGGTTCGGAAAGGCCGCCTTCCATCGGATGAGGTTTCAAGCCATGGCCCCATGTGCAGAAGAATCATACCCTGTGCAGGTTAAAGAACAGACTGAATGGCATTGACGGGAGGCTACCATCTGACTCCCAACGGCTATCCAGTGAGTCCACTTTCCAAACTTTCTCTGAGTCCTCGGAGCCCTTGTGACCTAGCCATCTAGTCTATTGTGTGCAAAAAAATTGACGCTCAGAGGTAATACAACCCAACCTAGATCATAGATAGGTTTACAGATTATTTGAAACTTGGTTTTCTACTGTCGGGGTAGAGTTCAACATCCTAGAATGGGGCTTCGAAATTTATTGGTTGACACACTTCCCCCCCCCCCGCATTGTCGCTGAAGAGATGGGCTTCCCACGAACGCTTCACACACGTGTTCTCTAAACGCGATAGCATCAGTGAAAATGTCGTAACTCATGTCAGTATTGAAAGGTAGGCTAACGGACCAGGTCCTATCGCTCTTATTGTTTCTTGAGTGTCAATCCTATTCTGGGAGGACCCCTTTTTCAAGAGCGAAGTGCTTTGACAGGCATTGGGAAAGGGTGTTGTACTTAGGAAACGGGGCCATGATACGGTCCATGAAACGGGGATATGATAATGCTCTTGAAGGAAGCGTGTCTCTGAATTGTCGCTGTGGGGGAATTGTTTCGAGGGTGCTCTGTAAGTAAAATAATTATAGTTGCCGCGTTGCCTGCTACTTAAACAGGCAAGTCGAAGACTAATAATAGGGAGGGCGACAATGCTCTTTGGGATGCCTGCTACCTGCAGTAAGGGTTGCGTTTAGAAAATATTCAGTTGACACTAAAGGGTGTGTGACAGAAAGCTTGTTCTAAGAGGATGAGACATTATCCACTGTGGTCGAGTTGCTTTGAGGGAGGTCCTGTCGTGATAATAGGCCAACAATGGATGCCTCTCCAGCAAAATGTCATTCCGATGTAACAGAAAGGGAATTTCGTTTTGAGGAGGTGTAGACTGCCTGCAAGGGGGTAGGTTATTTGCCAGAGTGCGTTGACTGTTACTTAGCTAGGAGAGCGCCTTCGAAGGTTCCACTCCTTAGTCGGGGAGACCCGCCGCACACTTGCAAACAAGTGGGCTGCAATGAGAAAGCTGGGTCAGAACTAAAGTCGCGATGGAGATACAGCAGCAGTTATTCGAAAAGCGGGAAACAGGATTGTAAGGAACCGGGCTGGCGTCACGTGACACGGCCCAAGTCTGATAGACACATCAACAAACTTTAAAATCGATTTAAAACATCAGACAAGGAGATTTTTGTATAACTCAAGACGAAGAATTTATTAAATGCGAATAATTTGAAACAAACGTATAGAATAAAAGTGGAATATACTTACGCGTTTTACGAAAAATTAATTTGCAATCAGGCTTTTAGAGCGATTAACAGGTTTTATGTTTTACATAAAACTTCGGTCCCGAAGCAAAAGTCTAGTTAAAATACAGCAGAAAAGCAGAAATTAAACCGAAAAAGATACAAATGAAGTATTGGGTATATATAATAAAAATACAGGAAATCCAACGTCAAAATATCCAGCTAAAAAACAGGGAACAGTCGTTGAAAAACATATCCTCCTGGAAGATACGCAAAATAAAAACTCCTTTCGAGATTAAAAGCAGAACGCTCAAGTAAAATATGTTTAATTGAGTCATACTTAGGACCCCGACGTAATAAACGAATGACCGGAAACAACTACCTCCTAGTGAAAACATGACGGTTTCAAATTTATTTCACACTTTTGATACATTACAGACATGTAATTTAAAACTTATAATAACAAAAGGAATAAATATTTAAAAAAAATATATAAATAAATACCCCCCTCAAGCAGCTGCTTGCGACAGAGGTCTGACTGGAGCCTGTCAGTTTATATGCCACAGTAGAAGATCTGAGAGGATGGCAGGACCTCAGCAGAAAAACGACACATACATCCATGCCTTACCCGGGGCTACCAAAGTAAAATACAAAACTCCTCAGGAGCCAAAGCGCATTTGTGGGCATATTAGATTAAGAAAACATAAAGTATTTTAAAGCAACGGTGCCAACTTATTTAACACTGACAAATAATAAACCCGTTAACAATATGACTCAAAAAGGATATTTAGACACTATAATCATGCAAAGCATAATCACTATAGCAAATTTTCTACATTTTGTGCGAGTATCCATTTCATAATTAATTTTTTTAAATATTTCTTTGTTTCTTTCATTCTTATGTTATTTATGTTATGAGGTTTGACAATGATCTCAAAACGTATTGATTATGGTGTTAATAAAACTGAATTTTTCCCCCACTGTCACGTACATTACGTTGGGTAATAGAGGGCTCTACATTTTAAAAGACTAATTGATTTTTCCGTCAGAATCGTTCTTCACGAGACCAGCGCATAGGGGGAAAATTTTGATTTCGCAGCGGAGACAAATAGGTATTTCCCTGCAACACACCACCCCAGGAGCTAAAAAACAGTCTTTCTCAAACAGTATAACTTTGATGTAGGTTCCTGTATCGAAGACGGAGTGCTTTCTCTGCAGCGCACCACCCCATAGGCTAAAGAATCTTTCTCAAACCCATTCAAAGCGTTTTTTTTACACGGATCGCTATCTCGATAGATTTAAATGCGTTAATAGAGTGCACACGTCTTTGTACCAAATCGTTTATAATGTGATACACTAAAGTTGGTAGTATGAACTGAAAAAAGCAAAGGCTCTCTGGTTAAATATTTAGACGATAATACATACACTCTCTGATCATTAAAATCAAACGTTACCAAGGAAATTAATATACCGTCTTATATAAATTACCTCTAGATGTTTGAGTTCTACTAACAGGTCAATATTATGAAGAAGACATAATTATTCGATGTAACGATTTTGTAAAACAATCGAAGAATAGTAACTATGTTACAGAAAGCTCTGCCCGAGGTGTAATTGCTGCACTTTATAAAATAAATAAAATAAATAAATACCCCCTCAAGCAGCTGCTTGCCACAGAGGTCTGACAGGAGCCTGCCAGTTTATATGCCACAGTATGAGATCTGAGAGGATGGCAGGACACAGTAAATAAATAAAACTGTTATCCATGAGCATAAGTAAAATTTTCCAATCAGAGAATTGTAAATTGCTAATATTGAGATTACAGAAAATAGTCAAAGTTTAAAACATATTACGCAAAAAGGAGGACACGGGGTCCTTTTTACCTGGTTCATCACACCGTAGGAAAACAGCATTCCCATTTTTGATGAGTACCAAACAAGGTGGTTTCATCTAGAGTGACGAAATAATTGGCAGTCTTAAATTATACTTCCTTACTAAATTACGTTTAAAGATATTTTGTTACTGTCTTCATTAACCAACGTATTAAAGTTAGCACTCGAAAAAAAATTTTAGGTTTTGCAGGATGCGTAGATTTTCTTTCGTTGTCGCGTGCGCCGTGCGGTACGAACGCCTTTGCTCTGATGAAGTCGCTCCGCCCGGTGACCTTGGCTGGGTGCGGCATTCCCTTCAAAAGTTTGGTGGCAACGTGGACCATGGGACGCGAGGAGGGGTAACTCTTGAAGAGGTTGTCTCCCTTCTTATAGGAAAAAACTTGACAGAACGTAAGATGTCGATTGTCGCTAGTAGTTTACCTCCGTGAAAAAAAAGTGCATAATACACATAGGTGTTCACTTCTTCTTCACGAAAGCTGACTTGAAAAGGCTTCCACTTGAAAATCGCAATGTACCTTCACGAATCGTGCGCACTATTTTTCGAAAACCCTTAGAATCGCATCTTATCAAGAGAGTTAAAGTTTATAGACATCGAAGATGGGGCGTTTCATCACAACAGGGTGGCGTGATCTCCGAGATTCAGCGCTTTCCTGCAATACACTACCCCATGGGCTAAAGAATCTTCCTCAAACCCATCCGCAGCGTGTTTTTCTAAGATGTGTAACTTTGACGACGCTCATTCCTGCAATACACCATCCCATGGGTACCTCAAACCCATCCACAACGTGTTTTTCTAGGATGCCTCATGGGTCGATATGAGGACAAGCAACTGTTCTCACACGAAACCGACTTCTTATTCTCAGCTTTAAACTGAAAACGCTGTCAATATCGAGATATACAACCTCTGCTGATCTAAATGAAAGCGACATAAATATACAAACCTGTTAGTAGAACTCAAACATCTAGAGGTAATTTATATCTGATGGTATATTAATTTCCTTGGTAACGTTTGATTTTAATGATCAGAGAGTGTATGTATTATCGTCTAAATATTTAACCAGAGAGCCTTTGCTTTTTTCAGTTCATACTACCAACTTTAGTGTATCACGTTATAAACGATTTGGTACAAAGACGTGTGCACTCTATTGACGCATTTAAATCTATCGAGATAGCGATCCGTGAAAAAAAAACACGCTGTGAATGGGTTTGAGAAAGATTCTTTACCCCATGGGGTGGTGCGTTGCAGAGAAAGCACTCCATCTTCGATACAGGAGCCTACATCAAAGTTATACTGTTTGAGAAAGACTGTTTTTTAGCCCCTGGGGTGGTGTGTTGCAGGGAAATACCTATTTGTCTCCGCTGCGAAATCAAAATTTTCCCCCTATGCGCTGGTCTCGTGAAGAACGATTCTGACGGAAAAATCAATTAGTCTTTTAAAATGTAGAGCCCTCTATTACCCAACGTAATGTACGTGACAGTGGGGAAAATTCAGTTTTATTAACACCATAATCAATACGTTTTGAGATCATTCAAAAGATCATTCAATGAGAGATTCCAGAAAGATACAAAATATTTCATCCAGCTCATATTTAAATATTTTTTATCGTTTGATTAAAAAGTTGATGCTCAGTACAGAAAATTAAAGAATTTTTTATAGTTTTTTTTTTGAATAAACTGATTTAGATTTTTTCAGTTATAATCATCAAGGAACTGCATCTGAATAGGTAAATTAGGCATTATTTTTTCTTGATTCCTGGATTTCATTTATTTTTATTTTTATACCAGAGTTTCATTTCCTTTTAGCAAATTTTACGCAAATCACAAACTTATTCAATGTAAGCAAAATATTCCCATTTTGGGACAGACGCAAGACGGTTCTGACATATCCTTGTTAAAAAGATGCCTATCTCAAATACTGCTTTATTTCTTTTTTAAAACAAACATAAAAGCATTTTCTTTAGGCAGAAACTCTTAACATGTTTGAAAGGAATGGAAATATTTTAAAAAGAGTTATGGACTTTGACATATTGTTTTGTCTCTTGATACACGAACATTGTTATTTTAATGGAATCTCAGCAGATGCTAATACCCGTAGTTGAGGGAATATTTTCAGCCTCTAAGAATACAAATAATATTAAACGGACAATATATTTCTGATGGTGAATACAATTATTTTAAAGTGTGTTTCGTTATTTTGTAGTAATTATACTACTAAAGAATTGTGCATATAGGGGAATAGCGAAGGAATATGTTCAAATAAATTAATGACTTTTTGTGTTAAAATATCCCAGGTAAATTTTTAAATGTTTCCTTTACAATATATATATATTTGTTATTGAAATAATAGAATTTCTCAGATATACACTTGGTAGTAATTAATTATATAAGAAAAAATATCATTAACCGAGTGGGATCTGAACCCACGATCTCCTGATAACATATCAGGTGATGAGCACCTGACATATTATTAGGCATAAATAAAAAGTTTGAAGAAATATTTTTGTTGGTTCTATCATAAATCAAAATGTATGAACAATATGATCCATGAAGGCGAACCAAAAGTCAATTGTGTGTGCCTCAATACCCTGCGTTGGGGGTGGGATATGGAGCTAGGGGTGCATTTTCAAACTGTTAGGGTTTTAATTCATAGTATTCTGGATAAGATACTTGGGTAATTCAGGTGTACCTTAGAAAATATATTCCATCGCCCAAAAATTAGAAAGAGTGCGCTATTTACCATAACTGTGGGTGAAAAATATGAAAAGAGAAGGTCACACGTACGATTGCGTTATCTCAGAGCTCTCTTAAATAAAAGCAGCGCAGCCACTGACCAACACCCGATCACGAGATGAGAAAGAAGTTGATATAACCGACTTCCAAAAAAAATGCTATTGTTGGTCCAGAGCCGAAACGATGGAAATCGCAGGACTGATCAAAGCTACCTTCCCTAAAGAGTATTTTGGGTTGGGTTGTTTTACCTCTGAGCGGCACTTTTTTGCACACCATGGGCTAAATGGCCAGGTCACATGGACCCCGAAGGCTCAGAGAAGGTTGGGAAAGGGGACCCACTGGAACAGCTGTTGGGAGACAGATGGTAGCCTCCCGTTAAGGCCATCCAGCGTGTTCTTTAACGTGAACAGGGGTATGGCTCTTCCGCACTCGGGACCACGGCTTAACGTCCCATCCGACGGGCGGCGGCCTTTCCAAGCCCATCGGTGTCCCCTACTGACCGTGGGCAGGGCGGGGAATTTTGCGGAGATAAATCTAAACGCTGACCCAGCTGGGATTCGAACCTGGGAACTACACATTACGAGCCTGGCGAGCCTCCGACTGAGCCCCCCCCCCCCCTAAAGAGTATACAAGATAGATAACAAACGGAGTTTCAATGTTTCGCAGGAGTAATTTGACAGACGTCGGATATTACAGGAAAGGGACTACAGAGCGTTATAGAGAAATGGATATCAAAATCACTGCTTTCAACATAGGAAGGATTTGCTGCTCAACAGCTGGTACCCTATTCGGAAAACTTTTAGCCAAAAATTAAAAATTAAATTTTCAGTAGTGTCGGTAGAAAGGTGAGTGAACTGCAGAAAAATAAAGAAATAAAAATTTTTTATCTGATGCATCGGTACAGATGAGAAGCTGGAGTTTTCCGCAACAGCGTGAGACGACGAAACCGTCATGTGTCATATCCACTGCTGAAACTGCTAGAGCTGGAATCATGGTGTGGGATTTTTGTTCCCAAGGCATGCATTTGGTCCACTAACATGTCTGAAGGGTCGACAAAACGAAACAGCTTATTAATACAACGTATCACTATGTACATTTCACTATAATTCACTTCTTTCCTGATGGAGATGGACAGTTTCAGGAGGATAATACGACAGTCTATCGTGCGAAATCCCTCTGTGGACAGATTTAGAAGAAAGTTGGAGAATTCAGTCATCATCCTTGGCTACCCCATTTTCCTGATTTGCACCTAATTCGAAATTGCAGGATGTAGTGGAATGTGGCATAAGGGTACGCATTATATTGCCCTCGACTCTGAAGGAATTAAATATTGCATTGCAACAAGAATGACTTCACATCTCATCAGAAACCTTCCAAACACTCATCGAAGAATGTATGCAGTTCTATATCACGTAGTTCTTTAAAAACATATGAAGATCGTTCACGTATGGTTTCAGATTAAACACACATAGAAGACAGAGACACAACACTGTTACTTAGGACAGATGATATCCTTTCAGGCCCATAGGATGAAATTTTAACGTGCACATGAGCTTTCCTGCAAATTGACCACTTATGAGGGACATATTTTTAAGTTCCAGTTGCAAAACAAAAGTTCAGTGAATGGAATGTTATAAGAAGGTTTGCTGGACAGATTTTAGAATTAAAAAACTTAGGACTTTAGAGTGTGACGTTCCAATCTTTCATTCTGGGGTAGCATGGAACTTTGATAGATTTGATATTTTTTTAACGGTAGCCTCGTTCTACATTTCATGCGATAAAAGTTTTTTCAACCTATTTTCTTTCATTCTTTTACTGTATTTCCGTTTTTGCCACATTCCCATGGCCGAGTGGTTAGCGCGCTTGGTTACTGATCTAAGGGACCTGGGTTCGAGCCCCGGGTAAGGCATGGCTGTTTGTGTCGTTTTTCTGCTGAGGGCCTGTCATCCTTTCAGACCTTCTACTATGGCATATAAACTGACAGGCTCCTGTCAGACCTCTGTGGCAAGCAGCTGCTTGAAGGGGTATTTTTTTTTATTTTTTTGATGCGCAATTAAAACGTATTTCACGTGCCTGAATTAAACCTTTCGAAAACACTGCTGACTGTTTTCTTTTTAGATCTTCATTTCCTAATCTCTATTCCTTTCTCATCTTACTTTCTTTAGTTTAAAGTATATAACAAAAACAATAAGTCGTGAGGTGACAATTTCGTCGCCTATGTACTTTACGTTATTTAAGAACATTTTCATTCACATATGCAATTTTTTTTGGAAATTATAAGAAGTAATTAAAATGTAGTAATTACTTAAAAAAAATCGAAAAATTAAATATGAAGCAATGAATGTATAACTTATGTTGCAAAAATTATAATCGGAATAATTACTAAGAAATCAAACATAACCATCTATAGTACATAATTCTTAAATGCAGGAGGAAAAGTGAATGAAATTCACAGCTGCTAGTAGACGAAAAATTAAATGAGATGTTCATAGCTGTTAGCAGACGAAAATTTAAATCGGATATTCACAATTGTTAGTATACGATGTCAGATCCCAATATCGGACCCCGCCTTCTCGTGGTGCAGGTCGTTAGTATCTTTCAAAAGAGATATTATAGCAGTGGGAGAACCTCAATCCCCATCTTAGCTAGTTGGGCATCGTCAATCCTAAACTGGAGTAATGTGTCTCAGGCATACCATATGGCTCTTGAAAAGGTCCACTTGAAAAGGTGGTGCCTGAAGTTTCTACCAGCATCTGTGACTTTACAGCTGTTAATAGACAAAAAAATGAATGAGAAGTTCACAGCTGTTAGTATAGGTGAGAGTGAATGAGAGGATTTATCTCTTAATAATTGAGAATTTCTCGTCTCTTAATTGAGGAAAAAAACGATGAAAAATCATAGTTGTTAATATAGGGAAAATTATTTGGTTACATATAGTTCAGCTGTTCATGCCATTTGACACGATATCAGAAGGTCACGGGTTCATATTCTTTTGTGCTCAAAATAATGCTTCTCCTACATTTGAAAGAAACCAATATAAGACATTCTTAGATATGGGCTTTACGAATGAGGCTAATGTAAAACTGCAAGGGATACAAACAAAAATGAATTAACGCTACTAGAAATAAAGAGATGCAGAAGCAAATGCAAATGACAAAAGATTTTTTCTTCTTTTGCCTAAACAAAACAAAATTGAAAACAACACAAATGAACAGAATGTGATCGTAAAGGATAAAAAATTATTTCTTATTATGAAGAAAATATTTAAATTTAATTCTAAACGTATTCACATAGACTTCAGAATGCAGATTTTAGTTACTTGCATGCACCTGAACTAAAATGTGACAGATTTAAAAGAAAAATTGCAAATATCTGATGTTTCTTTTTTGTGCATTTTTTTTCTCTGCTGTGAAAATAATTTTCGGAGCAGAGGAATTCTCATTTTCATTAAAGAAAGTGTAAAATAGTGTTTCGCAACTGGAAGTTCGTAAAGATAACAAGTATTAGATTTCCATTTAGCAAGGGACAACAAAAAAAATTGATCGAAAATGCTCTCAAATTGACGTAACTTGGAGGGTGGTTATTTTTGTAATTTGCAAATGGGAAAAATAAATTCGAACGCTTGTGTTAGCTTTGTTGATTAGACTCATAAGATGCCTGCTTCTTATTATCATCTTTACATATAACATTCTAAATTGAAAGCAAAAAACTGAGATAGAGTTTGGAGGTAAAAAAGGCGTTCTTAATATGTTTGCCATTTCGTTAATGTTTTCGTTAATTGCTGAACTAAAGATTTCTTAAAAATAAAATTTCACCAGGATGAAAGGGTGGGGTTAAATATCTTTACCTATTCACCCTATCTAGCCTAATTTCGTCGAATGAACAAGCTGCAACGCTAGAAATACAAACTGAAATGCAATCTCATCTAACCCAAATTAAATATTCACAAATTTTGCTCTGTGCAAAAACACTACTGTAATTATTGTAGTATGTTCACTGCTCGACCTGACAACTCAGGCACTCAAGTCTTTGCCTATCAGTTACTTTCTCTTCGTACTAAATTCTTTTGAACAATTTTGTTTGGTGCTGAAGATTATTTAAACAATTTCTTTTGTCTTATGTTTAATTACTTTGTCATTCGGACAATTTCATTTTTGTGCAATTCTTACACAAAACATCGTACGAATGCTTTCGTTACCTGTAAAATCTATCGCAGTTTTAATTTTTGAATTCAGAATATTAATTGTTGTAAAGACGATGATAAGGAGTAATCTTCTAGTGGACCTCATCAACAAAGATAACACAAGAAACCTGGAAAGAAAGAAGAACACAAGAGCTCGAATTTATTTTCCTAGTTGCACATACGAAAATAGATATTCTTCATAATACGTCCTTTTGCGAGATGTGGCCCCTTCAAAAATGACATTTTCGGAGCCCTTAGACACCAACAAATTCAGAATGGCAAAGTAAGTACACTAAATATGAAATAAAATGTTAGTATATTAATATATTTATGCATTTGTCACTTAATATATCTAATTATATTAAGTAGATTTTTTGGTCTGTAAATGGTAGCTAGGAATAAACTGGAAGGAGAACTGTGTACCAATCCCCAATGATGATGCACAGAACCAGCCAGATTTAACACCTAATGTCGTACCCCGCCTTCTCGTGGTTCCTTTCCGTTAGTATTTTTCAAAAGAGATATTTTAGCAGTGGGAGTTCCTCAAACCCTAGCTAGTTGGGCATCGTCAATCCTAAACTGGAGTAATGTGTCTCAGGAATATCGTATGGCTCTTGAAAAGGTCTACTTAAAATGGTGGTTCTTGAAGTTTCTACCAGCATCGGTGACTTCAGTCTTTAGCGGAGGAGGAACAGGTCTTTGCCCCATGACTGCGATCAGGGGGCTGTTTGATATTGTTGGCCCTACCTATCTCAATAAACCTAGTTTCTTTTAAAATCCTGCTAATCATTTTCTCTCCGCAGGAAAGTGAAACGTGAGGACATTACATAGAGATTATTCTCTTGATGTCCTCACGCAGGAATTCCAGCGCTATAACCTCACGCAGGAATTCCAGCGCTATAACCTCACGCAGGAATTCCAGCGCTATAATATTCTAGGCATGCAAGAGACCAGATGGAAAGGTAAAGGTGAGGTACTTAAAAATAACTTTAAATTTCTCTTTTCAGGGAGGGAAGATGGAAAGCATCTCCAAGATGTTGGTTTGCTTCTCAGCAGACACGCCTGTGATGCTCTTCTAAGATATGACTACATTAATAAAAGATTTCTTAGAACAATATTTAGAAAAAAAATTAAAGACACGAATGTCATCTGTTGTTATGTCTCCACCGAGGACTCTGATGACAACGAGAAGGATACGTTTCACAGCCAACTTCAGGATATTTTGAATTCTGTGAAGAAAGGATATATTTCTCTTGTGCTAGGTGACTTCAATGCTAAAGTTGGTACTGACTCTGACCTTTGGGCAAGAGTTTTAGGTCCCTTTGGCATTGGTAGTTCCAATGGCAATGGGGAACGTCTCCTACAGGTAAATAAACTTAATGGTTTGGGAATAACTAACACATACTAATACAAACACCAGGACATTTATAAAGATAAATGGGTTTCACCTGATAGGTTGAATAGGAATATGATAAATTATATTTTAATTAACAGCAAATGGGCTATTTCAGTTAAGAATACCAGATCATACAGGGAAGCCGAAATTGGGACTGACCATTACCTAGTCAAAAGTTACTTGCATCTAAAGCTTAAGAAATGTTGTGCTAAGGTTAAGAAAATTACCTTTAACATTGAGTGATGAAAGATCCAGATACAGTCAAAACATACCATGATAGGATACTTAGTCATTATGACAATCGTGGTTTGCTTATTGCTGAAGTTGAGAAAGAATGGGATCAGTTGTTTTTTTTCTTGACCCCAACAGTACGCTTTTAGGTAAAAGGGAATAGAGGAAACAAAATTATTTGGGTGATAAGGCTATGCAACTTATTTCTGAAAGAAGGAAGTGCAGGATTACTATGAATCAACACCCTGGCAGTCCTAACAGAAGACATTACAACGAGCTTAATAATGTATAAAGGATCAGTTAACAGTTGATAAGAATCTTTGGTTTGATAGCTTGGCTGACGAAGCAGAGAAAGAAGTTGTTAACGTTTTATGTTGGAAGAAACAGACAAATTGTTAATGTTTTATGTTGGAAGAAACAGACAAATTGTTAATGTTTTATGTGGGAAGAAACAGACAAATTGTTAATGTTTTATGTGGGAAGAAACAGACAAATTGTTAATGTTTTATGTGGGAAGAAACAGACAAATTGTTAATGTTTTATGTGGGAAGAAACAGACAAATTGTTAATGTTTTATGTGGGAAGAAACAGACAAATTGTTAATGTTTTATGTTGGAAGAAACAGACAAATTGTTAATGTTTTATGTTGGAAGAAACAGACAAATTGTTAATGTTTTATGTGGGAAGAAACAGACAAATTGTTAATGTTTTATGTGGGAAGAAACAGACAAATTGTTAATGTTTTATGTGGGAAGAAACAGACAAATTGTTAATGTTTTATGTGGGAAGAAACAGACAAATTGTTAATGTTTTATGTGGGAAGAAACAGACAAATTGTTAATGTTTTATGTGGGAAGAAACAGACAAATTGTTAATGTTTTATGTGGGAAGAAACAGACAAATTGTTAATGTTTTATGTGGGAAGAAACAGACAAATTGTTAATGTTTTATGTTGGAAGAAACAGACAAATTGTTAATGTTTTATGTTGGAAGAAACAGACAAATTGTTAACGTTTGATGTTGGAAGAAACAGACAAATTGTTAATGTTTTATGTTGGAAGAAACAGACAAATTGTTAATGTTTGATGTTGGAAGAAACAGACAAATTGTTAACGTTTGATGTTGGAAGAAACAGACAAATTGTTAATGTTTTATGTTGGAAGAAAAGACAAATTGTTAATGTTTTATGTGGGAAGAAACAGACAAATTGTTAATGTTTTATGTTGGAAGAAACAGACAAATTGTTAATGTTTGATGTTGGAAGAAACAGACAAATTGTTAATGTTTGATGTTGGAAGAAACAGACAAATTATTAATGTTTTACGTGGGAAGAAACAGACAGGTACAGAGGGATTGAGGAATAAACATGGCAAGGTGTCTGAAGATGAGGAAATGTGATGGCTAGTGGGTTGAGCACTTCAGAGATGTTCAAAATAATGTGATTATTTCTACTCCCATTGTTTGTAATGAGGATAGATGCATAACTGGCTTTAATGATGACCCTATATCACATTTCGAAGTCGCTTTGGCTATCTCTAAATTAAAACTGCATAAATCCCCAGGGGTAAATGAAATCACCACTGAAATGCTTAGAGCTGGAAACATTTGTGTTGTCACATGGCTGACTGAAATTTTTAATAATAGGTGCTGTTCCTGAAGATTTTACTAGAGTTATTACTGTTCCGATTTTAAAAAAAGGTTATCGCAGTTCTTGTGATAATTGTAGAGGAATTAGTTTACTTTCTGTCCCAGGTAAAGTTCTTTGCATGATTGTGCTTAATAGAATTAAGAATCTGGTTGACAGGCAATTGCATGATGAACAATGTGGATTCAGAAGTGGTAGGGGATGTGTAGATCAGATTTTTTTCACTCAGGTAAATTCTTGAGAAATGTTTCGAGTTTCAGAAACCTTTGATTACTAGCTTTGTCGATTTCAAAAAGGCTTTTGTCTCTGTTGATCGACATAAATTGTGGTTGATTGTGAAATCGTATGGCATACCATACAAGTTAGTTAACATAATGAAAGCTCTCCTATAATAATGCCGTGTGTGAGTTGGTACGTCTTGCAACGATTGGTTTAGAATTGCTAGTGGAGTTAGACAAGGGTGCATTTTGTCTCCTTTTCTCTTTGTTCGGTTATTGATTATGTTACGCGAAATTCTTGCAAGGGAAAGAATTTCCCCTTAAATGGTCTAGAGATTTCAAAATTTCTGATTTAGATTATGCAGTTGATTTGGCCCTATTGGCTAATGATGCTCATGAGATTAATTCTTTCATTAGGGCTGTTGATGAGACTGATAATAGAGTAGGTTTGGTGATAAATAGAGAAAAAAACTAAATAGATGAAAACTTGTCAGGCAGTGATGCTCCAGTTGCTTTGAATGGCTGTACTATTGAGTAAGTGTCTCTGTTTAATTATCTTAGGAGCTATGTAACAGATACTGGTGATGTGCGGCATGAGATAAAAAGAAGAATAGGGATTACCACTGGGACTTTTAAGAATCTATGAAGAGTGTGGAAAAATAGGCGTGTACACCTAAAGACTAAAACTAGGCTGTATAATAATTTATTTTTTTCTAAGGTTAGTCATGTTAGTGAAACACGGACCCTTTGTAAGCAGGATAACAAGAAACTTGATGACTTTGATTCTAAATGCTTACGCAGTATCTTGGGTATTAGGTGGTTTGATTTTGTAAGTAATGATGAGGTTAGAAGGAGTCATCAACCACCATTGAGCAGCATATTGTGCAGAGAGAGACTGCGTTGGTTTGGCCATGTTGCCTGTATACATAGCTGTAGATTGGCAATGAGGATTATGAACAGTCTATCTAAGGGTATCAGAAAAAGGGGGAGACCTAGAATGCGATGGGCAGACAACGTCAAACAGGACCTTGCTAGAATTGGCCTAGAGCGGCCAAATGCAGCAGCTGTAACTCAGAATATACACGCCTAGAGAGGATAATTACACAGTCTGGTTGGACCTCCGTAGTCCATGGCTACATGAGGATTTTGTATGGATGTATGTATCCATGTATACATGTATGCATGTATAATTTATTTCATCGAGGAATTCACAAGGATAAGTAAACTGGCTTGTGAAATACAAATGGAGATTTAAAAACAAATTACCCCTCAAGCCACTGCTTGCCACAGAGGTCTGACAGTAGCCTTTCAGTTTAATACGCCGTAGAGAAGAATCTGTGAGGAAGTCGAGACCTCAGTAGAAGAACAACACAGACATTCATGCTTTATCTGGGGCTCGAACCCAGGACCCTTTGATCAGTATCCAAGTACGCTTAACCAGTCGCTCACGAGACGTCTAATTAGATATTATGACATTCGTAAAAAATGATTGATTCCTGTCAGCTTTCATTAAATCGAGTTATTTATTTATTCACTTATTATAAATTATTTAAGACATGAATGCATTTAAAATACATTTTATTTTGTTACCGTACGAAAATATTAAAAGTTAAAATTTAAAGTGCTGTGCACCTTTCCCAAGGTTTTGTTATCCATTAGAGAGTCGGTGGCCAACAGTTCGAAAAACCCTGGTTTAGATGAACTGTCATTCCGAAAGAAAAGACAAAATTTTGCTCCAGTAAAAAGAGATAAACTTGTTTTCATTGCAAAATAATTGTCCACCTTTATCTTATTTTTTGGTGTGATTCACATGAGAATTCACGTAGTTCTGGACTTAAGACGGATTGAGAAATAATTGCTGTCTTTTTATTGCAAAAATTCAAAGGGAAAATTTTCGGGAATTTCGGGTTTTGCGGGAAGTAAACGTTAAAATATTTGAGTGTACACATTATGTGTACAATCATCTATATATATACACTTCTGTTAAATAAATGTAAATTATATATTTCGGAATACATCACACACATATATATATGTATTCCACAATGTAATTAGTTTCATCTACCACTAACGAATTACATTCAATTGCATGGAATCCAAAGCCGCATTGAAGAATTTTAGGAAGGTAAATTGAAACTTTTCAAATAATATTTCCTGCTAAGGAAACATCAGCTCACTGATCGATGAATGTAATCCTTAGTTATCAAGAGGATTACATTGAAATATGTCTTAATTATGAAATGTCTCTCGGTAAAGGAATCTCGGTATCATTGAAACACTAAAGAGAAATGAAGCTATTACTCAAATCTCTTCTGTTAAAGTTTACGAGGTAGTAGCTAATACCTAACATTTATAATCCTCTATTGAATCCTATTCTATAATATATCTTTTAGCCTAAATCTTCGTAAAGAATTATGTTTCAAGAGTCTGGAATTTCACTAGGAAATTTGAGCTCTGAACAGAAAAGTTATGGAAAATTTCGAGAAAAACTAACACAACGTTTATTGAACTTCGTTAAAAACAGACAGCCATGCTCTCTTTTGAAAACACTTTATCGAATAGTATTGAACCGTGATTGGCATTTATGAATGTTGCAATGTACAGTCCCATTAAGCACTCTTCACTGAAGAATTTACCTCTACGCACAGCATTCCATTGGTTCCCACCCACCAATTTCATAGGATTTGGCACCGAATGACTGATCCCTGTTCACTAGATTGAAACGCATCCTAAGAGGGAAGAGATATAATGTGTGAACCATCATCTAAAATGTGACGCAGAAATCGAAAGTCATCCAGGAAGATGAGCACTAAAGATGCTTCAACAAATGTCAGGTCAACTGGAATCATTCTGTTCAGTAAGGAAGAGATTATTTTGAAGAGGATACATTGACTTAACACTACATTATTCTTTCGTTCTCTCAATAAAAATATAATCGTATCCCGACGAGATTTCGTAAATAACTTTATTTAAAAGAGGGCTAATCTTTGCAGTCTTATTTTTAATGGTAAAGTTGCAGGCGCGTAATCAGGCAAACAGACAGAAAGCTGAATTTCTTTACACTTTCCTAATTGGGATATTCTGTAACAAAAGGGTTGGGTTGGGTTGTTTTACCTCTGAGAGGCACTTTTTTGCACACCATGGGTTAAATGGCCAGGTCACAAGGACCCCGAAGGCTCAGAGTAGGTTGGAGGAGGAGACCCACTGGAACAGGTATTGGGAGACAGATGGTAGCCTCCCGTCAAGGCCATCCAACGTGTTCTTTAGCGTGCACAGGGTATGGCTCTCCCGCACACGGAGCCATGGCTTAACGTCCCATCCGACGAACGGCGGCGTTTCCAAGCCCATTGGTGTCCCCTACTGACCGTGGGCAAGGCGGGTAACAAAAGGGCTAGGTTTCTTTAGGATCAAGATTTTAAATGTTAGTCACGTTTTCAGAGAAAATGTCTTATGTAACTTTATAGTTGTTTGTGAGTCGATGACGACTCTAAAACGTAGTTCAGAGGCCTTCTAAAAGGTCGCGACCTACAAGTTTCGGGACTACTGATCTACTTTCAGTGGGCTCTGTAAAGTACTGCCCGTAGGGACAAGGTTTGTACCTTACTTAATAAAATAATTTTAAATACCTTATATAATTCAATAATTCTTAAGCCAAACTAACATATTTACTAACTTATGTACTTTCTTACTTTTAAGTAGACAATACAGTTAAAAGTATAATAACACTATCCAATATGATTAAGTATTACCTCCAGCAATATATTGACTATTTTGAGTCAGTTTTCGTGTGTAAATTTCCAAACTGACACAAAAAATTTAACATCACGTTACAATTTCTGTATATATGGATTTTTGCGTTTATCTGTAATACACATATCTTACTATGATTTAATGAAAAAAAAATATGGCACTGATTTCTTGTATGACCTACAACATAATTGTTGCATGTAACATAATAAGTAACTTATTTTGTTTGGATGACTCTGATCTGTTATATAACTTAATAATGTTCGTATTTGATCATAGATGCTAGTAGTGTCTCGGAGAGTATCGTTGTTGGACTGCGCATGTATTCACATAACAGCTCTTTCAGTTACGGAGAGTGAATTATAGTTAAGTACATATGCAGTTAATCTCTGTATATGTTGGAGAGTGTTTTAACCTTTTGTGTTTTGCTTACCGTTGCTGTCTGTACTACCCTGGAAATTTCTGCTATGAGTATGGGAGATTTACAACAAAAATTCAGAGGAAGAAAATCGACGGTATTACTAAACGTGCATATTCTTTATACTTTCGTTGCAAAATTGGCGGTGAGGACATATATACTGTATTACTGCATAACATATCTGAGGATGTGTCGGGACGGGGGTGGCTCAGTCGGTAGCGCGCCAGGCTCGTAATCTGTAGTTCCCAGGTTCGAGTCCCAGCTGGGTCAGCGTTGAGATTTATCTCCGCAAAATTCCCCGCCCTGCCCACGGTCAGTAGGGGACACCGATGGGCTTGTAAAGGCCGCCGTCCGTCGGATGGGACGTTAGGCCGTGGCCCCGTGTGCGGGAGAGCCATACCCTGTGCACGTTAAAGAACACGCTGGATGGCCTTGACGGGGGGCTACCATCTGTCTCCCAACAGCTGTTCCAGTGGGTCCCCTCCCCCAACCTTCTCTGAGCCTTCGGGGTCCATGTGACTTGCCCATTTAGCCCATGGTGCGCAAAAAAGTGCCGCTCAGAGGTAAAACAACCCAACCTGAGGATGTGGCTAACTGGGAAACTCAAAAGTATGCCTTTTCTGTGCCTATGGTGTGGCGAGAATCGCGAAACCACGTCAAAGGTTCCTATTTCTGCATGGCAAAAATATCAGGGAGATCTTAAAAAAAGCAAGCGCAACAGCAAATATATCAAGTATCTGAACATATTATCTGCAATAAGGCCTGTTGCACATAGTGCAGACGTGCCGGTACTGGTTCCCCCAAAATCATGGGATGAAGGAAATACTGATGAAGATAGTGCAGATTTGTTGTTGCAGACTCCGTTGAACTATCATCTTCTAAAGACTTGGGTTACCAACCAGAAACGGATAACACGCCACAATTAATTACGCAGAAGATTTGATGACTTAGTTCGTGCTTAAAGTTAACCAAAGTGGAAACTGAACTCCTTGGTTCCAGGTTTCCATCAGCTGTGGAAATTACTTGAAGCAGGAATTAAAATAGCAATGTATTGACAACACAGGAAGCGTATTACAAATATTTCGCTATGGAGGACTATATATGTCTCTATAAAGATATTAATGGTCTTATGAGAGAACTGGGCATTCAACATAATCCTAATGAATGGCGCATATTTATTGATGCATCGAAATTAAGTTTAAACCCGGTTCTCCTGTAAGATGGAAATAAACATCTATAAGTTCCTCTGCTTCAAGCCGCTGTCTTGAAAGAAAGAACTATGAAAGTATGTATGTCGAAGATTCTGAGTGCAGTAAAGTACCATGAATACGCTTGCATGTCTGTGGTGATCTTATCGTTATTGGAATACTTATAGGTTTACAGGGAAGTTTCGCAAAATATTGTTGTTTTCTATGTTTGTGGGACAGTCAGGAAAAGGGAAAGCATTATATTGTGCAGCAATGTTAAAAGAGAAACGAATATTTACCCCTAAGAAGTAACATAAAAAATGATCCACCTTATGAATCGGAAAAGAGTCTTCTCCCACCTTTTCATATAAAGCTAGGGTTAATGAATAATTTCTTCGTCTTTGCATAAAAAAGGAAATGGATTCACCTACCTCGCTGATGTTTTCCTAATATAACAGATTAAAACTGAAAGAAGAAATTTTCATTGGGCCCCAAATAAAGAAATTTCTGAAAGATGACGTATATGAGACGAAACTACAGGATACTATACTCGCAGCTTGGCGATCCTTTAAAGCAGTTATGCATGGATTTCTTGCAAACAAGAAAGAAGACAATTTTCATCTCTGGTGTCAACTTTACCACAATGATATAAAGATATGGGCGGCCTAGTGTCATTGAAAATTCATTTTCTGCATTGACACTGAGCTCCTTTCCTGAAAATTTGAGAGCTATGAGTGATGAGCAAAGGGAACGCTTTCATCAGAACATATCCACGCCGAAAAAGCGTTACCAAAGTCGCTGCTCTGATGTTAGATTACTGTTGGTTTCTTAAGAGGGAGTGCAGAACGAACTATAAGAAAAATATCTGTGTGGCAAGAATTTCTAAGGACATAGAAGGTATCAGTACTTATATGATAAAATAAATCAGCAAATATGTCCCATTTCAACGTGAAATCTTCGTGATGGAGATTGCATATTACATGCATTTGTCTATGGTAGGGGAAATTGGTCATTCATTACATTATTAAACTTTGAGCGTATATTTTGATGTTGACGTGATAGACACAGAGCATTTGTATTTTTGGAATCAGCACATCAATTTCTTTTATAATCTGCAACTTTTGTTTTGGAGGTATGAAAAAAAAAAGTTTTTTTTTTTGTTGGCTAATGTAATTAATGGATTATATTTCAATTAATTTATGTATGATATGCATCTTTGGCAAGGAAATAATCGAAAGAACAACATCAAACAAACAAACAAACAAACAACAGCGTCAACAAAAAATTCCAAGCCATTAGTTGTAAACAATTCAATTATTAATAGAAAATATTTCATGAAACATGCTATATTGCCTTTTTGACTCTCCTTTCAAAATAGTAACACTCTATGATTAAATACGGCAATGTCTTCAGATATATAGGTATACATTTCATAACTCTAATACTTAAAGTAAAGAAACTGGCAACAAAAATGTGTATGCATTTATTTTTTACGAAAAATCATCTAATATACATCAGATGATAAAAGAACGATAAGTCGCCGAAGAAATGCATTTCATCGATACTATCATATTCGGAAAAAAAGCTTAAAGAGAAATTTAATTAAAGTAACTGAAACGCAAAGAAAGAATAAAAGAAGAAGAGTATTAGATCATTTTTTACTGCTTTAAAATAATCTCGGTGCGAGATAACTAAGCACAAACTTTCTGTTTCCGTCATCCCTACGTAGACATAGAGGTACACATGTTTATTTAGTATCGTTATGTTCTAAAAACACGTATAATGTCATCTCAGGAGTTACAAGGAGAGTAGGAAAAAATTTATCTAATGGAATTATTTCTTTTTTTTGCCTTCTTAGGTGGCTGCACTCTAGGTAGAGTGGTTCTTCGAGCTACTTATCAAACGCATTTTGATCATTCGAGAGCACGTGAGAGCAAGGAATGGAATATAAAAAAAATGGGAAAGAAAAATTATCTCTTCCATTGCTAGTTCTTTTCAGCTTATAGGACGAAGCGAAGAGTTCCCTTGCATCGTCGTCGTCTTTAAAATTTAAATTATAATCCTATAAATGGAAGATTGTTTTCAACTGTCTATGAAATGAAAGGTAGCATTAACGAGGAAATTATTGCATTAGTTAAAAATTCGCTTTGTAAATAGACTGAGAGAAACGGGAACATAAACTTTATTATTTTTCTTTTTCGAAAAAAAAATGCTAAAATGATTATCTCATAAGTTATAATTGTTTGCTTTTGGTATCACTATAAAGATTTCAGGCTGTTGATTTAAAAGGTCGTTTTCGCGTTTTTGTCATTTGGTGAGGTTTGTTTTCATTGATGTCTGAATAATACATTGGTTTCCATAAATTAAGGAAAAATGAGAAAAATCGCGACAAATTCGCCAAAAAACTGTGCGATCCTCACCAAACTTGTTCATGTAACCGGTAAAGTAATGCCGAGTGAGCTTATCATATGCAAATTAGTCTAGTTTGCGCCAATTTGCGTAATCGGATAGCGGCATAACAACGGGTATTTTGGAGTGGATCGTTATTTTGTGTTGTAAATGTGAGTAAAGAAATTCGAAATAGACATTTTGTAGGAATGACCTTGAGACATCATTTGCCAAATGAACTGCGGTGGAGAGCTATTGGCCAGCTCGAAGCAGGCCAAAATCAGTCAGACGTGAGACGATGGCTGAATGTGGGTCCTGTGGTCCATATTCTGTGGAATCAATTTCTTAGCACGGATCACGCGTCTCGGAGGTTTAGCCGAGGAAGGGCTAGAGTTACACGACCGCTGTACAAGACTGATATCTGCGATTAATATCACAAAGGAGGAAGTCTACTCCTTTTCAGCTACAATCCTCTCTTACAGCAGCCACTGGGAGGGTTGTACTTGTGCTTCTACTGTGCGTTGAAGGCTTAATGAGGGAGGTCTGTACGCTAGAAGACCCCTCACGTCACGTCTAGTAGAGAGCGGTTGAATTGATCACGCACACATGTTAATTGGGCAGAAGAGCAATGGAGGTCCGTACTCTCCGCAGATGAGTCCAGATTGTTTGCAGAGTGATTCCGGACATTGTTTGATACGAAGAGAACGAGGTATCCGCTATCATCCCAGTAACATCCGTCAAAGAGAGAGTTACGGCGGAGGTAGCGTGTGTATTTGGGGTGGCATTTCCTTAGGTGGACGCACAGACCTCTATATGTTGACGAGTGAGAAACTCAATGCTCAAAGGTATTGAGATGACATCCTGGACCTTTATGTACGTCCTTACGCTGGTGCAATAGGTGAAACATTCATCTTACAAGACGATAACGCTCATCCACACAGAGCTCGACTAGTGGAACAATACCTTCAAGAGGAGACCATTATGCGCATGGAGTGGCCAGCTCGATCTTCCGACTTAAATCCGATTGATCATGTGTGGGATGCTCTAGGGAGACGTGTTACTGCCCTCAACCCGCCACCTGCAACAAAGGGGGAGCTTATTACTGCTTTAAAGGAACAATGGTCGGTACTCCCTACTGCTCTGATTCACAACATCATTAACAGTATGGAACATTGCTGTCGTGCCTGCATTACTGTAAGGGGTGACCACACACCTTATCAAGGCACTTTGCCCATTGCATTTTGATACCTCATTTTTGGGCAAGTTCCTGTAAGTGTTATTTTTTGATGAAAAATGTTTCTTGTGTAAAATATTTTATATCATTCGGAAACTAGCATTGTAATTCGTGTTTCCATTAAATTTGATTAAATTTATTCATATAGTTTTTTGTTTATCGTAATTTTTCTGATTTTTCCTTAATTTATGGAACCAGTGTTAATTGTCATTTATTTCGACGAACTGAAAGTCGATCAATAATTTGAATCTGCTGCCTCATTTGCACATCAGAGGTTTTCACTTCAACCCTGAATGGTGGTGACGTAAAAGACTTGAGCAAGGATGGATTTTGAGAATATGACCGTCATAATTAAACAAAATAACTTTCGGCTTCATCATGTACAAGAGATGTAACCCCGGACTAAGGGGTATATTGGTAATAATTATTATGGAATATTCAAGTATGGATCAAATATGGCAAGCGACTTTGACCCCCGCCCTTTAAGAGTGCTAGTAAGATTAGTGGAGAGAAAAAAGTATTAAACATGTATATTTTATGCATTTTTTGAAGACCTCTAAAAAAGAGACAAAAATATTTATATGTAGTAAAATAATAATGTTAATTTAGTTACTTTATATTAGAAACAAAAATTTCATTTATCTTCGCTGTCATATTGTTTATAACAGGGCTGACCAAACTAAACTTAGTGAAGAGCACTAAAATACTATGTTTTTAAACAGCAGCAGGTAAAATTCACTATTTAAACCAGGCTCGTAATCTGCAGTTTCCAGGTTCGAGTCGCAGTTGGGTTAGCATTGAAATTTATCTCCGCCAAACTCCCCGCCCTGCCCAAGGTCAGCAAGGACACCGATGGGCTTGGAAACGCCGTCGTTCGTCGGATGGGACGTAAAGCTGTGGCCTAGTGCGCGGGAAAGCTATACTTTGTACATGTTAGAGATTATTTTCATTAGAATAGTTTTAACACTGGATCCCCTTGGTGAGAGACTACCATCTATCTCCTAACAGCTATCCAATGGGTCTTCTTCTTTCCCCACCCTTCTCTGAACCCTCGGGGTTCTTGTGAGCTGGCCATTTAGCAAGTTGTGTGCAAAAACAAGTGCCTCTTAGAGATAAAACAACCCAACCTAACTTTAAACGAAAACATATTTTTCAAATGAGTAAAGAATGCAAAACATTGCATTTGGAATCAAGGTATTTATGAATTAAAAAGAAACAAATATCTATATAAATGAGTAGTGAATTAGCAAAATGCAAAAACATTTAATTATGCACTTAAAAATATTTCTTTAAAAACGGAAAGAAACGAAACAGATTCAATATATTGAAGATTTGTTTTACGGGCAGCAAATTATTTTTTAATATGCCACGGGTTGACCAGGCCTGGTTTATACGATCAAATAATTCCTTCTCTATAATTGCGTTTATAATTATCACTGCTTTTAGTTTCAGTTTTAACCTCCTCATTTTTACCTAACCTCTGGATTTTCCTTGTTCGTCTCCTGAAACATTTTAAGATGTATAACAATCATAATATCACCAACTTTCACCCATGGTGGTAAAATTAAGTGCTCCCAGGTTTTTTAAAATAAACCTTATTCGACTCAAATGATAGCTAAGCATCTCAAATTGTCCAATAAACATCCTATTTACATTCAATGTTTAATTCATTTTTCTTTAGAAATGTATAGTCGATCGGTAAAAAAAATAGAAAAACAGAAAAAAAAACTTAAATTGGGTTCTTTTCTTTGTATTTTACTTCACTCGGGTCAACAGCAAGTAATTACGAGGTAACGAAATCCTTTCCTTATTTTATTTTCACTCCACAGGATTTCCGATAAAGTAAAATATTCACCAATTTTAATCAAGTAATTCGCAAACGCCGAGATTTCTTTTTACCTGTTGTCTTCTTTTCCCATATCTCAATGAACAATAGAGAGTCGGATTAACAAGGCAGATATGCTTTTAATTCTTGTTTTTCCCCGCATTTATCCTTCTTGAACTTCGATTGTTAATCCACATAATTAGTTTCGCAGTTGTCTGGAGTCATGGATTTATTCCAGCGGAGAGTGACAGATTGATAAATGTGCTTCTCTTCGATTGCAGCAGCCTTAATAATAAACACATCGTATGTAGCAAAATGGATGTACTAGAGGATCGAAATTCTCCATAATGGTATCTGTAATGCCTGCCAATACTCCGTCAGAATAGCTTTAACTTCATTTTTTTTCTGACTGGCTAAAGTGAACTTCCCAGTAGAAGCACTGAATCCTGAACGAAGTGTTTGTTTAAGTATGATTCTTTAAATGCTGAATTAAGTCATATTTTCCACTGATAACGTAGGCGATCAAGTTAGATTTAGGATTTTATTTCAATGAATTCAACCAGTGAAAAGTCGTTAGGATTATAAGGGAATTTTCTTTGGAGGAGAATATTTAACTGTCAACGATCACAATTCCTTTTTGAAAAGTATCAGGTCAATCTGTCATAGGGTCCAATGGGCCACAGTAAACCATTTATGCTTAAGTTGCAAAGGGTACAATTCTACAAAAGATAGGCTTAATGCCGTGTCTCATGGAATCTGGCTTTAACACAAATCTATCCTTTACTTAAAAGGCAAGAAATGGAAGCTAACAAAAGTTTATTCTGTAAAGATAGAAATTCAAACGTACGAACAAGATAAATTTAAGCATTTCAAAAAAAAAGATGGTGTTCGGTGGAATTTCAATGCGATGTTTTAAACTGAGTTCCAGTTTTCTTTATTGTACAGTGGATTAATCAAACAAGTTAGAAGGTTGGGTTGTTTAACCTCTGAGCGGCGCTCTTTTGCGCACAATGGGCTAAATGACCAAGTCTCAAGGACCCTGTAAGCTCAGAGAAGGTTGAGGGAGGGGACCACTGGAACAGTTGTTGGGAGGCAAATGTCAGCCTCTCGACAAGGCTATCCAGCGTGTTCTTTAACGTGCATTTCCCAGGTTCGAGTCCCAGGGAACTGAGTTTTATCCCCGCAGACTTCCCTGCTCTGCCCACCGTTAATAAGGGACAAAGGGACAACGATGGGCTTGGCAAGGCATCCATCTTTCGGATGGGACGTTAAGCCGTGGCTCTGTGTGCGAAGAACCATACCCTGTGCACGTTAAAAGACACGCTAGATGACCTTGACGGGAGCCTACCATATGTCTTTCAACAGCTGTCCAGTGTTTCAACAGCTGTCCCCCAACCTTCTCTGAGTCTTAGGGGTCCTTGTGACCTGGACACTTAGCCCATTGTGTGCAAAGCAAGTGCCGCTCAGAGGTTGGGTTGGGTTGTTTTACCTCTGAGCGGCACTTTTTTGCACACCATGGGCTAAATGGCCAAGTCACATGGACCCCGAAGGCTCAGAGAAGGCTGGGGGAGGGGACCCACTGGAACAGCTGTTGGGAGACAGATGGTAACCTCCCGTCAAGGCCATCCAGCGTGTTCTTTAACGTGCACAGGGTATGACTCTCCCGCACACGGGGCCACGGCTTAACGTCCCATCCGACGGACGGCGGCCTTTCCAAGACCATCGGTGTCCCCTACTGACCGTGGGCAGGACGGGGAATTTTGCGGAGAAAAATCTCAACGCTGACCCAGCTGGGACTCGAACCTGGGAACTACAGATTACGAGCCTGGCGCGCTACCGACTGAGCCACCCCCGCCCCTACCGCTCAGAGGTAAAACAGCCCAACCCAACACAATTCTAATACTTTTAAGCAAAATTCTTTGTCAAACTAGTGTGCTCCGAGTTTCTCCTCTCCATTCTAGTAATCATTTTAGGAAAACATTCCTTCGAAATGACCTGTTGTCTTCAGAGTATTCTTCACCATTGTTATAGTGTTTAAAACTATCCAAAGAGGGGTGGCTCCCTTTTCTCTATTTTCTCCTACATCCGACTTTGGATGATGATAAGATGAGGTGAAAAGTAACCTAATTCACAGTGGAGGATAATATGCGACGGCAGCTAAATTTATTGCAGGACAACATCCTCATTTTACATTTCTTTCGGAAGGAAACACCCGTTTCATTAATTATTTTCTTCTAGAGTCAGTTTTTTTTATTGTTTCATTTAAGGCAGCTGACGGTTTAATTCATTGATAAATACTTAAGAATTAAAAATTTGCAATGTCTTTCAAAATCTCTGAGCCTTAAAATCTGTCATGAATGCTGAAATCAATCTCAGAGGAAATGCAGCGGAAGTTCCTCAAGATTCAGGAAGTCTCTGTAAGAGCTGTCCGGAAATCACGTTGCGGAGAAGGAACGCCGCTATGTCAGTGTCTTGAGGTCGGCAGAGGTCATTTCAACATCGAATGGAAGTTAAAAGGGAAACATGAGGAAGTAACTGAAAGGGAGATTTCTTAACAATGTGCAGATGATTAAGAATTAGATAGTGGAGTTTGTTGAATTTAGGAAGATTTTATAGATACATTTATTGAAGAAGGCCCGTATCTATGACAAGTATGACATCTAGGGGGGGGGGAGGGGCTAGGGAGGGTGAAAAGGAGGGAATCACCCCCTTCCCTGTAACACAATACTTTTATGGGTAATGGGGGTAAAATTACTAAATATGCACTTTTCGAAAAACGTTTTAAAAATCTTTAAAACGAAGGGGAAAATTTTATATTGCAATAGAACTCCAGTCACTTGTCTCATTCCTTTACTCTTTTCTGGCTCATTCAAGTAACTTGCCCCCCCCCCCCCGACTTTTTTTTTAAAGATTCCGTCTGTATTTCATACATTTTTCAATACGTTGTTTAAAGACCACTAAAATGGAGGGGAACATTTCATATTTAAATGGCAATCAGTTCTCTTGGTCCCACTTTTTCATTATTTTTAGACTCAAATCAATCATTTGTCCCCCCATCCACCGCATCTTATTTTTTCTACATTCTGGCCAAATAGATAATTCATCATCGTAAATTCTGCTGCATATTGAAATAGGTTGTACACTGGTTTAATTAAGTATCTTGGTCTAAAGATCCCAATTCGAAAGGCCCGAGTTATTGGTTAGAGATCTGAATTTAAATCTGAATTTAAATCTACTGATCTAAACTTACTAAAACAAAATTTATATATTCTATGGCGGTAGTATTCTGTTTGATTGCACTCCTCGAGTGGAAAGCATAGGATAAACTTTATAAGAGGGAAACAGTAACTTAAAATATCATTTTGTTAAATGAAGAACGTGTTGAATAGCATATTGTGGCAGACTACTTTCATTCGCTTTACTAAAAAATTGTGCAAGGTAAGCTAATTAGTAAACAGAAACATTATTTGAAAAGAAATGCATATAGCCAAAATTAAAGTAGAGGCTTAAAAAATTGCAACTCTACAGTGCTGGGTTGTTGTTATTTTATCTCTGAGCGGCACTTTTTTGCACACCATGGGTTAAATGGTCAGGTCACAAGAACCTCGAAGGCTCAGAGAAGGTTGGGGCAGGGGACCCACTGGAACAGCTGTTGGGAGACAGATGGTAGACTCTAGTCAAGACCATCCAGATTATTCTTTAACGTGCATAGAGTATGGCTCTCCCTCACATGGGGCCACGTCTTAACATCCCATCCGACGGACGACCGCCTTTCCAAGCGCATAGGTGTCCCCTGCTGACCTTGGGCAGGGCGGGGAGGTTTGCGGATATAAGTCTCAATGCTGATCCAGCTGGGACTCTAACCTGGGAATTGCAGATTATGAGCCAGGCGCGCTACCGACTGAGCCCCCCCCCCGCCCCCTAACTCTGCAGTGAGTGACTACACTCACTGTAGAGTTGGAAACAGAAAAGAGTTGGAGAACCGAAAAGAGTTGTAAAGAGAAACTCGGTTAGAAACAGACCAATGTCAATAGGGCAGACGAATAAACACCGAGTGATCATGAATTATGACCACCCCTTGTTATGTTGTTTTTTTAACACTAACTTCGAAGATCTGTAGCTTTTAAAATAATGTTTTTATGGGAAAATGTGGTTAAAGATAAATTAAAGATCGTAATCAATTCTATCTAAATATCAATTATCAACAATATTCCTTCAGTATCTAAAGAGTTATGACGGAAGTATGGACATTTAACAAGAGCAATGCTAGGAAGAGGAATCTGCCTTTGAAGTTAATTGAAACGAAACAAAAAGTATAGTTTCAAACCATTTCATAAATTGCTACATATTTCAAACGTGTACTTAAATAATTTATCTAATATTAATATTCGAATATATCGCTACTCTGAAATGTTTAAACCTCCATGGATGTTTAAATGTTGAAAGAATATTGTTGAATATTGACATTTAGATTTGATTGAGATCTTAAAATTATATTCAGGCAATTTTCTCATAAAACGATTATTTTAGAATATATAGATTTTAGAAATTAACTTCCCATTTACATAACGTGGGGTGAGGAGATCATGAATCAATTATAACTCAGTTGTATAGATTATGTATAGTAAAAGTGGATAAAATAAGCAATTCAGAGCTTAAAAAACATATTTAATACGTTTTTATGAGAAACCCTTACCGAATATAAAGAGTTGGATAGTTTTACCTCTGAGAGACGCTTTTTTTTGCATAAAATGGTCTAAATGACCAGGTCACAAGGACCCTAAGGGACTCAGAAGTTTGTGGCAAAATAATCCATTAGCCAGCTGTTAGCAGGCAGATGAAAGCTTCCCTTCAAGGTTATTAAGAGTGTCCTTTAACGTGAAAAATGATATGTCATGCTTAACGTTTCATCCAATGGAGGGTGACTTTTCCAAGCCCATCGGTGTCCTCTTTCTCACGGAAGGCAGAGCGGGGGTTAGTGAAGATAAATCTGAAGCTGGCAAAGTTTGTACTCGAACCTGGGAACTACAGATTACGAGCTTATCTCGCTACCAACCCTTCTAGAATAAGGATGTCAAACTCAAATCATATTGGGGCAAAATCAGTTAATTCTCAATATACCGCAATTTATTATGAGCAATAATAAGCAAAGTATAATTACTCATATCGTTGCTTTAGTATTTAAATGTTTCATCTTTTGATATCAAACCATAAACCTATATTTCAGTTGTAGTGACTTCATCTCGACCACATTCCCCATAATTCGAGTGAGATCATCGCTGTTACAAGCTAGTAAGGCACAGTTGGCTAACGTAATTATGATGCGATGTATTGCTTGCCAGCCATACAAAATGACTTTGAGGGACCACGTGTTTCCAGACCCCTGCTCCAGATCCTCTCCTGCCTTGTACCCATTGGAACCGTACATCCTAGCTTGAATGGCACGTTTATATGCTGCATTTTTACGTACAGGCCTCGACATGTATCCTTGTAATATATATATACTTAGTGCATTTTTTTATTTCCACGTTGACGACATCCTACGAAAGAGATGATGTCATGAACGTGTTGGACAGTGACTTTAATTGCCTCTTAGAGAGCAAAACACTGAGCTTGCAATCTGTCGTCCAACTGTAAACTGCAGAAAGCTAATTGAGGAGCTCACTGTCGCATCAATGGAACGACTCCTCTCTGGGATGCGGTAATGACCTAACAGCGTGACCGGAAATCAGAGGTCCCTTTCAGATTAGAGTTAGCTTAAGCTTCCAATAAGGAAAGAGGACATATCCGGAACTTTTAGTAATGTTTTTGGGTTAGTTTGTTGGGGTTAAGTTTGGCTGTAATTGCGCCGATAGATCAACGAAGCCTTAGATGCAACAAAGCAGTTAAGAAATAAGAAAAATACTAATGATGAAGACAAAATGAGCATCGTGATCAGAGAACAAAAAATAGAAATAAATGAATGCAATATTGATTATCGTATACCTCACAGTCTCCCCTCTTTTTAAACGCTAATTTAGGAACTGTAGTTTTTGGATATATTTCTCCTTCCTTCCTTAAAAAGAATAATTGAAGAAAAAAAAAATAACTACCTTGTGTTTATTTTGTAGTAACATTTGTCGTATGAAGAAACACTGCTAATACTTCTCCATTGAATAAACGTGCTGACCGTTCTATAAATAACATTTGCTTCCAACTAGAGATGCTTTCGGGCTCAAAATAATCACAGACAACTTTGAGCTCGCGCTGGCTCGGGCTCAGAATAATTAAAATTTCTAATCTTTCTTGTAATTGCGAAAACAATAATTCATAGATATAAATATTTTGACTATAATTTCGATTTTTTAATCAGTCTGTAGTAATTAAAAATAAACACCATGAGGCTTTTGATCATTTTTATCTATTCTCTATCTTTAATAAATGATTGGCTCATTGCCTTTAAATGTCTCCGCAAAATTCCCCGCCCTGCCCACGGTCAGTAGGGGACACCGATGGGCTTGGAAAGGCCGCCGTCCGTCGGATGGGACGTTAAGCCGTGGCCCCGTGTGCGGGAGAGCCATACCCTGTGCACGTTAAAGAACACGCTGGAGGGCCTTGACGGGAGGCTACCATCTGTCTCCCAACAGCTGTTCCAGTGGGTCCCCTCCCCCAACCTTCTCTGAGCCTTCGGGGTCCTTGTGACCTGGCCATTTAGCCCATGGTGTGCAAAAAAGTGCCGCTCAGATAAAACAACCCAACCCAACCCAAAAGCCTTTAAATGATGTTACCCACAAACCTTTAGTCTCTACTAATATTTTTAGTATTTTTCGCTCCAAATAACATTAACATTTTAATTTTCTCATAAAATGATTATAGTGAATAACATAAGAAAAAAAAAATGAATGATTAAAGGCATGCTTTTCTTCATCTATGTCTTATGCTGAGTTAGATAGGTTTTTTTCTTCCAAATCGTGTTCTTATATAATAATAATATAATCGGGCTCTCTATCTTCATATATGTCTTATGACATGATGAGCTCAACAACTGTCGAAATATTTCGGGTTCGGACGGACTTGAATATTGAGCCCGAATTATATTCCCAACCTTTCAAATTTTAGCTGCATACTTTAATAGAAAAGTTGGTGTATACAGCCCCCGATCTAGAAAAAATTAAGGGGGAGTAGAGTGGGGAGTGGTGTTGGGTCAAGAAACATCATCGAGACAGAAAAAAGTAAAAATAAAAATAATTAATGAATAGCTCTTCAAGTCGATGCTTGCCACAGAGGTCTGACAGGAGCCTGTCAGTTTATACGCCCATAATAGAAGGTCTGTGAGGATGGAGCCTGTTAGTTTATACGCCATAGTAGAAGGTCTATGAGGATGACGGGACCTCAGCAAAAAAGACACATACATCCATGCCTTACACGGGGCTCGAACCCAGGTCCCTTAGATCAGTAGCCTAGAGCGCTAACCATTCTGCCACGGGACGGGGAGGAAAGCGACTGTATTATTTGCATTGCATTTCTCCCTCCGATTTCGTAGTCTTTAAACATTTATTGAGAAATTCATGAAATTTGCATAAGTTTAACAATATTTTGCCTATATTTTATTCACATTCTCAAATAGGCCTAATCATGGATGAGTCTTACTCCCCCCTCCGATACTGCCCTGGTGCTGGTACCAAAATATCAAAAACAAAAGATTTACTTGTAACTCGTATCACTTTTGAAATTGCCAATTTCGCCAATTCCAATAGCAATACATTAATCAGAGACACGCACGTTGATGGTTTGTTTTGCGGTTATTAAACAGAGTAGTCTCTTAATGCCATTTTCTAGTTTTTCGTTTGCAAATAAGTGAATAGTCAATAAGGAAGAAAAGAAGTAGATATAGACTACGATTAATTTTCTATCTGATTTCACAATTCTAGTAAAAATTCAGTGGCGTCAGCAGAAGTGTCATTGTATTTGTTTTAGGTAGGGGGCGTAGCTTCTAAGAATACGCTTAATCATATATAGTATCATTTTTATTAACTGCATTTTTTTCCAAAAAAGCAATTATATAGAAATAGCAAAATATAACGCTAAATACATTTCCGGGGGAGGGGGAAAGTGGCACTCTGACCCCCATCTGTGTATCTGTCGTTTGGCGCATTATAACTTTAGACACTGATGCGCCATAAAATCCTAAGCAACCAACCAACTTTCTGTGCACACCTCATGTAAACATTTATGGTTTAAACTCAGTGATTAACTTACATGGAGATCTGCTGTAGTATTAAATTTAGCATGCTATTATTTCTATTTTGAAAAAACAAATTCCACTTATATTCATCCTTGCATTTGCGAAGTGAAAAAATACGGAAAAATTTGGGACAAAACTCCTCAAACGTCAATAGGGCATGTGGGTATTTGATGTCAGTTTTTATAACGAGACGGATTTAGCTGCGATATTTTATTCTTTAAATTCAGGTACCATCGAAAGAAATGTTCAGGTACCCAGAAAGAAATTATCCATTTAGAGAAATGAATATGAGAGAGAAAAAAAATTCTGGGGATAATGATTCGTTCTCTCTTTGGAAAATTATAATTAATATACGCATTGTCATACAATGGGATAAATGGGGAGTCTACAAGAAAAACTTATATAGCTTACGGTTTGAAGTTTTATGGTTGACCAATTAACTGATAAAAAAGAAGACATAATAACACCGAAATTCTACTCAATACTAGTTTAGAGGTTTGAAGATCAAATTCGAATCAGTATTAGCTATAAACCTTAAAGGTTCTACTTAAAATCGACTGGATGCTCGTTATGAGCTCGATTTAGCATTCACTATAAATATTAATAACTTTTCAGGAAATGTGTGCATATTCCCTAGATCAGGGGTAAGCGAGAGTCCCAAGGAGCGAGAGGACGCGGAAAGGCTTAAGGATTTCTCAAAAATCAAAGGGAGGCATGATGTCGAAAAGTTGAGAACTCCCTGCCCTAGATAATGTAAAGGCTGGATTAGAATTCTAGTTCATTTTCGCTCTACGATTTTAAGTTCCGGTTTGAACTCGATTACAAACTACTAAAACGTTTATAGGTTGGATCATAATTTTATTCCATACTCGCTAAAATGGTTTAAAGGTTCGAACTAAATATAGTACTCTTAAAATTAAAAAATCGTCTTGTGAACTCTCTTCGATACTCATTTGAAATCTGGAATGATATATCAGTTCAAACTTCAATGGAAAGAAAATGAAAGCATCGACTTGTTCTTTCAAGTTTAAATTTTTTTTAAATTTAAATATTTCTCTTTTGGAGAAAGAAAAAAAAAACTCTTCCTGGTATTAAGATACTCGAATGTTCTTATGCGAGAAAATCTACACTGACACATATGCAAGTTTGAATTTTATCAAGCAAAAAGTTTAGATACATGCCAGTGAACAGTTTCTTATGTGACTGTTCCCAGGTGTCTGTCAGAATGTAATCTTTGACAGCTCCTACTAACTTCGAAGCAACCCATTTCTGTCGGCCATTTCTCTCAGCGTTTTATCTTCATTTTCATCCTGCTTTAACGTCAAAAGGCAGCGCCAGAGAAATCTCATCGATTTAATTTGGATGGGAACACCTGCAAGCATGTCAGTAAGCGCAGCGCATGCCCTCTAGGCGCTTCCAGGAATAGAAATGTTATTAAATTCCGTGTTTTATTTCTTTATGTAAGGAACAAAAACAAAAATAAAAAAATAATAAGGTGAAAAAAAAATTAAGAAAAAGGTTCTTCTGGAAGGAGCACAGACAAAAAAAAGATGAAAAAGTAATGTTTTTTAAAACGAACAAGTCACACGATACTCTTTCTCCTAGAAAACTAAAATGAAGAAGACTTAAGTTAATGGGAGATTTTATTTCATTGCTGCACATGAAGATATCGATATTGAGATGATATTTAAGGACTGGTGCCTAAAAACTCAGAGAAGGTTGGGGAAGTTGATCCACTAGACAACTGCTAGGAGACAGATGAAAATCTCTCCGTCAAGGCCATTCAACGTGTTCTTTAATGTGCACTCTCCTGTGTATGGAGTCACGATTTAACATCACACGAGACGGACGGCGACATCTCCAAGTCCATCAATGTCCACTTCCTCATCAAGGGCTTCTGCCCTTAATTGAAGATTGGCGGAGAAAACTTACATCGTAGGCGCAGTCGGGACTCGAACCTGAGATCAAAAATAAAAAATTCGTTTTCGTCGATCGAAAAAATAAAAAAATTCAGAGAGATTTGATTGAGGTATTTAATTACCTGGAGTGGCATTTTATCGTAAATGAATAAATGCACAGGTAATGGACAGAAAAATGGAAACACCAAGGTTTGCCGAAAGCGTTCGGTTTATGTTAAACTGGATTGTCTACTGCCACTGAAGAAGGTCCACTAGATCATGTCTATAAAAGCAAACCTGGAGTAACTGCATGTGATATTTGGTAGATGTCATCGAGAGGAGACCTTAGTGATTTCGAAAGGGACATGATTGTTGGAGAGTGTTTGCCAGGAGCTTCAGTAACTAAAACAGCTGAACTCGCTAATGTGTCACGTGGAACAGTTTCCAAGGTCATATCTGAATGGAAATTTAAAGAGAAGACATCATCTGCAAAAGGCAACAGTGGGCGAAAGCACATACTCCAGAATTTGAAAGCTACAGCTTTCAAATTCTGGAATTCTATTTGAGAGCTACAGCTGATCCAAGAGGTTCACGAATTTTATCGTAGCACGTGAGAGGTCTGTTTCGTCAAAATCAGTACGTGGAGAACTCCACAGAGCTAGATATCGCTGTTGAGTTGCTCTTCACAAGCCACTTATCAGACCTGCCAACGCACGATCCAGTGATGCAAAGAGCACAAGCAGTGGTGACTCGAGCAGTGGAGGAATCTGATATGATCTCACGAATCATGCTACACTTTGTTTCCGACAAATGGACGAGTGCACGTGTGGCACCAACCGAATGAAACGTACAATTCTAATTGCTTGTATCCTAATATTAAGGGTATGGCAGTTCTGTAATGGTTTGGGGTGCTTTTACGTACTATGGTGTGGGTGCAATAATTTCTTTTGAAGGCAAGTTTAATGTCAATAACTATTGGACAATCCTGGGTGATCATCTTTATCCAGTGATACAGCATTTCTTTCATGAAGAGAGCTCTGTCTCTCAGGATGACAATGCTCCTATCCATAGAGCACATATGGTCACCCAGTGGTTTGAGGAGTATGAAATAGAATGGCCACCACAGCCATAAAATATCAACCAGCTGGTAAAGCTATGGGAATTTCTGGAACGACGTCTCAGGTAGAGCTTCCCGTTTCCATCGAACAATCAGGAATTTACCACGCTTCTTGTGGACAAATGGTGTCGTATCATTCCTGGTGATTTTCCGACACTGGTAAATTCTATTCCACGACGTATACAGACTGTACTGGACTCACATGGCAGTCAAACACCACATTAATGATTTTACGTTTCTGTTTCCTTTTTTCCATTACCTGTATTTTGAAGTCATGTTGGTTCGATTATGCCTATACTCAGCAATCCCTAATCATTTTGAGCAGTGTGATTCAGTGAGAAAAATATCTCATATTAACAATTGGTGTTTTAAGTTAACTGATTGAGTACTGTTTGGGTTTGGTTTTTTTTTTCTCTGAGCGGCATTTTATTGCATACAATGGCTAAGTGACTAAATCGTAAGGACTGCTAGAGATCAAAGGAGTTTGGGAAAGGGATTCACTGAACAGCAGGAATCTTCCTGTGAAGACCATCCAGCGTGTTCCTCAACTTGCAAAATGTATGGCTCTCCTATACATGGACCGCGGGTTAACTCCGCTGCGACGGACGACGGTCCTGTCTAGTCTGTTGGCATATCCTTTCTCAGCAACAGCAGAACGAGGATTAACAGAGAAAATTCTCAATGCAGAAAACATTGGGACTCGAACCTACAAATATCCGCCCATATTGATTGAGTCTGTTTTCAAATTTGTCAAATGATCCTTTGAAAAATGCACTGAACGAGACAGGAGTGTTTTCTTTTAACTGGACATTGTGACTTAACCTATAAATTCAGTTAAAAAACGTCTCCAAAAATTTCTGTCTTCGTAGGAAACTGTTCAACGAGAAAAACCGTCGAAATTAGCGACTGATTTATGAAATTAATAAGTGAAATTTCTAAGATTGACAATTGGTTATCTGAGAAACAAACTGATTTAAAATGAATGAAGCTGTCGGTCATTATTAATGAGGAAAATTCCAAAATTTTCTCTTGACAATCTATTTATGAATCACAGATTACTAACGAATAGGAAACAAAGCAGCGTGAACATAATTCCCTTCGTAATACCTGTGCATAAGCCTGCTCCATCTTCCGATTTCCGTTTCAAAAACCCCGTAAAGTCGAGTTCTCCGGCGTATAGTTTTGGATCACCTTATGCATAATATTGATATCCCTACGAAGAAAATTGAGCTAATTATCCTCCCTGCTGAATATTTGTTTGTGTTAACGTACATTGATTGAAATAAAACTTTATGTATTCATTCAGTTACTTTATTATGCACTGCTCAAAATGTATTTGCGGAAATTAATTTACAAAGATGGAAATGTTGTGGCACAATTCTGAGGATCTTTTAATGAGTTTCTCCTCCATTCCACATTCAACTGTTATTACTCCGGTGGTATTAAATTAGTCTATGCAAACCACATTTCCAACGCACTGTGGATTTTATGTATGTATCTTGAATAATTTATGTCGCTATCTTATATGTAGCATATTTATGTCGTATGAAGGCTTAAATTTCAATGGCATTTCATATTTTTCCATTTAATGTTTTTGATTTTTTTGTTTCAATGAGAAGATTAATGAACAAGTAAATCAGAGAAAACTCCTGAAATGACGAAACCTTTTAAGTCGCTTATATATCTGAAGTGGACTGATGAAGAGTGTGAAATTAATATTAAAATAAGGCGATGAAATTCTTTGGAATATTTGATAAAATCATACCTTATATTAGGAGAGCAGAAATTTAATGCTGTTATTTAAGCTTTTTAAAAAATGTAATGATCTTGGATTTCTCATATTTCTTAAATTTCAAAGCAAATTTTCACTCAGCTAAATTATATGATCTGTTTTCAAATCTAAATATCATTCTTTCTCATTTTGCTCCTTTTATTCTTTATGCCTTTTTTTTTGTTTGTCACTTTCTTTCGTCGTCGCTGTTCTATTTACGTTTGTTTTCAATATTTAAAACAAATTGGAATAGTGAATGGAATATTTCAGCTCTTAGAAGTACAAGAAAAGGTAAGCCTGTTTAAATGCCAGTTGCACAAAAGTGAATATAATCTTAGTGTATTCTAATCATTAACTGTTAAATATAGAGTTGATTTCGGGCTCATTTTTTGGAGCCCAAGCCCAAGCCAGCCCGATTTATGAAAAATTTTTTTTAAAGCATTGTAAGATATATAAACAAAATTAATGTCGCTAATCATTTATTGAATTCTTATATTATTAATTATAATCATTTTATGACAAAATTTAAATATTGATGGCATTTGGAGAGAAAAATGGTAGAAATACTAACAGAAACCGAAAGTTCATGGGTAGAATGAACGTTCATGGGTTCAAGAAAGTTCTTATAAGCCAAGGAGCCATTAATTTATGAAACATAGAGAATACGCAAAAATAAAAAATAAAAAAAACCGTATGGTACTTATTTTTAATTGTTAAAGATTTATTAAAGGATTGAAATTATAATCAAAAATCATATTTTATTTTTATGCAAGTTTCTCACAGTTACAAGAGATATTTAAAATTTCAATTATTTTGAGCCTGAGCCCGACTCATCTCTAGTTAGATACATAATAACATTGTATTCTAATCTCGTTACACTCTCTTGATACCTAATAGTATATTAACTACAATAATAACATCAGGAACGGACTCGTACTCGTTTTTCCGGGATGCATCGATTTATTTTTCAAAATTTCAATACTTATTCTTTTGAGAGTTCGTACGCGAAGCTTAAAATAAGTTTTCTTCAATTCTGTGGAATTTCTGTAAACTATAAATTATTTTTATTTAAAAAAAATCCTATTCCTATGATGTCCCAGGGGCCAGCGGCCCTAAGGACCCTGAAAGCTACAGCGCTCAGCGCCCCTAAGGACCCTGAAAGCTACAGCGCTCAGTGCCCCTTACCAGTTTGCGCTCCTCACCAGTGTGACCTTTAACCAATATAGGATGTTCGTTATCAAAAAGCCAAAAGTTTCTTGTGTTCCGCCTTTAAGGAGTCACGGGCACCGCGTCAACCTGGATTCTCAATATCCTTGTTTGTGGCGACCCAGGACGAAGATTATAGTTAAGTTTTGCCAAAGGCTGGACTTCTGTAGTACTGTTCAGTCACGACGGTGGCTAGTGGTAAAACATGGCATTATCCCGATATATGTAGTGCATTCTTGCGGAGCATCTGGGTCTTGTGACTAATCATATTACCTGTTCCGTCTTTAACACCCTCAAACAGTGCAAATTCGAACTAATGGATGATTTTTGAAAATGCAAATATGTAGTAATATTTCATTAACGTCTAAAAATTTATTAACGCGCCTAATGAAAATCAAACATGTTCCAGTTCTCTTACGTAGCGATCTACATACGTAAAAAAGATATATTTTTCAAACATTTTCCTATTTTATTTAGCTAAAATTTTTATTCAAAAATATATTACACTTTACATAGTATACTTAATATTGAAGATTAATTACACGAAAAAATAAAATTATTGTGTAGGTGACAAGAGCGGTTTGAAGGTTCCTGGTCGGCCCGAGGACATTTTTCAATAAAATGGCGCATATTGTAAAATGTTATATATTTGATTATCTTTTACATATATTTTAAAAACCTTCAATATATTTTATTTCTATTTGCTAAGATATCGATTATTTGCTCATAAAGTATATTCTTACAGAAAAAATTACAAAATCAGTCAATAGCAAACTATCTTATTAATCCGTTCAAAAACATGATAATTTAAAATATTATATACACTATAATATCAGTAAAATAGGCTACGGATTCATTTGGTTACAATAATTGTTTCAAAATTACACTTTTTATGAAACATAAAACAAAAATCGCTCTACAGACGCTACGTCAGTGAATATAGTGGCCTACTACCCCATTGGCCCACTGAGGATCCCTTAGATACCTCAATAGGTCAATCCGCCCCTGATAGCTGATTTATATGTAGAAGAGTTGACAAAGAAATTATATAATTTTTTTTTTTTTTCAGAATTTTTCCCCTAGTTTTTAACTTAAAATATACTCACGATTTTTTCTTTGTATGCTAAACATGGTTTCTTACAGAATCAGAGCTGTGTAGTTATTCCCAAACGGTAAAAAAAGTTCCCAGTTAAAGTCTAACAATTGATGGATGTTTGTAAGATGTTCCGCAATTAGATAAAACAATAAATATCATTCGAAATGATTCGATGCATTTAGTGCCTTTAGTCAAAGTCTGGTAAAACGTAACGTCAATAATATGTTGCAAAAAAATAACTTAAGAAGTATTGAAGATCTCAGTTAATTCGAAGTTGTTTCGCTTAAATGGAGAGAAGAAAGGCATTAGAAACTATCCGAATTTAATACTATTCACCGCTATCAGCTGTCAAAAAATGATTGAAAATAGAAGATAAATTACCAAAGAATGAAATGTTGAAGTTTGAAGATACGTATCGATTTTAGAAGAATTATAGCAGGTCTGGCATAATCGATTAAAGTTTATAGAAGCTACTACAGTAAACTTCGGTTTGTTTAACTCTGACCACGACAATTCATAAAGTATCTTTAAACCAAAAGACGAACTTTATAAGATCCTATTTAAGTTGATAATGCACTTCACAAACCAGTGAACTCTTCATCAGGTTTCAACTATTAACGTTGTTATGCTTTTGAACGAAATGAAATCTCTATCAGAGAGTATTTGTAAAAACTCGTCAGCTTCTCCTAACTTTTGTTACATGATGAAACACTTGTCCATAACAGTTTCAACCAGACAGTCCTTACTCGGTAATTAGAACAGAGGAGATTGAACATTGCAGTAAGACACTCCAATAAGCAAAACTTTCATCTAGGCATTTGCGTCCAATTACGATTTTTAAAAAGTAAGAATATAACATGCAAATAGCCTATTAAATTATTTCCAGTTCGTAGACCCTAAGCTTCAGAGAAGAGGATTGTAAAATTCAAAGATGATGTTTTAGCTTTCAAGGAACATCCTGAATTTTCCGTAGGATTAAATTTCGTGTTATTCTGATTTGGCACTTAATTATTTGTGGTCGTGTCTTCCTGTGTAGTATTGAAGTTTTCCTTGCTGTAGCGATCTGATTAGTACTGCACCGATCTGTCAGAACTAATTGCCAAAAAAAATCACATAAATGGTATGTCTTTATCTCGCTCATTTATTTTGAATAATGGCAAACCAATACTAAAGAGAAATCGTTATGTTTTATCTACGGAGGTTAAAAATAGATTAAATACGGCATTAAAATACTAAAACCAGGCTAAAATCGGGAATGCCAAATCTTAAAAAGAGTTTACTAATAATGTCAACACTGACGTCCAATATAGAGATATCAAAATTATTGAAGTGATGATGATAATAATCAGTCGAAAATGGAATGAAACTGATATTTGAAACTGTCAGATGCTAAGACGATCAAATCCACGAAAAACTGTTCCAAAAATACATTTTTATAAACGACTTCTCATCTAACTTTCCTTTTAAAAATATATTTTAGCAATTGAATTGCGTAGCAAGATGTTTTACACAAAGGTACTCTAAAATTTCGAAACCATAATTATTGGCAACACTAAATTTATTAATGGCAACACTAAATTAATGATTGTTAACAAAGGATTTATAACCACTGTTTAGTAAGTGGTTTTTTTGTGTTTCATTAATGACATTTAACAGCGTTTAAATGTTTAGCAAATTTTTAACTTTCTTGCAGCTGTTCCTTTGATATGATTTTTTTTCTTTAAAGAATATGCTAGTGCTAAGACACAAGAAGATTGAAGGTACTGACAGAATTTTGTGAACTTAACAGTGAATTATTTGTTAATATAAATGATAGCATCCAGTGTTAGTGGATCATGTAAATGATATTTTCATTCGTTTTGTTTAATTTGACTAATATCAAGAAAATGTCAAATTCTGTTGATGAAAAAATTCTATTTTTCGAAACCAAAATTCGTATGAATATTCAACGGAATAATAGAAGAAAAGAACGTAGAGATTGGCGTTGAGCAAGTATAACAGTGCCCGTCAAAACAAAGGAGAATAAAAGTTCTGACACAATCTGATAGAACATATTATACAAAATTAGGAGTTAATGGGCTCAGCTTTTGATAAGGTCATATGCGAAAATTAAGACGACGTAGTTAAAGGGGAGACAAAGAAGCATAAGAAGTGGAAGGGAAGCAGGAAGGAAGGAGAGAAAGTTATCATTCTGCAAATTAAAAAAGCGAGGAGAAAGAAAAGGAGAAAAAAGAATAAGGTGATAACGAAGAGAAAGTTGAATAGAATCGGAAGAAGATAAGGTAAAGGTTGATTAGGTAAAGGTGTTGGTGGATGAAAAATCAGTTAAAGAAATTTATTTAAATTCAAGCGCAAGCAGAAAAGTTTAGTTGAAATAATATAAAGCGTAGGGCGAATATTATTTTAAAATGCATTTGTATTGGCCTAAGAGCATCAAATCTTGAGCGTTTTACTCAATACAACTGCTGGCATTAGAAAACTTGTATTTTGTATTAAGTTAAAAGTACATTTTATAACTAAGTTAAAGCCATACCTAGTGCAGTGGTTAGAAGACTTGCCCACAATGCCAATGGGGGTGTCCTGTTCTACCAGAAATAAGGACAAGCTAAATTTAAGCTTCTAGGATAAAGCTGGTATTTTTTATGGATACTATTTTTTTACTTTTCTTAAGTATAAATTACTAGAATTAAAGTTCACTAACAATGTCGAAACTAGGAAATTCACAATGGCGACTGAAGTGGTATTATTAGAAAATACTTCTTTTTTCAACTGTTTTACAGTTTGAGAAACAATTTCAAAAATTATTTTGTCGCACAAGTGTCCGATGACTGCAAACTTAGGGGTGATCAGAAAATATATTTTTATCATCACTTTGCAACTACCTAATAAGATTTCTGAAAAATATTCTTGACACCCTGAGTTATGAATTGCAAAAAAACTATTAAGTTTTAATAGTCTAGAAATTTTTACTTAATGTTTTATGAGATATAAGCAATAACCACTACTATGTATGAATTTATAACATAATGATTTTTTTCTCTTCAGGACAAGAACGGAGAAAGGTTACGGCAAATAATAAAAATATTAATGAACTGATTAAACAAACGTTTATTTACATTAATGAAACGCTTCATTTAACTAGCAATTTGTTTTTTAATTCTGTTCTACGAGTTGTGCGGTTCTACAGTGACATAAAAAACGAAAAAACACTGAGAGAATTAATTTTATATTTCAATTATTCTCCTCAGCACATTTAAATTTTTCTGACGTTTACGATTAATTAAGGTACCTAGTGAATTAAGCTAATTAAAATTGGTATATTGTTTTAGGTGAAGTCTTGATCGACAAAATAAATAAAATTTAACTAACTTAGTTTCACATTTACTACTTGATGCTACGTATTTTCATATTATATCACACTTAGGTGAGTTAAGACAAGTGGTGTACAAAGGTTTATGGCACCGAATCGAATGGAAAAATATTGTGTTTGCTGGGAGCCAATAGTTAAGGGAAGATGCATTAAAACAATAAATACATTTATTCATTTGTAATAAAAACATTTGTTTATTAACTTTTACTTATTGTATGTATAGGTGCAAAATAACGAGGAAAAAGAGATATATTAATATGAAGTATATTTTAACGTCAAAGCAAAAGTTTTTTAAGTTGTTTTTTAAGCAACATGTGAAGGATGGAACTGGTCTCAGAAATGAGCTACTGAATATTCAGCTTCAATGATGATGCAACTAGTAGCATGATGTTATCCAATTATTCGACTTTTGTGCTTTTCAAGTTATTTTAAAAGTCACTTTAGTAGAGCCAGATTGAAAAAAAATATTTTTAATTTCCCAATTTTCACTGGCCAGATTAAATTGTTAAATAAGGCAGGAGTTTGAACACTCCTGGTTTAGATATTATGGTACTGAACTAATATTATATATGACTATGTATCTGTATATGAGAAATATATGTACTATGATTAATTATGTAAAGAATTATTAAATATTAAAAGTGTTATTGAATTCTTTTCATTTTAAAATAGCTGACTAAGCTGCAATAAATATAAACGTTTTATCCCCTATGATTAAACGCTTTTAATTATAACACAATAATTTTCCAAAGTAAAGAATTTAATTTCCATTCGCTGATGTCCTATAAATACACACGTAGAAGTTTTCTAGATTAATTTATTTTGTCGATCAAGTCTCCACCTAAAACAATATACCAATTTTAATTAGCTTAATTCACCAGGTACCTTAATTAATCGAAAAGGTCAGAAAAATTTAAATGTGCTGAGGAGAATAATTGAAATATAAAATTAATTCTCTCAGTGTTTTTTCGTTTTTTATGTCACTGTAGAACCGCACAACTCGTAGAACAGAATTAAAAAAACAAATTGCTAATTAAATGAAGCGTTTCATTAATGTAAATAAAAGTTTATTTAATCAGTTCATTAATATTTTTATTATTTGCCGTAACTTTTGTCCGTTCTTGTCCTGAAGAGAAAAAAATCATTATGTTATAAATTCATACATAGTGGTGGTTATTGCTTATATCTCATAAAACATTAAGTAAAAATTTCTAGACTATTAAAACTTAATAGTTTTTTTGTAATTCATAACTCAGGTTGGCCAGAATATTTTTCAGAAATCTTATTAGGTAGTTGCAAAGTGATGATAAAAATATATTTTCTGATCACCCCTGAGTTTACAGTCATCGGACACTTCTGCGACAAAATAATTTTTGAAATTGTTTCTCAAACTGTAAAATAAAATAAATAAATACCCCCTCAAGCAGCTGCTTGCCACAGAGGTCTGACAGGAGCCTGTCAGTTTATATGCCAAAGTAGAAGGCCTGAGAGGATGGCAGGACCTCAGCAGAAAAACAACACGAACATCCATGCAACAGTTGAAAAAAGAATTAGTTTTCTAATAATACCACTTCTGTCGCCATTGTGAATTTCATAGTTTCGACATTGTTCCCACTTTAGAGATTCATATGCCACAAAAGTGAAAAAAAATATCCTAAATAACAAAATTGCATTCACAGATCAACTCTTTTTACTTTTTCTTAAAAATGGGTTTTGACTTCTTAACAAAATTATTCTCTACAAAATTGATCCTCACAATCATTCTTTTTATTACTCATTTTCATGATGGCAATGATTGATTATAATGATGGTAATGTCACTCTTATTAAGCAAAATTACTTTTATCAACCAAAATACACCTCTTCATTTAATAAACAAACTCTGGTAAGATTACTTTATTTGTGCATTTGTTGTCGCTAATCTTGAAGAAAATGTATTTTATTTAAAAAAATTAGTTCGTAAAATACAGACCATAAGTATGTTAAAAGTGAAAAACATTTAATGCTGGCGAAAATATCTAGCAATCGTGGAGCAAAATATTTAAAAGAAATGTTCTTCCTAGGATTATTTTTATGTTCAGTAGATATCGTACAAAAACTCAAAAGCATTTATTTACCATTGGACTGCGGATTATCTTATCTTATTTTCATTCCACGACAGTTTTATCTCTGCGGGTGGTAATTTCTACCGTTCGCTTACATTATTAGAAGCTATTTTTACTTAAGTCAGATATTTTTTGCTCCAGTATCAACAAAAAGAGATTGCTGTTTGATAAGATGATTTCGTTCCCAAACGTAAACTATTCCTTTATTTTTATTTTTGCCAGTTTACAAGATTTCGGATGTATTTTTTTTTGTTTCCTTAAAAGATGAAAAATATATGATTACAATTTTGTGTTTCAAAGTAAATTCAAATTAAATTTTTTTATTAAATATTTTTTGAATTTTTATGCAAAAAAGGAATTTTCTTCTTTATTAAAAGCAAAATAAATAAATTTATTAATAAATCTTTCTTTACAGAAAACCTATTTAAATTTCTTTAAAAAACCCAAAACGTAGTTTTTTTTACAGAAAAACTCCTTTTTTTTTAAATTTTAGAAAAACCTAAATAAATCTCTTTTAAAACCCAACGTAATTTTCTTTTTTTGAGAAAAAAAAACTCCAATAGTATTTCAACAAATTGTAACAAAGAACGAGTGTTGAAACAACCACGCATTCCTCCCACCAGATAGAAAATCTAATTAAAAATTTATTTTTTACAGAAACCCATAATAAAATTTCTTTAAAAGCACAAAAATAGTTAACTTTTCTGCTTTTATCTACAGACAACAGAAAAAGCTCTAACATATTTATGACCTTCATCTGCCAATTGTAACAAAGAGTGGGTGTTGAAGTCACCACGCATTCCTCCCACGTAACACATAAACCCTCACGCTGCTATTAATGCTTTCATTATATTATTCTACTGTTTGTAAATAAGTCTTTTCTACTTTTACATTGATCATTTTATCCACCTACATATTTGATCATGATAGTTATGTTTTTCCTAATGATATCCATGAGAAATCTAGACAAAATTCTGTTCCTTTCACATTATTATCTGGGTGGGGTGTCGGTATTCTTCGTAGAGTTATTTCTTAAGCCAAAGATCACCAATGAACAGCAGGTGATTCGGATCGGGACCGTCCACAAATTTTCATTAACGAGGATTCGAGCACGTTTCGAGTATGTGGGGATACTTTGAAAATTAGGGCTAGTATAAAATCTTCTTTGAATGACTTATTTCTGTTATCGATAAAATAAACGGGAAAAGCTTATTTGCTCTTAGTAAATAGTTTTATAAATGACATCAATGAGAACGATCACTGTACCGTATCATTTCAACGTTGGGTGGATTGTTAGTTACCTAACACTCTATAAAAAGATGTCTATTGGTGATCCAGAAATTAGAAACATTTATTAACATATAAATTGAAATCAATTCAGAGCAATATTTGAGAAGGCGCAAGAACTGAAATGTCTTTAAAAAAAAAAAGAAATAGATACCTTATGACAGAATCCTAAAATAAAGATCGTCTAACATTCATACTCAAGTTGCTTATTGGTCAGATATTTTTGCTTTAAGAGCTGAGAAGCTATTATTCGTTTTCCTTATAAGAAATATCACTGATCATAAAAGTAATAATTTGCTTCTTGGCAAAAAAAAAACTATCCCCACTGCATTTTTCACACGAAAAGATAACTCATTAAGAAGAACGTTCCCATCATTCTTACTGTAGTATATAAATGCATAAAATGAAAACATTTTCTTCATTTCAAAAAATAAAAATATCCTACCTTTCGCCGCTGTAAAAACGAGGACCAGAAAATAAAGATATCCATGCAATAAGAAGATGAAGCACTTGGGCCACATAAGGAGTCAAGGCAGGGTACAATCAAAAAGACACCGAAAACAACTCCTCCCCGTCAACACAGCGCACGTGGGTTTTGGGTGAAGACTTAACGTCACCGTCTGTCTTGTCCCATCAGCGTAGATGCATTCTGCTTCTGTCCGTGACTTTCGGGTGAGAAACTCCAACGATTTAAATCTTTCTTCTTCCTGCGTTTGCCTTCCACGACTGGCGTATTAGGATAAGAAGGAAACAAAATAATATTATATAATATCACATCATCTTTTTTTTCCCCTCTATACGAGTATTATTGCCTCCGAAACCCGACAGAGAAGCCCAACACTCAGAACGCACTGATCCCACCTCAGTTCTCACTGTTCAGCATGGCTGCAGAGACCATTTATTGGTTTCCCGCGTCTGATGCTGGCACTTCGCTCGCGCGTCGGTAGGGAGCGCTTGCCATCAGTGTTATAGGCGCACGTGACGGAAGTCCGAGTTGCTATGGGAACCGAGAGAGACGTCGGTTTTCATTGGTTTGTGGTGTAAAATAGGGCTGATAAGCGCTTCGGTCGTCCTGGGATGTGCCAGTGTTCTGTCATTGTCAGGGTTCTTAAAGCACAATTCAATTATTCCCCCACTTAAGTTAATGTTTGAAGCAATAGAAAAATAAAGTCAAATGAAAATAAAAGTATATAAATAAGGAAGAGAAAGATGATGAAAATAAAGGAATATGTCTACGCCTGTTTTTTTTCTCCTTTTTAGTGTGTGTATTGGGGCCTCTCCCTGAAGACTTTTCCTTGGTTTAATGAAGGCTTATTGTCTTTACGTTCCTGCGAAGGCCTCCTTGTACTTCATGTAGGAGCGCCTTCTTTCTTTTAAGTCGATTAACTTAGTTCGGGACTCGGGAAAGAAAATTAGTCTCCGCAAAGAACGAGTTTTATTTTAGAGACTTAAATTAAGCTTTGAAGTTGATGTTTATTAGTTTTGTCTCCTTCGCCTGTAAGCTTTATTCCTTACTCCGATATGAGGGACAAAATTTATATGTAAATATGTATTGGAAGTTTGTGAGAGAAAATGAATGAAAATTGTTGTAAGGTTCTCTAGTAATGAACACAAATTTTGCTTTTTGTTATAGCATTAGGCTTTTTTTTTTAGAAGAACAAGGAACTATATGAAAAGGATTTATTTATTTATATTTTTACTTAAAAATAAAGTTACTTTTTAATATTTTTCTCGTGAAGTAACTTCGCGACAAGATAAAATTTAATATCAAAATGTCACAATTTTCTTTGCCGCCGAATGTTGCTTTAGTTTGATTACTTTAGATGCAATTTTGCGATAAGGAAGATTAACTAAATTGAAATATTTCAGTGTTTTTGTCCATTTGCAAGTTTTTGTTATTCTCGAATAAAGTTTTAAGCGATGGACGGTAATGATGAAAGTAAGAAAAGGGGCAAATTTACGTTTAACAAAACTGGCTCTAGCATCAATGAGTATAAGTGGTAAATGGGGAGACTATGTAGAGACTCTGAGACTGGGAAAATGATGCTTGTATGAAACAGTATCAGATAAATTGAAATCAGTTCAGAGCATAGATCAAAGTTCAATGAGCTACTAATCATTTGTCAGTCTCTTATGATCTATGAGAGTTGTCGCAGTCTCATAGGCTTTCCTCAGTCTCCTATGTTATCACTTACGCTTCCTTTCTAAGCAATGGGGCTCAGTTCGTAGCATATCAGGCTCGTAATCTGCAGTTCTCAGGTTCGAGTTCCAACTGTGCCAGCATTGAAATTTGTAGCCGATAACCCTGCCAATAATAATAACCTAAATAGCTATTTATGTACACACCTTGTGCCGTCCCATGGCCGACTTGTTAGCTCGCTTGGTTACTGATCTAAGGAACCTGGGTTCGAGCCCCGGGTAAGGCATGGCTGTTTGTGTCCTAATCATTTGTCAGTCTCTTATGATCTGTGAGAGTTGTCGCAGTCTCACAGACTTTCCGTAGTCTCCTATGTTATCACTTACGCTATCCTTTCTAAGCAATGGGGCTCAGTTCGTAGCATACCAGGCTCGTAATCTGCAGTTCTCAGGTTCGAGTTCCAACTGTGCCAGCATTGAAATTTGTAGCCGATAACCCTGCCAATAATAATAACCTAAATAACTATTTATATACACATCTTGTGCCGTCCCATGGCCGAGTGGTTAGCTCGCTTGGTTACTGATATAAGGGACCTGGGTTCGAGCCTCAGTTAAGGCATGGCTGTTTGTGTCGTTTATCTGCTGAGGTCCTGCCATCCTCACAGACCTTCTACTATGGCATATAAACTGACAGGCTACTGTCAGACCTCTGTGGCAAGCATCTGCTTGAGGGGGTATTTATTTTTATTTATACACACCTTACTATTTACAACTTTCCATTCATATTTTATTACATTTTTAGTTTTCCCCATTACATTCCTCATAGTGAAACATAATTTTATTTCTGAAAGACTCGATTGAATTTTATCTATATCTGCAATATATTTATATATATTTCGATTCTTTTTTCACATTTTAAAATAATTTATTTAAGTCATTAATTTATTTCAATCGAGTCATTTCAATGTGTTCTAAATTTTCTCTTTCATCCCCTGAATATATCAATGCAGCAACATCAGCAAAAGATATGTAGATCAAATGTGCAAAATCATGCCATGTAGATCAAATGTGCAAAAAGCATTTATATATATATTAGGAACGGTAAAGATCTCAATATTTACACTTGCGGAACACCACTATTATATAATAAATATAAAAATAAATACCCCCTCAAGCAGCTGCTTGCCACAGAGGTCTGACAGGAGCCTGTCAGTTTATATGCCATAGTAGAAGGTCTGAGAGGATGGCAGGCCCTCAGCAGAAAAATGACACAAACAGCCATGCCTTACCCGGGGCTCGAACCTAGGTCCTTTAGATCAGTAGTCAAGCGCGCTAACCAATCGGCCATGGGACGAGAAAATTAAAATAGTAATCATATGTGTTTATCAATGATGAGTCAAAAGTCAAAACCATGATGATTTCGAGTTCTTGCAGGAAAAATGAAAACAGTTTGCTATCAACTCCTCGGCACGTTTCAGTTCTTCTGATGCAGAATGTTTGAGTGTTGTAACTCCATTCTATCATGCCACATCTCTGACTTATCTGTCTGATAGAAGTTTTCAGGTCAAAGTTGGAAATGCACTTTCATCCAAAGGAAGAATTAGTGCTGGTGTTTCTCAGGGTTCTAATTGTAACTTTTATGTGTGGAGATATTCTAAATTCGTGCAATATCAAGTTAACTTTATATTCAGACGATCCAGCTAGTCTTACATCTTCTTTGAATGATGGTTTTGCAGGAATCGGTTTAAGCAGCTAGCTTAATGGTTGTAAAAGAGATCATGGAGTTCCTATAGGGCCGTGCTTTGTTTACGTTAATGAATGATTCATGATATTAACATATAATTATTGAAAAATATTTGAGTAAGGTTTCCTAATTTCCCGATATTTTTATTTGTTGTTTGTTGTTTTTTACTTACGTTGTTTATTGTTGAAATTAAATATAACTGCTCTAGATGAGACTACAATGAACTACATATCCATAAAGTCTTTTAATGTAACTCTTTTAAGGCATGTCCCATGCAAAGTTTAAATAAATTCGTGATATGATTCCTTATTTTCGGTGATAGTGATATCCTAACTCAGTGACAGTTTTCTAATACCATGACACTTAAATAAACAACACAGAATGTTTAACATAAACTTTCTTTTATTTTCTATTGACAATAATTTAGAAAAGTATGCCACACACTCGGTTTCTGCATCCTCGGAATAAGCTTGGCGAATGTGATGCCATACACAATTGTTAAACTCACTTTGATGCATTAATTCTCGCACTTGAAACGCATATAAAAGTTTTTCTTTAAATCGTTACCGAGTTTCTCACATTTATTGTATCGTTAAAGCCCAGAATTAGTGGTATAAGAGAAACAGGATAACTTATGTTATATGAAATTAAATAAATTATTATGTAAAAAAAATTATCACCGCCTGTGCGGCATTCGAACCTACGACTCTCCATATACAGGGTGTCTCAAAAATTTGGTACAAACTTTTAGGGGAGGTAGATAACATCTAAAGGAATGAGAATTGCATAGGAACCCATAACCGGAAACGTCATGGGAAAGTGGTAGCAGAGGTACAAGAGCTGAAAGGACACAAGACAGTGATTAATAGGAAAACATTTATTGGACATAATTATTACAAATGGCGTACTAGATGATGCATTTCATAATGTTACAGCTCTTAATGACCCATAATCGCACAAATTTTGATGGGCACGCGCAAACAAACGGTGGCCCGGTACATGTCTGTGTGGGAAGCGTTCTTGATACATTCGTTGAGCGGCTCGTCCGTTGCCCTCAGCTATTCCATACACTAAGTGCATGTCTGCCAGCTCCCTGTTCGAATACCTTTGCATGCTCTTCGTCAGCCGACTACCGCTCGAATGAGGAAATCTGAAATTTCCCCTCTTGCGCACTGATGAACAGCGCCGCCTATTGACTTACGGTGACGTTTCCGGTTATGGGTTCCTATGAAATTCTCATTCCTTTAGATGTTATCTACATCCCCTAAAAGTTTGTACCTATATTTTTGAGACACCCTGTACATACCAGAACGCTCTACCGGTAAACTGAACATCGGACGATAAGTTGTTTCCACAATGTGACCTTTATATCTTTCACGGCAATACATAATTATTTATTGAATTCTATATCTACAGGTAATATCTGTATTTACTATGGATTGATTACCCTATACACAGTCGTATCAGAATAATATGACCACCTATCATACATATACTGTGATAGGTGGTCATATTATTCTGATACGATTGTGTATAGTGTTCATATTAAAAGGAATTTATTTTTATTAGTATTTCATTTATTTTATTATTTAATTTCATTTATATTATTGTGCAGTATCGTTATAACTATCTTCAATGTAATATTTTTAGCAATGTACTATTTTGAAAAATAAGGAATTTCATATTTAGATTTAATTAATGTTACATAGAAGTGACTGAATGTTTTAGAGAATATAATGCATATAGTTACTCAATCGCTTAGTTTAAGAACAAAAAATTCAAAATAATAGAACTAATCAACCGAATTTAATATTAATTAATTAGAGCGTCATATTCTTCATAGTTAAAACTGCATTTTAGATCTCTGTTTCATTTCGCTACTCCTCTTTACCTGCATTGCGTGAATGGCAGTAGTGGAGATTTTGGGGGAACTATGAGATTGCGTAGTTTATGCATGGACTGTTCCCTTAGATCTTAGCTTGACAGGGGCGGGGGTGGTTCAGTCGGTAGCGCGCCAGGCGAATAGGCTTTGATATCTAGTGGAGATGGATTCGGGCTCAATATTTTGAGTTCAAAGTTATTGAGCCCAAGTCCACCCGACCATTTTGACAATTAATGTGCCCGAGCACAATTTAGAGAAATCATTTCTCCGACTCATCATATGATATATACAGGGTGTTTCCAAAAGGTCTGGGGCGGGGGTGGCTCAGTCGGTAGCGCGCCAGGCTCGTAATCTGTAGTTCCCAGGTTCGAGTCCCAGCTGGGTCAGCGTTGAGATTTATCTCCACAAAATTCCCCGCCTTGCCCACCGTCAGTAGGGGACACAAATGGACTTGGAAAGGCCGCCGTCCATCGGATGGGACGTTAAGCCGTGGCCCCGTGTGCGGGAGAGCCATACCCTGTGCACGTTAAAGAACAAGTTGGATGGCCTTGACGGGAGGCTACCATCTGTCTCCCAACAGCTGTTCCAGTGGTCAGTCCCTCCTCCAACCTTCTCTGAGACTTCGGGGTCCTTGTGACCTGTCCATTTAGACCATAGTGTGCAAAAAAGTGCCGCTCAGAGGTAAAACAACCCAATCCTTAGCTTGACAGGCATGTTATTTTAATAAGTTATTGACCTATTAGATTATATCTATGAAGACAGTAACTACATATATAGGGGAGTCAAAGGGAGACTACATCTATGAGGACAGTCAACAGCGTAGTCTCAGTCTTCCCAGTCTCTAGTTTCCCCACCTTCACTATACCCCTGTTCTCCTCTTTAAAAATCATGTAACAATATTATATACATCATTTCACTAATGCAAATTGGTAATTCATGAACGTTAATTAATGATTTTCCTCTTCTTCTCATCAGTAACATACTTATTCATTTTCTTTTCTCCCGATGAAAAAAAGTGCTCTTAATAAAGACATTATTTTTTTACGCTGCAGACAAGACGAGTCTTTGCATGTACTCCTATGCTAAGAAACGTGTATTCTTAAATTAATAGCTTCCTTGCGTGTGAAAGAGCATAGTACACAACAGCGAAGGCGCACAGACAAAAAAAGAATGCTCCAAACCGCTGCCTGTGCTTCCGTTATGGTTTCAAACAGAACAATAGAAAGAAAGCTTAGGGGAGGTGAGGGGATAGCAGATAGAAGAAGGAAAAAAACGAATAGAAGAACCGCGCCCTGCCCATCAATGATCCTTGTTTCTTCCCAACCATGAGAACGGACATTGAGCCTGCGAGTCAGGACACTAACCGACGTCTTCCAATTTTCTTGGAAGCAACTTCCTTCTCAGGCAGGACCATGGGATGCACTACAGACACAAGTTACGTAGTTGTCGGAAAAGACTGCAAGAGGAGGAAGGCTGATTAAAGTTTCCCAGATCGCTGCTATATATTGCTTGAAGGTACAAAGACTGACTGGACCTCCTTCTCCTTTAACTGCACAGTGCTCTTATGAAGAGATATAAGGGAAAGAAAATGTTTCGAAGGAGCCATACGAGATAGAAAATCCCCCCAAATAAGTAGTAGATATAAACTTTAGGTTGAAGGTATTGAACGGCTTTGCCAATTATAAAAGTAAAAAAAAAAGGTATATGTCCTTTAATTACACTTATTAAGTGAATGTTTAAAAACGAATATATTGCTGTTATTTCTACGTAATATAGATTAATCGTATCGCATTTATATTTGGCAGTGTGTTTTTTGAACTAGGATGTCAGGTATTTGATGAAGTATAAATTAAATTGTTTGGGACCAAAGTAATTAAGTTTATTATTTAAAAACACCCTTGCATTGAATAACGCAGACAACAGTTTCAAATTAATTTGCATAAATTGTTTGTAATGTTAGTCATTAGTCATTCCATAATAACGTTCTTAAATTTATTAATTATGTTTTGGACGTTGAAAGTGATAGATGAAAGACGTGTTTAGAGTGATAGCAGCTTCTTGAAAATAAAATTCGCATTAAAGCAATAACAGGGAATGTTTTCTTCTCAGGTTTCTTCGATTAGAAGAATTTTTACAGATTATTATTTTCTTAGCGATAACTGAGGTGTACAAAATATCACGGTGTGCAAGCGATATTTCCATAGTTCTCTTGTGAAATAATTTATCATTGCAGATGTTATTTGTGGTAGCGTAAGATGTTTGAGAAACATTTACATAGCTCTTATTACCTCGGGTCAATTTTTGATCAGAAACTAGCTCAGCGATGCCGAAACTTGGAGTCACGATAGAATTACTCAAAGCGCATAGCGTGAGAGAGACGACGTGACTACGCAAATAACGCTTGACAATTTTCGTACATTATAAAGTCAATGACCTGTGATTTCCTTTTTAAGCAATTTGTAACGGATGCGAGTTGCAAAAGCGTCAACTGTTCAACAGCATAATCTCCCCAGGTCTATGCTTCGACTGTTTCCACACATCTTAGTTTGACCATCGTGTCCTCATAGATGTAGTCTATTAGGTCATTGACCTATTAGACATCTAATCTATGAAGACAGTCAACTATATCTGTAGGGAACAGTCAAAGGAAGACTACATCTATGCGGACAGTCAACAGCGTAGTATCGGTCTTCCCAGTCTGTAGTCTCCCACCTTCACTATACCCCTACTCTCCTCTTTAAGAATCATGTATAATATTATATACATCATTCCATTGATTTAGATCTAGCAATATGCTGAAAATTCTTTTTCTCAAAGTATAACCCACGGAGAAAATGTAATACAATTTAAGAGGAATATGTTTGTAGTCACACGATGGTTTTAAAGTGGATAGCGTTTTTTCCTTTAACTTACGATTCGGAGTTGAGTAGATTATTTTACCACTGAGCTACACTTCTTTTGCATAGAGTGGACTAAATGACAAGGTCAAAAGAGCCCCAAGAGCTCAGAGAAGTAAGGAGAAGAAAATTCCCTTAACATCTATTAAGAGACGAAAGTATCCCGTCAAGATTTAACGAGCACAGAATGGCTATCCTACACGAGTAGCGAAGGTTTAACATTCCATCCGACAAAAGATGACTTTTCCAAGCGCTATAGGTGTCCTCGTCCTCACTGAAGTCATAGTTGTGATTAGCTGAGGAAATTTCGTGATTCGGAAACAATCATTTGTATCCTTTAGAGGTTGGCTTGCGTTTACCTCAAGAAGTAAGAATATTAAATTGTCATACCACAAAAAGTCCCTGGCCAGGGGCAAAAGAAATATTATTTTCGGGGGGCGAACCCTAGACACAAAAATTTGTTTTTGGGGTAGTATTAATCTCTTTATCAAGGATACAGCTTCTGGAAGGGAACCATTCAGCTCAATATTTCCTCACAACCAGTAGTGTGGCGATAATTGACTCAGTCGGTAGCTTGCCAGGCTCGTAACCTAATATTCCGAGGTTCGACTCCTAATTGGCCATACATTAAAATTTTCTATACTCTCAATTCTGCCTTCGGTATGAAAGGACCAACATTGGGCTTGGAAATACGCCATCCGTGGGACATTATTCCTTGTTACCGTGTACAATACAGCTTGCCCTGTTCAAATTAAAGAACACTAGAGGACCTTGACAGCAGACTCCCATTTGTCTACAACCGTTGGACTTCTTTCCTAAATTTCTCAAAGTTATTGGGGTCCATGCAGCCTGGACACTTAGACCATTGTGAAGAAAAAAGTGCCGCTCAGAAGTAAAACTACAACACGTCCTTCCCAGGGTTAAAGCAATGGTTTCCATCCTCATTTTGGGATGTGCATAATTCTGATTGAGTATCAGTGGAATTCTTTCAAACACCAATACTTCAAAGAATGTTCAGATATTTTTTCTTGGCGCAACTGTTATTTGCGTAAAAATCCAGAATACAAATAAAGCAGTGAACGTCAGAGGGTTGGGCAAACGCTTTGTCCGCAACGAAATTGCACTTCCGACTTCAGGATCGAGCATAAATTAATTTATAATTTTTCTTTTAATTGTGAAAATAAAATAACTGAATAAAATGAAATAGATTCTTTCTTTTGATAATAATTTCAATTTTTAATTAGTCTTCTCCAATTAAAATGAGCTTAGTTATTTTTTAGGCATCTTATTAAGGAATCGCTCTTAGGGTATATAATGCTGCTGCTCAAAAATTTTCGGTTTCTGCCATTTCGTTCCAAAAAACATTAAGATTTAAATTTAGCCTTCAAATAATGATAATTTTTTAAAGTTTATAATAGTCTATAGTAAAGAAAGAATATAAAAATGACTTAGCGGGTCGCATTTCCGTATGTAGGTTTTATGATAGGTTAATGTTTTTACAGCAACTCTACTCGAGTTGGCTCGAACTCAATACTTACTGGAAACATTCACCTTTTATGTGAGGATTTGGGTTGTTTTACCTCTGAGCGGCACTTTTTTGCACACCATGGGCTGAATGGCCAGATCACATGGACCCCGAAGGCTCAGAGAAGGTTGGGGGAGGGGACCCACTGGAATAGCTGTTGGGAGACAGATTGTAGCCTCCCGTCAAGGCCATCCAGCGTGTTCTTTAACGTGCACAGGTTATGGCTCTCCCGCAGACGGGACCACGGCTTAACGTGCCATCCGACGGACGGCGGTCTTTCCAAGCTCATCGATGTCCCCTACTGACCGTGGGCAGGGCGGAGATAAATCTCAACGCTGACCCAGCTGGGACTCGAACCTGGGAACTGCAGATTACGAGCCTGGCGCGCTACCGACTGAGCCATCCCCGCCCTTTTTGTGTGAGGAGGTTAAACATTTCGAAAACTGAAGAGAGGTGCTGACCCCATCTTATTAGCCACCAATGGAGTCCACTGATATCTCTATTCACAAGACCATGGTTTAAAGTCCTGGAGGCGCGTCGTACTCAGTCGGTATTACGCCAAGCTCGTAATCTGCAGTACCCAAGGTTTGAGTCCCAACTCTGCCAGAGTTGAGCTTTGTCTCCTCTAACCCCTCTTCACCACTTACACCAAAGTGTTGGAAAGGGAACAGCGATTGTTTTGAAAACGCGTCAGTCCATCGCATGGTGCTGTAAACCGTTTACCCAGTGTTCAGGAGAGTTATACTCTGTATGTTAAATAACAGGATTGGTGGCTTTGACGAGGAGCTACCATCAGTATCTTCACAGTTGTACAATGAATCTTCTTTTTTTACCTTCTCTGCGCTCTTGGGGTCCTTGTGACTTGATCATTTAGTCCACTTGTACAAAAAAAAAGTGCGCCTCAGAGGTAAAACAACCCAATTTAACCCGGCTAATAAACAGTACCACTGCATTTCAATGACTTTGTCAGCAGTTCGATTTATAAATAAATTTATTAAAATAATTCTAAAATCTAAATTTTCTCTATGTAAGCAAATAGACAAATCGTATCCCACTCCTTGTTGTGACATTATGCTATGTTCTCTTTAGTTTTCTCATAGTCCTCGCATAAACTCGTAAAATAACTCAGTCCCTTTGCAAAACGCAAACTGCTAGCACAGAAAGCGAATCTCCAAGTAAAATATTCAGGATTCATCATCCTTTAAGTATCGGTTCCATTCTCTGTAATCAGCACTCTAAGTTATTTGTTACTCGGCCACCGAGATCACAAAACGCGGCTTGAATTGTGCTCTGATCTCGAGGTGCCTGGCGTCATCCAAAATGGCCACCGAACACAAACGGAATCGCTTAACGGAACATTTAATTAGATCGTAAAATTCAGCTTAGTGCGAGCAGGGCGAGTGGCGCAACCAATTGCGTTGAAGGAGTGGAAATTCTATGCAAATTTCGGACAACATGCGAGTCACTGGGAGGAGAGAAGACAAGCAAATAGCCACGCGGATCTCGGCGAACAGCTCTCTCGCTTGGCTTCGTTATGGCGGTATTTACAAGGGCGTAAGATAACGGCTGTTCAGTCCGATATGCAGCAACGGACGAAGGAAAAAAATGAATCAGAATGCTAAAGCATCTTGTCAGATGATAGTTCTCCACTGTGCTTTGGAATCCTTTTCAGTGGTGTAGGCTCCGAGATCACAAATTTTTTCTGGTGCGGATTTTTTCTGGTGCTCCGATCACAAATTTTTTCTGGTGCGGAAGAGCCGTCAGCATGGCTCGGTGGCCATGCTGACGGCTCGTCCGCACCCAGCGAAAAAAAAGGGGACTTATTTTGGAGCTTTTGGTAGCTGAGTGGTTCACTTGTTTGGCTACTGATGAAAAGGATTCGGATTTCTGCTCGAGGGATGCACGGTTGCTTCCCTTATTTTGTGGGGCGAGAGTTGGCTCAGTCGGTAGCATGCCTGAAGCTCAATTTAATGCTTTTTCTGTCCTTTGTCTTCCGTTGGGTTGGGTTGTTTTACCTCTGAGCGGCACTTTTTTGTGCACCATGGGCTAATGGCCAGGTCACGTGGACCCCGAAGGCCCAGAGAAGGTTAAGGAAGGGGACCCACTGGAACAGCTGTTGGGAGACAGATGGTAGCCTCCCGTCAAGGTCATCCAGCTTGTTCTTTAACGTGCACAGGGTACGACTCTCCCGCATACGGAACCACGGCTTAACGTCCCATCCAATGGACGGCGGCCTTTCAAAACAATAATGATATTTCACTTTTTTTGTTAGTAGAAATAATAAAAAAACTCGCATTATGAATAGTAGTATAGCTATTGTAATGTGCAAAAATAATCATTTGCGTGTACTACATGTTCTAGAACTAAAGCTTGCAAGCGAATTTAGAATCGAATACCAAGGGAAAATTCACTCTTTTAAGTCATTTGCCTTTGTCTCTAACTTCTTAGAAACAAGTTGATAAAATCAGTTTCTGGTCTTGATATAACCTGATTTTTTTTTTCTAATAAAGAAAGACCTTGATTTAAGAGTTAGTCAATTATTTTCTGTTCCCTGAATTATTCACAATCATAAATCACAACTAGCCACTGCAAGTCGTAGAATATTTCATTCGTACAGAGAGAGTAGGGCGCAAGGTAAAAATGGCAAGTAAATTGATTTTTTGCTTTCTAATATAAAATGATACCATGAGAAACGTACCGAAGCCTCTGCAAATATCAAGTACCATCCTTTTAGGTATGCTGGCTGTAGTTAAAAAAATTACGGATTTTGTTTGGAACACTTTTATTTTTAAAAGACTTTGCTTGGGCCCCGACGGTGAGCAAGACATTCACTCAATCAGATTCAAAATGAGCACAGGTTTAAGGCATGGCTTGCCAGAAGGGGAAATGGTAAGAGAAGAGAGTGAATCCATGACTTTCTCTCTAGTAGTTTTCGTAACAGCTAAAGCATGTGAAGATTCCATTGTCTCATTCAGTTATATTACACTCTAACTTTATTATCTGTACAAAAAGGCCTATATTGACCAGTTTTTGACTTATACGAACCGTTTTACAGGTCACCTATGTCCCCCCCAATACTACTGAAATATCATTTTCAGATTTCTGATTCCCAACTGCTGAACTTCATATATTAGAGTTGCATGTGCATTATTTGTGAATTTATATGTAATGTAGAAAGCATGGCCACAGAGGTGCGCACAGTTCAAAATCGATTTCAACCACATGCCTCAATAAGGCTCCATAGTCTGTCTTCTGTAATATCAGACATCTGCCACAATTACTCTTGCCTGTCTTCGAAACCCTGCTAACCATCTGGTATACACTTTAGAGATGGTAGCCTTGAAAAATCCAGCGATTTCTACAGTTTTGGTTATGGTTTTCCAGGTTGTTGGTAGCGTGCCAGACTTGTAATCTGCAGTTTCCAGGTTCGTTCTAGCTGAGCCAGAGTTGAGTTTTTCTCTGCAAAACGCCCCACTGTGCCCTCGGTCACTAGGAGTTAGTAGTCGCCGTCCGTTAGATGGGAGATTAAGATATGGCCCCGTGTGCGGGAGAGCTGTGCACTGTGCAGGTTAAGGAACTCCCTAGATGTCTTTAACCAAATGCTACCATTTATTTTCCAACAGCTGTCCAGTGGATTCCCCTCCATCCAACCTTCTATGAGCCCTCGGGATCCTTGTGACCTGGCCATTTAGCCCATTATGTGCAAAAATTGCCGCTCAGAGGTAAAACAACCCAACTGCAAGGTTCACAGCACTTGGCTCTTCCGCACATGGACCATGGCTTTATATGCCATCCGATGGACGGGATATGAGACTGACCGTGAGCAGGGCGAAGAGTTTTTCGAAGGTAAATCTCAACGTTGGCCTAGCTGGGACTCGAATCTGGGAACTACAGATTACGAGCCTGGCGAACTACCCACTGAGCCACCCCCGCGCCGTTAGGTTAAATATACTTAACTAAAGCTACTGAATTCATCAGTATGATGTGGGTGTTGCAATCTGTAGTTCCCAGATTCCAGTTCCACCTGGCCCAGTGTTCAAATCCATCACCGTTAAAACTCCACACTGCTCACGGTGAGAAAGGGGACACCGTTGGGGGGTGGGGGTGAGTCAATAAGAGTCGACCATTAGCACCACTGAACTTTCACCCACAGGGCAGCATGAAACTCTACAACCTGTTCACCCCTCGAAGGACCAAACTATCCCTTGCAGATAAAGGCGAACTAGGACGGGTTGTACCCTTAGGAGCATGTGAGTCGTGTGCACCGACGGTAATGCTAAGTTACACTGGTCAGCAACGGCTCCCAGAAATGTCACCTACAGTTTGAAAAGGGAGATTCCCCGATGGCATTTCTCTGTTTGCTAATGAAGCCAAGTCCAAATCCCTTCGATGTCATAGCTTGCACCTCCTTTCCTTTGTTTAAGGGAGTGGTGTTTGCCATTCTACCACTACTATTGATGCTCCCGCAGCTATAGATATTGGAGAATTCAATCCTTAACATATGTGCGGTACAACAGAAGGAAAGTCAATTTGCAAAACTGTAGATGATGTATTAACTGTGCTGGAACAACATAGTGAACAAAAACAGGAAGGACATTCGACTTCAGTTCACGGCGCATCGGTTACGATGGCTAGTTCTTGAATCTTTAATAATATATTTTATAGGAATGATAGGGGTAAATATATGACATTTCTTCTATTGAAAATAAAATCAAATGCTAGATTGATAATTGAGATAAATATGTAAAAATAAAACTTTCAATCTGAATTTTATTCATAACAAAGATTTTTTTCGGAACCAATCCCCGTTTTCTTTCACCAGTTGTTGGTCTCTATTTCTATTGTTTCGATTCATACGGTGTTATCCTGGAACCTCTCTACAGTGTACGGATTTTCCGTGCAAATAAAAGAATGGATGAAATCTTGTTTTATTAAATTGCTTTTGTGTCCCAAAAGAAAAGGAATTTACAAGACTAGAACCAATAAGCCTCCTAATTCAAAACGAAGCCCTATATCGTATATCGCCCCCCTCCTACTAAATATATTTTCTGGATTGAAAAATATTTAACCAATGATATAAAAAAAATAATGAATGATTTGCATTTTTATCTTTTTTGGTTTTTAGCTATTAGCTAAATTTTAATTATAGATTGTAAATTATTTGTGGTATATTTTATATTTAAATTTGAATTATTCAATCTCCTGAGCTTATAGCTTTCCGGGCTACCATGTTTTAAATACATGAATAAGCAATTTTTTTTTCCAAAAAATAAAATAAGTTGGTTTTCGGCCAGAAGTCCTGGTAAAGGTACGAAGTCTTTTTTTTTTTAACCAGAGGACCTGTAAATTCGAAAAGGAGTCTTACCTCGTATATCGCCATCCCCCCCTCCTAAAAACATTTTATGAATCCGCCACTGATAGGGGTTGTTTATGCTAATTGTTCACAATTTTTACTCCCTAGCCCCTGAAGAATCCCTATGAATTCAACATGTTGTTACGACAGATGAACGTGCTGCAGTAACTTTATAAAAAAAAAACGTCACATGAACGCTCGCATATACTTGTGCGTGACATTTATAACAACAAACGAATTTGAATGTAGAACCGACCTAAAAAAGAATGATAGAATTACAATGTTAAAAAGAGTTGTGCAGATCAAAAAGGAGGCATGAAAGGGACTTAGTCAGTGCACGATGGTTAAAAAAGAGAAGAAATACTTTTATGTGGCGAGTGCGCGGGTGGTTTAGTTTTATTAGTGTGAAGTCTAGTGACATAAAAGGATTGTTTACGCCTGAAGTAGAGACATTCAAGAGACGTAGCAATCAAAGTGAAGAGGTGGTAATTTAGTCGAACAGATACAGCTGGTCATGACTGTTATGTAAAAAAAAGGTTATTATCTTATGTACGATAGCAGTTAATTTGTTTATAAGTTATTTCATCCATATTTTTGTAATAATTTACATTGTATAGTAATTTGTATTGTAAAAATTTACTTATTTACACTCACGCTCAGTGCCCATCCATTTAAATTTACAGAAATATGATCGTTGATCATGCTATGATTCTTCCCAGTGTCTTCCCATACAGTAGGGTGTGTGCCTGGCATGGGGAGCTTAAACCTTCCTCTTATTAAAGGCTTTAATAACACATTATTTCTAAATCAGTTTTCAAAATTCAGAAGCTCAAGTGCTTCACACAAGATTCAAATATGTGAAAACTACCTCATTGGAAATTTCTGGCTTCGCTATTACTCCAAAAAGCAGACAAACGTTCCGCTACTGTAACATCTTATAAGTTGCTGAAACTATACCAATTGAATGGAGATGGAATAATTCAATAGGAGGTTATGAGTACGGTTTCCACTTCGCCCAAAAAGTGCAACTTGAGAGACAAAACAAGATTCCATCTCACGTCACTGAAACTCGATTTTTTCCAGCTAATTCTTCAGATATGTAGTCATTATTCTGGTCTAATTAAATTTCGTTTTCAATGCAAATTGTAACACTTGTTTAACGGGGGCGGTGGTGGCTCAGTCGGTAGCGCGCCAGGCTCATAATCTGTAGCTCCCAGGTTCGAGTCCCAGCTGGGTCAGCGTTGAGATTTATCTCCGCAAAACTCCCCGCCCTGCCCACGGTCAATAGGGGACACCGATGGGCTTGGAAAGACCGCCGTCCGTCGGATGGGACGTTAAGCTGTGGCCCCGTGTGCGGGAGAGCCATACCCTGTGCACGTTAAAGAACACGCTGGATGGCCTTGACGGGAGGCTACCATCTGTCTCCCAACAGCTGTTCCAGTGGGTCCCCTCCCCCAACCTTCTCTGAGCCTTCGGGGTTCATGTGACCTGGCCATTTAGCCCATGGTGTGCAAAAAAGTGCCTCTCAGAGGTAAAACAACCCAAACAACAACCCTTGTTTAACGAGTGTTAGTTCCACTGCTAGTGCGCATAAAATTTTCAATGACTAAACCACAGGCATCATTGATTTCTCCACGTTTTCAATATTGTGAACACAATACTCGTAAAATACAGCGAAGGTTCTAATCCTTGTTCTTAATATTATCGACAATATGGCCATCAGCCTAAAGTCCCATCCAACAGACGGCAAACTCTCAAGGTCCATCGGTGTCTCCTTTTTCACTTGATTTATATGCGGGTTAATGGAGATCTGAATTAAATATATCACTCATCGGCATTTTTTTCTGCACGCAGCAGACTAAATGACCACGTCATAAGGACCCCAAGAAATCGGAGAAAGTTGTGGAAGGGGACCCACTGGATAGCTGTTAGAAACGATGATAACCTCCCGTCGAGGCTATCCAGTAGAGTTCTTTAGCATTCACAAGGTTTGACTCTCCTGTATATAGGACTACGGTTTAATATCTCATGCAATGAACGACAGTCTTTCCAAGTCCAGCGGTGACCCCATTCTCACCGAGGTCAGAGAGGGGAGGGTGGGAGGGAGAGGGGAGCGGGAACAGCTCACCCCAAGTACAGTGAGGACTCAAATCTAGGGACATTAAATTACGATCATGGCGTTCTACCAACTGAGCCAACACTCTACCCCACAGAATAGGAAAGGAATGACAAATTACACTTTGTGAATTAGACTTTTTTGTAGGCAAAAATATATACAAGTCATTTCAACGTTAATAAATCATTTCCATAAAGTGTCTTTCTAACTTGTACTTTTTCTTCTTACATTCTTTAATAGAGTCTGAGCCAATAGTTGCAGAGCTTCCTACTTTTCCATCTTCATCAGCTATGGCTCATTCAACAACGTGGCTAACCATCTCTCTACTTATGCCCCAATTGTGTCACTTGCAATTTACGTCATTATGTATTGTTTCACACTTCTTTGTTCTAGCACACAGTTTAACATGGTCTTTCTACCTATACGTATAACCCTAAATCATATCATTCACATAAGAAATCTGAGTTTAATGTTTAAAACCGAGGATCATTTTGAGGTGTTTCATTAGAGCTTAATTTTCTTACATTTACATCGTAAAAGTTAATGAATTACCAGAAAATACGAAGGTTAATTTTTCAAAACCAAAAGCTAAAATAGGAAATACAGCAAATTAGAATAGCGAAAACATAAATTAATTAAAAAAAAAGTACTGGGAATGTATTTATGCTAATATATGATATACGAGTACTGGATACTTAGTCTTAGTTCTCACATTGACACCTAAATAGCGAAAGATTCACCCAGCATTGATCAAGAAATAATTTGAAAGAAGAGTAGTATTTACGCCATAATTATCGATTGAAAAATGTAACCACTTAAAAATACTGTCAAGGAAGATATCTCTCTTAGTTTAACATCGATATTAATTTTAGAGGAAAAATTGTCTTGAGCAGGGTGCGATACGAACCCACAACCTCCTGGTAGCATATCAGATGCTCTGACAGCTGAGCTACAGGCCCCGATGAACTTTCTACCTACTATACGCAGTTTTCTGTGTCTCGTGAAGGCATTTAATTTCCTTACATTAACAGACAGTCACAAACAGCTTCAAGAAATAAAAATTAATAAAGTAATTAATTTATTTATTAATTATTTAATTAATTAATCTTCTTGAGATCGATTGATATCAACGTTATACTAAGAGTTATACCCTACTTGGCAGTTGAACAAAGACGTCGAGAAATTTCTTCAACTTCAAAACACTGTTTACGTAAGTCTGTAATCAAGGCACATTCGCAAAAGCAAATATTTTGATAGACTTAATCCAAATATCCATCACGTGGTTAGCGTGCTTAGCTATGGATCAATGATATTCGTGTTTTAGACTTGGCTAAGTCAGGGAAATCATTATTTTCTTGCTTTGTCTTTCTGCTGATTTCTTGTCTTTTTCACAGACCTCCTGTTCGGCTTATTATACTGACAGGCTCCTGTCACACCTAAGAGAATCTATTGTCGTTGATGGTTAAAAAAGCAGTTATCTGAAACGAATCCAAATTTTATTTTTTCAAGGGACGGTTTTCATTATTACTTATTTTATGTATTATTCAGAATAAAGTTTTATGGCGGAACAATTTGAAATAGCTTAGCTTTCTGTGAAATTACAGTGTGAAAATTGGATGCGGTTCTCTAATAAGCAGCGTGGCAAACTTGGTATGGGAGGTTCAAGTCATAACATGGAGTTGGCTCGTTGGCGTCGCCCCAAGCTTGTAATTTGAAGTTCTCAGGTTCTGGTCTTTAACTGCGTAAGTGTTAATATTTATCTCTGCAACAACTCCCCATACTGTCCTCTGTCAGAAAGGGACATCGCCGGGCATGGAAAGCAGCCTTTCGTCGGATAGAAGTTAAGCCGTGCTCCCTTCTGCTGCACCTTTAAAGGAGGGATCGTCTGTTCCCTAACAGCTGTCCAGTGTTAGCCTGTTTAACAAAAATTAAATAAATTGCATAATGAGAAGTTACTTACGAGAGGAAGAGCAGCAACCAGTCACTTTGATAGAAACGAGAAGGAAAACGGATTTTTTTCATCTACAATAATTTTCAGCGGTTAGGTGTACAATAGATCATTTGCCTCTAATCTTCTTGTGAAGCAAAGCTCTCGAATTCAGCTGCAGAATCGGGATTTAGATGATTCTTTGTTTGCTTTAATGGTAAAGACGCCGTTAAATTGTCAACTTGCTCTTGAGTTAACTTGACGATGCTTCGTTTTATCCTAGATAGTCAGCAGAATCTGTTTCCACAGGCATTAAGGTAGCTTTTAGGCCCAGATGATGACAGTTTGGATTAGGGTTTTTTACCCCTGAGCGGCATATTTGCACACAATGGGCTAAATGACTAGGTCACAAAGACCCTGAAGGCTCAGAGAAGGTCCTTTGCTTCACAAGAGGATTAGCAGCAGATGGTCCATTGCACACCTAACCGCTGATAATTTTTGTAGATGAAAAAAAGCCTTTTTCCTTCTTGTTTCTAGCAAAGTGACTGGTTTCTGCTCTTTCTCTCGTAAGTAACTTCTCATTATGCAATTTATTTAATTTTTTAAATATCCAGTGGATTGCTGTGGACCCTCTGGATAGTTGTTAGAAGACAGTAGCCTCTTCTAAAGCATCCAGAGTGTACAGGGTACGTTCTCTGGCACAGGGGAGTACGCTTAACATCCCATCCGATGGACGGCGGCTTTTCCAAGTTCATCGGTGTCCCCTACTAACCGAGGACAGGGAAAGGAGTTTTGCAGAGATAAATCTCAACACTGGCTAAGGAGAGATTTGATTCTGGAAATTGCAGATTACGAGCCTGGCTTGTTACCGACTGAGCCACCTCATTTCCAGATGATGAGAGAAAAAAGAAAGAAATAATAGAGTATCAGAAAATGTTTCACTGTATTCTATTTATAGTCAAATTCAAGGTTTGTATATAAGTAATAGGTATTTGAATTTTGGTAAAAATAGCAGTACTCCTTGTAAGTAGTATTAGTTTTCTTGACTCTGTTGTGTGCAACAATAGATCTCCTTAGCCTAACCTTCTCTTAGACCTTGGTGTCCTTGTGACCTGGTCATTGAGCTCATTATGCGCTAAAAGATGCTGCACAGAAGTAAAACAACCCAATCACAACATGGAGAACTCTTAGGGCATATTTTTTCGCCTAGGAATAGCCTTTTCAAATCCTGTACAGAATTCCTTCTCTTTTATTTCGATTTTCTCAAGCGAATTCAGAGCACATCATCTGTTCTCTTGAGTTTCGAACCAAGGCTCTCTCTCTCTTTGTCTTAACGTTCTGCGATATTTTTCAACCACTAAGGGTTAAGCAGTTCATCATATTAACATCAATCTGTTGTCGTTGATGGTGAAACAAAGACCGATCGCCCAACCTTGAGAGTTAGGTTTAATAGAGGCCAAAAATCATTGAAATTGTGCATATTTCACACATTTTTAGAGTTAACTTTTTAGAGTTTTTAAAATCTCTAAAACTCAAAGGGAAAATGCTTCAGTGCAAATCCAGTCGCTTGGGCCACCCCTTTTGCCATTTTCTGGTTCGACTGCCTCATTCCCACCCTATTGTTTTTCTAGACCCGAGCCTGCTAGTGACAGTCGGATTATAAATTGAAAGATGAGTATAATTTTTATTATATTTTGTGCTGTTTTGCATACATATCGTTTAGTTTTATTGAGGGTTCAAATATTGTCTCGAACACTTGAAAGTTAGAGCATCAAGCGTAATGAAATTGATAAAGGTGTGCTTGTCTAGCATCCCGTAATAGTTTCATAGGATTGAGGCAAAAGCTCAGAATCAAACCATACAGATATGAATATACCCATAGAAATTAAGTATAAACATTTGCATTTCATATGGAATGGAATTTACATTCACCAAAACCACAATTATCTCAGTAAGCAGCTAAACTTGCAGAATTAACATTTAGTTAATGGGTTTGTCGCAGTTCCGCTGAAAGAACTCTAAATGGATGCGCATGCAATTGTGAAGATAACATGCCATGGTGGGCTTTGAAGAGTCTCAGATTCAGCTAGAATATGTTTAGACTGCCTTGAAGTCCGTTGTGTGCACAAAGCAGGACTCTGCTTCGAACAAATGGATAAGTGTTTGCATGACATCCGTGTTGTGTCAGACAATATGTGTAATGTCTGCCATTGATGCTTAATGTGTTTATGGATGTCTGAGTACAAGACGATTAAGTGCTTTGGAAACAGAGTAGAGAAACTGATGTTACCAGACTACTCTGCGTTAATAGCAAAGCAGGAGGTAGAATCAGTTACTATCATAACATTCTGCGAATGGAGATGGAACCACTAGGCTCTAATTTGCTGTTTATTGCTAGCTAGTGTTGAAGGTATTATGAAGCAGGATACGATAACATAGTAGATCAATTTCAAGTTTTTCAACTAATCTTTCGAGATAAATTAACGAATAAATAACCGTGATTCATAGGGGTTTGGCTATCATTACATAAAATATATTGCGATCAGGTCTGATATTTTACAATGTTTTTAACGTGATTAAAGTCTGACTAATGTCAGCAATAAGATACCGGATTTAATTTGATATCGAAGCAGTTCTCGGTCTAATGAATAAATTATTTTATGTAGTTTAAAATAGATAGATTTTAGTTAAGCGATTCAATTTCTCTAATGTTTAAATTTTTATCTATATTTAATTTCCCTCTTGTCTTCCCTGTATTTGCTCAACGGCTTATAAACGACATATAAGTAGTATAGTGACAGAATAGGCCACCCTCACTCAAATGCTTTCCCCCTATTACGTCACTGATCACACCCCTTATGCGCTCCCCACTACTCTCCCCCTATTACGTCACTGATCACACCCCTTATGCGCTCCCCACTACTCTCCCCCTTATTAATATTCATAACTCGCGAATTAACATTCATAACTCACTAATTAATATTCATAACTCATTTATTAATTGAAAAAACCTTATCAAAAGTGCCGCTCCCACATTAATTAACCCCTCATTAAAATGCTCCCCCCTTATTAAACACTTATCAAAAAGAAAATTCAATTTACTTAATAATACTCCGGGAAATAGTTGGAATCCCGGAGGATCCAGGGGAAAATGTGGGTACCATTCTTAACAAAATAGCTGATAGGATTGGCGTTAAAATAACAGAAGGTGACATAGTTGGAGCGCATAGAGTTCCGGCTACCAACAGAAATAAAATTTAAAACATAACTGTAAAATTTAAAAGTAAAGTAATTAGGGAGTGTTGGTTGGAAAGTAACAAAAAAATATTGTCTAAATTGTAAATATATTAATCCAAAATTTAGAGAAAGTAACTTTTTTCTGAATAAGCATCTAACACCTAGAAATAAAGAACTTTGTAAAACTAAGCAGTGCAAACAAAAATTGAAGTACAAGTATGCTTGGTTTAAGGATGGGAAAATCTTCTTCAGGGAATCCGATGTATCTAAAATTTTACGCATAAATAATGAGGTACACCTGGATAAACTCACATTGAAGTAGACTTTGATAAATTCTCTGACAATTAATGGCAGACAATGATAATGTTGCTAATAGACTGGTAATCACTGAAGAATCTGATTTAACTGCATTTTTGGGAACAGTTGATTACAATAGTCTAAACGTTTTAAATATAAATATTAGAAGTTTAAGATCCAATTTTGAACTTTTCGAATTGCTTATAAATTCTGTAGATTATAAATTTGATTGCATGATATTGACAGAAATCTGGATTAAGGAAGATGAGGTTGATCTTTATCAGATTAAAGGCTATGCAACATATTGTAACTGTAGACAATATAATAAAGCTGATGGTGTAATGATATATGTTAAATCTCATATTAACGTTAAAACAATAGACCATAGCCAAATACAAACAGCAGAGTTACTTCATATAGAGCTTTCATTATGTGAAATATCAGTAATTGCAATCGACCGTTCCCACAGTTATTCACCATCTGATTTTATGAACGAATTAGAGCATATTATGCAGGGGTAAACACAAGATATATTATTATAACTGATGATATAAATATAGATCTGTTAGCGAATACTTCCAACCGTGTAAATGAATATTTAATCTGACTGCTCTGTATGGATATGAATCAATGATAAATATTGCTACCAGAGAGGTCCATAATACCCATTCTTGTTTGGACCATGTACTGGTTAAAATTAACAATAGAATTAATATACAAACTGCAGTATATAAAATGCCTATTACGGATCATTACCCCATAGTAGTTAAAATTAGACATACGGAAAATAAAACTCTTGACAAAAGAAATGATGATATTAAAGATTACATGATCAGAATTAATTATGAACTAATAAATGATAAATTAAAAGATTATATAAATTGGAGGGGATAACAAAGGAAACTAACGTTAATAATGAGTACAAAAAATTTTCAGAGATTTTGTGTAAAGTAATTAAGGATTCATCTTCCTATGGAAAAAGAAACATTCAGAAACTGAAAAAGCCTTGGATCACAAATAAAATTGTGATATGATTAAGCATAGAGATAAGCTATGTAAAAATTAAAAACAAATACCCATATAACGAGGACCATGAGAAGCAATTCTTAGAACATAGGAATAACTTAAGGTCTAAACCTAACATAGGAATAACTAGGTCTAAACCTAAGGAGGCTGCAAACAAATATTACATGGAAGAATTTTTAAAATGTAATGGTGATATGAAAAAATAATGGAAGTTCGTAAATAATTTAATTGGGAATAACTCAAAAGATGAAGGAATACCGGATAAAATGAATAATATTGAGGATGTAATCCTGACAAAATTAAAGATGCAGCAAATGAATTTAACACTTATTTTGTCGATTTACCTAGCAAAATACTTAATGATAAACCTACTGAATATGAATGTTACAAAAATTATTATAAAACAGAGAGCTCTTCCTTTTTTTTACTCCTATAACTGTACAAGAATAAGACCATTACAAATCTAATAGAAGGCAAATGCCCAGAAATCACTGAAATTTCAGTAACTACAGAAAAAAATGCCAAAAAAATTAGTTATTCATCCCTTAGTTTATATCGCAAGCCGTCCCGTGGCCGAGTGGTTAGCACGCTTGGCTACTGATCTACGGGACCTGGGTTCGAGCCCCGGATTAAGGCATGGATGTATGTGTCGTTTTTCTGCTGAGGTCCTGCCATCCTCTCAGACTTTCTACTATGGCATATAAACTGGCAGGCTCCTGTCAGACCTCTGTGGCAAGCAGCTGCTTGAGGGGGTATTTATTTATTTATAGTTTATATCTTTAACCTTTCTTTTCAAACTGGTATTTTTCCAGACGATTTCAAAACCTCTATTGTAGTTCCGATTTACAAAAATCAGTCCGCAAATCTTAAAATATCAGTCCGCAATGGTTAATCAAGAATATGCCTTTTGCATGAAAAGTACATCAGTGTCGCTTTTCTGCACAAGGGCGAAATTCGTTTTCACCGGTGTGACTGAACAGTAATAAGTATCCAAAGCTTATTGCTCAGGTTTGTAGTTTTAAATTATTCCTGAAAAATTTTTAGTGAGGCGGATTTTTCTATTATCGAAGAGGCTTTCTCATGTAGCTTATTCCATAGATGTACCGATATAATCGCTAAAGTATTTGATAAATTTTGACTATCAGTCCAGTTGCAAATAAAATTTCGTCGGATTAGTTCAGGTAAGTTGAGAGGATTATCTGTATATCAATCTAGTGAGGCTTATTAAGTGTATTGTTTTTTATAGATGAATCCTTGTAGCTTAATATATGAGTGTATTTTATAGTATTTGCTAAAACTGTCTCCTCCCCCATTAACACATACTTAGATTCATGCTCTACTTGGATGTAGAATTAAAGATAGATGTTTTACGCAACGCAAGGGTACCCGCAACGTAAGAATAGTTTTCTACTTCTAGCATTGCTTACTTTCTATAAAACTCAACCGTGTACAAAAACTCTAGCTACGCTGCAGTATAGGGTCTTCAGCCGCCATGTACTTTCCCCCAGAAAAACCGGTAACGTTGAGTTGCAATACGATATCCATCCGCATGTTCCAATGTTTATGATGATATATGCTGTTTAGAATAATTCTCTCTAATGAGATTATTTGTTTTCGGGGCTTTTCTTAAGTTTATTCTTGAAATTTACTTTTGATATTTATTTTAGGGGTTTTTTTTAAGTGCGAAACGGGGTTTCATTGTTTAGCGATTAGAACTGTTAATGAAATCTAGTTTTGATGAGAATATTAATTTTCGGGGCTTTTTTTAAGTGCAGGACGAAGGTTTATTCTTTAGCGATAAGAGTTGTTAATAAAATCCAATTTTGATGAAATTCTTTAACTTTTGGGCTCTTTTTAAGTGAGAAACGAGGGTTCCTTTTGTAGCGATAAGCATTGTTAATAAAATCTTGTTTTGATGAGATTATTTTCAGTAATTTTTTTAAGTGTAGAAACATGATTTTCTTCTATGTAACGTTACATATTTCTTATATATATATATCCTTTAAATTGTATATATATATATTCTCAATACGCATCTGAAGGTAGATGCGGAACGGACTACTTTTACCATTCGGACTTTTTTTCACCTCGGCGAAATATAACAAGATGGTGGCTGGGGACCCTATACTGTAGTTCTATGCAAAACTGTTTACGGAATTATTTTTTTATCGCTGAACGACAATTAAATATCTGACCTTGCAAACAAGCGTAACGAACACGCATGTACGTGTACTAACGACGGGTCGCAACACGAAATAAAATTTCATCAGCGTGATGAGTCATTGGTCTTGTGATCACACGTTCGCCAGTAAACGGAGGAAAAGACTATTTTTAAAACTTTTGTAAGAGTGTTTATAATTGCAGATTTTTTTAAAATGATATCTTACTTCCAAATAATTTTATTAGCTGATTTTTTCTTTCGAGGAAGAAATAATATTTTGTTATCGATTGTTACTGAGTAGCGTTACTTCCTAGGAAAGAGTAATATTTTGTATAAGTGAATCATGTGTTGAATTGGGGATACAGCGACAATAAGTATCATGAATAAAAAGTTTTAAACTTGAGACCAAGTCGCGTAACCGATATACGGGAATAAAAAAGTTAGTTTTATTGGTTATTCTTTTGTTGATGCACTCGCGATTTCTTTGAGCCAGTTTAATAATAAACTATTGTAATAAAAAATAGGAAGATAAGTTTTATTTTATTATCTGCGATTTTTTTTTGTGCTGTTGCAATCACGATGTCTTTGAAATGGCTTAGTATTAAAAAGGGAAAATAAGTTAATAAATTGGGAGGGGATTGAAATTTGTAAGGAAGAAGGAATTTTTTTTACCTCTCATTCGTGCGGTGAGGTTTTTGAAATGGTTTAGTATTAACATGAAAATACGGAGAGTAATAAATTGAGGCATGGCAGAAATAAGAATTTAACGTAAAATCACTTCATCGTTCCGAAACAAATCCTGACGTGGTAGGGGACGCGGAAAGTGTGGTACAGAATATGTCTGAACACAAATATCTGATGGCATCATCCTTCAACCAGATGGAGACTAATTTTAATAAGAGATGCACAACACTTGGAGGTTTGGGAGCGTGAAGGGAAATTTCAAGATGAATTATCTTCTTCCGATGGGGTACTTTGTTTATTTACAAAATAGCTGATCTGTCATAAAGGGGAGATGAGTTAATAAGTTTCGATAAGAGGATGAAGATTATTTTCAAAACATTGTTTCCATACCCTATCTCCTGTGATGGTCTGATACAAAGGGGGTTGATGTGGAGGGGTGACAATACGGGTTTGTCCAGAAGGGCTGTTTATTGTCAATGGGTGACGTCATCCGACGTTTCTGGACTTGGAGAATTTTCGAGATGGGTCCGAAAACGGCCGTCAAGAATGTGAGGGGGATGAACATTTTCAAAACATATTGTAATACATCATGTCTGATGCGGTACGGAAGCAGAGGGCGATCAACAGCGTGGTGGGTGACGTCGTTTTAATTTTTAATTGGAAGGGCTTTTTAATGAATTATGAGTTTATAGGTTGGCCATCTTCGATAGCCGCCAAAGGGATGAGGGTGATGCCCTGAACGTTGCCACCGAAAGTTTAGTTGCACTTTACAATTATTTCAGGATTGCATCACTCATTCTGAGAGGGGATGCCCTGATCGTGGTTGGACTTTGTAATTATTTTGAGAATTGCGACATCCATGATAGCATCTGAGAAGAGGGTGGAATTATTCAGTGATTTACAAGTCTGGATATGGTGATTGCATCATACATTCCAGAACTGCGCCATTTTCTGGGACTTGACTAAAATGTGCAACATTTTCTAGATATTTCTGGAAGGTTCAATTATGTCGTAGGATGCGAGTTCCGAAAAATTTTTTGGGGCTTTGTGGGGAGTGTGATGACATCAGAAACCAAGATGGCTGTCGTGGAACTTAGAGAAGTTTCGAGAAGGGTTGGCCATCCAGGGGGGGGGGGGGGGATTTGATAAGTGTTTAATAAAAGAGGGCGGAACTTTTCATAAAGGGGAGGATTTTTAATGAGTAAGGAGATTATAGTTTGGCCATCGAAGCTGCCCACAAAAGGGCGAGGGAGGCGTAACCTTTTATAAGTGTTTAATTAAGGGGGGACATATTAATAAGGGTTTTTTTAATGAGGGAGTCGAACTTTTGATAAGCTCTTTAATTAAGGGGAGCATATTAATAAAGGGGCCGCCACTTTTGATAAGTGTTCAATTAATAAGGAATAAGAAATAAATACAAGAAATAAAAATATAATTTATTCATAAGTTAATTAATAAGGAATAAAAAGATTCGTAAATAACGTGTTGATAAACGCGAGGGACACGGGTTCGAGACGAAACGTGTAAAATAGTTTGTTTTTTAATTATACTACTTATGATAAACACTAGAGGGTGCTGCAGTTAGCTGGACTTGGAATTTTTCAGGACTTTGTGTGTTGGGCGAGTGTGATGACGTCATAAACCAAGATGGTGGACCCGGGACTTAGAATTATTTCGAGGTTTTATTTCGGATGTGTGATGAAATCAGAAAACAAGATGGAGGACGAACGGCAAAGTTTGTGGCACGTAGGTGATGATGTCAGAATAAAAAATGGCGGATGTAGAGGGTTTTTTAATGAGTGAGTGGCACTTTTGATAAGTTTTAATAAAAGGGGGGTGCATTTTAATGAGGGTCGGCATTTTGATTTTAATAGGGTTTTTTAATGAGGGGCAACTTTTTTGATAAGTGTTTAATTAAAGGGGGCTTTTTAATAAGGGGGTCGATACTTTTTAATAAATGCTTAATCAGGGGGTGCATTTTAATGAGGGGTGGCACTTTTGATAAAGGTTTTTTTAATTAATAAATGAGTTATGAATATTAATTAGTGAGTTATCAATATTAATAAATAGGATAGTAGTGGGGGCCGCATACGGGACGTGGTCTGTGACGTAATAGGGGGAAAGTACAGTGCGTGGGGGTGGTCTATTCTGTCACTATACTACTCATATAGATGATCAATTAAGCATTATAAACGGGCATACAGAGGCCAGTTAGGCATTACAATTATAGTTAAGCATTATAAACGGAATATAGGTGGCCGGTTACGCAATACGAACGTGCATTCAGGTGGCCAGTTAGGTACTGAAACTGGCATGCAGATGGCCAATTAGGCATTACGAACGGCATGCAGGTGATCAGTTAGGCATTATAAACGGGCATACAGATGGCCAAACTTAATCTTCCGCCGACAGTGGATTATTTTATGTATCCAATTTTATTATTCTAAATTATTAAATCAGTCGTGAATGAGAGAATGTGGTAAGTATTTCTCGGAAATGTCTCCAGAATGCTCAAGAATAATTTCCCTAAAGATTGTCTGCCAATTTTCTATTTGATGGGTAGACTGATCTCATTCCTAAGAGCCAGATGCTTGTGACTAATTCCCTTTAGATAAGAATATTCTTTTTCCTTCGTACTGCTGCAAAGCTTCAATTAAAGAAGCCATCATGGAATCAACTGGAATGTCGATTCCAAGTAATGCATAATGGAAAACTATGGAAACTTAACTGATTAGTTGCAGTCGCGTAAAAGGGATTTTCTGAAATCGAAAAAAAAAGACTTTTTCAGTTTCGTTCGTAGTGATTGAAATTGCTCGGATATATCGAAAAAACAAGAAAAGCTTAATTAATTATTTAATTAATCCCGCTCTAGTTCCTATCAACGTTTAATTATAAGTCTTATGATTAGTACTAACATTTGTTTTCTGTGAGTTTAATTTCCGTTTCTGAATAATTTCTTTCGGATCAAGGTCGGTACGTAACTAAAAGAGCAAATTTGTCAGATGGACTTTATTCCGTGGAAATGAAATCCTAATTGCAATGCAATAGAAATTTCTTATAAATGGTCAGAGTAGAAGGAAATTTTCGTCGGAAAAGAAAATAAGTGAACTTTCCTCTGAAAATAAACGATATTAAAAGTTCGTTACAAAGTATGATGTTTTCGTCACAAAGGGATAAATTGAAACCTAAGTTAAATATCAATGAATATAAATCGACACTACAAAACAGTTTGATGGAGTTTTCGTTACAAAGCAATCAAAATATTGCTTATCAAAAATGAGTTGGGACCGTTTTGTGCCCACAGTGAGCTAAATGGCCAAGTCACAAGCACTCCAAGCCGTCAGAGAAGGTTGGGGGAAAGTAGCCAACTGGACAGCTGTTAGGAAGCAAAAGGAAGTTTTCCGTTAACGCCAACCAATGTGTCCTTTAAAGTGTATAGGGTATGTCTCTCCTGAACACGGATCACGGTTTAATGTCTCATCTGACGGACGACAACCATTACAAGACCATCGATATACCCTTTGTCATAGAGGGCATAAAGGGGGTCAACGGAGACTTCGTTCTCATTAATCTCTCTCTGGGCCTCGATCTCATTAATGAAAGAATATATTTACTTCAAGTGGCGAAGAGCTCTAGGTTTGTAATCTATAGTTACCAGGTTCGAGTCCCAGTTGGGTCAGCGTTGAGATTTATCTCCGCAAAATTCCCCGCCCTGCCTACGGTGAGTAGGGGACACCGATGGGCTTGGAAAGGCCGCCGTCCGTCGGATGGGACGTTAAGCCGTGGCCCCGTGTGCGGGAGAGCCATACCCTGTGCACGTTAAAGAACATGTTGGATGGCCTTGACGGGAGGCTACCATCTGTCTCCCAACAGCTATTCTAGTGGGTCCCCTCCCACAACCTTCTCTGAGCCTTCGGGTCCATGCGACCTGGCCATTTAGCCCAATGTGTGCAAAAAAAGTGCCGCTCAGAGGTAAAACAACCCAAAACAACCTGAACACAGATCACGGTTTAATGTCTCATCTGACGGACGACAGCCATTACAAGACCATCGATATACCCTTTATCATAGAGCGCTTAATGGGGGTTAACGGAGACCTCGTTCTCATTAATCTCTCTCTGGGCCTCGATCTCATTAATGAAAGAATATATTTACTTCAAGTGGCGAAGAGGCAGGGTGGCTCATTCGGTAGAGATCTAGGTTTGTAATCTGTAGTTACCAGGTTCGAGCCCTGCCTGGGCCAGCATTGAGATTTTTCTCTGCAAAATTCCCCGCCCTACCCTCGGCCAATAAGGGAAACCGATGTGATTGGAAAAACCGCCGTTCGTCGGATGGGACGTTAAGCCATGGCAGCTCGTGCGGGAGAGACATACCCTGTGTACGATAAAGAACACACTGGCCTTGACGGATGGCTACTCTCTGTCTCCTAACAGTTGTCCAGTGGGTACCCATCCCCCTCCCACCATCTCTGAGTCCTTGCGGTCCTTGTGACCTGGCCATTTAGCCCATTGTGTAAAAGAAAGTGCCGCTCAAAGGTAAAGCAACCGAACTCAAGTGGTGAAATGATGCCAGTCACATAATGAAAAAAAATATTGTTAGTAGAAGTCAGATTATTTTAAAATAATCATTGCTTTTAATGCGCAATTTACACTATTATGGTGCATTTATTCATATGATGACAAAAATATAAAAAGAAATTGTCTTTTGCCGGGTGGGATTCGACCCCACGACCTCCTGATAAAATGTTAGGTGCTCTGATCGCTGAGCTACCTGCCGCCGAACTATTATCCTCTGTTGTCGATCTTAAGCCGTTTTTTTACTGCATTTGGATGTTAACACATTATTACATTTATAGATTCTTCTTTAATATTTATATAGCCTAGTCTAATATTAAGTCTTCAAAAATCATTGATCAATAATTCATTAGTAATCATATCCAAGTCTCATCAGTTTTACTGCATAATTTACACTATTATGATGTATATTAATGCATAATGCATATGATGTCAAAGATATAGAGGAAAACTGTTTTCGCCAGGCGGGATTCGAACCCACGACCACCTGATAACATTTTTCCTCTATATATTTGTCATCATATGCATTAATATATAGCATAATAGTGTAAATTATTTAATAAAAACTAATGCGCCTTGGATATGATTAATAAATTATTAAGAAATGTTTTTTGAAGAATTAATATTAGGCTAGGTTATATAAATATTAAAGAGAAATCTATAAATATAATAATATGTTAGAATTTTAAGGGGTTGTGCTAGATCTTTAAGGTGGGGAAATGAAGTATGAAATATCTTAACCGAAAACATTGACTGTATAGGGCTGATGCAAAAGTAATGGGAAAACATGAGACATGCAAGAATAATCATTACCATGCTTAACCAATGTATTACTTAATTAAGAACGTAATTACCATTAGTAGATATGACCATGTTCGAACAATCTATAAGTTTGTAGATGCCATTCCTGTAGAAACCTTTGCCCTTCGTTGAAACGAAGTCGGCAAAGCATTCATTCACTTAGTCGTCATTTCGAAACTTTTTATTGGAAATGAAATTGTTCAGGGATTGGATCAAATAATCTGAAAGAGCCTGGTTCGGCGAATATGGGGGTGTATCATTATTTTATAGCCCATTGCCGTAATTTATGCTGTGTCCATAATGCAACATATACCTTGCATTGTCCTGGTGGAACACGACACTTTTTCTGTTTACCAAAGCCAGGCTTTTAGTTATAGGAGGCAGTCATAGCCAGTCTCCTACAACCTTGCTCTAGGCTTTAAGGGTTTCAGCTGCTTCCAGTAGACGTCCGAGTTCGTGGTTTGGGACCAGTTTAAAAGCTCATAATGGATAATACCCCTGCAATCCCACCAACAACAGAGGATATCCCTACACCCCGACTAACTCAACCCTAAAAGCGGTACAGCCTCCGATATTTCTTAACCCACCCTCTTCTACTGTTTAACTATTCGGTTGATGCAAAAGTAATGGGAAAAAACATGAACCACGCATTACTTTACGATAATGCAGTTATGGTAAATAAGAATACGGTTCTGGTAAATAAAAATACAATTCTGCCAAGAAAACCATCAGCCTTTAGCCAACAGCAATGATGCAGATGCAGTATAGCGAGCCACGATGCTCTGCTGTGACAAGTGATGTGGGATCCATGTATCCAGTTTTGGCATATAACCCAACTTTTGCAGATTCCGAGTGACAGAGAACTGATTAGTGTTCAGTAGCTGTGCCGATTTTCGTTAAACTATATCTTTAAACGGTCATCACTTGTAACAATTCCTTTTAGAAATGACTTTGTCCCCAAAAGTTCTACACAGTTTATGCATTGGTTTTACCTCGGAGAAGCATTTTTTTGCACAATGGGCTAAATGGCCAATTCACAAGGACTCTGAAGGCTCAGAGAAGGATGGGGGAGGGAACCCACTGCAGCAGCTGTTGGGAGACGGATGGTAACCTACCGTCAAGACCATCCAGTGTGTTCTCTAACGTGCACAGGGTATGGCTCTCCTGCACACGGAGCTAATGTCCCATCCGACGGATGGCGTACTTTCCAAGTCCATCATCCAAGTACCCCCTACTACCGGGGAGTTTTGTGGGGATAAATTTCAATGCTGACCCAGCTGTAACTCTAACGGAACTGCAGATTTCGAGCCTGGAGCGCTACCAACTGAGCCACCCCCGCCCCTACAGTTTATGCAAACACTCTTAGATATTGACACCATTTTTGAATTTGTACAACATGATGGAACGAATACAAGCATCTTGCATCGCCATTGTGAAATGCCTGTTGCTACTTATACGGAGCAAATGTAGACACAGAACGTCATTAGATACCAGAGTACCCATGCGCTGTCTTCTACGTTGTTTACAAACCACTGCACATTTCCTGACAACTGCAAATGCGTGGTTCATGTGTTTTCCCATTACTTTTGCATCAACTGAATAGTTAAACAGTAGAAGAGGGTAGATTAAGAAATATCGGAGGCTTTTAGGGTTGAGTTAGTTGGGGTGTAAAGATGTACTCAATTGCAATCGAGAACGTTAACATTTTTACTGAGGAAATATTTAAGAACTTTCCACGCACACAAACTATTAAAGAATTTAGTTTTGTCTTCTGAGCAACACATTGATTTAAATGGCCTGGTCACTAGGACCTCAGGGACTCAGAGCTGGATAGGGTAAGAGTTTATTTATTTTTCTTCTGACTGCCCTTTTTTTCTTTTACACACAATGCGCTAAATGAACAGGTCACAAGGCTAATAGAAGGGCTAATAGGAGGTTAGGGAAGGTGATTTACTGGACAAAAGTAGATAGAAATCTTCCGTCAAGGCCATCTAGCATACACAAGGTATGGCTCTCCTCAGCTTCTACTCTTCGCTGCACAAGGGCAACAGCTTAACGTCCCACGAATGGAGGGTGACTTTCCAAACCAGCGCTATATTTAAGAGTTAGTGTTCATCTAATAAGCTTAAACTTCAGAGATAATTATAAAAAACAGTTACGACAAACAACAGTTAAGAGAAATTTCTTTTATTTGCCATAAGGTAATTCACTGGATTGCCCCAATGGAAAGCCAATATTGATTGGAGTACCTGGGGTCTGTATGACGTGGTCATTTAGGGAGGTATCCATTTCTCCCAACCTTGCTCTGAGACTTGAAGCCTGGGCACATAGAAATATCCCAATACACACTAATAGCAGTTCATTAACCCCAGTTGTAGGAGTCAGTCATAAAAAATCTCCTATAACCTTGCTCTAGGCTTTGTGTGTTTGGGCTTGTCTTTTCAGGATGACACTTATTTTCTATAAATAGCTGATCAGTGGGACACTTTCCTTACCATGATCTACGAGTCCTTATGATCTGTCCATTTAGAAAAACTACCGTATTGCCCTTAACGACTTGTCACTTTGCCCGTTGGAACAGTAAAAAGTATCTTGTAAATAGTGGTTTTTATGAATGATTGCGTAGCGCTGCGCACAAAAATATTTTCTTTAATGGTAGTTTTTTTTTTCTCAGGAAAACAAAATATGAAACCTATGTGGCACCATTTTGGCGAATAATTTCTGAAAAACGGAAAAAGAAAAAGAAAAAAATAGGAAAGTCGTTTGGATTTTTTTTGTGGGGGGCGGGGAATTGCTGTCTGGAATAACCATACTGAGTATTGTGCTGGAAGAGTATTAGACGCTATTAAATATTGGATACTATAAGAATGAGGGGTGAGGGTGGCTCATAATCTGCAGTTCCCAGGTTCGAGTCCCAGCTGGGCCAGCGTTGAGATTTATCTCCACAAAATTCGTCACCCCGTTCTCGGTCAGTAACAGACACCTATAAAGACACGTCCATCGGATGGGACGTTTAAACCGTGGCCCCGTGTGCGAGAGAGCCATACCCTGTGCACGTTGAAGAACACGCTGGATAGCCTTGATAGGAGACTATTATCTGTCTCCTAATAGCTGTCGAATGGTCCCTTTCTCCACTTTCTCTGAGCCGTTGGGGTCCTTGTGACCTGGACCTTTATCTCATGATGTATAATAAAGTGCCGCTCAGAGATAAACAACCCAACTTATAAAAATGAAATATCCAGAGGTATTTAGATGATCTCTAACATTGTTGAAGTCAGAAGAATTATGACAACACTGTGCATTCTTTTATGTATTTGCACATATCGCCCTTCTCCTTTCATTATCCCAAGAAGCTTGAACTAACAGTTAATCATAAGTCCTGTAGCTGCCTAATCTTTATAATGATTTATTATTATTCCGGTAGGAGCAACGTTTCATTAATTTATCCTTACGTAGTTGATTAAGGTGTCAGATGATTCCCAATCAATTATTATGATGCTGAGGAGCAAAAATTTTGTTTTAAATATTGTGTAATAAATTACTGAGCAACGCTGTGTTCAACCAAAAAAGACAGGAGAAGAAAAGTTAACGTAGAAGAATTCCTGTTACGTTCATGGTAAATCTAATATTAAAATTTATTCCTATCATTTCTTTAACATTGATTCATTTTTCTGTTTCCTTATTGTCTTTTTTTAGGTCCTCAAAGGTCAGGTTATGTGAGCTGATGTAATTTTTACTGTTTTCGCAACATTCGTAATGAACAAACCAGGGAATTTTCTTACGTTTTGTAGCTAATGATGTTGTTTATCAAAATGTGTTTTAGTATTTGGGTAAATGAATAATTTATTAAACACTAACTGTTCTTCAGTTCAATTAAATGTTTCAGAATTCGTGTTTAATAAATCTGTTACTGCTTTAGAGTAATTTTTTAGCATTTTAAATTTGCAGAATCAATATAGAAGAGAGAAACCTGCTTATGCAGTTTTATTGTGGTGAGGGAGTTTGGCTCAGTAGACAGCACACCAGACTCGTAATCTATAGTTCCCAAGTTCGAGTTTCACCTGGTCCAGCTTTGAGATTTATCTCCCCTAAACCCCCAGCTCTGCTCTAGGCAGTAGGAGACACCGATGGACTTGGAAAGGTCGCCATCTGTTGATGGGACTTGTAATGTGCGTGGTTCTGTGTGCGAGAGAGCCTATACCCGTCCCTATGTTGTGCACATTAAAGAACAATCTTGATGGCGTTGGCAACAAGTTTCCATCTGTCCCTTACACTGTTCAAAGAGCAAATCTTAACATCAGCACGGAATGGAAGTAGAGATGTATAAATCGCAGGAGACAATCGGCCATCAGAATATGCAAATGATCAAAGTTCGGCAGCGAATGAATACGTGACACCCAAGTGAGCCGCGGATGAATACGGCGCCCAAAGCTCGTATCATAGCGCACAACCGACAGTGAGGTTGGAGTGCATGTTGTGAAAATGTTCGTAACATGCTTTGGAGATGCTGGTGGGACCTTTATGCGTAACTTATGCCTTCTGAGAGAGATTGAGAATCGTCAATATGCGAGAGGTCGGACTGAGCCCAGGGGCGTAGCTATGGGGGTGTGGGGTGTGGAGGGGAGTAAATCGGAGTTGGAAAAATTCGAAGCGTCTTTGCAAAATCTAGGTGAGTTGTGAAAAGTTGGATTTTTTGTAAAATTAAGGCGAGTTAGCAAAATCGAGGCATTTGGCAAATCTTGGGGACTTGGCAAAATTCAGGTGAGATGTAAAAATTGGTATTTGTTTTTCTGTAAAATTATGGCGAGTTGGCAAAATCGAGGCCACATGGCAAAATCTTGGGGAGTTTTAAAAATTTGAAGTGACTTGGCAAATTCAGGAGACATGTAAAAATTGGGATTATTTTTTGTGAATTTAAAGAGAGGTGGTAAAATCTTGGGGAATTGGCAAAGCTGAAAACCACTTTATAAAATACAGACGAAATCTGAACATTGGGAATGGTTTAACGAAATTAAGAAGAGTTGACAAAATCTAGGGGAGTTGGGAAAATTCACTGATTGGATTAAAATCAGGTGAGATGAAAGAATTTGAAATTTTTTCTGTGAAATTATGTCTAGTTGGCAAAATTCGAAGCCACTTGGGAAAATGCAGGTGAGCTGCTACCTAGGGAATGGCAAACATGAATTAATTACTTGAAAGTATTTGCCAGTGTACAGTGTGTATGTTTAAATATTTTAATGTTTTTCTTGTGGTTTATTTGTTAACTATGCTAAAGTTGTTTTCATGAATAGTTGTTTCATTTTCGTAAACACCGAAAATTTCAGGAAACGCCCTCTGACTGTAGTTGTGTTATTGCACTGCAGTCGAGTTATTAGACAAGTTCAGTCTGGATAACTCTTGATGAAGGGCGTTATTGTCTTACTAGCTGAACGATATTCCGTGCTGTCCGGGTCACACTTTTAAGCCATTTAGGCTGATTTTCACTACGCTAGCGGTTACCATTGTGAGTACCTACACTCAACCGTCTGGCAACCACTTATCACACAACACAGTTCAATAAGAAGAATTGCACTGCATTGTGAAGTCAGAATGCGCTCTCATTGCCAGTGGTTTCGTATCTACGCAAGCTATATATATTTTTATTTCCGTTTCGTTTTTGGGACTATGGTTTACATGATACTTAACCGAACGGTCCCAAATTTCGTATGCTGTTCCCCCTGTGTAGCCCCGAACTGGGTTAAAATATCAGCTTCTACCTGTCGTGGAATGCCTTAAAATACTGTTGCGGATCACAAAAATGGATAGCCACTGAGCGTGAGTATTAAAAGCTATATTTCAAAACCAAATTCAATACAAGGTAAATTGTTACAAAGGAAATATGGATGAAGTATCTTATTAACAAACAACTATTAACATGCACAAGTCATCAATCTTCCTGCATGAGCACACATCAGCTCTGTGTATTTTACTAAATACTACCTTTTTACTTGATTTACCAGGTCACCCGAAGATCTTCACTCGTAAACCAATTCTCGTCCTGTGCTAATAACTTTTCACACACTAGCCGAACAAAAAGACAGTCCGTGTAGACATTCGAAGTTAGCCATAAAAGTTCCCACTTTTATACTTCCGCGTATACACAACACATCAAGTTACTTCTTGATACTTAACGATAAAAGATCCCACTTTTATCCTTCCGCGTATACACAACACATCAAGTTACTTCTTGATACTTACGCGCACTGTCTCAGAACAGCTCACCGTCCATTTTCGAACTCCTCGACCGTTACAACAAAACGACCGTTAACGCTCCACTCTGTTCTTCTCCAAATTCTCCCAAAGTTCTTATTCGTTGGCTGAAACTTTTTGCTTTCGGTTGCCAGATTCCTTCTGTCGTAACACTGCCCCCTTCCTAGGTCTTGTTCGTCCCGAACAATTCTGGATTCCAAAGTTTCTTCAGTTCTTCGATGAAACGGGGTCAAACGATCCACGTGAACCACCTTGCTCTTTGTAGCTGGACGTCGACGAATGCGATATTCCACGTCTGTGTCAAAATGAAAGCGAATCTCATTATGACTTAGATTTCTTTTCTGACTGAAGCCTCGTCCACAAATATAATACGTGTAAGGCCTATAGCCCTTGTGAACACCTTTATGTCTCCGCAGGGAGAAGAATCGACTAAGAGTTTTCGTGCAAAACCTGTAAAAAGTTTTCTTCTTTGTCGAAAGTTTTCTTCTTTGGATTTTTACTTCTATCAACAGTAACAAGGAATGAAAGTCATTAGTGACATAAAATCTAGGGAGGAGTTTCATCCTCCAGTCTGACCCTTTTGTCAGTTGACTTTCACTTAATTCAGAACTGTCGTGATGAACCTTCAGCCATATTTCACCTGATTCAATTTGATCCCCAAGGTGCTTCACAATTATATCAGCTCCATAATTCTTTTTAGCGCTTCGGTCCATCTCCTCCTTCCATACTCTTGCTAGGACTGCAGCTTCTAATCCGACAACCTTACCTGTTTCTCCTGTATAAGTGAAATCAGTGATGTGTCGGGCTGCTAGCAATATTTTTTCTGTTTTATCTTCACATAGCCAGCTTGCAACATCTTCAGATACTCCTTGTTCTATTAACATGTTACGAAACTTGTTCAAAGCATTGCCGTTATGCAGAACCTTGCGGACACGTGATGCTTCATCTACCCTATTATCCACAATGTTCACCAAACGCAGAAGTTCTCCTCCTAACTCTTCGACGAGCTCTTGCAGTTCCAAGGATCCGTCACCAAGGAAACACTGAACAGCTTCCATCACTTCCAGAGAGTTGTCAACAGAGTTTTCAAGAGGTGAATCCATGTTGCTGATAACAGCTGAACAACTCAAACTCTTCATTCCACGAGCTTGTGATGCTGCAACCATTTTCTTAACTAAATCAACAGCAACATCTTCTGTACTGATGAGATCAATAGCTCCTTTTCCGAATTCAACATCATAAACCAAAGCGCACACTCCTTCAGCCAGCTTTTTGGACACAATTGAGCATCTCCTTAGAGGAACGCTATCTACGGTAGCCGTTAGATCCTTGCAGCGGTAAATCTCCTTATCTGTTGGCACCAGCTCCTCTGTCTGTCCTACGATGCAGCATCCGACGTCTTCCATCATCTGCTCGATTTTATCTTTAGTGCAGTCGACTGTGAAGCCAGGGATAGATTCCAATTTGTCCAGAGTATCTCCCGTCAATTGGAGAGCACGACTGGAGATCATAGGGACCTTGAGACCTAAAGCAGCAAGTGCAGGAGCCAAGACAAGACTCACTTTGTTGCCGACACCTCCTGTGCTGTTTTTATCTACCATCCGATGGCGCCACTCGGGTCTCCAGCAAAACACATGACCCGAGGAGGTCATATTTGCTGTTTGTTCCGAATTCACTTTCTTGGAGCTCTCATTGTAATTAGCCAGGGAAACATCAGTCATGATTGCCAAATTGTTCATTCTGGAGATCAGCGACGAGTTCTGTAACATGATATTGTCCACTTTAGAGCTCTTGTAGTCGTGATAAAACTTTTCTATATCCTTATAATCTAAATGGTTATAATGTCCAAATCTGCACATTGACTGTTCAGAAAAGAAATTCAGCATGGTTTCGTTGAGATTGTCTGAGGGCTTTACTTCTCTCTGATCGTAACTCTGAGGCTTAGTTTCATCCAGAAAGTTAGTCTTTGAAGTACTGTCTCTGCCTGAAGCTCTTTTACTAGCATCACCTGTTATGCTTCTAAGCCATCCTTCGGAATTCCTCTTCCTTAAATCCCCACTTTCTATAAACGATTCGAGTGTGGCTATATGCTTCGGAAAAATCTCTCCGACTTCCGCGGTAAAGTCGAATGGCACTTTGTATCTATGATGAATGGACGCCTCTTCTTTACTCGGACCACTCTGCGAAACGTAAACTCTGTTTCGTTCCCCTTCATTACCACTCATTACTCTGCCTTTGCGATAATTGTCCATGACGCATTTTGCTGACGGCGAGGAATAGAATACCTTTCGTGTGGATCTCTCTTCAGATCGTGACAGACTTGTATACCTAGGTATTTTGAAGTGCAAAGCGTACTGTATAGTCTCACAGCTCTCTGATCTGTGTGATTGTTCTTCACAGTTCCTAGACATGTCACCAGCGACATAGACACTCTGCCATGCATTACCAGTAGTTGCGTGGTCAAAGGCATTATCTGCGCTATCTCTACGATTCTTGATTTCCAGTAGCAGATCCACATTTATATATGCGTTGCCTTTCTCTTTTTCTTTTCCATGTTTACAATCTAACTTAACACTATCAAGATCATCTTTTTCACTGACAAATTCAACATTTAAACTATTGCATTGTCTATTGAGTTCGGTTTTATGATCCTTGAAGTGATCAATAATCTTACCAACTTGAGAAGCCACTTCAGCTCTCATCTCAGTATTTTGTGCGGCCATTTCGGCTTTCAAATCATCTATTTTATCGCTTTGGGCAGCTATATCGGCTTTAATCTCAGTATTTTGTGCGGCCAGGTCACCTATTTTGTTAGCCATATCGGCTTTCAAGTCATTATTTTGACTTTTAATGTCATTCATCTGCGTAGCCATATCGACTTTCAAGCTATTTATCAACTTTACTAATTCATCCATACTTCTAGTTAACGGCATTCAATAAATTATCCCACTTCTGACACCAAGTGTTGCGGATCACAAAAATGGATAGCCACTGAGCGTGAGTATTAAAAGCTATATTTCAAAACCAAATTCAATACAAGGTAAATTGTTACAAAGGAAATATGGATGAAGTATCTTATTAACAAACAACTATTAACATGCACAAGTCATCAATCTTCCTGCATGAGCACACATCAGCTCTGTGTATTTTACTAAATACTACCTTTTTACTTGATTTACCAGGTCACCCGAAGATCTTCACTCGTAAACCAATTCTCGTCCTGTGCTAATAACTTTTCACACACTAGCCGAACAAAAAGACAGTCCGTGTAGACATTCGAAGTTAGCCATAAAAGTTCCCACTTTTATACTTCCGCGTATACACAACACATCAAGTTACTTCTTGATACTTAACGATAAAAGATCCCACTTTTATCCTTCCGCGTATACACAACACATCAAGTTACTTCTTGATACTTACGCGCACTGTCTCAGAACAGCTCACCGTCCATTTTCGAACTCCTCGACCGTTACAACAAAACGACCGTTAACGCTTCACTCTGTTCTTCTCCAAATTCTCCCAAAGTTCTTATTCGTTGGCTGAAACTTTTTGCTTTCGGTTGCCAGATTCCTTCTGTCGTAACAATACAAATGCCTTTGGGAATATGAGGACGCAGATTTATACTTTGTTATGACTCTTGCTTTTACACTTAGGGACTTACGCTTACAGTAAATGGGAACAACGAATTCGTCAGCGATTACCGTTTCCCATAGGAATAGAACGGTAATTATCTCTCCTAGTAATAGGTAATATATAGGTAATAGTAATAGGTAATTATCCCCCCCCCTTTTGGAATTTCGATTTGAATTATGGCACAGCAACTCGGACGACAACCGGAAACACTGTCAAATTTCGAAGCGTCTACCACGATTTACGGATGAATTATGGACAGACACACACATACAGTCGCTCAAAAAATATCCGAACACTGGTTGATTACAGAATTCAGAAAAAATATCTGGCAACGATTTTTTTTAGAAATTAGTGATCTGACAACCTTCGTGTCACGTGATTACAGAATTCAAGAAAAATATCTGGAGCGTGTACAGCAACTGTACACGCTCCAGTTACCGTTCACAGCAAACTGGAGCGTGTGCAGTTACTGCACACGCTCCAGTTTGCTGTGAACGGTAACTGCACACGCTCAATATTTCCGTGAGTGAGCCCACACGATCTAGTATCAAAATAATATGACCACCTACAGTCGCTCAAAAAACTATCCGAACACTATAATTGATTACAGAATTCGGGAAAAATATCTGGCAACGATTTTTTTAGAAATTAGGGGTCTGGCAACTTTTTGTGTCGCGTGACACGAAGGTTGCCAGATCACTAGTTTCTAAAAAAATCGTTGCCAGATATTTTTCCTAAATTCTGTAATCAACCACAGTGTTCGGATATTTTTTTGAGCGACTGTACAAATATCTTCTTTTATTATTATAGATATATATTCCTCTCTTCTATAGTAATTCCTGCATGCTGCATCCAAACATTTTATCGAATTTTCGCACATCAGGTACATATTTTTCACAAAACGTCATATTTACTGTTATATAAATAAGTCATCTGCATTGTGCTTTTAAATGCTGAAAAATAATTTTTCTAGAAAAATTGTACCGCAATGGCGTTTACGGTAATTCACAAATAGTATTATTGTTATAAAATGATATATATATATATTACAATACATAGTAATTATTATTAGCATAAAATAGAGTGTATTGAACATTACGTTCATTTGTGAAGCAGATATTCAGTACTTTGCCGTATGAAAACCTTAATTAATGAACACAATTCCTTAAGAAAGTAAAATTATGGTTATTAACTTTTAACAATATTGAATCTTTGCATTTGGTCGAAATGAAATTCATATGAATTAACTGTTTGATGTTGTGTTTAAAAACATCTGAAGGTATTGCCAAAAAAACTGTTTACACTATATATAATTTTTTACAAATCATTTGTTCCTTTGTATGAAAATCTGTATTTAATATGTAGAGTTATACCCACAAACCAATCATACTCTATTGGGCTATTATTTCTATCTACGAAGTATTTTGCTTCCTTATATACACAGTCGTATCAGAATAATGACCACCTACCATTCGTATTATTAGGTAGGTGGTCATATTATTCTGATACGATTGTGTATAACCGACATCAAATGAGGAGGGAGTGCTCAACTGGCAGCGCATCAGTCTCGTATTTACCGCTTCAACTGTGGGTTAGCATTGTGATATTTATCACCACTAAAATCCACTCTGACCTCTGTCAGAAAGAGGGCACCGATGGACTTGTATAGGCAGCCGTCCGTCAGTTGGGTCGTTAAGCTCCGTGTGCAGAAAAGCTTATATCTCTGTGCACGTTAAGGGACGGGGGTGGCTCAGTCGGTAGAGCGCCAGGCTCGTAATCTGTAGTTCCCAGGTTCGAGTCCCAGCTGGGTCAGCGTTGAGATTTATCTCCGCAAATATTCCCCCACCCTGCCCACGGTCAGTAGCGGACACCGATGGGCCTTGGAAAGGCCGCCGTCCGTCGGATGGAACGTTAAGCCCTGGCCCCGTGTGTGGGCAGAGCCATACCCTGTGCACATTAAAGAACACGCTGGATGGCCTTGACGGGAGGCTACCATCTGTCTCCCAACAGCTGTTCCAGTGGGTCCCCTCTCCCAACCTTCTCTGAGCCTTCGGGGTCCATGTGACCTGGCCATTTAGCCCATGGTGTGCAAAAAAGTGCCGCTCAGAGGTAAAACAATCCAACCCAACCTGTGCACGTTAAAGAACACTCAGGGTGGCTTTGACAAGAGGCTTCCTTCTGTCTCCTAACAGCCGTCCTGTGGGTCCCGTTCCCCAAACTTTTCTGAGCCTTTCAGGTCTTTGTGACCTTATCATTTAGCCCATTGTGTGCCATAAAAGTGTCTCTGAAAGATAAAACAATCCAAACCAAGAACCCAATCGCTTCAGAGTACTTTACTTCAACAGTCATAGTAAGAGTGATCATGTAGGAGGGATGCGATTCCTGGGCGTGCGAATCTAAAGCGTACAAAAATGAAAAACGTTTTACTTATGAGATCCGACAATGATTTCAATATAAAGTTAAAATCTTGATGTATTATCGCTCGTGGACTGGAATGGTTTAAAAAGCTTGAACTCTTTAAAAACTATGCATTTATGTTTTCAGTTCCTAATTTCACGTATCCAAATTATGAAGCGAAAAGCATTCATTTTTATGCAAATATTACAAAGAAATGTTGCCAGTTTTTACTGAAAATGTTTTCACAATGATGTTAATTAGAAATGCACAAATATTGACTAAAATATTTCACATCACTATAATAAAAAAGCTTTTTTCGTTTTTAGAGTGTTTTGAAACCCCGTGCGTTTTTTTTTAAACCCTTTAGTATACTAAAACAAAAAAAGCGGACGTTTGAGGATTTCAAGCTTGTTTCATCTTTGAAATGGTGTTACATTTTCAATTAGCATTTGGAAAGAAAAATTAAGAAAATTATATACAACAAGATTTCTATAGGTAACATTCAGTCATACTGTGTCGTAAAAAAATTTCATTTAATTCTTTTTTTTTTATTATACTAATGCAAGAACGAATTCTTCGAAAAATAATGGATTGGTTTCATAAAACACAAGTGGTTATGAATGCATAAGTGATAGATAAATGAACGTGTGTCATCTGGAATATTAGGAATTTACAATGAATTTAGATCCCTGTTCCATGATGTTTTGATAGAAGCGTTCAATTTTCAAGTTTTATTCGTTTTATGTAAGAATTTTTCACCTTAGCGTCTTATGTATAAAAAAAAAGACCATAAAAGACGTCTGCAGATTTTGTCCGTTCACTTCTCAAATTAAAATAACTCGCAAATCAGAGTACAGAAATGATAGTGTATTGACCCATATGAAAAAAAATGCACTTTACTATAACAGAACTATTAAAGTTTTATCTATCTTATTATTTATTTATCTGTTAGGCTTATTTAGAAATTTCTCAATTAAGTAGAGTACGTTTAAATTCCTAAAATTAATTCGAGCTACTACACTGGAATTTTTTTTATCACTATGCCGTTAATTGCAAACCTCTTTAGTTACTAACATATTCTGCCTAGCTACAATCTACTTATCATGAAAAAAGTACGATGCGGATTTTGTGCGTAATAATCAATGCAGGCTAATTAAGAAATAGTTTTAGCGATGTGAAAAGTAATGGTGTTGGCTTGCGGGATGATCGCAATGTTGTCGCCATCTATCGAGTAACTGATGCACTTCTGCTGCTGATATTTCAGCTTCAAAGCGAATCAATTTCTCCAATCCAAAATGGAATGTACTTTGTAGGGATACATTCTTTGAGAAATAAAAATAAACAAATATCCATGTTCTCGAATACAATGAAAAAAATAGCACTGTTATTATTTTGTAATATTTTAAGATTTTCGAAGCAAGTAAGTAGATATATAACAACATTTTCTGTACATCTGCGACTCGGAATACTTAGGTAATAATCATTTTTCTGTAAAAAAATTCTAAAAATAATACGTTTTTGTTTTCTGAATGCTAGTGTGGAAGATTATCTTCAAAAACGTGTGCAAGTTTGTTTTGTCATGATGTTTCTCACAGTATTAGATGCTTAGTTTAGGTTTCCAATTTGATATTGGCTAGGGTTTTCTTCGTTGGTCGCGTGCTTTGTATGTAATATATAAAATATATTACATAAGTGTTTTTGTATTATGCAACACATGAATACAATTTGCTTGTGATAAACGAAAGCTGGCTCTAAATACAAAATAGGACTACTAATACTATATAAATTGGAATAAAACACATTCCAATATCGGAGCAGAAAAGTAAGTAACAATTTATACCCTACCTAGAAAATATAAAACAGGTACTTAATGATATACCAAACATCATGACCAAATATAACTATACTTCCCTATACAGTGGACCTTCGTTATAGCGCTGCTCGCTATACCGCGCACTCGGTTATAGCGCGGGCGATGTTCGCGATAAGTTCAAACATGTTTATACAGGTCCGTGCGGCGTTAGTGAGTATCGCATTTTATTGTTACTGCGTATTGAGTAATTGTGTATGTATTGAGTTCCTGCATGTATTTTGAATAGTGTTTAATTATTGTATGCATGATGAGTAAAAGAAAAGCTTACAGTGTGAAATTTATTGTGTCGCCACCGCGCCGCTCGGTATAACGCGGTTCACCTTATAACGCGGGTGTTGTTTCCCGCCCGACATGCGCGTTATATCGGGGGTCCACTGTATTTGCAAAAACTCTTTTTTTAATAATATTTTCGAAAATGATAGAAGTGAAGTTATATGAACAAGGTATACTCTGTTTTTGATTGCCGAGTGTTGGGAATCGAAAGGTAGCCTCCCGTCAAAATCATTCAGTTTACTTCTTTAGCGTGTATAGGGTATGGTCTCCTATATATAGGACAATGGCTTATCCTACATTATGGGACTACGCCTCATCCAACGGATGGTGGAATTTACAAGCCCATCGACTTTCTAACTGAGGACAGGTTAGCGCACACAAATCTCAACTCAGAGCAGTTGGGACTTGAACCTAGGAATTGCAGATTATGGGTCTGGCGCGCTGCCGGTTGAGCCAATGCCGTTTGACATGCGAAAGGTTGGATTGTTTTACCTCTGAGCGGCACTTTTTTCCACACCATGGGCTAAATGGTCAGGTCACAAAGACCCCGAAGCTCAGAGAAGGTTTGGGGAGGGGGCCCACTAGAACAGCTATTGGGAGACAGATGGTGCCTCCCGTCAAGGCCATCCAGTGTGTTCTTTAACATGCACAGGGTATGGCTCTCCCGCACACGGGGACCACGACATAACGTCCCATCCGACGGACGGCGTCCTTTACAAGCCCATCGGTGTCCACTACTGATGACAAATCTCAACACTGATCTAGCTGGGACTCGAACCTGGGAACTTGCAGATTACGAGCCTGTCGCGCTACCGACTGAGCCACCTCCACCACAGATGCGGAAGGAGAGCATGTCGTGTGTTCATGCAATTTTTTTCTTTAGGTTTTAAAATGGCATTAATGCATTTGTTTTTAGGAAAATATTTTAAAATATTGAGGTTTGCCAACTGGAGTAAGAGATAGAAATAAATTACACCTGAAATACCAGATTTCCCGAGTGGTCTGACGGGAACCTCTCTTAACAATGCGTCATACAGAGCTGCGAGATAGGTGAAATCTCAGTAGATTGAAAATGCCAATAAATTGACAACCACGTCTTTACCCATACTCAGATCACTTTAATCAGTAGCAAAGCGCGCTAACCACACCGCCAACAAATGTTAAAAAAAACTGTCTATTGATAACATTTCGCACCGATAACTTTCAACAGATAACGTACTACTCCATTCATAAGGTAGGCGTCGGAAACGACCTCAGAGATTGCGGACACTTTGCAGCGGGTTTAACCCTGATCCACTGCAACTAGGAGCCCAATCTCTTTACCCAATACGGGATGAATTTGCGATCGATCGGTCAAGTACAGTCGCTCAAGAAAGTATTCGAACACTGTACACGAAGGTTGCCAGATAATTAATTTCTAAAAAGAAAAAGCGTTGCCAGATATTTTTTCTGAATTTTGTAATCAACTATAGTGTTCGGATATTTTATTGAGTGACTGTACCTTCGAAATGGCAGGGAGCAGAAAACTTCCGCCTCCAGTGATGTCTCCGCCTGTATACAAGAAACTCGTATCCGCGCACCGTTCATCCTCCTACTTTCTGAATACGCTTATTATACACTGAAGAGCCAAAACATTATGACCATCTGCCTAATATGATATTTGTCCTCCAACTGCTGTCAAAACAACTCATACCCGGCGAGGCATGGGCGCTACAAGATTTCTAAAGTTGTCTTGTGGTATCTGGTACCAACACATTACCAGCAGATCCTTTAACTCTTTTAAGTTGCGTGGTTGAGCCGCCACAGATAGAATATGCTGTTCGAACACAAACCACAGATGCTCGATTGGATTGATGTTTGGGTAATTTGGAGGCCAGAGCAATACCTGGAAGTCTGCCTCATCTTACGCGAACCATTCTCGAAAAATCCGGACAGTGTAGCATGGAGCATTATCCTGCTGAAAGAAGGCGCTATTAGAATGGTATACCGTTGCCACAAAAGGATGTACCTGGTCTGCAATGATGTTTAGGAATATGGTAGACGTCATAGTTTCCTGCGCAGGATTGACTGGACTCAGGGTTTCCCAGCAGAACATTGCCCAAAGCATTACACTTCCTCCACCGGCTTTTTTTCGTCCCATGGTGCATTCTAGTGCCAACACTTCTCCAGGTAAACGATGCACACGTACCTGGCCATCCTCATGGTGCAACAGGAAACGAGATTCATCGAACCAGATGACCTTCTTCCAATCATTCAAGGTCCAGTTTTGATGCTTACATGCCCATTGTAGGAGCTTTCGACCGTGAGCCGAGGTTAGCATGGGCACTCTGAGTGGCCTACGACTACGCAGTCCCATTTCCAGTAGGTCGATGTACTGTGTGTTGTGACACATTACTCCCGTCACCAGCATTCAAATTGCGGGCGAGTTGCGTCACAGTATCCCTTCTGTTGACTCGTACCATATTGGATAGCCTTCGCTCACCTCTAGCATCGATGAGCCATGGTCAGCCCACACCTTGCTGGCGGTTCGTGGTTTTTCTTTCCTCGGACCACTATTTGAAGGTACTAACGATGGCTGACATTGAGCACCCCACAAGCCTTGTCGACTCGGAAATGCTCTGACCCAATAGTCTGGCCATTACAATTTTGTCTTTGCTCAACTCACTTAAGTCCGCTGCCTTTCACATCTGAAGAACAAGGATAACACTGATTAACAGAGCTCAGTATCACGTGTTATTTATACCATTTCATGACCTTCACAAGCGCCGTCGTTTACTTGCAGTTGTTTCGATTTTCATAAAGACCCACTGGTCATAATGTTTTGGCTCTTCAGTGTATACTACGATGCTTTTGGGGACAAAGGAAAATATTAGGGAAAACTAAACTAAACATGATTACAGCTCGTTAAGGAATAAGCGACATTAAATTTTAGTACACCTGCATTATTCACCAAAATTTAATCTTTCGATATTTATTTTCCAGTGAGTGATAATGGTCCCTCGCCGCGGACTTCCATGAGAATGGGTTAGTTAACAATTTCGGGCCAAAAAATTGGTAATTTAAAAGTCTTTCCTCTTTCAGTTCCGATAGCTGCTAGAAATATGTATAAAGTGCTGCCATCTGTTCGAAAAATTCCCAACTTCAGTGGAATTTCAGCTATAAATGGAAAATATATAATAAAAATTAATGTTGACGGCTGTTAAAGATTTTTACGTGCACACATTTATTCAAATCTTAAAATTTTAGAAGCAATTTAAATTTCGTAAAATTTTGAACTGTGGATTAATCGCGAGTAACTAATATATTGAATTTAAAGAATCTTTTGCTATTATCGTAATACTAAATACGATTATAAAATTATCAAATCTGCTAATTATTCTTTAGTTACTAAATACGATTATAAAATTATCAAATCTGCTAATTATTCTTTTTAATAACAGCATGAATTTTGTTGCGTGATTTATTAATTTTATTTATTCACCTCTCATTTGATAAACCTTTCGATTATATTGTGATTTCTATACTATTATAATTCCTAATAAAAAAAATACCCCTTTCAAGCAGCTGCCTGCCACAGAGGTCTGACAGGAAGGAGCCTGTCAGTTTATACGCTATAGTTGAAGGTCTGAGAGGATGGCGGGATCTCAGCAGAAAAACGACATACACATCCATGCCTTAACCGGGCTCGAACCCAGATGCCTTTGATCAGTAGCCAAGAGCGCTAGCCACTCGGCCAATCGTTAATTTTGCTTATTATTTTATTGCATCGTCATACAGTTTAATATGACCGGGAACTGTATCGTAAAACAATGAAGATGTACAGTGATCTTGAGGATAGCTAGGACTAGAACTTGACGACTTCAATGTCATAAATCAAAAGTCACCAGGTTTACGTCCTAGCTATCCTAGGGCTCATACTTTCTCCAGTACACAGCTGTAATCCCCAAGTTCGAGTCCCGGCATGTGCTAGAATTGAGAATTATCCCTTTAAAACTTCATCCTGCTCTTATCAGAGAGCTTGAAGCCGATGGTCTAGGAAAGGCTGCCGTCCATAGGATAGGATGGCATGTAAGCTGCGGTCCCATGTCCAGGAGAGCCATACCCTGCTCACATTAAAGAACGCGATGGATGGCTTTGCAGGGAGGATTACATTTTTCTCCCGCCAGCTTTCTCTTCCTCCAACCTTCTCTGAGCCTTTCAGGTTCTTGTTATTTGGTCATTTAGCCCATTGTGAGCCAAAAAAGTGCCGCTCCGAGGTAAAATTATGCAATTCATCCTGTGTTCGTTAAAAACATATTGGATAACGGCAGCTGTTTAGTGGGTCCCATTCCTCTATCCAATTCTGAACACTTGGGTCCCTTATTACTGGCTGTTTAGTCCGTTGTAGAGATTCCGCTTCGAAGTAAAACCATCCAACCTCAAAGAGAAGTTTGGTCAAATATATAACGCAGTACTACACAATTCGAAGTTGTATAAATATACTCAGTCAGTAGCGCGCCATGCTCGTAATCTGTAGTTCCCAGGTTCGAGTCCCAGCAGGGTCAGCGTTGAGATTTATCTCCGCAAAATGCCCTGCCCACGGTCAGTAGGGGACACCGATGGGCTTGTCCATCGTTACTATAACTCTCCAAACAAGTCCAAAATAAACTCGTGCAGATATTTATATTTTCTCATAGTTCATATATACCCTTTGGCCATCAACCTCATTAAAAATATCTAAAGCCAATATCTTTATTTGCTAATGTGTGAATAAAATGCATTTACATAAATATTACCGGGGCGGGGGTGGCTCAGTCGGTAGCGCGCCAGGCTCGTAATCTGTAGTTCCCAGGTTCGAGTCCCAGCTGAGTCAGCGTTGAGATTTATCTCCGCAAAAATTCCCCGCCCTGCCCACGGTCAGTAGGGGACACCGATGGGTTTGGAAAGGCCGCCGTCCGTCGGATGGGACGTTAAGCCGTGGCCCCGTGTGTGGGAGAGCCATACCCTGTGCACGTTAAAGAACCCGCTGGATGGCCTTGACGGGAGGCTACCATCTGTCTCCCAACAGCTGTTCCAGTGGGTCCCCTCCCCCAACCTTCTCTGAGCCTTCGGGGTCCATGTGACCTGGCCATTTAGCCCATGGTGTGCAAAAAAGTGCCGCTCAGAGGTAAAACAACCAACCAACATAAATATTGCCGATTCGCGATAAGTTTTGGGTTGAGAACAGCTGCTTTGAGACTTGAGCTGTTTTAAATTTCCCATGTTGTAGGTCATGCCCGAGAGAGAAGCAGCAGCAGCAGATGTCCAAATGATGTTCCAAATCTCATCTCTTGTCTCGCTGACTGTCGGGTGAGTATTTATATAATGTATTAATTGGCGGGAAAAGTCAATAATCAAATTAGAAGCTGAAAAAAAAATATCAAGTTGCAGACTACGCACTTTCGCGTTGCTCTCTTTCTATAGTTTCGCTCCGGAAATATCTTTTGTGTAGTGCTGCCATCTTCTGGAGAAATAAAGTGGATTTAATAATAATAATTTATTCTGTGCAGGGGGTTACAGTAAAGCCAAGGTACAGGTAATTTTAGATATTAATTTAAATGTTCAACTGGTTTGATGACCCAGTACATTTGAGAAATTTTAAAGAAATATTAAGGATAGTACAAAAATAGAAACATGTTTATAGGAATTGTATAATTATTTGATACTTATAAACAAAATGATAAGTGACACAGACGAAGACAAACATAATATGAAATATGATAAAAAAACAGTAAACTTAAGGGAAAGAAAAGGAATTTTTAAGACAACAGATAGTAATATTAAATGAATGAACAGAGGGAAAAATTGCGGATAATCCAAACAAAGAGCAAAGATGGGGAGTGAGAATAAGAATGAGGAGATGTTGTTGGTCAAACGTTTCAGTATTCTAATAGGAGTGAAATAATATAGTTTCGAATTTTGTTTTAGAATTTAGAGAAGTGATATCGCTCGGTAGAGAGTTCCAAGTTGAGGTTGCTTGAAAGGCAAAAGAAATTTCACCGTACTTAGCTTTGAAAATCTTGGGAGTAGAAAACATTTTATTATCACAGCGAAGGATGTGGCGATGACGTAATTGAATATAGGATGTAAGAATCGAATGAAGGGGATGAGACTTGTTATAAATAGTGTCGTGAATAAGAGTAATAAACCGCAGCTTTCTTCTAGATTCAAGAGTGGGAATTTGGGAGTTGGAACGAATATCAGTAAGTGTTAGAGATTCTCGTTTGTTAAAATAGATTTTGCTGATGATTTTGAGAGTTTCATTTTGAACTTTTCCTAATTTATGAGTTCTTTCTATTAACACCAAAAAGAGAGGAAGCGCAGTATTAGAGTTTCGATCGGATGTAAATTTTGTGTAACGTTGGGGCATAGGAGGATATATAGTTTCGAACGTACCTCAATATATAAGTTCTTTTAGAAGCTGAAGCGACGGTTTTATTAAAGTGAATTCCAAAGTCAAGATTATTATCTATCGTCATACCTAAGTACTTCATGGAAATGGAAATTGTAATATGGGTGTTATTGACTGTAATGTTTGTGTTAGGTGGGGGAGAATTTAAAGTTGAAAGAAAAACAAAATAGGTTTTCTTGATATTGATAGTGAATCCATTTTTAGTATACCAAATAAAGCACATCATGAATATTATTTTCTGTTTCTTGTTTTAGAGAAGTGAAAGAACTTGAGGTAAAGGAAAGAAGACAACAGCCTGCATGCCTAAAAATCTGGCAGTTAGTGGAGGATTCTGGAAGTTCATTAACAAAAAGGTTAGTGGGCTAAGAATGATTCTTTGGGGTACTCCCCGATTAATTTTAAGAGACGTAGAGATCTCATCAATGTTTAATTTAGTTCGCATAGCACGGTCGTTGAGATAATTTTTAAACCAGTAAAGAGCTGAGGGCGATAGATTAAAATATTAACTGAGTTTTTGCAAGATAAGTTTATGTTCAACTGAATCAAATGCATTTGAGATGACAAAGGAAATGAGTCCTACAAGTAATTTTCAATTTGTTGTCTAAAGCCAATCTCTACTGTTAGCAACAAGTGTCGTGAGAGTTTCAGTTTACCGATTTTTCCTAAACCCGAATTGTTTACACGGAAGCAGATTAAAATTTTCAATAAAAATTGAATAATTGTCTCTCGACAACTTTTTCTAAAGTTTTGCTTAAAGCACATCTAACTGAAACAGGTCAATAGTCCAGAGCAGTGCTGGCCAACTTCTCTAAGATCGCGGGCCATTTTTTCCTTTGCCAATATTTTGCGGGCCAAAAAACAAGAATAGAATAGGATAGGTAACTGAAAAGTCAGTTCATATCACCTCAAAAAAAATTCTAAACCTCATCAAATATTTAATAAATTTAATAGGAACATTGTGGCCGTAGTTGTTGGGCAATAATTTCTTTTATGTCCATATCGATATTTGTTGTTGCGAGCCGTAGTATATATTCAAGTGCAGAGTCAAGCAGTTTCAGTATCTTGATTTTATACATTCCATATCAGAAAATGCGCTCGCAGATATATGTACTTCCGCACATAGAAATTATTTGGAGTCCAAAATCATTCGTTTTTGGATATTTTTCTTTAGACAAAAGTTTGAACAATTCTATTGCAGTTTCTCTATTAGATGCATTAACTAGGTCGGCCTGAAGATCACATAAATTCCATTGATATTTGGAATCTAGGTGCTAATATCAATATTTAATGGATTACTGAATAAATTTAAACTTTGCTTAAGATAATGAAATTGAGAAAATCTTCTATTAAAATCTTCTTATTAGGATATCTAATTTAGGAACAAATTTTTCAAAATTAACTGTTTTACTAAGTTGCTTCATTTCTTCGTAGAACTTTTTACAAGTTTCAAAATGAATTAAATTGTTTTCCTCCAAATTTGACTTCAACAATTGTAGTTTGTTTCTAAACCCAGTAACATGATTATAAAGACAGCACACGTTTTGATCGTTTCCTTGTAAGGATTTATTCAAGACATTTAAATAATCTGTAATGTCTGTTAGGAAAGCAAGTGAACGCAGAAGATTTTCGTCAGCAAAACTTGCTATTAAATCTTCATCATTGCCCACTTTTGTGACAAAAAGATGAATTTCTTTTCGAAGTGTAAAAAAATCTCTTGAGGCATTTTCCGGCACTTAACCAGCGAATATTACTATGTAAAAGCAGATCGCCATACTCAGCATGCAGTTCGTCCAAAAAAACTTTAAATTTTCTGTGGGTAAGAGAACGATTTCTGCCACGAATTAAATTGGTAATTTCGACAACCTTTTCCATTACGTCGTTTCGTCTCAGCGAAATGCCACACAATGTCTCCTGGTGCACAACACAGTGCAACATTTGAGAATGCATGCCATACGCATGCGCAGTGAAAGCAATTCGTGCTGTCGTTAGATGCTTCTTATTACTGCAACTTCATAAAAACATTTGTTTGATGACGCCGCACCGCTTTTAAAAGGTTTCAGAAGTTTGCCGATCGGCTTAAGAATGTTTTGTAAACTTTATAGAATGAGTAAGTTGAAGATTGCCTATCAAGTAAAGTAATATAAGTTGACAAAAAATTATAAAGTGGATTACAGATATTTAAAATTTCACGTAAAAGCTTGATTTTGTTTTCGGGCCACAAAAATCCTTGGACAGCGCTGGTCCAGAGGGTTAGAAGGATTTTAAATTTTAGGTATAGGTGAGATGATGGCTTCTTTCCATGGAACTTTGAATTCATTAGAATTAAATGAGCAATTAGTTAGATTACAAAGGGGTGCAGAAATTACTGGGGAAAGAATTTTCAGTATAAAGATAGGGATTTCATCTGGTCCGATACAGCGAGTGTTTTTTTAGCGAATTTATAAGGTTAAGAACTTCGATTTCGGTAACATTTTTGAGCTTAAAGGTTCCCAGATTATTAAACGATTTATTGGAATAGGACAATGACTCATTTGCGTTGGTATGATTTTCTGTACAGTCGCTCAAAAAAGTATCCGAACACCATGGTTGATTACAGAATTCAGAAAAAATATCTTGCAGCGATTTTTTTAGAAATTGGTGATCTGCCAACCTTCATGTCACGTGACACGAAGATTGCCAGATCACCAATTTCTAAAAAAATCGTTGCCAGATATTTTTTTCTGAATTCTCTAATCAACCATAGGTTCGGATACTTTTTTGAGCGACTGTACAAGTGCAGGATTTACGGAATACTTTATTCAAAACATTAGCAATGCTTTTAGGATCATAGAACCTAGAATTCTCATTGTACGATCTTATTAATTTAGTTTGGTTTTTTACGTTACCAGTAATAGAATCAAAAATTCGAAATCGTTAATGCAAAGTAGTAAATGAACAATAATAGTCAACGTCGTTCTTGTCGCCGAGCAGTTAGTTTGCTTGACTGCTGACTATTACTTGATTAATTGACTTGACCTCAGTTCGGATCACGGGTAAAGCATGGATGAATTTTGTACTAATTTCTATGTGGCGTATTATACTGAGAGGCTCCTGTCAGACTTTTGTGGTAAGCAACTGCTTGATGAGAAATTTATTATTTTTAAAAATTTATAAGGTAATTAGAAGAAAGCACGTCTAACGAATATGACATCCTTCTTGGGTTGGATTGTTCTACTGCTAAGCGACACTTTTTGCACACAATGGGTAAAATGGAGAGGTCACAAGGATCCCAAGGGTTCAGAGAAGGAGAAGGATGGAGAATGGGATCCACTGGGCAGCTCTTAGGAGATAAATGGAAGCCTCGTGTCAATGTCATCCTGAGTGGTAACGTACAGAGGGATGGTTCTGCACATGGCGCCATGGCTAACGTCCCATCCGACGGGCAATGTCTTTCCAAACCCATCGATGCTCCCTTTCTCACAGAGGACAGGGAAGAGTAAGCGGAGATAAATTTCAACTCTGGCCAAGTTGGCTCGAACCAGAGAACTGCAGGTTACGAGGATAGCTCGTTATCAAACAAAACGAGTTTTGTTTAAAAAAAAAAACCTTTGCGGACTCCTGCCGAAAGTGTAAATCATTTTTATGCTGATATTAATGGTGACGATTATTTACCACTTCATAATTCCAATCATCCATTATAATATACAGATAATTTTAGGCTTTCGGCAAAGATTTTCGTGCGTCTTAAAAGTTACGGTAATATTTGACATTACAGGAAATAAAAATTTCGACACTTGCAAGAAGTTATGCAAATGTGACGAAATTTAGGGAGGCGGTAGTATATGGAAATGCATGGAAATGATTCGCTTTGCAGGACGATGGAAACGATTGGACTGGTGCGGAGCAGTCAAACATAGATAAAGGCAACCAAAGCTCCCTGGTTGACAAAGCGTTGTTAAATTGTTTTAAACTGCTAAAGATGCCCTTACGCAGACGTCGACAGCCGTTCCAACAGTTAACAGACTTTGAGCGAGGAAGAATCATTGGCCTTTGAGAAGCTGGTTTGTCGTACAGAGATGGAGCCGACCTTGTTGGCCGCAATCCCAGCACCATCGTACAGATATGGCGACAGTAGGTTCAAAAAGGATCCAGCACACGCCAACAAGGATCAGGAAGACGACATAAGACCACGCAGCGATAGAACCTCGCTTTGCGACGCATGGCATTGCGTGACAGATTCGCAACTACAACGCAATTGCAAAGGGACTGGCAACAGGTAACACATCAAATACCTACCAGATGGTTGGTAAACAACAGCCTTTTACAGTTTTGATTGCGAGCCTATCATCTGGCACTGCGTTTGCCCCTCACATCTGCCCACATTCAAGCACGTCTTCAGTGGTGTCAGCTCAGATAGATCTGGAACGATCAAGAGTGGAGTACTGTGGTGTTTAGTGACGAATCCCATTTTTGTCTTGGTCAGCACACGGTAAACAACGTGTTTGCCGTCATTCAGGGGAAAGGAATGCCACCCAGTGCGTGCGACATCGTCACACAGCTTAAGCACTGGTGCCTTGGCTGCCATTAGTCGGACATCTCAGTCAGAATTGATCACCATAAGGGGATCTCTGACTGCCCAACGATATGTTACCAACATTTTGCAGCCAGTGGCTGTCCCATTTGTTCAGCAGCACGGAACCTTTTACCAGCAAGATAATGCCCGTCCCCAAACTGCCCTCATTAGTCTGCAGTATTTACACGAGCAAAACGCTCAGGTACTACCATGGGCAGCACGCTCGCCAGACCTTCCACCTATTGAACACGTTTGGGACATGATGTGACGACAGCTCCAACAACACCCAAGAGGAGCGCCAACCACTATCGCTGAAATGGAGCAGTGACTTCACGCTATTTGGCGTTCCATCCCTCAGGAGGACATTATAGAGCTGACGACAGCCTTCCTCGCTGTGTTCATGAATGCATTGCTGCGCAGGGCAGTTCAGTATCATATTAATTATGTCACTTTACCGGGTAGGTAAGGGGCGGGGGTGGCTCAGTCGGTAGCGCGCCAGGCTCGTAATCTGTAGTTCCCATGTTCGAATCCCAGCTGGGTCAGCGTTGAGATTTATCTCCGCAAAATTCCCTGCCCTGCCCACGGTCAGTAGGGGACACCGATGGGCTTGGAAAGGCCACCGTCCGTCGGATGGGACGTTAAGCCGTGGCGCCGTGTGCGGGAGAGCCATACCCTGTGCACGTTAAAGAACACGCTGGATGGCCTTGACGGGAGGCTACCATCTGTCTCCCAACAGCTTTTCCAGTGGGTCCCCTCCCCCAACCTTCTCTGAGCCTTCGGGGTCCTTGTGACCTGACCATTTAGCCCATGGTGTGCAAAAAAGTGCCGCTCAGAGGTAAAACAACCCAACCCAACCGGGTAGGTAAAGTGGTAATTTTCCACATTTTTGTTTTGGTATTGTAATCAATCGCACATCTTAGTGTATGCTAACAGCTGCCTGCGTTTCAATAAAATGGCATTAATCCTTCGAGATGTTGCAGTTTTTTTTCCTGTAGTGTATTTGGGGAAATAACTATGTGAAAAAAGTAAGTATTTAACTTAAAATCAATCAATTGCATGGCAATTTTAAGAAATACATCTTTAAAATTATTTATCGGTATTATTCAGAAGTATCTAATACTTGATTTTATAAATTTATGAATTATGAATGAAGTTAATATATAGCAAACATCTTTTGCAATTAGCATGGGTTTATTAAATATTGAATGCTAGGGATTACCCAACAGGCGCGTGACACAGTCGCCTAGGGCCTCGACACTCATAGAAGGATTCAAAATTCGTTTTCTTTAACAATTTGTTTGAGTAGAATGTTTCACAATCAGGGCAGTCTGCAATTTATGTAGACATCTCGTGTTTTTACTTAGATTAAAAATAAATATGTTGTAATTTTTGTTAAATAGAGTAAAATGAACAGATGCTTGTTTTGGTTTATCATTGAATTTTGTTTATTTTTCACTAAGTTTAAATTTCAAAAATAAATATAAAAATTTTTATTTATGAATTTCTGTAATTCAAATTCTTTAACTTGCTGTAGGCATTTTTCTCATTCGTAAGTTTCAAAATTTTTTGTAGAGTGAGTCACCTCAATCCCTTAAACATCGATTTCTAGACAGTTGGAAGTCTCTACAAACTTTTGCGCCTAGTGCCTCCAGATAAATTAATCGCCACTGAATACTTACGTTATGCATAACATTTATAAACACCGTAATTTTTGTTTCGTTATACATGACACGGATTATCATAGAATGCAGAACAAACATCGTTAGTTAAAAAAGTAGCCTGGTAAAGCTTGTGGCTCCATCAAGTGACAAATCAAAGTATTACATTGTGTACATTTAAATAAAAAAATTATGATGAATATATTTCGATAGGTACCGAAAAAGAAATAAATTTTCAATACCAAATTAACTTCTAGTTCTCATTTAGGAGATAAGAAGTTGAAGTGCATTTAATGACTCACATTAAGATTCTAAGTTCATGGATTTTTAAAATATTTCTTGGAAATGAGTATTTTAATTAACAGTGGTCAAAAGAAGGAGATTAAGTTAATTAATTTTTTATGCCCATGTTTCTTCAAAGTAATTATTTTAGCGCTTGCAATTAAGTCTGAACTTATTTTTGTTTCCTCTAAATTTTTTCTGCTGCGATATTTTATTTGAAATTTCTAGGCAATGTCATACGTCATATTATTGTGCATTTCAAATGATAAAGGTCTGATTTCATGTCTCAGACGAAATGCATTAAAAAAAAACACCATTTAAATCTGTGAAAGAAAATATTGCAGTTGTTCTATGAAGAAATGAAGTGTACGAACTGATGGCAAAAACTGGTTTACTAGTATTTTAAGAACAAAATTAATACATTAAGTGCATAAGTCATAGAACAGCAACGTGAGGTTATGTTTGACTTATACATTGATATATACATTATGATCAAATTGACTCTAATGCTTTGGAATATCTAAGAGCTATGGAATATTTTACTGCCTTCTTATCTCCGAAATGAGAATCTTATCTCCTAAATGAGAATCTCTGAAAAGCACTTTTTTTTTGCACTCAGTAGTTAAATTATAAGGTCACAAGGACCCCAAGGGCTCAGAGAAGGCTGGGTAAGGTGACCCACTGAACAGTAGTTAAATGACCCGTGATGATGTTAAGGCCATCCAACGTGTTCTTTGAAAGTGCACAGGATATGGCTTTACTGTACATGGAGATATACGCAGTGTTACGTGCCATCTGATGAACGACGGCATTTCCAAAACAGTTTTAATGCATTTGATCAGAATTTATATAATTAAAGTTGAAATGCTTAATATTTGAAATCACTAGAGATTTAATAGAAATATTTTTATTCATCTAATAATTAAAAAAATGCCGCAAGAAACCTACAATTCCTGGCTACAAGAAGAAATCTTTTCTAGCAAATATGAAATAACATTAAAAAAACTGGTCTTTAACATCCTATCAAACTTTGACAAGAAACGAGAAACCCAAATGCCTTTCCTTTCGTTGGATGGAATGTGAAGTCTTGTTACTTCGCGGGGGTGGCTCAGTCGGTAGCGCGTAATCATGTATCGTAATCTGTAGTTCTCAGGTTCAAGTCCCAGCTGGCTTAGCGTTGAAGCCATGCTCGTAATCTGTAGTTCTCAGGTTCAAGTCCCAGCTGGGTCAGCGTTGAGATTTATCTCCGCAAAATTTCCCGCCCTGCCCACGGTCAGTAGGGGACACCATGGGCTTGGAAAGGCCACCGTCCGTCTGATGGGACGTTAAGTCGTGGCCACGTGTGGGAGAGCCATAAGCTGTGCACGTTAAAGAACATGCTGGATGACCTTGACGGGAGGATACCATTCGTCTCCCAACAGCTGTTCCAGTGGGTCCCCGCACCCAACCTTTTCTGAGCCTTCGGGGTCCTTGTGACCTACAATTTAGCCCATGGTGTGCAAAAAAAGTGCCGCTCAGAGCTACATGCCAACAATAAATGAAGTAAAAAAAGCCCATAAAGTTTTATTCTTAAAACACCTCTGTATTGATCTTGAATTTTATTTTTACTTTTACTTTTTGTATGTAAGTTGGTGATTGGTCACCAGTTCTCATTTTCAGTAACTTTTAAAATAGTTTAAAAGTTACTGACTTTCAAACTCTGCTATTTCCAGTATATAAATCATTCATCCATTAGCAGTTCTTAAATGAGAAACTGTTAAAGAGCTGCCTAAGGGCGGCGTATTACGATTAAATAGGCGAAAAAGCTTCCAATTTCTTTACAATAAAATTAAGACAAACTAAGCTATTGTTTGATGACAACACTAATTAGAAAAACATTTTATCAATATGTATATCTTTCCTAATCTCTTGAAAGATGAAGTATTATGATTTTTAACCAAGGACAGCACATAATCTACGAATTGCCCTGAGTGGTATTATATAAGAAAATTAAATCATTCATGAAATCGTTTTTTTGCTCCTGAATTACATCGCATTTTTCCCTTGAACATAAAAATTTATAACGATTAATTAACGCAAAACAAAATATATCTCCTAATAGTAAGACTTTACTACTTAGTTTTAAGTACAGTGGACCCCCCGATATAACGCGCATGTCGGGCGGGAAACAACACCCGCGTTATAAGGTGAACCGCGTTATACCGAGCGGCGCGGTGGGGGGACAATAAATTTCACACTGTAAGCTTTTCTTTTACTCATCATGCATACAATAATTAAACACTATTCAAAATACATGCAGGAACTCAATACATACACAATTACTCAATACGCAGTAACAATAAAATGCGATACTTACTAACGCCGCACGGACCTGTATAAACATGTTTGAACTTATCGCGCACATCGCAGGCGCTATAACCGAGTGCGCGGTATAGCGAGCAGCGCTATAACGAAGGTCCACTGTATATGTTGACGATACTTCAGGATAAACCAGTGAAAACCGCCGAATGAATAATGCACGTGATAGTAGTTTAGTATTTAGCGAATCAAATAATAGTTGAATTTCCACACTTAAAATTTTTTTCTCGAGGTTTCGTTTCGTCTTTCGTTTTATTAGTAAACATAGCTGGCATATCAACAAAAAAGGATCCTGTCTCTAGTAAATAAGAAGATATAGACAGTAAAATAAAAAGATCAGCAAATAAATTTGCTTTTTGCGAAGCGTTTAACTAGAATCAAAATAACTATGTACGTCAAAAAACGAAGTTTCTTTTTTTGTTCCCTGAACCTTTTTGAAGTCATAACTAAATCACATTTTTCTTTTGGGGATCTAGAAGGGAAACGACAAAGCAGAAACAAAATAAGTAAATAAAAATGTCGAAGGAAAGTAAAAGCCAAGAAGAAAGTCGGAGAAAGAGCGAGTAACAAAAGGCACAAGGGAATAAAAATTTCCAGCTTATAGAAGTACTTTTAAAATTGTTAGGATTTTGAAGTAGGACTCTTTCTTTCGTTTTATTATCGCGTTCTTCAAATTTTAGATTAATCTCGCTGTGTCGCAAGTTTTGATTTTTTAATAGCACTCAGAGTCTAAAAAGAAACTTTATGATTTGAGGAAAGCAGCGGAAAAAGAAAGGAGAGAAGAAGAAATATCGAGAAACGAGAGATAAAAGCGGACTGTTCGGACAGTGTGGGATTTTCATGCGACATCTTAGCCATTTTCTACAGAAATTGGTCTCCAGGACTTGATCACATAAGTGAACCTCGTAATCGGGATTAGCTCTGCAGTTTTGTCCCTTCTTCCTCCTAAGTAGCTTAACTCTCTTTTCTGTTTCTCCATCTTCTTCCTCCTCTTTACTCCGAGAGCGGCACTTCTGAAAACTTGAAGAAAACTAACTGGATATTTTTTTTTAATAAATGGCTACGATATTAGATTTTTTTCTTTCGCTCGAAGGGAATTTTTTGCATTAAAATAAAGGAAAAAATTTAGAGTGTTACAAAAACAAATATGTGCATTTGGTTGCAATTTTTTAAAAGAGTTGGTTTGTCTTAGCAGCATTTTGTGCACACATTGGGCTAAATGGCCAGGTGATAAGAATCCCAAAGGTTCAGGGAAGTTTGTGGAAGTAAACTCTGGATAGCTGTTAGGATACAGATTAAATTCTCGAGTCAAGGCCTTGCAGCGTGTTCTTTAGCTAGCACAGGGTAAGTCTCCCTTGCACATGATCCACGGTTTAAAGTCCTATCTGTGGATGACCATTCCACGACCATCCGTGTCCCATTACTCACCGAAGGCAGGGCGGAAATAAATCTCGACGCTGGTACAGTTTGGACTGATAGCTGTAGATTATGAGCCTGGCGGGCTTTAAATTGAGCCCCTTCCCTCTCTAACATTTCTTTAACGGGCTCTTGTTTAAAGGCCTTGTTTAACTCAATGAATGCGAGGTACTTCGAATTATTATTTGTGTTTATTTTTGGGGATATTTTTAACTATTTTTTGGCCGCAGATCATAGGATTAAGTTTGATGTTTAATGCAAATGTTTTAAGTTTTAAAGATCTTAAAGGGTTATTGCTCTGAAAAATGATGTTTGATTGCTTTACCTCCGAGTGACATTTATTTCCCCCATCATAAGCTAAGTGGATAGATTAACAAAAATCTCAAGGGCTCATAGCCGAAAGGGATTCAATGAGCTGTGGTTATGAAACGAATGAAATGCTCTCATGAATTCCATACGGCTTGTTCTTTATATACTCAAGGCATACTCTCCTGAAACCAAGATCAGGACTTAGCTCCCCATCCGACGGAGGCAGCTTTTAACAAATCCAATGATGTCCATTTTCTGATCGAGATCAAAAGTTAGTGGAGAAAATTTCCAAGCAGTCACAGTGGAGATTTAAATCTGAGAACATCAATTTCTGAGAGAAGTGTCTTACCAACTAATCTACGGTATTGCCAACTTAGCTTTTTTTCTAGCTAGATCTAGCTTTTTCAGTAGCTGTATAGCTTGGAGAATTTTCTATTTGTTTTTTTTAAATCAAAAACGCTGGCTTGTCACGTTTTATTTTTGCGTTTTTAAACCATTTTTAACAATTAAAATTTTAAATAAATCAAATTTTTATATCTATTTTATTTTTAAACCATGCTTTAATTTCACAACATAGAGGGAGATTTCACCTGCCCAAAACTCGAACATAGCAACTTTTGATGTGCAACGAAGACTATCTACAGAAAATGGTGATTCTTACATACATACAAAATCCTCATGCAGCCATGGGCTACGGAGGTCCAACCAGACTGTGTAATTTTCCTCTCCAGACGTCTCTTTTGAGCTACAGCTGCTGCATTTGGCCACTCTAGTCTAATTCTAGCAAGATCCTGTCTGACATTGTCTGCCCATCGCATCCTAGGTCTTCCCCTTTTTCTGATACCCTTAGGCACATTGTTCGAAATTCTCTTTGCCAATCTGCAGCTATGCATACGGGCAACATGGCCAAACTAACGCAGTCTCTCTCTATCAGGTATTCCATTCTGATGACTTCTTCTAATTTCATCATTACTTACAAAGTCGATCCACCTAATGCCCAAGATACTGCATAAGCATCTAGAATCAAATGCATCAAGTTAAATCCTCTTTGCCAATCTGCAGCTATACATACGGGCAACATGACCAAACTAACGCAGTCTCTCTCTATCAGGTATTCCATTCTGATGACTTCTTCTAATCTCATCATTACTTACAAAGTCGATCCACCTAATGCCCAAGATACTGCATAAGCATCTAGAATCAAATGCATCAAGTTTCTTGTTATCCTGCTTACAAAGGGTCCATGTTTCGTTACCATAACTAACTTTAGGAAGAACCAAACTATTATACAGCCTAATTTTAGTCTTTAGGTGTATACGCCTATTTTTCCATACTCTCCATAGATTCTTAAAATTCCCAGCGGCAATCCCTATTCTTCTATTTATCTCATGACACACATCACCGGTATCTGTCACATAGCTCCTAAATAATTAAACTGATATACTTTCTCAATAGTACAGCCATTCAAAGCAACTGAACCACCATCTGCCTGACCAATTTTCATCACTTTAGATTTTTCTCTGTTTATCACCAAACCGACTGTATTACCAGTCTCATCCACAGCCCTAATGAACGAATTCATCTCATCAACATCAATAGCCAACAGGGCCAAATCATCTGAATAATCTAAATCAGAAATTTTGAAATCTCTAGACCATTTAGGCCAAAATCTTTTCCTTGCAAAGAATTTCTCATAACATAATCAATAACTAAACTAAAGAGAAAAGGAGACAAATGCGCCCTTGTCTAATTCCGCTAGCAATGCTAAACCAATCGCTGCAACACGTGCCAACTCTCACAAACGACTCAGTGTTATTATAGAGAGCTCTCATTACACTAACTAACTTATCAGGTATTCCATATGATCTAAGAATCAACCACTTACACAATAAAAAATCTAGCCTTGTTTGATGCCAAAAAGTTTTTTTTTAGATAGTGGTCTACCTTAATTTCTTACTTGTGAATTGGCAATACTGCTAAGCAAACCCCAGCGCCATAAACCGGAATGTAATTTTAATACATATTCAGTAATAATAACTTTATATTAATTTTTATCTGGTTGATCTGTCTCCAGTCGTGCTGTTCCTGTCATTTAGGTTTTAAGCGATGGATTTAGTTTATGGTGAAACTACATTTATGTGAAAATGAATAATAATAGGTAAATGAATTATATTCATGGTTATTGTGGTAACCCTCCCCTCATAACAGTCGCAGGTACGCTGATGTATAGCCTACCTGCGACTGTTATGAGGGGGATAATAGGCGATCTGACCGAGTTCGGTGGGACGGGGGTGGCTCAGTCGGTAGCGCGCCAGGCTCATAATCTGTAGTTCCCAGGTTCGAGTCCCAGCTGGGTCAGCATTGAGATTTATCTACACAAAACTCCCCGCCCTGCCCACGGTCAGTAGGGGACACCGATGGGCTTGTAAAGGCCACCGTCCGTCGGATGGGATGTTAAGCCATGTCCCCGTGTGCGGGAGAGCCATACCCTGTGCACGTTAAAGAACACGCTGGATGGCCTTGACGGGAGACTACCATCTGTCTCCCAACAGCTGTTCCAGTGTGTCCCCTCCCCCAACCTTCTCTGAGCCTTCGGAGTCCTTGTGATCTGCCCCATTGTGTGCAAAAAAAGTGCCGCTCATAGGTAAAACAACAACGACCGAGTTCGATCGCGAACAGATGGTCGGTGCGAATCCATATCCACGGCTGCAGAACGTCTGGTATTTCTGCTTGCAACCATCGGACATGTCTACCAGAACTACATTCAAAACTGACAAAATCCGCAGCTACCTGTGGTGGGGTGGCTCAGTCGGTAGTGCACAAGGCTTGTAAACTGCAATTCCCAAATTCGAGTCCCACCTGAACCAGTGTTCAGATTTATCTCTACAAGACTCCCCACCCTGCTCTTGGTTGATGGTTTGATGGGCTTAAAAATGCAACCGTCCGTTGGATGGGATTTTTAATCTGTGGCCCGTGTGTGGGAGCGCCATACCCTGTGCACGTTTAATACCCTGCACTAAATTTGGCACTGCAATTCGGACCACAACCTGAAACATTCTATGAAAATTTGGAGCGTGTACGTTGATTTCCCGATGAGTTATGGCCACAGACAGACACACAAACATCTTTTATTATATAGATTGTTACGACAGATGAACAGATGAACGAGCAATAATGAAACCGTGATGTGAAGTCTCGTTTTGATGCTCGCGTTTACGTCAGCGTGAGAATTACGTCACTAACCCCTTGGAACGAACTTAGAAATAAAGAATAAGGGAGTTGTAAATTAGGAAGAATTTGTATGATGGAAAACGTAGTTTGTTTTAGTCTGTGCACTATAGTATAAAAACGAAATGCTTTTATTTGGTGTGTGTGGGGGAGGTTAAATAAGTTAATGGTGAATCTTGTTAGTGAGCGAGTAAGAAAAAGAATTCATTGTCTTGTGCGTGGTGTTCAATGTCTGAAAAGAATTGGTTCTGAGAAACCAGTAAACTTAGCCGCAGTTTTGGAGTACTTGATGACTAAAACCTTAGAAGGTAGTCATTTAGTGTATAGTTATTTAGTTTGTTTAGGAATTGGTAAAGTTATTCTTGATAGATTGCAGGTTTGTTCACAAATATGATTGTGTCACTTATCGAGTGTTGTAAAAAGCCTTATTTTATGCTTGAGTGGAGATTGTAAGAATTATAGAGGAAACAACTCTTTGTAGGGTTAGTAATAAAGTGCTACGTGGTTTTGAAGGTTTATTTTTATACTAATGAAGATTTGTGTTGGATTTAGTTTATATAAATGTTTTCATTTATACTTTTGTAATAAATTACATTATTTTAGAATTATAATTGCTAAATATTATTTTTGAACTCACGCTCAGTTTCCATCCATTTAAATTATAACAATATTCATTTTTCTGTTTTGAACAGAAAAAAAAAATACGTTTCAAATTTGCAATAAAAACACTGCTCCAACTTAAACTACCACATTGGAAAACAGACTGTACCCATGAAAAATAAAGTTTTTTAATGGATATAGTCTAGTGTTTTTTTTGTTTTTCGTGTTCGCTCCATTGCCTTACGGTTTGGCCTCTAGCTATTCGGCAATGCATTTTGCAGTGTAAAGCAGGCCTTCCCAAAGTGTATGATCAGCATACGTACAATAAGTTTGGGTTGTTTTACCTCTGAGCGGCACTTTTTTGCACACCATGGGCTAAATGGCCAGGTCACATGGACCCCGAAGGCTCAGAGAAGGTTGGGGGAGGGGACTCACTGGAACAGTTGTTGGGAGACAGATGGTAGCCTCCCGTCAAGGCCATACAACGTGTTCTTTAACGTGCACTGGGTATGGCTCTCCCGCACACGGGGCCACGGCTTAACGTCCCATCCGACGGACGGCGACCTTTCCAAGCCCATCGGTGTCCCCTACTGACCGTGGGCAGGGCGGGGAATTTTGCGGAGATAAATCTCAACGCTGACCCAGCTGGGACTCGAACCTGGGACCTACAGATTACGAGCCTGGCGCGCTACCGACTGAGCCAACCCCACCCCACCCCATATACAATAAGGAAACTTGACTGCCGCAGCCTTCGTCGTCAGTTCTCAATATGTTAGTTAGATAGTAACAAAATTAATATCACTAATAGAAATAATTAAGAAGAGTGACGTAATTTATTTTATTAATAAACAGCAAATAAACATGCTATTTTGTGAGTAGGTAATTTAATTTTTGAACTGTATCTTACATTTAAAATATTAAATATTTGCATTCGTAATATTATTTTCTTTTGAATTTTAGTTAGAACTGACACGTGGTTTGTGAAATTTGCGTCAACGCTACTTCGGGAATTGGGGAAATATTTTGGCGAAATTTGATATTGTTTTTAATGGTAATAAGGTTTCATTGGTGGGCGGGCATTTCTTTCGCGACCAGAACTCTAGAAAAAAAAGTAACTTACCAGAGAATCTTGCTTTAAATATTTTTTGTTCAAGCAATCTCTTTCTCTATTTTATTTTTTACCGGTTTCACATGTTCCTAGGTTCGAGTCCCAGCTGGGCCAGCATTGAGATTTATTTCCCCCAAAACCCCCCACCCCGTCCTCGGTCAGTGGGGGACAGCAATGGGATTGGAAAGACCGTCGTCCGTCGGATGGGACGTTAAGCCGTGGCTCCATGTGTGGCAGAACCATACCATGTGCACCTTAAAGAACGTGCTGGATGACCTTGACCGGAGGCTATATACTGTTTCCTAATAGCTGTCCAGTGGGGTCTTTGTGACCTGGCCATTTAGCTCGTTGTGTGCAGGAAAGTGCCACTCAGAGGTAAAACAACTCAACGCAACCGGTTGCACACTTGCACCATACTTCGGAACCCATGAGGAAAAGAGTAAAAAAATAGGACTTCTAAAGTAAAAAGAAAAAGTGATTTGGAAGTATTGATTCAAAAAATTTCAAAATTTCCGTTACAAAAGATATTGGAAGCTTTTTCTAATTTTTGTGCTCTACATTATTTAAATATAGCACTGATTAGTGCCATTTATCATTGAAGGGAAATACAGAAAAAAAAGATGGTTGTTAGTAGAGAGTGTGTCGCCATCTATTGAATTAAAAAGGTACCATATTTGTCAAATATTTTGATAATAGCAACAGCGTTACGGAATGGACACGATCCCTTCAAAATAGATCGCTTAAGAAAAGAAAAAAATATACATAATATTTTAGTTTAGATTCAACACATTTGAGTCTCTCCATTTTCCTCAGTCTGTTACTGGCGTGTGTAATTAATGGTAGCGAAGACATTCCAACTACAGCTTCATTGATATGCACCAAGAGGACGATTAGCATTTGGTTTTTAAAACACCCTGCTGAAGGGTGAAGTGTAAGCGGTCTTTTGAGATTTGCGTAATTAAGTTAGGGAAGAAAAATGAGTCTAGGAATGATAATAAAATAAGAAAATATTAAAACGAAGGAGGTGCAAACTGGAAAAGGAGGATCGAAGGTATCGAGGTAAGGATACAACATCAGAGCAACCTTGAGGGAAAAAGAGTAATGAACTAATATAAGAAGAAATGACATTCAGTTTTGCAGGATGAAGGAATATTTGCTGATAGAAACAAGCACGAACCGCTTAATATAGTGTATGAATTAACATAAGCAATTTTGTACTTTACTCGTATTCATCAGTTTAAGTAAAATCATGAATGTCTAGAGATATGTAAACTGTAAGGGCGTTTTTAAAAAGAAGCCAGTCAAAATCGTCCGAGTACTGTGGAGCAGGAAATATAGTTAGTTATTATACAGCGATTATATTTATAGGTCAACATTTAGCCAATTTAAAAAATATATGTATAGGACTTTGTTAAAAGTTCAACGATGCTATCCTAATCAGTTATGTTTGTTTAATTAGGTGTTTTTAATATTCTTTAATTGTTTGAAGAATAAAAAGACTGGAGTTTGGGCGAGATGTAGCAGATATAGCTCAGGACAGATATGCTTGGAGAACTAAATTGCGCGGTATGGCTGGACCTCCGTAGTCCATGGCTGCTTGAGGATGATGATGATGATGATGATTATCTGCGAAAATAGTCCAAGTATTCTTTAATTAAGCTATGTAACAGATACTGGTGAAGTGCGGCATGAGATAAATAGAAGAATAGGGATTGCCGCTGGGACTTTTAAGAATCTATGGAGATTATGGAAAAATGGCATATACACTTAAAGACTAAAATTAGGCTGTATAATAGTTTGGTTCTTTCTAAGGTTAGTTAAGGCAGCGAAACATGGACCCTTTGTAAGCAGGATAATAAGAAAATTGATACCTTTGATTGTAGATGCTTATGCGGTATCTTGGGCATTAGGTGATATCTTGGGCATTAGGTGGTTTGACTTTGTAAGTAATGATTAGGTTAGATGAAGGAGTCATCAATCTCCTTTGAGCAGCATATTGTGCAGAGAGACTGCGTTGCTTGGCCATGTTGCCCGTATGCATAGCTACAGATTGGCAAAGAGGATTATGAGCAGTGTGCCTAAGGGTATCAGAAAAAGAGGAAGACCTAGGATGCGATGGGCAGACAATGTCAAATAGGATCTTGCTAGAATTGGCCTAGAGTGGCCAAATGCAGCAGTTGTAGCTCAAAAGAGACACGTCTGGAGAGGAAAATTACACAATCTGCTTGGACTTCCGTAGCCCATGGCTGCATGAGGATTTTGTATGTACCGTATTTGCCTGCGTATAGAACGCACCCCCATTTTTAGACACATTTTTAAGGGAAAAAATTTCCACATTGTTTCATGAATTTCCATAAAGATTTACTGTACTCATTTTATAGTTATTTATGTATACAAAAAATGTAACAAGGGACATTGTAGTTAGGTACCTTTTGATGTTCATCCTCAAAACCCAGAAATTCATCTCCAGAAATAAATGAAAAACCACTTGAAGCCTCTTTTTCAGAAACTGAGTCTTCGTATAACAAATCATTCTCTGTGCCATCAAGTGAGTTACTAATACCACATTTCTTAAATGACTTTACAACTGTCTCATGTTTCACAACATTCCATGAAGTTTTGACCCATTCACAAATCTGCAAAATGCTAGGTCTCTTCCTTCTTCCTGATGGTGTCACTTCAAAATCCGTAGACTGCATCCAACTGTTCCATTTCTCCTTCATTAATCCTTTAAATGGTTTATTAATGCAGACATCTAAAGGTTGAAGCTGGCTCGTTAGTCCACCTGGAATTACAGCTAACTGTTTTCAGATGGTTGATTTTATTTTTACAGCTTCTGTTCTATGACTCCGAAACTGATCCCATACTAGCAAGGCAGGTTTCTTTAACAGTCCACCAGGACGCCTAGACCACACATTGTCTATCCACAACTTCATCCCCCCTTCATCCATCCAGCCCTTAGGATGAACGTGCACAAACACACCTTTAGGCAGTTTTTCCTTGGGCAAGGTTTTCCTTTTGAAAATGAAAAGAGGCGGCAATTTTGTTCCATTGGCACAACAAGACAACACGACTGTGTAGTGCATTTTCTCATGTCCACAAGTTTTAACAATAACACTTCTTGCACCTTTGGAATCTACTGTTTTGTTTGAGGGTACATCGAACGTCAGTGGGACCTCATACATGTTTCCTATTTGTGAAAGTTCAAAATTTCCACTTTTTCTTGCATTAATGACAATTTTATGAAACTCGATAATCTTGTCTTCATATTCTGTTGGCATCTTTTGTGCTATTTTTGTTTTAGTCCGCATACGTAAGTCATTTCTCTTCATGAATCTAGAACACCATGACTTTGATCCTGTAAAATCTGCGATGCCTCTTTTAGTAGCTATCACTCTTGCTTGTTGAATAGTCATTTTTGTGGAAACTGAAAATCCCGAGCTTCGGTGATCTAATAACCAAGTTTTTAATTCTTCTTCTAGTTCCGGCCATTTTGCAATTCCATGTCGCAGATTATGTTTACTATGCATAGCTTTTTTTAGGTCTTCTTCCTGTCTTCTGCAAGTTCTTATCATCTTTTCTGTTGGCGGTGATCCGAAATTCCTCTCTGCTGCCCTGTTTCCGTGTTCTTTAGCATACTCAATCACTCGTAGCTTGAATTCAATATCATAGCAGAATCTGCGTTGTTTTCGAGCCATGTTTCGCAGCAAAAACTTGAGAAAGCTTCTTCGGTACTAAAAGTTTACGTTTTGGTTGCCTTGAGGCGCTGTAATCGGTAACGACGCGCCATGCTCGCGCTTTTCGAAAAAATATGCCGGTGAAATGTGATCACACTTGCGCACATTGGGTGAATCGTAACCTTGAGATGTCAGTGGATCTGAACTCTATTTTACTGGAATGCTCCCTCTGTCAGTAGTGAAGCATAAAATACATCACGCAACTTATTATTTTTACAGAACAAAAAAAATATGGAAACGATTTATTTGAAACCACTCTTTCACAAAAGGACAAAATGCAAAAGAATACTTATATATGTATATTGATATAAACCAAAAGTTTTAGACTGAAATTTCAACTCATAATTTTGATTACCGGCGCATAAGACGCACCGCATATTTTAGGCGTATTTTGAGGGGAAAAAAGTGCGTCCTATACGATGGCAAATACGGTATGTATGCATTCTTTATCAGGAACAAGAACTCATAAAATGATTGTTATCAAGGACTGGTATCAGTATGTTTACATTTTTGTATGTAAGAAATAGTTATCGCAATACTGTGATATAAAGAAGTGACAATACATCAGTTAACGGTCATATTCACGCATAAATTTTGTCTTAATTTTTTTGGAAAAAAATCCTTCAATTCCCTAGTCAAATTGTTAGGAAATGGTGTATTTAAATATTGTAGTATGATGCATCATCAGTATAGAAAAACGTTAAAGAGGAATTAGTAAGGTTGGAGAATGATGCATCTTTAAGAAAAGTATTAAAGCGGTGAATGTAAAGTATTAGAGGAGAATGCTACATATCTAAAATTATTGGTGAACTAAAAAACTTCGCTTAAAATATTAAAAATGCTGCTAACAAGTATTAGCGAGTGATGCCAAAAATAGCAGAAAATAATACATTCAATGTAGTAGAAATCTGTAAAAAATGAAAAAAAAAACATTCAAACGGTTCATTCAAATTATTGCAGAATGATTCGTCAAAGTGCGGAATGGTGGAATATTACCAGAAGAAAGAATCACTTCTTTCAACTTTGAATCGTTAATTTCTGTGTTTTTTTAATGCATATTAATTTTTTTCTCTTTTCTGCCGTGTTAGTATATGCCTTTGCTTTTAGTTTGTGGTAGAAATGGCTAACTAGTCAAATTTTTCTGAATTTTCACATCCCATATGAAAATTTAAAATATGTTTCGCCGCTTTTCTATGTAGAAATCAGATAAAAAAGGTCAGGAGTAGTCATCCAAAGTCATCAACTACCGCAAGAGAAACGCGCTGAGATGCGTCGAACTTGAGATTTTAACATTAAAATGAGCAAAACCTGCAGATAACTCAATCCATTCAACGATAGACCTTCGCAATACCCTTCCCGTTGCAATACCAAGTATGGTCCCCACAGATTATTAAAGTTTTTAAACTGTGAACGTGAACACCATCACCCTGAAGCTGCGAAACAAAGAAGATATAATGTTCATGGTACCCCCTCTGCCTGGTACTATTAAGAATGAAGGGTCATCTCCATCTTCTGATTACACCCATTTAGGACAATCTTGGGGCTTTCAACTACGTAAATGACCTTTGTCCAATATTCTGTCTGGAAATGGTCAGAAGGAAATCGATTCCCCCTGACCTGCAAGTCAATAGTGTAGTTCAGACAACAGAAAGCGGGAACAGAGTCTAAAAGAGAAACAATTCTTCCCTTTTATTAGCATTTTATTTTTGAAAAAGGTGAAAATTGTGCAAAATTTTGAAGGAAATTTCCTTAAAGGAGGAAAAAATCGAAAATTGTATAATTGGGAAAAAATCAGAGTTGCCAGCTCTCTCTCTATATATATATTAGACAGTTTAATCAAAGACTATAGCAATGTCGGGTACATCTGCTAGTATTTATACGTTTTTAACTGTTATTGGACTTTTCCATAGGTTTAATGTTTACTAGCTTTATTGTGTGATAAAGGGAAACATGTACTATAGAGTAACCGTAGTTCATTACGAATTAGCATAAATGATCGGTTACTGTAAAAAGAATCTATTAAAAGCTTACGATGAAAGCATGACGTTTATTTCAGGTGTTGGGTGGTTTTACCTCTCAGTAGTACTTTTTTTACACAATGGGCGAAATGGCCAGGTCACAAGGACATCAAGGGCTCAGATAAGGTTGGCCAAAGGTATCCACTGAAAAAACTTAGGAGACAGCTCTCGTCATGGACAGCAAACGTTTTCTTTAACATGCATAGGTTATGACTCTCTGAACATGGGACCATGGCTCAACGTCGTATCTGACAGACACGATATTCCGGGTACAGAAAAAAATTATTTATTCAGGGTAGAGGAAAAATAATCACTATTATTGGAGAAAAAAATCGCAATTACAGGTGAAAAAAATTATTATTACATGTGAAAAAAAAGGCAATTCCATGTGCAGAAAAAATTGCAATTTCATGTATAGAAAGAAATTCGTTATTTTGAGTGCAGAAAAATAATTCGTTATTCCAGGTGCAGAAAGAAATTCCCTACTCCGTTTCCAAGTTCCGTTCCATCAATGTCTCATTTCTCACCGAGGACAGAGTGAGCATTACTCGAAACTGGGAACTGCAGATTACGAGCTTGACACACTACATAGTGAGCCAACCCCTCCTTTAGTAGCAAATAACATGAGCTAGTAGCATCAATAATATTTTTTCCACACAGAAAAAAATCAATAACAGGGTTGGGTATTCTTACCTCTGAGCGGCACTCTTTTTCACACAATGGGCTAAATTCCCATTTCACAAGGACACCAAGGCGCAGAGAAGGTCATTGGACAACTGCTAGGAGACATATGGAATCCCCTCCCCATCAAGGTAATCCAGCATGTTCTTTAATGTGCACAGAGTATAGTTCTGCTGTTCACACTATTTATATTTTCTAGTGAGAAGGGAAGGAAGGAGCAGCAGGAAGAGGTTAGCACAGAAGAATCTCAAAGCAGCTTATTTGGGACGTGAACTTGGGAACTGAAAATTACGATTCTGGCGTGTTACCTATTAAACTAGCCCCCACCCTTTATTTCGGGGGAAAATTCGGGCAGGTTTAAAATACCAGACATGGCCAGAACACCTATAGACATTTTAACCACCTAGCCACTGGTGCCAAGAACGCATATAGTCAATTTGAATTATTGACCAGAGGTGTCAGAAACGCATATAGACGTTTTAACAGATTATTTCTACATGCGTTCTTACGTGTTTAACAGATTATTTCTTACATGCGTTCTAGGTACCTGTGGCTGACCACAGGTGCCTGTGAACGCATGTAAACTTTTTAAATTAATAAACAGACATGCTAAGGACATATATAACCATTTCCAGTGGCTAGCAAACAGATGCCAAGAACGCATATGAACGTTTCAATGACCAGAGGTGTTTAATTACACACGAAAAACCACGTGTCCTTCCATGTGGAACTGTAAGAATTTAACTGAAGAAGCAATAAGAATGAGTGAAAGAATTAATCAATAATAAATTCAGAGGTTACTTGCTGACATATAATTCAAGAAATGATTTTGTGGAAAAAGTATTCGCCAATGAGTGGGATTCGAACCCAGAAGCCTCCCAAATATATGCGAGGTACTCTAACCACTAATCTGTCACCAGCTGTATCACTAATCCACGTTGTTTTTTAAATCTCATTGACCTTGATGATAGAGTGAGTGCTTTTTCGGTGTGCTAGGAAGCAATTGATGCCCTTCATTCAGAAGGTGCATTCTCTCATATATCATAAATGAATTGACATACGAATATTACATTCTCAATTTTGCATTTTAATATACTCAGTGTGTGAAACTTTTATGAAGAATTTCATAAAAGGTCTTTAACGAAATTAATACCTATATATAATAGTATATATAGGTATTAATTTCGTTAAGATAATATTAATTTCGTTAAGTTAATTAGATATATATATATAGTTAGTGCATGAAATATATATATATATAGTATAGTTAGTGCATGATATTTATATATAGATAGTGCATGAAAGTTAGTGCATGATAATTGATAGTTAGTGCATGAAATTTGTCTGCGTCATAAAGTGTTGAGCGGCTGTCTGCAGTGTTGAGCGGTGTCTGCAGTTCTGAAGTTCATTTATAATGACCTCAGTTTTTGAATAAAAATTGTTTTTGGAAGCTATTTTCTTCCTACATCTGAGTGAAGAGTTTTGAACATTTTCAATGATTGACTTTTTTCCATATTGTAAGGGATATCTAAATTCTTTTATCTTAAGTAAAGGTATTTCTGGTTCATCTTACTTGCTAATGGCTCAAATTTAGAAATCTGGAGTACATTTAAGTTTCCTCATGAATAAATCTAAAAACTCTTAAGAAATATGAAGCTGTATTAAAATTTGATTAGATGAAGTTTCATAATTTTTTTGTAGCAGGTTGGGTTGTTTTACCTGTGAACGGCATTTTTTTGCACACCATGTGCTAAATGGCCAGGTCACATGGACCACGAAAGCTCAGAGAAGGTTGGGGGAGGGGACCCACTGGAACAGATGTTGGGAGACAGATGATAGCCTCCCGTCAAGGCCATCCAGCGTGTTCTTTAACTTGCACAGGGTATGGCTCTCCCGCACACGGGGCCACGGCTTAACGTCCCATCCGACGGACGGCGGCCTTTCCAAGCCCATCGGTGTCCCCTACTGACCGTGGGCAGGGCGGGGAATTTTTGCGGAGATAAATCTCAACGCTGACCCAGCTGGGACTCGAACCTGGGAACTACAGATTACGAGCTTGGCGCGCTACCGACTGAGCCACCCCCGCCCCCTTGTAGCAGGAGTTGGAGCCGGAGCCAAGTTCCAAGACTCTATCCCTGATTGTGAAGATTACCCTTGATAATCTTTCCGTTTGAGAAATATTCCACCATACTACCGAAATTATCATTTAATGGAAATTCCGTTCTCTAACGTCATTAATTCAGGAATATACTCCTATTTCTTAACATCTCTTCCATTATTACAGATCGTTGCTTCTGCCTTTATCACTCTTACGTTTTACGCTTTCTAAAATCAGCATTAAACTTCCTGGTCCCATATACACACGCAATTTACAAATGGAATTTCGCCGTTTTCCTTCTGTTTTACCTTTGGGGCATCTTCTCAAAAATTATTCTCGTGTTTAAAGTTTCCATTTTCTTTTCATTAGCTCTAATTAGCGTGATTTTAAAGACCTTTTTGTGTCTTCGAACAGATTCTCGCAAGAGCCTAAATGATTAAAAATATTTCGGCAAACACAGAAAACTCTAAGAGCAAATTTACAAAGCTTGGAAGAAGAGCAAAAATCTGAAGTACTCAAAGAGCGGCCTTGTTCCCATCACTTAGCAAACCGTTACCTGAGGGCATTTGCACTCTAATCTCAGTTTGTTCTCGGTACCTTTTGCACCTTACCCAAAATGGAGTACAAAGCTTCATCATAATTAAGACTTGAGTGACTGAAAAATGGAAGCATTTCATTTCGGTCTCTTATTGAATTGAGAAAGAGATGCTTCGGTAAGTTGTGAATACTCAGGGAAGTTATTAACAAAACTATTTCGGAGAAAAGTCTTTTTTACTTAGTGAAATCGGTTCTTGATGGGAACGTTAATATTTGACTAATAAAGAAAAGTATTTTCATTAAAATATTTGAACAGATGTTTAAGACTAATTTTGGCGATAAATATTTGAATCGAGTGATTTTTAATTTTTATTTTTAAGTTGTGATCACCCCTGGATTTGTTTATCTTTACACTTCTCTCCCGAAAGTCCAATAGGATTAGAGAGTGGTTTTACTTTCTAGACCTAACTAACTCATTGATGAGAAACATGGGAACAATAGAGAAGAACAAGGGAGTAAACCCCATCCATCCGCTGAAATAATCGCGATAACCTTAAAATCATATCATTCACATGTTTTATTCTCCGTGGGAATCTGTATAAAAGCATTTCTCTCCTTATATGTAGAAATATATTGAGTGCAATTCCTTCCTGAAATTATATGTGACTCAGGCGCCTGGAAATATGTGACTCACAATTCCACCTCCTTAGAAATATGTAAAGCCTCGCTCCACCCTGGAAAATATGATTCTCAGCCTCTATCCTCAAAACTATGACTGTCAAGCTCTATCCTAAGAGTATGATTGTCAGACGACTTGAAGATATGATATCTTAGCCTGCAGGTCATATCAGATTACTGGTCAGGTTCTGTAATATAGAGCAATAGAATGTTCTCGAAAAACCCATTATGAAACATTTCAGAAGTTTTTAAAAATTTTGAAAATTTCGCCAAAATTCCTTTTGCTCTAATACTGCCAATTTGGCGATATTGCAGCAACTATATTAGACCCTAGCGATATTTACACTGGTTTCCATAAATTAAGGAAACTCCCTATGTTAAGCCAATGGGAAACGTCAAAGCTCTATAATTTCTAAAATAAGTTTTTTTGTTTTGAAAAATGTGATTGCAGATAAAGATCTCAATCATATAAATCAATATCTCGATTTTCAACAATATTTGGTGAAAATATATTGTGTGAGATCGCCAATTAACATATGTTGATATTCTTTTGGAAAAACACTGCTTTACCTAATTTTAGCATGTAGAACCCACTGAGAGCATAACTTTACACATAAACACAATACGTCACTGAAAAAAATCACAGAAATAATTATATTATTTACAAATTTATAACAATAAGAATAGCAAATAATATCAAATATCGTATAAATTTTTGACATCAATGTTAATGGTCGTGTACCTCCCAAATAGCAGTGACTAGCTGTTGGTTGCAGCCACCACCCAATATCCACTAACATTACAGTAGTGATAGATATAAGCATTTTTTATTGTGATTAATGTTAACCCGAATTCAATTAAAAGAAATGCTTTGGTACAATATTTTAGATTTATTTCCATAAGGGTAACTGACGGAAAAAGGTAGTTTTAGATTCATCACGTAGTTATACAAGATAAATTTTATCTCTATTACATTACAAATAGTCTCATGTCAACAGAATTGAATTGCAAACTATATAGGTTGTATATTGCACTTATCTAGGGTGCATTTGATTAGTTGTTTTTACGCACAGATTTGAAAGAACCTCATCTACACAATATTTAACAGTTATTCCACAATATTTTGGAAATTTCTCTTTTCAGTCGCCTCTTTTATATTCTAGATTCCATTCTCAGGGCAATTTTTCCGAGAAACTGTCTTACTAACTACTACAACCAGACGGCTACCATAAGTATCCGTCAACCGCGAAAACACACCAAGAGTTGTTTGTAATGTTGGAGATGACAAATCCGTCTCTTGTCCTATTATGATATGTCTCCTTGCACTTTTGTTTTCACTTCTGGCTTAGATCTTAGGCAATCTGTTTCAGGATGAACGACCGCGTAAATATATGTGTTCCATGTCTTCACTACACTATGCTGGGCACGTTGCCTACAAATCTACGGAATTCGTCGAAGATGTGTGGCATCTTGAGAGTTGGGGAAGTGGTAGCTAAGGGAAAAGGGGCTCACCGCACACCCATCGTTTGTCTCTGCAGCTCGATAGCCTCCAGGATATGCGCTCTCCCCCGCTCTCCCCCCTCTTCATCCCTGAGAAGAAGAGGCAAGACAGGAGAAGTACAGAGGAGAGAGACGAAAAAGAAAAAGACAATGTGTGGAAGATCAAAAAAAGAGGATAAATTTCTATGGGAAGCTTCCTCCTCATTTATCATTGTAGATTAATGTAACGCGAAGAACAGAAAGTACAAAAAGGGGCAGATAGTCTAGAAAAGCGGCATGGAGTGTGAAAGAATAAAAAAAGAAAAGAAAAAAATGATGAAAAACACGGGATTTGTTTGGCAACCGTGTCAGCATTAACCGACCTGCAAGACACGTCCAGTAGGATCTTCCGTAAGGACGGTAAGAGACGGGTCCCTGCTGACCGCAGGAACTTCCATTCGTCAAGCTGTGAGTGAGCGTTCGTTTTATCGGGGAGGACATCTTACGCATCAGAGCTTGAGAAATGGATGTTAAAGGATGATGTTCCGAGTCTTTTTTGCGCTAGTGAGGAATACGCAAACTTTGCTCTGTGTTTATTCGAATTTGATGTATATATATAGAAAGAGATCGAGATACCTTAAGTATAAAAGATAGAGCAGCGGTAGTGAGACAACTGCAGAAGGATATAAGAAGAGTTTTTTTCGAAATCGTAATATAAAGCAGTATTTTGAAGTGTTGTCATATGAATGAGGTTTTTCTAAGGTTTCTATTACATTAGGTGAAGAGACATAATGATTCGATAGCGGAAACATCACTATATGCTTTTAGGAGTGTGTAGTTTTGTTATAGCAAACGAGTTGCTGTTTTGTTGTATGTGGACCACAGAACTCTTCACCGGTAAAATGATATATTGCGACATTATAAAGTTTACATATTTATGAATGGCAGATTTTTGTATGGACTTCAGTGATAGGTACTAGCAATGTGTTGCATGGAGTACACACGTAGTTAAGTATTGCTGCATAAACTTTTAAGAGTCTGTGGAGGGTGTGAAAAAAATTAATGGATACATTTAAAAACTAAATTTAAGCTGTATATATTAGTTTGGTCTTTTGTAAAGTTTGTTGTGGTAGTAAAATGTAGACGTTTCAGATGTTTGTAAAGTATCTTGTGGCTTTCATAGTTTAAATAATGTCTTATATTCTAGGAATCGACAAGCCCGGAGCGAGTCGGGCATCTGTCCCTGGAGCAATGAAATCTAGGGTGAAATGTCAAATTATCACATAGTTAATATCTATTGTTATATGCAAAAATTAATTATTCAATGGGATTGGAAAATTATTGTTGTCCAGAGAGCAAACATCTCACCTCTCTTGCCTCGGATGGATCTGGTGACTTTTAGTGCAAATTCTAGCGACAATAATTGTATTTTGTTTTATTTTTGGTGTTTGCTTTAATGCATTTTTGTACTCTATTCCAGTTGAAGGAAGGTCTTATTATTTTTATTTAAACAAAAGTACACAAAGACGAGGTTAGATGAGGGAATAATCAACCTGTCTCTAACAGCATCTTATTCAGGCAGAGATTAAGTTGGTTTAGCCATATTGAATGCCATCAGAACTCCAGATTGAGGATTTATAGTTATGAATAGCAGACCTACAGACTAAAGAAAAAAAAACGGTAGATTGAATGTGGTGGATGGGCAACATCAAACAGAATAGTATTAAAAATTTATCTAAGGTGGCCAAATGCAACAGTTGTTGCCCAAAATAGATCTGTTTGGAGAATTAAATTACACAGTTTAGTTAGACCGTCTAATTACACAGTCTAGTTTAGCCCTGAATAAATCTATTTTCTTAACATCGGAGATAAGCCTGCTTCACTCGTTACACGTTTTTGTTCTCTCAATCGGTCAACATTTGTCGTATTACACGTATATACATGTGTATGTATTACTATAAGGTAACGTATTACATATAGAGTCTATTAGATGAATTCTGTTATAATGCACACGAAACGTTTGGTGCGTTTCCATTGCTCTTAGGTCCATCAAACCAAAACACACGTTGGGCTTTCTCTGCATCTGTTAATCCGATATTCTGGTTTATCTATAGCAGCTCTTTTCATGGATATGACAGGGACTGCAAAACCGATGAGAAACAAACCGACCTGCAAAGACACGTTCAGTAGGAAGTAGGATCTTCCGTAAGGATGGTAAGAGACAGGTCACAGCTGCCCACAAGAACTTCAATTCATCAAGCTGTGAGTAAGCCAGTCTACTATTTTCCGAATTTTCTTTTTGTACATTTTACCGTAATGTAATGTAACCGAAGAGCCAAAACATTATGACCAGCGCGTCTTTATGAAAATTGAAGCAACTACAGGCAAACAGCGACTCGTGTGAAGGTCATGACACGGTATAAATAACATATGATACTGAGCTCTGTTAATCAGTGTTATTCTTGTTCTTCAGAAGGAAAAGACAGCGGACTTAAGTGAGCTTGATAAAGGCCAAATTGTAATGGCCAGACGACTGGGTCAGAGCATTTCCGAGACGGAAAGGATTATGGGGTGCTCACAATCAGCCGTGGTTAGTACCTTCAAAAAGTGGTCCGAGGAGGGAAAAACCACAAACTCCCGGTAAGGTGTGGGCCGACCACGGCTCATCGATGCTAGAGGTGAGCGAAGACTATCCCGTATGGTACGAGACGTATGGTACATCTGTAGTTCCAAGATTCGAGTCGAGCCTGGGTCAGCGTCAGATCTGTACCCTCGGTCAGTAGGGGACTTGGAAAGGCAGTCGTTCGTCAGATGGTACGATACGCCATGGCACCGTGTGCGGTACAATCATACCCTATGCACATTAAATAACATGCTGGATGGCCTTGCCCGGAGTCTACGATCTGTCTCCTAACGGCTCTTCAGTGGGTCCCCTTCCTCCAACCTTCTCTGTGCCCTTGGGGTCCTTGTGACCTGGCCATTTAGCCCATTGTGTGCACAAAATCTCCACTTAGAGGTAAAACAACCAAACCTATAATAAAATTTAAAATACTATAAAGAAAGTAGAGAAATTTCATAACAAAAAATTGAATATGTTCTATATATGTATATGGAGCATATTCAATATATACATGAAGAAATTACAATATATTTGTTTCCTTGTATTACTTTCGTATGGAAACCATGCTTTAACCGGTGGGGATAGTAAAGTTACTTTAAACTGAACAGTCTTGGTAATGCGAGACTAGAAAAGGAAAATTTCAGTCTTAGAATATGTGGAGAATGCGAAACGACAAGATCTTAAATATTAATCGCTGAATCCCTTTGGCTGCGTTTAATCAAATTCTGAGATCTATTGACAGAATCTTTGATGTAGTAGGGCGTAAACCTACAACCTTAGCTAGGATGTTCATTTCTTATCATAATGCCTAGCCTTCAGATTCTTACAGATAATAAGCAATAAATCTGCCGGATCAAAGGTTTTCTGACAATATATTTATGTTTCTTGAAACAGAACTAAACGTATATTTCCTGTATATTCTGGAATCGAAAGCATAAAAATAGTCTGGAGCTGAACTAATTTTTAGTAATGGAATCATAAAAATTGGCAGATGTCTGTGATCTATAGCAATTCATGTGACAAATAAAAGTGATGATTACTCATAAAGATAAATAAAAATATTAAAATGACTTATTATTTACTCAGGAAATTGAGTTATTACAATCTAAAAATATTTAATTGTGTGGCTGGAGAATAAGGAGCAAAATAACGAGGATGTTTTTTTTATTCAATTAGTATATACAGGGTCTGTTTAACATAATAGTCGTTGGCCACACCCTCAAGGAGGGCCTCACCTTTAAAGAGGAAAATGTTTAAAACCTTTTAGGACTATTGTTATAAAACGGAAAGAAGCAGAGCGATGAAAGAATGGCAAATCTGAAGGATCACTGTTAAAGATTAATTTTAGAAAACTAGGCTCCCTTCTTCCTCGCATGAATTTCTCTTATCTCTATAAGATAACTGATATTATTGTTCTATTCGTGCAACCGTATATAAGACTAGCTACGAAACATCTGCCACACCTTGTAATTTAATTAATATTTTTTAACCATGAAAATATATTGACTTTGTTTTTGCAATTCTTGAGTGAACTTGCACTTGTAATTTGAAAAACAAAACTAAAGAGAAATAATAAAAAGGATAAGGAATATGATATTTAGTAAATCGTCGAATCTCTTCTCCCTCTCATAACAAAATTTTTTAAATTTTTATTACTTTTAGAGGTAATTGCTCATGTACCAGATTTATCCCTGTCTATTATTTAGATTATTTGGCATTAATCGAAGGAAGGGGAGAGGGGTAATTATTAGATTTTCTCGATAATAAACTAAACAGTAATTTTTAGATTTCCTTAGATTTCCTCGATAAAAATCCAAACAGTAACTATTAGATTTCCTTGATCTATCGGATCAAAGGTTTTCAGACAATATATATATGTTTCCTGAAACAGAACTGATGTATGAACATGTCAATAGATCTCAGAATTTGATTAAACGCAGTCCCACTAGACGAGGACCAAAGAATTCGAAATCCGACCCTGAGTATATATAGGGAACGAACCTAGGGAAGCTGGTATTTTAGGGTTCATCGAAGCTCTTAAAACGTACTACAGTTTGCGTCACCTATGATATCGTTGCTTTTCTGGTGCTTATAGTTGTATGATCATTGTTATGATTAATTATAGCAGCACAGTATGACCTCTTTGATACGATACTCTAAGTACATATCTGCACAGTGTCTTACGTAAATGGCGGCTCGTTATCAGGGGCCAGAGGGGCAGGCCCCACCAACATTTCTGCAATGTACACACTAAAACATTAAACTCCGAAATGGAATAAATAACAAAATAATATTTTACATGGATATTTGCTATATAAAATATCTTTTCCCGTTTTATTTCATTTCAATAAGCATTTAGTGAAGTAATACACTCGAAATTGTCTTGTGAGCCTTAATTATCAGCGCGAAATATTAGGAGAAAGCTTTAAGTCCCACCCCCCACACTAGAGGCTAAATTCTCGAACCATTCCCAGAATCTAAATCCTAGGGTACATGCCCGATATAAGCCACAATATATATATAAACTTATATGTAAATTTCATTACACGTATATATATATATACGTTCTTTTCAAATCCAATCGATGTTCCTTTCTTCACGGAGGAAATAATTGGGGTTAGCGGAGGTAAATAGCAGGCGTTGCGCACTACCATCTCAGCCATCGCTCCCCCCCTCTGCCTAGTTAGTTTCTCTATGTACAATATTAAGCTGACCCAACCTATTTAAAAAATCATGAGTCACCACTGCCTAAATCAATGAAGCAAAATATGTCATAATTAGAGTAAACAAAATAGGTAGATATTCCGTACTTCGTGTTTATATTTGGCAATAAGAATAGTTTTAACTGGAATAGTGAATAGGTAGCTAGTTACCTTTCCAAGCAGGCATAGCAGTGTGTCATGTTAGCTATAAACTGAGTCAGTGGTTAATTAAACTTGACTTCTATCTTAGAGGGCAAGTCTTTATATGAGAAAACATCCAAAGGTTAGGAGTAGTGCAAATGAAAATTAATAATTTTTTTCTCTTTTATTATACGTATATACACACATATGTACATATGTTTAACTTAATTTAATATGTGTATATATATATATTTGACACATTAAACGCCGAAGCCTAAGTAGTAGTTTGTGCTTGAATTGCAGCAGAGTAATAGAACAGAATTTCTAAATGGTGACCTGGTCTCAGACAAGTATGCTAGACGTCCCGGAATGTACGGGACTGTCCCGCAGAGAATCATTCGTCACGAGTTCCTCTCCAACCTTCAAATATCCCTCAAAATTCATACCTATTTAGTCTGTGTTATCTCTTATATAAGGAGCTACAACGTGTGTGTGTGTATGTGTGTGAATTTTCTATACAAATATTCGCTGTTCACTCTAACTCCATATACCGTATATGACATGATAAACGACGGACTTTAATGCAGAGTGATTCAATTTTCGCGCAACCCATATTAGATAATTTCATGTATTCTCAATTTACATTTACAAATTGTTAACAATGGATTACAATGGATGTTGAAAGTGAATCAGAAACTGTTCATCGAAGTCAGCTTGAACAGTTAAAAATAATTGGGATGTTAAATAAACGTGCAACTATGTATACACATTCGGCTTGGGAAAATTTCATTATGGGCAACTATGTAGTACAACACACGTCACGGACAAAGAACTGACAGCGCGAGAACTAAACTGAACAGTGTAACTAAACTAAACAGTAACATATGTCAATGACTGCAGGGTTGCCAGCGTTAGAATCGGTATTTAATTCCGCTCAATTGGCGTGAAGTATTAAGCATTTATATTTCGGGTTGCGCGAATTTTGAATCGCTCTATAGTAGCCTGGGTTAAATTTACAGCCGTATACAAGCAAGAAATTGTAAATTGTAGCAAGAGCTACTTTTCGAACATTTTACGCTATGTATATATATAAAACATGCATATTGCTTATGACTATATATTGCATATGTACACGAAAACATATATTCATGAGAAACATGCATATCGGAACATTCTACCCGTTTTGTATCATTTCTCCTTAATCTCGGGGCTAATTTCTTCTGGCGGAGTTAAATGAGAAGACTCCTTTGCAATCAGCACCTAAGACATCCGAAAGTCTCACTTCATCAGCCTCAATTGAAGTGCAGGTACTTTGCTTTCTAAGACCTGGCGTGCTACCAATTCGTCAATAATTAGCGAAGGAGTGACAAACTGGGAGCTGATAAGGAAGCTACGTGCATCCAACTTCCCAATAACTGGATGCGCCCCTGTTATTAAACAGCACAGAAAGGTTCTGCATTTACGTAATGTTCGAGTGTTCACTTTAATTATAGATCATCGTACCTGGGACTGGGAGGTGGATCGGCGTTTCTCATCCGGCGCTTGCTATTGGATGATTACCTTCATTACACTGTAATTTTCGCTTCCAGGCTGTAATTTGCCGGGTTAAATATTAATCACAAACGACCCACGCAAACAAGACAGGTAAAAGCAGTTGAAAGCAGAATGGCTTTTCTGGAATGACGAGCCAATTCACTGGTAATGCTACAAAATATTGCATACTTGATGAGGAGATACTTTCTGCCTGTTAATGTCATGCTTTTAGGGGTATTTGTTTACCTACGGTGTTGTGTATTGGTTCTAAGGATGATGAGTTTAGTTTTACTAAGCTTATTGCTTTTGCTCTTTTGGTGTAACCGCCGAACTAATGTAAACATTTCAATCATTCGACACTGAAGGATGCGGCCTTTTAGTTGTGTTTCAAGTGAAAGCATAATAACTATCTCTATTCAAGTGGGGCAGGGATGGCTCAGTCGGTAGCGCGCCAGGCTCGTAATCTGTAGTTCCCAGGTTCGAGTCCCAGCTGGGTCAGCGTTGAGATTTATCTCCGCAAAATTCCCCGCCCTGCCCACGGTCAGTAGGGGACACCGATGGGCTTTGGAAAGGCTGTCGGATGGGACGTTAAGCCGTGGCCCCGTGTGTGGGTGGGCCATACCCTGTGCACGTTAAAGAACACGCTGGATGGCCTTGACGGGAGGCTACCATCTGTCTCCCAACAGCTGTTCCAGTGGGTCCCCTCCCCCCAACCTTCTCTGAGCCTTCGGGGTCCATGTGACCTGGCCATTTAGCCCATGCAAAAAAGTGCCGCTCAGAGGTAAAACAACCCAACCCAACTCCATTCAAGTAAAACAAACGTAATTGCTTTAAAGCAGGGATCAGAAACACACGGCCCTTGTCACTTTCATCCCGCTTACGCTTTTTAAAGTGACTTGTGGATCATTTGGGATTTATAACCTAAAATTGTGCGGCCATCAGTACGGACAATGAAGCCATTTCTAAGTAACTTTGTAGAATAATTCTATTTTTAACGAATTTGATTTACAAATGAATGATTTTTTATAAGTGTATTTAAAATTGTGGGGATAGGCTAGTGGAATTTTTTGCAGGACTTTCAAATTCTATATTTTTCTCTTCTCAAAAGTTTTTCGGCAGGAATGAGCTAGCATCAAAATTTGTGAACAAATCATTTTCTGAAATGAATTTCATCAAAAAGCAAATTTCGATCACAAATTACAGATTAATATTTGCATTCAACACTAAAGATCTTCAATTGAAATTAAAAAAAATGAAAAAACAAGTCTTTCATTAACATTTTAGGTATACGCACAAATAAAAAGAAAATTATAAGAGTTTTTTTTCACTTATTATATATATATCCCCTCAAGCAGCTGCTTCCCACAGAGGTCTGACAAGAGCCTGTCAGTTTATATGTCACAATAGAAGATCTGAGAGGATGGCAGGACCTCAGCAGAAAACAACACCGAACATCCATGCCTTACCAGGGACTCGAACCCAGGTCCTTATATCAGCAGCCAAGCGCGCTAACCACTCGGTCACGTGACGCCATTTTTTTTCACTTATCAAAATATTATTTTTATTTGATATATAAATAATCATAATTAAATGCATGTACATATAAATATGTTTGCAATAATAAATCTACATATAGAAAAAGCAAGCATTTATTTAGCAAATATGTTAACCCCTCCTAATCCCTCTAGTGCGGCCCGCTTAAAAATTCCACAATTTTATTGTGGCCCGCGTTAAGAAAAACGTGCTGATTTCTGACCTAGTGTTAATTTTACTAACTCGCAGTGCTGTAGGGGACGGGGACGTGAGAAGCAAAGGGGTGATGTTCTTAATGGGATTTTTCAGATAAATCTTTAAAGAAAGTTCTTAAAGTGATTCCCCCGTTCTTTTAATTCCCCCGTTCCATCAAAGCGCGCTGCTTTTGATGGAACGGGGGAATTAAAAATGTGGGGAATCATATATTTTGTTTTAATAAGAAGAAATAAGTTTGAAGTTTGACACGGCGCAAAAGAATTGCAAGATAATGAATTTATTATATCAATGGGAATACACATTCGAACGACCATAAATTAGGTAAATAAGCATTTTATGGAAAAATCTGACTGGGGATAAGTTAAAATTCTGAATCAGCTATCAATAAATGTTGAGCTTTAATTTTTGTTCAATTTATGATTCCATTTTGCATTGTATACAATTTACATTTCATAAAATTTGAGTGCACATGTTCAATTTATTTCAATTGTGCAAATTTTATAATGCAACTTTTTATTTTAAAATTGCACATTTATTAATTAAAATATAAAATAATAAAATGTGTTAAATAATAAGCTGAAAAAATTAGTTTTGCCGAGGAACATGCCTTGTATGCTAACCGCTACACTACCTTAACGTTCTTTTATTGAGCTAGTATGACTTATAAACTTTCCCGCATTTTTTATTCGCACTGTGCCGCCATCTCTCAGAAAATGGACAACACTGTGTCCCATCTGATGTAATATAATATTTGTCACTCTCTCTCATGGCTTTAAATCAATAATTCAGTAATAAAGTCACACTAGCTGTAGAAAAAAACCTGTTGCCGATGATGGTGTAGTAGCTACCATACCGGTCATGTTCCTCGGAAACGAGGGTTCGAATCACTTTCGAGCATATTATTTAATGTGTTCCATGTTTACAGAACATATCCTGTAATACTCTGCTACTGAATTATGTGTAAGATTTTTAATTATTTATCACGAATTATAAATAATGTTTTAATTAATATTACTATGTTATATATATGTAATATAATTTAAATTAGAAATACCAACCATCCATGAGTATCAAAACTCACTCTGGATTCGTTATTCTATAAAGAATACTAATATCATGATATCCGTTTAATATTTAAAAATATAAGAAAACTAAAACATTAAGTAAAATCGTCATGCTAAAGAATTTTTCATCAAAATTGACAAAATTGTAATTACTAGTGGAAACTTAAAAAAAAAAAATCACGATTTAGTACACTGTTGGATGTAAGAGTTATTTTCTATGCATTGATGCACTTTTTGATACAAAATCTTGAGACGGAGAACGCCTATTATTTTTAATATTTCACATTCCATAACTTTTTTAATAATAATCTAGTATTATTGAGATTTGACTGAGATTCCGGTGACATTTCTTGCACAAAAACAATAATATCAAAATTAGGGCGCTCCGTATGAGGCTTTATGTTGTCATAAGCACAAGCAATATTTGCATTTTTTTTTCTGTAGAGCAATATTTGCTTATGAAAATTTTATGTGCACCGATGCATAATATATTTAGCTCGAATATTTTCACGCATTGGTTACGATTAGTTTGAGATTCTTAGATAATTGTATTCTGAAAAATGAAAATATGTTCCTTATAAAGTTTTTCGTTCCCGGTTCTTTCGCAACTTACAGGGGACTCAGTAATATTTTCCTTGCAATAAATAAATAAAAAAACCCTCAAGCAGCTGCTTGCCACAGAGGTCTGACAGGAGAAATGTCAGTTTTTATACCATAGTAGAAGGTCTGAGAAGATGGCAGGTCCTCAGCAGAAAAACGACACAAACAGCCATGCTCTACCCGGGGCTCGAACCCAGGTCCCTTAGATCAGTAGCCAAGCGCGCTAACCACTCGGCCATACTATTGAATAATTAAAAAAAAAATAAAAATAAAAAATAGAAAGCTGAATAAAAAAAAGGGAGGAGGGATTTCCAACTCATTATCATAGAGCAAATCGACATCATGTTTATTTCAGCAAATTTCTACAAACAAATTGATGCCATGTTTATAAAAGTTTTTAAACGAATGAGTGAGAGCCTGTTTCCGATTTGTTTCCGTTTTTCTGAATATCTGCACACCAAGATGGCTAAAATGTTTCGGGGGAACATCGAACAATATTTGATAACTGTAGAGTAAAAGCGTTTCAAATGGAATTTATTTACCGAATTCTCTAGCCATAGAAACGAACTTTTCACGAAAAAAGCCACGGAACTAGTGAAGAGGAATTTATCCTCCATCGCTAATCTGCCATTCTATATAATCCCTCAAAGCAGGAAAATGGATAGGCACTACAGCTGCGATTACTCTGTCTGGCAACTTCAACTAACAGAAGCTCATCGACTAAGTAGTCAGGTCGATAGTCCAGGTCATTGGCACATAAATGACCTCGGGGAGTGCATCTGTAACAGTAGCTACAAATACCAGAAATGGCGGTCATCCAGTCCTTTCCGATAGAATAGGTGCTCTGCCAATTGCTTGGGAATGGCCATTGCCATGTCAGCGGAGCTAATGAGATGACAGAAGTTCTTCCATCTCTACAATCGATGATATCTTGGTTTCTTTTTTCGCTTTCTCTTGAGCCTATATTCACTTAGAATTCCATCGGATGATTTATTAAGTGCTAATAAGTGCTTTGCAACCTGCGTCTGACTGGCCTGTCACAGAAGGCACTCATTGATCAAATTGCTCTCGACTTTTTATCCCATATATCGCTGTCTTTGTTTCGGATGTTTAAGAAATGTGTTGAAGTCTTGATTTCTTTTTTGAATTTCTAAAAGCTAATAAATATTAAGGTTATTTGCAACATATATCTGCAGCGAGAAACTTGTGAAAAATTCAAATCGAATAAATGTTTCTCTTTAAACGAAATATATAAACAGGTCTCTTTTCTCTTTAGCTTGGTTATTGATTATGTTATGCGAAATTCACTTCAAGGGAAAGATTTTGGCCTTAAATGGGCTGGAGATACGAAAATTTCTGATTTAGATTATGCTGATGATTTAGCCCTTTTGGCAAATGATGTTGATGAGATGAACTCTTCCATTCAAGCCGTTGATGAGACTGGTAGTAGAGTAGGTTTGGTTATAAACAGAGAGAAAACTAAAGTGATGAAAATTGGTCAGGCAGGCTGTGATTCAGTTAATCTGAATGGTTGCAGTCTTGAGCAGGTGTCACATTTTAATTATCTTGGGAGCTATGTAACAGATAATGGTGATGTGCGGCATGAGATTAACAGACAAATAGGGATTGCTGCCGGGACTTTTAAGAATCTATGGAGAGTGTGGAGAAATAGGCGTATACACCTAAGACTAAAATTAGACTGTATAATAGTTTGGTTCTTTCTGGGGTTAGTTATGGTAGTGAAACTTGGACACTTTGTAAACAAGATAACAGGAAACTAGATGCTTTTGATTCCAGATGCTTACGCAGTATCTTGGGCATTAGGTGGTTCAACTTTGTAACTAATGATGAGGTTAGGCAAAGGAGTTTGCAACCTCCTTTAAGCAGCATAATGTGCAGAGAGAGACTCCGTTGGTTTGGCCATGTTGCCCGTATGAATAATTATAGATTGGCGAATAGGGTTATGAACAGTGTGCCAAAAGGCCTCAGAAAGAAGAGGAGACCTAGGATGCGGTGGGCAGACAATGTCAAACAGGACCTTGTTAGAATTGGTGTGCAGTGGCCAGATGCAGTAGACGTAGCTCAGGATAGACTTGCTTGGAGAACTAAATTGCACGGTCTGGTTGGACCTCCGTAGCCCATGGCTGCTTGAGGATGATGATGATGATGATATTTAGAAACAAATTGTGGTTAGATCTCAGTTTTTTTTTGACTACGTTCGTCTAACATATAAAGGGGTGGAGATGTGCATGGCCCACTTGTGCCCCCCCCCCCCCTTTGCATCAGGCTAAAAGTATGCAATCATCAGGTTTAGTATTGCAATAAAGATTGTTTACTTTGTTCTTGAGAAAGAATGGCTTCAGATTATAAGAGTTGTCATTGTTGATCGGAGACGGATCTACAAACGAAGGTAATTAAAATATGTGAATTATCTTTAATTATTAATGTAACAAAAAGAAGAAAAAAAACTTTTTTAAACCGTTTATACATATATATATCATCAGTGGAGTTAGGTATTTAGAAAAGTACATGTATGAGAAAAAAGCTTTTAATTTTTGGTTAATATAAATTGCTGAGCAAATGTTTTTTTAAATACCCCTAAATAAAGACGTTATATATACTTATCCTGTTGATATGTCGTACTTGCTGCTAAAAATAGTTTTTTTTCCGAATTCCGTTTATTATTATTATCAAAAAAAAATGTCTTGCTCTTATGAGGGCTCGGGACGCTATAGCTCTCTTGCCAGTTTCGCCTGATGTAAACAATCAAATTTCGTCATTCACTTCATTTTATTAAGAAAGATGAGGCGGATCCTACTGACACACTACAGCCTTAGTTGCTAATATTCCATTAAACCAAGCAACTAACCAACCTATCTGGATCCTTTAATACTGCTCTCTACCGTTCTGTAATAGTTTCGGCTCACTATCATACTAATGTTAACACTTCAATGACCTTACATCTTTGTAACTGACAAATCCTGAAGCTCAAATAAAGTTCGAAATCGATCACAAAAGTAGATTATTTGTTTTATCATTGGTTTATTAACAGAAAATAACATAGAGTTTAAAACTTGTTATATTTTAGGATAAACGTGTTAAATTGGCTACTAAGTTTATAATTATAGTTACACTTATAATCAGTGCACTGTGATAATCAAGGTTAATTACTAAAAGGACTAGACACTGTTAATTTTAAAAACAGTTGTTTTAGTATAGTGTTTTTATTTTGTATTTTTTGTCATTTACTATCACTTCCGAGTGTTCATATTTGCGTACCGTACGCATACAATATTCATGCCGTCGCTATAAAACCCTAATATGTTTAATATATGCACTTGTATCCCATTACTTTCCAAAGCCTAAAGCCCATTATTTTGCATCGCCAATGTTGCATTCGCAACGCGTACCCAGAGGGGATTATGGTGTTGTCAGTGCTGACAACTTAATATCCTCTAATAACGTAAATTTCGAAACATCGGTTGAACTCCCTTCAAGCGTGCTTTAGTAATCGATTCACTGTTTTGCTAAGGAGTTTTAGCGCCTGGTGGGATCGTCTTTCCCTACCACTCGTAGCAGCAAAAAGGGATTGGTCTGCTCCCAAGAGATGCGGAGAGAAAAAGGGGTCTTGATGTCGTTCAGATCGTTCTTCGGTGTCTTTGTTCCCCGTTACACACGGCATCGTCTCTTGGCTCGGCTGCTTCATCTGCATTTCAATCACCGAGTTTGCCTCTGATGCTCACTTGATGTATTTGTTTCAGACATGCTGAAGGATTTCGATGAGTTTGCCGAAGAGGTGAATGAATAACGTCTTCCTTTTTTTTTACGTTTTGAAGTATTTTAGAAAAAAGGTAGAAGAAAATAAAACAATACATTTACGAAATTAATTTCGCCTTCACTAGATATAAAGGAAATATCTCGAGTTTAACATAAAGGTATCAGAAGCACAAAGGGAATAGAGTTTGCATTAGTATTCATTAAAATGTTACGTCGCCGTGTATTCGAGGAGATAAGCCTGCGGTAGTATTATTTCGAACTGTACTCTTGTGCAGCTAGACTTTTTTTCTATTTACTGTTAGGTTTTTAAAGTCAAGTTTGACATTGATGGACAAACAAAGGATACAACAGATCGAAATGACAAGTTGTATTAATTGCAGAAAAAACGTATCGGGATTACATACATGGTTTGTTAGGACTAAATAGTTCACTGAATGGAATTGTTTAGAATAGATAATCAAAATATAATTTTACAAAAGTTTGACAAAAGTTCTATTTGCATCCGCATCTGCGAATCTTTATCAGCATCCGCGCAAATTGTTTACTTGATAATCGTAGAAGTTTTCAAATGTTTGAGGTCTGTTGTGTGTTTGCGAGTAAAGGGGGTTGGGTTGTTTTACCTCTGAGAGGCACTTTTTTGTATACAATGGGCTAATGGCGAGGTTACAAGGACCCCGAGAAATCAGAGGAGGTTGGAGGATGAGGATCCACTGGACAACTGTTTGGGGACAGATGGTAGCCTCCTGTCAAGGCCATCCATCGTGTTCTTTAACGTGCACAGGATATGGCTGTCCCGCACCACACGGAGCCACGGTTTTACGAACCATCCGACTGAGGTTACCTTTTCAAGCCCTTCGGTGTCCCCTACTGACCGAGGTCAGAAAGGGGAGTTTCGCCGAGATAAATATCAACGTTGGTATCAGGCAGAACCCGAACTTTAACGAGTAAACAAAATCAGTCCAATGGTTTATTAATGACTAAAAAATAACTGAAAAATATACTTGTGATAAAAACCCTGTTTTTTTTTTTATAAAAATCTGTCTTATGCAAAATTTACCAAAATGTTATTTCTGAAATCCTGACCGAATTTTGTTCTTTCAAATATAATTATCTGCGATTATGGGCTCGTAATCTGTAGTTCCCAGGTTCGAGTTCTAGCTGGGTCAGCATTAAGATTTATCTCCGCAAAATTCCCCGCCCTGCCTACGGTCAGTAGGGGACACCGATGGGCTTGGAAAGGCTGTCGTCCGTCGGATGGGACGTTAAGCCGTGGCGCCGTGTGTGGAAGAGCTATACCCTGTGCACGTTAAAGAACACGCTGGATGGCCTTGACGGGAGTTTACCATCTGCCTCCCAACAGCTGTTCCAGTGGGTCCCCTCCCCCAACCTTCTCTGAGCCTTCGGGGTCCATGTGACTTGGTCATTTAGCCCATGGTGTGCAAAAAAGTGCCGCTCAGAGGTAAAACAACCCAAACTGCGATTATGGAAAGCGATACGTACCGTATCACCAAGTAACGTCCCTCTATAATCATCACGCGAACTTCGTGATTTCTACAACTGATATCTCCCGTCAAATTCTAATTTTTTAGCATAATACTCCAGTACTTTTTTTAATTTTTATTCTGCCTTTCCAGCAAAGCGCTCGATTTTATCACACAAATTTTCTTTTAAAATTTTGGCTTTATCCGAATGATTTGTTTTTCATTTTTAAAGGGAATATCATCATCGAATTTTCAAATCAGATTTCTCATTTCATTGTATCAAATAGTTCTCTTCACTCGTGCCAGCCATCAATAATGCAGCAATATTTGCTCATGTTATTGCATATCTTATCAAATTTGAGATTTTATTCCAGTTAAATATTGCACGGATGCGGATATCCATGCAGTACTCTAAATATAACGACTCAATCTTAAAACCTTTGGTTATTATTCGTTGTAAAGAAAGAGTTGTTAGTCATCAACAGTTCTTTTACTAAAATTTTATTGTTGAATAATTTAAACTATTTTCCCATTAAAATGCTCTGATAATAAGACGTTTTTTCAATATAGGGTTAATAGTAATGGATTAGTATTTAATAATTAGATACTAAGTATCAAAGATTTAAGATTTTGGTAATTTAGAAACACTGACATATTTAAAAAGACAACGTACATTAAATATTTTCTCGAAGCATAAATTATAATTAACTTTTTCAGTGTTTCATATAAAGTACGATGCAATGAATTCCGCATATTTTAAAGGATATATTTAACATTTGTTTAAAATTCAAAATATTTAAAACTTTCTTTTTGAAAGAGTTTGAAGCAGTATTTTTGAATTCATAGCGAAAAACTGAAAAGTTTCAATTTTTACAGCAATGTAATACATTTTTCTACTTTAGCTATAATAATTCGCAAGTTTTCAAAGTTTCCAGTTTGCTAATAAAATTTCTTTTTAGACGCTTTAGGAAATTTTAAAGTTATTGAACAGAGTTGAAACAGTTTTTTTCTTTAAATGCATATTTTAGAAGTTATATAGCTTCGAATTTAGATTCCCTTTGAAATAAGACGGAAATTCTCCAACATTTTGGCAGAGCAGTGTAATTGAAAGTTCCTATACTATCGATAACTTTACTTAAGGTGTCATGCGGGGGCGAGGGTGGCTCAGTCGGAAGCGGGCCAGGCTCGTAATCTGTAATTCCCAGGTTCGAGTCCCAGCTATGTCAGCGTTGAGATTTATCTCCACAAAATTCCCCGCCCTGCCCACGGTCAGTAGGGGACACCGATGGGCTTGGAAAGGCCACTGTCCGTCGGATAGGACGTTAAGCCGTGGCCCCGTGTGCGGGAGAGCCATACCCTGTGCACGTTAAAGAACACGCTGGATGGGCTTGACGGGAGGCTACCATCTGTCTCCCAACAGCTGTTCCAGTGGGTCCCCTCCCCCAACCTTCTCTGAGCCTTCGGGGTCCATGTGACCTGGCCTATTTAGCCCATGGTGTGCAAAAAAGTGCCGCTCAGAGGTAAAACAACCCAACAACAACTTAAGGTGTCATGCAGGGATACTGACTTTACATTACTGTCTAACGTAAGTGTGGGTCCATTGGAGTCTATCTCTCTGCCTGTCGTGTTTCCATATCAAGCAGAACCAAGTACTTCGCAGAAAAATGGCAACAGATCTATGTTATATCCACAGTGAGTAAAGATTCAGAGCTCAATAACATTTTGAATAAACTTTTCAGAAATGTTGCGAGAAGATAAAGATAGCAATCAAATCTATCTAAATCTCTGTTTTCAATAATATTGTTTCCGTATTCAAAGAGTTATTGCAGCTGGAATATTATTTGAAATAACTAATTTGAAAAACGAATTCAAATAAGCAAAAAACGAAAGCAATAATCATTACATGAAACTTTACTAAACACAAAAACTTATTTTTAGTAATTGTTCAATGCTTATTTTAATTTTACCAATCTCAAACGATTTTTCAGGAAGGTTCTATTTATCGTTAAATATTCTGGCTTCCACGAATCTTTAAACAATGAACAAATGTTGTGAAAATCCTGCTTTCGAAGCATTTGAAGGAGAACATTAATTTACCTCCAGTCACATGAAGCTTAGTTAAGATGAATGAATTCTTGAATCTGATACTACTGAGATAACTTTGAACTGCTCTTGTTTTTCAATTCAGAATCTGTAATTAGCAGAAATTTACGCAGTTTTTTGAAAAGAACGTTTATGATCCCCTAAGAATTACAAGTAGCAGCGTGTCTCTCTTAATAAAATGGATTGATGCTCCGAATAGAGAGAATTTCACAGTTACGACGATATGTTCCCTAAATGACAGATATTTATTGATATAGGTTAGCCTAGGATTTACCCGTTTAGGGGACGGAAATAAACTAAAATAACAATCACCTTTGGCGAATATGGAATGTTTCTTTGAAAAGTGAATTAGGTGTTTATTTTCCGTCTTCAGCACCCTTTAACAGAGGAAATTCTAACAATACAAATAATAATATTTTACTAACACTTATAAACACAAACTACATTTTTCATTTATTTCTTAATACCAAAAATTAGCGTTTTATCACCCTTCTGGGAGTAAGGTCATTGCTACCAATGTACGCCTCTTTCCCATGATGCTCTACTACCAAAATTTGAAATTTATTGCATTGATTTGAATATTTGATTAAAATTTTGCATTTTTTTTTACCTTTTTTCTACCACTGGAGGGCGCTATTAGTTATTGGCCAATTCGAAAATGAGAATCGTAATATTTCATCAATATATATCCCCCACAACCCACACAGAAAATCACTTATCTCTCTAAGAAGAAAAAAAAGGCTCAATGCCTATAGATCGAAAGTCGACAAAGTGAAACCATTTGGTCTTTCGTTTGCATTTTTTTTTCATTGATGTGAAAATTAACACTCATATTCTTTTTTTTACCATTATACGCATGAAAGTATTTCTTTTAAATATGCAGTTATAAATAGAAAAAGCGAAATAGTAAAGCCTTATTCCTTCCAAACCTTACCTAGTACAATATGGTTCAATACAAAAAGGAAGTTTTCTTTATCCACTATTTAATTCTTACTCATTTTGTGATTGTAATGACTGAATGCAACTAGAAGTCTGCTCAAGTAAAAGCTTATCAGAAATCTTACGATTGATAATTATTTCTTATATCATAATTTCTATATACTATGTTTCGTGAATTTAATTCTCTGTAAACAGGCGCGAGAATTGACGCAGTCTTAGAGCACCAGATTCTTTTCATATTAGGGATTGGGGTGGGAGTGGCTCAGTCGGAAGTGTGCCAAGCTCATAATCTGTAGTACCCAGGTTCGAGTCCCAGCAGGACTAGCGTTGAGATTTATCTCCGCAAAACTCCCCGCCCTGCCCACGGTCAGTAGGGGATACCGATGGACTTGGAAAGGCCGCCGTCCATCGGATAAGACTTTAAGCCATGCTCATGTGCGGGAGAGTTGTACCCTGTGCACGTTAAAGAACACACTGAATGGCCTTGATGGGAGGCTACTATCTGTCTCCGAACAGTTGTCCAGTGGTGAAAAAAAATCCCATCAGACGAAAGACCATCTTCCGTCTGATGAGACGTTAAGCCTTGAGTCTGTGTGAAGGAGACCCATACCCTGTGAATGTTAAGAAAAGCGATGGATGGCTTCGAACGAAGCTTCCATATGTCTACTTAAACCCTATGTCTTGTGGGTTTCCTTCTCTGTGCTGCATGACATCTCTAATCCCTTGTGTCTCCAATGCATCCTCTTTTCTCACATTTCTGATCGCTAGGGGTATTTGTATTTAGGTTTACGTGTCCATTGTGTGCAGAAAAGAGCCTAACAAACATAAATCAACCTACCTTGTAAATAGTCTCCTAGCATTTTTGCAGTCGATCCCCTTCTCCTATCCATCTCTGAGCACTTGATGAGTATCTTGTGACGTAGTCATTTAATCCATTCTATGAAAACTAAAAACTAAAACTTACCTCAGTGCGCTATAAATAGATGAAATCACTGAATAGTTAGAAAAATACGAAAAATCTCGATTTTATAAAATCGTTTTATGGAAACTGCCTTTAATTCGTGAGTCAGGAATTTTCATATTCACAAGACGGGGGTGAAAATATGCTTCAATTTTTATTCAATTCTCGTGCTTTGTCGGGCTCAAAATGGCACAGCCGAGCTCAGAATAATTTAAATTTCAAACATTGCTTGAAATTGTGAAAAACGCAAATAAAAATGTAAAATGTCTTTTGATTATAATTTCTACCTTTCAATCAGTCTTTAGTGATTAAAAGTGCAACTTTTGCATTTTTTTCTTTACGTGATCTTTATCTTCAATAAATGAATGGCTCTTCGCGTTTTAAATGATGTCACCCACGAATTATGTTTCTACTAATATTTCTAATATTTTTCGTTCCAAATAACATTAATATTTTAATTTTGTCATAAATTGTTTGTAATTAATAATATAAGAATAAAATAAATGATTAGCGACATGTATACCTCTATGTAGAATGTTTCTGAAAGTTCTAGTCTATCTTCGGGAAGTGTTCTATTGGTATATTGATGAAAAATGTTTCTATGAACATTGGGCCAGAAACACTTGCCTTCCGAGTTATAGCACATTTTAAGAGTACAAATAGGAAGCATGTTAAAAGGTACGATGCTAAGTAAATTTCCATTATTTGCATGTCAGACGGTATAGTAGATTTATTCAAATGTTGAACGAAACCCATCACTCCTTTGTAAGATAAAGCTACATAAGTTTAGTCGGCTCTTCTTCTGAAATTAGGTGTAGTGAATCAGTAGTTTTGTTGTTATTGTCAATTCATGTGTTATTTGTGACTTGAATGTGAATAATCCGCTCTCAAACGCTGAAATGGGAGACATTCATTTCATTTGTGGACGAGAGAACGGAAACTGCAGCGAAGCTCAGCATCACTACACAGGATAGCTTTTCTGCATCGCCGATGTCCAGCCAAGGATGTTTTTGCATCCATCCATCTGCGTCTTCGAGAGATAGGATCCTTTTCGTCTGTTATTGCTGAGTGGGGGGGCGGATCAGACATATCCAAACACGTACTTTAGAGGAACAGGTGCTGGACATGGTCACAGAGAATACCGGGACTAGAATAAGATGGCCACATCATGTGTAGGTGTTTCACCTTTAACTGTATGAAGAATTTGTCATCAGGAACAACTCTACCCATATTACTTTTGGGTAGAGTTGTTTCAATTACGTGCAGCGAATACAGACCTGTCATCAGCTGATTTTCATCCGTGAGTCGTGTTTTCACAATGGCATCTGCAGCACTGATTTGTACTTGGTATTCTCCATTCTCTGCTTTTTCGTCCATGAATCGTAATTCATAAAAGATGATATTGTAAATTTTTACAACATTCACCACTGGGCACGAGGAAATTCTGATGAAATCACCCAGTCTCGGCATGCGAATATTTGGGTGGCACCACTGATGACTTCCTGATCAGTCATTTTTCTTACCACCAACGGTTACTAGCCATCAATACACTCATTTATCGGAGGTAGAACTGCCTGCCTTGCTGAAAGAAATCCTGTTAGCAATATGCTGTTGCAATGTGGTTCATACATGATGTAAATTCAGCACATCTTAGCCTCACTGCTTCAGAACATCTCAATTATATCTCTATCAGTATCTTGCCCATTGCATTGGTAGAGATGGGCCAACTTCATAGTATGCATGTTCCCCTGATTTTAATCCGTTGAATTCTTCTTATGGTGACACGTTATGGCTGATGTTTGCGCTACCCTAATACACAAGCTCTCCATAAACGGGTAGTTGACTGTTGTTAAAGAATTCAGAAACGCCAGGACTTTTCGAACGTGTTCGACAGTCGATGAGGAGATATTGTGAAGCATGTATTGTGGCTCAGGAAGGCCATTTCAAACACGTGCTCTGATGTATATTTACATAATTGTTCTCATCAACCACTTATAGTGTGCTGTAATAATAGAATATATCACAGGGTTTCTTACTTGCATTCTCAAAATATGCTACAACTCTGAACTGAAACGCTTTTGGTCCAATGCTAATAGAAACTATTTTCATCATTATGCTCATTAGAACGCATTGTCAAAGTTTGGCTAGACCTATTGGAAACACCCTGTATTCATTACTGACACCTCTGATCAGTAATTTTAAATGGCTATATGAGTTCTTGGCACCTGCGTCTAACCTGATAAAACGTCTATATCCGTTCCTGACTCAAATGGTCAGCAATTTAAAATGTCTAAATACGTCTTTGGCAACTGGGGCTAGCCTAATAAAACGTCAATATGTGTCATTGGCTCCTGTGGCGTTAGTTTTAAAACGTCTATATACGTCGTTGGAAGTAGCTAGCCTGTTAAAACATCTATAGGCGTTCTTGAAATCACTGGTCAGTGTAGTCGGCTATGTGTGTTCTTGGCACCTGTCGCTAGCAGGTTAAAACGCGTATATGAGTTCCTGATATTTCTGATTAGTAATTTAAAATGGCTGTATACATTCTTGAGGCTGTTAAATCATATAAATGCATTCCTGACACCTCTGGTCAGTAATTTAAAACAGCTATATATATTTTTGGTGCATGTGACTAGCCTGTTTAAACAAGTCAATTGCTGGCTCAGCGGACTAGGACTGTTTCAATTTCTTGTTGGTCACAGATACTGGGATTGAGCCTGTTTAAACTTGTGTGTGCGTTCCTGACACATCCAGTCTGTTCATGAATCTGGTCAACCGCAACACATTCTTAAAGCTTGACTAGACCTTTTGGAAACACCCTGTATATGTCATATGATGAGTCGGAGAAATGATTTCTCTAAATTGTGCTCGGTCACATTAATTGTCAAAATGGTCGGGTGGACTTGGGCTCAATAACTTTGAGCTCAAAATATTGAGCCCGAATCCATCTCCACTAGATACCAAACGGAATCTCAAAAACCAGTTTTTGGAATTTAGGGACACCTAAAAAGTATACCTGATAAAAAACTTCGAAGTGGAATTTTTTTATTCCATAATCGCGATACTTTCTTCATGGTATGTATCAGAACGTTAAAAAGAACAGGTTGCAGAAATAAATGCTGGCTGTGTAATATGCTTAAAATAATGAGTGAAAACCGAAAACAAACGGCAGCTCAATATAACTTGGAATTATGAGATTTGCTTTGAAAATCGTTTGAGTGAAAGCGATAGTGATGTGAATTGCTTTGTGGAATAACACCTTAAGTTTATTTATTCATAAAACGGTGAGCTATTGTAACTAGCATTCTCCAATTTTTCAATTAAAACAAAAATATTTATAACTGGAAGGGAACAAAATTTCCACAAAATTTAAAAAGTGTAAAACGAGTAAATATATTTTGCAGAAAAGTCAGCAGACATCACAAGAGAAAAATAAAAAAACGTAAAACACTTAAGACGTGCTTTAAAATTCTTCGTGCAGTTTGGATATTGCCTTCTTTAAGTCTTAGCACAAAAGATGCCCTGAAGAAGATGCAAGGCTAGCAGCAAGGCGTAGTGGGAGAAAGTGAAGTTTCAATATCACAACGCATTAAGTCCTTTTCCTGCATTGATAAACAACAACAAGATGAATGATTTATCAAAATGAGAAACGACCTGGCATTTATGGGGAGGCAAGAAACGCTCCCGGCGCCATCTAGCCACGGTGTTCGGGAAAGAAAAAGAAGAAAAGTGTAAAGGGCGTTGCTGACAAATGGCAGAGGAACGACTTCTATTGATAATCTGTTAGCGATCATATTTTGACAATGTCATTAACCATCACGGCTCACTTCCTCGGCCTCTATCGATTCTCCAGCAGAATATCGTTGACACGGCAAATCAATGGATAAGGAAAAGAAAGAGAGCGAGAAAAATGGAGCCATATATCGCATGCAGTGCTAATGCAGTTGCTGACAGAGTTGTAAAGATGAAATACTTATTCCCCGTTGCAAAACAAATTGTGTTGCTTGATCTGCTTTTAGCAGTAGCAAGCTAGTTACAGGTAAGTTGCATTCATTCCTACTTTATTTAGAAAGTGGAGAGGTGTTTTAATTTTTTTTAAATGTACAAATGGGATCAAGGGAATAGTGTTATGTATATCAGGCATACGAGGCATATCTTCCTGAAAATAGGAAGAGTCATAAAATATAAAGCAGCTTATATTTATTTACAGCCATCCCGGATAAAGCATGGATGCGTTTTTTCCCATTTCTACTGAGGTTCTGCCGCCTTCACGGTTCCTCTCTGTGAGACATTACATCCTTTTGAACTTATGAGGCAAGTGAGCTGGGTGAGGGGTAATTATTCTTATAAGGATACAGTAAGAATGCTTTCAATGCTTTCGAGTTCAGTTAAGCACATTGTACGAGGGTAAGACAAAAATAAGGTTACAAGTGTGTTCCCATCAAACTAACAAACAACTGAAGCTGTACCACCACTGTGTGATAATATCAAATAGTATTTCTAAATGGCAACAGTCATCACTTTTGCAAACACGTGCTGTGAATTGCATAATCGCAGTGAGAATGGTAAAGATACTGCATGTTTATATGAAGCTGGAATTCCGATCAATAATTCGGGTTCTGCGGGCATAGAAAACTCAGCAGTTGGAGAGCCATCGACAGCTTGTGGCTTCCTATGACTGGCCCGGATGTCCTATCGGTAGCAATGAGGAAATGGTGTCATGGGTTCGAAAATGGTTCTGTGACCATAGTGGAAGAGGATCTATGTACTTGGTATGGACAGTGTTCACCAGCTGTTCACCACTCACTATACCGTCTAGATCTAGCGCTATCGAATTTTCACTTGTTTTGGTCAGTTTGTAGTACGCCAGGCTCGTAATCGGCAGTTCATAGGTTCGAGTCCCACCTGGGCCGGTATTGAGATTTGTCTCTGCAAAACCCACATCCTGCTTCGGCCGGTAGGAGACATCGATGGGCTTGAAAAGGCCACCGTTCGTCGATTGATACGTAAAGCCACTGCCCGTGTGCGGGAGAACCATACCCTGTACACGTTAAAGAACACACGGGATGGCCTTGACGGGACGCTGCCTTCTGTCTCCTAACAGTTGTCCCATAATCCTCTCCTCCCAAGCGGATACCCTCTCCCTCTAGTGACATGGACATTTAAACCCTCTTGTGAAAAAAAAAGTGCCGCTCGGAGTAAAACAGTAACTGGCGTAGCATGAATGCCAACTGTGAAGACTATGAGACTGCGCATTTCACTGATAGCTGATTGATCTACGATCGCTGAAGAATGAGAAAAAGTCAATTGCGCAGTGCTCACAAGTTGATACGCTACGTCTTTGTAAATGATACAAACTTAAATATACATATAATGAACATAAAATTCTGGAAATGAAAGGAAACCCAATTTTTTGGAATGCTACTCCTTCCCTATCGGATATCCATCAAGTAAAATCGATGAAAGAGAGCTGGAATAAGTTGACCAAAATGGCAAAACAATTAATTTTTGCTTTCCATTTTGCGTTATGTTTTCAGCCTTGTAATACAGTATTAATTAGATCCTTCTCCCATATGTTAAATTACGATGAAAGTGAAAATCAGTTTTGCATCGAAAGTGAGCCACGCATTTATCTATCAAGCAGGATGACATTAACGATATAGGTATGAGAGAAGTTGGTGGCATATCTTCGTCAGAACTTAGGTTCGCAGACTAGAATTTTGGCTTCTAAAGCTCCTTTTGTTGCTTATTTTCCTCGTTTTCCTCGCGCTCCGCTTTCTTTTGAAAAAAAAAATAATCCTAAATTACAACCATCGGATGTAGCATAAAGTCTTAATACCTTATGAAGGAAAATTACAATATATGCACGTAGAAACACGTTGAATGGCATTGATGAATGGGTTTCTTCTACCACTAAAAGTTGCCCAATGGGTCCTCTTCTTAAATGTTCCTAATTTTGACGTCCTTGCAGCCTAGCTATTCAGTTAATATACAGCAAAAATGAAAAGAAATGAAAAATTACCGTTTTTCTTATATGCACCCTAAAAAGTAAAAAAATAAACTTAAAGCATATCGATGATGCAATCAGTCACTGAATTCTTATTCACTTCAAAGGGAGATGGGGCGCCGGTAATCTTGAGTAGATAAATCGGCGCCGTATCTTCTTTTGAAGTGAATGCCAATTCAGTGACTGATTGCACCATCGTTATTCTTTAGGTTTATTTTCTACTTTTTAGGGTGCATTAAGAAGATAAGTATTTTTAATTTTTTTATTTTATATATTTTTTTTCTATCACTTGAAATATATCTCTGCCGAAATTTTCATTTGATATATGAATTAAATATAGACCACATTTCTCCTCCTCCACTCCTCCTTCTTCGTTTTTTTGGGGGGTGGGGGAAGTGGTCGTGTTTGAGGTAGCTCATGACATTGGAGACATCACAAAGTGTAATTTGAGATATAACTCGTTAAGATAAAATCCCACTAAATATCCGCCCTCTTTTATTATTATTATTGTTATTATTATTATTATTTTGGGGAGCATGGAGAAATTCGAAATACTCTACGACGGTCCCCATTTGAGCTTTCATTTGACACGTAACTCTCATCTGCAGGCTCTCGCGTTCGGAAGCTATAATAGAACGATATTCTCATTTTCTATTTTTTAGTGCGGAAGAATTCAAGGGTATATTTATTTGCCCATAATACTCCCCATGTCACAAGCTTTCATTTGCTATAAAACATGTTACCTTCATTCCTTGCGTTCGAGAGGCATAATAGAACAATCCTTCACATGTTTCTTTAGGGCGGAAGGAAGGTTTTTTTTAACCTATAATATTCCCCATGTCACAATCTTTCATTTGACGCATATCTTATTACATTTTCCCTCGATATAGCGATGATATAGCGGATCAATCGTTTTTATATTTCTTCTTTTTTATCACGAAGAAAGCAGGAAGGGTGATTTGTTTATAGCCTATAATACTCCCCGCATTACAAGCTTTCATTTGACACATATATCATTAAGTTTGTCCATCGCGTTCAAAAGACATGGTGGAACAACTGTTTTGACAAACACACAAACTGACAAACCGACAAATGACGAACGAAAAAATGGGAAGATAGGTAAAAAAAAAAGTATTGCAACTTAGGCAATGCAATTCACTCTCACTGTTGGAAAGAAAAATCTCTAGCAATAATCTAAATCGCGTCCATGAAATTTCGAACAAACTCTAATTGCCTTCAGACAACTCAGAAGCTCTGTAAAATGTTCAATACGATATCCATTTCACATATAACGATTTTAAAGTACTAAGCAACTTCCCACAGATATATTAATAAGGTTTATCCCATTCATATCTTCGCTTTAATGAAACTCGTCACCCATTTTCCATAATGTGACGAGATAGGTGAAGTGGTTGACATAAGTGAACATATTCTCTTAAAAATTCTGTGCGATGAAATCGCTGATTTCCGCGGAAAAGATCTCCAGATTTTAATTGACTTCAATATGACTGAAGTGTTGCAGAATAAATCATTATTGAAGTATTCGCATGTTTGAGCATTATAGGTGCAATGGATACTTCGCAGATAGGAACGAAAATTCGACAATAATTATGAGAAGAGCCATCTTCTCATGTCGGTGGAGAGAAGCGTTCACAACATTTCGTCATTAATTTGAGTCGTTCACAGTTTCTGAGTAATTTGAGAACATAGCTCCAATACGAAGATCAAGAAAATTAGAATAGTCATATTTGGGATACTTAAGCTGTTAATTGCGTAAATAATTTCTAATCATTCTCTTTTTTCTGTATGGCTAAGAATCAAAATATTTAACAGATAGTTTTTAGGTACGATTCATAGAAAATTTTTATGAATAGGTTTAGTTTGGGATGATTTAAATTGAAATGTCAGAATTAAATTTTAACTCTGTAAACTAATAATTGCATCCATGGTGTCTTAGAATAGGTAAATTAATATCCGTTGGAATTTAAGACAAGAGATTGACTTGTGAATAAATATTCTAATATTTCGACCCCTGATTGTGGTCGTCACTTGAGGAGGTTGCAGATCTCTTCGAATTTTCTTCCTTTTGTATTAGAGGATGACAAATTTTGGGAAAAAAGATTCCTTGCATATAGAGACCCTATATAGGTAGAGGTTGGCCATCTCAAAATTGGACTCAATGTTTTGTCGTCGCTCGGATTTTTTGGCGTGCAAAGCTAAATGGTATTGCACGGATACTTATGGATTCCGGAAGAAGAGTAGGGTAATTATTTGATACACATTGCAGTGCTCACAATTGAAAGCACTTTAGAAAACAGCTAAAAGGAAAAAATAAATTTTAGTTTTTTTGTTTTAAAAAAAGGATAATTTTCGCTTTGACGTCTGTTCGTCTGTAAGACATCGGACTTTTTTGTTTATTCAGAAAAATAAAAAATTCTTTTCGTGTTGGATAGGTATTAATGATATATTACGATATGCATTTTTCGAATCTCCTAAGAGTTATGACTGCGCCCTCTAACTGTGAAAAAGTTTGAATATTCGTTTGAAATTTTCAAAATTTCAAACGAATATTCCAAACGATGTAGTTATGTTAGAAATTTGAAATTTTGGTGTTGAAATGTGAAGGTTACGAAGTTGATATTGGCAACAATAACTTGACCTTGTAGCTTTAGACCAAGAGGGGGGGATGCAACCTTTTTCTTTTAACAGAAAATTGTATGTTTTTAGAGATAAATTAAAAATTCTTTTAGGGTTGGACAGGTATTGATGAAATATAACAATTTGCATTTTCCGAATCTCCCAAAAACTATAATTGAACCCCCTAACGATGGGAAATAATCAAAAAATTCCAAATTTTAAAACCAATATTGAATACGATCGAGTTATGCTAGAAATTTGAAATTTTGGTTGTGGAATTTGACACTCTTGAAGATTTTAGTTGATCCCTACGCCCATGGTAGGTAGGTAACGGAACGATTTTGTTTAAAGACATAATTGAGAATCTCTATTTTAGTTGATACTAATGAAATATAAATTAAAACTACCTTTGAAAATGAGAATTATTTCATTAAAGATCACTAAATATCCAACCGACAAAACTTTTAACGAATGTTTCAAGTGATCTATTATAGTAGAAATTCCGACGGTAAAGTTCTGTTATGGTAGAAATTCCATTGGCAGGAATGATCTGTCCACTGCTTTCAGAGGATCGAGAGAAAAGCAATTTTTTAAATTTAAGAACTAAAAGACAAATACTTTTTATGTTGATAATTACTAATAAAATGCTACTATGTGCCTTTTATCCCATCACACATTAAAAACTATAAAAACAAATATTCTTTCAAGCATCTGCTTGCCACAGAAGTCTGACAGGAGCCTGTCAGTTTATATGCCATAATAGAAGATTCACGAGGATGGAGGGACCTCAGCAGAAAAACAACATAAACATCCATAATTAACATTCAAGGATTGAAAAACTAGGCAAAGAAAGAACTTCGTTCTCTTTGAAAACGAGATTTCCATATGCGCCAGAGGCGATATGAGTTCTTCTAGTTATTTTACATATTCAGTATCCTCTGGCAGTAGAAATTCGAACTACTACATAATTGGGAAAATAAACTATTAATATTTTATTCGTACCTGTACAACACAAAGATTTTTTCATTTATCTCTTAAAGCAGAAAAGTTGCATTTTTCAACACCCCCTTGGTATAATGGGACAAATCATTACTATTAGTGTAAACCACTTGACCATTACAGTCTTTCAACAAAACTTTAAATTTCTATCGTAAATTGATCGTTTGTAATATTCATTTAAAGATTTGGTATTTTTCAGCTTTATCCGCCGCTAGAGGTCGTCTTTCGAGTTTTCATTTACCGCCTTTAGCAATTTCTAACAGTGGAAATTCCAACCGATGGGGATTCGAAAAATGTAAATATTAATATTTTGTTAGTACCTGTAAAACAGAATTTTTTTGTATCTCTTAAAATAAAAATGTTTCATTTTCCTACCCCCTTGGGGGTAAGAGACAAAGCCTTTTGCATTGTAAACCTTCTGACTATAACACTCTATTACCAATATTTCATATTTCCATTGTAAATAGCTTGCTTGCAATATTCGTTTGAAATTTTAGCATTTTCCATCTTTTTCCATCACTAGAGGGCGCTATTAGAGCTGTTAGAAGATTTGAAAATTGCGAATCATAATATTCCTGCCACACCTATCCAACCCAGAAAGAATTTTACATTTTTCTGTAAAAGTAAAAATGTTGATTATCTGTAGACGACAGGTGGAAAGACAGGACAGACAAACAAACAAACATTGACATAAACAGACGACGAAATGAAAACATTAACTCGTTTTCCAAACGAACCTTAAAAAAATTATTTGTTGATTTTAAGTTAGCTGGTTTCATTTTTGCAGCCGATTGTCGTCTTCTGACGGAGTTTCTTGAAAAAAATATTCATTACTTTATTTTCATGAGTGAAATTTTTACATTCAAATGCAGCGCAACGGGGCATTGATAAAATACGAAATATTTAATAGACAAAAAATGTGGTAGAAATATATAAAACTATAATAACTGAGTAGCTTTAACTAGGTACACACACTAACTCATAGGCTTTCGTCGTACGGTATGACAAAACATGGCGCCCATAAACCACGTGACTCAATCAACCAATGGCAGTCAATCACCGAGATGGCTAACCTCTAACTATACAGGACCTCTACTTGCCTATAGAGGCCATATATAGGTAGAGGTTGGCCATCTCAAAATTGGACGCCATGTTTTGTCGTCCCTCGGATTGTTTAGCTTGCCTAGCTGAATCGTATTGCACGAATACTTATGGATTCATGAAAAGGTAAAGTAATATTTGATACAGATTTCAGTATTCATGATTGGAAGCACTTTAGAAAACGGCTAAAAAAAGGAAAAGTAAATTTTACGGCTTTTTAAAAAAAAAGATATAATTTCGTTTTGTTGTCCGTCTGTAGACATCGAACTTTTTTGTTTATACAGATAAATAAAAAATTCTTTTGGTGTTAGATAGGAATAAATGACATATTACGATTTGCATTTTTCGAATCTCCTAAAAGTTATAACTGCGCCCTCTAACGGTGGAAAATTTTAAAAATTCCAAAATATCAAACAAATATTCCAATTCGATGTAGTTATGTTAGAAGTTTAAAATTTTAGTGTTGAAATGTGAAGGTTACGAAGTTACCATTGGCAAAAAATCATTTGACTATTTAGACCCAGGGGGGAGGGGGGTAAGGTGAATGCAACTTTTTTTCTTTTAACAGAAAAGTGTAAGTTTTTAGAGATAAATTAAAAATTATTTTTGAGTTGGATAGGTATCGATGAAATATTAAAATTTGCATTTTGCGAATTTCCCAAAAGCTATAATTGCGCCCTCTAGCGCTGGAAAAAATAGAAAAATTTAAAACGAATATTGCAAATGATGTAGTTATGCTAGAAATTTGAAATTTTGGTCGTAGAATGTGACAGTCTTGAAAATTCCACTGACAACAATAAGTTGACCCTAATCCTAAGGTAGGTAAGAAACGGAACGGTTTTGTTTTAAGAGATAATTGAAAATCTATTTTTTTGTTGTTTACTAATGAAATGTAATTCGCATTTTCAAAGGTAGTTTAAATTTATATCATTATTAGAGATCACTTAATATCGAAACTGCAAAACTTTTAACGAATGTTTCAAGTAATCTGTGTATGGTAGAAATTTCGGCGTGTAGAGTTCTGTTATGGTGGAAATTCTACTGACAGCAATGATCTGCCCCCTATTTTCAGAGGAAGGAGAGAAAAGCAACTTTTTAAATTTAAAAGACAAATACTTTTTATGCTTTATAATTACTAATGAAATACTACTATGTGCATTTCCCCATCATACATTAAAAATAAATAAATAACCCTTCAAGCAGCTGCTTGTACAGAGGTCTGACAGGAGCCTGTCAGTTTATATGCCATAGTAGAAGGTCCATGAGGATGGCGGGACCTCAGCAGATAACACTAACATCCATAATTAAAACTTTTAAGGAGTGAAATAGGAGGCAAAGGAAGAACTTCATTCTCTACGAAAGTTAGATTCCCATATGCGCCAGAGGCGATATGCGTTCTTCTAGTTATTTTACACTTTAGTACCCTCTGACAGTGGAAATTCGAACTACTCTATAATTGAGAAAATAAACTATTAATATTTGATTAGTACTTATAATGTGCAAAAAAGTTTTTCATTTAGCTCTTAAAGCAGAAAAGTTGCATTTTACCAATGGGACAAATCATTACTATTAGGGTAAACCACTTGATCATTACACTCGATGACCAAAAATTTAAGTTTCTAGCAAAAATATATCATTTGCAATATTTATTTAAAGAATTGATATTTTCCAGCTTTTTTCCGCCGCTGGAGGTCGCCTTTCGAGTTTATATTTACCCTCTTTAGCACTCTCTAAGTGATGTCATGTAATAAGTAATGTAAATAAGATTGCAGCTGATGGGGATTCAAAAAACGTGAATATTAATATTTTTGTAGAAAAAAAATTCGCCGACATAGGGGATTCGAACCCGCAGTTCTCCAGAAATATGCCAGAACATTCTAACCTGTTCAACTAAAGCCGCTTTTTTCACCAAAAACATTTATTGATTTAGAGACGTTTAATCGTCTACAGGTAATGTTGAAATTAACAAATATTGTTTAAATCATTAATATTTGTTAATGTTTGTAAAACAAAAAAATTGTTTCGTTTATCTCTTTGAAAAAGTTTCATTTTCACACCCCCTATTAGCTAAGACGGAAAAGTCTTGTCATTTTAAACCTTCTGACCATAACTCTACTACCAAAATTTCAGATTTCCAGTGTAAATAGTTTGCTTATAATATTCGTTTGAAATTTTAGCATTTCCATCTTTTCCCACCGCTAGAGGGCGCTATTAAAGCTATTGAAAGTTTTCAAAATTGCTAATCACAATATTTGTTCGACACCTATCCAACCCAAAAAGAATTTTTCATTTAGCTCTAAAAGTAAAAAAAAAAATTGATTGTCTATAGACGGACAGACAGATGGACAGACAACAGTTAACAGAGACGGACAGACAACAGTTAACAGAGACGGACAGACAGACGGACAAATACTGTCATAGGCAGACGATAAAGTGAAAACATTAGCTCGTTTTTCAAACAAACCTTCAAAGAAATTATTTGTTGGTTTTCAGTTAGCTCGTTTCACTTTTGCAGTCGTTTACCGTCTTCTGTTGATGTTTCTTGGGGAAAAATATTCATTAAATTATTTCTTTGTATGAATTTTTTACACCCAAATGCAGCGCAGTGAGGCATTCATAAAATATAACAGCTTTTATAGACAAAAAATGTGGTAGAAATATATAAAACTGTAACAACTGAGAAGTTTTAGCTTGGCACATACACTAACTCATAGGCTTTCGTGTCTGGTACGACAAAACATGGCGTCCATAAACCACGTGACTCAATCAACCAATGGCAGTGAATCACCGAGATGGCCAGCCTCTAACTATACAGGACCTCTACTTGCATATCGTTCATGGCGCCTTCTGTTGACTGTATTAGTAATTCTTCTTCTGCTTTTCTTATGAATGAATTTTTTATCTATTTTAATTATAGTTGTTGCACCTGCCTACTTTAAGATTAGTTTTAGTCTAGGCCTTTTTTATTTAAAGAACACAAAGTCAAAAAAAAAAATAAAACAGGACTGGACAGCTACGTAGCAAAAAATAATCATAAAATGGACTGGAATATAACAATAATTAAAAAAGAAAACAAATTATTCTTAAGAAAAGTAGAAGAATTGCTAATACAGTCAACAGATGGCGCTATGAACGATGTGCAAGGAGTCCTCTTACCCAAAATCTGTCATCCACTAATACAAAATGAAGAAAGTTCAAACAGAGCTGTAACCTCCTCGATGACGATTCCAGTCAGGGATCTAAATTTTAGAATATTTATTGAAAAGTAAGCGAATCTCTTATTCTTTAGTTCCAACAGATATTAATCTCTGTGAATTTAGTTTAGTTGCTTAGTTTAAAAGTTTTTTTTTTAAAAACGTAAATTCATTTTGGTGTTGTTGATAAGAAAGATGTCACAAATTATAAGTAGAGAGGAGTCTGATTTTTTTTTTTCCGGGGGAAATCAGCAATAAATCTTTTCAAGAACAAGTGACTGATTTTATCTAGAGCTGCCGAGACCGTGCTAAATGAAAGTATAAGTCCTTTTCTAGAAATACTCTTTTTTTACTAGAAATCTCTTGAATTGAATGAACAGACGGAACTAAACAATTATTGTGTAACGCAGATCTTTTCGATAGCTTGAATGTCAGTTTTTTTTTCTTTTGCGTCGATCAACTCACGAAAGTTATCCTGCATAGTGGAGCATCGGATGGCATCACTCAACCATATTTCCTTTCTTCATTTTCATCCATCCTTTTGAACCAAAGTCATGTAAGGTATCTCAATTTTTTACAACGAAATAATTGTAATTAATTCATTAATATATTCCGATTCGCATATATATTCATATACTGTGTTTTAATGTGATTAGGTATTAAATTATTTAAAGAATACGACGTCAAATACTTACGCAAAATATAATATAATATTCCTGTTTCCTAAAGTGTAATTTTTAATATTCTAGTCTTCCAGAGCAAACACTACGGAATGAAGCTTAAATTCGAATGACGAAATTATTGTTTTTACCGTCTTTAAAGTCTCGCGTTAGAGAGTTCCCCCTTTGTGAGTTAATAATACGAGATAGGGAAATCATGAAAAGGGGGGAACTCTTCAACTCATCCGAACTAATCGCAAAAGTGCAGAATAATTGCGCCTTTTGTGAAAACGAAACGACGACTGAAGGAAAAGTGGACAACTAGGTGGAGAATTTTAGCGACAGGATCAGGAGACTGAAGTGGGTCACGAATTAAAAGTCAAAGTTTCTAAAGTACAGCGAAGCAATATATATGCTAAACACCGAAGTCTTCTCTGTTCCGTTTTCGATGGGGAAAAGGGAAAACTTCTAGCCCGGCAGACAAAGAAAATTCCCTGGGGATAACAAATTCCGAGCTTGAGTCTTCTTTAAATAGCTGCGAGTTTTAGAAAAAAGAGAAATCCACAATGTGATTAATTTATGAGATGGAAGAATTAGAAAATTATTTTTGTTCAAGTGTATCGGATTGATTCTCTTCCAGAGGATAGAAAAAAATAATCTTAGAAACAATTTCAGCGGTTTAAAATAGTTTGTTTCTCTAGAAGCTATCTGTGTATCTGCTCAAATTTCAAAGTCAGATATTGGAAATTTAAGTTGAAGCAGAAAACTCGATTTTAGAGATGAATTATTTATTGTTTGGATAATATTTTTATGGAATTGTTAGAAACAGCGATTGGTCGTTCCAGGGGAATAAGCTTAATTCGCTTTCTTAAGAGTGCTTTATTTCAATTATTTATTTACCAAATATGCGATTTTGGAGAAGCAGAAGTTTAATGGCTAATTAAAAATTATAATTTACATCGTAAAATCATATTTCACTTAACAGAACTTAAAAGAACCTAATTTTTCAACCTATATTAGTGATCTGGCAACCTTCGTGTACGTACACGAAAGTTGCCAGGTCACTAATTTCTAAAACAATAGTTGCCAGATATTTTTTCTGAATTCTGTAATCAACCATAGTGTTCGGATATTTTTTCAGCGAGTGTATGTAAACATGATTTAGTTTCAAAGGGTTCGAGAAATCAATTTTTTGGGGAGGGCGTGAGTACTCCTATGGAATACTTTAGTAATTGGGTAACTACTTGACTAGTAATCCAATTACTAAAGTATTCCATAGGAGAAGATAGGTAAAACGATATTCTATATGGAATACAATTTTATACTGGATTTTTTTTAAATCTAATTTTTGTCTCAGACGTATACTATGGAGCTAAGATAATATTATATAAAAATAACTATTTTTTTATTTCAAAGCAAGTAGACAAGTTTGAGATTTCGTATATGACGACTGGATTTTCTGGTAGGGGGAGGGTCTGACACCCTGGTCCCCCCCCGGGTGCGTCCCTGCCACTTAATTTTCATCTGATTTAATTTTAAATCAGTTCAAGCGAACCAATTTAATTTCCTCGTGCTTCTTGCAATAATATTACAGCGAATAATATGAAATTCCAAAAATTTTCCATAACTTTTCCATTAATTTACACAGCATTATGTAATAGATGTATAAAAACTTTAGATAGCTTGATTGGTAACTTCAAACAATATCACATCGTTTCAACTAGTAAAGTTTGTTACTAGTTGAAAAGATGGAAGAAGGCGAATCAGTAGCAAAGCTTTCCCGTGACTCATGTTTGAATTACCTGCGTTTTTCGATTATCCACGTATTCATTGGTCCCTATTATCACGGCTAATCGTGAATTTACAGCAATTCTAAATCCAAATTAGAAATTTATTTTTTTCTAAAATCCTATTTAGGCCAAATGGCTTTTGAAATAAATCTAAAAGAACCTAATTTTCCAACCTATACAATATCGTAATGAAGGCGAAATTAACATTTCAAGCTGTAACACACACGCACACACAAAATATATCGGAAATTAGTCTCTATAATAATAGGAAAATTAGTCTATTTATATAGTTTTGATACAAATGGAAAACCATATTATTTGTTAGTCATTAACTGTTTACGTCACTGTCGTGTCCTTCTAATGTATTTTATTATTGTATCTATTATCATTGTAAATGTATATATTTACGTTATAAGTGTATTTTCTGAAGTATCTTAAATGGGAATGTGGCTCGTTAGTTGTCATTCGGAGCCAAGCTGGGCTGTTCCCATTTGCTCGGGAACCCGAGCGCCAGTAAATGATTCTATTGCACTTCTGCCACTAACTGGAGGGGCTGGGTGCGAGTCACGGAGAGGAGCGACGGGAAGAAAGACAGGCAAACTGAGTGTTGCTGACAAAAGTAGAGATCGTTCGTTTTAGAGCGTCGAAGTGACGTAACTCTTTCTCGTGAACCCTAAAATGGTTCGGTTCTGTGTGAACTAGATGCTGTAGGCAGGAATTGAGATATCGTCTCGCCGAGTTTTGAAGTAGGAAAAGGGGATTTCTGTAAAGTACAGATTTCTACCTCATTAAATGAATGTCGTTAGAAGTAAATCAGCATTCAGGTTAAATTAAGCTGATTGGAGAAAGTCTACAAGGACATCTATAAAGTCATTTCATATCAAAAATCTTGAGCGCACCTAAGACCCCTAGAATCGAGCACATTCCCATATGTACATACACAGTCGTATCAGAATAATATGATAATCCACGGAATCACAGTGTACCCGCCCGGAGCGTTACAGAGTGCACATGACAAGGTTGACCACACGGAGATATAAGTGGCCGGCCAGGACAGATGAGCCATAGTGAGTAACGTGAGTACAATCTGCAGAGGTATTAATTTGACGGACGTTCAAAAAGGAATGATCATCGGCTACTGTGTCAAGGGTGGAAACATCTCGAAACAGCAGATTTCGTGGGCTGTTCGCGAGGTGCTGTAGTAAGGTGCTGTAGTAATTGTCCATCCTCACTGACCACATGCATCCCTTCATGTTGGACGTTTACTTTGGTTGTGATGGTGTCTACAAACAGGACAATGCACCCTGCCATGTCGCTAAAGTGGTGCGTGAATCATTCCAGGAACACAACAGCGATGTCTCCGTTCTCCCTTGGGCGGCGAAATTGCCCGACCTCAATCCCATAGATCACTTATGGGACCATTTGGATCGACAGGTTTGGCATACGGACCCACAACCACGTCATCTCCGGAAACTCCGTGCTCTGCTGGAGTCCAAATGAACACTTTTGCCTCTGGCAACCTTCCAGGACCTCATTGCATCCATGCCACGCCGTCTCGCCGCTGTCATCGTGGCCAAGGGTGATTATTCCTATTATTAAGTAGGTGGTCATATTATTCTGATACGACTGTGTATATGTGTGAATGTAAATAAACAGTGTGCTGTCTCCTACTATAATGGATTCGTTTATTTCATCTTCCTACAACATTTGGCACAGCACGTTTGAAACGCACCTAAGCACGGGTTCAAATACACGCGAATCTGTGGTTTTACCTATGATAACGAATGAATAGTAATGGTGCGTGAATCATTCCAGGAACACAACAGCGATGTCTCCGTTCTCCCTTGGGCGGCGAAATTGCCCGACCTCAATCCCATAGATCACTTATGGGACCATTTGGATCGACAGGTTTGGCATACGGACCCACAACCACGTCATCTCCGGAAACTCCGTGCTCTGCTGGAGTCCAAATGAACACTTTTGCCTCTGGCAACCTTCCAGGACCTCATTGCATCCATGCCACGCCGTCTCGCCGCTGTCATCGTGGCCAAGGGTGATTATTCCTATTATTAAGTAGGTGGTCATATTATTCTGATACGACTGTGTATATGTGTGAATGTAAATAAACAGTGTGCTGTCTCCTACTATAATGGATTCGTTTATTTCATCTTCCTACAACATTTGGCACAGCACGTTTGAAACGCACCTAAGCACGGGTTCAAATACACGCGAATCTGTGGTTTTACCTATGATAACGAATGAATAGTAATTAAATGGACTAAATAATCGTCCTCGACAAAGTGCATCGGAAGAGTCTCTTCTTTCGTCCTCTATATCCATGACAGTAACCCATTTTGCAAAACCAATAGGATTACAGTTCAACTATTTTGACTTGTAGAAAATAAAAATTTCAACAATTGTTTTGTTCTTGATAAACTTATCTCTTCGAAGAACCGTTCATTTGCTTCGCTCGTTCCTCATCCAGAAAATGCAGTAAATATTAAGAACGTTCCAATGAATATTTGAGTTCGATAGTGCCTCGCCTTCGCATAAACATCGACGCGTATAAGTTTTGTGCATTAATTCATCAATAACAGAGGAAATATTATGTATAAATGCAAGGTAAGCTTACCTTACATCCATCTATTATGCAGCAAAGTGACGTTTGTTGTGCAACGTGGCAAACGTTGCTAACCTAACCAAAAAAGAAAAAAATGAAAAAACAGAGGAAGAAAAAATACGTTTCTTTCCACCATTCCCCGAAATTCCAACAAAAGAAAATGGAATCAGTTTCCTTCATAAATGGTAGCACAGTCATCCTCTGTGATTGAGTTGTCCATGGGAAACAGTTCTTCAACAGCCCATACTCCCCACCGAAATTCCATATCCCGTCTTCGCTTCGTTGTTTCATGCACATTAATCATTCTCCATGTAACCAGTACCAGACAGCCATCACTGCTCCGCGTCTCCTCCGTGTGAATCCATCCTCATTTCTTTTCCTGCTTTCACTCGCAGTGATCGAAATATCTTTTCGACACATCTGGGTGACAGATGAACATTCGTGATTTCGTTCCAATTTCATCCAACATCTTTGTTTTCCCTCGAGCGTCTTCCGTATTGGGCTGCAACAACCGAAACTTTCTCGTGCCGTGCATCTTTTCTATTTTTCGTTTTTCCACCGTCCGCGGATTTTTGTCTTTCTCCTTTGCCTTGCCTCTTTCACTCGTGGGAGCGTCTCCCAATCCTTTTTCCGGAGCAGAAATGGCCAGGATGGGGAAGTTGGTTTGAGGGGACCGAGGACGTTATGCGCTGATGGAAAGAAAAGCACAGGGGGAGGATTTAGAATAACAGAAATAAGAATACTAACAAAAATAAAATGCTTAAAGAGAAAAGATGTAGAAGAGAAGAAATGAAACGTAGATATATGTAATAAACATTTTTTTCTTTGGTAATGAAAGAAACAAAAATTGCGTATACCGTAATATTGTAATTAAAACTTTTATTAGAAAGAAAAAATTAAAATGTATCGTAATAATAATAATCTATATTCATGTTAGTTATACAAGAGTTTAAACAAATGACCCGCAAAGCATCTGCTTATCTGCAGGAGAGAAGAATAATAACGTTACATAATAATACAAAAGATATAGATTAAAACAATGTCATCGAATTATGTGAATTTCAGTGGAAGCTCCATTGTGGTGGTTCAAATTTTTATTTAAAATTTAGTGCCTAGAAGAAAATTTTTAGTCTTATTTTTGATTTCTTTAAATTTTGTAATAAAATAATTTCCCTTGGTAATTGAATGAACACATAAGGTACTGTATCTTGTACATTTCTCGTAAATGAAAAGTCGTCATGGCAAAACAAATATGGTGGAGCACATAAGTAAGATATTTCCCGTTTAAAATTCATCGAAATTCTTGAGTATATCAATTCGAATTATGTTGTCACCATCAGATTTTCTCATCATGATTTTTCCGTTCCGAAACAAGACGTATTTAAAATTTTTCGATTTGGCCCCGCAGCGCGTTTTCCAGAAAAGTTCTCTGTTCATTGGAGTTAAATTTTCATTTAGATAGACTGGCGTTTTTTTAGCGTCATCGATAACGTTACTGGCAAAGTTTTCGATTTCTCTTTTGACATTCATTGTTCACGTTCGTTTCTAGATTTCTATTGGGCAATAATCGCAGGTGTTTTGTTCTTGTTCCATGTTGGCAGTCTATGTAAGGCTTCAAGTTGATCAATGTTGAAATTATTTATATCCAGCGCTTTTGCAACATTGATCACTATCTGATCTAGGTTTTCTTTCTTCCCTTGGTCGTCCATTGGAATGTCGTGTATCTCGATATTTCGATTTCTGCCGTATTGTTCAAGATTTGCACATACATAAAAGATTTTCGCCATTTATTCTATTCCCAAGAAACTTTGTATTTCCGAAAATATTTTTTGACTATCAGCCTGAGTTACATAACAAGAGGTTAAAATTTTGAGTATATTCACGAAGGCATGTATCTCATAGATACGTATACAGGATTATTATAAAATAATACCATATTTTTCTTTTATATTTTATTGAATATTTAAGTAACAAAAATAATTGTATACAAAAGTATATATAAGAAGATATAATTATCAGAAATATTAAGATCTCTTAAATTTCTTTATTATGACGTCTTGAAGTTAACCCCACATGTAAAGTCTTAAATGTGAAATTTCCTAAGTTTAATGACACATTGATTTGGCCATATTGCCCGTATGGATAATTATAGATTGACGAATAGGGTTATGAACAGTATGCCTAAAGGCCTCAGAAAGAGGGGGAGACCTAGGATGCGGTGGGCAGACAATGTCAAACAGGACCTTGTTAGAATTGGTGTGCAGTGGCCAGATGCAGCAGATGTAGCTTAGGACAGACAGAGAACTAAATTGTTCAGTCCGGTTGGACCTCTGTAGCCCATGGCTTCTTGAGGATGATGATGATGACGACGAATATTGCCACGAATGGCGCCCATAATTAGAAGTCTGTTGAACACAAAACGAAACTTTGTGTGTCCAAAATGCAAAGAAACCTTCAATTACTTATGCTAGTTAATTAGTTAATAAAATTCACACTTAAAATATGCATGTTCTTTTATAATGATCCACTATTTTGAATGGTTGGTTTCGAGTGTCCCTGTTGCTAAAAAAAATTCTCCTTCAAAGGAGAGGGAACAGTGAAAAACAACTCCAGTTGTTTTTCATCATATTTCTATACATCTCACTGGTAAAAAACAAGGGAGAGAACATGTAATATCCATTAATGATATCTACTAAAAATTTTGGCTTGAAATTTTGCTTAGGTGTCAGAAAAACTTTTCCGTTCAACATATGAAATATCGTGAGTGCTTTTCGTGTGCTCAGAGTGGGTGATAAGATTCTTCTCTTTGGATGTATTAGTTGAAATAAAGAGCGAAACGAAATCCAAGAGATACAGTATCTCACAAAAAACGTTAGAACTTTGCTTTCGGTTTTGACATATTTATTAAATTTATCCCCCAGCTGCTTCCGAATAAATTTCTCTTGAATAACCTTCTTACTGCTTTCCTGTCAATATCAGAGTGGTTAGAACTGTGAGAAAGTGGAGAAAGCATATCATATTCTCGAAACAAGATTCAGTGAGTCTCATTCCTTTTGCAACGATGTAGAGCGAGTGTCGATTGGAGAGAGTATGAGACTGCGCAGTTAATGATTCAACAATTTTGACAGATCCTTGATCAATGACGTATTGATCACTTGTTAATAGTCTATCTTCTATAAGAATTCTCGAAGGTCAACTGCGCAATCTCATATCCTCCCTAGTTGTCTCTCATGCTACGCCACTGCCCAAGCGATCATTGTGACATGACCATTGAATATAAAATATTCCTCCCAGATCTGGAGTCCTCTGCCTTAGAGAGAATGGCTTTTTTGTTATATATTCTGTTGTCATCAGGCCTTTGATTTGATTTTATTGTTGTGACAATTGGAGATGTAAATGTGTTACTTGGTATGATAATATGTTAAGGTATATAAACATAAAAAATAGGAAAACTCTAGAAGCATACCCACAGTATTAAGCATAATAAATGGGACCTAACGAGATTGTTAAAAAGCTTCTGAATGCATTAAATGCACTTTAGAACTTTTTGAGAATAACGTTTTGTATCCGTTTTAACTTTAAAAGATTACGTTAAAGAGGTGAGCACTGCAATTCCAATAATCCCCTTTTCAGACAAAGATATGTATCGTAGTTATGTGTAAATTCATTTATAGATTTGGAAGGTTTTGACGACTTTGGAGGTGGAAGGGAAGAGCTTTTGTTTGTGGTGTGTGAGAGCTTTTAATTTCTTCGGGATGCGATGGGTGAGCTTTTGGATGCTTTGAAAAACACTGACAAATCCATAACTTTTTCAACCTAAGAAATGCATATTTATTGTATAGTTAAAGTACACAAAAAATCGTTTTAATATGATCAACAATTTTATATAACACCACACGCATCTGATACACGCTAAATTTAGCGAAATAAACTTTTTGCCCATTGGCAAGTACAATGATAAAACTTAGAGAATACCCTTGTTTCCTTCGAGTAGTATATTTCCTTTTCAAAACTAAGATTAAAACTCGAATGACACCTAGTCTATCATTTTCGGATGGGTGGGCTGTGTCTTTTGTAGGATAAGGGCTTTTGATTTCCTTGAGTTAGAGAGCTTAAATCCAACAAAGATTATTTAAAGACAGTATTGTTCTAAGAAGTAAAACAATCCAAAAACTCAACCCACTGTGTTAGTTTTCTTTTTCCTCCTGTCATTTATTTAGTAAATGGCTTTCAACGAGAATAATCCTTTTCAATCTTTTGAAAACAAAAATAAAATCTCTTTATCTATCAGATGTATAAGCTCATTTGGTTTCCAGAAACAGAAATTAATAATGACAGTAATTTGATATGCATGATGATAAACAACCTTAGGTGGCAATAGTAATAACAAAAATAACAACACAGTTTTCTTGATAGTTGTGTTCAGTGTTGGAGGAAAACAGAACAAGACAAATGCATAACAAATATGTAACAAGTACGTAACGGACAGCAGCTGCAGAAGCGTAAGTTATAAATTTCATTTGAAGCAAACTGAATTTTCGTTACTTGTCAATAATAAAATGAAAGAGATTCGAAATGAATCTCTTTTATATTCGTAAATCGATCAGAAAGCAATTTTGTTTTTCCGTTGTCATAATCTTCAATGGTTTTCAGATTTCTCAGTTGGACATACCCAACGTTTAAAGTGATTTAACTTCTTTTCAATATCAATCATGTTTTCACCTTAAAGTTAAACCGATATCGTTATTTTTAGGTCGAAACTTTTCGCAATTATTAATAGTAGTCATCTTTGTTTAATTCTCTGTTCGAAGACGTATGAAAGATATAGCTTTAATATATTTATTAATTCAGTTGTATTAAATAAGTTAACGTTTTAGAAAGGCAAGGAACATTCTTTGTGAACATTCAGATTTAATGTGATCACTTAACGCCATAAATTGCAACTACAGCCATTGTACTGGAATTCATAAAATTGAACTCGGGGACTTCTGTGACCCAGCGATAAAAATTGAGCTTTAATATAATCCATTTCATCAAAAAGGGATCTCATAAATAAAGGCAAATTATCATTTCTATGTTAAATAACTTATTTAATAATTGTATTTTTAGGAACTATAAAAATTGTATTTTTTAAGACCCTTTTAGTTTTTTCGTTTACGTCCGTTTGTGTTTATCAGTTGAATTAATGCCACTTTTCCTTCTTAGTTTTCCAAAAGACGGTTCTTCCAGTATGCTCTTTAATAATCTAATATGTATCTTGCATTTTATCAAATCACTTTACCAACGTATCCTTGCTTTTTCAATATTTATTATTCTAATATATTGACACACCATCTTTTACATTGATCTCTGGCTAGGTGATCCGCTAGTTTCATTTCTCTTTCATTTAATAAAAATTACATCTTTAAACCCTTTGTTCTGTTAGCCATTTATTACTTTTTTTCTGTTTTATGCCAGGCATAAAGTGTATTTTGGTATGTAAGTTATTTGCAGTTAGTCTGCATCTTTTTTTTTGTGAATGTCTCTGTGTGAATGTCCTTATAAAATAACGGTAACATACAGTGATAAACAATTCCCCTTTTCAAGCCCTTTGGACGTTTTCTCCTGAAAGGTTGTCTTAATTTCCCATCAGAACTGTGATCTTCTTCTGATTTCGTCATTTTATCATCTTCGACGGTTACATTTGACTAGGATCAATATCAGAATCAAGATGGAAGTTCCAATATTCTTTAGTCACTTTTCCAAGTAATGACGTTTCCAATATGTTGTTATCTCAGTTCTTGTCCCTGTTCAATCCTGCTTAAATCCTGAAAAGTTGCGATTTCCTCGCCACATTCTATTCTCTCTAATGCAGATATATTCATATAACTGCATTAGATTTTTATTTTTACTAGTGATCACACCCACAAAACTAGTGTATTATCTGCAAATATATCAGCACAAATCGTTATGCTATCAAACAAGGACTTCTGCAATTAAATATCATCGTGAGCAAAGTCAATGTCACTGCGACACCGAAGCTGATTTTAAAATACGGTGTACTAGTGTATAACTGTCGTGCCCACATATCTCGAAATGTGAACCCGACGTATCTGTCACGGCTGTCCCATCCGCCATGTTCTTGTTTTCGTTTTGGGTCTTAGCGTTCCCCCACTCTTCCATATTTGTTTTAAACATTCGTGCTGTAAAAGAAAGTAGCCTGAGGGGGCCTCGGACATTGAAATTCTTACAAAATGGGCCCTCATCTGGCAAAAATATCTCAGCTAAGGAATAAACAAGTACCCGACAGGGCCGAATAGATGACCGGACATCCCTTTTTGATACGAGCGCACCAATCTCCGAACCCCACGACAACTCAGATGGTTTTGTCAAGTTCGCGGCGAGGTTAGCCAATGAGGAGAGAAGAACGCGCTTTTCAACTTTATCTTTTCTTCTTATCTTGTGAAGTAGTTAGTCTCCGACAGACGTAGTGTTTGTCGTTATTGAGAAAGAGTTCGCTGGAGTCTTCTTCCCTGGCGTAGACCCGATCTTTCTACTTTCTCGACTTTCGAGATGTGGGATATAGTACGTCTGCCTCAAGGACAATAGTAAATATTTGAGTCCTGCTGAAGCACAATCCCATATGATGACTACATAGGCCCCGATAAAAAAGTGAACGACATTGTCCGGATGGGCTGCAGGTTTCCCAGATCTACGATACAACTAGCGTGACCTAAGCCGGCGAGATTCACCTTTTATCCACCCATCCACATCAAAGGAACAAGGTATGGTCATTTTTCCAAATCTGGTCTCTCTATGCTAGCTAGAAAAGTTTTGTCGCCGCCGGGGCGGGGGTGGCTCAGTCGGTAGCGCGCCAGGCTCGTAATCTGTAGTTCCCAGGTTCGAGTCCCAGCTGGGTCAGCGTTGAGATTTATCTCCCCGAAATTCCCCGTCCTGCCCACGGTCAGTAGGGGACACCGATGGGGGCTTGGAAAGGCCGCCGTCCGTCGGATGGGACATTAAGCCGTGGCCCCGTGTGCGGGCCTTAACGGAAGGCTACCATCTGTCTCCCAACAGCTGTTCCAGTGGGTCCCTCCCCCAACCTTCTCTGAGCCTTCGGGGTCCATGCGACCTGACCATTTAGCCCATGTTGTGCAAAAAAGTGAGGCTCAGAGGTAAAACAACCCAACAACAACAACTTTGTCGCCGCCACGCTGTCTTAGACCTCTTGAACAGCAAATGTAAAAAGTAAATTTATTTTCTGTTTTATGTACATATACAGTGCATGGTGGTCACAAAGTAATAATTATGCAAACTAACTCTTTGCTCTATAATACAAATAAGTTTGAATATATATTTTACATATATATAACTTTAAACTATGCATTTCATTTCCTGCAATCAGAGTTATTTGGTATTGAGTATTTTTCTCCTGTACTTTTACCATTACAGTAACATTACCATACATCTTATATAATAGGATCATCCCACACGAGTAAAACTCGTTTGTGGGTTTATTTAACATTTTCTAAGTTTAGCTCCAATATCCATTTTTTAAGTTCTTTAACAAACATTTACGTTTCTTACATCTTTTATATAATTTGGAATCAAATTAAATAATCTTGGGTTTATATAAATGTAATACCTGGTAATAATATTCTTTGTTGCAAAAAGCTCTTCCAATAATAAGTTTTTGGATGATCTAGTATTAACCGCAAAGGCTCTGTTGTTTTGTTCATTTCAAGTTTACTTTTGATTACTTTAAAAAATGTATAGTTTTCGCACTTGCAAGATGCCCAATATTTGATAATCCTGAATTATACTTCCTCTTCTTCTCTTTCTTAGCATGCACTTATCATAGAGTTTTGGATTTGCTCTAGCGGTTTAATATATTATTATGAATTTAAATAGACGAAAACTGATCGTGAGTTTTAAAGTATTTTTACCAAACCAAAGAATGAATGAAGTAATTTATTACAAAGGCACAAAATCATACCAATAGAACAATCTTGTCTAAACACAAGTATTTCTCTTCCTCTTAGTATAGAGTCAAACCATAAAAAGTACGATTTATTATGCTTAATTAATTTTCAATGTTTAAACTACAATGCTGTCAATATTCACCTCCTATGATAAAATAGAGCCTATTACCTTCTAACATTCAACAAACAAACCAATTTATAGTGAATTTCATTTGTGATGCAAGACTACCTTAACAATACGCTGTTACCTTATAGATGAGAAACATCTAACGTTGATCTCCCCTGATAGAGGACCCAAAATCAAACTTTACTGTTGCTTCACTTTCACCACCAGAACCAGGCTTCATCTTGAATCAAATAAGAGCAGTCTTCTTACGTAGCATCACACAACAATAATTTAAACACTATATCCTGCTTTCTTTACTACTCCACTGTACCTTTCGTTTTTCCTCCACTATTCTTATTATTAAAGCGTCTCTCCGTTCTAATCAATTGATAACGTAATTGTCACGCTGAAGAATACGCGAGCGTCCATGACATATCTACCATAAGTCCATTCTAACACGGTTATATGACGTAACAATATGTATATCATAAGTCCTTGTAATTGTTTAGCGTACGGGAAATGAGAATGATTTGCGCTTGTAAGAAAAATAAGTGTGTTTAAATGGAATGATCCTTTGCTGAGATAATTATTCTGTTTCTCTTTTTGATCTTGTTTCTACACCTAGAATTGGCGAATGAGGTGCCCAAATCACCGTTAATGCAGCGAATTGGCTCACCTCATTACTAAATAAAAAAAATGCAGCACCAGAACCACTTCCTACGGAATGCAATGTCACAACGCTTTGTTATTTTCCCTGCCCTCCTCCTTTCTTTATTAGTTTGGCCCTAACGTCAGGCCACTTCAAGATACTCAAGGCTGGTCACGACATAACATTAAATAGTAGAGTATCACAGGAAATATCCCGCAAATATAAATAATTAGCTGAAAACATTCAGTTTCGCCGGAAGTTGTTAAGAATCCACGACTACCTGATATGTTATCATCTTCTGTTAGTTTGCCTCCTATAAGATTCCCTCCCAGTTACCACACTGCGTCGTGTAGCGCTGCAATCGCTACCTAACGTTGTATGAATAAAACTTTTGAAATCGTACAGCCTTATTAAGAATAGACTTTTGTACTGATATTGTTTTACATCTCAGTTACATTTGTATTTTGGCGAAAGCAGTAACTCGCAACTATCTGTAAATGTTAAAACATTTGATTTCATTTGGTTGAATGTGGTCAGTTCAAAGCCAATCATTAAAATGAAGAACAATGAGAGATTAGAAAGATTTATATGCTCTGCGATTTAAAGTTCGCTATTTCTTCTTTGTTGGTGAAAAGCATTTATAATCATGTAAAATGCTTTTATAAAATATTTGAGAAAAAAACTAAAATGGCCGTAGTTAGAAAAGTAGAACAAAGGACACAAGTTAAAACTGAACAGAATTTTAAAAATCGGGATTATATCTCTGCGATTTAAAGCTTGCTATTTCTTCTTTGTTTGTGAAAGCACCTGTAATCATATAAAATGCTTTTATGAAATAATTGAGGAAAAAAAAGGCCGTAGTTAGAAAAGTAGGACAAAAGACACAAGTTGAAACTGAACAGAATTTTAAAAATCGGGATTATCTTTCTAAAAACAGGACCGTGTATCACCTTATCTAACTAGCATTACACTTTGTCAAGGGTTATTTACTACCTTGCCTTTTGCTTTATTTTTCAACTAACACTTTTAGAGCCAAAATAATTTAAACATTTAACTTTTTGGGGAAGGCGGGGGTTGATTCAATCGACAGTGCGCCAAGTTCGCAATCTGTATTTCCCAAGTTCGACTCCCAACTGTGCCAGTTTTGAGATTTATTTCCCTTAAACCCCTATATACTCTCAGTCGAAAATGGAAACCAATGGACAGGGAAAGGCTGCCATTCGTCCTATAGAATTGAAAGCCGTGGTCCCGTGTGCTGGAGTGTCACATCGTGTTCAAATGTTATTTAAAGAACCTCTAGATGATCTAGATGGGAGGTTACCATTTGTCTCCTAACAGCTGTCCAGTGAGTATCCTTCCCCTTCCCAATCTGAGCAGATCGTTGTATCTTTGAGCAGTATCCTTGTAATCAGGGCATATAGTCCACTGTGTGCCTAAAACCGCACAGAGGTAAAGCAACGAAAACGACTGAAACAACATTTAACTTTGGCTCTAAATTCTCCCCAAGAAACATCTTGAATTAAGTTATGTATGACATCATTCAAAACAAACATTTTCAGGTTGTTCCTAAAGCAAAACGTTAACCTATACAATAAAAATATCAAAAGATTTTTCAAAGATCCACGATGTTATTTGTAAGATTTAACGAACACTATTGCTGTGCTATCTGAGATGTTTATTTTACACTCTTATCCTCTCTAGAGCTTTTGAAATAACGCAAGAAAATTGCACGTTAAACTGCCAAGAAAAATATATTGCAAAAAATGCTTGTTTTTTCCCTGCACTCTAAAATATTTAAATGATTAACGAAAGTGACATTCAAAGTTGTTTAGCTTTGCATTCTCTGTGAAAAGTACGTGGAGAAAAATGCTATCAAAGTGTGTAACAAAAACTCTTTAAAGACTAGTAAAAAAAATCCAATACACGATTATTTTCTTATCAACTCTTCAAACGATTTTTTCTGCATTTTTTTTGTCCTAAAAGTATTTAAATTGAATTTTGCACACCATTCCTCTTCTTTTATTCTCCTCTTTGTGAAGCCTTGCAAAACGATTTATTACTTAGTTCCATCTTGTTCTTTTGAATTCTAAAGCTTGTACATCTTCTTTTGTTAACTCCTTCGCTCTCGAACTGTCCTCTTAAAATAGAATTTTTTTTATTCCCTGTTGAGTTTTTCCCTTCCAGTTTCACGATATTAGCTTTACAGGATAAAGCACGTTATCAGCTATTTTTTCCCGTGTTTTTTTTCCTGTTTTGTTTTACATACCAGGGTTTTTTTCCCCTCGTGTTGTGCTCCCGAAGTGAGGTCGGGGTGAGACGTTGGTTTTATTTACCTATCGAGAGCTTTTCAGCGAAATAAAACATTGATTGTTGAAGACTGTATCTCAAGGAATGGATGGAATGTTGTGTCTCTTGAATTTTGGAGAAAAGAAAGTGAGATGCTTTCTATCATTTCCTCTTTTCCTATTGCTTTTTGCTTGTCATATGTTTGATTCTGTTAGTTTGCATCTATCAAAACAGCTGTTCCGCCATTTATTCATCCCGTATAATCAAAATCTATACAAATGATTTTGGGTTGTTTTACCTCTGAGCGGCACTTGTTTTGCACACCATGGGCTAAATGGCCAGGTCACATGGGACCCCGAAGGCTCAGAGAAGGTTGGGGGAGGGGACCCACTGGAACAGCTGTTGGGAGACAGATGGTATCAAGGCCATCCAGCGTGTTCTTTAACGTGCACAGGGTATGGCTCTCCCGCACACGGGGCCACGGCTTAACGTCTCATCCGACGGACGGCGGCCTTTCCAAGGCCATCGGTGTCCCCTACTGACCGTGGGCAGGGCGGGGAATTTTGCGGAGATAAATCTCAACGCTGACCCAGCTGGGACTCGAACCTGGGAACTACAGATTACGAGCCTGGCGCGCTACCGACTGAGCCATTCCCGCCCCATGATTTTGGGTATGTAATATATGTAATATGTGTGTGCGAATTTGTGAAAAATGTTCACCAACTACAAGGAAACTTTTAGGGTGTATCTAGACTTAGAATAAAACCAATTCACTTCAATGAAAATTAACGATAAAAGCCATTACCTCTCTTATTTGCAATCAATTTCACCATCGTTGAATTGGAAGAATAAATTACTATGCGAAGATCTGTTCTTCTGAAACATTCGTCGCTTTATATTTGTGTCAGGCAATAGCTCTCGAACGAGTTAATTAAAGGTTAATCATGTATAATTCCAATTTTTTTCTTAAAATTTTTTTTACACAAGCAAGTCTAAATTTCGTCGTTGAAATAAATCCTTGTCTAGAAATAAAAATGATTCCGATAATCGCCCGAATAGTTTATAGCAATATTTAAGTATTTAATAAGCAATATTTCTTAACAATGTGTGAAAGATATTGTTTGCTTTGTATCGTCAGATACAGTCGCTCAAAAAAGTATCCAAACACTATGGTTGATTATAGAATTCAGAAAAAATATCTGGCAATGATTTTTTTAGAAATTAGTGATCTGGCAACGATCACTAATTTCTAAAAAAATTGTTTCCAGATATTTTTAATCCCCAATATGTGGGGTATTATGTCCCCCAATATTAATTATTGTGGGACAACGTAGTCAGGATGGTGGTCCAATGATCTCAACTTCACTCAAAATTCTAGGATTAAAACAATTCAGAAGATTAAGAATTAAAACACACAAAAATTTGTTTCTGAAATTCTCTTTATCCATTTATTATTCTGTTATACGCAATTATAAACTTAAAATATGATTTTCAAACATATTCCTTGCTACAGAAGTTCTGAAAGTATACCATCAGCATAATACACCATTCAGTATATTTGATGAAGGCGAGATCTTAAAAGAAAGCACGTCAAAGGTAAATGGAGAATATTGCACCTATTTTTTACACGGAAAAACATATTTACATCTTCAGCCATCATGCATATAATTTAAAAAACTTTTTCCTAAAAGCTGAAACCTATAGAATATTACATATACATTAAGCATAAAATGTAATTTTTAAAATTATAATGCAAACATATTTGTAGTAATTAGGCAAGTATGAAAAAAAAATCCACCCTTCCGCCTCCCGGACTTGAAATCTCCTGGTTAGGCGGCAGCTGCTTTCCTGTTTGAGCTAAGGAAGGGGCAATTCACACTTGCATAAGAATAATTACTAATGATGTTTGTGCTATAAAGCATTACCATGCTATTATAAGTGCCAGGACGTTCATGTTATTTATTCCAACAAGAGCCACTTTTTTATAACCACATATCATGAGTTATTCAGATGCACAGCTTCAAAACTCTGGATGGAATCCTCTTCACCCTAGCAACCAATTTGATAGGAAGGAATGATTCTCACTATAGTGATAATCATTTGTAGTAATTAGGCAAGTGTAAAAAACCGAAAGGTGAATTTTTCTCACACTTGACTACAAATGATTTTCTCTGTAATCGATTCGATTCTTTCCTTCGAATTAAAAAAATTATTGTGGGATTTTTTTATAATTAATAAAATAATATTTTAATACCATAAATAAAGAAATAAATACCCCCTTAAGCAGCTGCTTGCCACAGAGGTCTGACAGGAGCCTGTCAGTTTATATGTCACAGTAGAAGATCTGAGAGGATGGCAGGACCTCAGCAGAAAACAACACGAACATCCATGCCTTATCCGGTGCTCGAACCCAGGTCCCTTAGATCAGTAGATCAGTAACCAAGCGCGCTAACCACTCGGCCAATAATATATATCTCGGCATCAATTTAAAGGGTAACAACGAGTAAGAGAAAATTTGCAATTTATCATTAAGGCTCTTAAACAGTTTTAAAGTTGTGTAGATACTTTAATGAGACAGTGTTTTTTTTTTGAAAAAAATAGCTTCGTTTTATTTTTAAAATTTTTATAATTTAATATTCACATTTATTATGCAATACCGAATTGCCCCTGAAATATAACCTAGTTTCCTCGATATTTAATTTAGTACTATCCGAAATTTGATTTAACACATACTGAAATTTGACTTATTACCTCTCAAAATTTAACTTAATAGCTCCCAAAATTTGTTTAGCCTTAGCACATAAGAAATTTAACTTAGCCTCCCTGGTGAAAACATTTTCTTGCTACTTACCCCAATCTCGTAAATATTTTGCGAATTCATGAATTTTTACCAAACTTAATACTGCCAGTTGGTACGACATTAATAACACTCCAAAGCCATCAAAAGTAAGAATTTTTGCGTCAAACGATCAATAGATACTATTGTTCCGCAACCCAAAAGTGTAATAAGATTTTTTTCAAACTCCAGCATAGACGACGAAGATAGATTTATGACATTAATCTCAGTGTTAGCGACTGCTGTCATTGAGCGAAAGGAAACGGACATGAAATTGTTAAATAAATGAATGAAATCAAGTAATACGAATCCGAAGCTTTCCCAACGCAACAGCAGACACGCAAAAAAATAAAACACGGAGTAAAAAAATGCGGACAAAACGAATGGGAATCTGTAGATCCATGATGATACAACAGTAAATAAACTCATCGTAGAACAAATTAAATATGGCTGTTTCACTGAAGACAAACCCCTAGTCCTCTCAGTGAAAAAAAAAAATCAAATCTTGAAAGAAGTAAAAAAAGAGAGAGATTCTGCTCTTGGCAGATCGATGTCTAACTCAGCTTCTGCTCCGCATCTGATGAACTTGGGGATACGACACACGAGGAGAATCTCCGGCGAATGCACAGACTCCGCTTCGGGCAACTCGAAATGAACGCGCCTCCGGAGGTCGCGGTCAGGACTCTTGCAGCATCACATACTTCTGCCAATGTCACTTTGCCCCTAACACATTTGCTAAAAAGAAACGAATCGACCACTCGAGGGCGAGCATCTTCTTACGTGAGGATGCTGGAAACATCTCAGCGATCTGCGTATTCAGTTGCATAGAATAGACAGATGCTCCGTTTTACTCTTTTTTTTTGGCCTTTTTTCTCTCTGTCTCTTCTTCCGTCCTTCTTTATTTAACTGGCACAGGCTGGCCGAGATCGAAATTTTGAATGCCGTTTCTTTTTCAGGAGGGAGTTTACTGCTACTACAGCGTCTGACATCCGCGAAGAGTAAAAAAATGGTGGAAGAAAATAAGAAAGAAAAAATAAACATCAGTTTCCAATTATGCTTAGTCGGCGTCCTTGTCTGACTTTGATGATTTATTCTAGAACTTCCAGGTTTTCTGTAATTTGCATGAAACGCGGTTTATGAAACGGCATTTATCGTTTCTAAGACTTGAGAATATTTATCGACATTTTGTGCATTTGTGTTTTTCCTTCTTATATTTTTGATTAAATTAAAAGTTCAGAGAATATAGAGATCTAAGGGGAATGTTTGAGTTATTGTCCAATTCTCCTCAACCTTCCGTTCTATGGGTCTATAAGTGTTTGCCTCCATGCTTGCCTGCCTGCCTGGCTCTCTCACTGTCTGTCAAGAACTCTACCTGTCTGTCTATCTATTTGTCAGTCTGCGTGTCTAGCTCTCTCCCTCTGTCAGGCAATCTGCTTGACTAGCTCTCTCACTGTGTCAGGCACTCTGCCTGTCTGTCTGCGTGCCTAGCTCTCTCATTATCTATCAGACAATCTACCTATCTGTCTATATGCCTATTTGTCTGTTTGTCTGTCTATATGCCTATTTGTCTGTTTGTCTGTCTATCTGCCTGTTGTCTGCTTGTCTAGCTCTCTCACTGTCTTCCAGGTTCTCTGCATATTTGTCTGTCTGCTGCCTGGCTCTCTAACTGTCTGTCAGGCACTGTGCTTGTCTGTCTGAGTGCCTGTCTCTATGCCTGCCAGGGCCTGCGTCTGTCTGGCTGTTTGTTGCCTACGTCCCCATAACTCAAAAACAACTCTCTCATTATTATTTTTAAAAATTCATATTATATGACGTAAGTTCTCAGGTTTAAAAAATGAAACAAATTCACCTCTTACAGAAAAAGTGACCGCCACATTAGTGGAAGCAACTCATTATTAATGAGAGAAATTTGTAGCCATATTTATTATGATATTGTTTTATTCTCCTTCTTACTCACTTCATTCAGAAATCTATTTCACAAAGTTAATAAGTCACCATAAGCCAATAATAGCATTCCAAGGCCAGAAAAATTAATGTATTTGCATAATTAAAACGACGTGTATTGGTTGAAAATCTTATAGTATAAATAATATGTCTCTGCTAAATTTAATTCATAAAATATAGTAGTTTGCATAGAGCGTAATTTTTAATCCAGTAAAAATTACCTAAACTATTGGTGCTTTAAGAATTTTTTCACTAACTCCCTTTCTGCCCTCGTTGAGAAAGCGAACAGCAATAGGTTGGGAAAGGACGCTGTCCGTCGGATAGAACGTTAAGGCGTGACTCCTTTGTGCAGGAGTGACACTCGTTTCGTGTTAAAGAACACGCTGTGTGATCTTTACTGAGGCTTCCATTTGTTTCCTAATAGTCTATGCTTGTAATTAACGTTCCCAGGTTGGAGTACTCATTGTGTGTTTGCGTTGAGAAGTCTTCTGTGAGAAAGAAGACACTAATAATCTTGGAACGATCGTCGTCCGTCGGATGGAATTTTAAGCCTTGACTCCTTGTTCAAAAGAGCCAGACCTTTGCATGCTAAAGAATCCACTGGACGATGTCTATCGTCTAGAGTAGGAGTTCTCAACACGGAGTACGCGGTAAAAATTTTTTGGGTACGCCTGAGAGCTGTTTCACTGATTACCCAGTAAACTGTTTATAATTTTATAAGATTTGTTAAATTGTTTATGTCGTTTTTTGTGTTTATCGATATATGTATAATTTATGAATGCAAAATTTAATGTGTATATATATATATGTTTTATTTTATTCCCATTGTTATACTATAACTATAGTTTTATCTATCTGTACAAGGGGTACGCCAGTTACATACACATTGCCAGGGGTACGTGAAGCATAAAAGGTTGAGAACCACTGATATATATGTTTTATTTTATTCCCATTGTAATACTATAACTATAGTATTATCTATCTATATAAGGGGTACGCCAGTTACATACACATTTCCAGGGGGTACGTGAAGCATAAAAGGTTGAGATCCACTGATATATATGTTTTATTTTATTCCCATTGTTATACTATAACTATAGTTTTATCTATCTGTACAAGGGGTACGCCAGTTACATACACATTGCCAGGGGTACGTGAAGCAAAAAAGGTTGAGAACCACTGATATATATGTTTTATTTTATTCCCATTGTAATACTATAACTATAGTATTATCTATCTATATAAGGGGTACGCCAGTTACATACACATTTCCAGGGGGTACGTGAAGTAAAAAAGGTTGAGATCCACTGATATATATGTTTTATTTTATTCCCATTGTTATATTATAACTATAGTTTTATCTATCTATATAAGGGGTACGCCAGTTACATACACATTTCCAGGGGTACGTGAAGCATAAAAGGTTGAGAACCACTGATATATATATGTTTTATTTTATTCCCATTGTTATACTATAACTATAGTTTTATCTATCTATACAAGGGGTACGCCAGTTACATACACATTTCCAGGGGGTACGTGAAGCATAAAAGGTTGAGAACCACTGATATATATGTTTTATTTTATTCCCATTGTTATAATGTAACTATAGTTTTATCTATCTGTACAAGGGGTACGCCAGTTACATACACATTGCCAGGGGTACGTGAAGCATAAAAGGTTGAGAACCACTGATATATATGTTTTATTTTATTCCCATTGTAATACTATAACTATAGTATTATCTATCTATATAAGGGGTACGCCAGTTACATACACATTTCCAGGGGGTACGTGAAGCAAAAAAGGTTGAGATCCACTGATATATATGTTTTATTTTATTCCCATTGTTATATTATAACTATAGTTTTATCTATCTATATAAGGGGTACGCCAGTTACATACACATTTCCAGGGGTACGTGAAGCATAAAAGGTTGAGAACCACTGATATATATGTTTTATTTTATTCCCATTGTTATAATGTAACTATAGTTTTATCTATCTGTACAAGGGGTACGCCAGTTACATACACATTGCCAGGGGTACGTGAAGCATAAAAGGTTGAGAACCACTGATATATATGTTTTATTTTATTCCCATTGTAATACTATAACTATAGTATTATCTATCTATATAAGGGGTACGCCAGTTACATACACATTTCCAGGGGGTACGTGAAGCAAAAAAGGTTGAGATCCACTGATATATATGTTTTATTTTATTCCCATTGTTATACTATAACTATAGTTTTATCTATCTATACAAGGGGTACGCCAGTTACATACACATTGCCAGGGGTACGTGAAGCATAAAAGGTTGAGAACCACTGATATATATGTTTTATTTTATTCCCATTGTAATACTATAACTATAGTATTATCTATCTATATAAGGGGTACGCCAGTTACATACACATTTCCAGGGGGTACGTGAAGCATAAAAGGTTGAGATCCACTGATATATATGTTTTATTTTATTCCCATTGTTATACTATAACTATAGTTTTATCTATCTGTACAAGGGGTACGCCAGTTACATACACATTGCCAGGGGTACGTGAAGCATAAAAGGTTGAGAACCACTGATATATATGTTTTATTTTATTCCCATTGTAATACTATAACTATAGTATTATCTATCTATATAAGGGGTACGCCAGTTACATACACATTTCCAGGGGGTACGTGAAGCAAAAAAGGTTGAGATCCACTGATATATATGTTTTATTTTATTCCCATTGTTATACTATAACTATAGTTTTATCTATCTATACAAGGGGTACGCCAGTTACATACACATTTCCAGGGGTACGTGAAGCATAAAAGGTTGAGAACCACTGATATATATGTTTTATTTTATTCCCATTGTTATACTATAACTATAGTTTTATCTATCTATACAAGGGGTACGCCAGTTACATACACATTTCCAGGGGGTACAGTCGCTCAAAAAAGTATCCGAACACTATGGTTGATTGCAAAATTCAGAAAAAATATCTGGCATTGATTTTTTTAGAAATTAGTCATCTGGCAACCTTCGTGTCACGTGACACGAAGGTTGCCAGATGACTAATTTCTAAAAAAATCAATGCCAGATATTTTTTCTGAATTTTGGAATCAACCATAGTGTTCGGATACTTTTTTGAGCGACTGTACGTGAAGCATAAAAGGTTGAGAACCACTGATATATATGTTTTATTTTATTCCCATTGTTATAATGTAACTATAGTTTTATCTATCTATACAAAGGGTACACCAATTGCATACACATTTCCAGGGGGTACGTGAAGCATAAAAGGTTGAGAACCACTGATATATATGTTTTATTTTATTCCCATTGTAATACTATAACTATAGTATTATCTATCTATATAAGGGGTACGCCAGTTACATACACATTTCCAGGGGGTACGTGAAGCAAAAAAGGTTGAGATCCACTGATATATATGTTTTATTTTATTCCCATTGTTATACTATAACTATAGTTTTATCTATCTATACAAGGGGTACGCCAGTTACATACACATTTCCAGGGGGTACGTGAAGCATAAAAGGTTGAGAACCACTGGTTCAGAGGCTTTCAACTGTTTCATAACATCTGTCTATTGCAGGGATCGGGCACCAACGCCTTCGGAGCAGCACGCGGCTCTGAGCACTCTAAAAGATGGCTCTTGACCCATTTTTTGGTTCGAAATTTTCTTTAATGATTTTCATTATAAACAAGCACTAGAGCATGGTAGATTGGCAGACGATGATTTGAAAGACTGATGCAATTCAAATGCTGTAAATACACTCCAAATTTGATTAAGTTGGTCGAGAAGGCTGAAAAACACAAAGTAACGCTGATGAATGACAGATTTTTTTAATAATTCTTTTCAACAGTTTTATTGTATACACCATTTTTAAAATTATACGTTATGCTTTTATTTTCTTAAATAAAATAATCTGTGGTTTCTTTTTCCTATTATGGCTCTTGACCGAATAAAGATTATAATTTGCGGCTCTTAAAATTTGTTTATTTACTCTTTTTACCCATCTTCCTATTGTTATTGGGGCGGGGGTGGCTCCGTCGGTAGCGCACCAGGTTCGTAATCTGTAGTTCCCAGGTTCGAGTCCCAGCTGGGTCAGCGTTGAGATTTATCTCCGCAAAATTCCCCGCCCTGCCCACGGTCAGTATGGGACACCGATGGGCTTGGAAAGGCCGCCGTCCGTCGGATGGGACGTTAAGCCGTGACCCCGTGTGCGGGAGAGCCATACCCTGTGCACGTTAAAGAACACGCTGGATGGCCTTGACGGGAGGCTACCATCTGTCTCCCAACGGCTATCCCAACCTTCTCTGAGCCTTCGGGGTTCATGTGATCTGGCCATTTAGCCCATGGTGTGCAAAAAAGTGCCGCTCAGAGATAAAACAACCCAACCCAAATCATATTGTTATTGGCTCTGGCATTTGCCGGTTGGTCGGTTTGTGGATTTGACAAAATGTTGTTCCACCGTATCGTTCGAACGCGATGAAGAAACTTAATGATTTATGTGCCAAATTAAAGCTTGTAACGCGGGGAGTGTCCTGGGCTATAATAAATTGATTCCCCATGCTTTCTTTCCGCCTAAAAAGGGAGAAATGAATGCTTCTGACGCGAAGAATGTCGTAGGCTACGAAAAATTGACCGCCCATGCTTTCTTCCCTCCTAAAAAATGGGAACAGTGTGTAAATGGAATGATTGTTCTCCTATATCTCCTGAATGCGAGTACGGAAAGTAACAAGCTATATGACAAATGAATGCTTGTGACGCGAAGAGTGTTACAGGATATGAAATATTGACCGCCCATGCTTTCTTCCCTCCTAGAAAGGGGAGATGGTTATGAAAATGATTGTTCCCCTGTATCTCCTGAAAGAGAATCCCGAAACTAACGAATTATGTGTCAAATGGAAGCTTATAATGCCAGGTGTCGTAGGTATAAAAAATGACCCCATGCTTTCTTCCTCCCTAAAAAACGGTAAATGTGAAAGTCGTTCTACTATATCTCCCGAACGCGATTCGTCTACAGTTACACGTTAGGTGTTAAATCAAAGCTCGTAAAATTAATGACACTCGTAAAATATTTCGAAATTTGGCCCCACTACTCTCCCCTGATAAAAGTGGGGGCAGCGGAATTTTGCTTGGTTCGATTTTAACGAGTCGTATCTCAAATTAAATCTTGTGACGTCTCCAATGTCGTAAGCTATCTCAAATATGACTCCAAAGGGGGGGGGGGAGGGGGGGGGGGGTAAAAGTGTTCGATGTTTATGAGTCATATATCAAAGTTTTTAAAGATAGGTGTTTTTAGTGACAATATATATAAATAAATGAAAAAATTGAAAAATACCTCTCTTCATATAGGGCCCTAAAAAGTAGAAACTAAATCTAAAGCATATCGATGGTGCAATCAGTCACTGAGTTCGTATTCACTTCGAAGGAAAATAGGGCGCAGATTTACCTACTCAGCAAGAATGCCGGCGCCCGATCTTCCTTTGAAATGAATACGAACTTAGTGACTGATTGCACAATCGATATGCTTTTGGTTTATTTTCTACTTTTTAAGACCCTATAGAATGATAGGTATTATTTAAATTTTTAAAATTTTTTATATTTTTTTTTTGCTGTTTTGTCTCTTCACCCAAAAACGTTTCCGAAACCCTGGTTCCTGCCCCTTTCCTTTACTCAGCTCTGTGTTTTGAAGAAATTGTAACCTGCCATTTATTTCAATGCATGCAAAAAATTCTCCTCACAGATAAAATGGACCAGTTTAACGTCGGTATGATAAAATCTTCATCTCTCAAAAAAGATACACGAAATATATTTTTCTCATTTTTAAACTCCAAAGAGATTTTCTCTCAGTAGGTAAACTGCTCATAGTTTACTCTTACCTAATAGAAAATTCAAAATGCTTGTTACAACAAACGAATTATAGAAAATGGTGTATAAGAGACAACTCCATTTTGATTATTTTAAATTCGATTTCAACATTTATTTATGTATTTTGTATGTATTTATTGCTTGTAGTTCTTGAGAAGAACCAACAAAATAAACGCTAATAAAATAAACCTCTATTTACTAATGATGTGTTTCAAACAGTGGCTTGAAATCTAGTTTTTATTAGGATGCAACCTATCTCTCACGTAGGTAAATCATTATGTATAATGAATATTGGAAACGTTCAAGTTAAAAGTCTCTATTAAGTTATTAAATTAATGCATTATACAAAGGTCATTCTAATGAAAATCTCAAAAGTTAAAATTGTTTTCGGCAAACCAAAAAGCAAATATGCATGCCACTCTTCAATGTTGTTTCCATTGCGTCCAATGCACTTTCTTCAACGACGAACTGATCAGAAGGCTTCATATGTTCAACTAGAGAAAATACAACGGAATTGTTTTTCTTTCGAATGCGATGAGTTCTTTACAATCGTCAGGTTCAAAAAGAAACCCGTTTTATACAAACTCTCAAACTGAAGAAAAAATTGTTCATTCCAGCGCTGAAAACGAAGAAAAGATTTTTTTCGTGTTTTAACTCACAATGATAAAGAACATGTATTCACTCGAATACCCAAGATGCATGATAGGTGTTTTCATTCCATCGCTGAAAATCAGGGAAATATGTTGCTCTATATATCAAGGAATATATGCTATACTTTTTGATGGAGAAAAAAATAAATTTTGGACTTATAAAGATTTGTCACCTTCCTCACCCCTCACGTACACACACACGCTTTAGCTGAAAATCAAAAAGGAGACTTTCATTCTAGGTATGATATGAAGGAAAGTGATTTTAATTTCATTGCTAAAAATGTAGGAAGGTTACATTTAATGCATCACTGAATATAAGAAAAAAGCCTTTTTATTCCAAGGACCCAAAATTATCGAACTATGTTTTCATTCCAGCGCTTAAAATGAATCAAACATGTCTCCACTACAATGCTGAAAATCAATGGCGAATGGTTTCTTTACAATGATTACAATGAAAGAAAAATGGTTTCGCTGAATCATTAAAATTGAAGGAAAGACGTTCTCCATTTTGTTGTCTTATCGTAACGATCTTTTTGATTGTCCATGCTACACATATATAACTGTAATTGTGGTTGGAGAAACACAATCCACTCGTGCACCATCGTTATGACCTCTGCATCTGACGAGAAGTGACGTTCTCTTAGTTTGTCTTTCGGAGGCTAAAATTGAAATAGTAATCACACGGCACTAAGTCTGGAGAATGTTGAGAGTGAGGTAACTCCTCAAATTTCATCTCCTGAATCTGTTCCACTACAGAACGTGCAGTATGAGGGTGTGCATTGTCATACTACAGAGGGATAGCAAACTTGGATGTTTCTTTCGAATTCACGCTTTAGGTTATTTAAAAGCAGATCACAGTAACTTGCACTTGCCACAGTTTCTTCGGCTTTCTTTGATCGAGGTGAATTTGTATGGCGCCAATCTGAACCTGCTCATTTGCTTTATGGTAAGAAATAGTGTAACCAGGATTTATTATCGGTTACTATAAGATCTAAGAACTGATCTTCTTCCCGCTCATACAGTACAATAAGCGCAGAACCCGCATCAACTTCCCGTTCTTTCAGTTCATGGGTTAAATGCCGGGAATTCACCAACACACACTTTTCGAAACAGCAGTTCGAACTGTAACATCGCTAACGATGCTATAACCGAATCAAGACTGGTATTAAAGTCGCAGAGATTTCTTTAATGGTAATAAGTGATTTTTTTCTCACGATCTCATCCATTGCCACTGTGTTTTCTGGTGTCACATCCCGATGAGCTTACCGAGGTCGAGGAACATCTTTAACACTTCGACACTGTTCTTGAATTTATCCACAGATTCATAGACTTTCTGCTGACTCATGCATCTCTATTACATTGAACCAACAGTATGATGTAAGTGTGAGCCGATTTTAATCCTTTAGTATTCAGAAATCGAATTACAAATCACATCTCTAATTTGGTGTACGATTGTAAAAGTTCCACCATTTTTAATACTGATTGTTTATGAATAACGCCAGCAGATAGAGCCACGTGTGTCTTCGCTGTTGCCAACGGAGAAGAATCAATAATGTGATGCAAGATTATCTTTTGGGTTTGCTTTTTTTTCTTTTTGGTTTTATGGTTTTATATTATGGTTTTATGGTTTTATATGGTATTATGGTTTTATATCTTATGCATTTTTATTATGGTTTTACGGTTTTCATTTGAATGACCTTTTATTGATTTGAAAACATACCCGTATTATCTGTTTGTAGAGAAAAAAGATTTATATACTGGAAAAGTAATTACTGAAAAGAAATTAGTGTTTCGAACAGTGGCATAACAAGTCGAGAGACATAAACGATACAACAGAACTTGATTAGAGAGAACAGGACATAATGATGTTACAAAACATGGCACACAGTATGTTCACGCCCTAGTAGAATAATGACTTGAATATAAATTAAGGAATTACCATCATTTGGACTGACAACGAATGACTTCCATGAACTTCACTGTTGCAACAGGTACATAGATCTTCTGTGAATTTGTATATTTATGTGGATAATTATTAACAGTGTGATGCAGAAGCAATTTAGAGCAATTGAAAAATCACCTGGTTTTCCAAATTCTTTTCAAATATGTACTGTTTAACTACCATTTCGGAGCTGTTTATTCTGTTATGTGAATATTCTGAATAGCATCTAATTAAATTTTGGTGTTTTTCTGTTTAGTTTCGATTATTAAAAACTCCATAAACATTCCTGATAACAATTGCTAAATTTAATGGCTTTTCTATTTAGTTAGTTTCATCTATTACGAGCTGTTTATTCTGCTAAAAATCCATAAATGTTCCTTATACCGTTAATGTCTTTGCACT